>JAMJFZ010001131.1:17872500-19303750 GCA_026225945.1 Cricetomys ansorgei | reverse complement strand
GAGCACTACAGTGTCTCTTTGTCTCTCACTGACCTCTCACTGTCCCTGTAACTCGCTGTTTCAACTTATTCTGTTAACTGATCTTCTACTGACTTTCCTTACTGACTCTTCTTAGTGACTGACTCTTTTAACTCCTATGTAACTCTTTCTTACTAAGCTGAAAGCCTGCCTTTTTCTCATGAGAGTTGGGCATGTCCTTACTCTGCTAACTCTTCCTCTGATTAGTCACTTTGTCTACTATGCACTCTGACTCATGCCAGATGTCACTTCCTATGTGACACTGACTCCTGAGGTCTGCTTCCTGAGTATGCTTCCATTGCTTTTTCTAGGGACTAAATATGTGGACCACCAAGGCCTTTGAATATTGAGTTAAAGGTGTTTGCTACCACTACTTTCTGACTATGACCACTGGATTAAAGGGGTGTCTACATTCCATCCAGATCACACAGGGCTCTGAATGTAGTCACTAGAATGTAGACTCCAGCATTTACATAGGTATATTCCTCTACACTAAATGTTTTGGACTAATGTCTTTAGAAGATGATACAACTTTTGAGAAACAAGGTCTAGCAGGAATAAGATCGAGGCTTTGGTCATTAGAGATGTTTCCTTAAAGGAGATTTAGTACTCTAGCACTCTCTTGTTCTCTCCTTCCCCATTACATGAGTGGTCTCTGCCACCATTATGATTGTCACTAAAATTCCTTCTCGGGAGAATCAAGCAATGTCTACTTTCTTCTATTGGTACCAACATGAAACTTAAGAATGATTTAACCAATGTTCACTCTGGGAAACCAATGACTCTTATGGGTTTCCATGCAGAGCACAGATGAAGAGTTACATATATGGAGTGTTCCACACGATGCAGACCATATCTGGAAAGATTTTATCCAGCAGGAATGAGCACTTCTCTGTAGTAACAGAGATGGAGCTCCCCTCCACTTGTCTCCCCAGACCTAAACATTTTGGTCCCCTGCAGTGGCCACATGAAATTAAGACAAAAGTTTGTAGAGAATGATTTGGTACTCAGGTGAGAACCTTATGACCCTACATGTACCTCTATTATGGGGTTTGAACAGTCAAGAAGCCTAGGTGTTGCAGAAGTTTATTTTTAGTTTTATGAAAAACACCCATATCATATATAACTAAAAATAAATTTCTGCAACAATTCCCATTTTCTGTATAAGCCAATTAAAAATTGCTTTTTATTTCTATAACACAATTTATCACTACATCAGCAAAACTATTTACAAGAGGAACAATCATGAGAGTTGCAAAGCCACAGGACCAAATGAAACCAAACATCTATTAAGCTTTTCACAATGTCCTTGGACAGCAGGAAAACATTATCAATGTCCAGTTATCTGGAATTTCACAATCTTCTGGGCAACTTCTCCCCCAGGGTCTGGCTAGCCCTACTCCACTGCAGCTGCTATTCTTGGTAGTTGTCCCATGGTACTGGTATCTCAAACACTTTTGAGGTCCTTTGCTGCAACTGGGCTGCACTTTCACCAATAGCCTCTCAGAAATAGAAAAAAGAGTTGATCTAAGAGGAGCACACCATTGCCACTGGTCTTGACTCAGGGAAGGTATTATGAGGTAGCTAGAGCTCTACATCTTATAAATGAACTCTATGGAGCTCACTGTTCCCTGCTTTTCACATGATGCCCTTATGCTTGGCATCAGTATCTCAGAAGAGACATTGAATTTTGGACTTTTAAACAATGGCTTTTAAATGTCATTTTAAAAATGACTTTTAAACTTTTATAGACTATGTGAACTTTGGAAGTTGGACCGAATGCATTTTTGCAGTATGATGTGGTTATAAGCCAGTGAGGACTGGGGAGTGGCTTGAACAAAACTGGCATCAGTGGGTTAACAGGAAGTTGTCTTAATAATAGATGTGGCCTTATTGGAGCAAGTATGTCACTGGGGTTGGGTTTTGAGGTTTCAGAAGCTCAAACAAGGCCAAGTGTGTCTCTCTATATATTTGCCTGATCTCTGGGGATCCAGATGTAGAACTCTTAACTTCCTCTTAACACCATGTCTGCCTGTATGCAGCCATTTTTCCTGCCATGCTTCCTGTTAAGCTTCTTGTCACACTCATAATAGATAAACTCATGCTGATTGTAGAAGATAGATGAAAGATATGTCATAGATAGATAATAGATGTATCTATGTTCACACATCTTTTAAACCTGTGTAAATCAGAAGATTTTTTGATTATTTATCTATTTGTTTGATTCCAAGGCCAGGTACTGTTACGTAGATCTGATTGTACTGGACATTGTAATCCTTTTGCCTCAGCATCTCAAAACTGGGACCATAGACACAAAACATGGTAAAAAAGACTGGAGAGATTGCTCAGCAGTTAAGAGCATTGGAGTCAAGTCTGATTCCCAGCACCCACATTGTGGCTCACAACTGTGTGTAACTCCAATTCTAGGAGGTCTGATTCCCTCCTCTGGCTTCTAGGGGCACTGCATGTGCATATTGTGCAGATTTACATGCAGGCAAAATACCCATATACATAAAAGAAAAAAAAGTACTTTAGAAAAAAAGCTAAAAACAACCATACTGCCAGATTTTTGTCTCTATTTACAAATTTATTATCATATTTACAAGTCACTTTGTAAAAGAAAAAAATTCTCATAAAAGGCATCACATCCTCAATAATTACTATTGATACATAATAAATTCTATTTATTTCTCCTCACCTTCCTTGTATCTCTTCTGAACAGACAGAACAGCCTGATACCATGATTCTTTTAACATGTTATGCAGGCATTTATGTTTAAAGTTCATATAAATATACTTCTTCCTCAAGCTGTCTATCATTAAATGATATTCGCGTCTACCCCTTTACTCTCCTCATCTACTCGGTTATTAAAAGGTGGAAAGATTCCTTTCCATTGATACCACGATTTAAACTTGGCTAATGAAAAAGTCATGTTCTTCTCAGGCAGTGAACTCAAGTTGCTTGTTTTAACACAAAATATGTCAATCAGAGAGCACTCTCTTCTAAACTAAAGAACCTTTATTTCTTATGTTCTGTGTGTAAGTATCACTTAGGAAATTAATTGGTCATATAGTTTAGAGTTCATTTCACAGAAAATAATTACCACTAAACTTCCTAATTTTCTTCCACAGGTCTTCGCATTACTCATCTAATAGGAAGAATCTACTCACATGATACTTTATACGAGAGTCTAAGAAAATGTTTTGTTCCTTTATTATTAAACATAGATTGTCAAACCACATGAATAATTCAGTTAGCAATGAATATTCCATTGAGCAAAAATATGGTGGTAAGTACAGAAAATAAAGATATCCTTGCATTCTTTTCCTAAATCTGATAAAAGTTCTATTCATTCTGTTAATATAGTTTCAAAACATATGTACAAGGCCTACCACTGGAAACAAAACTGAGTTGCTATATAGTCTCTCGCAAAAGGGGTCTTTGATCATAAAGTGAAGCATGATAGTATTCTTTCAGCGTCATGTTGTAAGATTCAGGCACTGAAATTATGTGTTCAGTTATACTGGTTATCTTAAAGATCATTTAAAAACACATGTCTCTCATTTCTCTCCTCTACTCTTGTACCCTCCTCATATACTCAGTTAGTAAAAGTTGATTGTCAGAGTTGGAGAAGGGGAACTGAGAGTTCTATATATTTTTTAGATTTATCCAAGTAATTCGTCTTAATCAAAACATATTTTTAAATCAAAAGACGAACAGGATAAAAGTATATCCAAAAAGCATACTAACTTTAATAGTAGAATCAGGAAGACATCCTAAAAGAAAGAAAGAATGATCTGCAGTTAACATAAGATTCTCATATAGAGTCAGTTGGGAACACAAATCACACATATGGGCAGGCCTCACACCCAGCAGTAAAAGGCTATCACAAAACAAACTCAATGGCATTTGTAGAGGTTCTTTGTTTCATAATGCTATGTCAGGGTTTGCTTTATATTTCTTTATTTTTTATTGTCCTTTATGAATATATTATGATATTCAGTTTTGTCGTTTATTGGATTTCTGTATGTATGAATGTCTCTACACCTATATGTGTTTGTTGTGCTTTTATTTCCGGCTCTTTTTCATCTCTTGGTTTTGTCCTATTCTGATTTGCTTGTTTTATTTTATTTCCATACACTATGTCCAGATGTAAGCAGCTGATACGAATTCAACTTATTATCCATAAACATTATTTCATTAATGATTATTTTAGAATAAAAATGATGGTTATTTCCCTAAGTTATAGAATACCTCAGGCCTTTAAATTTAAATGATGTGAAGCAGAATATAGTCAATGAAAATTATGAATAAATACCAGAAAAGAATTAGTGTTGGACAATGGGTGACATATAATATATTATGCCCAAAGAAAAACCTAAATAGGAAATATTATGAGAACTGAGTAGTGGAATGGTTACACTTACAAAGTAAATAAATGGTTAGTGTATATTTAAAATAAACATAAAAGGAATACACTTAAACATATTTGTAATACTTTGAATTTCCTTATAAATATTTCTATATCACAATTGCCTAAATGCTCTGTCATTTAAATTGGCATAGTTTTACAAGGGAAATATTGCTGGAGTTGTAGCTCTGTGGACAAGGACATGCCTTTCATGCACGAAGCTCTAGGTACAATTTTCAATCTACCAATAAGGCAAGACAGCAAGAGTTACAATAAATTTCCAAGTCACTAATAAGAAAATAAGGGAAAAAAGAAAATTACAACAAATTAAGTCATTTATTAAAATTAGACATAGTTAGTGGTAGAACATATTGCTCAATATAAATTATCACTAATTGTGACAGTGAAGATTAACTCTTTGTTACTTGTTTGGTTATAGTTTACCAAAAGCTCCCTGACTGAGATGAATCCACAATACAATGGGAAATAAGTATAGTGAAACTAGTCGATGAAATAACTGAAGAAATTCTGAGATTGTGTGTGTGTGTGTGTGTGTGTGTGTGTGTGTGTGTGTGTGTGTGTGTGTGTATGCCACCAGAAGGTGTGGCCCAGATTTAAAATGGCTCTTCTCACCTCAGATGAACCAGATTGAAGGTCTTCCTTCCCTCTTCAAGTGATTTAATTTAAAAAATTTATTTAAAAATTTCCTCGCAAGTATGCTCAGCCACTTTGATTTTAGATGATGTGAGATGTAGTCAAGCTGACACAAGAATAGCCATCACACCCTTGTTTCAGATCTGAGAGACATGCTATTTTCTGTTAACTAGGACAGGAATACTTCCGGAGAAACATGAAACACACATTCAAGTATGCATATGTGTTTACAAAATAAAATTCAGAAATAAATGTGACCACATTTACACTAAACTAAAGTTAATATATCAGAAGTCTTAAAGAATGAGATGTGAATTAGTAAGTAGGCTTAAATTAATAAAAGACCTTATGAGAGAAGAAAGCATTTGGCATGACCATTAAAAAAATAAGGGCTTCCTAACTGGATGGTGGTTCCACACCCCTTTTATCACAGCACTTGGGTGGCAGAGGCAGGCAGATCTCTTACAGTTTGAAGCCAGCCTGGTCTACGGAATGAGTTCCAGGACAGACAGAGTTACAACAGAGAAACCCTGTCTTGAAAAACCCCAAATAATTAATTAATTTATTAAAAAAGGTTTCCATGTTTAATAATGTAAAGTCAAATGATTAAATAAATATTTTAGGTTGCTGTAGGACAAGATTTTCAATTAGCCATTCCATTCCACCTCTTTGTGTCCTTCCTTATTCTGTGACCTATCTTTTTTATGTGGTTTGAAGCTTCACTGTCCCTACTTCTATTTTATTTTAGTTATTATTTTTAGATATACACGTATCCTGCATTGTTGCTTGATCCAATAAAGGGTAAATAAGATAGATTCTTCATCTCTTAATGGTCATTAATTGCCCATAGGCCTTCATCTAGAGGTGGACCCTTGTGATATTTTCTTACCCACGTTGGCATGTTAACTGGTATTTTGATTGTTGAGGTCTTGTTTATTCTATCATATTTTTGAGATATTATGTGTGCAGCTTCCTTGTTCTACATAGAAGAAACTCTTTGAGGGTAGAATTCCTGATCATCTGCCTCTTTCAATACACCCCCTCTTCTGTGATGCTTTCTGATCCTTGGTTGTAGGACTTGTATTGCAAGTGCATTATTAACAGTTAGGGACTCCAATGTCAACTATTTTCTAAATTTTTGCTAGTTGTAGCTTTCTGGAATGGTTTCCATCTACTTCAAAAATAAGTTTATTAATGAGGGGAGAGTGATACACTTTATCTGTGGGCATGAATATTTAAATGAGATTGGCCCCCATATGTTTGAATGCTTGGTCATCAGTTAGTGAAACTGGCCTTGATAGAAGACGTGTGTCACTGGGACTGAGCTTTGAAGCTTCAAAAGTCCACGTTAGCCCCAGTTTCCACCTCCTAAATCTACCTCCTCAATCAAGATGTAGGATAGCACCTATTGCACCAGTGCTTTGCCTACTGGCCTGTTTGCCACCCAGGTCCCCACCATGTTTGACCTTAGACTAATCCTCTAAAGTTATAAACAATCTCCCAACTAAATGGTTTATTTTATAGACTGCCTTGCTTATAGTGTCTCTTCCCAACAGTAGGACAGTCCCTAAACCCTGCATGTAAAATTAAGTATTTGAAATGTATTTAGAAGTCAGACTGCCTTAGGAAACCTGCACTAATATGTTCTCTAGGTTCCTTGGAATCTTGGTTTATAGTACCAGACATTAATTTTCTCTTATTTAACTGATCTTAAGAACAACTGGACAGATGTTGATGACCTCCAATAAATAAGACTTACAATGTCATCTTTGAGGCTATGTTAGCATGTCGATCACTGTT
This sequence comes from Cricetomys ansorgei, assembly GCA_026225945.1. Lineage (NCBI taxonomy): Eukaryota > Metazoa > Chordata > Mammalia > Rodentia > Nesomyidae > Cricetomys > Cricetomys ansorgei. Next base: position 19,296,867 of record JAMJFZ010001131.1, on the reverse strand, counting down.
GTGGTCCTTAAACATCACAGGGTAAACTACTAATTGCTTTGCACACTTTGAATATTGCATAGCACATTTCAGTATTATGATAGTCAGTCCTCAGGGTAAGACTTTCTCGTCAGAGACATCTCCATTTCTCTAAGGCCTGTGTCTAAAGTTTGTGGTATCTTCAGCAAAATAAATTTACCTTCAAGTTCTGGGAGAGATGAAGGGCAATGGCAATAACCTATATTGTTTTGGGCATCTCTTGGTTTCCCCTGACCAACAACTCTAAAGGGGGTTTCTCATCCGTGGCGCTGAGTGCTGAGGTTTTGGAAAGTTCTTTGGGGAACATAATCACTGCTAGTAATATAATCACCATCCTCTCTCTTTTACACACACACACACACACACACACACATACACACACGCACATACACACATGTGTGTATGTATGTGGGTATAAAAATATATATGTGTGTGTATAATATATATGTGTGTGTATATAATATATAAATGTGTGTGTACAAAATACATATATACATTTATATATGTTATGTGTAATTTTAACATAATATATAATAACAGTTCCCTATGGATTTTTCAAGCACTCTTAGTGTGATTTACTTGTCTTCCTCTCCCTCTGTTTTCCTGTCCCTACCCTCTTTGATTCCCCAATTTTCCTCATTTTCTCTTCATAAACCTTGCATCCTTCTAGTTCCCTGTCTAGCATTCCTTCTCCCTACTTTCTCACATCCCTGTTTACTTTCCTATTTTCTGTGGTTATTACTGGCTATATCCTCTTGTCTAGATATTCACAGCTAGTAGCCATAGCAAACTGTGGATTGTTTGTCATTATGTTTGTTTTACCTAACTCATTATAATGTTTTCCAGTTTCAAATGTGATGATTTAATTTTTCTTTAGACTTCAATAGTATTCCATTGTATGTACATACCACATTTTCATTTTCAATCAATCAGTTTGAAGACATTTAGGTTGTTTCTATTTCCTAGTTCTTGTGAGTTAAGTGGAATTCAACATGGTGGGGAAAATATTTACATGGTAGACTATCCAGGCTTTGGGCACGTGCAGAGGAGTGATACATCTATATCATAAGGTAAATCTATTTTTATATTTGAGAAGAAATAGGCCCCAGAGTGTTCAACATTCTTAGCTACCAGGGAAATGCAAATTAAAACTACTTTGAGATTTCATCTTACACAAGTCATAGTGGCTAAGATCAAGAAAATAATTGAAAACAAATGATAGCTTGAATGATAGGGAAAGGGAACACACATATTCTGTTCATGAAATTGCAAACATAGACATTTTTGGATCAATGTGCAGAAATCACTTTATGTTTGTGTTAACTGAAAATTAAGTATATAATATAATGGGTTTTTGGATGACATTTGATATATACATGCCGTTATATTTGTTCTTATAAATCTACCTCCCTCATTACTCACCTCTGACCCCCTATTTTGTAGAACTTTCTTCAAACTTAATAGTTCCATCTTGGAGCTAAGATCACCCTTACAACTCAGGAAGTAAATATAATGTACAAAGCTCAGGAAATAATTCACAAGAAACAGGAAGCTCTTGAAATACCAAAGCTCTTTTAAAAGTTTATTCAAGCAGTAATAGACTTTCTGACCAGTAGATCTACCAGCAAATAGTGTATGACCCTTGAGAGAGGCAATTTTTGTGAGTTGACACCCATGTTTGCTTGTTATACAGCAGCCTTTGAGTCATCTCTGATCACGTATGTGATCCCAATGAACTCAGGACTTCCCTATCCTAGTTGCGAGTGGAATTGTGTTTTGGTTTATCATTCATGCAAGGTCTCAGGTACATGGGTGTCTGTTTATATCTGTCCGAGAAAGTCATGAAACACTTGTTCTGAACCCTACTTATTTTCATTATTTCACTTGATTTTCCCCACCATAAAATACATCTTTCCAGGTTCAGTGATGTTTGTGGTAGCATATAATTTTCAAATACTGACAGGATCCCGACTCTGTTAAAATTTTATAATGAGTAAAGTTCATATCTGTTTGCAGTGTAATATAGAAAATAGTAAACTTGCATTCATTCTTTGCTTTTCCATGTCTTTATATCATACCCTTCAGAATTCTGAAGTCCTCCTTGAGGAATTTGAAAAAAAAAAATACTACTGGCTTGTCTCATAGCCATTTTTCCTTTTTAATGCTTTATTTAGCTTTCATTACTAAGAACAGTTGTGAAGAAAGGGAGATATATAGAGTATATTCTCTGTGTGTTACTGCTGTTAAATATCATAACATCCAAATGAAGTTTGGCTTTACTACAGTTGTGTGTTCTTCTATTGACAAGGGGATTTAGGAACAATACCTAAAGTATGTTCCCATATACTATGCAGACTATTGGTACTTGTAGTTTTTAGTAAAATTTCTAATTCTCCCATCACTGTTTTACATTTTATGTAATTCAGAATAACTAATGGTCAGACATTGTTTTTATTTTATATGTCAATAGACTAATGTGAAAATGGGTAACGAATGGTGAAAATTCTTATATATCAAGGAACCCCTGCTATAACTGCTCATTTTAGTCCTTATTATCTCCAGAAACAATCACTCTTATTTATATTAGGACCATGATGCTTGTTAATGTCTCTCATTTAGGCTTGTATATATGTGCAGGAATTGACTCTTCCTGTTATAAATATCAATTCTGCAATCATTGTGAAGAAATCTACTTTGTGTATAGGCAAGGAAGACTATGTATACAAAAGTTCAATTACACTGAATGTATATAAGGCCATAATAAAAACATATCATATCAGATAATTTAAATTATTCAGAATGATACATATATGTGCACTTGTCCTCTGAGCAGGTGGAAGACCCAAGTAAGAAGATACCCTTAACTAATAAGCTAGCTTTGGCTACATAGCTAATCCTAAAGTCAGATATGCTGCTTAGTAGTATCTTGTCTCAAAATATACATGCAAAAATAAATCTACAAATATATTTGTTATATGTGTGTGAACTATATCTACATTTATTACTTAATCCATATATTTATGCAACTCTACAAGTATGCATAAACTTAAATTGATGTAAGAAAAATAAATTGTGTAACTTTTTATTATAAATTTGGCATTTTGTCTGCTCACATTTAATCAATTTATCAGAGCACATTTTGACTTTTTTTTCTGGAAGTGTAATGAGTTATTCTATTTAAAATTAAATCTAACCTGACATTTCTAAGCACAAATGTTCTCAGGTGTTTATGGGGTATGCTGTTCTCATTATATCTGAGGCAGCTGCCATTGAGCAGCAACAAAGGTATACAGAGCCCTGGATGCTAAGCAGAAAACTCTGCCAGTCTAAATATACTGTACCTGATGTTCATAAACTACCTTCTGGGCAGCAAGGTCATGTCCCCAGATTCTTGATACTGCAAACCTTAACAGCCTTATGAACTAAGTTGCCTAGGCAGCAGGAGAATAAGCCCCTGGGAACAGGGGCAGGTGGCAACTATTTTCATCACACATGTTGATAGAATAAGTGCATACATTCAAATAAATTCTGAATGTGAGCCAAGAAATATTGCCTTCTTGCCAACTAACCTTTTGCTATCCTGCCTCCTCACCTGCTTCCTCCCTAGAAAGCTATTCAAGCAATCCTCACCAGCTGCCCTGTTGGAGATGGCTCCACTGTGACACTGAACAAACTCTGCACTGTGAAAGTATGTGAGTACAACTGGGTACCTCACTGTTCATGTGAATTCTAGATGCTTAGTTTCGTTATCTGATTTTTACTCTTTACGGAAGTGATGTAATGTGATGTGGCCTGAATGTACTTTATAACAAAGCTGATTCCTTAAGATTTTAATTCATATTGTAAGAAGTATAACAGAGTAATTCAATTAATGTCTGAATTGAATGTGTATTAATTAGTTTGTAGATGCATATTAGCACAGCACTGATCAGTTATCGTTATCCTAAAATCTCCTTCTTCCTCATGTTTTCTTTTTCATTTGTGTGTGTGTGTGTGTGTTCAAAACAGGGTTTCTCTGTTGTAACTCTGGCTGTCATGGCACTCACTCTGTAGACCAGGCTGGCCTCAAACTCACAAAGATCTGCCTGTCTCTGCCTCCCGAGTGCTGGGATTAAAGGTGTGTGCCACTACCAACTGGCTCCTCAGATTTTTTTTTTGTAAATCTTTTTAAGTTAATAAAGCTAGGAGCTAACTCTATTCTCAGAAATCACCTTTGTGCTTTGCTTTGATACATTACATATGGGTCACAGACATATCATCTCAGAATTGAGTAGACAGAGAACAAAATCAGGCCCTGGCTTGGACCTACACTAAACAATATTTGCATTTTGAGTAGGATTACCATCTCTATATCCAATAACTCTATATGTTTAACTGTGCTTAAGAGCATTTTATGTCAGTGGTTCTCTAGAGCAGGTTGACACTTGAATTGTTGAAGAAGACAAAAAAGACCAAAACCTGATTCCCTGGCAGATAGTACTTGAATTGCTCTGGGGAGGTGTCTCTGAATTTGTATCTTTCCAAAGCCCTTAAAATTGTTCAAATTCATATTTGCAAAACAAATCTGCACAAAGGCTCCTGAGATTCACTTTTGAACAGCCTGCATTTAAACACAAATGATGGAATTAAAGTCACACTCAATCACAACCATGATGTATGAATTTAGAATGAAGCTATAAGTAAACTATTTTTGTGGAAGAAAACATCATTTACAGATAGCAGAAGGATTTTGTCACCTGCCATTTTGTTGCTATGTTTTTATTAAAAACAAAACAGGCTGTAACACTTAAATTTGAGACAACATAATGATGAATTGATATTATTATTACTTATTAATGACTATAAAATAAATCTGCTTCTTTTGCAAGACTTCTATAGAAGTGAGGCTTTTCTAAGCAGTCTGCAGTAAGATAAGTGAAACACAATATTGTTTTTTTTTTCTCATCAGTATTCATAAGAGAACACTGAAATTATATATAGCAAATGAAATCACCCACGATTCCTCAAACGTGCACTTCATAATTGAAAGAAGCTACCACAGAAAAACAAATATTAGATCATCTAACTTATTTATAAAGTCAAATTTGAATTTATAGGAATAGGCAATAGGTTGGTGGTTGCAAGAGGTAGAAGATGGCAGGAAACTGATGAGATTAAAATATGCCAGGTTTATAAGATGACTGAGTTCTAGCTATCTGGTATACAACGGCAATTCCATACATCAGAAACTTGCTGAGCTACTACGCGGCTTCTCTATCTTGCTTCTTCAAAAAAAGAAAAAATGGAGAGAGAAAGAAAAAGAGAGGGAGATCCAGAGGTAGGAAAGGAGGGAGAAAATAAGAAAGGGGAAGAAAGTGCTAAGTATGTAACATGCTTCATAGGTTAATTAACCTGACTTTGGTGATAGTTTTAGTATTTCAACTTCTTAAGTTTATACCTTAGACATACTCAATTGCTTGTTAGTTATACATTCACAGAAAAAGAAAAATAATTATTTTCAAAATGCTATGTAGTTGAAGTGAGGCACAAATATCTAAAACTGCACTGTAAACAGAGTTACAATGGTTATGATGTCTATATATAACACACAAAAGAAAAATGTCTATGTTAACCATTGTTTTAGTTTTTATTATGTAATTTTGTTTATTATGTATTCTTTGCTACATTGTCTTGCAGCATCTTGTTTTCTTGAAAACTGGAGCTCTGGTAGCTGCCAACTTCATCATGAATCAATGGAGGAAACTTTTAGTGAAGATAAAGCCTAGAAGAGTCGACAGCCAGCAAACTGGTGAAACTCAATTAAAAGACTGAGTCTTTCTTAAGACATTTTAATTCATTTGAATACATTGTGTTACTTAATTAGAAAATATATTTTTCTAAGATATCTGGAATGTTAGAAAATTATTATGCTTTTTTTTCTTTATCTCCTTTTTTAAGGCAAAAAATAACTGGATTTACTGGACCTAGTGGGTCAATTATTATACCCCAACACTCAGGAAACAAGGGCAGGAGGATTTCTTTGAGTTCAAGGACAGAATGCTACATAGTGAGACTTTGTCTCAAAACACAAAATAAGTTAAGCAACAAAAGGGTTACGAAAGCAAAAATCATATTTTTCATGACACTGGTTATAATTTCTATATAACTAATATTGATAAGCACTGTTTTAGGCACTTCATAAGTTAAAAAAATAAAAAGAATTATGCTAAAAGTCATATAGTCTTAAAAGTAACTCAGATAAATGCAATTAATATGAGCTAATATGGAAAATAAAGTATTAAGAAAATACGATTAATGATAGTATTCAATTGCTGCCTACAGAATTCCATACATTGATTTGAAGTAGATCACACATGGTTTGAAGAAGAGCGTGGGTTGTTGTGTTAGATTGTCGCTACTGAAACTATGAATAGCTGTGTTTATGGTTTTTTTTTTTTTACAGACACACACTTCTCTAAATGCTTCTCACAGGAGGATTTCCCGTGGTGTATACACAGTTCTTACTCTTTATTAATTCATGAGTGAATGAATTCTTAGGTTGCTTACGTTTCTAAGGTATGGTGAGTAGGGCTAAATGAATGTGGGAGCACCGATGTCTATTTGACATAGTAACTTTATTTTCTTTGGATCCATCTCAGTATTGGAATTTGTGTTGAGTAGTGGTTCCTGCTTTAGTATTTCAGGAATTTCTATTGTACTTTCAATAGGTTTGATAAATTTATATTTTTATCAGGTATGAGTAAGGTTTCCTTTCTCTATACTCTTGTACATGGTAATCTGTAGTCTTTCACCAATATTGTTATCTTTAGTATTTCTCAGTGAGGTCAGTTTTACTTGAATAAGGCAACATTTCATTACAGCTGTGTTGGTATTTTCTGAAAAATTTGTACATTTATCATTTTTCCCACATTGTCTATTTTATGTTCTTCAAAAATATCAATTTATCTCTATTGGTCATTTAAAATAAGATTATTAATCTTTTACTTCATTTATTTGACTCTATCATATATTCTGTATACCAGTGAAGTTTAAAAATTATAGAACATTGCTAAAAGTTTGGTTGCTATTATAATTATATTCCATCACATATTGTTTTTAAATGAAAAAATAAGTCCTTTCTATTACTAAATATCTAGGTGTTCCTTTGCATTGACAGGAAAGAGTGGCTGTGTGTGTGTGTGTGTGTGTATGTGTGTGTGTGTTTATGTGTATGTTTATTGGTTGCAGTTGTCTGTATTTTAAGGTGTGAATGTGAATGTGTTCATGTGCATGTGGAAGCCCGAGGCCAATCTCCAGTGTCCTTCCTCAGGTTCCATACTGACTTAACGGGCCCTAATGAGTATAGGTTGCCCAGCCAGCCTCAGCATCCCTAGAGTATAGGTTATAAATGTGGGCCACCATGCCCATATTAAGCGGTTCTTTAAATGGATACAAATATAAGATCCCTCAGAGGTACATCAGCATTGAAATCACATTATTATATTTTGTGAAGATGTCCTGGTCTATTAATATACTATATCAAAGATCCAAATATATCTTAGAAGAGCAAGTCTCCCCAAAATCAGAAGATCATTTTATGATAGACATTTTAATTTAAAAAGTATTCCAGCTTCATAAGGAATGAGACAGGGTACATAACAAAAGTTCAGGGTAGACACTATTGTTTGTTCATTTTACAAGCTTTGGAGTGATCTCTTTGCAGAATTTAGGTCATTATGCAGTCTACAGTTTTATTTTACATTCAAATGGTCGTATTTCTTTTTCTTGCATTCTAACAAGGGCCTGGTGTCTTGATTAATAAAAAGAAAATAGAGCCTTCTTGTTGATTCATTTAATTATCACTTTTCTATGTAGGAATCTTCCTAAAGCCTATTAGGCTTTCTTAGATTATTGCAAAGCATGACATCGGTGATTCTGAAAATGAGCCCTGGGAATCAGGTCAATGCCACAGTTGATGTGCTTGTGAATTGAGAGGCATTGTATAGATTTAAAATGTTCCTCAATTTCCTACTTCATTGGCATTTGTCCAATTACAAGAAGATAATTGTATTATCAGCAGAGTCTTGAAAGGAAGAGAAATGAAATCCATGTCTGGAAATTTTAATGATCTTTTAATTCAAGCTGTTCATAATGCAGTATCATTCTTACTCTTCATTTCTTTCTAAATAAAGAAACAACGTAAACACTTAAAGTGTTTGCAGAAAGGTTACTTATGTAGATAAGTGCAGCTAAAAAGAGTTTTTGTCAATACTATGAATCAAAAAAAATTCAAGTTTTACTTATTTTACCATAAATTGCTTAGAAGCATCCATTTTAATTTAAATCATATATGATCATACAACAATAAATTTCCAATAATAAAATAGGTACTACACAATAAAAGAATAATAAAGAAATTTGGGGATCATTTTGAGAATACAGACCAATTAAGAGTCACTTTACTAGAAAATATCAACAGAAATCACTGACCCTAAATGGTTATAAGAAAATAATTTCTTAGAGATAATACACGTGTACTCATATACACATACACAAAAACACACAGACACACACAGACACACACACACAAACACACGCTCACGCAGACACAAACATATCCAAATACATGTGGCAGTCTGGGAAGAGGATTTATATGAAGAAAATGCAAAGGCAAATGTGCTCGAAATTCCATGAAGAACCTCATTTTTTGTGTCCTAATTTAAAACAAATATGAAACAATTAATTAATGATATTTTATTCCTGAAGTAGTTTAATCAAGGTACCATTCAGACCATTGACTGGGTTGATCAAAGTTCTGTGGGATCCCATTTAAAAGGTCATTTCTTGGCTTCAATGATGACCTAACATTCCAAATTACCTAAAGCATAAAAGAGCTAATTCTGTTGCGCTAGTCGATTACCTAGCCAAGAAATCTGTTCCCAGGAAGGTAGTAGGTGTGCTCATCCTCTTGGAAGATAGGTTCACTTTAAGCAATGATACAGAGATATGGAAGATAATATGGAGAATAATCTTTCATAAAATATCATACACCTCCTTCACAGAAGTTCTGCCTCCTTGTACTGTCCCTGTGAGAAACCACGGCGTTCCTCTGGGTCCCGCATCTTTCTAAGTCCTGACTCAGAAAAGTGGAGCTCTTTTTTGTTTTGTTTTGTTTTCTTTTCTTTCTTGTCACTTTCTTTCAGATATTTGGTGGAGCCTAAGCATACATTTTTGGTATCCATGATAGTTTAATTAAAATGGCATGACTTTTTTTTCTTCTTTTCTCCATCAATTTCCTTCTTGCAGTTGCCCAGAAGTTTTGATTGTCTGCTCTGGATTTTGTTTTAATGGTGAGTCTCAGAAGGAACTCTAATTTTCCCATATTCACTATTCTCCATTTTATCAGATTTTTAGATGTAAAAATATATTACATAATTGACAATAATGACATAATATTAAAAACATTTTATAATGTCCACTCTTAATTATATTTAGACTCAGTAAATTAATATCTGTTCTTTATTTTTATTTATAAGAATTCTAAATGTATATTTAATGACTTAAATTATTAAATTTAATAATTAACAGTAAAAGGTACAATGCACAGTTTAATATAAATGCATTTTTGAAAGCATACATTGATCCATGAGTCCAAAAAGTTGAAAAGTAAAGAGAGAAAAAGCAATCTTGATCACACACAGTTGGAGAGAGTAAATGAACAAATCATGCGATCATAAATAATGACCGAAATAAAGAAAAAAAGGAAGGAAAGAAAGAAGGCAGGAAGGAAGAAAGAAAACAGTAAGCCAGCCAAAATAAAGGAAGCAATGTTTAATAAATGTTTTAATTAATATAAATTTAAAAACATTTAACAGTCTTGAGAAGAATTAAAACACTAAATGTAGATTCTAATCTGATGTTCTTTCTGTATTTAAAATATTTATCCAGGATACTTGTCATAATTTAAATAATTTTTTTCTAAGCATCTATAAAGATGAGAATTTTTTATTGAAAATGTGAAATTTAAATGTCTGTACAAGTATAAAAAGAAATGTTGAAATAAAAATTAAAATATGGTATTGCTGACAGATCTGATTTCCATTTCAGTTAGTTACTGTTCAATCTGGGTTTCATTTTTTTTAATCTCATTGATAAAATAATTTAGAAATGGCCTCAAAGGGTAGCTTGGGGACCATATTATTATAGTTTGAGAGAAAAGCCACAGGGCAGACAGTTATGAATCCCAGCATCTGCCATAAAGTGGGAGACATAGGCGTGTTTTCTGAGTTAGGGTCTAACAAAGCAGAGAGTTTGATGAGCAGAGATGCAAGTAGCTGCACGGTGGTGAATGTGTGGGCATGGACCCAGGTCTTCAGAGAAATAACAAGAATGCCCAGATGGTCAGGGCAAGTGTGCTGTGCTTAGGATTTCAGTTGATATCAGAATAATAAAAGATAAAAAGACAAGAAAATCGAAAGTTGTATTTGAATTACAATGCAGAAATACAGGCTGGTTAAGCAAAGAACATCTGTGAGACTCTGACTTGCATGAAGGAGCTTCTGTGGGGCGTAATACTTTGTCTCACTAAGCCATAATTACTTCTCCTATCAGCTTAGCATACCATTTTGTGACTCAACTTTTTCTGAGAGTCAATCTGTTGAAATAGGTCTCAAAGAAAAACAATAGGGCAGTTTGGATACCAGGTATCTTTCTGCCCAGGGACAGAGGTAGAACTGATATTCAATTATTTTGATTAGGAGAAAGTAGTTTTCCCTCAATGGGCCTCAGTAAAGCCTGGATACCACCATGTTATCAGGAGATATCTTAAATCAAAGTGAGTGGGAAAACTGAAGCTTTTTATTTCTATTTTTAGGAGAGAAATTGGAGGTAAAACTCTTTATGAGGGAGGTTTCTATCCTTAGCTGCCTCTGAGTCTGCTGTTATCGAGCTACTTATTTAACAGGTTTATGTAATTTTTAAATGGCATGTTATAACAAGTCAAGTATTTTTACTTGCATATATTGGACCAGAACTATCAAAATACCTTGTAGAAAAAACAAAATTCAATAATAAATAATCTGTCAAAACACATTGAATATGCCTAATAGTACTATTGTGGGTCAATATTTCACTAAAAACTGAAATGGTTCATCTTCTTAAGAAGGTGTTCTGAGTTAAGGCAATGCATCCTGGATGGAGACTTCTAAAAACTGAAGAAATAAAAATCCCCAATGTCTAAGGAAGTTCTTGAAATTTGTAAGATTCAGAGGACCTGCCCAAAGTGATCTAAACACCGAGAAGTGCTATGGGGAGGAGAGAACAGCCAAACTGATCTATGGTAGCCTCATACAGATAACTCCAGAAATGCAGCTTTCATAAGTGGTCGCACATGCTGGATTAGGCATTTGATGATGTGCCTTGATCTGAATCATCCCTGTACATTTTGGTAAAACCCAACTCATACTCATAGAAGTCCAACATACTTATTGGTTTGCCAAGAGGGGCTTTGATGGAAATAATTCTTTGGCCTATTATTCTCACACTGAGATAAACCATCTTTCCTTTTTGTTTTTTTGTTGTTTTTTTTTTTTTTTTACTTTATTTATTTAATATTTATTTATTTTCTCTTGTATAATACATACTGACCTCCCTCCTCCCCTACCTCCACTTCTTCTAAACCCCCCATTCTCTCTTTTCTTCCAGATCTACACCCCCCTGCCTCTCCCCAGAAAAAGTAATCTTCTCAGGTTTACTGCTCAAACAGGGCACAATAAGATGGAACATGGTGGGGACTAATCCCTAGACAACATCAAGGTTGAACTAGGCAACTCAACAGGAGGAAAAGAGTCCCAAGGGCAGACAAAAGGATCAGAACCCCCCCTGACAAAACCCCCTCCCTCCGCACACACAGCAACCTGTAGGAACTCTGCAAGAGTAGCAAGCCAGAAAAACACAAGACATATCTAGGAGACTCTGAAAATTCCAAGTCTATTGCTTCAGGTTCTGTGACCCAAGAGTGCTGGTCAGTTGACTCAATGGGGCTTATTCTCCTGTTGTCATAAACTCCTCTCGTCCTTGTAATACTTCCTCTCCTTCTTCAGAGGGTTCCCCAAGCTCTGCATGATGTTTGCCTCTGGGCCTCTTCATCTGTTCCCATCAGCTGCCAGAGGAAGTCTCTCTGATGACGATTGGCCTGGGTACATATGAGTAGACCAGGATATCATTAGAAATCATTTCCTGGCTATGCAGTCTCTAGTTCCTGGCCTACCCTGCAATATCAGGCATGGTTCACTCCCTTGTGTGGGGTTCTGTCCTTCCATTGTCCCAGTCAGTGGATCCTGTAAGGAAGATAGGTTATAGGTTGAAGGTTTTGTGGCTGCGGTTGTATCCCAGTCTCAACAATGGTTACAGTAGATGCCTGTTCAGACTCCCCATCCCCCACACCAGAGGTCCTCACCTGGTGATGTTGGGAGATACACTTGTCTGTGAGTAAAGACAAATGAGTACTTAGAATGCTGTCAGGAATTAGGCTGTAAAGTACAGGCAGTAAATGTTCTTCTACCCTGGATATTTGACTAAGTTTCCAACCAGACATAATTTTTAACTGTTTGGTAAACCTTAAGTCCAACTGGACAGATTTTGGATAGTGCCAAGCTGAGTGTCACTATTGAACTTTTAGGGCTATCATTGCATGCTGGTAACTGGTGGTTAGTAGACATAACAATTGTGTAGGACAATTGCTTAGACTATAAAATCTAGACCCTGGGGAAAAGACTTTCAGGTCATATTCAGTTCAAATCTTCTGAGTCCTAGGCACTAATACATAGTGTCTTAAATAATAAGGACTTAACTTCAGTCACTTGGGAGCAACCAAAGGCAACAGAAATAGCCCATAATGTTTGCATAGTTTCTTGGATAACCCTGAACTATAACTCAAAATGGAATTTCTCATGCCTGATACTAGTGTTATTAGATAGTCTATGGCTCTTGCCAGAAGCATTGTGAAACTGAGTAAATTATCTTCATGTAAACTACATATTATGTGTATACAGTACACTTATATGTAATATACGTAATTTGTATTAAATAAAATATTAACGTGATTCAATATCTTTTTCAAATATCCTTACTCTTATTTTCAGTTCCCTTCTGTATTGACTTCCATGCCCAGTTAAATCACTACCCCTGTGTTTTTCTTGACACCTAAAGAATATTCCATTGTATATAGGTAGCATATTATCTTTATCTGCTATCAGTCGAAGGACATTTATGTTGCTTGAATTTCCTAGCTATTGTGAATACAGCAGCAATGAACACATCTGAGCAAGTATCTGTAGTATAGGATGTCCAAACTTGTTTTTATGCCAATGAGTGTTCTAGCTGGGTCATAGGGGAATTTATTTCTAGCTTATTAAAAATTATTCATATTTATTTTTGGCTACATCCATTCTAAGTTTCACCAATAGTTGTGTTTTGTTAGTTGTTTTGTTGATGTTAGCCATTCCAACCGGGATAAGATAAAATATTAAAGTTGTTTTAATTTGCAGTTCCCTAATATTTGAGGATAATGAACACTTTTAAAGATATTTCTTAATCATTTTTGTGTCTTCCACAATTTTTAAAAATTATAATATAAGTATATCATTTCCCTCCATTCCCTTCCCTATCTCCAGTCTTCCCTTTAGTACCTCCTTTCTCCCTCTGAATGTCTTGGCCACCTCTTCTTTAATTATTATTTAACACACACACAGACACAGACAGACAGACAGACACACACACACACACACACACACACACACACACACACACACATACACACACACACAGACACAGACACACCTCCCACAAACATGCATAAATATCTAAATACAACCTGAATTCTGAGTCCATTTCATATTTCTTTCATATACATGATTTTATAGCTGAACAGTTGGCATTAGATAGCCAATTAGGAGGGTCATTCCTGAAGAAGATTACTTCTTTTGCCCCCAGGACCCTTAGTTTGCTGGTAGTTCCATCTTTAGGGTTGAGGCCCCATGAGATTTCACCTTTCCTTTTAAAACTCTCTGCTCAAATACAAAGCCTAGTTTTAAATGAAGTGATTTTTCTTCAATCTTTTCTTTTTCTTTTTTTTAGTTCTGTATATATCCTGTCTATTAATCCAATGTCAGATACATATCTGACAAACATTCTCTCCTGTTTGCAGGCTTCCTCTTCAGTCAATTGATTGTTTCCTTAGATGTAGGATGGTTTTTAGTTTTATGAGATCTCACTATTCAATTTAATTGAGCAAACAGAGTCCTATTTAGAAGTTCCTTTCCCACACCTGTATCTTTTTGGGTACTGCTGAACTTTTTTTAAAGCAGCTTCAGTGTTTTCAGGTGTCACAGACGTCTTCTATCCACTTGGAATCGATTTGTATGCAGAGGGAAAAGTACAGGTCTTATTGCATTCTTCTATTTGAGAAATTGCAGTTTTCCTAGCCCCATTTGTTGAAGATGCTGTCTTTTTGCAGATTTTTTTTTGACAACCTTGTCAAATAATAGACAGCTGTACTTATGGGTACCTATGTTTGGGTCTTTAATTTGTTCCATTGGTCTACATGTCTCCTTTATGACAGAACCACTTTATTTTTTACTCTGCTATTTTTCTACTGAAAATAGATAATTTTCATATAATTTATTCTCATCATGGTTTTCTCTCCCCCAACTCTTCCAAGATCATTCTTCCCACTTTCCCACTTACCCAAAAACGACACCCTTTTTCTCTCTCACTCATTAGGATAAAAACAGGCATATAAAATAAATTAATTAATTAATTAATTAAATTAATAATAAACAAAATATGAAATAAAAAAAAATAAAAATAAAATAAAGCAAAACATGGAACAGTAATCCCTCTAGCATTGTCCTTTTTGCTAGGGAGTCTTTAGTTATAAAAAATAAATTTTTTTCACACGAACTTTTGGTTTTCTTTATATTTCTGCAATAAATGGTACAGGTATTTCTGAGACCTTAAATTGCTTTTATTAAGATAGTCATTTTCATAATATTCATTCTACAAATTCATGTACATAGGAAGTCTTTTCACTTTCTAATGTCTTCCCCAGTCTCTTTGTACAGTGATTTAAACTATTCATTGTAGGGAGCTTTCATCTCTTTAGTTAAATTTCTTTCTAAATAATTTGTTTTTGGACTATGTGAAGGGAAATATGTCTATGATGTCTTTCTCAGAGCCTTCATTGTTGGTGTGTAGAAAGGGTAATGTTTTGGTAATTTGATTTGGTATCTTACCATTTTGCTAAAATAATTGAACATTTGTAGAAGTTTTCAGGTGGGATTTCTGCTATATAATACCATATCTTCTGCAAATAACAGGATACAGGTTATATAATGGGAGATGGGAAATGGGATTGATGTTATGAAATGGGGAAAGAGAGTACAATACAGACTTTAGGGGAAGGAGAATGGATATAGAACATTAAGGATGTTTGGAATTAATGTGGGGAATCACATTATTTTACACACTAAAATTATGTATACTGATTGTAAATGTATGCGTACTTTTAAAAAAATGAATTCATAACTCTTAGGGTGATAATTCTTCTGTCAGGATCTATATGCTATCTAACAAAAAAATGAAAAAAAAACAAAACAGAACCAGACACAAGAAACACCTTTCATGTTGTTCATACGGGAAGTGTACGACACTCCAAATATTACAGTTTATTGCTTTTGCCCTTGGTTGACTCCTGGAGGGTGAAGGTCAGGCTCTATTGCTTAAGGCACCACACATTTTCCATGAAGGACTTTGCAGATTTGAACTGGTTCTGCTGTAAAACTATCCTACCTGAAGACTAGCTTTCATAGCACATTAAGGATAGGTGTAAGTTGCCAATGAAGCAAATAAATCCAGTTGTGATATCTACAAATCATAACCATGACAACCAAGGCATGATATTTCTAAAGATAAAATAGTAGTAGTAATATTCTAGCAGCAGCTAACAGCTGCCTAATTGGACTTAAGGCTCAAATAACAAGAAGGAAGTCACACTTGGCACTGAAAACCTAGGCAAGAACCCATGGCTCCTGAGCTTGACTATTGTCACTTTCATAAACCAATATAATTCTGACCTGCATTCTAATAATCTATCTTTTTACCCACAGAGAAGTGTTGAGACATTACCCCTTTCCTTTCATTTTGCAGTAATTAATAACTATTATAGAAAACCATAGCAATAAAAAAAGCAGACAGCATCTGACCATGGGGTATCCAGCCACTATTGATACATCTACAATACAACTCTCACATCAAAGGCTCAAGAGACACCTTGGGTCTAGCAGTTTTTAATGTATTCACATATATTATTTGTGTATCACTAATACTTAAGGTAAAAGAGCTATGAGTTTGAAAAGGGGTGAGTGGGGAGACATGGGATGTGTTTTGGTGAGGAAAGAAAGGAAATGGTGTAAATATATTTAATTAAATTGAAAACTAGAATAAAGTATGATAGACTTTAAAAGTGGTGGCTTTTATTGACATTTTGGTTATGTGCCTAGCTTTTAACTGTTGGGTCATTTCTCAAACCTAACCTATGTCTTTTCTAAAACTGAAGCATACCAATTTACTCTTAAAGACACATGCCTTCTTTGTAGCAGAATGCAATTACGCAAGGGAAAATGTATCTCAAAGAGGGTTGGTAGTTAAGAATGTACATTTTACAAGAATTTCTAACGCAGTCTATCTAAGGTACATGAGATTGCTACTTGAAATAAGTGTTTAGCTGCAATACAAACTCCATTCATTTTGTGCATAAAGAAGATATTGTAGTATGACCTACAGGGATTAATATTGAAAATGTAACTAAATCAGAGCAGATAGGTTTCTGTCAAAGTATGGAAAGCATAGTTTTATTTAAATTGATAAGCTAATTAGAAACCATTGTTTCTTATTTAGTGTACTTAACTGTAGAAACAATCACTTTTTTTCTTTCTTTTATTGGGGGAGGGTGTGTGTTGAGACAGTGTTTTTCTGTTGTAAGTCTGACTGTCCTGGAACTCACTCTGCAGACCAGGTTGGGCTCAAACTCACAGAGTTGTGCCTGCACCTGCCTTCGGAGTGCTGAGATTATAGGCATGAACCACCACTTCCAGGCTACAACCTCTTAATAGTAAGTTTTGGCTTCTATGAATTGCTTGTTTTGAAGTTTGCAATTTTAAGATCATGTTGTTATTCATACTAATAAATAATTAAATAGGTATACCTTCATAGTTATTAGTTTTAGAACTCTATAAAGAGTTACAATTATATATCTTTCTTAGGAATTTTAGAGCTCTGACACTGGCTAACAGAGGATAAAATTATATTTTGCCTTTGGGCTTCAGGTGAAGATTGAAAGGGAACTTGGAACTTACAACACCCAGAGTGTATGTGTGTGTATATATATATATATATATATATATATATATATATATCTTGTAGAAATTAAGGGTCAAGAAAAAAAATGATTACTACATAAACTGTCATATCAAAACTAATATATATTATGAAAACCTATTATTTATAAGTATTATTTATTTTTAAGATAAAAATCATTAAAAAGAGTTTCAACAAAGACAACTTCTGTGGATTGGATATGCTCCTTCTAAAAATTTTTGAATATTTTAAAAAAACACCATTGCCAGATATTGTTTGCCTCCCTTTGTATTGTTGGACAGGGAGGCTCCTGAGCCTCTTAACAACATCAACTGTTGTCATTTATCATGACTTCCCACAGGTACTGAATTCTAAGCCCTATTCTTGAAAGTGCCACTTTCTTTGTTTATAGGATATGGAGAAATTAAACTGACACTAGCTGAAACTTTTATAATAACAGAAGATACCCTGTAGTCTACCAAGGAAGAAAAACTATCAACAGTCTTATGCTGTTGTGAACTTTGTGACCTATAATAACAATGTGTCAAGTAAGAAATTTTAACTGGTACAATAGTGGCATGACTGTGATGGGATTTAACCAAACAGTTTCTGAATGGATTTGAGGACCAATTTATATGAGAGAACTCATTACTGATACTAAATCTTGTCCAAGAGTCAGTCTCTGGGGAAGACCTGGGCCCTAGGAATAAACCTACTGACATATAATTAAGGGGGAAACCTATTTATCAATCTGGAAATGCAAGAAAAGTAATGTGATGCTTAACATTTATTTGATGATCAGTCAAATGAGTTTCTGATTGTCAGGAAAACATGACCAAAACCAGAAGCCACAAAATTAAAATACTGTGTGTATTCATAGCAAAACAAAACCCTTATTGTAACTTGACCCTTCTCCTTGTCAATACTGAATATCAAGTCACCAGAAGGAGTTGGTCATAATCATACACATGAATATCACCATCCCTTCCATGTGCTGTGTGAGCACCTGTCAGAAGAAAATAAAGTGTTTCAGAACCATGGTCTTGAGATTCCTTGTTACACGATATTAAATAAAGAACCCAGGACACTTATTATTGTTATAATTATAGAACAGTATAAACATAAATTCAGTAGAGCCCATATCACCAATTACATGTACACATTAAAATCATGTAGTTGACTTTTCCTCAAATTCTGCTTGAATATCATGGTGTATTGTTTGGGACGTAACTGATAGAGGTTAGCATGATTATTACAAATACTATTAGGATCAAGTACATATAGAAAGTAAAATTCAATATAGTTTTTAATATGTAAAAAGGATCATTAATTAACCAGCTGGAAGTAGCTGTTCTATTCTCAGACTCTGAGAAAAAATGATGATAATGCCATTGCCCTCATTGCCGTCAGCTGCCTGCTCACTTGACCTCCTTCACCTTTCTGCACATACCAGGGATAAATGACAGAAGAACATCTGGACATCTTGCCTTCCCAAAGTCTCCAGAGCTCTTCTTGCTGCTCTCTGTTTAATCTTTATTTAACCTTTTTTGTGATAATATATTGCCTTTCCATCTGCATTTTCTTATTGACAGTGAACTCTTGTCATGAGATCCCAATTTAAACATTTAAAATTCATGCAACATGACTTTGCCAATCTATGCAATCAATTGTCTGTTTTTTTTCTCCTCATAGTCTGGTACATAGTGCTCTGTTGACTTTAAATGTGAGATTGTTGAGTCAGACTCTCGCTGTGCATAGGTTACTCCCATGATGTGAATTTGTCAACATAGGAAGCTAAATTAGCATTTAGAACATCAGCATGCTTTTATCAACACACTATACACAGACTATAAATTCCAACTTTCAAAAATACTGACTTGAATAATTTCACAAATCAAAAGCATAAAAAGTTATGATTAGTTATTTCAGATGAACTACTATTCTCGCTAATATATAACATACATTTTTAAGACTATGAATGGGAAAACAAAGTTTTTCTGAAGCAGATACTTCAAAACATAGATATTAGATACATTTCCACAACTAAAATGAGGCAAGGCTAAAAAAAAAAAAAAAATGGTTTTGGGACTTAAAAATTTGGCAAATCACTTTAGAGACCATCGTGATTTTTACGTATTCCTCATTGTGATGAAACCACATAATTTTGTAGCTCACATAAAAAATTAAATTTCTATTAATAAACATTTGAAGAAATTAATATGGTAAAAGAAAAAAAATTCCAGAAAACGGAAAAAATTATATTACAATATTATAAGTAATTGAAGTTCTATTTTTCTTATTATTTTAATAGTCAGGTTAATCTAAAAGAAATAAACACTGCAACCATATATATCCTTTGGAGAGAAATCACATTTACTCAGAATGTTAAGGCCTTCTGAAAAATATTTTTTTTTGCCCCATAATTCACAGATCCTATTATATTTGACATTCTGACATAAGAGTCATAACCTCTATAGTAAATGCTAGCATAAATTAGCACCATTCTATAAACAATAGCTAGATACAAAGTCTCATCATAATTTCAACAACAGTAATTCTTAATAAGGGACACTTGGATAAAAATCATGAAAGAGAGTAGGGTAATGCCCTCCACCAGGATGCAAAAGTAACTTCAAAACTTTTCTCTATGATACCTCACTTCACTGAATTCCAAATCATTCTTTTCTCCCTGTCCCAGAAAAGAACCACTAATGTTTTACTTACAGTAACATACTATTTTGACCTTCTAAAGATGTGGCACTTATTTTCTTTTCAACAGTAATTACCTGGCTCTGGCTCTAAAATGATGCATTTGCCAAGCTAGCTTCAAGAGTTCAGTTCCTTTTTTTAAATGTACATTGTTTTTTTGCCTGCACTTATGCCCGTGTGAGGATGTGGATCCTCTGGAACCGGAGCTTCAGACCATTGGGAGCTGCCATATGGGATCTGGGAATTGAACCAGAGCCCTCTGGAAGAACAACCAGTGCTCTTAATTTCTGAGCCATCTCTCCAGCCCCCGAAAGTTCAGTTTTTATGAAGTGATTTATCCAAGACTTATCAGCTGCTCCTACAAAATACTCTGATGCATACTCATTCACCAATTACTTGCTATATCTTAGTGTGGCATGGGTCCCAGAACCCTTATTAGGGTGAGAAGGGAATGAAGAAATGACTTACACACAGAAACATGTACAGAAAAAGCAGTCCAGACTCTGTGATGAAGAAGTCATAGTTCCTCAGAAGCTCAGTATGTTTATTATATGTGGCTGAACAAGGAGGCAGGGTTACTACATGCAGCAGATAAGGAGGGAAGGTTTTTATATACAGCTGAATAAATAAACAGGTATAGCTAATCTACATAGGAGTAGTCTCTGTATGGAAGCAGTCTTTTGGACAGAAACATCTAGTAGTAGGATGAGGAACCTATTGTAGACATTTGTATTAGACCAGAGGAAGGCTTTGCCATCCCTCTGAGCCTCATCTTGGAGGGATTTCATAATTCACCATGGTTCTGAGACTTTGGTTCTTGACACTTATGGACCATATCAACAACACATGTTCTCTCAGTACTTCACACACTCAGGGCTTCCTTTACTTCCTGCAGCGCATTATAGTATTTAAGATAAAAGTTTATCTTAATAACTAATATTTTAACCAGTATCTTTCTTTCTATAAATATATATATAGAGAGATCTAGACTACTGTTCAAGAAATTACTTACTTTTTTCTGAGTCAGACCTTACTAAGATATTCCGAGTGATATATAAGAATTGATATTTGGACTCTTATGAATACTGGGGAGAGATTGATAAGGTTATCTTTAGGACAGACTGGGAAAGATGTTTGTGGTATGACCCCAGGCAAAGCATCTCCTGATGGAGACTGCAGGAGTTATTTTCTACAACTTAAAACTACTAGTGTTCCTAAAGACAAAAAATATTAAAATAATATTGCTGTTTTTGGTCAACTAAACTTCATGGAACTCAATGTTTGGTTTAAATATACGACATGAAAAGGTTAATTTTACTTTCAGGTGAATTTCAGGCCAAAGCACACATAATCACTTGGGATCAGTGAGTGAAAATTTAAAATTAATTTGGTAAACTTTCAGGACAATATACCCCAATATTATGTAGTCTTGGATTCTATCAATAGGAGACTACCAAATAGGGCATGCCTTCGTTTCAATATAAGTTAAATTAACAACTATAAGAAACACTCCATCACACTTAAAAACAAATCACTCTTTGCTGTCTACAGTGTAAAGGAAGAACTACGCACTTCCGAAGCTCACGTTTATCAGTCTTGTTATGATTGATGTTAACTCTGCGGCAAAGTAATCGGATGGGGTCATTAAAAAAAGGCATTGGAGTGAGTGGTATGAGAGCACTGTTAAAATTCGAAGAGCAGCATTCTCCTTGGAACGGAGAAAATAGTACGACTAAGACGGCTTTCTCCTTTTCTCTCTTCCGTGACCTGTGGTTGGGTTCATCATAGACGCCACACAATCGTGAACACCAAAGTGCAGTCTGAAATAAAGTGAGCAAAATGTCAAAACCTGACCCGTTAAACATGATGACGTTAGAGGCAAAAATGCTAAAGCAAATGAAAAGATCTTCTTTGCATTAAAAAAAAAAAAAAGCATTAAATGGCACTGGAGCTGTCATAAAAGAATACAGTGGAGTGCAAGGGCATCATAGGTCCTAATTCAGTAGTATCGCTTTCTCTTAAGGTTGATCTCGTCCCAGCTTCCTGAGGAACCACCACAGTGACTTCTCTAAGAGATACATGATTTTGCAGCCCCACCAGCTACAGGTAGTGTTCCTTTACTCAATGTCCTCACCAATGTGAGTTCTCACTTGTACTTTTGATCTCATTCTCTCTGACCAGTGTAAGATGAAATCTCAAGATAATTTTGATTTGCATTTCCCTGATGATTAAGGATATTGAATATTTCTTAAGTGTTTCTCAGACATTTGAGCTTTCTCTTTTAAGAATTCTCTCTAGGCCTGTGCCCCATTTTTAATTAGGTTATTTGTTTTCTTGATGTCTACCTTTTTTAGTTCTTTATATACTTTGGATATTAGCCTTCTATCAGATGTATAGTTGTTAAATAATTTTTCTCATTCTGTAGCCTGCACCTTTGTCCGAATGGCAGTGTCCTTTGCCATCCAGAAGCTCTTCAGTTTCATGAGGTCACATTTATTAATCGTTATTTTTAAGCTGTGCTTAAAAATTTTTTCTTTATTAATGAGTTCAAGACTAGTCTTCTTGGGTTTCTTTTTTTTTTTTAGATCAGGTTTGGTGTATCTGGCCTTATGTTGAGGTCATTGATCGATTCGGAGTTGCATTGTGTGTAGGGTAATAAGTATGGGTCTATTCATGTTCTTCTGTAGCTATACAAGCAGATATACAGTTTGGCAAGCACCATTTATGGAACTATGCTGACTACGTTACCTGTGTGCATTTCTGACTTCCTTATTTTTAAAAAGAAATTAAATGTCCATAGTGGTGTGGATTTATGTCTGGGTATCTTCAGTTCTATCCTGTTTTTCTATCTGTTTGTTCTTGTGCTAATACCATGCTATTGTATAGCTGTATCTCTGAAGCATAATTTGAGATCAGGCATGGTGATACCACCAGGAGTTCTGTCTCACAGGAATATTTTAATTTTCCTGTTTTTCAAGTTCTGTGAATAATTATTTGGCATTTTTTATGGTGACTGTTTTGAATCTGTAGATTGCTTTTGGTAGGATGACTTTTATTATTATATTAATCCTACTAATGCCTAAGCATGGGAGGTCTTTACATATCCCTGTATCTTATTCAACTGCTTTTTTGAAAGGCTTGAAGTTTTATCCTACAAGCTTTTCACATGCTTGGTTAGAGTCACCCTAAGATGTTTTATAATTTCAAAGCAATTGTGAAGGTGTTGTTTCCCCAATTCCATTCTTAGTCTGTTTATCATTTGTATATAAGAAGGCTTTTATTTATTTTTTTGTTAATTTTTGTGTATTAATTTTATATCCAGTCACTTTGCTGAAAGTAATTCAGCTATAGGTATTTCCTGGTAGAACGTTTAGGGTCACTTTCATATCATCTGCAAATAAAGATACTTTGACATCTTCCTTTTCAGTTTTTATTCTCTTACTCTCCATTAGTCATCTTCTTGCTCTATCTAACTTTCAAGTCCTGTATGTCAAATAGGTATGGAGAGAGTGTACCATCTTGTTTTGATCCTGATAGTAATATAAATGCTTTGAGTTTTCGCCATTTAGATTGATGTTGACTTTGGGCTTGCTGAGATTTGCCTTCATTCATATTCTTCTGCATTTGGGTTAAATGTTCTGTAAATATCTGTTAGGTCCATTTTGTTTATAATGTCTATTATCTCTAGCCTTTCTCTGTTTAGTTTTGGTTTGGATGACTTATCTATTGGTGAGAATGGTATATTAAAGTCACTCACTATCACTTAAATTTGGTCAAGATGTGATTTAAGCTATAATAGCGTGTCTTTTATGAACTTGGGTTCCTTTATTTTGGTGCATTGATGTTAAGAATGGCAATGACTTTGGTGTAGTTTTTCTTTGATAAGTAGCATATATATTGTCTTTCCCTATCTCTTTTGATTAGTTTTTGTTTGCAGATATTATAATGGCTATACCAACTTTCTTCTTATCAACATTTGTTTGGATTTTTTTTTTTTTTGCATCTTTTAGTCTGAGGTAATTTCTATCCTTATCAGTGATGAGATTTTATTGATCTCCATTATCTTGCTGTGGTGAGGGGTTTTTTTTTCCTTTTTGATTTTCAGGTCTGATATTACTTGTTCTTTGTGTTTTCCTAGGTGTGGTTGAGGAAATTTTCTTCTATGGTTATGTTGAAATATTTTCTGTGGCTTTAACCAGAATATATATATGTTTTTTACTTCTCACTCTGTTCCTATTGTTCACAGATTTGTTCATTTCATAGTTTCCCAGACTTTCTGAATATACTGAGCCTGGATATATATATATATATATATATATATATAAATATATATATATATTATAAGATTTAACATTTTCATTTAGATTTAATATTTTAGATTTAACATTGACCTAGCTATCCATTTCTTCTATTTTGAATTTAATGTCCAAGAGTCTCTCTTAATTTTTTGTAATATGTTTGTGAGGCATGCTTCTGAGGTTTCTCTTCAATTTCCTAATTTTTTTTTCATTTCCACTTTTCTCTCAAGTTGGGTTATCTTTCTTGATTCTCTTTCTACTTGCAAGTCTTTTACTGTTTTCTTCATTTCCCGCCACTGTTTGTAGATAGATTGATAGATTTCCTAATTGATTTATCTATTCATTTCTTCTTTAAGAGTCGCCAACATATTCATAACAACTCTTTTGAAGTTATTGTTTTGTATTTCAACTATATTGCATTCCTCAGGGCCTATGGTAGTAGAGTTTCTGAGCATAATTGCATATTGTCCTGACTGCTATTGATTGTGTTCTTATGCTGGCACCTATCTATTTATCTGGGATTGAGATCATTGTAATTTTAGGTGCTAATATCTGATCTTGTCTCATTTGGGTGGATATCCCATTCCTTGGTTTCTGTTGCCCTCCTCTATGGTTTTTAGAAGAGTGATTTGGTTGGGTCTTGTCTGGTAGATCCTCTGAGGTGTGGCCATTGTGGTTTCCAGTTACAATGTATTTCCAGCTACTGTGTGCTGACACTTAGGGATGGAGATTCACTAGGAGGTGGGGGTACCGATGGGTTCCATAGGTTGTTGGAAAGCACTGTACGTGGGAGAAAAGAGGGAGGAGAGGCCCCATCAATTTGTCTGCTACAGAGCTAAGATGATACTGAGGGTGTGTCTGGGGAACTGGATTTGTATGGGAGGAGATAGAGTGAAGATCTAAAGATTTTTTGACCTGCTTCCCTGGCCTATCTTCTTCCCCAGCTGGTCCAGCTGATGGTTTTCTAGATGTCCATGGGAGTTGAAGCCTGAGATAAAGGGCAGAGTGGTGAGTAAGGCTCTAGGAGAAGACCTGCATTATCATTTGGAGATGGGGGCAGAGATGAAGGGGAGGCCATAACAGTTCATGTACTACAGAAATGGGGATGTGACTAGGGAACTGGATTTGGAGGGGAAGAGGGAGACTGGAAGTCTGAAGATTGTCTATCTGCTTCCCAAGCCACAGAAGATGTTTTAAAACTGAGTTTGATATTGAAAATAATGTTCAGATAGTAGAAAACTTGAAAACACTATACTGTAAACACACAGAATCAATATGAAATCAACACAAGTATACTGTTTTGTTGGGTAGTATTGAAGTAGAGAAAGTATTGATCTTGTTGCATTAGTTACTTACATAGTAAAAACTTAGAAATAGACTTTACCTGGGTATTTTTAAGTGGAAGATGCCTTTCTTATTGTATAAAGATATCTTCAGGCAAGATGATAAATTAATTGAAAGCTTGATATTTATGAAAACTGAGAATTCAGAATTTTTAAATTTTTTTTTTAATTTTCCATTTTATTTTTTTCTTACAATATATTTTGATCATATTCTTTCCCCTACACAATTCCTCTTTTATCCTCCCTATCATCCTACCAAACCAACTTCATGTTCCCTGTCTCCCTCTCTCTCTCTCTCTCTCTCAAAGAATAAAAGCAAAAAAAAAATAGAAAAATCCAAGACAACAAATATCAAGACCTCACCAAATAACGCCCCCCACCACATACAAAATGCTTCTTTTCTAACTATTTTATGCGAACTATGTGAAAACTAATACATTTGTGTTCTTCAATTAGATAGTCAATTAGAAAGTGAGGTTTTATTATCATAATTTTGGTCAGACCTGAAATTATCTCTCATATGTAAATAAAACCTCATATCACAAAATGAATTTTGGTTTGTTTGTTGGTTGATTAGCTTTATTTTGTATTGTTTTTCTTCCATCTAGGTAAATGTCCCTGAAGTCACCTTATCATGATTAATTAAAATAGGTTTTTCAGGCTGGGGAGATGGCTGGGCAGTTAAGGAGCTTGCTGCTATTGCAGAAGACCTAACTTAAGATCCTAAGTTGGGCCACTCATAACTACCTGAAACTTGAGTCCCAAGTAATCTGATATGCCTTACTGGTCTCCTTAGGCATCTGCAAACATGAGGCTTTCAATAACACATATACAAATGGTACAATAATTTTTATAAAAACTAAATGAAAGTAAAAATTTTGTGCTATGCTCCCACTTCTGTAAAGTGCCAGCATTCGGTTGTCTTTCAGTGGGACCTAGCTCAGACCCATGAAGGTTCTATGTCTACTGTATTTGTCTCTGTAAGCCTCTGAGAGTCCTGCTCAGTCAACTCTATGATACAAGCTCTCCTAGTATTCTATAGCAGAATATCATTAGGAATCACCCTTGGCCTATCCAGTCTCCAGTTCCTGGCCAACCCTGCAGTGTCAGACATGGGCTCCCTCTCTTGATGTGGGGCTCCATCCTTCCATTGCCTCAGCAGATTCTGCAGGTGGGATAGTTATAGGTAAAGCAATTTGTGGCTGGTTGGGGACCAGTCCCATCACTGAAAGCTTTGTATGGTGACAGAAGATGGCCTGTTCAGGCTTCCTATCCCCTATTACTAGGAGTGCTCTGAAGGGTCACCCTCATAGATTCCAGGGAATTTCCAACAAACTAGGTGTTCAGATCACCCTCTAAATGTCAAAAGATATTAAAACAACAAGCAAAAGTATACTTAGTTATAATGAATGTTGAAAAATATCAGACAATTAAAATATGAATGATATATTAAGAGTTCTATGGAAAAAAGGGGAAACATGCATGACTATTAGGATAATATAAACGGGGAGATAGATACTATAAGAACAAGTAGAAACAACAAAACACAGTAAAAATACAAAAGTCTGAGGAAAGAAAGAAATATGTAAAGGTGAAGAAAATGTGCTACAAATAGGAAATAGAAACATAAAGGAATAAACATCAGAGGACAGACAGACCAACTGGGAGATGGACAGTTGGGCACCAGACATGCACTAATTTCACATACTGAAATTACAGGAAAGAAAACGGACATGACAAATCAAGCCAAAAGGTGATATATGGCATCTATAAAAATTATCCTTCACCAAATAACTTCCAGGTAAAACATACTCATAATAGTAAAGCAAAATAAAAATATTCATAATATTAAACAAGGAATGTTGAGAAATGATTAAATGTCTGTGAAATAAAGTGTTGCTCTTGCTCATAATGAATCTAGAGTAAAATGTTCATTTAAATGCTGGCACTATGCTGCGTGGTGGACAAACAAAACAAAGCTGATTCAGAATGGCTAAAAGGGATTGGAGTGTGGTTGCACACTGCTGTGGGGGCTCAGCAAGGAAGACAAAGGGGTATTTCATAGGAGGAAACTCTGCCAGACCACAGCAGAGGGAACTACCATCCTAGCCAGCACCATACTCAATTGATAGTACAACTTATGGCTCTGAGCTCAGGTGTTTTTATTGAGTCAGAACTCCTCAGTTACTCTACTGATAGCACATGCAGATCATTACCAATCAACATCTGCCACATAAATCCAACAGCTGCAGACCATACAAAACGCCAAAAGCCTAGGCAGTCCCACACCCAACAGTGCGTGAAATAATTTCAAATGTAACTAAAAATAAACTTCCCCAACACTGGGGACGCTGTGCTGTCAGGTTACTTACATAGAGATACAGCATTATGCTTGTAGCTGAGCTAAGAGATTAGTTTAGATGCTAACTCTAAGGCAGACACTTTTCATGTTGAAGTACTATTATTTAAAAGAAAAATAAAATCATCATGTTTTATGTTGGATATTCTATGATGTATACAGAATGTATACATCATAATGGCCCTCCTTCCCATTTCTTCTTTGCTACACCTCTCTGCAACCCACGTACCTGCCTTCTTTCTTCCCTCACACAAAAGTCTATCTTTCATGTCCTATGTGTCCTTGAAAATAGTAATGGCAATGGGAGAAATGGGACAAAACTTAAGTATTTTAAATATGTAATGAAGACAAACTAAAACATAATAAAAATAACCAAAACTACGACGCAAATTGCTAAGAGGCACAATTCTGCTAGATCCTAGCATAAAGAAACAGGAGCAAGTCAAACAGGTACATTTAGGAGATAAGAAATAAGAGCAACTGCTTAACTCATATGAAATACTATCCAAGAAGTTCTAAAAGTCTGGAA
This sequence comes from Cricetomys ansorgei, assembly GCA_026225945.1. Lineage (NCBI taxonomy): Eukaryota > Metazoa > Chordata > Mammalia > Rodentia > Nesomyidae > Cricetomys > Cricetomys ansorgei. The sequence goes on along the minus strand of JAMJFZ010001131.1, from coordinate 19,268,217 downwards.
ATAGATGTTGATTTTTTGCATAACATTGTGAATGTGTTTAATGCCACTGAATTGTACATTTGAAATTCTCAAAGTATTATATAAATAAAATTTTGTAAAAATTAAGAAGACATCAACTGCTTTACTCTACAATTGTAACAAAATCTTTACTTTTAAATTAGAAAGTATACCTGCCACAATAACAAAAATATTACAATCATAAATCTGATTAAACATTTAGAACATGCATCAAAAAACTAATAATCACTGTGGATTAGTATTAACAATATGCTCACATTTTAATAATTCCAAAAATTATTTATTTTTCAAAGAAATATCTATCAAAATCAAAGAAAATTACTTTGTATATACTGAGCAAATTATTTTAAGAGACGTATGGAAATGCAAAAGAATATGTAAAGCACTCAATGCAGAAGCAGAGGATATTTGGAATACTCATCCAATTTCAAGATTGCGTACAAACCACACACAGCATTGGAAAAGAAGAAACTCAAATCAATAGAAGAGAATGGAGAACACAGAAATAGGCATCCACAAATAAAAGCAACTGATCTTTGAGAAAGAAGTGAAGCAAAATCAATGGAGAAAGGATAGTTTCTTTCAACAAACAGCATCAGCAGTATGGGATGCCCATTTTCAAGCAAATGAAACTAGACATAAGATCTCTCAGTGCATACAAAATAATAGTTCCAATGGGATAATACAGAGTTGTGCAAAATTTTAAAGTGTGAAACTTGGAAGACATTACAGAATGAAATACCTCATGATGATTTACAGGTGACATTAGTATATCATATTTCCAAGGCATCATATGTAAAATGAAAAATAGTAAGTAGAACTTACTAAGTTATTACTATTAAAAGTCACTATTAAAAGAATGGTGGTTGGTACACATATAGACTGGGGCAATATTAGCAAAACTGAAAGACAATTGAAATCACACATTTGGAAAACATAATTTGAAAATGAAAAACGTACCTCACAAAATTAAAATGACAAGTAAATTTATGCAATAATACTCAGCATCACTTTTCATTAAATAAAATAAATTGCAAGAACACTGTTATATTATTATCATTTACTTATTCGAACCAATACTTATCTCAAAATAGAAAATGCAGGTTGGTGATAATGGCAACAGTTCTTCCTTTCTTATTCAATATGGTCACTCATTTTTTCTTGAGAGCCAACAATCATAGGTGAACAAATGTAGTTGTTTTCAGTATATCTGAAAAGTGGGTCCACATAAAACACACAAAAGGAGTGCTAATAGAAGGGTTATTCATAAGTATTTAAAACAGAATAAAGTCTTGGTAATTAACTTAAGGATAGAGTCTCATGTCAAACATTCAGAGTGTTAGAGTTTTGATTTAACATCAACAATACAAAAGCAACAAAACTGAAATTTCTAAGTACAATTTCTAACATAAGCCAATGAATAATCCAATGATCATATTAAATAGGAGAGAATACTATTGAAGTAAAAGTAAATAAAATTATCCATTCATGAAAATAGGGATCAATACCCAGTGTGTATTGTTCAGTGAAGGAAAATCATCAGAAGAGACTGTGTAATGTATTTATTTGACATTCTGATAAAAGACATACTATGATGATAGTAAATTGCAGGATAGAAAGAGTTTAGAAAAAAGCATGTGTTGAAGAGTGCAAACACAGGAGAGGTTTTAGCATGATGGTACTTTTCTCTGATTTTGTTATGATGAATATATTGTATGCATTTTCAAAACTTATAATAACTTATATATTTACCATTGAACTTAATATTGACAAAGTGTATAAAGATCTTTAGGAGATAAGAAGATTCCATCAGTTAATACATTCATAAAATCATCTAACCATATTGTGAAGCAGACATTGTCCTCATCTAAGAAGTTGGAGAAATGATGCTGACTTAAGTAACTTTGGAACAGAGAGGACTCTTTAAAACTAAAGGAAAAAGAATTCTCATGTACCTATTGCTCTAGTTTATCAAAGAATCTTCCTATAAGTATACATAGCTGATAAAATTCTATGATGAGTTATTTGGTCAGGCATGAAAGATTGAACTCACTTTACCCTGAAATAGCTATAGATATAAAAGTTTGATTGTTACTTATAGATGTATATAAATGCATGTATGTGTTATATCAGATTAAAGCACCTGTATAAGCCATTCCAGTATTCAGAAAACAAAGTACCTGGTCGTTGGCTTTTTCTATTGCTCATCCATATGAAACACCAACCAGACAATTTTTTTTTGTATTATTTTGAATTGTTCTAGGGCATGGCAGGATATTAGCCTTATTTTAGTTAATTTTCATTGCCAATCTGAATGAATTTTAATCCTAGAGAATACAGCTCTGAGCATTTCCTCAGTATATCACTAAAGAGGTTTAATTACAGAGGGAATATCCACTCTGAGTAAAGATAGTACCATCTTATGAGCTATGGTCTTGGAGTGAATATAATGGAAGAAGAAAACAAATTGAGTACCACTGAAGTTTGTTCTACGCTTTCTGGTCTTAGACAAAATGAGACCAGCAGACTCACATCTCTGCTCCAAGTTACCTCTACCATGTTAAGGGGCTGTTCCTTAAAATTGTGGACAACAAAAGCTATTTATTTCTATCCCTTAAGTCATTTTTGCTTGTTTGATTGTTTATTTCTTGTTGTTTCTTTGGTAATTGTTTTGTCACAACAAAAGTGTAATTAATATAAATATAGACTATCTTACAGTTCCTGAAAGCAAGCTAGTGTTGAGAAAATGATATAAAACATCATGATGATATTTGTCAGAACAGAGAAGCCAATAAAGTTTATATTTGGAACCATTTTAATAATGTAAATGTAAATGAATGGAGTGTTTAGTTATACCCAAAGGTAACCTCATGTTTATAACAGCATACAAGCTTTTAGTAAATACATAAGTGAAATGTAATAAATATATGCATAAAAATTCTGAATGACTTCATAGGCAATCTACCCTCAAGGGAGTGCAGACAAGGAAATGTGACTTTTTTCCAAGAATACAGAATAAAAAAGGAGTGTATCTTGAGAAAAATTCCCCATCAGAAACAAAGTTAACGCAGCTGGTACATCTGATATCCTGCAAGGAGATGCATGCTTTATATCTGAGCATGCTTTTTCTCAAACAATAGCTCACATCAGAGAGTGATAGAAATATCAAAGCAATCTCCAAATACAAACATTCTACATAAATATCCTTATTTCTTCTCAAAAGTGTAAAGAATATTAAAAAAAAAGTCTTAGAACATTAAGAGTAAACAGAACGTAATGATCTTAGTAGGACCTTAGAACAGAAATACCACAAATAAAACTATAAAACCCTAAGAAAAATATTCAGTCAACAGTAGCTATCAATTTTGCTTCAATGGCTGTCAAATTTACCATCTGAAAGTTTTTGAGGGATAACTAGCTATCAGTTTTATAGTATCTCTCAAATTGCTTCTGTGGTATGTCTGTGAATTATATACCTTCAGTCACATAATGGTTATGAGATTTTACAATTATTCATTTACTGGGAATGCAAGAAGAAGTAACTACTCAGAGTATTCCCTCACAAAAACAAAACTACTGCAAATCATTATTTGTGATTGAAGGCTCTGAGTTCTTGAGCACAAAATATGTGAATTTGTAGAAATTAGGACTTTGAAATTTCCTCTATTTAAACACTAAGAAACATGTCCTAGATACATTTTTATTGAGTACTATTTTAGACAATATGGTTTTGAACTCAAATGAGATTGGTCATAACTGGAATTATCATTGGTTGTATAAATAATATTTTTACATTAACTATTTCAAAAACCAATAAACAGAAGAAAAATATCAATAATCAGCAGATAAATGATATATTTTACTCTAACAGGAGGTCACATGGAATTATGAGTCTATCTATTTAGGCGTTATATTTTAATATCAGTTAGATGAGTCTTCCATTAGCAATTAGCAATAAAATATGTGAAAAACATCAATTGTTCACTCCAATAACTTATGTTTTGAGTCTCATTCAAAGCATTCAGAATTAAACATCAGGACAGAGGATAAAACCAAGAATTTACAGAAATTTATTGACCAATGAATCTTACTTAAAGAATCATTCTTTCATTTCTCTGTTGTTTCTTAATAAATCAAATGTGTGAGGAATGGAAAGCCATTTGTAAATAATTGATCTTTGGGTGAACTAATAATATTCCACTGTTTGGTAGATTAGTGCTTACTGGAAATTTATCTGTAGTAACTTGAATGGTTTTTATACTGTTACTATTTATGATAAACCAAAGTCAAGAAGTCATCGGATTAGCATGCCTAGTCAAGGGCAGGTATGCTCACTCTTGTTTGCAATAGTCCTACATAGTCCAGCCAACACAATGTTTCCATTTAATTCCTGTAGAGGAACATTTAATCTTTTAATCCAGCAGCATGGCTGCTCTAGCAAAGGATCACATCGAAAATTCTTTGTAATAGCTAAGAAGGGATTACATCCAAATGCCTGTTTGAAGGGATCTCACTAAGTGGCCTCTGTGATCCAAAAAGAATGCAGAAAGTCAGACTAATCCTGCCATCTCTTTGTGTTATTGCTACGCGAATGAGGTTTCTGTGGTTAAGGCAACATGTATGCCTTTAACCCACCTCAGAAGACAATGGTTGCACATGCCTTTAATTCCAGCTGAGTAGAGAAAAACAGGGAGGAGAATCAGAGGGTGGAAGCAGAGATAGGAAGCAGAGCTCAGAAAGAGGTGAATGTAGACAAGAAGCAGTGAGAGCTCAGAGAGTAGAGGCAGGGTGTAGCAGCAGGGTAGAAGCAGGCAGCAGCACTCAGGGAAGCAGAGAGCTTAGAGAAAAAGCAAGGAGATGGAAATAGCCAAGAAGCAGAGTGGAGAGTTAGTTCAGTTTGAGTTTGAGTGCAGTCAGCTCACAGACAGTTCAGTTCAGAAGGAGAAGCTAAGAAGAACAGAACCAATCCGGAATAAGCTGAGAGAGAAAGCAGAAAATCAGAAGCACACTGTTTAGGATTTACAGTTTGGAGTTCACAGTACACCTCAGAGGGAAAAGAGGTAGATCAGAAGATAGCTTGTTAAAGTGAGTATGTCTCAGAGGTTGACACGTTCTAGGTTTATGTTTGAAGATTAGATAGTATGGATGCTGAAGCCTTCTATGTCTAGGTTTAAGATTAGTTTTTATGGAGGCTAAAACCCTCCAGGGAAATCCATGACATCCTCCAGGGATTAAATTAGCAAAGAATAAACTGACATTTTCCCTGAACCCAAAAGGATAAGACAAAATAAATCAACAAACAAATCTGCACCTAGAAATTCCTCTTCTTTTAGGCCTGTCACAATTGGCCAAACATTAGATCACTAATGGTAAATGAGAGGGTCTGTTACAATATAGAAAGTTCATCCATCCTCCCTAATCTTTCTGTAGAACATAATATTTAAAGTCTGTTTAAAGTTTGACTTTATTACCAAAGTTTTTCATCTTTGTGTAGTTGGGCCTTTGCTTTAACTCATATTACTCTAACAGTGAATTGACTAAGAAATGAAAAAACATTCATATATATTTAGTAAATGTTAAGTCTGTGCTTCAGAGGCACAGAAAGGTAGAATGTTAATATATTTTGTAACTAATTTCTTTAAGTAACAGTAGGACTTTGTGTTTGTATCCACATTGCTTAATTCTCATGGGTGTAAGTAGCCCCATCCATATTTCTTACATTTCAAGTCATTTTTAAGAACTTTATGGTTTTAAGTTTGCATGTCCACAAATACTGTCTCTGAAGCTTTAGTTTAATTTCTACCATTGCATAGGTCTGCAAATTCATATCTTCATCCAATACACTCCCATAGATCTCAGTAATGAGATACCTCTGCCCAAACAGAACTGTTTCTCAAGCCCAGCATGCCCATCAATAATTAAATCATTCTTTTTAGCCTCAAATCTACCATTTCTTTGGATTTATTTTTTTAATTGCTGCTGTTAACTTATTTCTTTCACACTCTGCTTCTACCTTACTTCCTTCTCTGAACTCTTAACTCAGAACTCTGCCTCTATTATCTTCTCTGCTTCTCCCTCTGAGCTCCACTCCTGCCTCCCAAAATCTGGGATTAAAGGTGTGTGCCAACACTATCTTCTTAATTGGGATTGAAAGTATGTGCTACATTGGATTAAAAGTATATACTAACTTTCTTTATACCCTAAAGCAGCCATGCTGCAAGATTAAAAGACGAAATGTTCCTTTACAAGTGACTGTCATTTACACCTCATTTATCCAACCTCATTGACATCAAGCATTTTCCCATCTCATTTTCTCCACTTTGCTTATGTGAACAGAACTTCTTTCCTTCACTATTGTATTAACCATATAATTGATATTCATTTCATTCTTCACATTGCAATCAAGTTGTCTCTAGTTATTATGATCTTATCTGATTTTAACTTAATGTCAGACTCCTAATACATTAAATAAATTTCAAAATAAATGGCATTTATAAAATATCTTAGTCATCTCTTTTGTTTCTCTCCCACCTTATACTTAACTTGAGTCTAGATTCACCTTCTATAATATCTCTCATTCCTTGTTGAAGTAGTATTCAAACATGTTATTTCTATATATTTATGATGCAGGATCATTACCTATTTGTGCTCAGTACTTGTCGAACTAACTCAAACTCATTCTTTATATGTTATCATGGCTTCTATTAGCCTAAACTCTTATTTCACTCCTCTGTGTTAGGGTAGATGATTTTCTAGTGTATTTATATAATACTTCTAATTGGCTTAATTAGAATTGGCTTAATCTAATTGGCTACAAAATAAGCAATTTTATAACCCTTAACATTAAACGTCATTCTCCTAAATATTCAATTTGTTAGATTATTTAATTTTAACTTATTTTGTGGCTATTCATTCTGATTTGAGAATCCACAGTATTGTGTTATTTGTTGAACAAGCACAATATATTGGATAGCTCTAAATATATACAAATTTAAACAGCTTTCACAAACACATGTGTGCATAAGAAATATATATTATGTATTATATACATATATTGTACATTTGCTATATCTCTCTCTATATAAAACCTATTGCTCTAAAAGATCTGTCATAAATATTCACTCATCAAAAGCCCTATCATATTAGGGATAGACAAAATCAATGCCCTACAAGTGATCAACAATCTTGAAAGTCAGACTTTACTTTTGCAATGCTTATTTGGAAGTGAAAATTAAAATGCAGCATAAAGCTTACTATTTAAAACACCTCTTTAAAGATACAATAAAAGGTAATTTGGAACTAGTACATTTATCTACAAGTCATATGCTATTATCAAGTGTGGTCTATATTCTGCTTGGTTAGTTATAGTAGACTTTCTGAACATTTGTGTTGGTATATACAAATTCACTTCAATGATTGTTTAGGTACAATTTTTAAAAATATTAAAATATGTTAAAATATGTTAAATATGTTAAATATGTTAAAATATGAGATACATTTTCCAAAATGATCTATGCTTGATGTTATACACACTACTTAAGGAGAAAAGTATCATCAATTTTATTTATCCAGCTGTGAATTCTGAGAACTATAATAATGACTGACTAGCCTAGCAGATCAACGATGTACTAGGAACATAGATGACAAGGAAATAACCAACTACTTTTTCACTGGATTCAACGCTCGCTCCACAAGGTGAAACTCATATTTGGTGCCATAATCAGGCCAAGAAATTATCTATGCACATCACAGGTCATTGAGGAGAACCTACTACTATTACTCTGCTAAATGGACATAGTTTTAAACAAATTCCTAATGATTTATCATGAAGCACATAGATTAGTGCAATTCTCAGCCCTTGTCAGAAGAGCTTCTATTTGTAGGTGATTGTGATTAACACAGATTAAATAGATTAACACAATAGATTAAACTTTGCAGAATTAGAGTCATTTTGTATTGCTCGACACTGGGAGGATGGCATTTATAGTATATTCTTTTCTCCCAAGGCTCAGTGCTCACTTTAGAAGATTGGGTCTAAAGATTTTAACAGTCAGATGTTGTGAGTTATCAAAACAAAAATGTGTTTTCTGAGTACAGTATGGCATTTACACATATGAACTCTTAGCAGTTGTAACCTCATGAGGAAGACCTTATGAAAGTTCAAGCCAGACAAAATTTCATGAATAGGGGAGACATGAATTCTGCTCCACTAAGGAGCTATTGGAAATTGATAGGGGTAATCTTTTTTCTTTAAGGTCTCTGATAGATTGACTAAGCTCCAGTGAAAGATCACACAAACAAAAGTATATGTCAGCACAGATTGTTGATGAGTTTCAAAAACGCAAATGCAGACACAAAGGTGGGTAGGTAGGGAAGGCGTGCGGATCTTGAGAAAAAAGATGCCAACACGATTCTTCAGTGGAATTGATAAAATAATGTATAATATAAAATTAAATAAATTAAAAAGTTTAAATGAATTAAAAATAATTTTTAGTGAGTTAATTCTGAGAAATGGAATATGCTAAGTAAAGATATTGAAATCAAATAAAATAAATGCTCCGTATGTAAAGATGCTTCCCTGCTTTGTAGTTTCTTTACATAGTTGGTCTTTTGTTGACTATTTTTAGAAGTTATTTTCTGATAGAGTGGTGTTAAAAAGCTTTTACAACAAAGTATGGTGAAGCATCTCTTATGATACATAGGAAATATACTCAATTTTCTAACACAAGTAGATTTGGTTGTAAGAAATATATGTCAATACCATTCACTGTATTCCATCAGCATTTAACACACTACAAAGCCACAGTGGATGAACGGAAGGACTAGTGGTCATTGATTAAGAGGAAAGACATAAATGCTTTAAAGAATTGAAGGTAGGTGACGCACAAGGACAAAGTAAGTGGAGTGATGCTGTAAGAACTGCTAAAATTCTACCCTAGACAGACTGTCACTTTCTCTGACCAGGGGTAGTGACCTCAGTTCGGAAAGCTGAGAGTCAGTAAGTTCCAGTCTGATTACTAAGAGTAAAAGTAACTCTAAAGAAATGGAAGCTCAGCGTTTTACAGCAGAAAATTTCAACTTGACACCAGAAGACCATTATTATTGTCAATTGACAAAAAATAGAGTTCACAGCAGTTGGTATCCTGAAAAACCGAGAACACAAAGAAAATGAGAAGAGTTAGGAGAAAAAAAATATTATTTCTAGAGATGGAATGATAGTATTGAGTTTTTGCCTTGTGACCTCATAAAACTTTTATGTTCAACTTGCAAGTTGATTTGGGAGCAGACATCTTAATACACTCATTGTTGCTTGAAAGCCAGGTGCTCCTTACCATCTGGATTCTAGTGTTCAGAAAGTGCCATGGGACTTGGAAAAAAGCCAGCATTACAGACTAATGTTAAAGATATTAGTAAATGCTCTTTAACGCTATGAAAATAATTTTTCATTGTAAGTGTTGTAGTTCCTACTAGTTGCAGTTCCTCCTGGAATGAAAGAAAATGTGACAAACAGTTGGCTATGATTGTTACATAGAGAGCCGTATCGGAGGTTGATTCTTTCTAAGGATAACTCTTCAAAGCAGTAGCAATAATGCTACTACATGTGGAGATACAGCTCAGGTTTTACACTGGTCATTTAATATTCTTAGTGGTGTGCCTATAGTTGTGTCTGGGCACAGCTGTGTACACAGCTTGTACATAGTTTTGGAAGCATAAGGAAAATTTGACATATGATGTAGTTCAGTACAGTTTTCTGAGTTCATTTTGTTAGAGTAAGTATTAGAATGCCCTTTTAAATGAATTAGCAACTAATTGTTCTTCTAATTCAAACTTCTACAGGTAAGCATACTCTAAGACCACTTAGAGATCAGGGAATATGGAGGCTCATAGGTTCTCTGACTGTATACATTTTACAAGGTTGCTCTTCTTGATCTTCATTAATTCTGGCTTTCCTTGTCCATAGTCTGTTAGATTTTTTTTTTTTAATTAACTTGCAAGTTTAGGTTTTCTTGGTCAATGTTTCTGATTGATGGCTTCCTACCTCCTCTAATTATGTCTAGTATGTCAACCTATTTCTAATTGTTTCCACTATATCCACCTATGTTCATCTGCATCCATCTATGTTTTCCTATGTCTATCAAATCTACAAATCAATTTGAACCTCAGGATACCTATGTCTATATACATCTGCCTATCATACCTGTGTCTACAAACCTTAATTACCCTTATCTGCCTTGGAACTTTTACCAATATTCAGTCATTTCCTTGTTCTGTTTGCCTGTACCTCCTCGTTATCTGGTTTGATCTTCCTTCTAGTCTTAATTTATATACTTTTATTTTGGTTTGCGTCCATATTTTGAATTTGCTCCCATTTCACAATGTACTTGTATTTGGTTGATGCTTCCCCTTCACATATGACTATATAATAGTAGATGTAAAAAGAGAGATTTGCATTCTATTATATTCGGAATGACTTTAGTAATAATATGTCTTAGCTTACCTTTCATTCACATCATAAATATCCACTGTTGTAATATAAAGAAACCACATCTTGCTGCAGCTTCTGGTCCTTCAAGGTAGCTCTGCCTGCCAGCCAGCGTCAGCAGAGGCTCCCAGGAAGGAAGTCATGGGGGTGGGGTGGGATGGAGAAGGGTGTGGTTCTTACCACGTACCCATCTGGTCCTAGATCGGAGAAATGTGAGCTGGTGAGAATGGGCAGGATTCTCTGGAGAATCCTAGAACATCTCAGTTTACTGAAGCAAGGGTGGTTACATTTATAGGATAAAGGCAGGGGAGAGTCTTTGGTACTCAGGAACAGGGGCCATTGGTTAAGACAGGGATACAGGAATAGCCCTATTTGTATATTGGGTAATTTATATCTTTTAGTTTATTGTAAAGGGAAGTCAGAGCAGGAACCTGAAAGCATGAACTAAAGTAAAAAACATAAAGGAATGCTGCATATTGGCTCGCTCATTATGTCTAGCACAACTACCTCTCTTGAAGCTTGGGTTTCTGAGCATTGGCCACTCATGGTGGGCTGAAGCTGCCCACATCAATATTAATAAAAATAAAATTTCCTAGAGACTTGCTTAGAAATTAGAGACATTTTCTCCACTGAGGTTCCTCTTCTGAAATACTGCAAGCTGTGTCAAGTTAATAAAAAAAAAATTAATCTAAAGAAAACTAAAATAATTAGCCATGACAATATACACGCAGCACTGAGTAATTAAGACTGAAAGATGCCAAGTGCTAGGCAAATATCCACATTCTCTACCTACTAGTGTATCTTTGTTTTCAAACTATTTTTATTTTTTCAAAATAAAAAAAATCACATTTGTTTATTATTTTTGTTTGTATTAGGGAGGGACCATACCACAGAACACTTGCAAGCTTCAGAAGACAACTGGTCAGAGTCAGTTGGCTCCTTCTAACTTTACCCTCTCAATCAGCTCGCAATCACCAGCATTTTTATTTAACAAGAGAAGCACATTTTAAAATATTATATATCGATCTTCAATGTGTGCAATATTTAATGATATGCTGATAACATTATACTGACTATAATATTAAGTTATTAGAGATAAAATTTGGGGTTGATTGTTCATTTCAAGAAACATTAAGAAAATATAGCATTCATAAATCAGTTGTTAAGAATACTACTGGTCTAATTAGCAAATTTCTGAACGTTTCATGATGTATATGTATAGAGCATTAGCATCTGTGTTTCCTTGTGAATGAAAACAAAACCAATTACCTTAAATTTACAAATATAAAATACTTATCTTCTTAAAAATATTGAAACCTGCATGCATAAAGGCAAGATTATATTAAAAACAAAATTATGATACTATATTTAAAGTAGTCTGGAGGGAAACTTTGATTTGTGATAGGTTCTATAAAAGACCCTTCTCCCTCTGGCATCAGAAATGGCAATGACTGCTTGACAACAGATAACCCTGCCTAAGGTATGATGATTCATTGCTACAAGTTTGTGTAACATTACAGCATGAGGCAGAGTTGTGAGCTTAAACAGGTTGCTAAACAATGATGTCTCAGTAGCCGTACCAACTAAAATCCACTGATCCCATTATTGTTTATTATTATTATTATTATTATTATTATTATTGTTGTTGTTGTTATTATTTAGGTTAGTTTTTCATAAAATAAATTTTAGGTTTGCTTTTCATAGAACTGTTACTGCAGGATTTTACAAGTGTTCCCTAAGATATAGATAACGAAACAACATTAGAGCATTTTTTTTAAACTATAGATAAAATGTATGATGTCAGCAATGGCACTAAGTTCTTGACACATATTGACCATGAGATTAGGATCTGGGTTGGGGATTTGCAGAGGATCCCAGATGGTTCAGGCTGATCTCAAAATCATTATGTAGCTGAGAATGACCTTGAACTCAGAATCACTGTGCCTCCATCTGCCAATTGCTGGAAAATTAACCCGATGTTGTGAAAACCAAACAAGGGAAAATACAGTGCTTAGACAGAGAGAAAAGTCCTCTACTAATAAAATCTGAAATCCGCAGAAATTCTTGAATTAGGAGGGTGATAATGTGTGAAGGGTCAGTCTTGAAAACAGATGCATACAGATAGCTTTATATAGATTAAGCAGGATGTATTTATTTATATATTTAAATTATATATATATATATATATATATGTGTGCATGTGTGTGTATGTATAAATATCCATGTATTTAACATATATATCACATTGTTATATTGTTTTATTTTTATATATCATACATTAATAAGTATTTCACTGGTATTTTAATATTTTTTAAAGAGCCTATGAATTAAAATGAAAGCAAGGGGTGGGAAGAACATGGGAGAGGTTGGAAGGAGGAAAGAAAGAGAAAATTGTGGTAAATATGTTATAATATGGAAAAAAGTAAAATTATGAAAATATTATGAAGCACAGTACTTCTTTTTCCCAATATTATCAAGCTATTTTATAACCATTTCTTTATAATTTAAATATTATTATAATTTTCATTACTATTAACTAATAAAATTTAATTTTATTAAATGTAACATGCTATGAAGCTGAATGTATAAGTTTTATTACATGTCCTTTCAATTTAAAAATAGAGAGAGATACATGTGGCCCTCTGGTCCTCCTTTCCATCTTATAAATGCTCATTATTCAGGGACCGATTGTGATTTTTTAATCTATTAATATTATTACTGTATAAATATAATAGCTAGCTGCATGGATTCTAACATAAATCTTAATTCACAATGAGGAAAATCATAAGCAAAGGAGTTTGTAATGATTAAATATCATATAATTTAACTTTCATGGTAACATAGAATGAAATAACACAAAAGAAAACCCAGTCTGAATCAGAGTCCGTTTTATCTCACTCTTCTTCCATAACATCAGATGGTTCCAGAATATCATCCCAACTTAAACACCAGAAAATGCAGTTTTACTGCATCTCATAATTTTGCAGAGTTCTATACATGTTATATCTGATAAGAATATGTCATATCTAGTGCATGCTACACCTTGTTTTTCTAAGTGAAGAAAACGAAAACTAGGACTTAGTATCATTGATTGTAGATTTATTTTATTAACTAAAAGAATTGAAATGATTCAATGCTAAAATTTTGTTTAAAATGTCCATTGCTTTACTTACATGAAGTCTGTGTATGATCTTTCAGCCATGAGATGTTACATTTAATTCCAGAATTGTTTCATTGCTATTGGCATGTCAAATATGTTAACTTTCTGGTTTTACAAGGAAAATACAATGGTGTGGGGCAGAAGAATATGTGCTATTTATGAGGCCATGCACTGGAAAAGCTGAAGCTCAAATTGATGTAATTAAAGTTTAAAAATGCTTCTTTAATTTACATTTCAAATTTTAAAATGAACACATTATTTTAGTTATTTTATTTTATACAATCACTTTCATTATCTACCAAATAATAGCTATATTTAACTCTTACTTAACAAATATTGTTTTGAAAAATATTTATAATACATATTTGATAAAGATCTTTTGCATTCTTAACAAATTTTTTGGTGATAATATAGCAAGAATAGTTTTAGCTTAATTATTTAATGCTAAATTACTCTGTCTACATAATTTCTCCCAAAAAGCATCTTCTAATGATAGGAAATCTGTATCTGTGACATTTGTTGGCCTTTTTTTTGTATTTTACATATGAAGATTAATTTTTTACAAAAAGAAATAAAATATATTTCATGTAATATATTTATATGTACTGTGGTGAGTTGCACAATATACTATACTTCACAAAGCACATAAATCCTAAGTACTTATGAAAATATTTTACATTCATAGTACAACCTAGAGCCTCATGGCAGTGATTTGTTATCTATATTGTGCTGAATGATAAGCCCAATTTGGGGCAGGAAATGTCTCAATGATAAGTTGCTTTGTTTCTTTTTCATATCTGAAACATGGTAAATACTACTGAAAAATATATTTTCCTTGAAACTATTTTGAAATGGTGTTTCTTTCTTTTTAATACATTATGATAAATATGTAATTTTTATTTGCTAAATTGTATGTAATTTAGTAAACTTTATTGCTACAAATATTATGATGTTCATAATTATTTTAAAGTATATTTAGTTTAATGAAAAAAGAACTGTGTCATTTAAAGGGAAATTAATACCTGGAAAACATCATATGTCATCAAAAATGTAGTTTGGTAAAATAATGGTAGAAAACTCTAGAAGCAAATTGAATCAGTTTCTATTTGCAGAAAAGTCTATTCATTCATTTTATCACAGTAATCTGAGGGTAAGGTTTTTAAGCTCTGATTCTTGAGTATGATTTTCACTGGACCATGGAATCAAAAAAAAAAATCTTCATTTTGCAAAGATACTGTGCTCTTTAATGAAGTTATTAGAAGAATTTTAATGAAAAAAAGCCCAATTCTGGGATAGAACATTCTGTGCATTCAACTAAATCTGAACTCGAAATACACTATTGGCAGTCCAGTACACTCTTGATAGTCCAACAACTTGGGCAACCAGATATCCAGCTTTATTTAACTAATATTAAATCAGACGTTTCTTTTTATATGTTTTTGATCAAATGACCCCTGGTGTTTTGAATCAGTGACTTGATATTTGGAATATTCTTGGTATATTTTTCTATGCCTACTTGTGTCCAGTAATAATTTCATGAGCACCGTATCAATCTCAAAGCCTTAAATTGAAGCTGTTAGCATCCATGCTGGAAGTGACGTCTAGCATAAGATCTCCCATGCTACTTTCCTGGCTGCTCTTCTAGAGGTCCTGAGATCCATTCTCAGCACACAGATGGGACACGGTGAGCTGCCACCTGTACATAACCATCTATAATGGGATCTGCTGCTCTCTTCTGGTGTGCAGGTGTACATACAGACAGACGACTCATATACCTACTACCAGTAACTGCCAGACGTCCTTGGAGGTGCGTAGTTATTCATAAGCTCTTCCCATCCGTATTGTAATGTTTACAGACTTTCATTTTATTCTTCAATATTGACTTGGATACTGTGGTTATTTTGTCTTTTACATGAATTTGAGACTTAGTTTATACTCACACATAAAATAGATATCTAGATGTGTATATTGGCATTACACAGATATATGAATCAAATTGTAAAAAAATTACATCTTGGCATTAAGTACAAGTATCTATAAGTATATTACATTTTTCTGCATTCATTTAGAAATCATAAAATTTAATTCAACTATGTCATGTAGTTTTCTTAATATATCTTGTAGATATTTGAAATTTACACTTAAGTAATTCATTCACAATGCTGTTAATATAAATAGTAATGTAATTTTAACCAAAAATTCTACTTGTTAATTGTTGATATATATATATGAAACTCAATTATGCATGTTATCCTTTGTGTCTGCAAATACAATGTAAGCTCATACTTAATTCAAGAGAATTTTTAAAATCTCTTTTGTAGCATAATACTGCATCCTTAGGTACATGCACAAGTAATTCACAAACAGAAGCAGCTTTATGTCTAAATTCTATTTTCTCTATTATTAAATTAGCTAGGATTTCCAGTACCATGTTTTAAAGCAGCTGTGAAAAGTAACCTCTTTGTTTCTATTCTTATGAGAAAATCTTTGAGTTTTTTCCTGCTAAAAATCATTTTCAGAGTCAAGTATGTTATCACATACCTATAGCACCAGTACTGAAGAGGTAGAGACATAAAAATCAAGAGTTGAAGGTCATCCATAGATGGACAAGGAGTTTGAAGACAGCCTGGGCTCTAGGAGACCTTGTATTCCAAAGGATATATACATACCTAAAGACTCACAGCTAATATTCACAAATTAGAGACAGCGTGTAACATTTGTCTTTCTAGGCCTTGGTTACTTTATGTAGAATGCTTGTTCCTAGCTCCATCTATATACCTCTCATTCATTTTATTCTTCTCCACAGCTGAATAATATTCTGTACACAAACAACTAAGGCAACTAAGACAACTAATAAATGTTGAGAAGACATGCAAAAAGGAAATGAAAGGAAACTACACTTTTATGGGCTGTTGAAATTACAGACCTGTAAGCACCTCCATTCATTATTTTTCTTAATAAATTCTTTTAGTTTTGAGATCATAATTTAATTACATCATCTATCCTTTCTTTTTCTTTCCTCCGAGCATTTGCATATACCTCTCCTTGCTCTCTTTCACATTTACAGCATCTTCTCACTAATTGTTGGCGCATGTATATATGTGTATCCGTGTATTCTTAATTTTAATCAGCTTAGTCTGTATACTGTTACTTGTATGGATGTTTTCAGGAAAGAACATTTGGTAATGGATAAACAGTTGCTGTGTTCTCCCCAGGGAAAGACTGCTTTGTTCTCAACATTTCATTGGCAGTTGGATGTCTGAATCTTATAATGGAATATTATAAGGATTCTCCAGGATTCTCTACCACTACAGGATCATGTACAATGTTAGGCAAGCATTAAGTTTTGTTATTGCTTTGCTTTTCATTATTTATTTCCTCTTTCTGTGTGCTAAGATGGAACCTGAAATTTAACATTAGTTCTAACATCTTTTCAAATAAGCCTACTCACAACTTACAATTTTCTAGTAGATAAGTTTGATGCTATAGTTGAGTAGTTGAATGTATTAGTCTTGCATGCATGTATCACCAATGAGGAAAAAAGAAAAGAAGAAAGAAAGAAAGAAAGAAAGAAAGAAAGAAAGAAAGAAAGAAAGAAAGAAAGAAAGAAAGAAAGAAAGAAAGAAAGAGGGAGGGAGGGAAGGAAAGAAGAGAGGGAGGGAGGGGGAGGGAGGGAGGGAAGGAAGGAAGGAAGGAAAACTTATAGCAGAAGAAAAAAAGGAAAACTTATAGCAGTGAAGTGGGATGCTTTTCTCTAAAGGACATGGAAGTTGTTGTAGCAGGAAGGGATGGGGTTTGTGATGTCAGAAAGACATGTAACCATGATGGCCTCACCTCTCTAAATATACCCATGTGATCAGAAGTTGCAATCAGTCAGAGAGAAGATCTATCAGCCTTGAAGAATTGGATGACATCAACCACTCTGACTTCCAGAGTTATTTGTATTTTCTTCAGTGAATGCTAGAGTAGCTCCTACTGTGTTGAGAGTTAAAATTAGCTCAAATCATTTGATACTTACACTCATGGACTTCCACTAGAAGCTGCAACCCTGTGACAAAATTTAGAATGTCAGCATAGCTGCATCAGATGGAATTTGATTACACCAAAGTTGCCTTACTCCACCTCCACATAATCCCTCTGTATTCTATTCCACTGATCATCCTTGTTTAAATTTTTCCATAATATAGCTTATATTCTACTGCTCTGGTTACACTCTGTACAGACTTCATATCTTGCATTTACATTTTTTTATTTCTGTCTTACATTATCCCTTGCTAATAATAATAATATATTACATTTTTTTCATGCTGTTAGTATTTCATTTCTTTCAAGAGATTCCCCTGAGACCAATTGAAACTACAGAGTATTAAAGAAAAAGCTATACAATTTAACAAAGACAGAGTCTTTTTCTTGCCTCAGGCTAATGATGTGACCTTCAACAAGAAGTTCAACTTCTATTGAACTTTTTATTACAGTATTATCTGTATGAAAATGAAAGCGCTGCCTTATTAAACTAAATAATGTTTAAAGGCCTCCCGGTTCTCAATTTGTATTATTCAGTCTCGTCCTGGTACACTCAGTGGCTTTGTTGATAGTAGTGATGAATAAGAAGTCACCTTCTGTCCAGGACTGTGGGGGATGACACAGAAAAAGCAAAATTTCACTTGCTGTCTATGGGGTTGTTCATAATAGTCAGGATGTTCATTAAGATTTGCTTAATTATAGACTTGTTAAAACACTGCAGTAAGAAAGGAGAAAGATGCAGAAAGAAAACAAAGTACTGAATTGGAATACAAGATGGATAATCTGATCATAGGCAAATGAAGACTAAAGGGTGGGCCTCTTTGTTCATGTCTTCACTTAAGCAAACGCTACTTACTTTGAAAGAGTAATGAGTAATGTTTCTCACTTTCTAATTATCTTCCAAAACAATTCTTCTACAGTACCAAATGAAATATCATAGGTCATATCATTAACTAAAAAGTGTTCTTCAATAGCACTATTCTTCCAGGCATTGCTCTATGTTTCATTTTTTTCTAGGTCTTTCCATAAAATACATTAAAATACAAATTACAAATGAGGCATATATCTGCCCCCAAGCACTAAAAAATTGCATTCTCCTCAAGTCATCTAGTAAGTATACAAATGAAATAACCATCACACAATTTAATGGGTTTTACACCATGGCTTTCAACATATTGGGAAAAAAGGAAGCAATACACAAAACTGATAGCAAACGACACAGTATGGAATGAAGTAAAAGTACTCATTCACTGATTCATTCATTCACCAGTTCATTCATATGTAGCTAGTTAGTATGAATGTGCTGGTATTTATTATAAATATCGTTATTAAACAACATTCCCTCAAGAAACACAGTATAGTATGTGAATGTGAAGCAATCAATGGCATCATAAGGTAAATACTCCAAAAAGCAATAAAGACATTTTCATGAGGTTTGAGAAAGAAGATGACATTTTAATGATCAATCTTACAAGTAGGTTGAAAACTGTGCAGTGAAAGACAAGGTAAACATTTAGGAAGAAGGGATATTGGTTGCAAAGAAACATCAGAATGAAGGTATTGAGTAAGAGTAACAGATCTCATCAAGAAGGGAAAGTAGAATAAATAGTTTTGGATGGATGGGGTAGCTGGAACAGGACAATCAAGTTGGAATGAGGAAGAAAGAGTGGGATGAGGGAGGGAATACAGGAAGAGACAACTAAAATTTAGGGGCATTTGAGGTGTTGTATGCAAACCTAAGAGTAGAAGGTTCCTAAAATATATATGTATATGAAGGTGATCTAACTTAAATCTCCATATTATGGGGGAGACAGTATGAAGGACCATCTCTTGTCATCAGATGAACCTTCCAGTACTGAGGAGACTGGGTTATTTCTCATTATGGTTGACCAGCGGGGATCCATGGAAATTAGTGATCAACTCAGTCTGTGGCCAAAATGATGACAAGGCCCCACTGCTGAAGAAAACACCTATACAATTCATTGAACATGGAAAAGTCAAGTTGGTGCTTTTATGGAGCCTTTACCCTTACATTATAGAGGCTTTAGTACAAGAAGGTACTCTGCACACTACCAAAAGAGGAATGTAAACTCCAACTTATCCATAAAATCTTTGAATTTCAGTGCTATCTTGTCTGCAAGATATGCTAGGGCAATGGTGTCACAGAGCTTGTGGGAGAAACCAACAAATATCTGATTTAACAGAAGACCAATTCCTGGAGATAAAACCCATACTCAACACTGCTTTGTGATCAAGAACCAGAAACCAGATAACCTAGAGGCCTAAGGTAAAATCAAATACTACTTTTCATAAAAAACAAAGAAACAAATCAAAACAACACAAAAAAAACAAAATAAAAAACATAGCCGTACAATGGTTCCTAATGACATTCTTCTATACTCATAGATAAGGACTTTGCTCAACCATTGCCAGTGAAGCTTCTTTCTTCTAAGGATGGGAAAAAAAGGAAGCAGAGACCCACAGCCAGATATTATATAGAAAAAGAGCAACTTTGCAACTCTAAATGGGATGTCTACATCAAATTCTTGCCCAGGGAGCCCTGTTGAAGAAGAGGGATAAAGAGTGCAAGAGCCAGAGATGATGAAGACATAAAGAAATCTAGGCCCTCCCAATCAACATGACCAAAGCACATATGAACTCACAGAGACTGAGGCAGCAAGCACAGGGTCTTCATGGGTCTGCACCAGGTCCTTTGCATTTATATTATGGCTTCCAGTTTAGTGTTTTTATAGAATTTGTTATTGTGTGGATAAGTGGGTCTCTGATTCTTCTGCTTTTTCTTGATCTCATTGTTTTAAATCTGAATCCAATGTGTTTGCTTCTGTTTTAGTTGTTTATACATTATTATAATATAACCTAGTAATAATTTCTCTTAGAAACATATTTGTTTTCTAATAATAAGAGACAGAAAAGGAGTGGATCTGGATTAGAGAGGAGGTGGGAAGGAACTGGAATGAGTGGAGGGAAGGGAAAGTATAATCAGGTTATATTATATTTAAAAATCTATTTTTAATAAAAGGAAAAAAAAAGAAAGAATAGTTTTGCATGATCAGTCCTTGAAGTGGCAAGTAGCTAGCATTTGGTGGTAGTTTTCTAAAGCTCTGCTACAAATCACTGTGTGTTTAGGATATGAAACAACAAGGACTTGTCCCTGGAATTGTTGGGTGAGGGTCCGGGCAACAAGGCATCTTATGCAGCCCAAAACTGAAAGTAAAGGTCAAATTCAATCCAACCGTCATAGAGAAACTGAACTAAAGAAAGATCTGTCTCTGGCTGGTTTCATGTTCAGTACAAAAATTCATTTGTGAGAACCTGCCAGTGGAATGACCAGGTAAGATCCCGCCTACAGTAGACTTGGTTCTGTCCCTCCAACACACTCCTCTGAAACTTCTCCCTACTCTCTTCCAGCCCTGCCTCCTTGGCCTGTGAATCCAAGCAAGGAGTTCAGCAGCACTATAGAAAACAGCCTGTGGCCCTACCAAGTGAGATCTCTACTTGCACTACTCTTGGTTCTGACCCTACAAGACACTCCTCTGAGGCCCCTCCCAATTCTTCTTGAGCCACCCTCCCCACCTGCGAACCCAATCAAGGAATCCAGTGCCATCATAGACCCAGCCAGTAGACTGACCAGAGAGGTCCTGCTAGACCAGAGGCCAAGTAAGCCATCAGAGCTCCAGCCCTATATTTGGGTGAATGGAGAACCCCAGCTTGACAGGAGGCCATAAAGAATAGAAGACAAGAGAAGAAACCAAGGAAGAAAAAAAAAACCCACCAAGGAACAAAACATTCATCCAATAAAGATAAATACAGGAATTAGACACTTAAACCTACAATCGCCCCAATCCCAGATGCCTAAACAATGCCTAAATACCAATGTAAGAGCACAACCAATAACAACCAGGGCAATATGTTACAATCAGAACTCAACTATAGCAGTACAACAACCCCTGAACATTCTGACACAGCCAAAGCACAAGAAAAACCTCAAAACCAACTTTATGACGATAATAGAGACCTTTAAAGAGGAAATAAATAAAACGCTGAAAAAAATAAATGAAGAGACAAAAGACAATGGGAGGAATTAAGTAAATTCATAAAAGAAAAGCAGGAAAACACAAATAAAAAATTAGAAGAAATTGATAAATCCCTTAAAGAAAGTCAGGAAAAAACAAGCAAACAATTAAAGGAAATGAACAAGACCAGAAAATGGAAACAGAAATCATAAAGAAAACACACACAGAAGAAATTGTGCAATGAAAAGTGGAGAAAAGCAACTAGAAAATACTGAGAAAAGCTATAACAATTGAAGACAAGAGATCAAAAAGAGACTCTCAGAAGTTGAAGATACCATAAAAGAATTGGAGATATCAGTAAAAGAAAATAAATGTTAAATCCAAAATATCTCTAGCACAAGACATTCAGGAAATCAGGGGCACTGTGAAAACACCAATCCTAAGAATAATAGGAATAGAAGAAGGAGAAGAATTCCACCTCAAAGGCCCAGAAAATATTTTCAACTAAATCATAGAAGAAAAATCCTCAAACCTAAAGAAGGAGTTTCCTATTAAGCTACAAGAAGCATACAGAACACCAAAGAGACTGGATCAGAAAGAAAGTTCCTCTGCTATACAATAATCAAAACACTAGAAATATAGAACAAAGAAAGAATTCTAAAGCTGCAAGAGAACAAAAGCAAGTAACATACAAAAGCAAACCTAATAGAATCACACTCAACTTCTCAATGGAAACTCAAAAAGCCAGGAGGGCATGGACAGATATGCAACAGACTTTAAGAGATCACAGATGTCAGCCGAGACTACTATATCCAACAAAGCTTTCAATTACCATAGATGAAGAAAACAAAATATTCAATGACAAATCAAAATTCAAACAATATATATCTATAAATTCAGCTCTACAGAAGGTACTAGAAGGAAAACTCCAATCCAAGGAGAAAAATTACATCTATAGAAACACTGGAAATAAATCAGCTCATACCACCACAATCAAAAGAAGAGAGACAAAAACACTCACAGATACATATACATACATGAAAGCAACCAACAACTACAAGATAACAGCACCTAAGAATCTTTGGGTTTCTATATCTATTAATATCAATGGACTCAATTCCCCAATAAAAAGACATGGACTAACAGAAAACAGGATTCATCCTTCTGGTTCATATTGGAAACACACATTAACAACAAAGATAAACATTATCTCAGAGTAAAGGGTTGGGAAAAGATTTTCCAAGCAAATGGACCCTAGAAGCAAGCCAGAGTAGCCAGTTTAATATCTAACAAAATAGAATTCATACCAAAATTAATCAAAAGAGACAGGGAAAGACACTTCATACTCCTCATCAAAGGAAAAAATCGACCAAGACAACATTTCAATTCTAAATATTTATGTACCCAACACAAGGGTTCCCACATTTAAAAAAGAGACATTGCTAAAATTTAAAACACACATTGACCCACACACAGAGAGTAGGGGCTTTCAATACACCACTCTCCCCAATGGACAGATCAACAAGACAAAAATTAAACAGAGAAACTTTGGAATTAATAGAGGTTATAAACCAAATGGACCAAACAGATATATACAGATCATTTCAGCCACACACAAAAGACTATACCTTTTTCTTGCCACATCATGCAACCTTCTAAACCTTCTAAAATTGACCACATACTTGGCCACAAGTCTTAATAGATACAGGAAAGTTGAAATAACCCCCTGTATCCTATCAGACTACCATGGATTAAAGTTGGATTTCAACAACAGAAACAACAGAAGGCCTACAAACTATTGGAAACTGAACACCTCTCTATTGAATGATGTCTGCGTCAAGAGAGAAATAAAGAGAGATTTTCTAGAATTCAGTGAAAACGAATCCACAACAAATCCAAACTTTTGTGATGCTAAGCAGAAAATTCATTGCATGAAGTACCTACTAAAAAAGAATGGAGAAATCACATACTAGCATATTAACAGCATATATGAAATTTCTAGAACAAAAAGAGGAATAGACTGTAAGAAATTATCAAATTAAAGTATGAAATCAATGAAATAGAAAGAGAACATTTCAAAGAATCAATGAAACAAAGAGTTGGTTCTTTAAGAAAATCAATAAGATAAACAAACCCTTATACAAACTAATCAAAAGACAGAGAAAGAATATTCTACTCTATAAAACTATAAATGAAAGAAGGATATAACTACAGACATGGAGAAAATCCAAAGGATTATTAGGTCATACTTTAAAAATCTATATTCCACAAATTGGAAAATCTAAAGGAAATGGACAATTTTTCTATAAACGTCAGGTAGACAATTTAAATTGAACAGACCTATAAGTTCCAAGGAAATTGAAGCAGTCATTAAGCCATTAATAGTCTCCATTGTGCCTCCCCCCCCAAACAAAAAACAAGACCAGTGGGCTTTACTGCAAAATTCTATCAGACATTCCAAAAAGAGTTAACATCAATAGTCTGAAGATTATTGGAATACTTTGAGAAGTATTCCACAAAATAGAAACAGAAGGAGTACTCCCAAACTCATTTTACAAGGCCATAGTCACCCTGATACCAAAAGCTCAAAAACATTCAACAAAGAAAGAGAAATACAGACCAGTTTCCATCATGGACATTGATACAAATATACCTCAAATTTGAATCCAACAAGAATATTGTCCACTATGATCAAGTAGTCTTCATCCTTGAGATGCAAGGATGGTTCAACCTACAAAAATCAATTAATGTAATTTACCATATAAACAAACTGAAAGAAAAAAACAAAACAAAACAAAACATGTGATTATCTCACTGAATGATGAAAAAGCCTTGGACAAAATCCAACACCCCTCATGCTAAAAGTTTTGGAGAGATTAGGGATAAAAGAGACATACCTAAGCATAATAAAGGAAATTTACAGCAAGCCCACAACCAACATCAAATTAAATGAAGAGACACTCAAAGCAATCCCACTAAAATCAGGAACAAGATAAAGTTTTTCTCTCTCCATATACCTATTTGATATAGTACTTGAAGTCACAACTAGAGCAGTAAGACAACTAAAGAAAATCAAGTGGATACAAATTTGTAAGGAAGAAGTTAAAGTATCCTTATTTGCAGGTGTTATGATAGTTTATATTAGCGATCCCAAAAATTCTATCAGGGAACTTTCTACAGCTGATAAATAACTTCAGTGGATTGGCAGGCTACAAGATCAACTCAGAAAAAAATAAGTATCCCCTATATACAAATGACAAGTGGACTGAAAAAGAAATCCAGGAAATAATTTCCTTTACAATAGCCAAAAATAACATAAAATATCTTGGGAAAATCTACCCAAGCAAGTTCAATATTTGTATGACAAAAACTTCAACTCTTTGAAGAGAGAAATTGAAGAATATCTCAGAAGATGGAAAGATCTCCAATGCTCCTGGATTGTTAGGATCAACATGGTAAAAGTGGCCATCCTACCAAAAGCAATCTACAGATTCAATGCCATCCCTCTCAATTCCAACACAATTATTTACAGACCTTGAAAGGACAATACTCAACTTCATATAGAAAAACAAAAAGTCCAGGATAGCCAACATAATACTGAAAAATAAAAGAACATCAGGCAGTATCACTATTTCTGATCTAAAATACACTACAGAACTATAGTAATAAAACTGCATTGTATGGACATTAAAACAGACATTTAAATCAATGGGGCCTAATCAAAGATCCAAAAACACACCCATATACTCATGGGCACCTGATCTTTGATAAAGAAGCCATAAATATATAGTGGAACAAAGAAAGCATCTTTAATAAATGTTGTTGTTCCAATTGGATGTATGCATGTAGAAAAATCCAAATTGGTCCATATTTATCACGATGCGCAAAACTCAAGTTCAAATGGATCAAAGATCTTAACATAAAACTAGACATAGTAAACATGAAGAAGAGAAAGTGAGGAAGAGCCTTGAATGCATTGGCACAGAAGACAACTTTGTGAACAGAACACCAATAGCCTAGGCTCTAAGAGCAATGATTAATGGGACCTCATGAAACTGAAAACTTCTGTAAGGCAAAGGACACTGTCAACATGACAAAAAGGCAGCCTACAGAATGGAAAAAAAAAAAAACTTCACCAACTCTCCTTCTGATAGAGGCCTAATATTCAAAATATCTAAAGAACTTAAGATATTAGACATCAAGAAAACACACAATCCAATCAAAAAATGTGGTGCAGATCTAAACAAAGAATTCTCAGACAAGAAATCCAAATGACTGAGAAACATCAAAAGAAATGTTCAACATCCTTAGCCATTAGCGAAATGCAAATCAAAACCCCTTTGAGATTTCATCTTACACCTGTCTGAATGGCTAAGATCAATAAATCAAATGACAGCTCATACTGGCAAGGATGTGGAACAAGGAGAACACTCCTTCACTGCTGGTGGGAATGCAAACTTGTGCAAAATCAATATGGAGATTCTTTAGCAAATTGGAAATCAACTTACCTCAAGACCCAGCTATTTCACTTCTGGGCAGATACCTAAAAGATGCTCCATCCTACCGAAAGGACACTTGCTCAACTATGTTCATAGCAGCTTTATTCATAATAGCCAGAGGTTGGAAACAATCTAGATATCCCTCAACTGAAGAATGGATAAAGAAATTATGGTACATTTACGCAATGGAGTATTATTCGGCTCTTAAAAAAATGACTGTATGAACTTTTCAGGTAAATAGAAGGAAGTAGAAAAAATCATGCTGAGTGAGGTTACCTAATCCCAGAAAGAAAAACATGGTATGTGCTCACATTATATGGATACTAACTGCTAAGCAAATGAAAAGGATACTAGTATCCACAGACATAGAGAAACTATGCAACGAGAAGGGCCCCCATTGGATCACAGGCATTTCCCTGGTAGGGCAGAAATTGAATAGAGGGTGAAAGTGGGATGGGGAGGTTGGGAATGGGAGCAAAGGGGACCAGGAGGAGGAGAGGAACAGAGGGAGAAAAATATATGGAGAGATGACAAGAATTGAAAGACAATTAGTGGGCAACCAGGAGATCTAGTGTATTGGAAATGCTCAGGAATTTATGAGGGAGATTCCAGAAAGGATCCCTGGTATTCAGGAACAAGGAACATGAATAGGCCATCTGCTGTGGCCAGGCAAGGTTTCCAGTGGTGAGAATGGGATTCCAGCCACAAAACCTGCAATTTATAGCCATCTTGCCTGCAAGGTCGTTGTTGACAATGGAAAGGCAGAACTCCATGCCAAAAGAGGGAACCCCTGCCTGAAACTGCAGAACAGGACAGGAACTAGAGACCGGGTAAACACGAGATGAATTCTAACGATGTCATACTCTGCTCATAGATCAGTACCTAACCCGGTTCTCTACAGGGAGACCCCCTACAACGGTATGGAGAGGCCCAGGGCCAAACATCCTGCAGATATTGTGTAATCCCATGGAAGAGGGAGAGGAAGAATGGTGGAGGCTAGAGGGTTTGAGGACACCAGGCGAACAAGCTACGCATTGTCAACTGACTAGTATTCTTAGGGAATCACAGAGACCGAGGTCATAGAAGAACTTGTAGGATCCCCTAAATAAATTTCATGCCTGTCTAGATTGGTATCCTTGGAAAAAATCCTACAGGCTGGAGTAGAGACAAATCTGATCATTTTACCTGCCCTTGAGACCCTTTTTTCTCCTGCCTAGCTCCTTGACCCATCCTTGATGTATGGATAGGTGCTTGGCTTCATTCTATCCTACTATGCCATGCCCTGATTGTGCTGTAACCCTACAGAGGTGGCTCTTTTCTGGAGATAAGGGTAGATGTTTGTGGGTGGTATTGAGGGGTAGATCTGGGGGAGAGTGGGGGAGCGGAGGGGTGGAGGGAGTGGAGAAAGGGGATTAGAATGTATTCTATAAGTCGCAAGAAAGAAGAAAAATAAAAACAAATAAATTAAAAAAAATCATTTGATTACTTTTTTAGACTGGATTTCTATTTTTGTTGTTGTTAGCTTTTTGTCAGTTTTTTATCTCATTTTTCCAGCTTTGATCTCAGGTCCTTAATAAGTGATCCATTGTTTCCTTAAAGCCAGACCAGAGGCTCTTATTCCTGTAAATAAATAAATACCAGGATTCTGGAAAGGCCACACTTATTTTCCAGGGCATCTCATTGGTATAGAAATTCCAAGGCAGTCTCCTTGTTGATTAGCTCAGAGTTCACTGATTATTATCCTAGTTATAGGAGCAATATCTTATTATGCACACAGGTCTCAATTGCACTCAAAGGCACGTCATTACAGACCGCATGGCAGGAGAAAACTCCAATTTAGAAAGACACATTGGCTACACGGCAGATAGGAAAAGTCAAATAGGGTGGTAGTGGGCAGCAACAAAATTTCTAGGTCAATAACACTTAACTAATCATCTTAGGAAATTTTTAGGAAAATCATTTAATTCCACAGCAATATTTTTGAGTTTTATATTGTGTGGAAAAAGGAGATTCTTGAAGATTGTAAAGAAGGAAGTCCATGCTGCATTTTCCAAAGCTAACTGAGCCATTCACCATGGTACACACATGCAGTCCCAACACTTCAGGCTGAGACAGGAAGATTGCTGATAGTCTAATAGTTTTCTGGGACTGTATAATAAGTTCAAATTCATGTCAAAACCTGCCTCAGATGTGCACAATCAGAAACAAAAACAAACACAAAAAAGGTAACTATTGTATGTCAGAAGAGAATTGCCACATTTAGACAAGATCTAAAACAGGGAAAACAGAATTGATAATGTTTATAATAATCTGCATTTGGGCCTCTTCATGAGGAAAATTCTCTGTGTAATAGAACAGTTAAAATGTTTATAGAAATTATTGATGAGCATTTCTGTTGTTTTCATTTTTCTTTCCCTTCCTTCCTTCCTTCCTTCCTTCCTTCCTCTCCTTCTCTCCCTCTCTGTCTCTATTTCTTTCTCTCTTTCTTTCCTTTTATAAGTAATGCTGAAATGAACACAGTAGCCCAGATTTTTGTTTCTCACTTCCATTGTTGTAAATTATTTCCTAATCATAATGTTTATGCAATACTTTGCTAAGATGTCTTTATAATGCAAGTGTGATATTTGGCAAGGAAACCAACCAAAAGAAACATAAAAGGATCTCTAACAATTTTGTGCAGTTTCTCTGCTTAAAGAACTTCCCATAACTACTTGTTTGCCTATTTTTAAGGAGTAATATTGCTTTTGTTTGGTTGTTTTTGTTTTGTTTTTTGATGCTTGTATCTGTGACTTTCCAAACTCAAGCACTGAGATTCACCCAGGCCAAGGTCTCTTTTTATCCTTCAACATTCACTGAAGACACAAAAATCAATTCTTTGAGATAAAGATGAGTTTTATGATGTTTTGTTTGGGAAAGAGATCTAGGTAGGAACTAACATGTAGTAGTCTACAGTCCCAATTAAGCTGTGTGAATGGGTGAGCAAACCACCCCTCATTTCTGGAACTAGAAAGATCCTTATATAATTAAACAGTAAAAGAATAATTTATGCTTAGATAACTCTTCAGGAAAGAAAAATATAGATGGATATTGTATTAATAGATTCTAAACTGATATTGTAACCTAGGTGAAGAATAATATTCATACTCACTAAATAAATTTCTTGATTAGATATTCATACTTAAAACCTTCAAGTTTTGCAGCATTTAGTATATTCAGTTGTATTAGCACCTGACTATTTCCTAAAATATACTCATTTTTATTTCTCACTCCTGAAGTAAATTTCAATAGCAGCTGAATTAGCAAAATGTTACCACTAACACACTCATTTATAAAGTTTCTTTGTACTTGTGAGGACAATACTACTGTTAATAGCTTTTCCTTCATACTTAGCTCTAGAATATCAAAAACCTTCACTACAGATATTTTACTTTTGCTACTAACAGTGAATAAAATATAGGTCTTTGTACTTCAGAAGAAATTCATCTTATAAGTATCAGTATCAGGCCTTAGGAAATAAACTCACAGATAATTCTTAGAACTTACATGGAATAACCCTTAGGTTTAGAAAGCAATTCTCATATAGAATTGTGCAGAAAACATTTTCAGAAATCAAGCTAACAATACATGAAATCAATACAAAGGAAAATGAGTAGGAGCTGATATACTTGTAATGGAGATTGAAAACAGACAATACTCACATCCTTATGTTTTACATTTATGTACACGTATATATTCATATAACTAGAAATACATGACTATCTCTAGAAATACACATGTATTATTAGATTTCTATTGATTTTATTCTTACTCTCTCCACCTGTTGCTTCTGAACCTCTTTCTGTAAGGACTTCTCCCGAATAAAAACAGAATAAAAATTTGTTGAAAATACAATAAAATATGTTTTATTAGAAAATAATTTATATATGACTAAAACCCCAAAATATGAAAACATAGTGGTTTTAGAAAGTAAAATAATTTGACCCATTCAACAATAGTTTACAATTTAAGATTTTTAAAAATGATTTGTAATGGTTAATTTTTTATATATAATTTTCAGATTCTATCATTATGAACATAATTCAATAATTAAATAACTGTTGAAAGAAAAATTGATTTCATAATGAATTAGTAACTACATATATTCTAGACATTCATAGAATAGTCAGGTGGTCAGAGACATGTGTGAAGCAATCCAGTTTTTTTATTTCACACTGAGGCAAGTATGTCACTGAAATCAATTTCTCTCATTTCCCTTCTGTTTGAGGGGCAAAGATTTATCAAAACATGGGATTGTCCCTGGCAACGTAAAGACACGTGTGACACCACTATGTTTTCCTTAACACTGTTATTAAAAAACAAATGATAAAGTCGTATTCTGGAAACAACAGCATTTTCAGCTGCCAGTTCTTTTGTGTTGCTATAAGAAAATGACACAAGCTGGCTGTATAATGAACGTCTGTCTCGTGGATATGAAAGCTGGAAATGTGAACACCAAGGAGTGTTTGGGAAACATTTTCTTTAAATGACATGAAGTAGGAGAATATTTTCCATGTAAAGGGATCAGGAGGCAGAAAAGGGAGAATGAGTCCAGTTATATAAACTCTCACGTTTCTAAAAATTAATGCTCTCTATGATAATGATATTAATGAGATCAAAGTCCTAATGATATAATCATCTCTTTATCAGTTGTCTCTTAAAAGCATTAAATCTCAAACAATTGGCTTAGATATTAAGTCTCCCACACTTTATATTTGGGGAACATGGTCAAACATTAGCACCAGCCTTCATTTGGAGTCTCCCATGACTACTCAGACACTGGATAATACATGCTATCTGGGCATCTTTCTTTTTACATTATTACCTCTTTCTATGTTCTTTGGTCACCCACTCAATGCTTTTAAGTAGGCTTAAAGATATATTTGTCCTCTAGGACATATAAATATTACATTGAGATTCATTCAGATTCCCCAAATTCTCTTAAAAATGTGACAATGAAACCAACTAGTCTGTAAATGAGTAAACAAAAGTAAATTGAAACAGGAGAAAAAAATAAGCCTCATGATTTGCATAGTGATGTGTACTGGCTGATTATCACATATTACTTTATTAATATTATCATTTAATAAATAAAGTACATTTTATTTTATGTATGAAGTTTTTGAATTTATTTTTGTCTAGGTAGTCAATGTCATTTTATCTATTCCTTTAAATTACCAATGACTTTTCTTTTGTCTACCCAAATAAACAAGAGAGGGAGCTTTCATATTGATTTGATGTGGAGAGATACTAGACCTGTATATGAAGAAGTAAGGATTGAAGTAAGATAAAAATATTGACAGTTCTTGAATGTTTTCTAGATATTGTGAAAAACAGATGTGGTAAAACATAATTAACAATTGATTTTGAATGCAGATGTGCAGGAGTCGAGTCCAGCTCTAGTCCACGCAAGGGTTCCTCAGTCTCCACGAAGGAGGATAAACAATGAAAGTTATGAAAAAAGAATGCTGGGACCCAATATGACATGCTTTTCTTGCTTTAAAAATGACACACACAATTGTGCCTTAGAAATAAAAACACAGGAGCGTTTTTAATACGAAAATTAACAATGTACATATTAAGAGGAGAGAAAAGGAATAAGAGAGAAACAGAAGCACACTGCCAGGGGAGAACCACGCCAAAAGAAGGAGCTGCTGCTGGCAAAAACTTTTAAAGGGCCAGTCTGTTTTTGGTATGTAGATGGTGGTCGCAAGCAGGCGTCAGTAGACTTGGCAGGGCCCAACTTGGTATGCAGGTGTGATCCAGGATGGAACCAGCATCATCTCTCCGGGCCTGCAAGCTTTGAGGTAATTTCAAAGATCATTTGATCCAATGACCCGTTAATGGTTGGAAGCTCCTGTTGGTTAAATTCAGCTCTTTGGTCCAGATTTATTTTTCAGGTGTGCTAATTTTCCCTTTAGCTTCTATCAGTTAAAGGCTTATCTATCTCTTCCTGGAGCAATAACACCTGCCCCAAGTTGGATTTTATGATATGCTTGCAGTATGCAATAGATAGGTCCTGCATATGACAGGACTTAAAAAGCTAACAAGGTTTTTTTGGTGAAATGCCTGCATTCCTTTCTCAGCCAACAACCGTCAGTTTGGGTAGGCCACATCATGGGCCTCAGCACAGATGATATGGAGGTTAAATTTTTATGTCAAAACTTTAGGACAAATGAGCAGAGCAAAAAAACTTAATATTTTGAAAAATATTGAAAATTGAATGTTAATTCATTTCATGCCATATTATTATGGTGACTATAATCCAAATGACAAAGAAAAAGAGAACAATTATGCGATGTAGGGAAAAAGAAGTAAAAATTTGGTTAAAATGCTTCACTACAAAAATACAGTAAAAGTAAAATTTGAGAGTGATGTGGGTCCTCTGAGCAAGCTGCTTTTTGACGTATAGGAAGCCAAAATGCCCCATTTATAATTTATAATTTATTTATAAGTTCACTTTTATTTTACAATTTATTCATAATATTTATAATTTATTTATACCTTTATAATTTTATTTTATTTATATCTTCACATACTAGGTAGTGCAAGTATACAGATAAATTTTGTGTGAAATAACAGAATTAGCAATAAGTTGGATGTTAGAAATAAACACATGAGGGAGTTTTGTTGACCTTGAAATTGAGCACCTGTATAATCCATTATTACAGACTTTGAGACATCTTTGCCTCATTCAGAGCTTTTGATATTCCAACACACACAGTTGTATGTACACACATACATCACACACATACACACACACAGTAAATTGAGGAGTAAATTTCTAACTCAAGTAATTAAGTCTACAGATTTCAGCTTTTCCAATTAGAGCCTTGTTGCTTGGCTGAAAGTGATCATAATTATAATTTAATTGAAAATTTTCTCCTACTTTATACTTAGCTAATTGTTTTCTTTCACTATCTGCATAGATTGTATATGGCAGTAGATATTCTAAGCACATATTTTCCAATCATCTCAAATGGTAACATTTTTCCTGTGTTACAATATGAGAAATGAGAACATAAAAGGTATTTCTAGTTCTGATCAAAGGCATTGTAAATCCTGCATAAAGTGAGCCATTTAAATTCACAAGTGGATGAAGGGATGACCAGAAATAGAAGTTCATTGCTTCTGTTTTCC
The DNA here is from genome assembly GCA_026225945.1 of Cricetomys ansorgei. NCBI lineage: Eukaryota > Metazoa > Chordata > Mammalia > Rodentia > Nesomyidae > Cricetomys > Cricetomys ansorgei. The sequence goes on along the minus strand of JAMJFZ010001131.1, from coordinate 19,234,824 downwards.
AGACATTCCAAGAATGAGACAAAAATTTTGACTGTCACATTTTGGAATGAAAACAAAACACATAAAGTAATTTGCTAATAATATACATAGTCTGAATATGCTTAGGCATGTACTCAAAAATATAAAAGAACACATGACTATCTGTAGTGATACAATGATATTTCCTGCATGAAAATGTTTAGTAACTACTTCACTAATATTTCTATTTCTCTTCTGAAACTATTTCCAGTAATTTCTCCTCAGTCCTTTCACATGGTGTTACTGCAGGTTAAAGCAGGTTAAAGCTGCCTCACTAAAAACATCAATGTGTTTCATTTTACTTTGGCTTAATCAAACTCTTGATATACAAGGACTTACTTAATGGCAGTTTTTCATACTTCCTGCAGGACCTTTACAGGCATGTCATGAAAGATTATCCACTAATTATTTTGTACAGATGAAATATAAAATATAAATATAAATATAAATATAAATATAAATATAAATATAAATATAAATATAAATATAAATATAAATATAAATATAAATATAAATATAAATATAAATATAAATATAAATATAAATATAAATATAAATATAAATATAAATATAAATATAAATATAAATATAAAATATAAAACGAGTGTTCAGAAGATACTCAGGCAACTCAAACATGAAGCATGTAAATCCGTCAACAAAACCTTACTCTATGAAAGACCAAGTTTGATATTAAAATTCTCTTCAGTTTCAAATAACACAATAAATTACTGAAGGAAATGCCCATTTTTCAAGGTAGTACATGTGAACACAATGCCTTTTCTGTCTCTTGAACATCATTATGCCCAGATGCACTTACCACATACTCTTAAATATGTCAATACCCAGCATTTGAGTGGTGACATGCTAGGATGACAAAGTAGAAACAGTGTTCAAAGTATCTATTCACAATGATAAAAGTGGCATCAATGGAGAGCACAAAGGAAGGACAATATTCTCAGAGAAAAGAAAGTTCAGAAACACAGTGACAGAAGTACATTTCCTTCTTGGAAATAAATTGTGGAGATAAAAGTCTCCTGATCCACAGGATCTTATCCACATGTCTGAGACTATAAACAAAACCCAAAGCTAAGAAAACCTTAGCCCTAAAGGAGAACTTATACATTTTTTTTCCTAAATAGTCATATTGCCAAATTGCCTCCTAAATATTTACGTCTATATTTATAGATTTGCCTTTCCAAACTTTGGTCAGAGAAGTTTCATACTTCAGAAGGTAATGGTTATACAGAGACTCCTGTTTAAAATACAGAGAATAAGTGATTTTGAGACCTGAGTTGTAGAGTTATATCTGTATCAACTCCTGGACCCAAAAAGTAAACGAATGAACAGAAAAAACTGTTGAAAGTAGAAGATAATGGAGGATTGCTATAAATTGTTGCTCTGCTGAAAGTCACAGCAACCGTGGTTACCTGCAGAACCTGCACAAGATCAAACTAATTAAAATTCCAGCACAAATATAGGAAAGATTCCCAAACACCACTCCTAGCTGAGTAGACATTGACAGTTGATGACCTAGAGTTACTTTCATTTGGGGTATGGCCACACCCATGTGCATGAGGGCAGCACTGATTGGACTCAGTGGGCTGTAAAAATAACACTTAGTGTAAAAAGAGGAAATAAAATGTGGATGGAGGTGTGGTAGAAAACACTTCATTCTCTCATGGAGAAGTTGGAAGAAGAAAGAAGAAGTAAATAAGATCAAGATACATTAGATTTATGTATGAAAATAGGACACAGAATATGAGCTGGATCTAAATTGCTATGTCACCTGTCCAGGTATGGAAGCAATTAATAGTTCCACCCACCTGCAACATCTATGAACTAAAACAATGACCAGCATGGAATGGTATCTCCAAACGTGCAATAAGTGGTGCTCACATTTGTAGTAGTAAGCTGCTTGACCGCTCAACAAGGAGAGATGGAGACATTCTCATATGTGCAAGTCCTGCCAGACCTTAGCAGAGGGAACCACAATCATGGCAAGCACCATCCTCATAGTGGAACCCAGAGCATCTCAGCTCAGGTGTATTTATTCTTTCAGAACTCCTCAGGCATTCTACTGTTAGCACATGCAAATCGTTAGTAACTAAACAATCTCAACAGAAATCCAACACCTGCAAAACAATACAAAACACCTCAGACAGCCCCTCACCCAACAGTGCATAAAACAATTATTTTATGCACAACTAAAAATTAACTTCCACAACACACATTTGGTGGCAACTAACATCTGTTTAATTGACCCATTCCGTGGGATAGAGATCATGCTAGTACCAGAAACCTATTCAACTCCTTAGATAAGGGACTTTACAAAGCAATCTACTACCACAATCTTGCCTGACAAGAATAATGCTTCATTATATTGGAGATTTTATCTTTATACCCATACATAAGTGTATCTATAACCCCTTATTAAGAAGTTTTTCTTCAGAACAAATGGAGACCATCACAGAAAAATCACAACTGAACACAATGCACAAATCATTGGATCATGGGGAGCCTGTCTCAGTAGGTATACCTATATCACAGCTCTTGGTTTTGTGGCTCAGGGAACATTTAAGAAGAGAGTTGAAAGGTTGTAGCAGCCAGAATGCTAGGATGTCTCTTGTGAAACAATCTCTCCTAGGAATGACTGGAAAAACAAGCCATGGACAATGGGAATATCAATAGACATGCAAATATGAAACCAGAAACAATTTCATAGAGTTCCACTCCTAGACAAAAATGTATAAATGAATTCTGGGATAAGGAGAATTAGTCTCTCCTAACAATGAGCCTCCTTATTGGTTATCAAACACAAAGTAGTCAGTCCTTAAACCATACACACACAAACAAGGAAAACAGACTAAACAGGTTGAATTTATATACTTGAATTTACAATAATAATAAAGAAAAAGAATGGGGTTGGCATAGAAAGGGTTGGAGGGAGGACACCTTGAAGGAACCGGAGATAGGAAAGAGAATAGGGAATGTGATATAATTCTCTTTTAATTAAAACTGTATATTTGAAAAGAACAATGAAAAAATTACATGGCTTCACAAAATGGCTATTTCACTAATATATATTTCCCACAATGATGATTTACTTTTCTTAGTAGGTGAAGGAATTTGTAGAAGATAAGAACATGAAACATATGCAGGTTGTCAATCTCTTCAAAGTCAATTGCACAAAATCTTAGGCAAACATCAATGACTATTGTTGATGATATCATTACTTTTTGTTGTTAAGTTCTACAGTCTTTTGTTGTATGGCAGACTGAATAATGATCTGATTCTTGGGTGTTATACCTAGATAAAAAATCATCTCATTAACGTTAATTTAATTTCAATGCCATCCAACATTAGCTAGTCTGCTGGTTAATCAAGCATTTCTACAGAGCAGAGTATGATACAAGAATTATGAAGAAATGTTGAAACACAGAGAGACCAACTCTTTAGGTTCAGGAAGGATATATTGTATAAATCATACTTACATTAAAACAAACACTCTAGAAAAGATAAATTTTAAAAGAGCTAATCACCAAAACTCTAATGAATGTACACAGTGAATTTTTCCCCAACATTTACTTTATAAAATTCAGATGAATACACATAAAGTATAAAGAAAACACAGGGTGTATTGCCTCACAACTTAAATCCCAAGTACTCTTGAGGCAAATACAGGCTGTTCTCTGTGAGTTCATGGCCACTCGGGTCTACATAATGAATTCTATAGAAACCAGATCTACAAAATGAGAACTCGTCTCAAAAACAAACAGAAATAAAACCAAACAAAAGAAAAAGAACAAAGAATAGAGACAGTCATTCATATAAAATGTATGTACATGAGTTATCAGACATGGTCTTTCAGTATTGGACTGAATTGAATATAGTGTAAAATATATGTATAATTTGATGTCATATATAATTATAATATACAACATATTACATAATGCATACTATATAATATATAATATAGTATAATGTGTGAATAATGAATAAATATTTAATAAATTATAAAAAAGGAGAATGATACTGTAAACCAACTAATAAGCCAGATAAAACCCTTTAATGCAGAATTTAGGAAAAAGTATAAATGAAAAACTCTATAGAAATAAGTAAGTCATAAATCCTATCTCACTTGGCAGACCTACATAATCTAAATAAATGCAAGACCTAAATCTCACACATAAAAGCAAACATGATATTCACCTTCAAAAAGAACATGACAATATAATGACAAGAAAGCAGTGTTTGGAAACTTCTTAAAATGAGAAACAGTCAACCAGAGTAAATAGATCAGAGTTTAGTTAGACAAGGGTAGCCCTTGTAGTTTAGTGTAGTCTCAGAGTCTATATTTTATATGAATATGTTATATATCTCTAAACAAATAGTAAAGTAGATGTAATTGTTCTCACCACAGAAAACAAGAACTATATGAGGCAACGCATCTATTTTCCTGAATTTTTTTCTATGAAATATATATATATTTTGGCATCATACTGTGTATTATCATATATATATATATATATATATATATATATATATATATATATATATATTCGTGTATATATGTACAAACGTGTATATTGTGTATACTTATAGAATTAATCCTTTTTGAAATTTTAAAAAATACCTCCAAGTAACTGTTAAAAAAAATACCATCATAAATCATGGTTTCTGTATGTACCCAAGTAACAGAATATTTATACCTAGAATCCTAGAATATAATAAAAATGTTTCAAACAATATATAGTATACAGCTATCTATAATATAATAGAGTTTAGCTATTTCAAAAGCAATACGAAGATGCTATATTGACAGATTAGGCATCATTCAAATACAAATGTCCATGTTGCTTTTTGTCAGCTTGACCCAAACTTAGATATATCAAGAAAGAAGTGGTCTTAACTGAGAAACTACTTCCATCCCAACTACCTTTAGCCTAGTCTATAGGACACTTTCTTCATTAAGACTGGTGAGGGAGGGTCCATCCCACTGTGGTTGGTACCAGCCCTGGGCAGTGCTTTTGGAATGTGTAAGAAAACAAACTGTGCACATCAGGAGCAATCAAATGAACACTGGCCTTTTTATTCAGTTCTTGACTCCAAGTTTCTGGATTGAATTCCTGTCCTGACTTCTCTTTTGGCCATGGAGTGTGACTTGAGAGTTGTAAGAAGAAATAAACCCATTCCTCCACTAGTTTCTTTTCGTTGTGGTGTTTATTGCAACAATAGAAAAACCACTGAGTGTTCAGAGCTTAATGAGCTGTAGTGGGAAAACAGAAGATAGTACTGAGAGCAGATAATGGAGGTTTGGACTGTGAAGTTTCAGAAGGAAATTTGAAAGCCCCTTAGAGACTTCATCTAGGTCATTAGATATTTTGAATAAAGAATCTGTGGTTCTCATATGCTGGTGCTAAAGAGTTGGTGGCTATGATTAACAAAAGATCTGAACCACAAAAGTGAAACGTTTGCATTGCTAGGACAATTGATACTGGTAAGCTATGGCAGAATAGACTCCTGAGCTCCTGCTTCATGTGTCTGCTTTCACACTCTGTTTCTGTTTTAAGAAAGAAAGGCATGGACCACTACCTTCTGAGTACTGGGATTAAAGGTGTGTATCAACATTCTTAACATTTTTTCTACATTCCACCCAGACCAAATATGCCTCTGAATGTATACCCATGGAATATAGACACTTCCTATCTTTCACACAGGCCCATTCCTCTACAAAGGAGTCATGGAGCATACCTAAGGATTGGCACTGTGACAGACTAGGAGAGGCTGTTGGTGAAAGTGAAACCTCAGCTGCAGTAAAAACAAAGCAAAACAAAGGAGCAAACAAGGTTGGAGGTATCATAGAGAGAAGATCATGTGGAAGGGTCAGAGTGCCTATCAGTGAAGGTGTAACCCAGATGCAGACTGGCACTTTGGAGAAGCTGTACCACGGAATGACAAACACAGCTGCAGCAGTGGAAGGAAGGTGACCTGGTCCTAGGATAGGAGACAAGTTGTATATGTTGTTGATTATATATATATATATATATATATATATATATATATATATATATATATATATATATATATATATCTTCTCTGAGCCCAGAAGATCCTGAAGCCCAGAAGTTTCACTGAGATTTACACTGTAAAACTTTGGTTTTGCTTTGATATGATTCAATTATGTCCTGGCTGTTACTTTTTGAAATGCGATTACAAAACTTATTGACAATTTTGAGAGGCTTTGAACTTCAAAATTGACTTTGGATATTTTAAATTCTTATAAAGTATTTGCATTTGTAAATCCTGGAACTTTTAAAACTTTGAATGAATTTTATTTGAAGAACTTGGTAATAGTATGAGATCTTTGGCATAAACAAAAAGTAGGGGTTATGGTTTAATAGTTATGTACTGATGTGTCGAGGTGACAAAGGTCATTGTCCTGGTTTGCTTCGGCAACTTGATACAAACCTATTCATATCCAGAAGACATAATCTAATTGAGAAAATGATTCCAACCAGATTGACTTTAGACAAACCCACAGGACACTTTTCTTAATTAATGTTTGATGTGAGAGGTCATAGCACACAGTGGTTGGTACCATCCCAAAGCAAACTGAGCTTCCCAAGAGGAACAATACTACATAGTGTTCCTTCCTGGTTTTTGCTTCAGTTCAAGCCTCCAGGTTACTCTGCCTCCCTTCTGTGATGGTTTGTGACCTAAGAGTTGTAGAAGAAACATCCCTTTTCTTCCCAACTTACATTTGGTTCTAGTGTTTATCTCAGCAATGAAAACTCTTAGATATGTTTGAAAACTTTCATTTCTCCATTGACGAAAATTGATTAACATTATTTGTTCACACATGTGTAGATTAATCCAGAGTATTACTTCAAGTAACTTTAAAAGCATTACTGAAATCAAGTGGAATTAGCCATGTCCTTTTTCCTGTGTTACTTTTTTTACGTTTTCCTTTTCTCCCAAGCAATTTCATTAAATCCACATTTATTCTATAGATAAATTGAAGTCAAAATGATATGTGACTGAGTATGACATATGACATATGATGATTCTTTGGACCCATGAATATGCTATACCATCATTCACTTACACATTCTTATACCTCTCTCAAGAATATACTGATTTTTGTCCATATGTGCACAAAATTGTTTCGTATTTCTGCTGCTTCAAAGTCTTTATTTCATTAATTGTATATATAACTTTATATTGCTATCAGATATATCAAATTACAACTCAATTTTCTTCTGTAACTTTCAATTTCTAGGGACAATAATGGTATTAATAAACACTTTTTTCCCCAGTATAGATGTCATATTTCCTGTTTAATTATACTGGCAAAAATGACCAGCCTACAGCTTCACTGCATTTTTTCAGAGTCCCATCTAGTAATTTACTGCCTAACCCAAAGATAATAATATTTACCTATTAACTTACTATTAAGGGTTTTACAATTTTTTCCTTTTATTTTAATTTATTATGCAAATAAAGTTGATTCTCTACATATGGTTTAAGTAGATCTTAAACATAACACTTTGAGGTATCGATATCTAAAATTTTATTTCAAATGTTTGTGTGGTCTTTTATTTGATATTTATTTCTGGAAACAAGGATATGATCAAATTTCACCTTTTCATCTGAACTGACAAAATACATTTGTTTCAGTTGGCTTGTAACACTTACATTAGACATGTTTACAAAAAAATTAAAAGTCAAATTCTAAAGGATTGCTGATTTTCATTTAAATAAAAAAATTCTTTCTTTACTCTCTCAATTTCCTTTTCTTTTCTTACTTTCTAAACTTCTTTTTCACTGGTAATCATGATAATTTTATCTACTAATTTTATCTATTTTGTTAGTTTATATACTGAAGTATCTAATTGTGTCTTTGTAAAACTGAAACATTCTTGCTTAATCCATAAAAGCAATTATATTGCCATCATGATAATAATATTCAATAAGAGTTGTCAAACCTTTCAGAGGTTAGACGGGACAAAAACGTATCATTTTATGTCTTTTATTATTCTTATAAATGAAGAATCTTGTTAATTGGAAGCAAGATGTGTCAACAAGAAAGGAAAAGATCTTTTATGTACTCAAAAAATTTAATATATTAAAACTAAACAATTATTTTACTATTTACTTTTGTCAGGATAATGCAACTGAGAGGAAACATGGTTGCATCTATAACTTTTAAAAATATAACTAAGTCAAATTTTAAAAATTTAGACAAAATATAATTACACATAATTGTTCATTTTATTTTAAAGATGAGCTAACAATTTAAAATTTCAAAGTTATGGAGTAGTGTCTTTCAGGAGAAAAACATTTGAAGAATAGAATAAAATTTAAATGTCATCATGTAGAAATATGACATAAGCATGTAATTAGAAAATATGAAGGTAAAATTATCAGTAAGTTTAGAATACATAAATATTTTTACAATAGAAGAACACTATAGATAAATGACATGAATACCCATTTTAGGTAATAGTCCTGATAGATACTAAACTTATGCTAAGGGCGTAAAGTTAGAACCAAATTAATGTTCTAGAAAATAACTGAAGTTCTGACTGATGGCACTGTCCTGATGTTGACTAATGGCAAAGAACAAAGAAACCAAACACATTATGCAGGACTTTGACAAGCTCGTACTGCATAATATTTCAAATATTCATATTAATATCATGCTTCTACACAAATTTAACCTAGGGAAGTTCAAGCATTCCATCTGATTGACATATCTCATTTTCATATTGCACATGAGAAAAATAAACTAAGTCAAGGAAACAAAAGCATCAAAATCAGCTGGCTGTACTGAGATTTCAGCAATATTATAGCATTTCTAGCTCTGATTTAAAGACAAAACAAAACAAATACACTTCACTTTTAAACCATGTTTTTCAACATTTTCATCTGTTCTGGATTGGATAGTCTTTACATTCAACAAATTCTGGGGGAACATAAATACACATTTAACAGCAAAGTTAGTAAAATGTCATCCACACTGTGTTTGTTACTGGTATAGTTAAGTATAATCAATGGCTAATATCTAAATTTTTGTGTTATTTTTAATAACATAAATATGTATAAATTATATCTTCTTCAACCTTCTATAAGCTTTGAAAAGTAAATGGACCATGAAGATCATAGTGAGAAAGGAAAACACTAAGACAAAAGAATTACTCCTCTCAAAAATATAAATAATTACCCATTTATTTCTCCTTAGATATTTTTTTCAAGTCTCACTTAAACCACCTATTAATTATAACTGTTATCAGAGTAACAAATTTAAATTTCATAGAGAGTATACTAGGGAGAATTAGTGAAGAGAACTGCCTGCTGTTCATTGTGTAACTAACTTGTTGCCTGCAAATTTGCAGAGCTCATAAATATAGATAGCTCCTGCAATCATATACATAATTTAATCTGCTTTTTAACAGGTAGAAGTAAGTAGTCATTACAAACTCAAAGACATGTTCTATTAGTCACATATGAAATAAAATACAGAAGTATAAGAGCTTAGCCTTGCTGACCAGTGCAACAGTGTTCTTTTTCTCATAATTACCTTAGGTGTTTGTGAATATCCACTGCCTCATCTGCTGTCAATCCAATTCATGTTACTAGAGACAAACCAAAGAGTACAAAAATTTTGAAATAATTTGTCAGGGTAATTACTCAAGTTAATTTTGAAGTTGCATACCTTATATTTTAAACATTAAAAGTAAGTAATGCTAATGTATTCTATTTATAATCATACTTGAGTTTAGCAACAATAAAAATCAACATGTACAATATACTTAACACTGGAGTATAAGAGAACATATTTTTTATGGAACACAAAATATTAAACTTGCTTCATTTGCCAGACAATATACATAAATTATGAAGTTTTAATTCATAAAACAGTTCCATATTGGTTTGATAAAGACTCCTTTTATGCTGGTATGCTAAAAAGCAATTTCTTTGTTATCTCTCTAAAGTAATGTGTGTGTGTGTGTGTGTGTGTGTGTGTGTGTGTGTGTGTGTATGTGTGTGGTGTGTTTAGATGCAAATAGTCGGCATATAGAAGTGGCAAAGATTTTTCTTAATTACAGATGCACAATTACAAAGACAACCCCAATGATATAATCTCTTCAATCTCATTCCTCATCGCTGGATCCAGAGTGAGCACAAATGCAAATCCCACTGATAATGCACATCAAAGACTTGCTCTCTTCCTCCTGGGATGTATGCTTTATTATTTACCTGTCAAAAGAGACAAAGAGAAAAGACTAACACATCAGATCATTTTTCATACCTCACTAAATAAGGCAAAGATGTCAGCAAAGCAGTAATTGGTTTATAAAGTTCATCATCTTGTTAAACTACTGAGCCAGTTTTTTTCTGCTCTGTTATTGATGAGCAGGCTTCAAATGCTTATGTCCTTGGACAGTGATCAGAAAAGAACAAAAGGAGAAAATGTACTTATCTGGTGTGAGAACAGGAGGGTTTGAAAGGAGCTGTGATACGAAAATGGAAAAGATAATGTATTGGAAACAAATAAGTTAATTTAATTTAAACTTTAAATAGTGAAAGGCTTCATTTTTGCATAATATTATTTCAGGATGGAAAAGACTAAAAGAAGAAATGATATCTTTTTTTCTAGAGGATAAAACATGAGTCAGGATCTAGTCTATGTGAGGAAGAGTGGCTACCTGCAGTCAGGTGTTTCCAAAAACAACATATAGAGGAAAGTCTTAACCGGTGTTTCTTTCCAGAAGCGTGGGAATTATAGTCCAGCATTATGAAAAGAAGCATGAGCTTGCTGTGTCTACTCACTGGAGAGACAAATCAAGGCAGTGACTAAGATGACCTTAAAACTTCCTTTAGTTTGCTGAAATTTTACAGTTTCTTTCTGACAATGTCACCGACCTTAATAACTGAAAATTGCAAACACCTTTTATGGTTTGTTTTTGTTGTTGTTCATTTGTTTGTTTGTTTTTTTCATTACAGAAGTGAGATTTGGCATCATGAAGTTGGTGTCACTTTTTTTTTTAAATTAAAAATAGAGTCTTCTTTTATACAATATATCCCGACCACAATCCCCTCAGCCTCTTCCCCCCACCTCCCTTCTTTCACAGATGCTCTTCCATGCCATCTCCTTTCAGAGAAGAGCAGATATCCAAGAGACAAAAACCAACCACAACAAAACAAAATACAATAAGACAGGCAAACCCCCTTATATCAACACTGGACAAGGCAACTCTATAGGAGGAGAAGAGTCTCTAGAGCAGACAAGAATCAGGGAGCCCATCCCCTTTAGGAGTTCCACAAGAACACCAAGATAAACAACTGTAACATATGCAGAGGACCTAACACAGACCCATACAGGCCCTGTGATTCAGTCTGTGTGAGTCCATATGTTCCTGCTTACTTGATTCATGTTCTCCTTGTGCTCTCTATCCCCTCTGACTTCTAAAATCTTTGCTCCCCCTCTTCTGTAGGGTTCCTAAGTTCCAAAGGGAAGGACCTGATGGAGACTTCCAATTTAGACACCACTCACTATACATAATATCTGGCTATGGGTCTCTACATCAGTTCTCATCTGCTGCCAGAGGAAACTTCTCTAATGATGGCTGGAGGAAATGATCTATGAGTGTAATAGATTATCATTAGGAATCTGTTCAATTTTTATTCCATCCTGTTTGGTTCTCTACCTTCAGTTTTTGGGCTATCCAGTCTCTGGATAGTGACTATCATAGGCCCTCTCTCTCTCTCTCTCTCTCTCTCTCTCCCCTCTCCTTCTCCATCCATCACCCCCCACCCGGCCACTGTGGTGTGTGTAGATGTTAAAGGAATTCAAAACTTACAATGAGGATGTAGCTCAGTGATAGAACACTTGTATAGAATGCATAATGTCAAACACCAAATTAACACCAAATAAAGAGAAATCAAGAAAGAAATATATATATATATATATATATATTTTTAAAATTTAAAAATATATTGATATATATTATTAAAAATTTTTCAATCAATAAATCTATCACATATAGAAATAAGAAATGTGATAAAAACTTGAACAGTTGCATTTTATACCCAAATTACTGAGAACACAAGCAAGATTTTAAAACTAAATATTTTAAAGGAGAGCATAGATTAAAGACATATTTCTGGAGGTGGAAAAATTGACTTTTTTCCTCAAGACTGTCAGGAAATTATCTCAGGAACAAGAAAGAAAATAATTGCATATGAGGAAGAAAAAAAAAACTGTATGAACTCTGTGTCAGTAGTGATGCCCAGTTTATGGACCCTTTCTGTGTTGTCCTTAACCTTGGGTATGATAGCATTTGCCAGCATTCTCAATCACTGGAAGGTAGAAGCAAGTAAATTAGAAGTTAGAAGCAAGAATGGCTCCATCAGGCTTTGCCTCAAAACAAACAACAACAAAAGAATGAGGAGGAAGGAAGAAAACCAAGATTTATTTAGAATTTTCATCTGTCACAATTTCAGGAATTCAAACCCTCATTTCTTCAGCATTTCCTTGCAAATCTGGAGGTGATCCATGATGGTCAAGTTCCTTAGATATTTTTCCTACCTGTAGCTTAGTATCACAGAATACAGAGAAAACAAATTGTGCTAATCGTATCACCCACATAGGATTGACTTGTATGTCCCCTACAGTACCCCTCCCTCTCATGAACATTGTCCAATCAGGCATACCAGAAGGCATTCCTTTTTTTTCCGTACACCTACCATTCTTGTATTTGCCTTTGAGCCTCTGCTCAAAGTGACGGAGGCTGATTCTTTAATACAGTAAGTTTTGAATAAAAAACCTTTACTTTTCTCATTTTTAAACATCTATTTTCATATTTATCATCTGAGTTCACTATGCAATACCCTTGGTATGGGCCCCATTCTTTGATGAGACAAAAAAAAAAGCACTTTCTGCTTGGCTGCTCTTAGCAGGTGGAGTGAAAGATGTGAGTTTAGGGGTCTTCACGTTACCTTCAGTCTGTCTGCTATTTGCTCTTGGATCTGGTGCCTGTGTGCTGCTATGGTTTCCAATTGCTTTTGTGCCTTGGAACCCAGTCATTTGTTTGTTCTCAACTATCTTTGACATCTTTTCTGCCCACTGCTTTTACTCTGTGTTCTTTAAAAGCATTATTGGAAGAATATTGTTCTTCTTTTTGGTTTGTGGATATTTGAATATTACTCTGTGTCCCAATAACTTATCTTTGAACCCTTGTTCATTTCAAGTATAATGTGCTCATGTTTGTGATCGATGCAACTGACTTAGACTTTTGGCTTCAAAATAGTAGTATAAAGAACAATCTGATTATAATTCTACATAATTTTACATGTGAGACTTAGCAGCATGGTAGCTTCCTTTTGGGATACTAGATATAAGGGGTTGCTTCCTGAGCAAACAAAAAAAAAAACTCTGTCCTAATTTTTGCTAAAGTTTAAGTATGGATCATATATGTAACCTTTGTGTGTGGAACAAAATAATACACACCCATGTTATTTGTATGTAAGTTTGTAGGGAATATAACTACATATATTTGGACCATTAACATTGCTTTCTTTGTCTCCCTGATTTTCAAACAGAAGTTCCATATGTTAATTCTGTATGCTCTGTGTTTTGTTTCAGCTTCCCTTCGGCTCAAAACATCTACTTAGGCCATCAATTGCATTAATATACATTTTGAAAAGAGAATTAGAAAGATATTTTAGTTTCACCATCTGTTTAAACTCGTTTTTTACCTATGCAGTGAATGAGAGTTTCCACATAATTTCAAATGTCTTTAAATTTCTACTTTCTATTACATGTCCCTGCCAGAAGCAAATGGTATGCAATGGTAATTACATTGTGATAGTGACAGCTCTGTTACAACAGGAGATACTCAGGACAGAAAACACTCTAAAATTCACTTTAATTAGCTCTTTTATTTAAACACAAGAAGCAGAAATGGTTATTAGCATATGTGCATTCTAGGTGATATCACAAAGACCTACAAGATTCAGGTTGATCTGCCTAAGGTCATCTAGCAATGTTGGTGCTAGACTTGGAATCCAGATGTCTAGCTTAACTCTTCTAGCATCAGGCTTCTTAAGTGTGGTAAGTAGAGGAGGCTTCATACACATCTGTATCTGTGCCTCCTGTTCATCTGAGAAATTTCTATGAAACCTCTAAGAATGCAGGTCTATAAAATATCTATCTGTGTGTACTTACACATATACAAATCAAATATTTGTAGATTATAAATATAGATTTATTTTAAATCATATATATGTGTGTATATACACACACACACACATATATATTAACTTTTATTAAAGACCAAAATCTATTTGTATGATAATGAGATAACTGTTACTTAAAAATTTCTACAGAAAGAATTAAATCTTGTTGAATATTTTATGCCATGGTTTATAAAGCATCTTCAAATTATTGCAATTATTTTTTTTCAGTTTTTTAACTGCCAATGCTGAGAATACTACCTTCTATAAATATCTAGTAGAAAATCTCAGAAGCGTGTTTATGGTACCTTCAGAAATGACTGGGAATTCTCTTCTAATCACAAGACAATTCACTTAAATTTTTTAAAACTCACAGCAACTGTTATGATTATGCTTCATTGTCAAGAAGTCTAGATTCACAATCAACAAGGAAAATCACATCTGGGTGAGCCCATCTGGGGAGCCCAGAAAGTTTTAACTGAGGAAGAAACCTCATCCTGTATATGATTGACATTATTCCTGGGTACATGATAAACAGAAAGGAGAAAGAAAGTATTCATCTCTTTCTGCTTTCTAAATGCCAACAGTTGTGATCACCTGTCTCATGTTTATATTTCTATTTCCCATGTCATGAGAAAGTGCATTTTTCCTTAAAATATAGGGAAAAAACCTCTTCCTTAATTTGCTTTGGCAGATATTTTACCACAGCAAAAGAAAAGCATCTAATATAGTAACTCAAACAACTAAACCCAAATGTGCACCCATTCTATTACCTGGTAAGTAATATTGTTTCAGAAACTGATAAAGTCTTTGGATTCTTAAAAATCAAACCATTATGCTATTACAAGGCCAGAAAGCTTTGTGTATGCTGTAAAACCACTCTAACTTAACATATAGATGTCTTGAGTCCGAGACAAGTAATTTCAAAAAGCATTTGTTTGTGTTGCTTTGTTCGACGGCAAAATGTGAATGATGTATGTTCAGAACCAAGGCTGCAGTGAGGTTTTGTGATGCAACATGGATGATACAACATGGACAACTGCAGTCAGAAATGCACCAAATTAATTATATGCTGAAGTGTGTGTGTGTGTGTGTGTGTGTGTGTGTGTGTGTGTGTGTGTGTGTGTGAAGAGTACCTGCTCAGACCCTATAATATTACTTGTATGCATAGTATTTCAGAACTGATCACTTCTCTTGGATAACTCATTGAGAGCCCATCCCAAATTCATTAGCTAACCTTTTATGGTTTTGAGTTGTTAGAACTTTTATAAGTATGTTTCTGTTGTGGCTGAACAAAACTCCATTGTGTATATGTACTATATTTCTTATCTATTTTTGCCTTAATAAATACCTGGACTGATAGAACAACTTGGCTATTGTTAATTATGCCACAGTGAAGGTTTCTCTGTTATATGCTGATTTGATTTGTTCAGATGTAAATCTGAGAATAGTCCACTAGCATCATGTGATAATTCTATTTTTAGATTTTTGAGGAAGCTCCATACTAGTTTTCATAGAGTTTATCCTAGATTGTGTTTCTAATCGTAGTTCTAATCATATAGGGTTGTTTGTATTTTTACAACTACTTTATAGCTAAAGGGCTGCTAGGTTATCACCCAGTAGGCTGTTGCTTGCTGTTCATATATTTATATAAGTGACTCAGAAAGTCTGTTTAGAGTTGATTCAGAAAGCTCTACTTGTTAGATATATGGAACTATTTTTGATTAGGCAAATGCTCATTTAATAAACTAACACTTTTTTTTCCTCTCAAACTGTAAGCCATTATACATTGTTAGTTTCAAGAGCTTTTGTAAATTTATTCTTTTCAAATACTTTGTGATGATATTTGGAACCCCTTAATAAATTGCAGACATCACATGAAAGTTATTTGGCACGGTGACCATTATACATTTATTTCATTATTTTTGGTTTGTGTAATGTTTCTTTATACACTAAGGTTTAGCTAATTTAAATAATAGTCAATAACCATGATGTTAATGTTCTCATTGCTGTTCGTCTAAAAATGGTGACCGTGTGATCATTACCTTCCTATACTTAGAACATTACTTTAGAACCTGTATTTGTTCACTTTTTCTGTGCTTCCTTGAAATGGATGTAATTATCCCACACTATTGTTAGCTTTACAACCAAAAATTCCTATCTTAAGAACCTGAAATCCAATCCTTTATAATCCCAATATTGAAGTTAAATTGCTGGTCTTCCAGTCCAGGGAGAATAGGCCAATTGCTTCCTCTGGTGCCAAATAAGAAACACATAGACCTAATAAAAGGAAAAATATGATTTTGAAAGTTCTATATGCTACAAATTCCCACAAATAACTTCCCCTGTGCATTACCCAGTCCTTTTTTAGGCTTTTACTTGATTTATTTTTATTTTTCTTCTTTCATACAACTTACACACTATATCCTGAGCCCCTCCCGCTTCCTCCAATGGTCTATTACCATGATTAGGGCATGGAAAATATCTTTGAGATGTCAATCAAAATTAAAATAAAAAAATATAAATCTTTATCTTTAAATTTTACACATCATATTAAATATTTTGTGTATATTCATATGCATATGTGCATGTATTAATGTATTTGTCTATTTAAGTAGGTGCATAAATACACATATTTACCCTATATGTCATTTGTGATTTTATTCAGGAGCATTAGCCTCCCTTATTTTAACAAGAGAAAAAATAAAGAACTACTATTTGATCATTTTGTCTATGTGAAGACATTTTCACAGCTAAGACTGATATGGACCTCACTGTATAGTTCAATGACTTTGAACTCACAGTAATCCTCCTGCCTCAGTTTCTTGAATATGGTAATAACAGATATGAGTCATTATAACCCACTTGATAGTAAGTTTTTCTAACTATTTTATAGGCATTGTAACGTGACACTAATCTGTAGAACAGCTTTAATGCAAATGTGTCTGCTTAATTATCAGTAAATGCTATAAAATCATACTGAAAACTATCTGCTTTGAGTGTGTCGCTTCCATGTAGCTGTGTAAAAATGAGATTATCCTTAGTGCACATTGTGTTGTTGAATTTTAGGGCCTTCTTCAGCAGCAGAGAGCTCAAGTTATTATCCGGAGTAATAAAATATTTAATAAAGGTAAGAAAAGAGGCACCAGAGACCTCAGTCACTCTTTTGGCCTTTGAAATACATTACTTGCCTGGAAGCTATTAGCTTATTACTCTGTTGTAGTAAAAACTGTAATTTATCCTCTAAAAGCAAAGAGATTCCACTGGATCTGTAAAACTTCTCTTCTTCTTCACTCAGGATCATGGTCTGACATAAAATGCAGTCTTCACATGCACAGGACAACTATGTGAAGGACTCGGTATTCCCACAGTGTCATTTTCCTATCAACCAACAATCAACAAATCTTAAGGGCTGAAAGGACAGCACTAACCTGCTCAATTACCTCCTGATTCTGTGCACTGATGTGAAGAAATCTGAGATGAGCATATCACTGACCTTATGAGACCACTCTCCCATGAATTATTAATGATTATCTTCAGGGAGAGATGGTAACCCTGGGTCATCTGTTTCATTTTGTTAAATGGATGCTAAAGTTTATGGGCTAGCCAAACTGTTGCAGCAGAAGGCTCTCCAGGATGAAGAGTCACACTGTCACAACCACACTTGAGAGTCAAAGTTAATTTCTGTATTGAGATTTGCAGTCATTTTCACAGATCAACAATAAGAAAAACAAACAAATGACTAAACATTACGATACCTTTGAACAATATTTTCTGTCATATTTCAAAAGCAAACTAGGAAGGGATGTCGAGGAATCATCTTGAGAAATCATTCTGAAAATTTACTCTATTAAGAAATAAATGATAACTTTGATCAAGTTTATACCTTTTAAATGAATTAACACTTTAAATATATGTATTAAGAAGGATAAATATACATATAATAAATATATATTAAGTAAATTAATATATATTAATATATAGTAAATAAATATACATTATATTTATATTTATACAATATATATTAAATAAATATACATTAGTTTATAGTAAATGAACAGTTATCTAAGAGACATGATAATATGGCTTAAGCTTATACTCTTAAACTGTGATAACACTAATAAATGTAGAAATGATATTATGTTATATATCTAAAATGCCATCATTCACACATATTTAATCTAATTCAATTTTCAAGAAATCTGTGAAATAACAATTAGTATTATTAACCATTTGATGTTAGACATGTCTGATTTACTGTAGGATTCCTATTAGCTGGGAAAATTGCTAGGATCAGAACTGCCTTATCCCAAAATAATAACAGCAGTGCTATGTAAGGTCTCAAAGACAAGTAAGGTTCACAGTTGTCTGTGTGTGTGCATGAGCATGTACAAATGCATGCAGGCTTTTTCAAGAGGACTATGCTGATATTGTCCTTTGAGTCTTGTTTCTTGTCCATCTTTTCTATCTCTTCTATTTTAAATGTCCTTCAGTGGTCCAGAATCCTAATTTGTCTCGGCTTGCTGGCTGTCAAGCTCCTGGAATTGTCCTGAACCATTAACAGTTAACAATTATTAACCATATGATGTTGTCATTCTTCCATCTTTTTCTTTGTAATGTAATTGATGACTAATATTAGTTTGTATTTTTGGCTTTTCTATTGGTTCTGATTACTTGAAACAGTTAATATTAAAAAGACAAACATCTAAATAATGTGTAATATAGCTTTTCTTATTGATGTTTAGAATTTTAATTCATAAAGTTTTCAGTATAACCTGTAATATAGAAAGGATAGTTTCATCAATCTTTGATAATAACCAGAAAATATCATGGGGAGATATGAAGAGGAATAGGCCTCTGTGAAAGCTATGAAGGTTCTATATTCCAGGGATCTACATTGAGAGGCCAGTGTGGTCTGGATGGGATGTAAAAAGAATGTTAGGAATGTTAGTAAACACCTTTAATCCCAGTATTCAGAAAATGGTGGTGGTGGAAGTCTTCAGTCCATTAAGACAGAAACAGAGTGTGGAAGCAGACACAGAAAGCAGAGATCAGGAATCACTGTCACAAAAGAAGTGATATCTGAGATGAGTCAGAGGAAATGACAGGCAAAGTTACAAATCAGAAGAAGAGTTAGCAGACTGAGTCAGAGTAAGGGTGCTCCCAACTTTCATGAGAGAAAGACAGGCTCCCAGATCAGAGTTACAAGTCAATTACAGAGTCAGTCAGTTACAACAATCAGTTACAGCGGCAGTATGAAAGAGTGAGTTAGAGCAGTTAATTACAGTAGGAAAAATGGGGCAGTGAGAGCTCACAGAGACACAGAAGCAGTCTGAAGAGTCTGAGTTCAGAGGGAGCTAGTCTTGGTGGCTCAGTCAGCAGTGGAGGCTTAAAAGCTCTATATTGTACAGTCTGAAGCTTTCCAGTTCTAGCCTTAACAGTAGATTGTGTCGAGGCCTAAATGCTCCAGGGTTCCAGTACTAAGAACTGGTGATTTAATTAGTCAAAGAATAAAGTGCCTTTGTCCCAAATCAAGGAATATATCTGGCATGAATCTACAGCTTCCGAGATAAAATGTCTGAACATTTCTAAACACTACTGAAGGAACTCCTGTAAGGAACCCTGCAGTTTAGAGTCTAAAGATAAATCTTTTATTGCTCAATATACATTTGCAAAAAAGATTGCTTCTAATGACAGATACAAGTTCACCTTTTCCATGCAAGCAATAATCTGACTGACATAGTTAGAGGACACTGAAAAGGACATCTACAAAGCTACTGATGAACCAGGAAGCTGCTACCAAAGATTAGGATCCAGAGATTGCTTCCAACACAACACTAAGCAGAGTATAGGCCCTAGTAGCATTTCTGGGCTTTGATTCACAATGGCCAGTTTAGCAAGTGAAAGTCAACATCAATTAGTGTGACAAATTCATAGGACCACATATGATATACATATTAAGCTAACTGTTAAATTAAAAGGATTTTTCTCTTGTAGTTATATGAGACAGTATTTTGTAATGCAGTCCAAAATGGAGTACTATAATCCTGTAATTGCTGTAACTCTCCTCCTGCATGCACCTTTTTCAAAGGTGCTACCACCATATCCAGATACAATCACATTATGTTCTTATTTTGTTTGTCGATCCTGAAGGTTAAACCTAGCACGAACACACACTAAGTGGTAGCTAACAATATTCTGTAATTGGCTTTAACTTAAAAATTATTACTTTATTAATTTCAACATAATGTATTTCATAATGAGACTAATTTGGATTTTCAAATAGGTCTTTCTACTGGAATCACACCCTGTGAACAATGCCCTTATTTGAAACTGCAAAATCCTAAAATGTACAGATCAGAAAACTGAGTAGATTTTTTGTTCATTTTGGTTTGTTCTAAAAAATCAATTCAATAAAAACTAGAAAAGATGAAGTTGACCATATTTTTAATGAGAAAAATCCAATGCATATAGAAATCTATAGCTGACATATATATGCTTTAAACAGTAGAAGTTTGGGGTTCTGGAAAAGATTCAGCACCTCAGTTTGTAGGTGACATTTTGAATAAATAGCAGTATTAAATGATATATGCAATGTTCCTTCATCTATTTCTAACATTTAATAACATTTTGTACCTAATGTGAGTAGGGGAGGAGTGTATGAGTTGTTTGTTAATAAGAAAAATATCAAACTTCTTCATAATTTTTGCATGTTTTTATGTATTTTCTAAGTCACATGATACTTCCTGTGAAAATTGCTATGACATTCGAAGTTACATATAAACTAATTCCTGAACCAAGATTTGTGCATAATTAGTTTGTTAATTCTCTATCAGCTTTACATTTCTATTTAAATTAATAGAGAACATGTTGACTTCTACATATGTATAATCTAGCTACTTTAAAATCAGTATCTGTTTCAGGTAAGCAGATGGGGACAAACAAATATCTTTAGAAATATTTACTCATTGAAAAAAAATTCATCCCTGCATTCAGAATATTTTATCTCTTTCAAAGGATCACTTATAAAAGACAAATTAACACTAAAAGAAAACATAAAGGTTATGTTAAAAAAGACAAAGAGATTAATAGATGTTAGTTAAATTAAACCAAGACACATTTCAAGTACTGACATAAGGACTTGCTTAACGTATCAAAAAGGAATCATCAAGCAGAAATCTTACAAATTAAGTTGCCAACGTTAATTTTAACTTGAGATACTTATCAGCTTTATTGAATTTATTTAAACTCTTTTAATATGTATTTTAAAGGAAATGGATTGTGAGTTGCTTTGATGGTATCAAAGTGCTGAATTGTTGCTTTGAGATTTAGTATTACACCAGGTACCCAAAATAAAAGTGTGGTGTTGGTATCCTTCAGTGGTAATAATACTTAAGTTAGGGAATAAGACCCTACGTCTTGATAATAAGATGCATCAGATCAGCATTTAGACGTGGATAAAGAAATGAAATATTAAGTAAATGCATGAGCCATTTTCTGTCTTTTCCAAACTTTATTTTTATAATCTGACGAATGAATGATGAAAGTGAATGCCACTTGGTTTTCACTGAGTTTTAAAATTTTATTAATAAAAAAGATTTTTAGAAAGAAAATGTTGGCTAAAATTACAAAAATTTTGATGAAATATGAAAACAGTAAAAGTTAAGATTTTCTATATGCCTTAAGGCAGGTTAATGTCACTTGATTTTTGATGCCATAATGATGAGCATTTAATTTTAAATAAAATGCTATTTATTATTTAAATTGAATATTGAATCACAAGGTATTTAATAATATATATAAATCTGGATAGCTTTTAATCAAATATCTTTCATATCATAAAAAACATTTAAAAAACAAAAATGCGTTTTTTATCATAGTGTTGGAAAAAAACAATAACTGGAAGTTTATCATTCTACAAATTTGCTTTTACAGTAACAAAAAATAAATTCCAAAAAAACTCCACACTTACTTATGGGATAACAATTCAAAAGGAGATCATCATGAATTAAATTCCACAGAGAATAATAGTTTATAAGCTTATTTTGAAATATATATGTGGTTTAAATGTAGTTATACCACAAAGAATGATCCTTTGAGTTGTTAGTCAAGAAGATAAAAGAGATTCACCAAATAATATCAGCTATTGCCATTACCTTTGTTTGCCTTCTAGAATTTGCAGGTAAAACCTTATTAATGATGACATCATATTTTTCATATATAGGGTGTGGAAGAATTGAGCTGGAATTGGCATGGAATTCCTTTACCTGAAGACTGTCTCTCATAGTATCATAAAGTACTTTGTAAGATGCCAAGAGAGGAAAAGCAATCAATAGTCCTACACAGCTGCAAAATCCACAAACCACAAAAATCTCCAACCTAAAAGATAATACCAATAATGTAACAGTGATACTTTATGTTGGGGATAACTAATAGCTTTCAAATTAGACTTAAGGCCCACTCAATGGAAAGAAATTCATGTATGATATTGCAAATGTAGCCAACTATCCATGATTAGAGAGATCATAGACCCGAGCAAAGAACTTATTAGTATCATTTTTCCAAATTAGTGTTATTACTTACTCTATTTTAAATATTTACCTTTATCCCCACAGATATGTGTAGTTCTCAACCCTCATCAAATATGCTTATTTCTGCAACAGTCAGAGGCTATCTAAAAGATCCACAATTGGTAAAAACTGAGAGGCTAAGTAACTGGAGGATGGTTATCCCTAAGTAGTATATCCACAACATGACTCCTATGGCTAAGGCTCAGGAAAATTTGTGAAGAAGGGGATAAAAATGTGTTAAGGCTAAAAGACCTGCATGCCTGCTGCTAGCTAGGTAATAGATGACAGAGTATCTGCTTCAATGAAATTTCAACATAATGTTATTTAAACAAGAACTTTATAATAACAAAACCAGGTGACATGCCAAAGCGAGTAGGGGAAATTTCACAAGGCCCCGTGCCTAAATGAAAAGCTAAGGCAATCGTTGCTGCTAACAGATGGAGAATTGGTATTTTCTATGCACAATCCCCTGATAAGTTCTTTATTCCCAGTGGTCAGTCTTAAATATACACACATATGAGCAATAATAAATGGACACAGTAGATTGTGAATAATAATAATTAAAAATAGGATGTCATGAATTTGAGAGGGAATTAGGAAGGACAAGGAAGGAGTGAGGGATCAAAATGATGTAAATACAGTACTCTTTCATGAAATTTTCAAAACATTCAATCAAAAAGAAAAGAAATAAAATTCCCACAACCAGAATCATATAAGCTAGTAATCATATAAGGAAACCTGAGGTATAAAAGAGCCAGTAATAGAATAACTATGTAAAGATGAAAGACATAAGTGGGACCTCAGATCTTACTGAAAACTTGAGATTCACACTGGAGTCTCAGATATAAACATTCAAGAGTGTATGTCCTGGCTGGCAATCATCTAACACACATCATGGCATCTTTTAAGAAAATTCAGTTAAAGGAGATAAAGAGCTACAGGGAACATAATGTTTATCCTATTTGTTAACACAAATGAAAGGCTCTCTATGCTCAATAGTTGGTAAGTTGGTATAATCACAAGGGAGTCTCTGGAATGGAAATTGAGATGGAAGACCGGCTGCATCAATGTAGCTATCAAAATAAATAAGTTATAAAGGAATTACTGGTAACCTGACTGTTGCACTCCACACACCATATCGACTATCATGCATGAAGAGCCTTATACGGGGGAGATAAAAATAAGAAAAATTGTTACTTCGATTTCCTAAGAACCTTTATACCCAGCATGTGTACTATAGTCTTATAAAGAGAGGACTATCAAAAGAAATGGAAACCCAATACCACTCAACAGAACATCTGAAATAAAGATGTATTTTGAATTCATGTAGTACAATGGACTTTTAGAATAATGGAATCATGAAAAATTAAAAATTTGAAAAATTTGAAATTTTCCTATTAAAAGAGGAAAAGGAAGAGGGACATATCCTCACAGTATAGGAAGGTAGAAAGAAGTAGCATGATGTACACATGTGGCAAAACACATTGAAATTTTACCAGCAGTTGCCATTAATCAGCAATAAAATTCCTCAAATAAAAATTAAACAATCAATTTTTTCATTTTGTGTAAAACTCTTATGTTATCTCTGCTTTTATTCCTATATCAGAAAATGGGGTTCCTAATCTATGGTCAGATTATTAGTATCGCCGGCAAATACTTTGAAGTGTGTTTCTCAGGTTTAATTAAGTACTTTTAACAGGAATTATATTGTACATAAAAGATTAATATGGATCCTCTTAGATCACATTAAGTGTTTTGAAATTACAATTATCTAGAAAAAAATATTCCCTTTGATGTTGGTGTATTGTTGATATTTTAACACCTTTTCCCTGATTTTGGAAATTAGTGTGTTGCATAGTTTGACCTAATACAGTCCTTAATACAGTATCATGGCCATTAGTTTTCTAATTATTGCAGCTGGTATTTCTAATTATTACAGCTAATTATTGCTACATGGCAGATCTTTGTCTTTATGATGACAAAAGGTCCATGCCTGAAATACATGCTCATAATTAGTATTTATTTAGTATATCAACTCTTGAGAGTCTCAGAATCAACAACAGATAGGGTTATATAGAAAAGATCAAACATGATGTATCAGGTAACGGGCCTATGATGTCATGAAGGCTGAGACAACCTGGAATATGTGGTGTTAAAGTTCTGTGAATTAGAGAGATCTCTGGTACAAATATATAATATAAATACCGGAAACATTGGTATTTGATATTCAAAGGCAGCAAAAGTTTAGTATGCTAGCTCTAGAAGAGAGAAAAAAATTCTCCATTTTTCAACATTTTCTTTTCTATTGAAACCCTTTGCTAATTGGAGGCTGCTTTTCCATAAATTAGTGAAAGTATATCCTCCAGATAGAATCCACTGACTCAAGTGTCAGTCTTGTGTGGAAATATGCTTTCATTCACCAGAAAGAAATATTTCATCAGCTAGCAGTCATCTTCTACTTCAGTCATGTTAACTCAGAACGTTAGCCATTTCAGTGAGAAGACTCAACACAGATGAATAAAAGAGCATATTCTCCAGAAACTGTCTGTTTACAATATTTCCTGTCTGATAAAATTTAACATATCATATGGAATTTTACCAATTTACTTACCTACTGAAGCCAATTTATTAAAATTTCTCCTATAATTCTGCTTGGTTCTATAAATCATGTCCTGGATATTTTTTTTCCTTTTATAATTTCCAGGTGGCACATGGTAAAGTCTCTACAAACAGGAAATTATTAAGTCAGGCGTCCTCTGGTCCTGCCCTGTTTTCTCACCTCCATGTTTGCAAACCTAGAATAATTCTCAAGGATTATAATTTAAGGCATTGTATATAAGGAATGCAATCCAAGGGAAAGATCCCTCAGAATGTGCTATGCCAACAGAGGATAAAAAGGAGCTCAGAATATCACTTCGAAGATTAGGCTGCAAAAAGGTTGACTTCTACTGTATTTAGGCTTTGTGTCTTTCTCTTCCAGTATTAATTACAGAGAAGCTACAGCAGAGTGATCTCTCCATAGAGAAAATTATATCCCTGGTCAATAACTAAGAAATACCTGAGATATTTCTGGAGTCAAAATGAGTTTGTAGTCAGTGGAATCTGAAGATGATTCAAGCTCCAGTGAGTAGACTCAAGACAGCAGAAGACCTTCAAAGGCAGAAGCAGATCCCTGTCCTTTAGACACTGCAAGATGTTTGTTGATTAAATTTCATTGTATTAGAACATCTGATTATTTAGCAGTCCCTAACTGGTTGTCTGTGTCTTCCACAGCAATACATAATATGTAGATAAAGAGGAAAAGAGTTTTAAGACACATAAAATAAATTTGAATTGACTAATTACAAAAAAAATCAGAAAATCATTTGTGAGGACATCATTTGAAAAGTAAGAATAGTAGTTCAAAAACGAAAATGGCCAGCTCATTATAGACATTAGGAAGGGCAAGGAGCCTCAGGAATTATACTTTGCAAGAAAGAAAATCAGGAATTTGGTGATGTTTTTAGCTTTAGAAGATGGCAAGCTTGGAGTAGAGGAGAGTGCACATGATTTTCATCCTGATATAAGTTGGAATTCCAGAATATTGGAAGACAGAAGATGGAATCCTATTCTACCCTTGACTTTTCATTATGTTCAGATCTCAGCCGCTGAATGATATCAATACACCTTGGACACAGGAGTCTCAAGGCAAACTGTTGATGGAGAAGCTATCTCTTCAAGAATATCCAAACAGATACCTGGAGAGACAGTGTTTGATTGGCTCTTGGGCATCACTTCACCCAGTCAAGTTGACACACTAAATTTAACTACAACAGAATCTAAGGAAAAAATCACTGGATGCTGAAAAAACAGAGACAGCCTTTGGTATGAAATAGCAAAGTGCTTAGCAAAATTTTTGTCGCAAGTTAATCAGAGACTTAAAATATACCTTGTAATTTGATGGAATAACTAAGGGAATTTCCAAATAAAACAGGTACATGTATAATCTCTTTGGTGATGAGTTACTCATAATTAATGTGGAATGTTCAAGGCCACATTGGAGCAGAAATTGTCATCTCTGGGAGTGGAAGAATTTTTTATAAGTATGCAGTCATTATAAATTATAAATGTATACAAATGTAGATTTGGGGCAAAGGAGCAGTTTATTCTTTTACTAATTGAAGCCCCTATCCTAATCCTAGAGCCTTGGAACATTTCAGCTTCTGTACAATCTAAACAACCTTCACAATGTCTAAAATGTTTATGCCTCCCATACTTACTGCTGACTGAACCATCTCACTATCTCCTTCTGTATTCAAGACTGTATTGAACTCTGACTCTTCTATTTGGCTGAATCAACTTACTTGCTGTTCTGGCTCAAACTCTTCTCCAAACTGCCTAGTTCAAACTGACTTTCTGAACTGGCTGAATATTTCTGACAGAACTCTTCTAACTCTGGCTGACTTTTACAACTTCTTTGACTGAACTGATCTGCTCTGCTTCAAATTGACTCATTCTTCTCATCTGATACTAACATATTCTGTCAAGATGCTTCTGTGCCTCTGCCTCAGACTCCTCAGACTGCCTCAGACTGCTTCAGACTGTTTCTGTAACTCATTGTTTGCGTCAAACTGCCTGTCTCATACTGCCTCAGTGTCTTATCCTCTGTGTGTCTTTCTCCTGATTCCTGAACTGAAAGTCTGCTTTTCTATTGTGAGAGTTGAGTGTGTCCTTACTTTGACTTACTCTGCCAACTCTTCTTTTGATTCTTCACTTTGCATGCCCTTCACTCTGACTCATATCAGACATCACTTCCTGTCTGACACTGAGTCCTTCTGAACTCTGCTTCCTGTCTCTCAAGTGCTTGGAGTAATGAATACAGGACCACTGCTTTCTGAATACTTGATGTGTGCTACCACTTCTTTCTGAATACTGGGATTCTCCCAGTAACATAAAGATTTCCCTTTAATAATTCTGGTCTCTTGTTAATCATAATTATAGCTGGCTCTTCATCCCCTGCTGACTGGACACCACAGATATTGCACACAAAGGTCTCAATAGAATCTTTGCTACCTCTGAAACATCACAAGCCAGGCCTCCATCTTCTGCACTGTTCTCAACATTCTTATCTTTCAAGCTCTTAAAGAACATCCTTCTTAGCTTTCAACACTCAATAGTTTTTCTAACCCAAAGTTCCAAAGTCCTTCCTCTCCAAAATATTGTCAGGTCTATCACAGAAATACCCCACCATCCTTGTACCAACGTGTCTTAGTTTGGGTTTCTATTGCTGGGACAAAACACCATAACCAAAAAGGAAGTTGGGGAGGAAAGTGTTTATTTGACTTATACTTCCAGATCATAATACCTCATTAGAGAAAGTCAGGACAGGAACCCAAGCAGGACTGAAACAACCTAGAGGAAAGAACTGATGCAGGGACCATGAAGGGGTGCTACTTACTGACTTGCTTCCCATGACTCATTCAGCCTGTTTCATTATAGAACCCAGGACCACCTGTCCAGGGATAATACCACCCACATTGAGTTGGGCCCTCCTACATCAATCACTAATTAAGAAAATGCCCTCTAGCTAGATCTTATGTGGGCATTTTCTCAGTTGAATTTCCCTCCTTTCAGATAACTGCAACTTGGATCAAGTTGACTAGCCAGAACATGTGTTTTTGTACACATATATACATAAATATTTCCTCTGAGCCAGTATTCTTTTCCAGTCACCAATAAATTTTGAGTAATTATTTATATCTTTATGGAACTGAGTGCCAAATTCTGTGCCAATTCATTTTGATACAAATGAGGAGATGGAATTTGGGCTAACATCAACTTTGGTATTTAGACAATGACTTCAAAATTGGTTTAAATTTGAAACAAACAAAAACTATACATTTGTTGTTTGCCTTGCTCAGATCATGTTTATACAGACCTAGTTCATGGGTATGGCTTTTTTTTTTTAACACAGATACGATTATATGGACTGAATGTGAATTACATATAAAGAGGCCATGAATTTTAAAGAAAACAAAGAGCTACACAAGAGGATTTGGAGGAAAGAATAGGAAAGGGGAAAAGTAAATATTTTACAGTCTCAAAAAGGAAAAAAAAATAGAAAACACATTTAATATAATGATTTTTAAGAAAGAAAAGAAGTAAAGCTAAAATTTAAAAATAATGTATTGATTTGAAGAAACAGAAATAAAGCAATTAGAGAGCCAATTAAAATAACTCAGTGCTAAATGACCACTCTTTTTTCAACATCACTCTTATTCTTCCTGCCTCCAATCGATTTCCACTTTGATACTAAGCAGTTCATTTAACTTCTAGATATATCCTGGGAAATGTCGATGCATTTACAGTGTTGTTTTTTAATCACCAAGGTAGTCGTGGTCATTTCTTGCACAAGAACTTGGCAAATGTCAGGATCTTGGCAAAGGTTAATTAACTCTGCTTCTGTGGAGTTGCCATGACATTGAGTTCTGGATCTTGTACATCTTCAGATGAGCATCAGTTTGTATAACTTTCTCACTGATTCACTGAGAAGAATTTCCTTAAGTGGCAAAATAGTGACCTGATCTAAAAGCACAACACCCACACTCTGCTGTTTTCTACCCACTTCAGATGGCTTCAGCTTGGCTCTAACTTTATATTTCAATATTCATTAATCACTTAATTTATTTATTTGTTCATTATAAATTTTTGGTATTGTCTTTCTAATACTTTTAAAAATAAATTTTAAAAAATAATTTCTGTGATTGCAGAATCTTTTGTGTTTTGCTCTCAGAGGAAGTCTAAGAAAATACATGCAGTCAAGACATATAATAAATGGACAATCAATAAATAATTTTTAACTGAAAAAAATAAATACTTCTCCATATTCAGCATTTTCTAAGTAATAATTGTTTTAAACATACACTCTCTAGAAATGTGTAACTTAAAAAAAAAATCAATATTCCTGAGCCAACTATAACTGACCAATTACTTAACTATACAGTGAATTCTGCTTTCAAGACATAACTTGTCTCTAAGAAGAAATAGTGGGAGTAAAGAAGGATCTTGAATACAGTATGGTTGGAGGTGAGCACGAGCAACATGCAGATGTTGACGCTATATAAGTCATTCAACCATTTAAGAGGTGGTATAGAATTATTCAATGAAATATGACAATCAATTATTATATTTGATTATGCAAATTATTTACTGAAAAGAAATACTGAACGCTGGTTAACTTACTATCATCCAGTTGCATACAATCATGAATTCCTTTAATCGTTTAAAGTGATAGCATCTACTGGTATAGCAGTACAGTGAGTTGCCACAGCACTTATTTTAGAAATTTGAAAATATTTATTTGTATTTTAATAAAATATTTATTATTAATATTAATGTAAATATTAATATTCATTAAAATATTTGATACAATAATTATTTACATAAATATTTTCAATATTTATACAAGTAGTAGAGTTTTAACTTCTTTCTGTCTACACTGCTACGTATGAAGGCAGGTCTGTATTTAACCAATGCACTGAGGACTGTCCCTATTTGTTTCCTTGGAAGAAAAACAAGACCATTGAACTTTCTATAGTAGTCTAGCTCACGCAAATACAGATAAGTACATTTTCTACTCTACTCATGGACTATAATCTCTGATCACTGTGTTGTAGTACTAGACTTGCCTTCAGCATGTTAAAAGGCCATGTTGGTAATGAACACCAGAATTCTGTCTTGTATCAATATGCTTTAAGATTGCTTTTAGAAAAACATTAGGCTATTTAAGTCCTTTGTCTGTTTATTTCAGTGTATAAATATCCTTTGCTTTAGCTAAATTTCAAAGTTATCTTAGCAAGATGAATTACACATATTTACCTCAATTAAGTAAACACATACATTATTAGGATATAGCAATATAAAAATATTAAAATCATTAATGATAACATAATCAGTAAATATTACATTTTGATGATATTAAAAAGTTTGGTAGGAATGACATTTCAGCAACACTCTTGCAGTTCAGATGTCTTTAGTTAATTCTGAGGAAGAATCTAAGACTATTCTCATTGGTACAGAACTGCACTAGCATGTATGGCATACTAGATTCAATCTTCAACAACAACAACAATAGCAACAATAATATATAGCAAAGAATAGTACTATTTTATCCTCATTATAGTTATTTCAACCACTCAGTTAAGTTACTTATTTCACTAAAAATAATTTTCCTGTATAATTATTCATCATACCAATTTGACCTATTGTTATTATGGGTTTGATCAATTTATACAGGTGTTTTTGTTGCACATTTTCAATTGCTAAGCATTTATTTCGAGACAGACAACTGTTTCAGATACTCATGCATCTTTCTCTCTTATAGGAAAAATTACACAACCTTTTTTTTTTAACTACCAGTCAGTAAAATTCTTGGTGGCCAATATAAAAAAATCTCCTGGTCTACTGGGAAAATGTAGATAATTTTGGTGTATCAGAAATCTAGTGTTCAAAATAGGAAATATTAAAATATTAATCTGATATCATAATGTTGTAACATTGTTCAATGTATTCTGTATATATATTTATAATTAATAAAATCTATCCAACAAATATATATTATCATGTTGTCTATTCATTTATTATATATATTATCAAAAATATGTAATATAATGCCTTCAAACAAACTGATCATCTATCATTTCTCTTAAAACACCAATGGCATGAAAAAGATGAGCTTTATTTAAATAATGAATTCTAACACTTACTATTTGCCACCAGAATCTCTGTATTGTTTTTAAGTAAATGAAAATTATGAAGATTATAGAAAATATGAGGGAAGCATGAACTAGCTTTTATGAAACTTTAATTGTTCCATCAGAATTAGTGAGGGAAGCTTGGGAAAAATTTATCTTTGCAAATGAATTCCATGCATAAGCAGAATTTCGGTTAGAAATATCAGATCCCAAAGCAAAAAAAAAAGTCAGAGGAAAATAATCAAAATATCACTGAGATTCTAGGAACTGCAAGAGTACCCAGGGTGTGCTCTGTGCTCTGAAGAGGATGTCATCCTGTTTGATCAGAAATGTAGAGCAAGCTACAATCAAGTGAAGATTTTCCCACATCAGTTATCAGCACCACTGCCATCAACTGGGAATCTGAACTAGTGATAAAATCATCTATAGAAGTTCAGAGAAATAAAACACGGTGGAAAAAAAAAGCCCAGGATATTATTAATGAACTTCTTTAATGAGTCTGCAATCTTAAAAAATATTCCTTTACTATCAAGTGCTAGAAAAGTGTCATAGGGATGAGTAATATACTGTGCTGGCTTTTTAAATTATCTGAATGGAACATCACTATATCTCACTAAAACATAAATGAAACACCACAATGAGACCTCTATTTAAAAAGCTAGTTTCAACTACTAGCACATTTCTTAAATTAGGTGTTTATGTGTGCTTTATTTGTTGCTTCATAGACCTTCTGACTCTAAGAACTCGGTAGCGATTCAGATTAGTTATTCATACTGGTCTAACATATACTTTTCCCATGTTCAACAAACCTTATTTCTATACACACCACTTACAATAAGAGAGTGAAACACACTCTTCAGTTTCCACAGTTTCTAAGGACTCGGATTCCTGTGTAGAACAGTTATCATTCCTCTTGGAGTCTCAGTAATATTATAGCATTCAATCAAATGATTTAAAAAAATTTTTTTCCCAACTTAATTCCCCTTCATGGTGAAATTCCCAATTAAGGAAGAGTAACACTGCTCTTGTTGTAACAGTCTTGTAACAGTCTTAATTTTTTAAATTCTCCTTAAAGTGATAAAGTGCAAATATCAGGTCTCAGAACAGGAACTTAACCTTAATATCTGAAAATATAAAGGTATAAACACCATATATTGCTCATTAAAGAAGCATTGCATAAAATATTTAAGTGGAATTCATGAAACTACTTCTGATATCAAACACATGCATTTTGTATGTGTTTCAATACTAGAGTGTGTTTGCCATATACTATCTCTCTCTCTCTCTCTCTCTCTCTCTATATATATATATATATATATATATATATATATATATATAAATTTCTTAAGTCTAAAAAATCAATTTAGAGTCCGGTTTTATGTAGGATTCAATCTCCTTTTTCAGCTTTTGTGCTGATTGTCTAGTATATTTCATTTAGGTTTAATGATTCACTCTCTTGACTTAGGGTTAGGAAAAAATGTAAAACTTATGAGAATTATTTATTATAGCAAAAAGGTATAGAGGTACCAACAAGAAAACCACAGACTTCCAAAGGTTTATGACCAGCGTAGTCTCACAGGAGTCCTGATATATTTCAAAGTAGTTCATAATAAGACATTCAAGACATACATTTCCAACCAAGGAGGCTCAATTGAACACTGTGGGCCATGTTTTGGGTGTAGTAATAGTCTTCTAATGAATGACAGAACTACTCAGACTATAGTTCAGACTGGATCAGGCATTTAATATGAATTGTAACATGACATTGAGTATTTAAAAACACTGGGATCATTTGTTCCAACCCATTAACAACATAAAACCATGTCTATAAGTCAGTCAGTATTTATTTAGGTATTGGAGCTTATCTCTGTGAAACCAGCTATTGGTAATCCTAAAGATAGGATTCTCTGGTAAATATATAGGATTTGACTGACTCAGGCATAATGAACTAATCTTCTCCTTAACAGACCATTACCCATCCCATGACCTAGATTTTCCTATAGCAACATGGTCATATTTTTCTGAGCATCTGTATTTTTTCAATCTTTATTTTGAAGCATTAATATCAGTGCAGATATCTAGAGAGATCACTCTGCCAAGGAAAGACTTAAATAGTTTATCCTAAAGTCATTACATGTATTTACATGTTTGGTACTGATTTGACTTTTTATTTGGCTGCCTGATACTGTCCTGAAAAGAATGATTAAATATAGAAAATAGCTGATGGCTGGAGGATATATTCTGTTTCTTCTCAGGCCAGTAGTTTTATATAAATATCATAATCTGAGAATATTTAAATTAAGTTCCCGGATATAATATCATCATATACATGACTCTCAGAGTAAAATACTTGAATTGCTGGTAGTGCTAGCGCTTTGTTACGTGAAGGTTACTTGCTGTCAGTTTTATACAGAACAAAGTAGTAGTTATTAAAAATTTATTTTATTATGCTTTTTCAAATAACTTGCTTTTATTTGTATAATATGTTATTATATAGTATATGTTAATGTGCATACATATAACCACAATTAGCATTAATTATCTCTGAATTCTTCCTTAGGGAGAAATGCTGTCTATTTGCCTTGAGGCATGTTTATTGTGTTATATCACTCCAGCAAATTTCATGTCCAAATGAGCACCTGAAGAGAGTATACCAAGATTTTCACCAGTTGGGATAAATCTCCTTTCACTTATAAAAGGACTGCTTTGATCTTCTTCCTTAGTGTTTCTCTTAAGTTCTCTAATGAATTAAATGGCAGCATGTTGATTGGCATCCTTGAAGCCATCTATTTTCCTCAGTTTCCAGTTTGTCTTATCATATGGCCAAGTAATTGGCTACATCCCATGGGCCAGAATACAGAGAAACAAAAAACCTTTTCTTATTGTGTAATTACTCCATCACTACAAGTTGGTACATTGAGACATTTCTTTACATTTATAATCATGACTTTCTATTGGTAGTACAGCATATCAGTCTTCCAACTGGGATGGTTGCATTTTTTGTTAGTACAATGTTTTGTGTCATATACTGTGGACTGTTTATTTTGTAACACTTCTTTTACAATAAGAACTAGTAGCTACTCAGAACTAGTAGCTACTTAGTTCAACAGCCTTGAAGGAGACCATTGGTTTTTATAAACATTAATTACTTCCTAATATTCTCTCTCATCATCATTTGTTTGTAAAATCCTTTTTCATTTTGACATGGATCTCTTCAGAGAACTCTTATTAGAATGCTTAAGACATAATTCAAGAATTGTTTATTTCAAGTCTTGCTTATTTTATTTCATTCACTTATACGATAGTTTTAGCTAACTCTTGATAATAGTTTTAACTAATTCTCAATAATGAGGTAAATGTTTATCTAAAAATTCTATGTATTATATAGTATAGTTGAAACATTTGGGACAACTCAAACCTGAGTCTGTATTGATGGACATCAATATTTAGGTTTTGTCATAAATGTCTACCTGTATATGTTCAGGTTGTAAACATTTCCAAATAGCATCCAAGTCAGTCTGTTCAGACAGAACAGGCTATTATTCAGTGCATGTTCAAAATGTTTTTTATAGATCACCTAGGACTGTTCCCTGGGGTAAAATACTCATCCTGAAAGAACACAATTCAAACAGCATTCATGCTTTTTCCCTAGTCATAAGTATAGACAACGCGAATAGCTTGTTTTTAGTTGCCTGTGGAAAGCCACAGGTCAAAATTTTTGTAAAAATATCATTTATTATTTGAGAAACCATAAGATTTTTTTAAATTCACCAACCAGTTCTGTCCAACATTGGTGTTGACAATAAATTTGTTTCGTGATCTAGCTTGATTTTCCTCTTGTGTTACTTCATTTATCTCACCATCACATATCATGCTACTTGATATCTGTATAAAATCTAATTTCCATGTATCCAAATTACAATAGCAAACTGGCAAATTCAAATAATTTTGAGATGTGACAGAAAATTGTGATTTGAATGTGAAGAAAAATTGTTTCTATGCCAAGTGTGAAATCAGGTACAAGAGATCTGTGTGATAAATCGTCAACTGTCAGTGTTCTTTTCTTTCCTTCTTCATATCTCTTTTTCTTTCCATGTTTAAGCCATATTTCTTTGATTTCATTTTAGGAGCAAATGTGAAGATACTGATTAAAGTACCTCAATTTTCTGTTTACAAACTGAATAAGCTCTTGTGACCAACTGTACTGCAAAATGACTGCTGCAAATCAATGATTACACACTGAAATTTCCTAATATAGTAGAGTCTAAGTATCCTTAAGGCAGACATAAATGATAACTAAGTGAATTTATTAATGTATTAACAAGTCAAATTTGATTGTGGCATTCATTTCTCAACCTATAAATATGTAAAGTATATTGTGTATGTTAAATACATACAATTTTATTTGTAAGTGCATCTTAATAAAGTTCAAAACATATCAGAGGCTGTAGAAGCTACAGTCCTTAATAACTTGTCAAATTCTGAAGGAAAAACTCATATTTCTTCTGTGCTTCTCTCATCCTTTTATTGTATGAGCCTCCTTATGACATTAATTTTGAGTCAACACTATTTCTCTACACTCAAACAACTTATATGATATCAGTTATTTTTGCCCATACCCATCCAATTCCCAATAGCCACAAGGTGCCTGACAATATAATTCAATTTTAAAAATCATTGTCGAGACATAGTTCAAATCCCACAGTTTAAGTGCTAAATTTTGCAAACTGCCTCTCACATTTGATCTCAACCAGGAAAGATGAATCACCAAGGAACAAACAATTCATGGCTGATTTGATTTTAAATTGTTTGTTCCTACAACTACATCATTAGTTTCAATATTTTTTTTCTGGAATTTTTCTCAAAATCATACATGTCTCCATATAGCATATTTAAATATCTTAATAGAGACAATGATGGGAAAGGTT
The DNA here is from genome assembly GCA_026225945.1 of Cricetomys ansorgei. Taxonomy (NCBI): domain Eukaryota; kingdom Metazoa; phylum Chordata; class Mammalia; order Rodentia; family Nesomyidae; genus Cricetomys; species Cricetomys ansorgei. Next base: position 19,198,338 of record JAMJFZ010001131.1, on the reverse strand, counting down.
CCAATTCTAGGATTATATGTCATGAGCATGGGTACATTATTCTCCCAGTGTGTGTATATATTCTTTGCTCTCAAAGCTTATGAAGATTTATTTCAAGAACTTCTCAAGAGATCTAATCCAGTTCCACATAAACTTTGCAGAGATGTTAAATAGTTTGGCTGAAATTTCTTACCCTTTGTTTACTCTACTTTAGGCCACAAACATAAAACAACAATGTTATGCAATGTGAACTCAAGTATTTACAAAGACATCCTAATAAATCCTTTCTCTATATACTCGTATGATTTATATGTATGTATCTGTGTGTGTATGTATATATATATATACACATTATTATATATATTATATATATATATATATATTTCTAGTAATTTACAAGGTTTTTAGGGGATTTTTATAGAACATAAATGTTTCAAAAGACTGTCCTCCATTCTTACTATTTGTGCTGGCTAGTCTTATGTCAGCATGACACACAAACTAGAATTATCCAAAAGGAGTGATCCTTAGTTGAGAAAATTCCTCCATGATGTCTGGGTGTAAGTCATTTTCTTAATTAGTAATTGGTATGGGACAACCCAGCCCATTGTGTGGTTCTATCCCTGAGCTGGTGATCCTGGGTTCTATAAAAAAGAAGACTGAGAAAGCCATGAAGAGCAAGTGAGTGGCTTCTGCATCAGCTCTTTCCTCCAGATTCTTGCCCTACTCCAGTTCCTGCTCTAGCTTCCCTCAGTGATGAACTATGATGTAGAAGTTTTAGCCAAATACATCCTTTTCTCCTCAGCATGCTATTTGGTCATAGTGTCCCATTGCAGCAATAGAAATCCTAACTAAGACACTATTCAAATAAATCACAAAGAGTTCGGTAAGTCTCTGCTAAGAACCAAAGATGAAAACCAAGCATATAATTCTTACTGTATAGTTTCTATAATTTATGAGCTTCACTTGTTTATCAAAAGGAGACTTTTGAAAACCAAGCCCCAACTTTACAGACTGGGAGTCATGGCAGTTGCACCTTTTTTCACCCCATTTATCCCCAGTGGTTCTGAATTAACTATTTGGACTTACAAAAGTCACAGAGTTCTTATTTATCATGAGCAATTAAGTCTGCAGAGGATCTGCATATGCTTTTTGCTTTATAGTGCTAAGAAAGGGAATACTTTCCCAGAAGACTTAATTAACATTCCAGTGATACACTTGAGGAAAGTGTACACAACCATTTCTTTAAATACTATCAAACCATTGAATTTTAATACAAACTTTCATTTTATTCCCTATACTGCTAAGTCAGCTAACTTGTATACCTTATCAACAATTTTGAAAACATGGTATATTATGATTCTACTGTAAAAATCTCAGAAATATTCCCTTCTAATTCCTGCAATTTCTCTCACACACAAGCAGGTAGCACTGAGTTTGTACTTGGACATAAAGCCTCTAAACAATGGTCTGTCATCAGTTCTGATGCTAATTAATTTTCCAGACTATGATCCTTAATAATCTAAGACCAAGTTTCTCATTCTCCTTTTTGTCTACTAGTAATAAACTTCCTCCTGAACAGACAGAACAGGATGAAATATTATACCTCTGGAAATGGGAGAGCCTTCTTGCCATGTTCCCAATACTTATGGTACTATTTATGCTATTTATAACAACGCAATATGTGCTATATTGACCCAATTCCTTAAAAATGTGTTTGTCTTAGTGGGGTAAGTTCAGTGACTGTAATTCTATCTTTGCATGTTTTCTTAGCTATCATTCTGTTTTCTAAAGACATCATTTTATTTTTAAAATACACAAAACATAGTTTTTAAATTAAAAAATTCAGTAGCATTAAATACATTCATAATTACCTTTAATGCTTATATCCAGATCCTGTGTATCATCCCAAATTAAAACTATGAACTAAATTATAACTCTTAATTCATTCTTTTTTTCTATGTCAGGCACAGGGAGATACTTTCCTACTCATATCTGTGAATCTGAATTTTCTAGGTATAAATGAACATAAGCGTGTTACTAAGGTTATGAAGGTCACATTCACATATTCACACACACACACACACACATACACACACACACACACACACTGGTTTATCTCAAGCAACAGAAATTTTTATTGCTTATGTACTTCAAACCTATAAATCCAGAGATCTTGGAGACTTTTTTGTCTGTTTACTCTTTTTTACATTTTTTTTTGTTGTTGTCGTTGTTTGTTTGTTTTTCAAGACAGGGTTTCTCTGTTGTAACTCTGGCTGTGCTGGAACTCACTGTAAATTCACATGATCAACTTCTTTTTTGGATCTGAAAAACATTGTTTCCTTTAGGTTATCCTCCTCCTGTGAATCATACACAATCTTTCTGCCCCCTGTTCCTGATGAACCCTGAGTATAGAGGAAAGTCTACATTTAAGTCACATTTAGACACAACAGTCTCTTATTCTGTGCACACTGAACAATTGAGGTCTCTTTAGTAACTGCCGTCTCCTGCAAGGACTAACTTCTCTGAAAAGGGCTGAAAGATAAATTGTTTTGTGGCTATAATCGTAAGTTATTAAATTCTCTTTAATATTATGCCTATTTAACAGTTCTCCCCTAGGCCTATGACTTATCAATATAACCATAGTTTCTTACACTCTTTAATATTTCCAGATAAGAGTTCTATTTCATGAAACAGACTTTTGACCCAATCAGAAAATGTTTGGTTAATCCCATAATATTCATGTCAATAATTGCACCAGTGCACTTATCTTGTCCGGCCAATCACAGTACCTCGCAATATTCTCACCAGGGTGAGGTTGATGATTACTCTTCTTCTCAGGTAGTTGTACTTTTCATCAGAAACATGAAAGCTACCCTTAGAAATGAAGCTTCAAGGTTGATTATCAGCTTGATTTTTTCTATATTCTATGTCTTAAAGTAAGTGGCATCTTCAGCAACTTGTGTTTACCAACATGTTATTGAGGGTACCCAAAAGTATTGGAAATATCCTATAATGCTTGGGAGTGTATGGTACCTCACTGGCCAATACCTTAAAAAATGTAATCTAGTCTTTGTATTAGAGTTTTTATTTGATAGCAAGTGGTGTCAACAGTTGAGTTATTCTTCATCTGCCCCCATTATAAGAATTCTCTTTAAGTTCTTTTTTTTTTTAATGTGACTATGTAAGTATCTTAGAAAAATTCTATTGTGGCAGGTTTTCATATGGTTTTGTTTCTCTAATTTTTTATTGAAAATAGAGTTGGTTCATACAATATATCCTATTATGGTTTCCCTTCCAGAAACCCATCCCAGATCTTTCCCAAATACCCTTCCATTTGAACCTGAATACTTTCTATCTCTTGTTAGAAAACAAACAGGCATCTAAAGAAAAATAATAAAATAAAATATGATAAAATAAATCATAATAGGAGAAAACAAACAGAAAAAAAGCCTTAACAAAGCATTATGTGACAAAGAACCTCCAAAGAAGCCATTGAATTTATTATGTGTAGGCCATGGACTTCTGTCCATGCGGTCTGGCCTTCCTCATTGAGACTCCTTCAGAGAGAACAAGTTTTTCACTTGTGAGTGGTTATCAATTGTATCTTCTAGGTTAGGTCTGGAGGCCTGTCACACTTCTCACTTTCAGTAATGGGACCCCATCTGGCACAGACCCAGTCAAGCCCTGTGCATGTTGCCTTAATCTCTGTGAGTTCATATGTGCACAGGTTCAGTTGGTTCTATTGTGTTTAGAGAAGGCTTTGTTCCCTTGGTGTCATTAGTCACACCTAGCTCTGACAGTCTGCCTCCTCTTCTACAGTCTTCCCTGACCCATGGAGGAGGAAAAGGAATTGATGGACACTTCTCATTTAGGACTGAGTGTTCCAAGGTCTCTCACTCTCTGAATATTGTCTGGCTGTGTGTCTCTGTATTTCTTCTCATCTACTGAAGGAAGAAACTTCTCTGATGTCGGCTGAGTTAGACTAATAAAAATTAATGTCTCCTTTTCTTTGATCTCTGTCCACAATCAGCAGGAAATAGCCAGGAAAAGGGCACCATTTCCCAACACCTAATGGCCCAATTAAAAACAAATATAAAAACGTGAGAATGTGTATTCCTATATTTTGTGTTTTCCTATTTCATGTGATTATTAAAATATTGCAACTAACACAGTATTGTGTTAAGTTGTGTTACAATTTTGCTGAATTTTCTTGTATATGTACACATATATTTGCCTATAATTTTCAATACAAATGAATTATTACTTCTTTTTTTAAATTTCCTGGCTAGAAATTTCAGTATATTGAAGGATAAAAATGGAAATATTAGGAAATTGCCTTTCAATTATCATTTTGAGTTTTTATTTCATGAAGTCCATTGTGTCAATAATTCCTTTGATATTTAGTTTGTTGAGAGTTTTTCTTGTGCATATTTACTTTTACATATACTAAATTAACTAGGACCTCCATCTCCTCATTTCTGTTACCGTGTATATTACATTATATTATCTATGAACATTTTGAATGGACTTTTATACCAAGAACAAATGACACTTCACTATGTCATAAGGTTCCTTTAATATACTGAAGCAGTTTCATAGCATTTTAATGATTACTGTTGCAACTATATGTTTAGCAGGTATGGCTATAGTTTCCTTATCTTGAAGTTTCTTTACCCAGCAATAGTATTGATGTAATGTCATCCTCATAAAATGCCTTGTTTCTTCAATTTTTAGAATAGTTTGTGAAGGATGAATATTAATTATTTAAATAATTTCTTTACATTTGAAATGTCATTTACTTTCAGAAAATCTAAATAAATATTTTAATCTAGTATTAGATGCTATTAACATATTTTAACATATGTAGGACACGTACTTTTAATAGTTGGATAATGCTATCCCCAAATCATGATATCTTCTTTAATTATTGATTTACACACACACACACACACACACACACACACACACGTACATAACCTACTGAGTCCATTTAGTGCTGCTCTTCTACACATTTGCCTAAAGCTGACTGCTTGAGGCTGGACAACCTACGCAGAATCCCATCTTTGAATGAAGCCGATTCTTGCTCTTTCTGGTCACTGATGGCCTTCAGCACCTCACCTAGAAGTAAGGCCATGTGGAGCTTCACATTTCCACATTGGCATGTCAATTAATCTCAATACATTGATCTTGTTCAGGCAACTATATTGTTGAAATTTTATGGGTATAGCTTCCTTGTAATGTCTAGTGAAAAAAATTTAGCAACATATATCCTCCTGACACAGCGAGCTAATTCTGGGTTCTTCATTGTTTGGAATTTTTAAAAATTATTGTTTTAGCCTTCTTACTTAATCTTGACCTATTTAGAATTTCTATATTTTCATTTTCAGTCTGTATAAGTCACAAATTTATAAACATTTATTCATTTTATGTTGTTTTTCATTTCTGATGTTCCCTATCCTTCCATTCATTTATTTTTATTGTCTTATATTTCTACAGTTGTATTCCTGGCTTTTGTACATTCTAGGCAAGTACCCAGTCTCTCAGGTAAAACACTGAGTTTCTGAAGATTACATGATTATTTTTATCTAGTTCATTAAAACTGGAAAACATTCCTTTTATATGAATGTGACTCTTTGAATTGTTCCACTTTCAACATGGTAGTCCTTCCCCTTCCCTACCAGTTCATTCTTTCACTCACAGAGTTTCAACTGTGAGTGATGAGCTTACTCCTAAGGAGTCCCATGCAAACATCTTTAGTAGTCTTCATGGTACCTTTCTTTTGTCCTTGAATCTATAAATTATACCTTACAGTGCATCTCCTTACTCCAGTACCCATCCACTTCATTCTGCAAAGCTACAAACTGCATGCTTTCTAACTTTCTCATTTATTTTGGCTACATCTTAGGAACTTTTGCTAGGCACTTTGGGGCATAATTAGAAAATACTTTTCTCATTTTGTGGTTTGGTATCCCTGCAGAGTAATACTGACAATAAGAGTTTGCTTGTTTTAGGCTCTTGTTGTTTACTGGAGAGAGTAACTTCTGTACCAGTGAATCCCATGATGAACCAAAACAGACTTCTCTCCTCATTTTAAAAATGAATATCCCAACACAATGAAGTGCATATTTGGAATGCATTTCCTATCTTGTTATATTTTTCCCAAAAGAACTTACATATGCACAGAAAAACCAGTCTAATTTTCACTAAAATATTTGTTGATATTAATCTTAAAAGCAAAAGTATTATACTTGTGAATTATAATATCTCTACCATTTACCTATAGTTTCATAGATAAATTAAGAATAGATAATATATGTCAATATAGCCATGGGTATATATGACAAATTTAGCCAACATTATACTAAATTAAAAAAATGAAACTATTTCTTCTAGTATCATGCAAAGTGTACTTTCTTCAGTATTATTCCATATAGTACTCCCAGCCTTAAGTGCAGCAATAAGACAAGAGAAACACATAGAGATAAGATTGTAAAGGAAGAAAATATGTTATGTCTATCTGTAGGTGATTCTATACTTCAAAGACTCCATGAACTCCGCCAAAAATCCTGAGCTTGATAAATACTTTCAATGAAGTATCAGTGTAGAAAATAATCATATAAAAATGATTGCTTTTATGTATACTAATAATGAACTTGATGAGTACGAAACCAAGAAAAATACCCAATTCAGAATATCCTCACAAAAATTATACCTATAAATGAAACTAACCAAAGAAGTAAAAGAACTTTCGATTGAAAACTTTAAAAGCAAATTGAAGAGGACAGTAGAGGATTAAAAAAGAAAAACTTCCATGTCACCAGATTAGCAGAACAAATAGTATGATGATATCTGTAGCTAGCAAAGTAAAACTTCAACAGGGTTCCCTAAAATTTTAATTATATTCTTCACAGAACTGAAAAGTACCAAAATTTGTTTAAGAACCCAAAAGACCTAGAATATCCAAAGTATTTCTAACAATAAATTACATATCCATAGACATCATGTTACCTGAGGTCAAACTACACAATAGAACCATAAGGATAGATAAAATAGTATGATAGTGGTATAAATGTAAACATATAGATCCATTGGAACATAATAGAATATTCAGAAGTAAATTGTTCTGTCTCTTACACTCTCCATCCCTGTTTCATTATGTTCTCTGAGCTTTGAGTGTAGGGATTATATTGTAGGTCTACCGGTTGAGGTTGGCCCCCCACTGTCAGACTTTCTCTCCATTTTCCCTACTTGTAACATTCTGTAATACTCTCCATTTTCTTCAAAAAGAAGTTTCTTTTATATGGGGTGAAAGCTATACTTATCTAAGTATAAAGTTAAGTATTTACAATGAAGTTATGAATTATGCTAGTTTACAAAAGTGGCAATAGTAGGAACGCCCCTCCCACTTATCACAGTTAGATCGCTAGATTTACAAAATCAGCTGTGATTTCAAACTCCTGTTAAGTGAGATTTAAGTTCCATTAGATAGTTGTTGGTTACCAAGCAAAATGCAAGTGTCACTGTTGCACATTTCTTTTCTTGCTGTTCATTGCTGTGGTTCACAGGTGTCACAGCTGGTTAAGACTATTTGATTGCTTTCCTCTCTTAGCAGCTTATAAGGCACCTGGAACTATGAAAGCTGGACTTCAGTGAGGAGGCTCTAATGGATGAAGTCCTATGTCTGAAGGATGTTTTTAGCAATAGAAAATCACCTTCAACTTTTGGGAGGGCAATCTAAGGCAATGATAAAAAAACATACACTGAGTCTCTTGAACTCCCCTGATCAACACCTGGAAAGGAGGATTTTGTTAGATAGTGATGCCCCTTGGGAACAGCACTATCACCCACAAGTAGTATAATTTCATTTAACCTGTATATATATAATTTCATTTAACCTGCATACACAGACACACACACACACACATATATAATGCAAATATAAATTAATTGTTGTTTTTCATATGCTCTAAATGCTACTGATCCATCTTCTTGTATTCTGTTATTACTTATTCCATAGCTACTCTACACACCTTGGTCCTCTTTACTTTTCGTGATTTTTTTAGCTACTGAAGTCAAATATTCAGATCTGAAGATTTGGAAATAGGAAACACAAGTGAAAGAAACAGGATGCTCATCTTTCAATTGATATGATAAAAAGTTAGCCAAATTTTCACAGGGCTCCAACGGTAAGTGAAGAACCACAGGCAATAAAAACTTTCATGAAAGGCAAAATTAATCTTCCTCAGGCATGAGCCCCTAATTAGTTATCCAAAACAAAGTGGTCATCACTGAATAACATACAAACAAACAACACTAAACAGATCCAGAAGGTTATACTTATATTTATTTGTATGTGTATAATATATATATGTGTGTGTATTTATATATATATATAATTATATAGATTAATTACATAATAAGAGGCTATGAATTTAAGAGGGAATTTGGGAGAGGGACATGGGAGGGATCAAATGGAAAAAAGTTACAGAAAGAAGTGATATAGGTATATTTTAATTAAAAATAAAATGTCAAAAATTAAACATTTTATTTTTTACAGGAAAAATACGTTTAACATGTCTACCTATCCTGTAAATACAAATTAAGTTTGCTTTGAAGTTTCATCTCAGTCTGTGACAATAACTATCAAGAAAGTGAATTACAGAAAATTCTGGTGAAGAAGTTGAGAAATAAGAGCCTTTATTATGCATTGTTGTTTGGAGTGTAAGTTGGTGCAACTACTATGGAAATCTGCAAGGTGGTCTAAAAGCAGAACTAGTATATTTTTGACCTATGTCATTCATGGACTTCCAAAATTATGACATATTCTAGTATAGAGTCATCTGTACATCTACCTTTATTTTTTTATTAGTCCCAATTGCAAGGAGATAGAACCAAACTATGTGTTCAAAAAGTAATGAATGACATTAAAAATGTCATATATATATATATACACATACATGTATGTATGTACAGATATATACTCAATAAAGTAATTCATTTCATGATTTTATTCTTTTATATATTTAAGTATATATTTAGTTTTTGACATATATCTGTGATTTTTTAAATATATGATCTATCTTTGCTAAGGTTATTGATAGAGGTATAAATTATATAATGTTTTATGATTTTTTTTATTAATCTTCAATTACACATTTTGAAATATTCATTAAAATAGGTTTTAATTTCTGACAACATTCTAGAATTATAATTTAGATTTTCCAACATTTTATTTATTATATCACTTCATTTTTCTAATCAATCACAAGGAAAATATTTCTTAATCACTTTACTGGTATTTTTGATATACATTTAATTATTACATTAGTGTTTTCTGTAATTTTTTTCCATGGTACAGTATTTATTTACATATTCAATATTGCAATCAAATATATGTTAATAAATTTTGTAGTATTCAGGCATTAGTATTAAATTTAAACCTTACTCCATGTTTTCATGTTGAAGCACATCTTGAGGCAATTTTACAAGAAACTATGACATATTTGGAATTTCCAGGCTTTGAAATTGTTTATGATTTTCAGGATTTTTTAAAAAAATCTTATGTTGCTATAAAATTGCAACTTCATTATATAAAATTAACTACCTGAAAACATATATACAAGCAACATACAGACTGGTTCTCTTTAAGAATATATATATATATATATATATATATATATATATATATATATATATATATATATATCTCACAACAATCAATGGAAAAGGAGACCATGAATTTGAAAGAGATCAAGGAGGAGTAGATATGATGGACAAAAATAAAGAAGGGAGAAATCATGTAATTATATTATAATCTCAAAAGTAAAAGAAAATATAGAAATATGCCCAATTCTAATTGCTATTTTGGTTGATGCAGGTCTACACAGATGTGCTATCTTAAGATGTTTTTGTTCATTTACTTATCTTTTATTTAATTATTATTAATTGTACTGTTTATGCTATCATGATTTCATTTCTGTAAATATTTGGTTTTTGACATTTTTGTTCTTCTATCAACTGCTTTAATGTTTCACCACCCCTACTCCTAGAGCCAGTGAAAAGCCGTCTTAATCCCAGCCAGTCCTCTCCTACATTGGTATCTGTTTTGTTTTGATCCACTGAAATTACTATGTTTTTTTGTCAGCAGCTATACCACTCCAAGAAATGTCTCCCATCTCCCAGTATAAACGAGATGCCCATGTCCCTCAGTGAATAGTGAGCTCAGCCTCATCAGACCCACCCCTATGCAAGATGAAATAGTGACAAGCCCTGTCCTATGAAAGTAAGAGAGCTGCAGTGCATTCATGAGTGCAATGGTCATCTCATACCCAGAAAGATGTTTTGCCACATCCCTCTGCTTCTTAAATTCTCTCTAGGCTCTCTTCTGAGATGTTACCTGAAACTTAGATGCCCCATTCAAAAACGAGCACAACATACTCAGTTATTCTCTACACTTAAATAACTTGTGAGTGTCTGCATTAACTATCACCCACTAAATAAGGAAGCTTCTCTGTTAAAGGCTGAGAGCAATACAAGTGTATAGGTATAAGTATAAATATTTAGGAGGTAGTCTAAGATCAAGGCCAAGGAATTTCACTGTTATTCTGAACAAATACCTTGGTCTTCTTACACAAATGCTTGAGCATTGTTTATTTGTTTTAACTCAGGCCCTGAGTCTCAATGCTTATTTCATCTCACAAAATCCTCTCACGTAGAATATTAAGCTATATTTCAGCATTTAACACTATTGCACAATTTGCCCTGAGTAGTGTGACATTTCTCCTTGGGAGACACAATACAGATGATTCTACCCACCTTAGATCAAGAACCCATGGAAGACCAAAGTGAGGACTATAATCAAGTCCAACTCCTGGACTTGGTTTTGCATATGGTCCAGCAATGTCCTCTCAACTAATAACTGGTCAGATTCTCCTTCCTCGGAAATTGTTTACTGCTTCAATAACTTAGGGGAAGGCTCTGGTGACTTTTCTAAGTTCCAGCTTTCCTGATCTAGGAAGTTTGTTGACTTTGGGCGTCTCAAGAATCTATACCTTCTTCTGGAGGAAAACTGCTCTAAAAGCCCTGCTACCACTTCTCCTATATTAACTAAGCTTTCATTGCTTTAGATAACTGGTGCTCCCATGTGGAGCTGTCCAAAAGCTGAGAGTGAGTTGAAGTTGGCCTGGAATCCCAGATTTTCTCATCCTGAGAGTGGTAGGAGTTCGGTTGCTTAGACTAGAGCTCTACCTGCAGATGAGGCTATGCCAGTATCCTTGTCTTAACCAATGGATCTCATCCTTGGGTACTGGGGGACCCACCCTCTCCTAAACCATGATAAATATACCCTACCCCATGAAATAAAGAGACAATATCACACTGACAGCCTGTCTCTGGAGTTCCTTTGGTTATTGGCTCAGGGCTCTGACCAAAGACAGATAAGAACGCAGTAAGAACCACACTCACCACACCATGTTCTGGAGGCTTTACACCTGGGACAGCCAGCCATGGGTTGGCTATGGCTCTTTCGCAGGGCAAGGAAAGTCAAAGACTGGGACGTGTGTGGGAGAGATTCCTTACAACATTTCCACTAATGTATTTTTGGCTATATTTAAAGCAAGGTGTACATACTACAAAAATATGTCCTGTAGTGTCTATTCATGTATTCCAAAATACAAAACAAAAGCAATTTTCTGCAGTGGCCAACAAGGTCTTATAAAATTTGATATATTGCAGCATCTTTAGTAGCATCATGTTACATCTTGCCTTAGGGTCTCCTCTGTAGCATCCCTGACTTCCACAAATTTCTGTCTCTTGCAGCTTTTTCAAGAGCTGCTCCATCTGCCTGGACCACTCTTCCCCAGGGTAGTGAGTGGCTGACTCCCTCATGGTCTCCCTTTGAGCAAGAAAAGTTTCCCAGTTATGCTTTACTTTAATAGCTTACCTAGGGAATCTAACTCCTGGCTATTACATTATTCTGAAAAGGATGTGATTCTATGGAGACTTTGGTGAGAACCTCTAGCAGTGAGGTATGGGGAGCCCGAACAGGCCATCTCCTATAACTGTGCAAGGGTCCCAGTGGTGGGACTGGGACACTACCCTAGATTCAAAACCTTCAACCTATAACCTATCTTCCTGACAGGATCCACTAGAAAATGGAAGAGCAGAACTCCATACCAAAGGAGAGAACCCATGCCTGATTCTGCAGGGTAGGCAGGGAACTATAGACTGAATAATCAGGAGATGATTTCTAATGGTGTCATGCTCTACTCATAGATCAGTGTTTAGCCCAATCTTCATCAGAGAGGCTTCATCTAGCAGTGGATGAGAGCAGATGCACAGGCCCAGAACCAAATAACATGCAGAGTTCTGGGAACCATCCAGAAGATGGGGAGGAGGGATTGTGGGGACCAGAGGGTTGGAGGACATCAGGAGAACAAGCCTCAGGGAGTCAAATAACTAGCACTCTTGGGTCCCACAAAGAACCTTCAGGGTCCTTTAGATATGTCTTGTGTTTTTCTGGCTTCGTGTTCTTGAAGAGATGGTATAGGTTAGAGAGAGAGTGTGTGTATGTCTTTATGTGTGTGTACTATGTGTGTGTTGAGGGGTTCTCTGATGCTTTTGCCTGCCCTTGGAACCCATTTCCTCCTACTGAGATGTCTAGTCCACCTTTGATGTAGACATTAGTGCCTGGCCTAGGTCCATCTTGTGGTGCCCTGTTTAAGCATTATCCCTGGAAGGACTGTTCTATTTCTCTGGGGAGAAGCAGGGGTGGGGATGAATGAGTAGAACTAGAAAGGGTAGATTCGAAGGAGACGGAAGATGGGGATGCTGAGAGGAGTGGAGGGAGGAGAGAAGGGGTGTCAAGCTGTATTATCCAAGAGAAGAAAAATAAATAAATAAATAAATAAATAATAAAAGGGTGTGGATAATAATCATATTATGAAAATAGAGCAAAGATTAGAAAACTTTCATGCTTTTGTTTATTTAATATGTGTACTGTCAGTTGCTCATTGAGAAATACTTTGAAAATCAGCCATCTACAAAATTATTTTTATGTTTTTATTTTTTTTTATCAGAAACATAACATGTATGTAAACATGACATTAATAAATATATAATTTAGATATTTTCTAAATTATATGCCAGTCAAATATGGCAAATTGAAAATACCATGAGTAGAAAATGCATTGTGAATATTCATTCTATGTTAAATATAACCACTTGCCTCACCTACATTAAGTGGTCAAAATACTTTATTCTAGAGTTAGGCAAACACATTTACCAAAAGCTGATATTATAATAAAGTACTGTATATCTTATATACTCCTTTGAATAGCTTACTAAAAATTAAAAGCAGAATGATTGTGTTGTTATATTTTTGTAATACTTCAAAATGTAAAAGTTGAGGGAGAGGAATTGTCTCAGTGGTTGAGAGTATGTACTTCTTTTCAGTAGACCTGAATTCAGTTCTTTACATTCATATCAGGCAGATTCCAACAATCTGTAACTCCAGTTCCAAGGATCTGATGCTCTCTTCTGAATCCCTTGACCACCTGTAAATACATGTGCACATTACACATGCACACACACATAGAGATGCACACAAATATACACAGAATTAAAAGTAAATTGAGTCTTACAAAGTAAAATATAAAAATCATAATAAACAACTGACCTGATGCCCAAGAACATTGGCAGCGACAACCACTTGATTGAAGCAGGCTTCTCTGTTTTATACTTTTTGTTGCATTGAGGTTCCAGCCTATCAGACAGTGCCAACTATATCCATGGTAGTTGTGACTGGAAATAGAAAAGTTTCCTGAATGCTGCATTTTCAATATTCATAGTATTCTTTCACTCCAATAAACTGATATCCAATGTCAACTATCACACTGATATTTTACCACTTTAGGAGATTACAATCATTTCCTTAAAAGTATGATAGAAAAATTATGGTCACTTTTCTTACATGAATCCTATCTATAATCATTATATTATGTCTGAGAATTTAAATTAATTGCCACTTTAATTTTATTTACTTTCTATTACCACATTTAATCAAGCAAAGCAAGATAATTAATTTTGAAGTTTTTTTTGACAGAAGCTCATATTTACAACAGGTTGTTTCACTTAAAAATTTAAAGTCAAAATATAAAACATATCCCTTAAACACAATTTCACTTCTGTTACTCTAGATACTATTTACAAAACAAAGTAGAGCAAGCATAGTAGATAGCTAGCTACCTATGCCAAGCAATTGATATTCTAACTTTGCTTTGTATACAAATTGCTTATATGTTCAAATATGTATTTAAAAATAGCAATTAACTGCATGCAATACAAATCAGAAGAACTACAGTTGATTTAATACCTGAAAAGTACAGTTTCCTGATTTCAGTATAAAATTAATTCATTCTTTAAACTTTTGAAAAATGTCTTTGTGCAATCTTATATTTAATTATTTGTAATCTTGATTCATTTTTTAAATGCGTTTTGTCCAAGAGGAGAATTAGTATAGAGATTATAAGAAATTCAAATTTAAATAATGAGATTCAATTACCCTCATAGCTCTTACATTGAGTGACTATTAAGAAGAAACATTTAGAAGGACAAGGAATATTTATATTAGTATTATAGTAAGTTTATTTTTTAAAAATCTATACAATTAAAAACTGTAGACACATAATTGCAGGTAGTGGCAGACATGGGAGTTCATTCAAGTTGGACAAAGGACTAGCCTCAGGCCACCACCAGATTTGCCTTGCCCCTTCACCACCTGTCAGATAAGGCTCGGGCCCCACCCCACCCCCACAGCTGCTGTTGCCACTGGCATCACCCTGATAGGGTGAAGGAGAGCACAAGCCGTAGCACTGCCCTGTGGCTGCAAGCTCAATCGCCAACGGAGCATTTATATGGAGCTGAGGACAGGGTGGTGTGCAGCAGTCTGGAGCTTGAGCAGGTCCTGTTCCCGAACCTTATTCTGAACCACAAGATAGCCCAGCTGAAGAATATTTCATTTCCTCAGTTCAGTTTCCCTGAAAGACTACCGTGAACCTTATTAACTTAGGAAACCGTGATACCACCAAAAATCATGTCGCTGTTTGAGTTCTACTCTGTTGCCAACAGCTATGGGCAGGAGACGGCAGTCGTATTAATGACTTCAGATTCATGGGTGAATATAAGAGACATTGAGGGCTTCTGCGCCAACCTCCACTTGACATCCCGCCCCTCCAAAAAAAAGAACAAAAGAAAAAAAAAACAAAATTTTATGATAAACATGCTGAGGTGTATCTCTTCACAGTTGGTGCCTTCTGGTGTGTATGGACATGGGGATAGAAGTCATTTTTTTTTTTAATGTGTCTCTATCCACTGGGAATCTGAACAATTTTCATAGATAAGGCAACACAGAATAGAGTTGTTTTTTGTTTTTATTTTTGTTTTATTTTCCCTTTCCTTTCCTTCTTACTTTTTCCTCTTTATTCTTTCTTTTTCTTGAAGACATGGATAGGAGGGTGGACCAGGGAGGAATAGAAAGTAATATCTGCATACATTGTATGAAATTCTCAGATAATTAATAAAATGTTATGAAACCTGAGAAAATGTATACTGATTATTTTAATAAACTAATGCATATGTTCAATTAATCCTAGTTAATGTACATATTTAGCCATTTCTTACATTAAAAACAAGGCTATATTTCATATTAGTGAAATACATTATACATATTCTAATTTTACTATGAAAATAAAGACACACAAGCATTTTAAATTTTCTTTTTTAAAACTTATTGATTCTGTAACTGGATTTGATATTCCTACAATGTTTACCTAAAGAAAAAGTATGAGAAAAATCTTGTGTATGATGAAGTATTCTTTTAATAAGAAATGCAAACATACCTGAAAGGGAAAGGAAATTTTTGAAAAAGAGATAAATTCTGTTAGGTATGAGATTATAGAAATTAATAACTAATTATTGTTCCTCTGTACTGAAAATACATTGAGTATGTTACAAAACTGTCCTTTAACATACGCAAGTATCTCTGAGAGGAAAACACCATATTTTCCTTAAACAAGTTGAACTCTTAGGTAATTCGTAATTTGTAGGTAATTAGGTAACTTATATGACTAAAACTATCTTGTTTAGTAATGAGAGGTGGCTTGTCCTAGAATATACTCAGAAATGTTTCTTCCTCTGTCCAACTTTTCCTTTTTTAATTTCAAGTCCTTTGTGTCAAAAAGTTCATACAGTTTTCATTGCAATTTCAAGGAAGTAGGTAAGTTTACCTGCAGTTCCAACAGGACTGAAATCAGCCTATTCCCAGCTTCCCAGCACTGTGATCACAGGTGTACACCATCACAGTTGATTTTTTTAACTCAGGTTCTAGGGATTAAACTCAGATTGTTCTGCTTGCTAGGCAAGTACTGTACCAATTGAGCTATTTTTCCACACCTTAGTAAAAGCTTGTAAAGCAGTTTTCAACTATATCAGGAAACACAGAAGATTTATGTCTTCAAAATGATTGCTCAGTTCAAAGTTTGTCCCTATTTCTTTGTTTGACGTTTCGAATTTATTTGATTGAACTAATTATTTCATACAGACCCTCTTAAAACCTACAGTACATCCTGGAGATGGTGGCATGTCTTTAATCCCAGCACTCAGGAGGCAGTGGCAGGCAAATCTCTGTGAGTTCTAGGTCAGCTTGGTCTACAACATTAGTTCCAAAACAGCCAGAGTTGCAACAAAGAAATCTTGTCTCAAAAACAAAACAAAACATAACAAAAAAGAAGCAAAACAACAACAACAATAAAAATCAAACCAAAAACCCCAACAAAACAAAGATGGCAAATATAAGGGAGAATGGTTAAAAACACGGCAGAATTTAAAAATTTACAAGTAAGAATTGAGTCTAAGACTTACAAACAAGCCTCATTACCCTTCTTAACAAAATATACAGAATTAAAGTCTCAATGCATAAACCACCAAAATAAATCTTTTCCTGATCATACATTATGTTTGTTGCAAGAAAACTCATAAACAGGCATGTCAAGGTCATTGTAGAAGAAAAAATGTTTCTGTACAAGAGTCTTGGTCAATGAGTATTTATTGATTGGATTTTCATAGAACATCCACAGCATTACAAACAATCCTATCTATAACTACCAGGAAAACATGTTGATCCAGCAAGGCTAATTTGATTAGATTTACTACACCATGGGGACCAATAATTTCAGCCTTGTGTGGCAGAAGGAAGAAGATAAAGGAGTATATTTATAGCTTTTTCGACTCTATACTAGGGAGTTTTAAAGTGAACCTTACAAAAACGAGAGCAGGGAGAACTTGCTGCTCTTATTTTTTATGACAAAAATAGCTTTGTAACTGAGAGCTACAGGGAAGAATCTTGGAACTAGTTTTGATGAGAAAAACTTCAGTTTTGAGGAATTTTTGTTGTTATTGTTTACAGTTTTACTAGAAAAAAAAGTTTTTTGAGCAAGGTATTTTCTACAGAAAAATCGCAGGGGAATTTTACATGTAATTAGTTTGGTTTAAAATGAGGCTCAGGAGGATTTGCTTAGTGTCAAAATAATTTGATATGAGAAAAAACAAGAGTATTAATTCTTGCTCAATTATAGAGATACAAAATAATATTTACTAGTCAAAAGTCTTGTTTATATTTTTCCATACCTACTTGGTATATTGATCTCCAATTGTTTTCTCTTTTGGAATAACGACAATTTCCATTAATTTAGGATTTCTGAATATAGAAAATGGTAGCCTATAGAAATATAAGACCAAATAACATGGAAAAAACTATTCTTTCAGGGCAATAGCAAAGCATCTGTCACCATCATCATTCATATCTCTAAGAGATTCAAAGACAAATAAGAGACTGGGAGTGCTTAATAGTGAAGGGAAGAAAAAGTGAAGATCTCAGCTCTGCCATCATGAGAGGTTATTGGTAGGAGAAATGTGGACAGACTAAATTGTGGGAGCTTACCTGTTTGGACTGGTAGACATATTTGTCTAGTTCGTATGTAGTTAATTTCAGGCTAAAGCAATAGTATCAGGTCGTCGTGGACAAAATACTAACATACTATGAATTACACTTACGGTTTTTACTTCTTTTCTGGAGGAGGTATGGTTTTATGGCAGGTTTGGTTGCCACAGATATTTTGTATCAGAGTTTTTCAGTGATATATAGTTCTGGTCTTTGCTTTTTATATATTCACTCTTTCATAATCAAAGGGACTAATTTTGTGGTATTATTCTTTAAGACCCCCCCAACACTGCCTGTTCTTCATTTTACCAGTTTTAATTGGCTAGACAATGTATATGAGCTTAGGAAACCATACTCAATTACTATCACAGCACAAACTCTAAGGGCTTATGTTGTTATTAGTGGCATTGCTATTTAGTTTATTACATTTCCAATTAAAATTTAATACTGTTACACTATTCATAAGAGTGAACTGGTATATTTTAAAATTTTATTCATGCTTTGATATTTTTATTTTGTTTTTATTTATTTATTGTTGATGTGGGGGAGGGAGAGAGAGAGAGAGGAAAAGAATGGGGATGAACGATCATAAAATGAACATGATTGTATTGGTAGGGAGTTGGGAAGGAGCTGAGAGTAACTGAGGGATAGAAAATAATCTGAAGAGAATATATTCTCTGAAAAACAATTTAAATTTAAAAATTCACACAAAGTATTTTAACAATATGCATCACCCATTGACTCTTTCCACTCTCACTAGACCCTTCTCTCTGTACATTCTTTCTTAGCTTCATTCACCTACTCCTCCTGCCTTCTCCTTCTCTTTCTTTTGTTAATTCACTAAACCAAATCAGTGCTGCCCATAAACACATGGAAATAGTGCTATCTAAGGGAGCATGGGGAAGCTATCAGGGCAAAAATCCCTAAGGAAAACTGACTCCATTTCCCCAGAACCATCACCTGCAATAGCTTCTGAATTAAGTGTGGAATCTTTTGAGCACCTCTCTTATACATATGGTATGGTAGCTGGCTCGGGCTTGATCTTTTACAGGTTATAGGCAATAACAGCTGCTGTGAGTTCATGAAAACATTCTTTCACAACAGTATTTTCCATCCTCTGGTTCTTAGAAACTTTCAAGCCCCTAAAGAGTAGTGAGTACTCAGCAATCATTTTCTGTATTTTTACCAGTTGTCCTGGTGTGGATATATGTATTAATTTCTGTTCACTGTAAAAAAACAAGCTTTTCTGTTCATAAGTGATAGTTGAACTCATCTAGAGATATTAGGGGAAGTGTTTAGAGGTAAATTTAATAAACTGGAATTTTAAAGTTAAATTCCATTCTCATTTTTATAAATGTAAACATACTGACTTTCAACAGCCTCAATTGCCCTGTTCTTTGTGATGTAAAATGGAGGGAAGACCTCAAATTATTTGATTTTTAATCTCTTATCATATAAATAAAGATATTACAGGTATTAAAGTGGAATCTAAGACCTAATATTTTTAGAAATAATAATTTGTAGAAGCTAACAAAGCTTGTAAATAGAAGGACTAAATCCTTTTCACATATAGAGTTGGTGTCTTGGATCTTATGAATAAAATATGTTGCTTTCTAAATGAGACTACATATTGGCCACAAATCTTGGAATTTACATTTGTTGTATTCATGTTGTTGTATGTAGAAAACAAAGAACATAGTCCACATTATAATAAACTACCACCACTAAAAAAAATGAGATATATATATATAAAACAACGTACTAACCAAATAATATAAATGAGATGTACTATATAATGAAGATCTGAAGACACACTTGAAAAACAAGTATGTGGCGATTTCCTCTTTAATAATCACCAACAGTAAAAGAACACAATTTGTAACAGACCAAAAATATCACACTCCGGCAGGAATTGAATAGCCCTAGATTTAGAGTTTTAGAGCCCAAGATAGTTTCTTTCAGATCATTATAATTTGCTATGCAATTAACACTGTGTACTTGTGAATGTGACATAAGAAATTAATCTAGATTTCCACTGTAATTTTCATCTGTAAATGTTACCAATTACTATAAATTTGTCATGGGTAAATCCCATGTAATAGAGTATATAAGTTGTGTTACATAAATTTCCAAAGCCTCATTTACTCATTTAGTGTTATTTAAAACTTATTTTGAGAATACTTTTAGTTTTATAGAAAATCTGAAGAGAAAATACAAATTTCCCACACAGTGCCTCCAGAACACCTGCTCAAACTCCCCACAACAACCACAGGCTGTCACATTTCTTACAATCCATGAATTAATGATGGCATAGCATTATCAGCCCCATCCTGTTAGAGTTCATTATCACTGTTGTATATATTGTAGATTTTAAAAAAATTAACTTATATCTGCTATTATAGCACTGTAATGAGTAATTTTCTTTGTGCTGCACGTGTTTGCTTTGTCCAACCCCAAAGTTGGAAACTATTGACTTTATATTGTCATCTTAAATTTTCTTATTCTGATATCCTATTACTGTAACTATGCTGTACGTGAGAGTTTCAGATTTGCTCTGTTAACTCAGTCATACACATCTGAGGCTGTTCAGTGATTTTCCATCACTAGAAAGTTCATTTCTTTCTGGTTCAGAATAATATTCCATGGCCTGGATGTGCCACAACTTATCCATTTACTTACTGCAGTGGCTTCTAGCTCTTTTCAGCTTGAGAACTTAGGAATAAACTTATTGCAATAGTCTGCACACAGCATTTTCTATTCTACATAATGTTTCAAGTTATCTAGAAAAATAATGACGGGCCAATACTGTAAAATATGTTTATTTTCATGGAATTAGATAAACTCTATGTAGGAATAGCCATGCCGTTTTACTTTCCCACAATTGAATGAGAATTTTGTTGTACTAAATTCTCATCTATACTGATGTTGGCTGTATTGTTAATTACATTCTATCTTTGTTATTGAATTTGTAATTTTACCATTTCAGACATGAATTTAATACATTTTGATTATGTTCACTCCCAGCTTCTTTAATCTCCCCATGCATGTCAACTTGTCTCCACCCTACAGGTCGTTTCCTCTGTTCATATTATTTTATTCTACTTTGTGACAAAGTCACCTTAACCAGTTTAATCAGTACAAGAAACTGTAGCTTTTGTTAGTCCATGGCCACAAGCTGAGTCATGATGAGAAAACAGGGTTTCATCATTCTTCTCAAAATCTTTCAGTTGTTACATTTTTTCTGCCTGCTTCACAGTGTTCTCCTAGGGTTGAACATTCAGCTCCCTGCCTTTCTTCCTCCCTCAGGCAAACAATAATTTCAGCATTCATCACATTCATTGTAAAGATGAAGTATAGCATCTGTGTTTATCTATCAGTATAATTATAGATGTTTAGAAGGTAGTTTGATGCTTCTCCTTAGAGGCTCCTTAGTTATAGGTTTTCAATGAGGTTACAGCTACAGGGTTGCATTTACTCCTGTGAAACAGGCCTCTAATTAAATCAGAGAGCAGTTGGTTGCCCCTATAACAGTTGTAATACTGCTTTACCAGTAGGCATAACATGCTTGGTCAACTGATACTTTGGTTCTCAGAATTCTGCTTATATGTCCCCACGTCTTTTAGCAACCTGCATTGTACCTACTAGAATTACGAAATTTAGGTGGCAGACAGAAGTGTTCAGATTTGGACTCCTCTGTATCTTGCAGCAGATGTGTGTGACGTCTCAAATAAAAGGATTTTATCATTTATCTCTGATGTTCAAACAATAGAAGCAATAAGCTTGTGCACAAGTCGAATCTTCACACTTACTGACTAGCATTCATGGTGCTGAAAGGTATCCTGCATGCTCTTGGAAGAGAAATGTAATCATCAATATCATCCAGCTACAAACCTTGTATTTTACAGCAGCAAGCCAAATTAAAAATATTCCGGTACAATATTGGCCCAGATATTAAAGGAGTAAACACTTATGTTTTTATTGAACTTATGACCCACTCTATGAAATCATATCAATACCTGGCACTATGAATGTGGCCAAGAACCTAAGATTAAATAAGTCATAGTCCTTAGGGGAAAACTTACTACTACTAGTCAACTAAAGGAGTAGGGCAATAAACTGACTCCTATTGACATATTGCTATAACTGTAGATCAGTGTATTGCTAAACTCTCATGAGAGAAAATTCTTCTTTTTGTGGATAGTAATTAACATAAAGATCCACAGCTGGACAATATGCAGACAGTTACAGAATTTGAAATAATTAGTTTTAAATTGGATGCCTTTATCAAACCTCTGCCCTCAAGGCTCAGGGATCTATGCAGAATAGGAGGCAGGAAGAGACTGTAAGAACCAGAGGTGGTAGATGATTCCAAGGAAACAGAGTCTTCCAGACACAACTGGACTGATAAACATATGATATTGTGGACACCATGACAAGCACACAGAGGAACTATACAGGTTCAAATCAGACAAAGTCACATCAGTGAAAAGAGGAGATGAACATAAAGTCTCACTCCAAAATTACAAGCTATTTGCAATAAAAGCTATTTTCAATTGATTCTTTCTCAAAAGTGGAAAGTCAGTTTTTCCAATGGTGAGTCCCTGCCTATATCCACAACACTCCAGAGCAGGCTCCATATCCAGAGCAGAGCCAGTATCCAAGAGGCCAACATAAAAGAGACTCCATGTTGTTTCAATTTTGCTGGAATTTTTGTTTGGTTTGGTTATCTTGTCATTTTTTAAAATATCTGTAACCATAGGTATGTTGTTTAAATTTTCTCCTCTTGTACAATACATCTTGACCCCGGCCTCCCTTCCCTTCATTTCTCCCTGCTCCCACCATCTCCTGTCTCCTCCAGGCCCGTCCTCCCACTTCCCCTCAGAAAAGAACATGGTTGCCAATCAAGCAGGGCTTATAAAGATGGAACAAGAATTGCCTTGTCATTTTAAAAATTAATTAATTTTTGGTTTTGAGAGTGAGAGAGAAAGAGAGAAGGGGAGGAGAGAGAGAGAGAGAGAGAGAGACAGAGACAGAGACAGAGACAGAGAGACAGAGATTGAGAGAGATAAAGAATAGCAAGTCAGTTGAATAGGGAAGTACAGAGGACCTGTGAGGTGTTGGGGAAAGGGAAAGAATGATGAAAGTATAAAGTATGAAAAATTTTTTAAATAAAATCTCTAACAAAAAACAAAGAAGACATGAAGTTGGAAATGGTGGTTCCCTTGGAGTGGATTTATATGTAGATAGAACGAAGAAGAGTGTGGGTGAATACAGTCAAAATATATGGTATGAAATTCTCAAATGAGTAAGAAAGTACTTTTTAAGAAAAAATATTCTTGTTTCCTGAGCAGAAGGAAAAATGCTGGACACATTACCATTTCTGATATCAAATTACACCATAGTACTAAAAACAGCCAGGTACTGGCACAAAAACAAAGATGTATGTAAATGGAATACAATAGAAAATCCAGATAGAAATCCAAAAAATAATTATAGGCACAGGATTTTAACAGAGGGTCCAAAATTTATTCTGCAAAAAAGAGTTTCTAATTTTTTTCTAAATTTTATGTATTTTAATAAATTTCTAAATTTATTATTGAAGATTTATATGAATTCCTTGCATATTTCACAGACCAAACCTTTATCAGATGCTCTTAGCAATTCTTTTTCTCCAATTCGGCAGTCTATAGCCTTGCTATGTTTTCATAGACTTTTGTTGAACAGATGCAGTTTTACATGCAAGAAATGTACAGCAATATTTCTTTTTATAGCTAAGGATGGCATCAAACTCTTTATGTAAACAAGCTTGCTTGAAACTCATGGTCTATTTGCTTCCATCTTTCCAGTACTATAATGATAGGGTCCCACCACCATACAAATTTTAATATCACATTTTTTGATATTTTTTATATCAAAATTACAAATGAATTCTCGTGGTTCATGTACCTGGTAGAGGCATGTACTTAATGGGTTTTATATTCTACCACAGAGACACTTGCATATTCATTTTCATTTCATTTAACAATAGCTAGGAATGTAGTCAATCTAGATGTTCATCACAGATAAATGGATACAAAAAAAATGTGGTGCAAATACATAAAGGAATACAACTCAATTATTAGGATAATGAGTAAGATAACTCAGGTCCATAAGATAGGTGCACATGGTGAAGACGCCATACACTTTGACTGTAGTACATAAAAATAATCAATCTCAAATCTAACAGAAAATTTCCTTCCCCCTGCCAGGTACTTTCCGTGGTGCTGGAAGTTGCTCTTCAGGCTGCTCTGAGGATCAGTATTAGGCAAGAAGTGACTTTTGAGATGAGTCAGACTAAAAGGCAGGTAAAGTGACAAATCAGAGGAAGAGTTAGCAGAGTGAGTCAGAGTAAACACATACACAAACCTCACAATAGAAAAGCAGGCTCTCAGCTAAGAAACAGAGTGCAGGGAGGCAGTATCGAGCAGTGAGTTACAGAAATAGGCAATCTGGGAGAGACACAGAGACAAAGAGAAATTTATAAGCAAGAAGTCAGTTACAGAGGCTGTATGAAGCAGGCAGTCAGAGGTTAAGGCAGCAAGTTTGGGGACAAGACACAAAGACAATGAAGTGGTCTGACTGAGGAGAAATACAGAAATAGACGATAAGGCAAAAGAAGTCAGTATCAGATGGGAAGAATAAGTCAGTTTGAAGTAGGGGAGAGAGTTCAAAAGAGTTCAGTCAGAAATAGTCAGCCAGCTCAGAAGGTCAGTTTGAACCAGTTAGCTTGGAGAAGAGTTGGAGTCAGAACAGCCAGTTGAGTTGAACCAGAAGAGTCAATTGAATTCAGCACAGCTCTGAGTTGAGGAGTTAGTCAGAGTGGTTCAGTCAGCAGTAAATGTAAACTTAGATTGTATGGAGGGGAGGTTGAGGTGAAGCCTTCCAGTTTTAGGATTAAGTTTACACTGTAATGAGGCCAAAATGCTGAAAGGCTCCAGTACTAGGACCAGTGATTGAAGTAACCAAAGCAAAAAAGCCTTTGAACCTGAAACAAGGTCTATGGCTACAGAGAGAAATTGAAGAAGACATCCAATTTCAACTCCTGGACTCCACATTAATGTGAACATAAAGGCATACATATATGAGCACACACATAAATACACACACACACACACACACACACACACACACACACACACACACACATACACACAACAAATCTATCATGTCCAATTTTTAATTTATATATCCAGTTTTATCAACAGAGGAGGCTTTGTACTTGTCAGTATTTTTTTTTCTGAGAATCAGGAGGCTGTCAATTTGTGAAAACCTTTCTGTACTCAATATTCTATTCATTTTATCTACTTATACGTGTTTATGTCAGTCACTATTAATTAATATGGCTTGGTAGTATTTCTTTAGAAAAAAATACTGTGAAACCACTAGCATTCTGCTTCATCCATAACTTTGAATATTAGGCGCATCTGTGTTAATATAAATTTTGTTACTACAATTGCAATATTCGTGAAAAATGTTATTGGTAATTTTAATTGATAATTTTACTGAAACACTAATAGGTGCATTTGAATAATATTAATTGCTTGAAATTTTTAAAATGATAATTTTTCCATGTGTCGGTCTTTTGAAGTTTTTTCATCAGTATATTATAATTTCAACTAAACAAATTATTTTTTCTTTATTAAATATATTTCTTGCTTTTTAATCATTATTGTTATATTGTTTCTTTGGTTGCTTTCTTATCCTTGTTAGATACATAAAAATACTGGTGATTTTTTCACCTGATTTTGTATTTTGTAACTTAACTGTATTGATATATCTGTGGGGTAGGATATATATATATATATATTTGTAAAAAGCCATAATCTGTGTGTGTTTCATTTATTTTTCATAAATTATTCTTTCAGTTTATAGCTACAGAAGCATGCTACTTAAAAGTTGAGGAATGTAGGCAATTTTTATCATGAATGTATCATTAATTTACTCAGGTGCCTTTACTCCATGTGTTGGAAAGACCATAGTATCTATATCTCTCATTTTGTAGGTGTGTTGATGTAATGCCTTCATTGATTTCTTTATATTGTGCTACATTGGTCTCCTTGAGAAAGTCCCACTCGGCTATGGTTTAGTCTCTTTTTAGTGTGCAGTTTACTTTTTGGTTTTCAAGTATGTTTTAGAGCTTTGCATCAATATTCATGGGGCATATTGGTCTATGCATTTCTTTTCTTAAAAGCTTAGACTGGTATTTCATAGTTATGAAAATCTGTGAATAGTCCCTCAGGCTTTGACGTTTACCCTCAGAATATGTATGGGTCTCATAAAACTGTGTAATCAGCCTCTATAATTCAGATCATCTGAATCAAGCAAAGCATGCAACAAAATATTCTTTTAGTCACATCTTATTGCATGTATTCTTAAAACCAAATAAATGTTGGTAATAACACATAAAAACATTGGAGTGTGGCTGGTTTACAGTGGTCAGGTGGATTTCCAATGAGTATGCGCAGCTCAAAAAGCTGTAATATAAGCAAAATAGTAACAATTACATGTCTTGTAATAAATTTCTGCATATAGATATCATGATTCATTTGGAGACAAAACATCATTTTGGGAGTTTACTTTCAATTGTTCAAATGTACAATGACAATCAAATATTTTTTTGGTATCTCAAATAAGTAAACTTATTATTTTCATCTTCCAACATTAACAGAATATTTTGAGTGTAATATTTTCAAAAGACCTGCCAACATTTTAAAGAGATGTTCTCTTAACCTGTGTACATAATTAGCAAGAAAAGTACTGATTTCATATATATATAATCTCTTTGGACTAAACTCAGTATAATTATATTTTGTCACTGATCATTTACTTTCTTGGTTTAGGAGCATAATCTGTGAATTATATCTGTATTCTTATTAAGTAGTTTAAAAAAGAGAATTGACAGCATGTGCTCTTACTGACTTTACTAATTAATATGGAATCACTTCTTCCATATTCCATAAATCTTGGAAATGTGAGCATTCATTGCTGGTTTATGCAGGAAATGTTTTCTGGTTAGACCTTATAATCGGTTGTGAAATAATAATCATCATTATTAAGGTTGTCATTTTTTACTCTCTAATAAATTTTTTAGTTTCTTAACAACTAAGAACTCAAGTGAAATAACTGTGAAAGTTAAATGATGGAATGATTTAAATAATATTCTCATACAATCAAATAACCTGGAGATAAGAATATTTTCTTTGTTTTGATATTTGCTAAATGAATGTGTATTTAAGTGAAATGAATTCATCTAAATGTATTTATTTAGATCTACATGAGAAAAAATGTGCCCTACTTTATTAATACATAATTTTGAATGAAACAAAAACTTAGAAAGTGCTCTACAGAAAAACAATAAGCACTCAATAACACTGAGAACATTTACAAAATGCTGCATTTCTAAGAACTACAAGGATTCCACTTTTCAGCATTACACCACTTTTACCTTATATAAATATATCAATCCTTATGAAAGGTTAAGAGATAGTAATATCTATCCTAAGTCAAGAAGGTTAGTGAAAATGTACTCAGAGAATCTCATAAAAACAATTGACAGAATTAAAAGATGGTAGGTCAGGCTCATCCATTAAGACTCCCTAAATTCATATATACATCCCACCCACCTACCCCCCCATATATATATATCTATATATATATGTATGTATATATATATATATACATTACAGAAAGATAGGGGGCTATTTTCTTACTGATGTCCACATGTGGTTAACAACTTTGATTGTCATCTGTTATGTTATTTTCTCATATTCTCTCTTGAAAAACTGCAAAGAAATCCTATTAAAACACCTTCCAAATCACCTCATAGATTTCAACATAAATCTAGACTTCAGTTACAGAATTATTACATAAATTATTCAAATAAAGAACATAAACATTTAGTTTATTACTCTTAAAAGTAATAAATCTGCTATGCGCCTCAAGCCTCCATGCTGAGCACAGCATTATTATTGTGAGGAAAGATGTCGATAGGTTTTCCACTTCCTAAAAATGCAGCTTATTTCCACTGACTAAGTCTTGGGGGTACACAAAAGAAGTAGTTCAAGCAAATAAATAAGTAAACGTGCATGAAATGAAAAATATAAAGTAGAAATTAAGTGTGAGCATTAGAGGTTTTTTGTTTTGTTCTCTCTCTCTCTCTCTTTTTTTTGTTCTGTGTCAATTTCTTCCTCTGCAAGTCATATAAGTGAAAAAGAATTATCCAAGGGCTTTTCTAGTTATTAATTTAAAATCTATGTCTCAAAGTACATGAAGGAGGAACTGAGAGTCACTATTGCTGTGAGATAAAAAGTACTTTATTTAAAATAGGTGTAGGCAGGTGGGGCAGTGGTGGCACACACCTTCAATCTCAGCACTAGGGAGGCAGAGGCACTTGAGAAGCAGAGGCAGGCTGATCTCTGTGAGCTCAAAGCCAGCCTGGTCTACAGAGTGAGTTCCAGGATAGCCAGTTACAATAGAAAAACCCTGTTTAAAAAACCCAAACAATAATAATAATAAGAATAATAAGAATAATAATAATAATAAAATAGATATATGTTTGCTATCATTTATATGTTTTCCTTGAGAAAAGGAATCTGTCTCTGTGGATATGATAACAACACATTTATTAATAATGAGAACTAAGTGCCCTCTTGATGCAGAAGTTGTGTAGTTACCCTTATGCCTGAAACACGACCTATATTATTGGTGAATCATCGAGAGAATACATAGAATGTATATTCATGTGCCCCTTCATCTTTAGATACCAAACTAAAAATTAAAAGAACTGAGGAAGATAGAGTAATGAGCTCAGTGCTTACATCCTTCTCAGAGTCTTATGCTGAACCTTACTTCACATGGCAGCATTTTTAGGAGATAAAGACATTATGTGATGATCCAATAGGATCACCATCTTTGTAAAAACAAACAAACAAAACAGAAAAATGGAGAGATCCCTTACTGTTTCCTGCCAGTGAAGGCCATAGTAAGAAGACAGTGAGAAATAGGTAACAACTAAAGAATTGCTCCAGTAGCAACTTGACCTTGAGTATCCTATCTTTAGAGTTGTGATACAGAAAGCTAGGTCATTTATATATCACTGACTTTATTGGTGCGTAGAGTAAGATAAACAATATTCCTTTTAACACTGAATCAAATGTGACTAATTTTATTCATTCTCCTTTTCTGGTTGCATAATGTTTACCATTCTAAAAACAAAAACAAAACTTCAAAGGCCAAACTACTTAGCATATATTCATTTTTTATCTTGTTCTCTGTGCATTCCACCCACACTGAACTATTTCTCATTCCCAATTCACTTTCATCCTTCTGAGCTGCTTCTTTGGGAGCACAGTTCAAAATGAAGCAGCTCAAGAGAAAGATGTCCTAATTCCTGAAATTGCAGGATTTGTTCCTTTATTTCCTTTTATTTCTTCTACAGCAGCATCTCTGCTTTTCAGTTGAGATTCATTTTAAGTTTTTTTTTTTTTTTGGCAGTTTTCAGATATACATTCTCTTTACAGTTCTTATGCACTCATTATGTTTATACGTTCATTTTCTTTATATAAACTGTTGAGTGTTAATAACTGATGTTCTATTGCATGATTTGATCACCAAGACAGTATGTTATGAAAAGTTGCTGAGGCAGGATGGTGAGTGTGGTTACTGTCTGTTAACCATATTAAATTAAGCATTATCTAAATTGTATACGTAGTGTAAATGAATTTGTAGTTAAATAAGAGTAGGATGGTTCAATCTGTGGTAATAAAAAGTTAGCATGCATATCTTTGAAGATAGTAGTAATAATATTCAAACCCATGTGTTATCACAAAAACAAGTATTCAGTCTAATGGAAAGATAGACTAAATAGACTGATTATTACAGGACTTATAAATCTGTGCATTCTGAGTATGGAAGAAGTAGGCACTATGAAATTACTAAAAGACCCAAATTAAAATACATATGAAACTATAGATTTTTATTAGCTGATCACAATCACATTAGCCCAGGTCTCACAATATCTCCCTTTGGGACTAGCAAATAGGAATAGAATGGTAGAGATTCAGGGTTCTGTGATGACTAGGTTTGTGTGATAAAACTAAAATGAAGCCAGTATTTTCTCTTTACCCATAAAAGGTCCTGAGGAAGAAGCAATTCTGATGTAAGAGAGAACTAAATTTGATAGAATTGCTTAGCTATCAAGTTTTAATATTAAAGGAAAGATTATTGCAAGCGTAGCATGAAGACATTTAATAAACTGCAGATTTAGCCAGAATATCTGTGTGATTTTGACATCTTGTGGGAAAATGTTTGTAGGTAAATATTAAAATCTCTAGTCTCTCAACTTTAAAAATTAGCAAAGCACATTTACAAGGTTGAACAACAAAGAGAAGTGGTGAATCTTTCTTCTGTAGACATCTGCTCTTAGCAGTGTATACGATCAAATATTTAGGAGTGAGATTCCCAGTATAGCAGCAGGCACCAGAGTAAATGTTGCGCGGGGCTAACACCCTCTCAATAATCAAGAAGCAGTGCAGAAACAGATTCTGGAGGTGTGATTTCAGAGTCAGAGAAGGATTAATTCTCAGGAGAGTGCACATCTTTTAAGTAGTTGAGGGCATATGTCAGGAGCAAAAAGCCAATAATTCTATAAAATTCTCAATTATTCAAAAGAGTAATACCAACTTTTCAGTACTTCATTTATATTAGAATAAAATAAAAGTGTTAAGATGTATAACAGAAGATTTTGAGTTGAACCCATGCCCTCAATATTAAAACAATGAAGTACTTCATATTTATCAAGCAGTAATACAGGATGGAGAAAAGTCATCTTCTTGCCTTCATAAAATGTCCATCATCTGGGACTCAACATTTGGCCTTGTCACAGAGTATCTGCCTAGCACTTGGGAATCCCTTAATTCAGTCCTCAAGGCTGAGGAAAATATGATATATTAATATTGTCCATGAAAAAGCCAAGATTGAAATATAAATTCACTATTCACACAATAAGGTTTAATGCAGAGGAGTTAGCACAGTGTCAGTATTAACACCTTGTTATTTCACAATTTCATTAGTGCATTTTTACTTCAGCCATGTGATCAATAGTATTCTACATTAAACCCTAGTTGGATCTTCAGACATAAGCACTTGAAACTATGTTCCTCTGAACCTGTTGGTAACAGTAGACTATACTGCTATTAAGCTTAGAGGGATAGAGAGAATATATTTACTCATTGGCAAATGAGTCTGAGGTGAAAGTAGAATATTGATGGTACATAATTAATTTATCTGGTGTGTGTTCTGGTTTTCATTTATCTCTATTATTCACAGTGGGGAAATAGGCAACATTTGATTTATGCAAATGACTTGACTTATGTTGGTGAGTTCCCAGCAAAGTCTAGGATTTGGAGCTGAAGACTCAGGATAAACCAATCATGTGGTAATAGATCTAGCCTTTCCCCCATCTCTTGGAAGGAGAAGGCATGGATACTTAGTTCATGACCTTCCACATGATGAAATTCTAAAATCCCTGCCTACCTGAGCATGAGACAGGTTCGTGTTTGCTCTTCATACATCAGTGCTCAATGATGATTTCAAGTCCTGCAGCCACGAAGACTTCTTGTTTGAGATTCTCATACTTCACTGTATATATCTTTTCATTGGTCTTATTTTCAATAACATGCCTTAAAAAAAAAAAAAACACTAACCACTAGTAGGTACATTTCAGAGTTCATTAAAGAAGTTTCTTTGCAAAATATGTAACTAGTCAGTCATAGTACTGGGGATCTCAGAAGCCTTGAGATTAGTCAGTGTCAATCAAGGCAATCACATGAAAACTATTTGACCTATGCCATCTTAACTAATTCAGCATAACTACATTCCCAATGTCCAACTTCTAAATGTTTAAGTATGAGTCCTGCCCCTTGGTAGTCACACCATGAGTGATTCATAGGAAACAGCAGAGGTAATTATATATTCTCTTTCCCTCTGCTTCTGTCTCTCCTTCTTCTGTTGCTACACTAGGAGCCAGCTACTACTTGAAACCAACTCCGTGGAAATATGTATGTAAGAAGAATGGATGCTTGAAATTATATTTTCTTGTACAGTGAGAATTAGACTGACTGCCATTCCTTCTGACTTACAGATTGAAATATCCAAAGAAACACAGATGGAAAATAATTCAGTGAATCTGGTCTCAGATTCCTGTCCTTTGGAAACTAGGTGGAATAATAAATGTTTGTTGTCTAAAATTTCTAATGTTTGGAAGTAGTTATATGTGAAAAGATAATTGGAACCCAAATCAACTCATGCCTTCTTTTCTCTTCCAGTTACATTAATTAGTAGTATTTCTGCATATATCTTCTAGTTAGGAATGTGTAGGGACCCAGTGAGACTTGGCCTGTGATGGCATGTGTAACTACTAATATGACAAGAAGGAAGCAGGCTCGAAATGGGTCTTCTGTATACCAAATCAAGATGGTCATAATTCCACAGAATGCATATGATATCTACAGTACTATGTTATTAAAATAACACGTAGTTTTAATTTGCTTAGAGAAAATAATACAGATCAAAATAGATAGTTATATTCACTGTAGGATAGAAAAGAAATTTAAATGAAATTTCAAGCAATTGTCCAATACCAGTATAATTAAATAATCAAAATAAAGCACTATAAGCTAGTATCTAACTAATCCTATATAATTAATTTTGGGGCATGTATTTTTTTTTGTCAGTAAGATATTTGAAAAAAATCAATTATACTGTTTTGTTTTGCTATGCTATGTGGTTTTCCTTTCTTAAAAAAGTAAAAACCACGTTATACCTTGAAGATCTTCAGTTTTTCACACATCTCCTACAATAGTGGAAAAAATATGTCTTTAACTGAATGCTTCCTATGAAGTTATACATACATGACTATTAGAAGTTATAAAGATAAACACAATTATCAAAAAAACAAATACAAAAAAATATGTGAGTAAAGAAAGTTGAATTCTTTGTCTAATGTCTATGATTTACATATTATTTGTCTCATAATCTACATTGTTTCTATAATCATTTCCCACAAAACATTACCTTTAATGCATTAGCTCCTTGGATTCCCCAAGCATGCCTAGCAGACTGAAACACCCATGCTTTTGTTATCTGTGTTTTTACATATGTTGTTCCTTCGGGTTCCATTGTACCTTCCGCAGATATTGAAGTCATTTCTCACAAACGCAGCTTCACATGCTCCCTCCTTCTGAATGGGGGTTGGTAATTCTTCCCTCTATACTCATCAGTGCATTTGCACAGATGTCTAATAACTGTTCCTTGTTAAATATTTTTATAATGTAACAGTTTTATTATTTGTTTTGATAATACGGCAGTAATGTTTTTACTAACTTATTGATATTTGTGAAGGAAGAGTGGGTATCTTTTTCATATCTAAATGTCACAGAGCTTGATCGAAACTGTTAGTGATATGATCACTTAAGATTTATTCACACAAAAGAACAGTCTGTGAACCAGAAGATCTCAAAAAAATCTTTAACACATACTCCCAGAGTCACAATGCAGTGTGGAAAGCATAAATATGAATTGTTTTGACTTTTTTATAATCATCTGTTATACATTATCGTACTTTCAAAGACTAATTGAGCTACTTAAGATCATTTGTCTATAGCTGATTAGTGTACTGAGTTGAGATGACAGTGAGATGAAGTTTCTGTGTGTGTGTGTGTGTGTGTGTGTGTGTGTGTGTGTTTTTTAGAACTTTAGCTCAGTCAAAACAGAATAGCATAGGTCATCTTGGGGAGTCAACAGTATGGCTTCTATTTTTCCAGAGAGATTTAGAAATGTTTGAAAAACTGATAAGATTAAAAATTAAAAATACCCATCATGAGATGGTTTGAGTCATTGCTCCAAACATCTAAAAATAGGAGGGACTATACTTACAGGATGGTTATTTGATATTTACTCAAAAACAATATCTTTGCAAAGATTATGAATAATTTTAAGAATATGGTTTGTACCTTCAGTCAAAATTATATGATGTTAGAAATGACCACATGAAGTCAAATGATTTTAGTGAGAGTTAAAATTATATTTTGGTTGGAAAAGTCTTAATTACAATAATGTTTTTCAAATAGAGTCCTATAATATTCATAAGGCAGCAAGAGATAATTAAAATAGCTTAAGTACTTTAAAATTATAAAATATTCTTTTATGTTTATATACTTATTACTTGTATTAATTAGAACATTGATGTAGTTATAAGAATCTAAATGTATGCTATACATATGCTTTAAAAGATATATAATATACAAGCATGCAAACATAGACTGCCTGAAAAAATTAATATTTAGTGTACATAAGATGCTTTACTTCACAGTCAAGTGTATTACAAAGTTGGTTAACACTAAAATATTTTTATTCTATTATTATTTTCCATGCTTTCTCAGAAGCTGGATCTTATATAACAAAAGTAGAAGGAAGTCAAATGCCATTATGATGTGTCTCCGTTAAATAGAACTGTAGTGAGTGGTTCTCCAAAAACCTGGAATTTGATGGGCATTCAAATATTTATCATCTTCTAATGGATAATATATTAGAATCCCCCGTATGACATAGACAATAATTAATTCTATTTTGAATCATGGCAGCAATTAAAGAATTAGAAATGTGTATAAACATTAGAATTTTAGTATGAACATATATTCCTAGCTATGACACTAAAGAGAATTACTAGAAATGATTCATCTCACTAATCCTGCATGGGATTTGAGAATAAACTGTATTAAAAAGGTAATATCTATTGATAAGGATTACATATATACTTTAATATGAGAAAACAGAAAAAATAGAAGAGAATACATATTATGTGCTTTGCAGTACAGAATTGTTAACTGCAACTGACCCTTAAGTATAGGGGCTGGGATGTAAATGTATCCATTTGGACTGGACTACAGTTATTCATCGCATTCTGACTAGTTGTGCCCCCCCTTCCCCCGACGGTTTCTCTCTGCTGCAAAGAGAAGCTCCATCAATGAGACAGGAGAGCTACACTTATCTGTGGGTATTTAGGATAAGTATTTAGAATTCAGTTTGGATTACACAGATTTAGTAAAGTGACAGTTGTGGGTTTTCTTCTAAGATCCATGATTTCACTAGCCAAAGTTTCTTGGCTATGTTTACAGTGACAGCTATGATTTTTTTATGTTGAGTGATCCTCAAGTCTAATGAGACAGGTATTGATTACACCTAAATGATAAATGCCATTATTGTACCTTTAGAGATATCATACCATGCTAATCCTTGTTGCAGTTCATAGATATTACAGCTGGGTAGTAATATTGATCACTTCTCTTAGTAGCTTGAGCAGCCCCTCCTTGAACCATGAAAACTAGTTCTCCGGAAGTAGATTTAGTCATTGGTTAAGGGCATTTATCACCAAACCTGATTATCTGAATTTGATCCATAACACTAATATGGTAGAAGAAGAGAACTGACTCCGGAAAGACAGTCTTTGATCATCTTCATGCTCCAGTTCTCACATACAAAATAAATAAAAATTTCAAAATAATAGTTATTTACATTTTTAATTATTGACTTGAATCTAAAATATTCCTATACTTTGACCAATGTGAGCAAAAGACTTGGGAGACAGTTTTCTTAAGATATTCCTGGATTATTTTTTCTGGTGCTGCTAAATATACACTAGTTTTGTTTTGTTTTTTTTTTTTTCTCCTATAACTATAACTAAACATCTGACAAGAAGCAACTTTAGGGAAGACTGATTTATTTTGTTCCATGTTTTGACAGGGTACAATCATAGCAGACAAAGCATAGTGGCAGATGTTTGGCAGTGACAGAACTATGTGGCAGAAGCTTGCTCATACCAGTAAAGATCAGGAAACAGAAAGAGGGCTGGAAGCTGGGCTGAGAAATAAACCACAAAAGCTATGATCTGGTGCCCACTTACACTAGCTACCTCTTTCCCAAATAATTCATAACCTTCTGAAGCAATACTAGCATCTGATGATCAAATATTTGGACATTTGAGCCTGTTTAGGGGATTTTGTAGCATTCCACACTTTTCCACTATGGTCCAAAGATAATTTTATAATATCAAATGCATTCAGTCTAGCTTCAAAACTCACTATGGTTTTAATACTTTAATTTTACACAAAAGTTCAAATTCATAATATTTCCTGTAAGCTCTTACAAAAAGTGAAGTAAAAATCACACATTTCCAAAATAAAATAGAACACAACAAGTATTTTTATTCCAAAAGGGAGGAAAGGAAGATAGCAAAGAAAGACCAAACCACAGGTAGATTTAAATCCAACATAGATAAACACGAAATCCTTAAGCTCCAAGTCTATTACCTAGGAACTTGATAGAATTACCTAGATTCCAATAGGCTTCTGAAACCACAACTTTCCCCTCCTTTCTACAGTGATTGTGGCTTATCACTTGGGCCCAAGTTTCTTCAGCAAATGCATCACATATGGCATCTCAAATATCCCAATATCATCACTGAAACTTGGAGTTCACACCTTCTTATGTATCTGTTCAGGAGTTTCATGAAAAGAATCTATCCTGGAAATACATCATTTCACTTCAGTGACTTCTAAGAACCTTTCTCCAAGCTTCCATAATTGCATACCTTTTGTATTCTGATTTTCTATAGAACCAGCATCATTCAGAAAGCAGCAAGTACTACTGCCAGCTCAAGATGCAGCCTGCCCCTCTTGGACCACAGCTTCGGTGGCTTAATATACTTCTTAAAGTATGTCTGGTACAATACTTCCTTAGGTTGCCCTGACTGAAGAGGATGGCCTAGAGGTTGGCTTTTTCTAAGGAAACTAATTCAAAAGTTTTGCAAATGTGTATGTATTGATATAAATTGGAGTTCTCCCTGTGTTGTCATTATACCTACAAAACAAATTTACTGTTGTCTTGGTGCAAGGTCCACAGTTTCTCTTTATCTAATTTTCTTCTTTAATAATGACAACCTGTGGGGGTCTGAGTCCAGCTCTAGTTCCCGTGATGGATTCCTCAGCTTCCACGAAGGAGGATAAACAACGTAAACTGGCAAGTGAGCGCAGTACCTCACTCTTCCATGGGACCCTTAGATGGCAAGCTTAATGCTCTTTAATAAGACACATAGAATACAACTTATGGTGATTATGACACTCAAGAGTGCTCTTTAATAGTAAATTAAAGAAAGATTAAGAAAAGCAAAGAATAAAATCAAAGAAGATAACAATGTGCACATTAAGGGAATAAAACAAAGTTTCTTTAAGCTAGCAATCCAACTCTCTAGGCCTTGCAATCTACTCTCCTCAGTTAGTTCATTCCTTTCGTCTCTCCTGTCTCTCTGTCTCTGTCTCTATGTCCATTGTCCTTGTCCTCGTCCATTCTTCTCGTTTCATTCTCTCGTTCCTCTTCTTGTTCTTCGTTCTTCTTCTGACCAAGACTTTTCTGTAGCTTAAGTAGCACACTGCAGGAATGTTTATCTAAGAGTTGCAGGTGTCAGGCATATCTCAAACAGGAACTAGGGCAAAAGGTGTCTCTCCTCTTTACAGCAGCAGGCTTCAAAGTTACTCAGTTATCACCAAAGAGTAAATGATACAATGATTAATTAGTGGATGGTAGGGATGTCACTGCTGATTGCCATTTGCCTTGCACAGACAGTTCAGGGTGCCATGAAGGCACCAAGGGAGGATTTTATGTTTTTTTTAGTTCTTTGGTATGTATATTATTCTTCTGGATCAAAAGCTCTAAATTTCTAGTCTTATCTGGTGGCCTGGCTAGGTTGAAGGCTATTTCTCTCTTTAAGTCCTGGGAATGTTTACTTTTAAGTTGGTGCAGGCTTGCTATATTCTTCGTTAGTGAAGGGCTAATTGTCTGCTTGTCTTTCCAGGTGCACTAACTTTCTAACTAAGCTCTCTGGCTTCCATCTATTAAGGCTTATCTCTTCCTGGGAAGATCAGCATTTACTCCAGGAATAGCTTTATGATGCACTTGCAATAAACCTGGATTGCTCTCACGTTCCAGAACTTGAAAGTCCGGATGTGATTACAACTTACTTCTGAATAGCATAGCTGTGTTTCATTCCAGCCCACAGTGGCCAGCTCAGGGATTAACTTGGATATTACTATTAGGCTACACAGATCTTATTATTGATGAGAAAACGTATGTCACCGTACAGTAAAGATAAGAAAGGGGCAAGGCAGTTAAGGAATTCCAGTTCCTGACAGCGGATGCCCAGGAACCTTGTCAAGCTGAAGCTTCCATAGTCTGGGTAACCTGTATCCCAACAACAACCATTTTGTCTACTCATACCAATCTTCATCTCCAACATCTTTCAACTTCCTTTTTTCACTCAGTTACACATTTCTGTCTATAATTTCCCTAACCTCACACTCCTTTACTTGCTAGCTGCATAGTTTTTTCATTTCTTTCTGTTTTGCTTTCTGTAACCATTCTAGATTTAAAAAAAAAAAATTAGTTAGCAGGGCCTGGAGAGATGGCTCAACAGTTAAGAGCACTGGCTGATCTTCCAGAGGTCCTGACTTCAATTCTCAGCAACTACAATGTGGCTCACAAACATTAATAATGGGATCAGATGTCATTTTGTGGCATGCAGATGCACATGAAGATTCTCATACACACAAATACATAAATAAATACATAAATACATCTTTAAAAATTAATGAAAATTCAGTGAGCAATAAACTGCCTGAATCATACTTGCTTTAACATTCCTCTGTCACATGAATCAATTATTATATGTTGTTTATAACTCACCTCACTTAAGTGTTCTTGGCATCAGAAAATCCAGGTAGATTTTTGCAAGAATATAATAGAAATGGCCTTCATGCCAGTTCCAAAGTGCTATCCTAGTTCTTCTTTGATAACTCATGAACATGCTTTCTGATCCATATGTCTATTGAGATTTTGCTCTCCCTAATTCTGTGTAATTTACCAAATTGCTTATTTCATGCTATTTCTTCTCTAATTGGATATTTCCAAGTCTTCAATAATCCTGAAACACCAATTTAGAAGTCTGGAGAATAACAAGGGCAGGTTTCTGGCGATAATAACCCAAACCATGGTATCATATATAGAACTGATTTTTTTTCCTTTTCTTACAACTAAATACTTGACAAGAAATCACTTGAGCAGAAATTATTTATGTTTGCACTTATTTTGAGAAAACACTTCTTATATTGTTAAGTATATGGCATCAAGACTGTCAGGACCTAATGCTGCAGGAAACGATTGTTTCTTGCTCATAGCTGGGCAAATCAAGAAGCATGAAAAGGGCAATCCCATGCCAAGGTAAGTTTCATCTTTGTGCCATTTCATTTATCCCACCCAGGACTCCAGAATATTGGATGGTATCGTCACATAAAAGGAGTCTTCCCACCACAGTTAATCCTTTGTGGAAAGAGTCCATAAACAGCCAAAAGTATGATTCATTAATGCTGTGGGTATTTCTTAGTCTAATAAAGTTAGTGATAAAAATAAATCATTACCATAAAGAACTCAACAGTTGATGTAAAGAAAAATATCACATGAAAATGGGTCAAAGTTCTGAATACATACATTATCTAAGAAAATATGTTGTGAGAAATAAACACATAAAACATATGCACCATATAATATTAGGGAACTGCCTGATGATTATTAATAAGATAGTTGCCCAAATGTATAACTAATAAAACTCTAGAAGATTGTGGAATATGTGAAAC
Organism: Cricetomys ansorgei; assembly: GCA_026225945.1. Taxonomy (NCBI): domain Eukaryota; kingdom Metazoa; phylum Chordata; class Mammalia; order Rodentia; family Nesomyidae; genus Cricetomys; species Cricetomys ansorgei. The sequence continues at coordinate 19,158,585 of JAMJFZ010001131.1, read as the reverse complement.
TTCGGAAAAAAAATTACCCATTGCTGCTTGGAATAAAAAACTGTGCAATCATATTTATTATTTTTGCAATATCTTACAAAATTACATATATCCTTATCATCTATCCAGATGTGCAACTTTGTGGTATTTATCCGAATGACTGATAGTTTAATTCAACACAAAACACAGTACTTGAATATTCACAGTAAGTTTGTTAATAATTGCCCACAATTAGAGATAACTATAACGCCTTTCAGTAAGTAAGATGACAACCCACGGTATCCACACTCAATGAGTATTATTTGACATTAAAATAAATTATCTTTCTAAACACAAAAACATTATGAAGGAGACAAATGTGTATTACTAAGTGAAGGAAATAAATTAGAAATTTCACATATTATGTAATTGTAATATATAACATTTTAGAAAAGACAAAACAGTGTAGACAGCAAAATTATTAGTACATAACATGATTGAGACTGGGAAAACATAAAGAAGGTTTTACTGGTGGTAAAGATACTTTGAGGATTACTGATCATATTTATATATATGTATATAGACATATATATGTATATATATACATACATACATATATGTGTGTGTGTATCTATAAAAATAAATATATATATACATACTCTGTATACCAATATATAAGTACATATTCTGCATAATGGTTATATATAATATGTAATGAACATAATATATATTACCAGGGTATTCATAGTTTTGAACCTGTCATAAACAATGGACTCTTAAATAAGTTTTCGTTATATTTCAGTGTAGTATCATGGATTGTCGACATTGAAACTACTAACAGTAATGGTCTCAATGCTGTTTATAACATACAATTTATTATTGAAGTTTGAATGGAACTAACTTGTACAACATAATGTTGAAATTCATTCATTACAAATCTTTACCACTGTTTTTGCTTTCCTAAAATGGCTCATTACATCACACACATTCAGGAAATGGTAGATATTTTCTGTGTGTTTTGCTGTATGTCTGTATTAATAGATGACATGTAAATGGCAGCACAAATTTCATGGCAGAAGACCTTCAGGATTTTATCCTGAACTGAACTATTTCATTATTTAATGCAGGTTAATTTCTTAGGTTGATAAATATTTTTAAAAGCTTAAGATAGGGTTTTGTAATTATGCATAGCCACCTGCTCTGAGTCATATATTTAGTCAGAACAGAAGCCTCCAGATTTACAGTTTTTTCATTTGGATGGAATTCTGGCCTAAATCTGTCACATAATTTCCAAGTAATTTTATACACAGAACAGCCTGAATCACAGTCCAAATTACTGAAGAAAAGTCACTGGCAAATCTGGAAGCTAATGTCTCCAAGTCAGCCCATTTATAGCATAGCTATCCTACAGCAGAGTGTATGGAAGAGAGCAAAGACGTGAAGAGAATAGATGACTTCCATCTGTAGCTTACTGATCTTCATATGTATAACTTTGCTTTAAATGATAATTCTATTTTCCTGGAAAAATACCAAAATAAAGTAAAAGACAAGTATGGAGATAAATTCTGGCTTCATGGAATTATTTAAAAACCTTAGTAAGCCTAAATGTAATTTTTTTTCAAAATAAGCTGAACTACAAAATACATTAAAACATAGTTTATACAGAAAATATGGAAAGAACTAATATGTGGAGGATATTCCTTTAAATATTTTTAGTTTTAAAATTCTCTGAATTTATACTTACTAACTTCAAAAATTTATTTAATTGAAATATTCTGTTAATGTACAGTATTTCTCCAAATCTCTGAAACCCAAACTTAAGTAATTCAGAAAATATCACTACTTCCATCTAATGAAGTTATTGCTCATATTTCAATATTATTTAAAATGTCCTACTTTACTTAATAAGGAAATGTCATGATTTATTTTTAATATATGACAAAATAATAAATCATATTGATTCTTGTTTTTAAGTGTGGTGAACCATTCCACTTTGGGTGAAATGCACTCCAGTTCTGAAACCTGAGCTTTTACCACTTTTCTTCAAGATACTCAGTGTGATCTGAAATTGCAGTATAAACAATCCAGTTCTATTCCAACACCACAAGGACAGACACATACTTCATTTTCATGTTTCTGTGTTAACTAAATATATACTACAACTTTGAGGGATTGGAAATGGTGTTGTGATTTGTTCTCATTCAGCTCCCACCTGCAATGCAGTATTATCTCTGAGTAATACTCATACTTGCTGTCTAGGATATTGTAGTTAGATGTAGCCCTATGGCAAAGAAGTAATCGTATTGATTTTTCACTACTGCAGCAAATACTCTTGTGTCCAGCTGCTAAGCTTTGGCAAAATACAAATAAAACCACAACTATCAGATATGCTGTGGAAGCAAGATTTCAAATACGTTCAGCTCATTTACTGCAAGGTCAATTCCAATAGCATCATCTTCATAAGTGGGAAATATTGGATAATGTTTGTAGTTCTCCATGCTTTCTACTGAGTATTTATTTTGGGATGTTTTCTTCCAGACTATTTTTGTAAGTGTCAACACAAAATATTAAGGAAAAACTTGTTTTGTGTAACATTATATAAGCAATAGGTTTGCTTTTCTTTGCAAAGGGAGAATGATTAAAATTAATATGAAAATTGTGGTTTTTATTCCCTAAAAATAGCCAACAAAATATTTTTAGAGCACTCAATGGAATACAACCTTTATAAAATAAGATATTTTAACAATGTTCTGAACAAAACTCATTTTAAGTACAATCAGTAAAGATGACTTCTGTTGATTCTAAATGCTTTGTTTGTTATTGGATGATTCTGTCCAACAGCTATTTTGTTTAATTTATAGTAGACAATTACTTGATTTAATTTGGAATGGAAAGTAGAGACCACATTTGAACTACTTTAATCTTAGAATTAATTTGTCTGCATTAGAGAAGATATATATTCTACACAAAATATTTCTAATTTTTGTTCAGGTTATTAATATCAATAAAACATTGCCCAAACTTTATTTTAAATACTTGAAGTTAAATTGGCCCCCATAGCCATCCATTGCCTGTTTCTATTATAACAGGTAGAGAAAAATGAAAAATCATGCTCGTTTCTGTTCAGCACCTTCTTCTGCTTATTACACTTCACTGAAGTCTACTCTCCATTGTAGCTGATGGCCACAGGGTCGCACTGACATCTTCACGTAACAATGTTAATACACTCCAACCAGAGAGACATCTTTCTTCTTTCTTTCATCTTGATCTGCATGATCTTTGTCTTTTCCTCTTTCTCTCCTAGCTCCTTTTTATTCTTTCAGCTTTCTCCTATTATTCTTGTTTCTTCTTTATTCAAACATACTTTTATTCTTCATTGGTAAATATCAAATGAATATGTACCTAAATAGATGACATTTCATTTCTTTCTTTCTTTGTGACTATTTATCATCTCAAATGTTGTATACGCTAAGAATTCTTTCTTACAACTTTGTTTTGTCACTGTCTTTAACACCTTCTCCAATTATTAAATGAAGGGATTCTATTATCTATTTATCTACCCATAATTTCTCTGTATAATATTTACAAATAGTATGCATACCATTTTTGTTTTATGACATTAAAGAACCTCAATAACTATATCACTAGTGGTAAGGGATTACTCAGCTCAATATAGCTAATTAATAAAGATCTATTATTCAGCATTCACTGTCAGACATTTTCAACTGGATGAAACAAGACAGAAGGATCTATTAAGGTATCCCAGAAGTAGCATGATAATACAAACACTTTTGTGTTAAAATAAGAAAGTAATGTACCATTATTCAAACTTGATATTACAAAAGAAAAATAATTCCCCTAAGAAAATTGTAGTCCACTTCTGGGATCTCATATTTAGACTTCTAAAGCCAACATGTAGTATTTTTGAATACAAGCCTTCTGTTGAAATGTCAATGAAGAACAGAGTAGTTTTATTGCAGATTCATAAAAGAACTTTGCAAGCCAAAAGCTACAATTTTATTTCATTTGATGACTTTTAAGTTATTTTCTGCCAAGCCAAATCAGGTGGAATTTTCCAGGAACTTACTAGGAGAACAGGTACAGATTTCCTCACCTATGTTACAATACATTTTCTAAAATGTGTATGGTGGACACATGCTTAGAAAATCAAATTTTATTTTTTTAATTTATTGGTAACAATGTCCTATAAATATATTGACTGATTTGAGAATGTGTTATAATTTGCCATTCATTTCATAATTGACAAATGAAACGTTTGCTTTTGATTCTATTAAAAAGAAAATCAAGTGTGCCATTTATAAATGTTCAAGTAAAAATGAAGGACTGAAAAATCCACTAAAGTAACATTAATTCTAATAGCTTCTTATATATTTTATTATTGAAAATAAAATTTATTCATTCTTAAGAACTTTATACAATGTTATTCTAATCATATTCACCTTCACTTCCTGTTTTAGTTAGCATTTCAACTGCTGTGATAAACCACAATGACCAAAATCAAATGTTGGGGGTTTAGGATTTATTTTGTTTACAATTCAATGTTACAATTCATCCCTGAAGGCTATAGCAGGAACTCAAAGAGGGAAGGAACCTGGATAGAGGAGCTGATGCAGAGGTTACGGTGTAGTACTGCCCTGTGGCTTGCTTTGGGTTCTCCCACACTACTCTCCCATCACCAGCCACGAAATGTACTACAGACTTGCCTGCAGCCTGATCTCATGAAGGCATTTTCACAGTTGAGGCTCCCTCTCTTCAGATGCCACTAGTTTGTTTTGTCTTAGGCTGTTATAAAAACTACGCATAACATTCTCCCAACTCCTCCAAGATCCACTTTAATTTTCATATACACCCAACTGTCTCTCTTCCTTTTCCTCTGCCCTTTCTCTTCCTCTCTCCCTCCTCCCTTGCCTCCCTCCTTGCTTCCTTCCCTTCCTCCCTTCCCCAATTCCACCATCCATCATTTTTATGGTTCCTGTCCTTTCTCCTTGCATGTATATCAATCCATTGAGTCCAGTTTATGTTGGTCAACAACTTTTGAGTTTGAGACCAGTTCTGGCATGTGGTCTATATACCAGGGGTCATACAAAGAACACCTAAGACAAAAAGATATTGATGAATGTATTTATGATTATATAGAAAAAATGAATGAATGCTGTCTCTTGTGAATAATTTGCTGTTATATTCTTTATATAGAAATCTGAAAATCTACTGAAATCTGAAAATGTAGAAGCTATTAGCAGAAGTTTTGCATTTGTCTGTGTGTTTTGTATACACATAGATTTGTGTGTTCATAGCATGCATATATGTGTAGAAGTCCAAGACTGAAAATGTTAGTTGTCTTTGATGAGTATCTACTATTTTATTTATGCATAATCACTCAGTTAAACTGAGAGATCTCTGACACTGCTAGTATACTTATCCAAATTTCAAAGAGGATCCCCAGCACTGCCTTTTGCATGCCTGGATTACATGTGTACCACCATATTCACCCCACATTTAAATAAATCTGGTGGTCTATATTCCAGTGTTCAAATTTACCAGCTGACTCTCAAAAGCAATTTTTAAATTAAAATATAATCACATCATCTGCCCTTTTCAATTTCTTCCTCCAACCCCTTTCCACATACCCCCATGCTTTCTAAAATTCACACACACACACACACACGCACACACACACACACACACACACACACACACAAACACATCATTCTTAGTCCATTTATTGCTTGTATGTATATAATTTCAGGGCTGACTACTTGATATTGAATAAACAATTGATGGGATCTTTCCTGGAAAGAACATTTTCTCATTCTGAGCCTTCTTTAGTTGTCCATAGTTCTTCGGCTAAGGCTAAAGTCCCAAGAGATTCTTCACTTTCATGTTAGCATATATATTGTTATTGTTTTGTTCAGGTCATATTTTTGTCAGCCATATTGTTGAGACTTTATAAGTACAGCTGCCTTAACATTTCTAGGAAACACAATATAACAGCAGTTGTCTTATTCCTCTAGATGTTATGATCTTTCCACATCCTTTCCATAATTTCTCTGAATACTAGGTGCAGAAGTTGTATTGTACCCATAACTAGTGAGATCATGGATTCTGAAGGTGAACCTACAACTACAATTTTACTAAATCAATATAATTCCTAACTGCATTCTAAATACTTATACTTGGAGTCAAGTGTAGGAGACAACTGTACCCTTGTATTAATCAGAGTTTTCTAGATAAATAGAACTAATAATAGAACGAGTCTCTCTTTATTAAAAAGGGCGTTTATTAAAGTAGCTTATAGGCTGTGAACCACCTAGTCCAATAATTGCTGTTTCCCAATAGAAAGTCCAGTAATCAGGTAGTCATTTAGTCCACAGACAAGACACCTCAGCTGGTCATCATTATACATCAGAATCATGACAAAATGAGCTCTAATTAAGTAAATTAAGAAGGAGGACAAGAAGGCATAGAACAAAAGCTTTCTTCTTCCATATCCTTTTTACAAGCTGCTACCAAAAGATGTGGCCCAGATTAAAAGTACATCTTTCCACTACAAAATATCCAGAAAAAAGTTGAGTCTTTTTGTGTTAAATGATTTAATTAAGAAAAATCACTCACAGGTGTACCCAGCTGCTTGGGTTTTAATTAATGCCAGATATAGTCAAGTTGATAAACAAGAAAAGCCATCACATCTCCAATCAATAAAATATCTTCTTAGAACCTACTGTGACCAAACCAAAATCCACAATTAATTAAAATTGATAGAATGAGTGATTGTGTCATGCCTAGCCCCAACCAATATATCTATAAAAGAAAAAAAATAGTATTATAGAAATATGTTCAGGATAATTAGGCTCAAGCAAGGTAAATTGGAAATGAAGATATTTGGATTGTGTTATATATAGTTGGGCAGTTTTGTCCAGCGCATTAGAGTCAGCCTGTAGCTTTATACATAAACTAATTTTTTACATTATAATGTATACTACCTATATCAGGATGCCAAATAAGGACACTCTAACATATTCTTGGTATATACAAAAATATGTTGCTTATACAAAATAGTAAACAGAAAATAAATCATTAGAGAAGAAAAAAGTAACAATCTTAAAGGAATACCTCTGTTAATAAAATTTAAAGTAAAATAATTTCAGATCCCTTCCAGCTGCTGCTTCTGGGTTCCAGAGACCAACTTGGGCAGACAGCCCCTGCCCTGGCAGCGCAAGCCAGTTCCAGGAGAGCAGGTAAGAATAGTGCTTGCTGACTCCTCCCACAACACTTTCCCAGCCCAGCCTCAAAGCACAGAACTACCCCATTCCCCCTCCCCCCCTCCAAACACACATACTCCCCTTCTGGCCGCTGCTTCTGAGTCCTAGAGACCAACTAGGACAGAATGCCTTTACCCTGGTGTGGGCAGAGCAAGCCTGCTCCAGGAGAACAGCCCAGAGGCCAATTCAGGTGCACAGCCCTTGCACTGACCACATAACCCAGCCAGGAGACCAGGTAGTCAGATACTGTTCTAGATCAGGCCACATAAGCCAGCCAGAAGTAAACTCCCCAAGACCCAGACTCAAACTCAGAAGAGGACTTTTGCTGGACCAATGACTAGAGAAGCCACCAGAGCTCCAGAATCCACCTTGGGCAGAGACCCCCTGCTTCACAAGAGGCCAAAAAACACAGAAGACCAGATAAAAAAGAAACCAAGAAACAAAATACTAATCCATTAAAGACAAACCTAGTAATACAGCACCAAAACTTTTAATCACTCCAAACTAAGATGTCTAATCACCAGTGTAAGAACATAACTAATAGCAACCAGGGCTATATGTCACCTCCAGAACCCAACTACCCTAGTATAACAAGCCCTGAACACTCTGACTCAGCTGAAGCACAAGAAGATATCCTACAACAAACTTTATGAAGATAATCGAGAACTTTAAACAGGAAATGAGTAAATCCCTCAAAGAAATCAATGAAAAGGCAAACAAGCAATGGGAATAAATGAGTAAACTCATTAAGGAAACCCAGGAAAACACAAGCAAATAATTAGAAATGAATAAATCCCTTAAAGAAACTTAAGAACAAACAAGCAAGCAATTGAAGGAAATGAACAAAATAGTTCAAGACCAGAAAATGGAAAAAGCCATAAAGAAAAAAAAAATTGAGGATATTCTGGAAATGAAAAACCTAGTAAGGTGAGTAGGAACTACAGAGGGAAGCTACAGCAATAGAACATAAGAGATGGAAGAGAGAACCTCAGGAGTTGAGGATACTGTGGAAGAAATAGACACATCAGTAAAAGAAAATGAACAGTTCTCAAAAGAAGAATCTTGAATGGCTGAGAAACACTTAAAGAAACGTCCAACATCCTTAGTCATCAGGGAAATGCAAATCGAAATTACTCTGAAATTCCATCTTACACCTATTAGAGTGACTAAGATAATAACACAGATGACAGCTTATGTTGGTGAGGTTATGGAACAAGAGGAACATTCCTTCATTGCTGATGGGAGTGCAAATGTGTCCAGGCATATGGAAATCAATATGATGGCTTCTCAAGAGATTAGAAATCAATCCACCTCAAGACCCAGCCATTTCACAACTGGGCATATGCCCAAAGGAGATTTCACCCTACCAGAAAGGCACTTGCTCAACTATATTCATAACAGCTTTGTTCATAATAACCAGAAACTGGAAACAACCTAAATGACCCTCAGCTGAAGAACAGATAAAGGAACTGTGGTATATTTACACAATGGAGTGCTACTCAGCTCTTAAAAACAATGATTATACGAATTTGCAGGCAAATGGATAGAACTAGAAAAATCATTCTGAGTGAGGTACCCCAGTCCCAGAAAGACAAACTTGGCATGTACTCACTTATATGTGGTTATTAGCTGTCAAACAAAGGACAAAGGTGCTGCAATACACAGACCCAGAGAGATTAAGCAACTAGGAGGGCCTCAGTGGGGACATAGGACTCTCCCCGGTAAAGGGGAAATGAAACATACAGTGCAGGTGGGCTGGGGGAGGGTAGGAATGTGAAGACAATGGACCAGGTAGGCGGATGGGGGGGGGGAGGGAGAAAATATGGGAAGAGATGGTTGGGATTGGAGGCTATTTAGTGATTGATCTGGAGACCTAGTGCCTGATCTTGTCTCATTTTGGTGCCCCCTGTTTGAGCAGTAACTCTGGGAGAACTGCTTTCTTCACTGGGGAGAAGCTGCAATGGGGATGAGTAGGCAGGGTGGGGAGGGTTATATAATAGGAGGAGAGGGAGATGAGGGGATCTGGAAGGAATGGAGGGAGGGTAGGAGGGGTTTTTATATGTATTATATGAGAGAAGAAAATAGATAAATAAATAATAAATAAATAAAATAGGTTAAAAATCGAAGCAATGTGGTTTATTATTCAAATTAAGAGTGTAATTTCAATGCTATTAATTTAAAATGTTTAAATATTTATAAGGAATTTATAAAATTTTTTGTGATTAAATGACATGATACACGAAAATAGTGATGAATAATAAAACTGTTTCTCAAAGATACTTCAAGTTGATACCATACTTATATTTTATTGTGGTTTGAGGAATGTGTAAAAAAATCTTAGTGTTCTCACTTATTTTCCACTACAAGGAACAACAAAATTTCTAGAATAAGTCTCTGTCAAGTGGCCATGAAGCTTTCCCTCTTTATGGCCTGTGCATTACTAAACTTACCAGTAAGCAATTAGAGTTTCTGAATTGTATATACATGCATAAAACCGCTTAGTGAATTGTGACAGATGCTGGCTAGGGAAGAAGCCTGAGAAGGTGTTTGTCTCCAAAGCTAAAATGAAGTGAAGAGCACAGGCAATCACTTGCCTAATTCAGGCATTAAAGCTGTGTTTGCTTCAATTGCCTAGATAATCAAAATTAAGGTGCTGGGAATACTGCCTAAATTTTCCAAGCAGTTTGTTTCATCTTTAAGAGGATTTTGCTGTGCAAATGTAAGGCATTTGCAAGAAAGAAGCAGACCAAGAAAAAAATTGTGAAATGGAACTAATATTGATGGTATTATTAATGATGATATATATCAATATGATATATATTAATGGTGATATATAATCAGCGATGAAATAATAAACACACAGAGCAAAGCACCATGGTGAAGTTTTTAGATTATTGGTCCTGTTTGAATTTTTCTTCCAAAGCAGTCATGCTTAAGGTTATATTTACACTGCTTATTATCTAATTCATTTCTTACTGGTTTATATTCAAACATACCTAACTTTATGCCACTGATTTCAAAACCCTGACTGCCAGACTGTTTTTCTCATTTGATCTTATACTGGCAATTGTTGAATATATAGACACCTAGCCTATATATTCAACCTGTCCTAATATGCTGATGTGATATTATGAATTATTTCAATGAGGTATTACACATAACAATATGTAACTCTTAAACCTTATGACATTTAAAATATAACTGTTAGAAAGCAGTGCTAAGAGAAACTACTCTAAATAGTATAATTCTTAACTTTCAGTATTGTCATGTTGAATTCATGGCTTGTAGGAAACCTGAGTGAATGAAGTCTTGAGTGAAAGTGTTGTTGATAAAGGCACAACTATGTTGAGGAAACTAGCCTTGGACCCACTGGAAAAAAGAAAAAATTCCTTCCTACTATATGTTGGGTCAGGCTTAGAGAGATGGCAAAGTCTTCAGTGGTGATGGTGGTGGATTTAAGTGTTGATATTGTATGGAAAAAATGTCCAACATAGCTTTCTCTGCTTGAACATTTATAGTCGAAAGATGGCTCCCCTACAGTGGTATCTCCCACCTGTCTACTTGATCCAATTGTATACCTTCAACTCTGTTGCCTTGTTTACCTATGTATAATAATTCTGCCTACTTGTTCAACTGTGTAAACTAACCTTATCTTTGTATCATCTGAACCCAGCTTCTTTCTGTGCCCATGTTTCTGTGTGTCTGTCTTTCCCTCCATTCTTATTTATCTTTCTGCTCTCAGTCAGATCCATCCCTCAATCTAGGCTAGAACTCAGCAATGACCTTTAGACAATTACTTATTGTTTGTGCATGCCTTTTTCATTCTCTACATCATACTTTTTAGATTCATTTTTTCTCATTTAGTGTATGTAAAAGGGTTCCTTATGACAGTTTCATATACCTGCATTTCATAAGCAGAATGAAAATATGGTAACTTAGTAGTTACTAGGTCGTGAGAAACCTTTAACATCCATGATAATCTTAGTAACTTTGATATCCTTATCTCATATACCAAAAATTCTTCTTCTCATTGTGTACTTCCTATGGTGCATTTATTGGAAGATTTCCATTGTTAACAAAAGTTGCTGCTATCAAAGCACAAATAATCTGCTGGACAAAACAATTCCAAACAATGAGTGACCCAGTTATGTGCATAATTTCCCTAGAGAACAACACTGTTTGTGACAGATAGGAAAAAATACGTTCCTGCCATTTTCAGGTTACATCTATACTAAATAGAAGAATGTTGATTTCTCATTTGACACCCAAAGATTTTAACTTCCTTGAAGTATCAAATGTGTGTTACCAGCCAAAGCACCACTGAGAGGTCCTGTGCACTTGGACCACTTTCTCCTTTTCCTGATTCTCCTTGAGAATAACACATATACATATTTATGATGTAGCTTCGTTCATTGAAGAATCAAAAATAGCTCCATAATAAAAGCAATGATGCATTTAAAAATGGATAGCAAATATCATTGCCCTTAATGTGGATGCATGCTGTTAACCCTCAATTCCTAAGCTTTAATGGAAGCTTGCAGATCTCATCACCCTCCTAGGACAAGATATTTAACTTTATGGCAATTAAACTGAATTTAGGAATATATGATATACGAAATATTACAGTCAGAGAGGCCAATGATTATAATAACTTTTCTGGCATTTCTAATAGCTTTAGGTAGTGACATTTTTAGGAAATTATGAGCATCAGATCCACACTTAGCCACAAATGCAGACATGACATGTTTTGTTTTTATTTATTTATGCCATACTATGGTACTTTGATTAATTTTATCCATGTTTTCTTAGAATAATTACTCAATGACAATATACTTTCTTTCTGAACTTTTAACGTCTACCTTAACTTTGAGTAAATGCAATGTAATTTGAAAAATAAGTAATAAGAGGGATAAAGGATTTCATAAAGTCATTTAATTTAAAGGCAAGAGAGGGTTCACTGACAAAATAAAATGAAAGTGTTAATTCTGAGTTCCGGGTCAGAATTTCTTTATTGTTCTACACTTACATTAGTATAGTACATGGTCATATGCTCTAATCAGTGGCTGTCTTATACATTGAGTTCTATCATCTATGGTTGCATTTTATAGAGATGACCCATATATCCACTGCATACTCCCATGGAATCCTTGATTCTCATGTGAAAAACTGCCCAAAGAAAATTTATTTATTCATTCTTAGCAATTAAATTATTTTATTCATTTGTATGAAATAATTGATTTCTATCTAACACAATACAACAAAACCTTTCAGATGCATTAAAAATAGTCCTGTGAGGAAAATCTGTAGCTCTGTGTGCCTATTCACATATATACACATATACACACAAATCAGAACGAACACAAGTAAATGGCTGTTGTAAAAGTAATCCTCTCCCACTTGCATGTTCCCAGTGGCAGCTCTTCCTCCCTGAGAAGCAGCGGCCTGCTGGCAGTCCTCCATCTCCAGGAGGAAAAGCCAAGCAGGAACACAGAATGGAGGGCTGTGGTTCTTACTGCATTCTTTGGGGAAGCCCTGGGAAGTTGATGAGCACAAACTCAGGAGTCAAGTGCTTGGGGGGGGGGGGCGGTCTCAACTTTGATGTAGAGGTGGGGCACATTTATAGGGTGTGCAGGGGAGTGGTCATTGACCCCAAGAATGGGACTTATTGGTTGGGGAAAGAATACTGGGAGTAACTACATCTGCACGTGGAGCTCAAACCTCCCTGTGCTTCCAGCTACAGGGCAGACAAAGCATCAACCACATTTCTTTGCTTCTGTGAAGCTGCCAGGCTAAGGAAAGGAGAGGACAAATACCTACCATTTTCATCCCTAGGAACAATGAGGAGTCCAAAGACAGCTTTGATTGGCTCTTAGCTCTTAGGACAGTCCCACAAATGGCTTAATGATGCAACTCATAATGTTGGGAAAACAAGAAACAAAACAAATCCAAACCTAATAGACAGCAAAAAAATCATAAAAATCAGAGCAAACAGAAGTGACATAGAAACAAAGACAGCCATACGAAAAATGGAGGGGGAGGGGGAGGGAGAAGGGGTAGAGGAGGGGAAGGACAATGGTTAACTATCCAAGAGAAAGAAGTGAGGACCCAAATTAGGTAAATCAGAAATGAGGGGAGAATATTACAACAGAAACAAACAAATAAACACAAGATAAAAGCAGAACATTATAAAGGAATGTGTTAAAAACCTATATTTCATTAACTTGGAAAACCTAAAAAAGATGGATGAATTTCTAGATTCAGCCAAACCACCAAAATTAAAGAAGTCAACAACCTAAAACAAATCCATAACAAATGAAGAGATTGAAGTTGTAATAAAAAGCTTTCCAGCTTAAAAATAAGTCAGACCAGAGGGATTCATACTAGTATTATATTTGTGAGCCTGTACTGCTCTTTGGAACTAGAATTTTGCAACTCCTTGAAAACTAAATAATGCACATTGTGGTTATTACATAGGGATGTAAACTTGATTCAGAAGGAGGTGAACATTATTTTCATGTTAGATTATATGCCTGAAAAAAATAAACATAAGATCATTTTTGGTAAATTTCATCACAATTTTATGATGAAATGATGAATTAGATGTATTGGGCATGCTTATTCTGTTAAAGTGAAGATAAACAAGTGTTGAATGATTGCCCATGTAATAATAAGTAATATGAAGAAAATTACAGCTGAATAAACTAATGTCGGGCAGAAAAGTTGGGGGATAAGTCTTTAGTAAATGCGAAGCATATTTCTTATATTCTGTTGAAGAAGGAAGATACTTGAAGTTCTCAAATCGACTCAATAAAGGATGTACTAATAAATTTGGCTTACAAAATATTAAGTTATAGAAAGTAGAATTTAGCTAAAGGAGTGCCGCATCAATATAAATAGAAGATAAGTTGTATATTGACTAGACATTTAGAAACTCTAAGAAAGAAAATTCTGTACCATAATTGACATTTACTGTTGCCAAGATAGTTTCTTCTAATGTTTATTCACAAAGATTGATCTCTAATTATGTTCTAATCTTATCACAAAGAGAGACATCCTTGAATCACCATTGGGTACATACCTATATCAGAGACCATGTATCTATGAGGCAAGTCTATGGGGCAGCATACACTCCCAACCATCAAGTCCTGTTCTTCCATTAAGTCAATGTGTTCTTATCAGGAAAATTATAATTTTTATCAGGAAAATCAAAATCTGTCTGGGGTGGGATGTACATGAGTAACAATTATTTGAAAAGAACAACGCTGGTACACATAAGGAGTAATTCTGAAAATATCTTTGCTGTATAAATCACCCATCTGCCTGAGTGTCACATCACATATTTTCCTGTCTCTGTTTAAGTATGTTCAAAGCATAAACTAGACCTGGAACCTAAAAGAGACTTGAGGATGACAGCTAATGTGGAATGCATAAGCTGCCTTTTGAGCATTGGCCAGAGCTGGACATATGTTATTAAGGAGCTTTTTCTAAGTATGTGAAGTTGTTTCTTACTTGGAAGGCATATTATTTCTATAAAAAAATAATAAATTTGTAGAAGATGGATGTAGATTTAGGGGAATTTCAGTGCCTATAATAATGAAAGTCAAGTGACCCAATAATCTCTAAGTAGTACTAATGCAATTAGATTTTTAAAAATATAATAAAAAACTAAGGGGAGTACTCTCTGAGCAACAGTGGGACAGAGTGAACAAACAGACACATAGTTAATGAGTGGGAATCTGCTAGTGATTTTTGGGAAAGATACAATTGCATGTGAAGCAAAACAAAGGAATTTTTAAGTGGACAAAGGATGTGATCAATTCTTTCCAGTATTGTTGACTACTAAAACAAATAGTTACTTAAAATTGCTGTTGAACTTGGCAAGTTTCTGATTGATTGTTTGTTGAAACTGTTAGATAGTATGCAGTTAGACCAATTTCAAAAGCCTATGGGAAGTTATCTATTATTCACCTAGGGTAGATGATATCCCAAATGCCTTTAGAATCTTTTCATCTTAAATTCCTATCGATTTATAAAATAAGTGATTATGCTATGTTCTCATGCTATGGAGATCAATTTTCACATAGAAGGATGAGAGAGTACAACACTAGAAAATTATATTCATATAGGATGCATACAGCTTAAAGAAAAAATCACATGTATTGCACAGCTGGAAATCTAGAATTCTTCATTGCAACTACATCAGAACTAAATCTATAGCACTGATGGCAGGGGGACTTCGTGACTTAAGGATGTAAGTCTATTGCAAGGTGGTCTGTTCTATGTACAGATTAATTGATAACTTCCCTTGTCATAAAAATCTGTCCCTGTATAACAGAAAAAGTGTTTTATGTTTAATAATGTCTGTTAAGTGAAAGGAAAATATTCTCTAGGGAAATGCTTTGAATGTAGTCAGTCATTTTTTTAATTCTTTCATCCAAACTTCGCATGACTCTTTAATATACAGCTGACATAATCCAGCAAAGGTATGCAAAGTGCTTTTGAGGTTTTGCAAAGAATATACCAGATGTTAATGAAAAGTGTGTGTTTGGAGAGCATGTGTGAACATATTACCAGGGTACAGTAAAAAACAACTTTTTTGTAATAATTTCTACTGTATTTATCCTGAGCTTCCTATTTATGATCATCCCCAATTTGTAACTATGCATATAATCTTTTTTGGTTATTTATTCTTTTTCTAGTGGATAAAATTCATGGTCCAAACTTCCTAAACGAATACCCTGTCACTACACACAACCAATGGTAAACACCAATAGAGTTATCTTCTTCATTTGTTTTGTTAAAGGAATTTCTCTATCTAGGGTGGAAATGAGTATGAAAATAAATTCATCATAGTAACAAGAAAACTGTAGGGGTTAGTGATTTTTTGCTATAATATTTCCTATATTTTAAATGTTCCTTCCAAGAATGACTAGAGCTCTAAATACATTGATAAATTATTCTTTATTTGAAGTACCTAGAAATAATAACAGATTATCAGCCTCAACATAAACTATACAGATAAAGACAATCATTTTATCATGTGTTCTCTATTATCCATTATAGTCTAATTACTTAATAATTTCATCTCAAGAATTACTACAATATGATATATTTATCATACATATTTAACTACTAAGAACTTAAAATTATTAGGGTTCATTGGTACAGGGAATTAAGTGAACCACTTTTCTCTTCTAAATAGTTTCCTAAGGATAAACATGCCATTAAAACAAGAGGAAAATACAATTCATATTTATCTTAATTTTCAGAGAAAAATAATTTGTTAGCTAGTTTTCTCTATATGCATCGTGCATAATTGAGATGTTTGTACTTGAAGAACAAATTGTTTCCCTGTATTAAATTAAGCATTGTAATGATATGGAATTGAAATGAAAATGTATACTGCCAGTGGGCATTTCAAATTGCTAAATTATAATGAGCTTCCAGACACTAAAACATCCAAAATCAGAGATATGTAACAATACATTATTTCTGTCAAGTATAACCCAAATTAATTATTTCTATCACAAATGATACAGAAACATTTCGTCATTTCACTTTGAACCACAATTAAAACACATTGAATAAGTATTCTCTGTTTATTTCAACATCAAATTTACCTTGCTCTCTGTGCTGGGACCTGAACTTTTCTCAGCTAAATTTGATACTGAGATGTCAGCATTATACCATTAGTTTAATGAATAACAAATACATTTTCTTTGTTTAAGTAATAAATAGGAAAGTGTTAATATACCTGTAACAACAATTATTATATAGTCTATACCATAAAAATGCACATTGTATTGACCTTTTGCTCTTTTTGAAAAAAGTATTGTAAAAAAATGCATTAAATACAGTATAACATTCCCCTGCAGCATGTTTCATAGTTTTCCCAGCTAACATGATTATAGGCTTGATACTATTTAGGCTGATCTGTGCACAGTCATTCTCTAGGATCTAGTATATTTTAGCATAACTCATGTGAGATCAATAGGTTGTGTGGATGTCTACATCTAAAAAGTCATCAATTTAGAATGAAATTCTTTTTTGCTAAGTATCTTATATGGTTCTATGCAACCAACTGAATGTCATTAAGCAATTCTAGGAACTCCTATTATAAACAATCAAAATAGATAAAAAGAAATAGCTGCAGCTCACCCAGTTTCCCTACATTTAAATAAGAAGTCACCAGTTCTAGTAATGATTTATCTGGAACATTCACACAGCAACAAAATTCCGAAGTGTTTCTTTCTAAAATATGGGTCAAATAAAGGAATTTCTTTCTCATCTGTAGAGAAATAGGTCTATGTGGAAGCTAGGAATGATCTATACTCCAGGGGTCTATGTGAAAGGAATCACATTTAGAGGCCTGTGTGGTCCAGATGGAATGTAGAAAGAATGTTAAGAATGTTGGTATACACTTTTAATTCCAGGATTCAGAAGGCAGTGGTGGTCAACACCTTTTATCCTCAAGACAGAAGCAGACACAGAAATCAGAGCTCAGAATGAGTCACTGTCACAGAAGAAGTAAAGTCTATGATGAGTCGATGAAGGGCAGGCAAAGTTACATATCAAAGGAAGAGTTAGTCGAATGAGTCAGAGTGAGGACATGCCTAACTCTCATGATTTAAAGGTGGGCTCTCTGCTCAGAGCAGAGTCAGTTATAGAAGAGTCAGTTACAGCAGGCAGTATTGAAAAGACTTGGGCCCCAAGGGCGCGAGCCCCTGTCAGGGTCTAAGGGTGAGAGAAGACCTCCAAAGAAAACCCACGAGACTTAGGATCTATGCAACTGCATGAGGCTTTTAATATCTGGCGCGTAGGGGTTCACCTTCCGCAAATCTCCACATCGGGAAAATGGGAGGCGAACCCCCATTCCCTTGTCTTTTGGCATTTTATGGCATGCAGGGGAAGGGGGCTGGGGATTGGGCGTGCATAACTTTGGCTTAGATTCGGGAATCTGCCTTTGTTATCTTTTAAATTGATTGGCTCTGCTTGTCTGCTGCGGAGGAGGGTCCCTTATGAGTATGTGACAGCTAGCACCTGGGCAATGAAGCTTGAGGAAGTTTGTTGCTTAATCCTGAGACTTGAAGGGGTCATTGTTTAACTCAGGAATCTGATCCTGGTTCTGAATCTGAATCTGAACCCCAGGTTCCCGGGCCTTTCAGTATGAGGTGAGAAATCTGAAGCAGGCTGATGGGCAAAAAGACATACAATGAAGCAGTTTGACTGAGGAGCAGAGAGGCTGACTGAGGGATCATAGAGGACTGAGAACTCAAGGAGAGACACAGAGACACAGAATCATGTCGGCAAAAGTTAGTATCAGATTGGAAGAGTGAATCAGTTTGAAGTCTGGCATAGCAGTTCACTTTGAGGCAGTCAGAGAATTAGCCAGAGTAAGATGGAATCAGAATATTTCATTCAGAAACAGTCAGCTGGCTCAGAAGGTCAGTTTGAATCAGGCATCTTGCAGAAGAGTTTGAGCCAGAACTAGAGTGCATTGAATCAGAAGAATCATTGTTCAGAAGGAGCTAGTCAGAGTGTCTCAGTCTGCAGTTAAGTCTTGGAGGTTGATTAGATTGTACGGAGGTTTAAATGTTCTAGATTGTACAGAGACTGAAGGTGTCAAGTTCTAGGTTCTGGCTAAGAGGAATAAGAATAGATTATACAGAGGCCGAAATGCTTCAGAGCTCCAGGCTAGAACTGGTGCTTTATCTATCTATCTATCTATCTATCTATCTATCTATCTAATATCTATCTATCTATTTATTTATTTATTTATAATTTTAAAATTTGCTTTCTCTTATATAATGCATTCTATCACCCTTTCACCCATCCCTTCACTCCTCCCACCTTCCTCCTACCTCCCCTCTCCCCCAGGCTTACCCTACACCCTCTCACCCCCACCTGTACCTCTCCCCCGAAAAACAAAACACAGTCAAATGAAGAAGACTTTAGCAAAGACCTCTAGTAATGGGGGATAGGGAGCCTAAACAGACTGTCTCCTGTAACCAGGCAAGGCTTTTAGTGGTGGGACAGGGACATCATTCCAGCCACAAAAACATCAGTCTATGGCTTATCCCTGCAGGATCTACTGGGTCAATGGAAGGGTAAAACACCATACTAAAGGAGGAAAACCATAACCAATACTCCAGAACAGGCCAGAAACTAAAGTCTGAGCAGTCAGGAGAAGATGTCTAATATTATCCTGCTCTCCTCATAGATAGCACCTAGTCCTGTCCTCAATAGAGAGGCTACCTACAGCAGCTGAAGAGAGTAGATGTGGAGACTTAGGGCTACACAAACTGTGGAGCTCAGGGAACCCCAGGGAAGAAATGAAGGAGAGATTTCTCAGACCAAAGTGGTTAAGGACACCAAGAGAACAAACCTCATGGAGTCAATTGACCAGCACTCTTAGGGGCTCATAGAACCTGTGATTTAATTAGCCAAAGAATAAACTATCTTTGAACCCAAATCAATGGCTACACTTATCATTTTTTTAATCATTTTATTGACAATTCTAGAGAGTATAATCTTAAATGTAAATAAAACCCATCTTGATAATGTCACAGTTGTTTTTAAAAAAAGAACCTATATCTCTGGTATAAAAATCTAATTAAATTAATAAATTAAATTGATTGAAAGTTGAGTTATACAGTATTTGCACGTAAATTTTTTTCTATAAATTAACAGAAATTGAAATAAATAAAAACAAAGTGATTACTTAAAGCAAATTTGAAAGACATTTAACAAACCTTAAACTTAAACCTTCAAAATTGCTGCCAGAAGTTAATGAAGATTTGATAAATGCTGTGGTAAAATAAAAACAAATAGAAGGTGAATGCTGTTAGGTTAATTTTTCCCTTGAAATGATTGTAATAAAGATTGAATTATAACAGATTTTTGTGAAATATAGAAAATTTAATTTATTATTTATCTACTAATATAAGATTTAATGAACAACCAAAAATTTTAAAAAAAGAAAAATTGGAATATTTTTCAACAAATGTAAAGATTTTGTATAATAGGGCTCCAGTAATCAGGAGTGTTCTGTATTGGAATCAGGTGTGTTCTGTATTGGAATCAGGTGTGTTCTACATTAGCATTGCACCAGACCAATAATACCTGAGAAGCGATGCAAAAATCTACAAGCAAATCTCAGTCTCAACAAGTTTAAATGATATTGAGTTACCCATAAAATTCAATAGGGTAATTGATGTAATTCCCCCCTCCCCAGGCTTCATAATTCATCTAATTTCCCATTTGTCTTCAGCTTGCCAATTCTGCCCAACTCTTGTTCTCATTATGCTTTCCTACTTCTTCACACTACCCATATAAGTTACACTACTTTTGGTTAAAGGCAAATAAAGATCTTTGAGGGATATATTAGGGATACTAGGGAAGTTTAGTTAAGATAGCTCATACATCATACTGCAAACTGGAGGCAAATGCTACCCTTTTAAAAGCTTCAGTTTGACATTAGCATCATGGGTACAGTTTTTTCCTTCATTATCTATCACTTTTGTTATGTTGTCAAATAAATGTTTGAAAGAACTTCTCTTTATTTAGCCTAACTTTACACTCAATGAATATACAGAAATAAATTTAAACAACCAAACATCCTTTTTTAATTAACTTGCATGTAAATTGGACAAAAGCCTATTTCCAACTCTGCTGCCTGAAGCACTCTCCTTCTAGTTTGTAGGGAAGAATCAGAAGGGCAGATTGCATCTAATCACCATATGCTACGGCCATGACTTCCCTTGAAAAGAACTGTAAAAGGAGACAGGAAAAAGGTTTTAAATATAAAACATTTTTTGGCAAATTGAAACAACGCAAAGTTAGTTTTTCCAATACCACATTTTAGTGGCTACTGTGATTTCACAGTAATAACTGAAAAAGTTGTTATCAATACTGCATAAGGAAAAAAAAAAGAAATCAAGTTGGATAACCTTTCTTCAGGCAAAATATCATTTTCACAATGTTAATTCCTCCAATCCATGTTGTCCATGTGAAAGTGGACATGGACAACCTGGAATTAACATTGTGAAGATGACATTTTGCCAAAACTATTGCAGGTTCAATAGAACCACAATCAAAATTTCCAACTCATTTGTCTTAGAAATCCAATAAACTATCCTAATATTCACATGGAACCACAAAAGACCCAAGATAGAAAAAAGAATTTCCACCAAATGAACAATGATGGAGGGATTACCATTCCGGATCTTAACAAATAGTGCAGAGATGTAGTAATACAAACAGACAATATATCATTGACACAAAAAGGAGATACGTAGATCAATTGAACAAATTGAAGACTGCAACATGAGTACACACAGCTTCAGCCACTTAATACTTGACAAAGATGCCAAAAACAAAAACTGGAGAAATGAAAGCATTTTCACTAAAAATTTCTGGGAAAACTGGATATGCAGAAGAATGAAATTAGACCTGTATCTATCACCTTGCAAACAAAATACCTTGAAATGAATCAGAAACGTAAGCGTGAAATCTGAAACACTGAAACTGTTAGAAGAAAACAAAAGCAATACCCTACATGATATAGAGGTAGGGAAAGACTTTCTTAATAGGACAGGAGATGCCCAAGAATTAAGGCCAACAATTGACAAGTGGGACTTCAAATAGCTAAGACAAAACAAAACAAAACAAACAAACAAAAACTTCTGCACAGCTAAAGAACAACCAGCTAGGAGAATAAGAGGCCCTTAGGATGAGAGAGAATATTTATCAGCTATACATCTTACAGAGGATTAATATCCATAATATATAAAGAACTAAAATTAAAAATAATAAATGACCTGTTCATAAATCAGGATACAGAGAATTCTCAAAAGAAGAAATGGCTAAGAAATATCTCAGAATGTTCATGCCCCCTAGCAATTAGGGGAATGCAAATAAAACAACTGTGAGATTTCATCTCTCTTTAGTCAAAATGGCATAAGTCAACAAAAAAACACATAACAAATGCTGGAATGGGCATGGCATGGCGAAAGGGAAACTTCATTCACAGTTGGTGGGATTGGACATTGGTGCATTCACTGTGAAGAAATCAGTATGAGTAATACCAAAGTCTAAAACTAAATCTACCATATGATCAAGTTATACAACTCCTTGATATATTGACAAAGGTCTGGACTTTATACTCCACAGATACTTGCTCAGGCAAGGCTCATTGTTGCTATATCCACAATAGCTATGAAACAGAAACAATGTAAACATCCTTCAGCTGACAAATGTATAATGAAATTATGTTTCATATACATTATTAAACACTATTCTTCTAAAAGAAAAATGAAATAAACTGTGCAGGTAAATAGATGGAATAGAAAAGATCATATTGATTGAGGTAACCAAGACCTAGAAATACAAACATTGCATGTTCTCTTTTATTACAGGCTCCTAACTCCAAGTCTTTGGGATAAGAATACAGATTCTGAAGTAACTGCAAAAATCAAGAAACTAAAAAGGAACCTTGCTGGGGTAGAGAGATGTGGGTGGCCATAAAGAGAGGAATAGAAAGATGTAAGAGGTCTGACTGAGGAAATGGAAAAAGAAACAGGAAGGAGAAGATAAATATAAAAGGAGGTTTGAGGGTACGATAAAAATAAGAAAGATCTATTGTCGGCTATTTCTCCCAAACTCTCTCTTCCCACCTGACACTGACTTCTTCTGCTGAACCACCTCAGTGTCTTATCTGACTGATTCTCTAACTGAATGCCTGACTCTCTGAGCTGAGAGCCTACTTTTATATAGTGAGAGTTGGGTGTTTCTGCACTCTGCTAACTCCTCTTTTGATTCATCACTTTGCCTTCTCTTCACTCTGATTCATCTCAGATTTCACTCTTCCTGTCTGATATTGACTCTTTCTGAGATCGCCTTCTGTCTCTGCTCCCTCCTCTGCTTCTACTTTGCTTCCTTCTCTGAACTCTGAACTCTGCTTCTCCTCTCTGCTTCTCCTTCTGAGCTCTGCCTCTGCCTCCCAAATGCTGCGATAGAAGACACACACCACCACTGCCTTCTGAATTAGAATTAAAGCTGTGTACTCATTCTGTTCTTACTTCTGCCTCTGACTTTCTGCTTCTCAGTTTACTAACATGCTCTGACTCAATCTCCTTCCATTCTGTTCATCTCTACTGTTTCTCTCTTACCTCTGAATTGAATGTGAACTCTGACCTGAGAACCATGATCTAAGAGCCTTGACTTGAGATACGTGACCTTCTTCTGAAATGACTGATTCCTCTTACATCCAGAGAACAGGGATCAAAGGTGTGCACCACCATTGCCTTCTGAGTTGCATTACTTAGAGGAGTGTGCTGCGTTCCAGGCAATTTGCACAGGCCTTGCATGTATTTTTTTCCAAGAGCAGCCACGTTGCTGGATTAAAAAATTAAGTATTCCTCTACACATATTTTCATATAATTGAAAGCTATATATCCCATTCTCAAATTTTGTTTGGAATATATGTGCGCCTATGAATTCCATACATAAATTTCACAAGCATAATGTTATGCTAAGAAATAAAGAAAGATTATAATCTGTGTATAGATAGATGATAGATTGAAAGGTAGATGATAGATAAATAGAGAAATTGATTGATTGATAGAGTGATAGCTGGAAAGAAAATGACTCCCACCGGCTCATATGCTTGAGTGTTTGGTCCACAGTGGAAATGTTTGAAAAGGATTAAGAGGTATGGCTTTGATGTAGTAGATTATCAATGAGGGTAGAGTTTGAAGATTTATTCTACCCCCATTCCTTCTTTCCGTGGTTTAGAAGGTAAAACTCTCAGATACATCTGCATCATCATACCTGCCTGAATATTGCCACACACCTCCCACGATAATAATGGACTAATCCTTTAAAACTGTAAGTAAACTCTCAATTAAATGTTTTCCTTTCTGAGTTGCTTTGGTCATAGTACATTTTCACGGCATTTGAACAGGAACTAAGACAGATATAGAGTAAAACTATTGACCAAATAAACTCTTTATGTCTGAAACCAATATTATTGTCAATATATTTTCATTATTTTATTAGTATTGTGCCATGAATTTATTATGTTCAAACTTTTTGATCTATAGATTTCAAAAATTTTTAATCAAGTTAGAAGATTTTAGAATGCATTATTTTATTATAGGTCTTATTTATCTTGAATATATGTTTTGTGTTAATTATGCAATACATTTATATTTTCTGCCTTGTTATGTATATGTAATATAGTCAGTAAAAAGTTTCATAAAAGTCAAGTCTATGTAAAACAGTTTTGAAGAAAATGATAATTTGGGAGTTATACGCAGTAAAACAAACTATGAAACTATGTCATTTTTATTGTATTCTTTCAGAACAATGGAGGCAGAAAAAAATTGGAAAGAAGAGGAAAAAATTGATACAATAAAAAGTAGCCCATCTCTTGAATCAATAAGAAATAAAATTATGCTCAGGAAAGTAACTTAGAGTATTATGTACCAAAATCCGCCATGGATTTGATGAGATCAATAAATTAATGTTTTCAGAAAAATTTAGCAACTATACTCATTCAAAATTATTGTGATTTGATCAATAGGACTGCTATTCAAATATTCATTTTATTTTACCCTTCTTCCTCTGCCAAATACTAAATTATCTCCCATATGTACTTTTTCTTTTAAAGTTTGTTTTAATAAATAATGTCCATCAATTTTCAGGTAACATTGATTACATCATTTGCTTAGATTGAGAATAGATGGGGATTTTTCACTCTGCCTAATTAATTCTTTACTTTGTTCCAGATGTTATCTGTCCTACCCCCTACAGGCTTGACTACCTGTCATCCTTCCAACCCAGCTTCACCTCTCAATATTCCCTGCTATTATAGTAGTTGAAATGCCTCTGTTGTTTTTTATGCTGTTGTAACTTCAGTGCTGGGTGTTATCAAACAGTGCCAATTGATAAAACATACTGTCCTCTCATAATGGGGCTCATATCCAGAAGCCTTTAATTTATTAGTGAGTCCCTAGGAGGAATATAGAGACTTCTGGGTGCCTGAGAACAAAGAAAAGGGCACCTAGACACTCAGCCCATTGTTTTCAGAATATGTCTCAGGAGACATGACATTTGACTGAAAAAGCAGACGTGCTATTTGAAAAACCACACACAGCTAGTTAATACACCACATAACATTTGATCTTTCCTTTCAATTATTTAATCTATTATGACTGAGACTGCATTCCTCCAATAGAAGTTAAACCATTCGTTGTTTTGTTGTTGTTATTGTTAGAAAGTACAGGTGTAGTCTGACGTTCCCACCATTTGGCTTTGTTGTTGTTGTGTTTTTTTCTCCAGACTCTCCTCTAATCAGTGACAACTGAGTTATGAGTAGAGGTTTTAAGTCAAAATGTGGAATATTATAAAACAGCAAGTCCATGCATACAGTAACAGAACTGTGACCCTTTACTCATTATCTCATTAATCATATGCATTATGTGGATATACTAAATGATACAGCCAGTAATGCATTAAATGTCAAAGACAGTATAATTTGAACCAAAAATAAGTACTGGTGCTTCATAAGACTTAACCTATGAAAAATGCGAACTTCACAATTTTATAGTTACAAGTATGTTCCTATTAATTACATTATATATTTTCTTAGTAATCTAAGTGAATATTAACCATAGCTTATTGTATTGTTAAACATAAATCTTTACATTGGGAGTCAGCTGATAAATGGCACTTTCTGTGCAAATCTGGCAATCTGAATTGGATCCCTGGAACCTGTCTGTGTTAAGATCGGAGAAAATCTGTTCCACGTGGTTGATTTCTGGCTTCCACATACATATGTGTCACCACACTCACACACTGACATCCCAAACACACACGCACACACATACACTCACAAACATAAGCACACATGCATAAATGCACTCACTCACACACGTGCACAGAAAAACACGTTAAATAAAACTTATAAAAAGAATCTTTGTTCTAGCATATGAGCTACTTTGATTTAAGTATATTTACTTGGATTAAATCTTGTATACATGATTTTATTGTGATGAGTTTTAAAGGTAAAGAATATGATGCCTGAGAATAGTGAAGATAACAGAAAAGTTAGAAGCAGTTCCCTTCCTTTAAGTCCTTTATCAAACACTGACAAATTACTGATACTTTCCATTGACTCTTTGCCAGTGCATAGTAAATTGGAAGGCTCAATCTAAATACAAAGAAATACAATTACTATTGGATGGCTTCTCTCACAACCAAGTTAAACTGAAATTTCCCCATATGTTTGTACATACCATGATCCATTTTCTACTTAATTGAACATAACACGTGGATTAATTGCTGTAAATTTATTAACTTTTGCTCTTAGAAATTCAGATTTTCCTTAGAACTTCGGAAAGTCACAAAGAATTCCGACTTGTATTTTGAAATGAACTCGGAGGCCAATATTCAATTGTTTGAAACTTAAAACATTTTACTTAGGCATAATCTCAAAATATACTCTATAAAATGCTTGTTACTTCTTATACATACAAATGAAATGAGATTTTTAACATGGTCCCTGTTTTACAAGTATCCATATACATGTTCTTATCATTAATCTATGGTGTGGATAGATGCAAACAACCTTTGTTTTGTATGTTGAATCTTCTAATGTAAAGCTTTTATGTAGGAGGTCTTCAGAATTAACTACAACACAAATTTATAGAGATTCGCTTCACATATCAGACAAAAGTTAAGTTCACAAATTAAATTTTGTATCTTCAATAATAGTACAATGAAAATACATTATTTCTAAAACTGTGTGGAATTATTTACAGAGGCATGATGTTATTTGTTTTCTTGACTGAGAGTATATTAAAATAAAAGAAGTGAGTAGTTTTATCATTAAAAGAAGTCCACAGGAACAAAGAGAGTTACAATGAATCACTGTGCACTGCACTGGGCAGGCATATGAGTTTTTTAACCACACATAGTGCATACTTACCTTAGGATTACTCAAAGGAACAATTAGGCATCTGAGTTGATAACTGTAGGTTTCCATAAGGGAAAGTTACATACGAAAAAAGTTACATAAGAAAAAGCTGGAATCATAGATAAGAGCTTGAACACTGGAGGTTCCAACATGTTGGATTTGGCTAATTACTCCAAAGAAATACCAACTAAAGCAATGATTAAAGTTAAGAAATAGTTTCTATCTAAATTAGTGTTCCTCAACCTGTGGGTAATGATCCCTTTGTGGGGATCAAATGACCCTTTGACAGGGGTCACCTAAGACTATCTGTATATCATATGTTTATGATATGATGTGATTTATAATATATGATTCATAACAGTAGGGAAATTACAGTTATGCAATAACAACAAAAATAATTTTATGGTTGGAATCACCACAGCATGAGGAACTGTTGAATTAAATCAACTGAGGTAACTGAGTTTACTGAGGAATTAAAGGGTTGCAGCATTAGGAAGGTTGAGAACCATTGATTTAAATGGTCATCTGGAGATGTAAATGAAGTATTTCAGCTCAACTTTGGATGCTGTGTTGAATTTGAAGGCGGTATAGAAGAAGAACTTGGAGAAACAAAGGTCATGAATAATTAAGCCATGTTGTTCAAACTGAAAACTTCTTGAGCAATATCTAACTTCACATTCTGCAAAATAGCCCCAAGGAAGAAGCTGAATGCATTGAGATGATTTCCTCCTGTAAGGGGGTGGATCACAACATCATTGTGCAATGAAGTTTAGACTCTGCTATCCTAGGAATCCAGGTGACTATAAATTTAGTACAATGAAAAGAGACTTTTTTCTTTTTTTTTTGCATTTAGGGGTATCTAGTAGGACATTATAAATGCTGACAGGTAAATACCTTAGTTATTCTCTTTGTTCCACTAGCCTTGAAGAGGAATGAGATGGATTAAGTATCACATTGTAAAAGATACTGTCTAAATGATTAGTGTGACTACGTGCAGAGTTGGGGAGTCTGATCTAAAACGTAAAGGAGACAAGTATAAATTAATTAAAAGACAGGCTTTTAATCTGCTTCAGTGACCTGTGGGCCAAGTGAGAGGCCACAGTTTTTAAGAAGATAGCTTGTAGCTGCTTGCAAGAGTACCACAGTTATTTTCTTTCCAATTTAAGAAATATTTGAGAGGTATGGTCAACATAGATCAGCTTTGCATAAAGGGCGAGTATAGCTATCTTCCTTCAAAGTTTCCTGTAGGTTTAAAATACTTGCTTAAAACAAAATGTCATTGTGAAATGAAATTATACATAAGAGAATGTCTTTTCATTTTATATAACTCAATCTCTTACAAAACAGTAAGATTTATTCAATTAAGAAATAACATTTCTTACCATGGACAGGTTGCTCTTTGGGAAAAATCTGTCATCCAAGTTTTGAAGTGAGTTAAGAAATTAATTTTGAAAAGAAAGAAAAGATTACAGGCAAGGACAAAACTATGAGTAATCCCCATTGCTCCATCATCTCTGGAAAGAGATGCCAGGGCCTAGTCAGTCTTGGGCATGGGTGGGTATTGATCTAGTGGAAAAACTTTCTTCCAGTTCCTTGCGGCTATGTCAGCAAATGAACTTTACCAACATATAAAATGTTGCTGTCTGGAGATTGAATGCCTCATTTTGGCATGCTGCTTTTTATCACAGTTGTTTGAAAAGCCAGCTAATGTGCATCTGGGAAGTCAGTAGTAGTTGAGCCATTAGAGCCTGTAGGTGAATACAACACATACACCTGCAGGCAGAAAAGGAAAAGAATGTGGTAGAAAACTCGTTTTAGTTACCCACTTCATGGTTTAAAGAAGTGAGTCCCACCCCTCATCCATGAGTTATCTAGGCATTTGGGGAGTTTTACTTTATGTCATCTTTTAGACAATTTTTCTTGAGTAACATTGTAATATTTGATAAACAGATATTTTAAAGCTGAAGAGATAAAGCTAAAATTATGCACAAGGGCAATGTATTAAGTACAGTTTTATTTGTTTATTATTACTTTGACCATTACAAAATGACTGAGGTTTAAAATCAAGAGGAAATCATAAAAGTCCATCGCAAAGTGAGATAAGCTAAGCTAGCTCACCATTCTGGAAACAATGAATGAATATGAATGTTATAGGAAGAATTCACTTATTCTGTAAATCTTATGATGTGGGAAACCATATTGTAAAATAAAACTTTATAAATGAATAAAACCATTTATAAACAATAATAGGGTTTATACTTATTGTAGATATCTATAGGGCATAAAAAATTTTCACCAGTTCTTATGACTTGAGGCAAACAAGGAGGAATGAGATTATGTTGTTAAAACACCAGTATCAAATTAGAATTTCTATCTTTGCCACATCCTTCTCAAAGTAAAATAGGCAAAATTCATTGCATAGGCGTATATGCTTTGTGTATTGTGACAAAAGGAGATTTGAAAAGACTGTAGAATTTTAGGACTACAGAAACATCCTGTGTATCCATCCCAAATTCCCAACAATCTTCATAACTCTATGGTTTTCAGTAGAAGGCAGAAAAAATACCTCTTTATCTTTGAATGTCAAAATAAAAATATTTTATTGTGATTGGATTATAGCATGTGTGTGTATATGTGTGTGTGTGTGTGTGTGTGTGTGTGTGTGTGTGTGTGTAATGTGTTCTTGTTCCTGTCGCAAATCATACAAAAGAGTCTGAGGACAACTCATGGGAATCGGTTCTCTGTTTCCAGCATTTGGACCATGGAGACCAAATTCAGTTGTTAAGGCCTGGCAATAAATGCATTTACCAGAAGAGCCATCTTGCTGGAGTTTTTCTTATTCCATAATTCAAACATTTGTCATTAAAAATTAAGGCAAGAAAATTTGAGAAACGTTTCAAATTTTTATACTATATTAATTTTCATTTTGAAATTGAAATTTACTATTACCTACATATATGTATATGCATTTCAACTACTATTAACATGAACAAAAAAATCCATTGTTATATTTTAATTTTCTAATTATTTCCATAGGGAATTTCTACTTATGTATTTTAATTTGATGAACTCAAAACATTTGATTTATAAATTTAATGAATGATGACAGACATTCCTTTTGAAATAGTTTTTGCTTTGTTTGCTTTTGAAATGTCACATGCCTAGAGCTGTGTACCAGTTCCTGCAAAACAACAGCTGTTTCACTCATGAGCGTCTATATAAAATCTGTGAGAAATAAATAGTTTTCACATTTGGAGAGAGTTCCGAACAAATATATTTACATGACAGGGCTTCTTGCTTTCTGTTGCTTGTGACACCAATTGTAAAGACCTGCAATTCACTCACATTCCCTAAAATAAAGAAATCATGCTCACAGAATGTCTTGGTCTGTGTGAGGTGAGATCATTTCCGTGACCTGAAGCCACACGCCCCACAGCCTGCTGCATCAGTGACTGCCAGCCCTGCACTGAGAACAAAGCTCCAGGTGCAGCAACAGCACACAGCGGCTTCCATGTCAACCAGAGAAGGAAAAATACAGAATCCTCCCAGTTATCTTCCCTCTTTACAGAAAGTATGACACTTTCCTGAATAACCAAATTTGCTCTTACACACGTACACAGAAACACAACACAAACACACACAGACATGCACACACATGCACTCACATACTTAAATTGTCTGTTTCAGATTAGCATATAGAGTCTTTTTTGAGTGATTAAAAATAACCACAGGACTATAAACATAGAATACTTTGATATATGGAACTAAGCCCAAATTCTACTTTGTAATCATAAGGGAAATTTTCAGTATCTTCTACAGAAAAAAATTACATTTTCTAGGTTGATATTAACATATTTTCCTTATTAGTTAAAGTCTATCAAGTCTAACATAGTTAAAACAATCATGAAACATTGATCTCTGGAAAGCTCTTGGCTGTAGCTTGAAAAACAGTCGTGTAAACTACCCTAAGATAGGAGGACATGGTGCCACATGTCTTTACTCTCTGCTTTCTGGAGTTTGAGGAATGGATTTGCTGAAAGTTTGAGGCCAGCTATATTGTGAATTTAAGGCCAGATTAAGCTATATAACAAATCCAAGTCTCTAAAAGTGAAACAAAGTAAATAACTAAATATATATTAAAATGAAATATTCTAGGAATAACATTAAAGTCTAGTTAGATAGCAAACTATAATAAATGCACTCCAGCTCATTTAAATACATAAGAAAAAATTCATATCATTTTCATTTTATAAAATAAATTTTCTGTAACATTAACAAAGAACTTAACTTTTAGTTAAGTAAAAATAATGTTCAGAAGGGGAAAGCTTTTCTTTTAAGCTTCAGGGCCAATTAGTAAATACACAATATAAGAAATCGAAGTCTGTAGCACAAAGCCTCTGTCTTTGTTGTTTCTGTTCTTTCTTTAAGTCAACAGCTTTTCATTTTGAACATTTCTGAGGAAAGATCCAATTCAATATTTTTTAATTAGTGAAAAACTTATTGCCCTTAATAGATTTTAAATAAGTAACCATTTTGTAGATTTTTCTACTTAAATTAAAATGTAAATTGCTTTTTTGTTGGTTTTCTAACTTTAATAAAAGACTTGTACTCTGAAAATGCAGATTTTAATATTTTAAAAAGTAAATTCAAATATACAAATAACTTCATTGCCCATGTGTCTGCATATCACTATTACAGAATTCACTAAATTCTTCATCTGAGTTACTTGTGCAATAGGGAAAAGGGTAAATGATTATTATATATGTACTTTAAGATGTTTAGTATTTTTAGAATTTCATATAATGTGTTTTTATCATATTCAACCAAACTTCCCCAACTCTTACCAGACCCAACCTTCCCCATTTAACCAACTTTGTGCCCAAATAAATAAACAAACAAACAAACCATAACAAAAAATTTCAAGACAAATTTTGCTGTCCAAATATTTGTGAATGTGTGACCTTGCAGTGGAATATGGTAGACTCATCAGGAGCTGTACTTTTTGAGAAAACTGACTCTGTTTCCTCAAACAAGTAACAATTGCCAATATCACTGAGGTCAGGGGAAGAATTTCCTGCCTTGCTCACCTCTGCTTGCCATATTGGAGTTTTGTCTGGCTTGGGTTTGTACAGATTTCTGCATACTATTCCAATTGATGTGAGTTCATTACGTACAGCTGTCCTGCTTTGTCCAAAAGGCACTGTTTCCTTGTAGTCATCTACTAGCTCTAGCTTCTGTACTGATTCTGACTCCTCTTCTACCCTGTTCACTGAGCCTTGAGAGGAAGGGGTGAAGTATAAATTAAGTTCAATTAAGTTCAATTAAGAGCGACTCATTCTTCAGTTTCTTGGTTTCTGCATTTTTTTCAGTTGTTTGTCTCTATGTTAATCACTCCACACTTCAAGAACAAGTTTCACTGATAAGTACGGGAAGATGCCCTAATCTATTGGTAAATGATAAGACAATAGAAGCTGGTTTAATATTATATTCATTTATCAAAATTATAGTAATAGATTCTCCCTTAGGGTCTATAACCTGTCTAGTTTCAGGTTCTTGGTCCCATAATGGTTCTAGGTACGGGTTTTATCGTGTGTGATGGGACTCAAATCCAACTTGAAAGTTCATTTTTACTCCCATGATGTTCATGTCAAACCCCATGATATTAAAATACTGACCATACTCCCATGATACTCTTTTTTATTATACTCTATAAAAGTTTATCATATGATATTTACATAAATCTAATAATAAACTAATAGTAGTGTATAGTATTTGATAACTACACAAAACAATTAAGAAGTCTCCTTACGAAGCTTTTTATAACTGCTAATACCAATAAGTGATCAACCACATTGAATGATTACAAAGATCAGACAGATGGGAAGAAAGCAAGTTTCAGAACTAAGAAGAAGACCTTCATTTTTATTATATGTATAAACGAATCACTGTGGATAACTCTAAGTACCAATCAATGAATGATACTACCTTTTAATCTAATGTAGAAAAAATTATAGAATATTATAAGAATATTGGTCTCATTTGATTATTGATATCAAAAAATGTTTTAATTTGTGCCATTTTTTTATGTAAGGGTCCCTCAAAGTAGATTAAAAATCTGTTCACCAAAGCCCAGACACCACTAAACTAAGTCCAGCTTAATTTTATCAAAAACTTTAATCACTTTCATTTCACACAAGTCTACAGTGTGATTGTAATTTTACTTCTGTTAGTACCCAAAATATGATTTTTCTGTTCCATTTCCCTTAATGTTTATATATGAAATACATATTCAAGTTTCTATTAGTAATTGTCAAAATAAAGAACTGTTATGTACCAAATTTCCTCTATCCTTGTCTCCCATGCTCACTCTTTCTCTAAACAAAAACTAAAGATTATAATTATAATTGTATTAACTTCAGCCAGTCGCTTAACCTCTAGATGTCACATTTTCTTTACAGCTATAATGACAAAAGTAATAACATTCTATTTTTAATGATTTTGGAAATAACAAGTGTGATAATGACATACTTTTGAAATGTGAGAAAAGTTTTAAATAATAATTGTACATATGAACTGTGACTCAAAATTTTATTTCCCAAAATTAGAGCTTAACGATTCTATCAAGTCATCTCATGCAGCTCATGCATGTGACTCCTTCTGAGAATCACCTTTAGGGATAAGCAAAGTCTCAGTGTTTCCATTAAGTCAAAATAAGATTTCCCTTATTTGGCAAACATGTTTCTGTTTTGAAGGGAAGTGAATATAGACTTTGGAATTGGATTCTTTCAAATTCCAGTAAATGCTTTTTTGTTTCCTCTTAGATAAGTGACCTCACTTCCAATTGTTATTATATTTTACCATTTTAAAATAGCATATTTCCTAGATAAGAAAAGAATATGGAAATCATTTCTGACTGTAATATCTATTCACTTAATAATATAGAGAATAGATACGTTTTATTTTAAAAAATAAATATTTTTATTTTGAATTAAAATACTATGAAACGTGAAATAATTATTTTATAAAAAACATTTACTATATTCAGAGACATCACTTGTAAACATGAGAAAATATAGTTTATATTTTATATTAGTTTTATAATAATTCAAAAGAAATATTTTTAAGAAAAAATAATTGGTTGTTTCGCAGTCATGCTGTGTACGACCCAGAGAAGAAGCTGAGAGCTGATGGGTGTATCTGGTCCCAGATATCTAGCTAAGGTTTACATTCACTTTCTTTCAATACCCGTGTCAACAGTTTATGGAATAAATAAAATTTTGCTAGCAATTTAAAAAAAAATCTCTCATTTAAAAAAGAAGTTAAAATCACTTGGAGAAAGAATTAAAAGACAAATTTGTAGAACCAATTCATAGTTGTGAGACAAATTAGTAAGAGTTCTGATGTACAAAAGCTTAAAAATCAAACAACATTAGACTCAGCATTTTCACAGGTATAATATATTGACATGTGGATATTTTACCTACAAGTATTGCACACATATTATATACTCATGTGTATGTAAACATTAAAATCTAAATATAGAGAAAATTATATATAAGACTTAAATATCTAGTATCAATTTTAAAGGACCTTTAAAAAACATTATCAAGTTCACTTTTATATATTGGAATAATAGTCAAATTTTTACATTCTTTTCCAATTCCATCTTCAGATTTATTTTTCTGGTAAGGAAACTGAAGCAGAAGTGAAGGATTATCCTACAGGTGCCTTTTCTTCCTCTCATCCTACCCTAAGCCTTGCTTGAATGACCTCTGTGACCATATCTCCTTTCTTCTGGACTGCTCGCAGAAGTGCTGACCATAACTAGGGTGGTTCTTCTCATAGCAAGAAAAGCATTCAGGACAGGTCTTGAGGGCAGACTTCCTACTCAGCTGACCCTAAATTGTGGCAAATTGACATAAAAAATAATCATAATACATGGAATAAGAGAGCTAGAATTCACAATCTCCTTATAATAAATGAGATTACAAATCAATACTTTAGGTAATATTGGCATTTGAGAATTATGAGGAAGAAGTGCACATTTTGAGTAGAAGAATATCACGATAGATCAATGTGGGGCTCTTTATGTGGTCTTATAATGAGATGAAATGTGAGCCAAGGCTTGACTCATCAGGGAATTTTGTCAAGGTCTACTGCAGACTTCTTCATGCAGATGGAATAAAAATGTAAAATATTATTGCTGGAAGAAAAAAATGAAAGACTGTTTCAAGATAATACGATTTGAATTTTGAGTGAAGTACAAAGGCTACAGAAATTTCTTGCTTAATCTAATTTGGCAATATTCATTCAATAAAACCTTTATGCATGTCAATACTAGAAGCAATGCAGACATTGAATTGGGGGAAACAATTTTAATATCTACTCAATTACCTGCAAGTGCAATGATTGAGCTTTTGGGAATACATTTCAATGAAAATAAACCTTCTTAGTTTAGAAAAAAAAATAGTTTTACCTGAATTAGTAAGCTATGGTGAACATCACCCAGCAGAGAGTCCTTTTTTTTCTTTTCTTATATGTGGTAGATTTATGACTCATACATGTGATAAATCCTATGTATTGTTCCCCTGTTGCTCTCAGGAGACTGTTAAAATTCTGAATCTACTATGCTTTAAAAAATAAAAAATAAAAAATAAACATAGTCACTCCATGCTTTTCTTTAAGAACAAGATGTATTATTATACAGAATCTTTTTCTGTTGATTTGTTTCTTTAAAGAGTGTGGATCAATCTACTTATACCCAAAATGAAAGATTATTCTTCTATTTTAAAATGTTCATGAAACTCTGTATTCATAGTATATCTTTACATCCAACCTTCTACCTATATTCTATTTTTCCAAGATTGATTAGACTCCAAGATAAGGTTTCTGAGGAGAAACCATGGTGGATTTATATGAATTATGAGTTTTTCCAACTCCTGCAAACCCTGACATGAGTATTGTGACATTTTGCACTAAATCTACAGGTTATTCTGTGCAGTGTGTTTTTACAATATTTGCATTATTAAAAATAAAAAATATTGCAATCATTGCACATTAATGTTATTATTTTTACCTGTGGCTAATATTATCCATCAATGTGTTATACATTTTTGGTACACAAAAATTGTGTCTCTTTGACTAAATTTACATCCAAGAATGTTATTGCTATTGTCGATGAGATTTTTTTCCTTAATTTTCTTTTTTAATTAATGAGTTGAATTCATATAAAAACATCAATTGTACATGCTGATTTTTATCCTATGAATTATTGAATTCATCTTTCTAATGTTGTGGGGTATTCACCAGAGAAGACTTCTCAGACATTGGTTTTATAAAGTAGGAAGTCTTTATCAGCTGGCTGGTGGTTACTGTTGGTGTTAGAGATTCCAGTGTAGCCCCAAGCCTTTCTCAGGATGAGTTTTTAAGCACAAATCATAATCTGGGTTGACAAACTTCAGTTAACAAGAACAGTTAACCAGAAGCAGAACTACAGAAGCCAAGAAACAAACAGTACATTTTGAGATTTCCCAAGAACTATATGGATTAGGCCTTTGTTTTAGTTTTGGCAGTAGTTCTGTCTATGTGTTGAATCTAACAGCCTGAATGGCACTTTCATCATGAAGTCAGTTGTGCTAAGGTTTCATGACCTATGCAGGCCTGGTGCCCTGTAACAGTAATAGTTTTTTTTTTCTTTATGATTTCTTACACTTATAATCAAGCCATCTGCAGAGATAAGTTTGCAGCTTATTTTCTGATATGATGATATCATATGTCAAAACATTCTTGTACCACATAGATAACTTGCAATCTGTCCAGTAGTACAGTCATTTTAATGTGTTTTTCATTGTGAGATGTTATATACAACTGCTGCTTTAATGAAGGAAAAACAATGCAACTGTCCTCAAGCCTCAGAAAGCCGTAGCACACGGCGCATGCCTTTACATAGCTTCAGCAGCTGATTCCCTTGATACACAACTTCATTCTAAAAAATGCCTTGAGGAAACAGCCCTGCAGAAAATAATAAGAATTTGAAAGTAAACACTTTTGGGCTCAACAGAAGGAAACATGACATGCTTCTCTTTTAAGACTAGGAATGGAGTGACCCTCAGAAGATGCTCGGGGATTAAACATGACCCTAAATTCCTGATTAGTTCAGGAACTGGGTTGTGGAAAGGAGAACAATAATTTTGAGGGTTAGTTTATACCAGCTCTGACATTAAAGAAGTTGCCCTGTCTTCTGAGTAGATTCTACAGAGAGCCTGAAATATGTGAGTACATCTCTTAAATGAATTTTGGGAAAGGTAGTCAGAGAGAACATGGAAAGAAAAGCCTTTGTCACAAGTAACGCATGCCCACATTTGTCTGCACTGTTGATAATCTCAGGAGAAGCAGCTAAAACACTATTCAGAATGACATTTTTCTAGTTGTTCCTTGCTTAGCACATTTGTTCATTAATTTTATTTATTATCTGACTTCTTACTCTCTTTTTAGTATAACTTACATGTATTGCTTGGTTTACATATTGTTTCTGTTAATTTTTCTACTTTCATTATCTTTTTATTATTCACTTTAAATAATATTTCTCTTCTCTGTTTCTATCAAAATATTGCTTTTATTTTTTATTCTGTTTTCTTTCATTTCTTCTATAAATTATTTGATTTTTATTTTACTGTCTTTCTTCTATTCCATAAGTTTTATGTTTAGACTCTTTACCTTGTTACTTTTCCTGGCACCATTCCTGCTGTTGCCAGTACAACAGATGGAATCTTAGCTTAACTTTTTTTATTTTATTTCTGTGTGTAATCTGTCTGCTCCAGCGGTTGTCATTGTCATTTGTTGTCTCCTATCTACATGGTTCCAACACTTCAGCCTTATTTGTTATACATCCTAATCTATGTTCTGAATCCAGTCAAAAGAAATTTATATCTCATTTCATTAATACTCAGGTGTGTTCAAACCTTAATAAATATCAAAGAATAAGAAAATCTTAAGCCTATGACCTTAATCTACGTAACAATGCCTGGGGCCAAGTACAATCCTGGAAACCTATCTCTATACATCATTGCAGTGAAACACTGTAAAGATTGTGAGTACCACACCTCTCAGGTGATTCTGCATATGTCAGCCATGTCCTTTCTGAAGATATCTTGCTTACTAGACTGGAGAGAATCTACACAATGGCTGTGCTCCTTTTACTTGAGTGCCTATGACAGAAGTTCAGGGATTGCCTAATATTGACTCTGTCATATGGCCATCAGTAATCACACTCCTGCAAATCTACAGTGACAAAGAGCAGAATGAAACACAAAATGTATAGTTTGAAGAGTAAAAGAACACCAGGAAACTTATTGTTACAGCCATGGTACTGTAAGAAGATACAAAGGATATGAGATGCCTGATGTGTGCTGTAGTACAAAGAAGGGTTCACCAGACTAGACTCACTCATCTTGCTAAGCATCCAACTTTTGAAAAGAAGACTAATGAAACATTTAGTCCTTAAAAGCAACACTAGACAAAACCTCCTGCAAATATGATTCAATGGCATCCAATTCCACCCCAAGTTTGTAAACAAACTTTGTGTAGTTCATGTGGACTTAAATTTAGGGACATGAAGGGTACAAGAACAATGTGTCATTAAATATTTCTTTGTGGTTTCAGAAAGCCTATGAAAACAAGTTTTGAATGGTAGAATGTCACCCAAAGTTCCTGAGAGAAAAAGAGTTCTGGAGTCATCATTGCATGATAAGCAGAAGTAAAGCATGAGTTATTCTGGAGACCTCAAAAGGATAATACCAGAGCTATGAGATATCTCCCGAGGAGATGTGCAGGCACATAATAGAAGTAGCCCAAGAGAGAGATGTTGCAATTAGCAAAGTTGGAGGCTCTTTGAAATTAAAGTTCTAACCATCAAACGTGAAACTACAAAATTTGATGTTTTCCTGGCCTGGGTTCAGTCTTGCTTTGGTCCAGTATTTTTTTCACTCTGACGCTATGCTCCATTTTTGTATCAGACTATATATTCTGTGGCACTGTATCTTGGAAGTATAAAATTTGCTTTTTGATTTTTCTAGACTATTTTAATTAAAAGATTTCCTTGATTCTTGGTAGAGACTTTGAGCTTTCAAACAGTATTGGAATTGTACAGGACTGTGAAGAATTGTAGAGTTAAACTAAACACATTTTATGATTTGCTTGGGATCCTTTAGGTTATGCATCATCAAATGTGTTGATTTTAATGGTAAACATCCCTCACCATTTTGAGAATTTGAATATTGGTTCCAGTTAGTGGCGTGATTTGGGTACATTTAGGAAGTGATGCCTAAGTAAAGAAAGTATGTCACATGAGATGGGCTTTAAGAGAAAAAACTCTCACCTACTTCTAGGTTGGTTTCTCTGCTATATTCTTTCTTTAGAGATGTGAGCTCTAAGCTTGTTGCCATGCCTCTGCTCTGCTGTTATGAACTCTTATCCCTCTGGAAACATAAACCAAAATAAACTCTTTCTTCCTTAAGTTGCCTTGGTCATGGTGTTTTATAACAGCAATAGAAAAGCAACTAATACAAATAAACAACAAAAGAATATTGAAAGCTTCAAGGAAGGTGGAATCAGCCACTTATGAATGCAAATCCATTAAATAATAGTTTTCTAAGCAAGAACTCTGAAGGCTATGTGAAAATAAGATGCTGCACTTTAAGTCATGAAAGAAAATGACTGCCTAACTAGATTAGTGTATCAGGCAGTACCATCTTTCACAGTCTGTGGGTAAATTACTTCCTAAACTAAGATCTAAGACATAAGCTTTAAATGAATTAATGGCAACTAAACAATATAACAGAAGATACCTAAGGGAATCCCCCCAAAAAGAAGAGAAAATGAGACAAAGGTAATGAGAAGAGACTGAGGAAGTCTAAATCATACTAGAAGAGTATGCAAATAATGGAGATTAGGCAAGAATCAAGTAGGATTAATTTAGTAGTCATCAAAACTCTAAGTTGATAAAAGAGAAAAGTAAATATAGATAATTTAAAACTGTCAGAAGAAATAAATAGCAGGAATGTATTGATATCTTAGATCAATACTGTGAATGTGAAAAGACAGCCTTAATTCTTCTTTTAAAAGCACATTCTAGCTTCATGAATTAAAAGCTATTACCTAATAATTAAAATTCTTAAAGACATAAACCTTTGTTTAAAGGCATTCACAAAAAAAAAAAAAGAGGAGTGAGGGACTATATAAATGATTTTTCAGAGTGTTGGAAAAACTGTGTAGGCTACTTGGTGGGAAAGACACCATCTGTAGCCTACAATAACATCACATCAGGCAAAAGATGTCTAATCGTGATAATGATGCAATGGTTATGGAGATAATCAAGCCTTCTATAATTGGACTTGAGGCCCACTCCGCTGTAAATTTTGGTCAGAACCTCACTCCTGGAAAATAGTAATCTCTCAAGAGAAACTCACTAATGATTTTTATCTGAGTTAATATCATGTGAAACTACTATAAAATATTTATGTTTATACCCTTGGACAATTGCTACTCACAGCTCCACTCAGAGAAGCCTTTCTTTTTTGAGAGAGGCCATCTATGTACAGACAAATGATAGCTCAATACGGTGAGAAGAAGTCGAAGATGAGTGCACAGCCCTAAGCAAGCCATTTATACCTCTAAAGCTCAAGGAACATTGTGGAATACAGGTAGAAAGCACATAAGATCCAGAAGCTATGGAGAATGGTTACTATATGTCATTTTCTTATAACACTCTAGTCATTCCAGTAATAAACTCAGTACAACTTCACTTTTTTATACTGAACCTACACAAAATGACCTGTCAACAGTCAATCATGTGTTGGGAGGATATCAAGATTCTCCTATATCCTGAACTAGTGACCATGGATAGATTCTGCGAATTAAGAAGTAACTGTCATAATTGAATAACTGCTAATGAGTCCACAAGGCTCCAAAGGAGAATTCTAGGCCTGTAGTTGCACAGATGAATACATTAAACTCATTGAGTCTTAAAATAAGACAAAAGCACACGAATATAGAAAGTAGACTTGTAGAGATGCACAAGACTTGATAGAAAAGACTGGATGAGTGAAAAGAATGTGTGGGGAAGAGAGATGGAAGGCTAGAGTAACCAGAATGCATTGGATAAATATATGAAAATATGAAAGCAAATGTTTTACAAGCATCATAGTGAAATTTTAAAAAGTTATTTAAACAAATGGAACCTGAATGTAAGGAATCATAGATATATTCATATCCATTAACTCGGACATTTTATTTCTAGAGAAATTACTACTGTGGGATTTTGTAATGTCAAATTGTGACAGGGTAGGGACTAGATTAACATAAGTAGAAAATTTTAGTATTAGTTTGTTTTCTATTGCTGTGATAAATAAAATGACCACAAGCAACTTGGAAAAGAATGGGATTATTTGCCTATTGCTTCCACATCTCATTCTGTAATGTAAGGAATTCAGGGCAGAAATTCAAGGCAGGAAACTGGAGGCAGAAACTGAAGCAGGTTATGGAGGAACACTGCTTACTGGCTTGCTCTCAATAGCTGACTTGGTCTACTTTTT
The DNA here is from genome assembly GCA_026225945.1 of Cricetomys ansorgei. Lineage (NCBI taxonomy): Eukaryota > Metazoa > Chordata > Mammalia > Rodentia > Nesomyidae > Cricetomys > Cricetomys ansorgei. The sequence goes on along the minus strand of JAMJFZ010001131.1, from coordinate 19,116,778 downwards.
TATACCACACAGAGTCACCTGCTTAGGGGTGGTATTGTCCTAGTTTGTTGGACCCTCTCACATCTATCAATAATGAGTAAATGCCCTCTTAGACTTGCCTACAAAATCTGATGGAAGTATTTTCTCAATTGATGTTCCTCTTTCCAGATAACTCTAATTTGTGTCAAGTTGACAGCAAACAAACCAGGACAATCCTAATACTTGTTTTGTTGAGACTATCTTTTATTCATTAGCTATTCTGTTGCTGTAGCCTCTTAATTGTACTTCCAAATATTTCTGGAATCATTTTCTTAATGCGTAGGTGTTAAATTATTACTTTTATGGAACGATGAAGAATAATATACCTTAATATTCAACGGCGCTGATAGTCTCTCTACAAATTTAATTACTATCCTTTGGTAGCAGAAAAAAATTTTAATGGAAGTCTTGATAACACGATTGGCAAACAATACTCATAGCTTCCCACTTCCCTCAATTACCACTATGAATTAAGTGTTTAATATTTTCTAGAGCACCACTGAACCATCTCTCTGGTTGAAATTTCTCAATTTCATTTTAGGCCTCCTTTTTTTTTTTTCCTTTAGTGTAATTATATAACTTTGCTCTCTCTTTATTCATGGCATTTATTCAACATAAATGCTTAAATTAAGCAATATGATTTTCTGTGGGTAGAAACTGAAATAGATAGCTGTAAAGTTTAAATATATAAAGATATTAAATAACTAGAAATATATTTCTAATTCAACTTTCTCTGATATGATTTCAGAATAGATGCTGGATGTTAGATACTGATTATTAGATGGTGAATGTCATATTAATACAGAGTCCTCTTGATTGATATTTGTGTTTGCTAATGTTGTTATCAAAATAGCTTCTTTCTATGTCTTTGCTGTCTATTCCATTTGCGTAGCACTATCCACTGAATGAAGCCTTTCTACCCTAGAGGAAAGCTCCTTAGGAGCAGGGAGTTCTAACTTAAAACCTTCCATCCTGGAGAAAGGTTTATTAAAACACAGCAAGTGGTATTTGAGATAATGCTCAGTGACTAAAAGCAATTACTGCTCTTGCAGAAGGACAGAGTTTGAATTCCAGCACCTGTGTGGGACACTTCACAACTCTCTGTAACTCCAGCTACAGGAGATCTTCTTCAATTACTTTGCAATTGATGTGACAAAACACCACGGCCAATATAATTCATAAAAGAAAATGTTGAATTGTGCATTTTTATAGGGTTGGAGTCAATATTGGCAGAAGACAGGTATAGTGGCAGGAACAACAGAAAGCTCACATCTCGGTCCACAAACATGAAGCAGAAACAGAGTGCTGGGAGCCTAACAAGGCTTTTGTTACCTAAAGCCTGCCACAAGTCTCCTATTTTCTCCAATAAGCTACACTGTGCAGTGGAATGGCTCTTTGTTGGATCCATCTGGTCCTCAATTGGAGAACTGTGAGTAGGTGAGAAGGTACAGAATTCCCAGGAGACTGGAGGTGAGCATTACTCATTTTATTAGGGGAATGGGGTTACATAAATAGGGAGAGAAGGGTCCCTGTTATCCAGGGATTTCGTTGGAAGCTCATTGGTTAAGACTGCACATGTACAACCACCCCATTTATATTTTGGGGTCGCAGTCTGGACCCCAGGGACCAGAGGGAGAGAGATTATATAGTCATTTAAGGAGAAGGGACCAGGCACCAAAGGGAGAGAGATTATATGGTCATATAAGAAGTGTTACAGCTTCAGATAAACAATTCTGCCAGGTGTCATGCCTTTGAAAGGGTGGTGCCTTGCTGTGAGCCAGTAGCATAGTTTGTGGTCTGTCGGAGCTGCCAGGAGAAACTAAACATCTGCCACTCTCAGAATGAGAATTCTGGGGTTCTAGGTAAGCTTTCTATCTCACTTCATCTCCAGGTCAGTACCACAAAATCCAAATTATAAGAAAATTCAGATATTAGGTTTTTGGTGTGGTTTTTCTACAGAATATAAAACTTCAAGGACGCACCTATAAATTATTTACATCTCTTCAGCATCTGTATGGGTGCAGGAAAACTATGAAGTACAGTACAGAAATAATAAGTTCTTCATTAGGAAAGAGTTTGCCTAATAATTCCATTAACTTGTGTAGATATCAACCTATTTTTATTGGAAAATATTAAAATATGCAGCTGATCAGTGTTTGTGATACAGTGGTACATTTCTGAGCCACATATTTCCAATAATGTATGTCACTTGATTAGAACTGTTCATTATTTACATGAGGTGCACAACAGTTATGCTATGAATTGTTGCAAACCAATTTCACAAGAGAAACTTCCTAGTAATAAATTTCCCTATCACTAAAGATGATTTCGTACCATTGTGTTTCATGTTCTGATAAAGTTAGTGAGTTTAGATAGCTACTCTGAATTCCTAACACAAACAAGAATTTCTCTGGTAAAATTGAGGGAACAACTTTTCAGAATTTCAAAGCTGTGCTTTGCCATTTAGCTCTACATGCCACATAGAGTGATGAGAACTGTTTCATAGATGGGAGATTACTTTTATTATGTATGGCTATAGATTTGCACTAACAGAAATACACTCAGTATTTGAATAGTTGGATATGTTGTAACTACTGTAATTGTCATGAGACAAACATAGTGAAATGATTATGAGCCAGTCAAATTGTTTCATTTGTTTCTGCTATGCTCCATTTGCCATCTTGCTACAAGGTTACACATTTTTCAACTTATAAATATGCCATGTGTTTCTTCAAGGGAAGAAAGATGACCTTTTTTTCTGAAGGTTATCTCCAGGGAGTGAACAAATGAAGGCAGCACATGTCAACAAATAGAGATCCTCTAAATTAGAATGCCAGTTTTATAACAACTGGAACATATTAATTTTTTATCATAGTTGGGTAACACAACACTTCAGCTTAACAAGTGAAAACTTTTTGGTTTCCTAGTATGTGTATAAGCTATCTTTATATTGAAGTACTATTTATTAGGTATACAGGTATACCTGTATATACATAGAGGTTTGTAACATAATAATATGAAGACAATTTGAAGGCATTTTATCTTCTTTAGCAAATGATGATTGTGTCACTTATCTATGCTCTAGCAAAATGCACTTCGATTTGAAAAAAGTCTGGAGGTTTCTCATAAAAATAAAAACCAAACTGCCATATGACCCAGCTGTACCACTTTTGTGCATACACTCAAAGTACTCTATATTAAATTATAAAGATTCTTGTATCTATGTTAATCCTTGTTGTAGTCACAATAGCTAGGAAATGGAAGTTGCATAGATATCTGTAATTTGGTGAGTATATTAGTGAAAAATGGGGTACCTATATACAAAAGACTTTTTTTCAACTTTTAAAGAAAAACAGATTAAATATTTGCTGATGATTGGAACTATAAAAAAAATAACTAGCAAACTGATACAGACACAATAAGACAAATCATGTATGTTCTTCCTGCACCTAAATCAGAGAAGTCTCTCTTTGTAGTGAATAAAAATGAATATAAAGACTCATAATTATCCAAAATATTGAGACAAATTATGGTTGAGGGCTCAACTCGAAATATATTTCCAACATCTTCTTTAAGGTTCAGGGAATATTGAAGATTAGAGAGAAGAAGTATGTAAAATATGAATGACTCGTGAAGGTCTGAAATATCACTGTCTGTATTCCATAAGTATAGTAATTATAAACATTGAAATCAGCCTCGGTAGACAGAAATATTCATTTGGGCCCTACATCTTACTGCTGACATATTAGCAATCAAGAGGAGCTGGGAGAAAGGGTCATTGTCTTTTTGTGTGTATAATGATAAGACCACCAGTCTTCAAGTGATAGCTTCAAATATACCATCATACAGACTTTCCTGATTAAATAAGTGAGTTATAAAAATAAAACAAATAGACATGAACACAAGAAAAGATTTGTAGGGAAGATACAATGGTAGATAATAGAAGATGGGGTGAGAGCGGTGAGCATGCATTACGTACATGAGTAAAATTGGCAAAGAACATATATAATGAATAACAGAACAGAAATTGTCAGCCCTAAAAACATACATGTAAGTAAACCCCACTCTATAGGTGGGACATGAGAAAATGGAACTGATAAATGAGGCAGAGTAAAGTCTTATGCAATAGCATTCTTTATTCAGAGCAGCAGACAATTTATACTTTTAGGGTTAAGAGGAGTCACAAGAGTAAAATGTACAATGAGCTGCACATGGGGATCAAGGTACATATGTCAGTCAAGCCACAGGTCGGGACAAGTCACATGCAGCAAAAAGATGTTTTTCTATAGAAATATATAAAAAAATAGCTAATGGTAATGAATAAATTGAAGCACACTCACTCCTATCTGCTATACATGGGAGTAACACAAAAACGCATTCCAAGATGAATTTTATGTTTTAGAAGTCACAAGACTCTTGTGTTATTTTCTTGGAGTTTTCTTACAAGTACTTAGAATTCTGGCATGACTTCATTCTTGGATTATGCTCTGATATTTCCTCCTTTTAAGTTTTTTGATAGCAGGATATCCAAAGAGATTTTGGTTTGAGATGTAAATAAACCTAGTTGTCATTTGATGCATGAGTATCCTATAAGCAAGTAAATTGTAAACCTAACAATACTAGAACAGTGAAAACATTGTGTATAATGTTTTGCCACCAATAATAATAATCCAAAAAAGAACCAGTACTATTGGTTATATTATTACATTGATTAGAAAAAATCTAGAAAATAGCTTGATAATGGACCTATACGCACTATATATTAGTGTGTCTGGTATCTTGTAAAACATTAGCCCATATTTGCCCTGTAATAGGAATATGAATTTTATGAAAGCCTACATAAATTGAGCATTTTTTAAATCCCCATGAAAAATTAAATGCAGTCCATTTCAGCTGAATGAACTTGACTACTAGGTCCAGTTATAAGCATAGAGTTATTAGTAAAGATAACAGGAGCTACATATATCTAATCTACAAGTTAAAGCAAGAAAGGATAAGGAACATAAGACCAATACATGTTCAGAAGCACTCACTCCAGATTCACAGGTCAAAGCATCTAGCCTCACCAGAAAGAGATTGTCATGTGAGACAGGGCTTTATGTATTTCATATAACTTCTCCCTTGGTGCACAGGGCCTTAACTTAGCCCCAGATATGCAATCTTGACTTCTGATGATATGGACAATATTTCCTTTAGCCCTTTAGCTAGAGATCTTCTATCTTTCTGGTTACTTCCACTGTCTCCTCATCTTCTACCATTGTTCTTGATGGCCCAAGGCTGTAGGATTCAAAGAGGAATCCATAATGTTTCAGTAGCTCCATCTGCAATGACAGATGCATAATCCTTCACAATTTTCTTCTGGAGAAATAAAAGTAGGGCAGACTAAAGTTTGCTTATTTTCTTCTGCAATAAAAAACAGGTAGATTAGAGTATTCATGAGTATGAGTCTATTGCTGGAAATTATCCTATAGCATAAGCAAAGAGTAAAATGATATTTAAGGGTTTATGAATTAACTATAATTGAGGAATCAAAATAGCCAGTTCCACCTGTTTGGCTGAGGAAGAAGGGTATTAATAAATTGATAAATATCTGGACTATGAATACCTCTTATACCCTTAGACAATCCATCAATAAATATCCCTCTGTGAAATGGAAGAAAGTTGAACAATTTTTATAATCACAAACTCAGTTTGTATGAGAAAAGCTTGCCATCTGGATAATAATTTCCTATCCTTCCACAGTAATCTGTAAATGAAATTTGAAAATCCATAGAGTTCTATAATGCTTTTAAAAACTGATTGTTAATTAAGGATAATATAAAACATCAAGGATCAGATTCGTATCGTTGTTGACATTGGGTCATGCCCTGATTTGAGGAAGAAAAGTAAGGTAAACATTATTTTATGGCTCTTATGGTGTAAATAAATTCATTCCAAAGGTTTATCCTCATGCTATAATACCTACGGGAGACAATAAAGTGGGGAAAATACGTAAGTTTAAAATAAGTGAATGATCCACGTGAGATACAAATGCTTCTTTTAGTCTGGATTCAAATAGCTACAGTTCTTTACTTGATTCTCAAGATAATGTGCAAGGACTGTCCAATGCCATCTTTCCTTCTATAGTTTTAAATAGATTGGTAGTGTATCGGAAATATCAAGTGCAGCTTATGAGGCTGGGGTAGAATTGGTAAATTAATTCTTCTTCCTGGCTATGCCCTAGATTCTAAACAATTTTCATAGGCCTAAATCCTTGCCAAGAAGTGGATGAAATATAAGCTTTGATTGATTATCAAGTTCTTTACCACATGTCTCAGGATATGGAGGATACATATCTAAACGAGCCTCCAGTAAAGGAGCTGAGGGACTCCTCATCATCATAGTTAACAGTGACTCTTGTTTTTATTTTCTATTTTCCCAGAGCAAGGAAAATCTTTCTTGCTTCTTTTACCAATTTTAAGGATTGATCATCCAATTTATTTATTCAAGGAACTAGCCGTCACTTTCTTATAATTAATAATTAATCACTTTCTTATAATTAATCACTTTCTTATAATTAATAATTATAATTAATATAATTAAGTATTTTGATAAAAATCCAAATTAATGCCAAAATGACCAACATAAAATGAGGATCTTTACCCCTTTTTTATAAATATTTTAATTTTTTTTTTTGGAATCTGTCCCATTCTTCATGCGAAATTCCTTTTGTAAACAAGGGATTACAATCATAAACAACTTGCAAGCAATATAATAGTTGTGATTTTAATACTTGTGCACCTCCTTTCTTTAAAAATTATGTGCAAGCTTGACATGAGGCAAAGCCTTCCCTTATTTCTGTCTTTTTATTGTCATTCTCCTCCTCTGTGAGAATCTCCACTCTCTTATCTCTTTGCTGGCTGACTTTAGGTCCCTGTTCCAAGGCACTATTTGTTTACTGCTCTAGGTGGTGGTGGGAGCTGGGAAAATGGATTTGATAAATGAGGCATTTAAGTCTCATGCAATACCCAGAAGTATTTAGAGGGTAAGATAATTTATACTCTGAGGATTAAGAGGAGTCACATAAGTAAAATTTATAATCAGAAGGACAAGCTGTACATAGTGTATATGGTGGACAAGTTGCCCATGGCAGACAAGTCACATGAAACAAAAAGATGTCTTTCCATAGAGGCATATAACTAAATCACAATAGCCAGTTGTATCTGCTATACTAAGGAGGAGTATGAGAACACATTCCAAGAACAATTCGGTGAAGAAACAGAAATCACAGGACTTTTGTCTTGTTTTCTTGTAGTTTTCTCACAAACACTCAGAATTCTTCATGTATCATTTCATTCCTGGACTTTTTTTCTGACAAGTAACATTATACAGATTGGGAAGGTTATATTTAGGGATATACATACATATGTATATGCATATAATACCAATTAATGGTAAAAGAAGTTATGAATTTGAAAGAGAATAAGGAGGGATAGATGAGGTTGGGATGGAGGAAATGAAATAAAGAAATGATATGATTATGGTATAATCTCATAAATAAAAAATTAATTTTAAAATCAATGTATAAAATAAAATGAGATAAAATAAACAAATTAGGAACTAGGTAGATGACTTACTTGGCAAAGTTACTCTGTGTATGCTTGATCACCTAAGTTCAGATGCGTCATTTATGTGAAAATGTGACCAAAACACATATGCCTATAATTTTAGCCTCATACACAGGAGGAAAGAGGAGATAGTTGTATCCCTGAAGCTCAATGGCTGGCCATTGAGGAATCAGTGGTCTTGTACTTCATTAAAAAGACCCTGTATCAATAAATAAAGATTGAAGTAGGGAGACTGACCAAGGAAACAGTCAATGTCCACCTTGTGCCTCTACAGGCACATATACACATGTACACACATGTGCACACAATGGAGAGTTAGGTTGTTTTTTCCCTTTATCTGCTATGTCCAGCACTACAAAATGCATGGACACACAAGTGTCTTTTTGACACATTACTTGTATTAGTTATATACTTGGTACCAGGATTGTTGGATTGTATATTAAATCTATTCCTAATTGTTTGAGGAACCTCTATACAACTTTCATAATGACTGTACTAATTTATTTTCTAACCCTAACAGACAGACATTCCACTTATTTATCTCTTCACCAGCTTTCCTTAGCCTCTGTCTTTGTTAACAGTGGATCTTATTAGAATAAAATGCTGTCTCATTGTTGTTTTGAATATCATTTTTGAGACTATAATTGCATCATTTTCCCCTTCTATTTCCTCCCTCCAATCCTCTTTATATAACCTCTTGGTCTCTTTCAAATTTATTTGCTTTTTTAAAAAAAGGTTGATTATTTGTTCCTATATACACAAATAAACCTGCTAAGTGTGAATAATGCTACTTGTATGTTTATGTTCTCAGAGCAGACCTGAACAAGGATGGCAGCAATAGACATGCAAATGTGGATGGGGTGAGGGCTCATAAGGCCTTGATCTTTACACACACATACAAAAAAAAAAAAAAAAAAAAAAAACCTACAAGCAACTAAGAAATAGTGAGAGCAGAAGAAATAGTCTACCCTAGGGATGAGCATACCAACTCTTTATGCAATACTAAATTATTAGTACTGTCTTTTCTTAACGAAGAGTGATATGTAGATGAAAGGTTAAAGAAAAGCACAGTTGTACATATATATGCTCCATTGAACACAACATAGTCATAGCAATTTTGCCGTCATCCTATAATTTCCAATAGCATGAACAGAAGGAGACATTATTATGATAGGTAAATTAAAATTACCAGTTTCATAGAGGCTGATAACAGAATGGTGCATACCCAGATGGTGTGGTGAGTAGAGAAGAGGGTTAATTAACACTTAGATTAAGGTTAAATAGGTTAAATAGAAGTTATGATACTCTCTTACAAAATAAGGATCTGTTCATAGTCTTAATGTACTTTATACTTTAAAAAACCTGAAAGAGAAGATCTTTTATATTACTGGTAAGAAAGAAAGAAATCCTTGACTAAACAGCTAAGTTAACCTTGGTGCAAATATGCAATAAGTGTATTTATCAAATGTCCAATGGTACTCCAGAAATAGTTTTCTTTGTTAGACTAAATGTTAAAGTAAATAAAAAACAATAACTTCACTTGGCATGATCAGAAAAAGGTAATGCTGTTTAAATTAATTATACAAAAGTACTTTTTGATATCATAAAATAATTATGACACTTTAAGTCATTCTAATTAGAAGAAGAACATGAAGTGATATTTGATTGTTTCTGTAAGATTGCTTTGGTGTTGTAGGATAGAAAAAAAGAAATTCGTTCTTATTGTGAATTAATAGTGTATTACCAAAAGCAATAAGAACATAATTAAACTCAGTTTCATCTGAAAGCAAGGATCTAAAAATACTAAGTAGAAATATATACAAAATGAATAAAATTTTTTAGAGTTTTTAAATTTTAAAGTACTTATGTTTCTTTTAAGTTTTCATGTATTGTATTTGAATGTCAAAATTTACTTGAAAAGGAAAATCTAGAATTACAAGACAAAATCATCTAAAAACAGGCTGTAAGAAAGGAATGTTTATACAAAAACAAATAATTACGTAAAGTAAATTTTATCCCATTCTTGTTTAAATCAATGATTAAAAGGTTAAAATTGGCAAAGAGAAACTGTTCCAGCATGCCAAAGCAAAAATCATTTTTTTTATAAAAAAGAAATAAAAATAATTAAAGCACTTAAAACTATTAGCTACAACATGAAATTAAACTGGTCACTAGTTTAGGGAGAATGTTTCCTGTTATACAATGTAAATTTCCAATTTGAAGTAGAGAAAGAAGGCATCAAAAAGAGTACTTGAAAATAACCTCTGTACTCACTGAGGAAGGTGAGGCCTTGAAATGCAAAGAAACATCAAAAATTAGATAAGAAGAACATTGGCGGTGCCTGTGGCATGCTCATAAACGGAAAGAGACATGAGAGCGATTAAAGGGCTTAAGGACATACAAATAAAATAAGTTCCAACAGGGCAGGGCAAAATGCTATATTGAAAGAAGTTCTCAGAAAGAAAAATCATTGTGCGAAGATTTTGTTCTCAGCAAATCATGTCAACACATCAAACTGGAGATGAAATCTGATAACTTCTAAGAACTGATTCCCATCAGTAAACAGATCTGGTTCATGAGTGATCACGAGTGGTTGAGGGTTGTTTCTTCAGTTTCAACAGAAATAAACTTGATTCACTGATTTGGAAATAATATAAATTCACAAGTCCAAATATTGCTATTCAAATGAACTAATATTTTAGTCTAGGTTTCCTTCAATGGGTCTTGCAAATGATGAAGTACCTTAACAGTTTTAGAAATATTACTCTATATCTTGTTTTCACTTCAATGTTAAGTATTTTATCCTTATATATTATGTCTTCAACTGAAATATTGTAGAGTATCATGTATCATATCATTCATGTATCATTCTTTCAATAAAGATATTGAACACCTTTCATAATATAGTATTGAATAAGATATTCTTTCGCTGTAATTCCTCCACTATTCAAACATTGAGCAAATATCAAAGTACTTAGCCTATGGAAGGAGCAATGAAAAATATTAAAATAACATGTAGGTAGGGCTGCAAAAGTGGCTCAAAGATTAAGAGCACTTGCTTCTCTTGCAAAGGGCCTGGGTTCCATTCCCAGCACCCATATTGTGGCTTTCACCAGCTCTAACTCCACTCCCTTGTGTGACCTGATGGCTTCTTCTTGCCATCATTGTCATTGCACTCACATTTGCATTCAGAAAAAAAACCCGACTCTCATGAGAAAAAAGTGGGCTTTCAGCTCAGAGCAGGGTCAGTTACAGCAATCTGTTACATAAATTTAAAAATTAAATTTAATTTAATTAAAAAAAATTAATATATTTTCTCATTAACTGTACAGCCTGTCAAGGAAGAAAGAAACAGTAAGTGGCTGCTAAGATTTAGTAGCTGTCTCAATAGTTCCAGGGTTATTTACCAAGAAGTTTCCCCCTGCTCACCTTGATTGTTTGAGATTGGATTGAGCCTATGTCATAGACAACAACATATACTTTGCTGAGGCTCTGTGACTATATACTTACTTAAGCCTCTTTCTTTGTAGTATATACTGCATAATTTGTAGATGTTTCATGTTTTAATCATTTTTGCATTTCTAGTCATAGCATCAGTTATGCTGGATAAATCCAGGCATATACATAAATGACACAAAGCAGATTTGGAAATTGATACATACACACACACAAACCACACACACACACACACACACACACACACACACACACACACACAAACATACACGGATATATTAAAATGTATTTAGTATATTAAGTATATAAAATATACAAAAATAATATTTATATATAATTTGTATTGTCTATAGTGATAGTATCAGAAGCGTTTACATATATGTTAAGCCCCTCAAACAGTATATATTATATATCCTCAGATTTTTGAAGATCAATTCTGTTTCAGTTAAAATGTTGAAAGAGTTACCATTCAGGCCTGTGTATTTGTGGGTAGTGTTATCCCTCAATAAAATACCTAGAAGTCATGTACTTTTGGTTGGTGATAGGAAAAGAAGATCAGAGCCATGACAAGCTGAGGTCAGCCAGTCAGCCATGTGAGGTGTGATCCCCTTGTAGAGGAACGGGGCTGTATGAAAGCTAGAAAGTTTCTGTTCAAGGGGTCTACATTCAGAGGCCTGTGTGGTTCAGATGGAATGAAGACACAATTTTAATCCTCGTATTCAGAAAGCAATGGTGATCCTTGCCTTTAATCCCTAGGACAGAATCAGTACAGAAGCAGACACAGGAAGCAAATCTCAGAAGGATTCAGTATCGCACAGGAAGTGATGTCTGAAGCGAGTCAGAGTGAAGGACAGGCAAAGTGATTAATCAGAGAAAGAATTAGCAGAGTGAGTCAGAGTGAGGACACACCTGACTCTCATGAGAAAAAGGTGGGCTCTCAGCTCAGAGCAGGGTCAGTTACAGTAATCAGTTACAGTAGTCAGTTACAACAGGCAAGTGGTCTAATAGAGGATAAGGCAAAGATGCAGAGAGACTGACTGAGGCAGTATGAACAGTGAGAGTTCAGGGAAAGGCACAGAGCCAAAGTCAGAAGAATTAGGTCAGAAACAGTAAGGCAGCTCAGAAAATCAGTTTGTAGCAGGCAACTTGGAGAAGAGTTTGAACCAGAAGACTCAGAGTTTAGAAGGATCTAGTAAGAGTAACTCAGTCAGCAGGAAGCCTCAGAGGTTGATTATACTCTGTGGATGTTTAAAAGTTCTAGATTGTGCAGAGACTCCAGGGCTCTCAGCAAGAACTGGTGATTAACTTAGACAAAACAATAAACTGTCCTTTGTCCTGAATCAGTGTCTACATCTTATGAACTACTTCTATACCCTCTGCCCTAGCCGTCCAGGTTTTCAATCTTAGACTGTTGTCTTTGCTTGTTATTGAAACCCATCGTACATATTATTTCCTTTACAAAACCTTATACCATATACATTGCTTTAATATCAAGAAGAGCAAATTAACAAAATAACAGCAAGAGCTTTGGAATTTGTATGCAAGTTTTATACCTAGATATTAACAAATAAAGGTGCAGCTACTTTCTCACATTTGAAACTTCACTAAATCACTTTCAACCAGACTAGGATAGTTAGTAAGGGGATTGGGTTCACATTTCCTAGCAAGTACACAAGCACAGTAAACAAGGAATTTTATGACATTTCTATTAGCTGTTACTGGAACTGAAAACATAAAAAATGGGCTGTAACACTATTAAATGACTTATTTAAGGTGTCTTCTTAAGTCACCTATTTTATCTGGACCACTGAGTAAGTGGTTTTGTTGTAAAATGATAGTACAGATTTAGAGAAAAGACCATTCTGCACAAACTGACGCCTTGGGACATCCAATAAAAACAGCTCTGGTGATGTCATGCAGTGTTGGGCTAACAGCAGTACATCATGTATTTTCATAGAATATATTGAAACATGATTTTTATTAATAGTCATTTTAATTAGACTGCAATTGTGTAGGTGGACATTCAAACCACAAAAACTAAGAGTATAAAAAAAAATCATACAACCTTGTGCTAAATGAAGAAATGTTAATGATTAGTACTCACAGCAGAGTCTCCTAAAATCTTTGTTGGAATAGCTTTAATTCAGAATAGAATAGCTATAAGCAGAATCCCTTGATTAGCAAACTATTGACCTTGTTTTCTATACCCTCAAAAATACACTTCACACTAAACTCAGATCTACTTCTTGCATAACAGAAAAGTAGGTAACTTACATAGGGCTTGAAAAAAAAGCTGAATTTAACATTACGTATTTAAAAATAAAATTTATGCTATATTAACAGTTTTATTTGTAGAAGAACATTTAATCCTTTAATCCAGTAGCATGGCTGCTCTTGCAAGGGATCATCTTAGAGGCCGGTGTGATCCAGCTAGAATGCAGAAAGAATGTTAGGGCTAATCCTGCCCTCTTTTTGTGCTAATACTAGGTGAAAGGGATTTCCATGGTTAGGATAACATAGTGCATGCCTTTAATCCCAACTCAGAAGGAAGTGGTGGCATATGCCTTTAATCCAAATTCAGAAGGAAGTGTTCAGAGAGAGAAGCAAAAAGAAGAGTAGAAGCAGAATGTGGAAGCAGAGCTGGGAAAGAGAAGGAAGTGGAAGCAGACAAGGGACAGAGTTCAGAGAAGGAAGCAGATGAGATCTCAGAGAAAAAAGCAAGGTGAAAGCAGACTGGAAGCAGACAAGAAGCAGAGAGCTCAGAGAAACAGAGTTCAGTCAGGCAATTTGAATGCAGTCAGTTCACAAGAGCAGAGACAGTCCTTGAATAAGCAGAAAGAAAGCAGAGAGTCAGAAGCAGACAGTTTACAATTTACACTTTGGAATTCTCAATACAGATCAGGTGAAAAGAAGCAGAGAACAGCCAGTCAGAGTGAACTCAGTCAGTAGTAAGTCTTGAAGACTGAAATGTTTTAGATTTAAGTTTGCAAATTAATTTCCACCCTAGAGGGTGGAAGCCCTCTAGGTCTAGGTTTAAGATTAGATTGTACCAAGGCTGAAACTCTCTAGGATGAGGGATTTAATTAGCAAAGAATAAACTGTTCTCTGCCATGAAATCAAGAGAATAACAAATAAATTAACATATACATCTACAGTCATACTTATTTATTAATGCAAATTACTAGTGTAAAATTTGGGAGAATATTGCTAATAGTAAAATTATCTTAGGTGTGTTGTTTAAATCCAGATATACTTACTAGAATAATGAAAGAAAATACCTTTGTATAGTATACCTAATGTTTTCTAATTAATATAAACATGTTATTTGTTAAAAAGGAAAATAAAGAATATGATTACACATAGTTGCAATGTTTTGCCTTTTGCTCTGCTCCAAGTTGTTGTATGACATATCACAATGTTATCATAAGAAACTGCAAATTAAGACATTATTATGGCATATATGATTTCAGCTACAAAAAAGAAGTATTCTTGGTAAGGTACACATTCTATTAAATTGTTGAAATAATATACTTTTACCAAAGCACAATATTAAAGGATATAAAATGAAATTGGAAAAAAATAAGTTTGATTCTCAGCAATCTTAACAATTATATGGTTCTTAGTGGACTTCACTTACGCAAAATGTTTTTATTGTGATCATTAGTTAATGAAAGAATTAGTGAAAATAATTTGACAGGGAAATCATCTCATGAGTATTATTCTATACATGTTTAAAGTTCCCCATAATGACCACCCTAGAGAAGTTCACACAAGCTTGATGTACAGGAACATTATCCCACTCTGAAAACAGAACAAGTTCTTCATGCCATCTTCTTATAAAACAGATTCAAAACTGAAATGTGGCATTTCATTTTCAACATGATGAAAAAAAAAAAACCACATTCTCTTATTTTGCATTCTTATTTTCCTTGTTTGCTCTGGCCTGAGCTGATAAATTAGTTGGTTCTGGAAACTTCTTCTTGGATGACTGGCATCAACTGAGTGTGTGGGACTGCTTTCCTTCTCATTAGTATTTGGTGGACAACATCAGTCCACAGAATGAGCCTACTTTTGTTTTCACGGAGGTCCCTGATATCTGCTTCAGATGTTCATTTAATTTATCATCATCTGAACTGTTCATCACCCCCTTTAAGAAATTCCTCCTGCCTTACTGCCATACCCTATGAATGCTGATGTTCTTGCTCTGCAGGTGTGAATATCTTATTCGCTTATGTAAGGTAGAGCCACATTCTTTCCACAGAATTTGTTCTTTAACTAGCATAATCTTGTTGGTGATACCTAAGAGAGCTCTCCCTTAAGCAGCTCTGTGGTCTCTCTCTGCTTGCTCATGCTTGTATGTCATCTGAACTGTGCCAGAGTTCTAAATTTAGATTTTTTTTCAAAAACTTTTAAAAAAATGAACTTGTTTGCAATAAGACTTCCATTTAGTATTCCAGATTCCAATGGCCTCATTAGTCTTATTCGTATATACCTCTGTAGTAAACAAGAGGTT
Organism: Cricetomys ansorgei; assembly: GCA_026225945.1. Taxonomy (NCBI): domain Eukaryota; kingdom Metazoa; phylum Chordata; class Mammalia; order Rodentia; family Nesomyidae; genus Cricetomys; species Cricetomys ansorgei. Next base: position 19,101,184 of record JAMJFZ010001131.1, on the reverse strand, counting down.
TCTTTCCTTTTACAAAGATTATTCTTATCCATGAAAATCATAGTGTGACCAGAACGTGACTCAGAAAGTACTATGCCTCAACTTTAACCCAGCCAAGAGGCAAGATGCATTGACTTCAAATGACTGTTTTACACATTTACCAGATGGTCACCTTCATCAGGCAGCATTTGATTAGTGCCATAACAGAGCTGTAATGATACCCAAAGCGTCACAGGCAGCAGAAGGAGGAGATGATGGTGAAGAGTGCTTGAAATAGTCCATATGGCAGCAAACATTTATCATTTACTTCCTGGTAATAAGGTTCTGTAAGGTAAAGATAATTGGAGCAATCGCTCTCTCAAGAAAATCCCAAATATGGAGAGAAAATGAAAAAGAAACAATGCTGCAAAATTATGACACTGATACATTGCCTCATGTGGATTCTTACTTTATTCATTTATAACTTACATTACCACAAAACGAATATATGCTATATAATAAGAATGTAAGACTAATGGTAGAACAATGCAATTATAATTGTTTAAAATACAATGTTAAGCCACAAGCCTCTTTCCTACAGTTTCTTGTCTTACATTCATATTTTTCTCTCTATTTCTGTTTTTGTTTTAACATGATTTGTTTTTTGGATCATTGCAAGAAATCTAAGATTAGTTTTCTTTAGACGGTTAAGAAGCTGAATTCACACATGGACACCAAGTTGGTGGGAGATGGCAAAGCGTAATATGTTTTTGAACAAATCCAAAAAAATAAAAAAAAAGTGTTGTGGCAAATTGTGAGAAAGAATGGAAATTTCAGGAAACAGAGGGTTCCTTTTATGATTTTTTTAATTCATTATTTCTATAAATTATTTGTAATTAATAGGAGAACTTTAGAAACTTTTCTAAAGTTCATTGAACATTTTGGAATCAACTTCTGCACAAATGAAAAAAAAAGAATTAAACATTTAAAGTATTTGAATAACCCTTAACAAATGCTGTACCTATGTGGCTAAAACCAAAATCTGGACACAGGATGCGCCAATCCATAAGAAATGTTCATATTATTTTGAAATGAGTTTTACACACCAGCAGCATCTGCAAGTGTGTCCTCTACATACACACCAGCTATAATGAAGCAGTAAGCTGTTGGTAATTGCAGGCAGCTTTGACATTCCCATATTGTCACCCATCCTAAATTAGAATTCTTCTTTTGGCTAGAGAGTTTTCCTGCTATAATGGCAGTGATTTATTTATGGGGCTGTGTGTATATGTGATTCATTAATTTTCATTGTAGAACAATATCCTCATTATATGATTATACCAAATTTTTCATAACTTTTGTTTCTGTTTCTCTTTAAATTAATGTATCTACATTTAAGGTGTACATGAAGATGCTTGATTAATTTTAAAATTTTACTCAGTACTTATACATATTTATGAAGTACAATGTAATGTTCAGATCAAATACATTGTATCAACTTAAAAGACGAGATTGGTGGATTTTCTTCTTGAGTATTGGTCATCATGCATCTCTTTCAACACTCTTTAGTGAATAAGTTTTCATGATGTCTGTTGTTTCATATTTCATGAATAAATACCTGGGAATATAGCTTCTGTCAGTGTGGTATTTATGTACAACTTTACAATGAATTTGCAAATTATTCCCCAAAGATTTATAGCATCTTTTATTTCTACATGAGATGTAAACAAACTTTACAACCATACCTTTCCAATATTAAACATGCTTGTGCTAAGTTTACTATTTCTTTCAATTGAGTGTGGCATTTCCTGAGAGCTAACTGACATTTTACCATGGCTTTCTTTTTCATTTTGCAATAATGGAGTCATTTCTACAACTTCCTTTGTAAAGATTTGTTCAACTGATTTTTATTGTCTTAAAATAATCATTTGCCTTTTTATTATAGGTAGAAATATTTTCACATATGCTTTTAGATACTTTCAGTAAGTATCCTGTTTCTCATATTCTTAAGTGTACCTTTTAATCAGAATTTTTCTTAGTTTGCTGATGAGTTTTCACTTATCTGTTTCAATGTCTGATGCACGTTTGGTCATGTCGGAAGTTTTGTGTATCTCAAGATCATTAGATTTTCCTATTAGCTTATAGATGGAATTGTGCACTAATGACTCACTTTCAGTTAATGTATCAACTAGAAATGTGTAGTGTGTATCCATAGGGTTCTATGTTATCATCATAGTATCTTATTGTATTATTTAATTTTGGATTAATTTTGAGCTTATAATCAGTGTAATGCTGAACTCATTAAATAATTCAGAAATGTATTTTAATGTTTATATTTAGGTAATTAGTATATCCTTAAATTTTGAAATTTAAAGGATTTGTTTTTAAGGCTTTTGTTATAATTTTCTATTGCAGGATACCATAAAAATAAAAAATTTGGCTTCATAAATAGATCCAGCCATAAAGAGATGTTTTATTTATTCTTGATTCAATATCTATAGGATATCACTCTCAAATAATTTGCTTATTTTGTCTCATTTTCCAAATTCACAGTCCAATAATTATATAAATATAAAAAATATCCCTTTGCTGGCCTTTTAATATCCATGTGGTCAATATGGTAAATCATTCTCCCATTCTTTATGTTTATTTATTTAATTTATACTTCCAACTGGATTGGGATTTTGAGTTGAAAAAACACTTCTCAAAGAAGCATCTTTTGATATCAATATTTTACCTGCTTCCTTCTCTTCCTCCCTTCTTCTGTGTTCCTTACCCCCAGCAAGGTGTGTTTTATGAGACATCACAATTAAGGCTGAGTGTTCCAAGAACTCATTCTCTGTACAATGTCTGGGTGTGTGCTTTTTCCCATTTCCTGCAGAAGGAAGCTTCTCTGATGATGGCTAAGAAAAAACTGATATATGAGTATAACTGAATATCATTAGGACTTGTTTTGATGGTACCATTTTTGTTTGTTTTAGAACAGTAGTTTTGCTCTCAGGTTCATGGTCAGTCAAGCAGTGTCAGAGATAGGTTCCATCTCATGGAATCGGCCTTAAATCCAATCAGATTTTGGTTGGTTTCTCTCATAAGCTTTGTGCCACCATTGCATTAGATCATCTAGATGGTAGGTCATCATTGTTGAACAAACAGTTTGCAAATAGATTGGCACTTACATTTCTCTTTTGGTAGTATGAAGAATACATTCCGGTACCAATATCAGTAGTCCATAGGAGTGAAGACTTTATGTAGGCACTAGATTGACTTCTCCATGTTCATTGAGTTATATAGGTGTTGTCTTCAGCAATGAGGTCTTGCTATCACTTTGATTTTGCTATAGTTTTGTAAAAGCCTCTGTGGTCCCCTTTGGCTAACAACTCAACTAGGTATAACACACTTCATGTACTAAAAGATTCATTTGGTGATAAGAGTTGTCCATTTGGGGCTCTATTTCCTACATTATTTTGAAAAGATGTGGAATAAGAGGAATACCCATCTACTGCTGGTATGGATGCACACTTGTAATCACTGTGGAAATAGGTGTGCCACTTCCTCAGGAAAATGGTAAGCACTTTACCTCAAGATCAGCTATACCATTCTTGGGCATATACCCAAAGGACATGCCATCCTACCACAGAGACATTTGATCAACCATTGCTGCCCTATTCATAATGACAAGAAAATTGAAAAAAAAATCCTATATGTCTCTCAACAGATGAATGTATAAAGAAAATGTTGTTTTAAAAGTGAAAACATAAAATTTGCAGGTAAATAGATGGAACCAGAAAAAAAAATCATACTGAGTGAAGAAACTTAAACTCAAAAACACAGGTGTTGAATGTTTTTCTTATGTGTGAATATTAACTGTTAATTATAACAAAAATACATTTCATAGATTTATGTTGATCAGTGGGTGTGAGTTGAATATTCAGACATAAATCCACAAACCAATTGACACTTGATAACTGATAAAGAATCCAGAAATGCACACTGGAAGAAAAGGCAGCATCTTCAACAAATGATGGTCAAACTGGCTGACTGAATGCTGAAGCATCCAAATAGATTCACACTTGTCACCTTCGAAGAAATTCAGCTCCAAATGAATCAAAGACCTCCACATAATATTGAAAATATTTACTTATGTCTGTGCTATATATCTAACAGATGTTATAATTGAATACATCTACACATGTGACACACATAAATTGATGATTGAATATTAATCAAGATGAGTAAATATATAATATTTTGACTATATACATTTGAATATGTTTTGTAGATGTTACTGTTTTTATTTTCTGGTTTGGTATAGTTTGTTTAGATATCTTTTAGATACAAGCATATATAGCTTGTGAATGATTCACAAGTCAACCTGCCTTCCAGGAACCATTAGTAGTTTGATATCTAGGAAACATCCTGCTCAGGTGTTTCTTCTGTGCACAACTTCGTGGATGTGCAGAATGCCATTCATTTACAAAAGTAAGAATATTAATAAGTAATATACTTATCCTATTGGGAAAATGCTAGAGAAACTCTAATGCAATGTTGTTCAACCTGTGGGTAACAATTGCTTTGGGAGTTGAACAACTCTTTCACAGGAGTCATATAAGACCATTTTCATATCAGATATTTACATTACAGTTCATTAAAGGTAGAAAAATTAGTTTTGAAACAGCAATGAAAATAATTTTGGGGTTCACCATAACATGAAGAACTGTATTGAAGGGTTGCAGCATTAGGAAGGTTTAGAAACACTCATGGGATATAAGAAAGGAAAATGACTCAGGAGTAAGTTGGAGTTATTACAATCAGCAGAATTTAGCGAAAGGATGTCTCATAGAATGAGTTATTTCTCTAGGGGAAACTTGAAGGGAAGATGAGTTAATAAGGGAATCTGAGGAATAAAATAGTGAGGGTGAGATTGAAAAGAATTACAGTGGAATGAAGAAAAGATAGCCTATGGACTTCCCAATCATCCTAAATATTAGGTATTTACTAGGAGTGAGGAGAATGTACTCTGCAGTGTTTTCAGAAGATGAAGATGGAGGCCATATTTTGTATATATAGACTATTTTTATAGATGTAATAAATACTAGTGGTTGATCAGTTTAGAAAGAATGGGAATTTCTCCCCACACAGTTAGAGCTTTGGTTGTCCAAGTTTCCAGTATATTTTATTCTTGTGAGGGCTGCTCTCTCTTCCTGTGAAGCTTTGAAGATGCAGCCTTTGAAGAGGAGGAATATGTCAACAAGTAGAAAAAAAAAAACTACTTGAGTCAATCATTCTTTATGTGAACCTTAATTACGTTCAACAGGGAGAAACCTCAAACATAATGACCTCCTTTAGCTCCAAATCTGGCTTCTATTGTGTTGTCTATAAGGTTTCACACTTTGGCTTGGAGGAGACATTCAAACACAGTGGCTAAATAGATAGCATCTGAAGGAGGACAGTATTATAATAGCACTTGATATACTTGACTGTGTTATATAGAAATAGCCATGAAGGTACTTAAGTGACCAAATTACAGATGCACTTATAAAACTTCTTATTCAAAACTAGGTGTATCTTAGTCCAAATCAATATGAACAGTTGTTCCTTTCCATCATTTTGAGGTCCCTATAACTGCTTAGCATATTGCTTTAAGTTTATCAATATTTATTATATAATAAATTACATATGATTTTTAAGTAATTATTGAAATGGTATCAGAAATTTCGTATATATATATATATATATATATATATATATATATATATATATATAATTATGTTCTTAATGATAAAGATAAATGTGTGTGGGTGATTTTCAATATTTTAAATTTACCTCTCACATAAGGCAAAAAATGAGAAAAAACACTTTGACAAGTAACATCATTAATAAGAAGAGTGACACATGAGAGTGCTTAAATAATACAGTGTTAAAAGATAAATATTGGGAATCTAAAGACAAGGAATAATTCTATCAGATATAAGTATATGTCACAGAATCAGAATCATGATTTGAAATGTTTGAGTATGTCTGCAATCTATTATTTCTCCTTTATAAACTAGCCATTGAAATTCATATTCTACATGGGGATAGCAGGTTTCCTGAATGGAAGTGGAATTTTCCAATAATAAATAGTACAAAACATTCAACCATAATTCATCTATTCACCCTAAAGTATCTAAGGTGTTTATGCCATGATGGGCAATAATTTAGTTGAAGCAAACAGGGATTTTAAAATATTTTGGCTCTCTATCTGTACATCAAAATTTCTTCTAAAACCTCTGTCCCATATTTTATGTAATACAACTTCTGCATCTCAATGAACAGGAAGGCATAGATTTACTAATAAAATTTGTCTTTCTTATTCAGTGGTTGTACCTAAGGCAATAATTACAGCTAATTGCTGCTCATGTAATACTGTAACTCATTACATTATTCACTCCATATTTCATAATGAGTCAATGTAAATAATTAAAAAGAATCCTTATGTCAAATAAAATTACTGAAGTAATACATCAAACATTTTATTGTAAGTGAGGAAAATTCATTAGTTATATGTTTATATTCCTAGTAAATGAAATTTGATAGCAAATATGGATAATAAATACATCTATCACTTATTTTGTTTTGTGACAAACATTTTGAAAAGTAATTTTTGTAAGTTTTATTTTGTCATATATTCAGTTCACTGAATTATCTGAATAGTTCTATAATAAATATAATATATCATAGTTTATATATTTAAATGTAATATAGTATATACAATCCTTATTATATTTAATATCATACTAATCATATTTACAATTATTATATTATTTTACTGTTTATGAAAATAGTAAAATGTCTCATATCTCCTAACAAATAAGTTACAAAATAAAGAAATCAGAATAATGTTTGCTGGAAGATGAACAATGTCTTTTATAAGCAAATAATCTACTTTCTTCTAACTTACATAACACGAGCTATTATGAACATTGTAATTCATAGCTTAATAAAGAGCAATCATAATACTCATTTACTCTTATAAAGTGTTTTTCAGGATCTATGATACCATAATTATGTGTAAATTTTAAATTTTGGATTTATAAAAATGCATATTAGAGCCTATGGGAAACCAGTTGACATTGATAGTATCAAACCAGAGATCTGAGCCAGAAATAAAGCACATAGAGATATAAGGCCTATTCTAAGATGTATTAATTGTTTAAACTCGAGAAAATATCATAAATTCATGCTTAGGAGCTACATATGATAATATTTGACTTGCAACTTTATTAATAAAACTAAAAATAGTGACATTGCAAACGTCAATCAGAGTATGACTTAATTAGTGAGAATGTGTAAAATCTTTTATTTCTAATTGTTATAATGGGCTGAAAATTGAAGGCATACATTATCATAGTTGATTAAAGATTTGTTCTAAATTTAAACAAGGATATTTCAAAGCATTTAAATAAGCGTTTTTGTGATTTATGTTACATTCCTTAAAAATATATAGTTGCATACACTTTAATATTGGTATCATGCTGTAACCATATGAAATCACAAGATCTTTCCAACCACTTTGTGAAAATATAACTGATTGATGAGTTATATTTCTCAATCACAATTCACTGTACAATAAGTGTTTCTGAGTTGCTGGGAAAATTTAACACATCATTATATTTAATTCAGTTGGTGCTAGGTCTCTGAAGAGAGATCACTGAGTGGGATACAAATTGATAATTGGTATGTGAAATGAAGAACTTAAGTTTATTTTGGAGTGGACTTCCTTTTATTATTTGAGTGTCAGAGAGATCATTGAAGTACTTTTGCTGTCATTTATAAATCTCAATTATTTACACTACAAAAAAATGAATTTTATATACCAGCATATCATCTTTCTTTGAATTGATTATACCTAATTAAACTCTTAATTCTTCATTGTCCAAAGGAAACATTTTCTTTATTAACTAATAAAATGTCATCCTATGATCCCCGATAGTGAATAATACTGTTCAAAATTTTAGAAAAACTTTTAATATAATAAATGTGAAATGATTCTAATCCAAAGAGAAATTATTCAATAACTTTTTTTGGTTTTGTTTTTGAGGAAGTCTCATTGGGTATCCCTGGATGGCCTAGTACTTACTATTTAGACCAAACTAACCTAAAACTTCCTTAGCTTCATCTACCTCTTGCCTCCTCAGTGTTAGCATTAATGGTATTCAGCACCAGTCACAGAAAATGGAGAATTTTTACTGGTACTTCAATTTGTATTGCAACTGCGTATCAACTACAAGAATATTAGTTGATTATATAGGCATCAAAAGTAATACCTAGAACTTGTTTTCTAACATCAATATCCAATTTTCAAAAGTTCCTTGAAGAAATTACTTACTATGATGGAGGCATTAAATATACATCTTAAGTATGGGAACCCTTATAGCATCAGAAATAAAGACATTAAGAGATATATCACATTCATAATATACATGAAAGGCTTAGCAGCCAAGTATTGTTTTTCTCAGTAAACAAAGCAGCAATACCACGGAGTTATATTGAATTTCTGCCATATTGTCTTGAACAATAGCAAAAATAGTGAAGACATAGTCCATTAACCAGAAGAATTCTTGTAAATTATATAGAAAAAAAATGCCAAGAAGGATGAATATTTATACCTTAATTACATGTAGAATTATTTTAGTAACTTTTTTTTATTATAAAGAGTGAGTAGAAAAGGAAAATCAGTGATTTTGCAGCGGGAATCTTAACAAACAATGACATATCCAAGAGCTCCTGTTTATAATTGTAGATACAACTTATAATTATTAATGGATAACTCTTGTAGGCAGATCATCAATATTGATGGATCCTATGAATAGTTCATCAACAATGGCGAGTGCTGTGGACAGATCATCAATGCTAGGAAGTCCTTTAGACAGATCATTGTAGTGTTTGGAGTGAGAAATGCCCCCACAAAATCTCAGCTATTTGAACATTAGTTCCCAGTTAATTCAGCTATTTTTAAGGTTGCATAGCCATGTTATAGGAAGTACATTACTGGGGAAGAGTTTTGGGGATTTGTTTATATCCTTTCCCTATTACAGTTAACTCATTCTGCTTCCTGTTTACCACTGAAGATATTATATACCATAGCTTCCTGCTCCATCAGGGTATCATGCTATTCCTGTCATTACAGACTCTAAACCCTCTGGAAACATAAGCCGAAATAATTTTTTTCTTCTGTCATTTAACTTGGTAATGGTGTTTATGACATCAACAAAAAAGTAACTAGCAGACATCTCAATGGTCACTAGTCTTGTAGATAAGTGTAATTTTGATATACTCTGAGAAAAAATTACTCTATAGCTTTTTCACAAATATATTAGTCAGCTTCAATTATAAGTACTTTAAACCATCTGAATTGTCAAATGCAGAAAAATCAATTGCCACCACTGTAATCAGTTTGCCTATGTCTCCTGTTTAGTGTGTTTGAACAGAGTCATTAGGAATAGTCCTCTTAACTGAATGCTATCATATGAAAACTTGGAAAAGGCAAGTGAAAAAGATGAATCTTTTGTTAACACTGGAAGCCACAGACTTAGAAACTGTGATGTTTATTCTTGATTATCAACTTGACTACATCTGGACTTAACAAAAACCCAAAGGTCTAGTCATATCTGTGAGAGCTATTTTTCTTAATTAAGCCATTTGTAGTGGGAAGATCCACTTTTAATCTTGTTCTTCTGAATTAAAAAGATATATCTTTAATCCAGATATTTTGAGGTAGGAAGATCCCCCTTTAATCCAGATCTTTTAAATTGGGAAGACCCATCTATAATCTGGACTACAAATTCTGCTGGCAGCCTAATATAAAGGACACAGAAGAAAGAAGGTTGCTCTTTGTACTGTTTGTTCTCACTCTTGCTAGCAAGTCCATTCCTTCATGGGCAAAAGAGCCTCCTTCTTTGGGATTCTGGTGCATACTAAAGCTGAGATATCTAGCCTTTTGTACTGAACAACTATTTGATTCTTGGACTTCCCATTGGTAAACAGCCATTGGTGGATTATCTGCACCACAATCTATAAGTCATTCTAATAAATCTCATTTTATATATGGATAAAGATGCCATCTATAAGTTCGGTTAGTCTAGAGAACCCTGACTAATGCAGAAAATATGTAATTATAACAGTTGTTTTTAAATGCCTTATATCATGTTGGTACACCTATTTTTCACTCCCTTAATTAATATAAAAGCTTATTTTCTGTCATGTATTTGATAGATATCATTATTTTTTTACTCCTGGCAGTAAATAATTAAGAAAAGGCCTTAATTTATATGACAATCTTGAGAAGCAAATCAAAAGCAGAAAAAAATAAAATTGCTTTCAACTAATGATGGATTGAGGCTTTTCTATGTTTGTAAAGTCAATAGAAGATGAGTCAATTCTCACTAAAGTAAATACTTTTTGAAAAAGCAGAGATATTTCATCATCTAACATAATGTATAAGAAACTACAAATTCCTTGCTAAATCTCATTTTTCTTATGTCAATCGGTATATCACTAGAAAGACTTTATTCAAAGTAAGTATAGCATCAGAGAATGAAAATTATTAACACATTTTAAGAATCAATTCATTGCTGCTGTGAAAAATGATGAGACTTAAGATTTATAAGATAGTAAGTCATGATGAAGGACATGAGAATAAATATGGGAAGTGCTGTATAATAATTCCATAGAAATTTGTAGTAGACTCTACTGTGCTTTATAAGGTTGTCTCTCACTAGAGAAAGTAATGTTGAAATTATGCAGAATGTCTGCAGATTGACTTTGAAACCTTTTTAAGGCCATCCTTAAACAATTTATTTGATTGAGTACTTAATACATACACATACTGTTGAAGTAAAATATACCAAACCTAAAAATATTTATTTTCTACAGTAAAAAATGCATTTAGTTTTCTTAGAGCACTGGAGAACATTTGGAAAATGACCTTAGACATGTCTTTCTACTCTGTATCATCAAACATAGTTGCACTCGGGTGCATTAGATATACACAAATGATAGTAAACATTACTTGAGAGATTTAGCATTATTAATAAAGCTAATATCTTTGAAATCATTTTATTCTTTCATTGTTATAGGCTCAGCCATTTGGGGTATAAAATGGCATACTCTCTTCTTTTAACTCATAGTCATATTAGATAAGGTAGAAAAGTCAAACAAGAGGACCAGACCCATATGAGGATTTTCTCTACCCTAAAGTGTTAATAAATGGGTATATTTTAAGTGTCATTTCATCAGTTTCCATGGCAGTAGCATAAGATGCCAGGGTTAGAATAAACAGGTGTAGACAAGGATGCTAATGCCAGAAAAAGATGGGAATGAAATGCTATTGCGCTCTCATACATAACGAGATAAACAATCTCAGCTGCCAAGGTAAGCCAAAAAGCCAAGAATAATCTAGTTTAATAAAACTACCTAGGATAAATCAGCTATTTTTGGATACAAAACTTTAGAGGGAAAAAAAAGCTGAGTTAGATAAAACAGATTAAAATCTACATATAACTTGGGAGAAGGGTGGGAAAGGTTGTAATAAACATATTAAAGCCAGTATCTCCAAGGATATAAATAAATAAGCTAACTTTTGAGACCCAACATGAAAATAGATACTTGTAGATATTATTTTACTGCTATATCTACTTTGTGGTTCACTTTATGTCCTAATAAGTCAATTTCTATGTCTATGTGTACTATTATTTGGTAATATTCTGAAATATCCTCAAGTTCCTCTGTTATACATAATATTTTTCAGAGGATCACTTTCTATTCTGGAAAAAAATTACCAATAAAAGTAGAAGCAACAATAGCAAAGTAACCATTAAGTGACAATTTTTGCATTCCTTACTACTCTATTTGTTTGGTAATTACTACATCAAAATTCCTCATTTTTTATTTTTTATATTTTATCATTTATCTTTATTTTTTTTATAATTCACCATAGGCCTCAAGAAAAGTCACCTACTGAATGAATAGGACTTTTGTTTTTGTAAAAATAGAAACCAAAAATAACGAATTTTCAATATTTTTACTCACAGTAAAATCTTCTTGATCATAACCTAAGGGGTAGATATTAAGCTAGATGTTTTTGGTAACAAAAACATTCAGTGACCAAATTGTCCTCCTGATGTGCATTGGCCTTAAGAAGGAAAGCATGTAGAGAAGGAAATCTTGGCTCATTTTGAAATGCAGTTGTTACAATTCTATGAAAGGTCAGGTGATGGCCCATCTCTCAGTCTGCTGTCAAATTGTTCTGTGATAAAAGAACATCACTGTTGGTCTTGAAGTGTTGTGTATTAAAATGTAACTCAAATAAAAAGGACATATAACTAAGATTCAAAGCTCATCATATTATAACCAAGATCAGTGGTTCTGGCTGGTACAGCAATTCATAGTCTGAAAAACTTTTGAGTGATAAGACATGATCAGGGACCCCCAAGCCAAGGTCAAAAGCATGACACAGCCTATTTACAGATATGGACAGCAGATATGTGTGAAGTGACGCCAGGAGGCATTCTGTGGCAGAAGATAATTTGATCAACCTCTTGTGAAATTTCCTGCTTACAGTTTACAAGGAAAAATATATTACCAAAATGTTTGTCACCAGTCTAAGTCATACTGTTAGCAATGTGAATGCAGGCTTTAGGAAACTCATTCTCATCATATAAATGTTATTTACTGCATATGTACATGAGTGAAATAGAAAGTCTTAGCAACAGCCATGATTGTCTCTCTACATATAATGGCCTCAGAGAGGAATGTCTTCAATTTGTTAGACTTGCTGTATCTGTATCTCGTTTTAGTTTAAAATGGCTGTTTGCATATTTAAAACTACTTGTATTTTGGCATTGTCTTCACTGATAATACCATTTGAAGTCATTAATTTAACTCCTGCAATTATATTGTCTTAATATCTTATCTTTCTTGACTTCAGTGATTGCTGCTTCTACCTCGTTTCTTTCTATTTATTCACCAAAATTTTATTAATATGTGAGACACTGAAATACCTATCTTCACTCCCATTGTCACATGGCAAGAACACAGGCTATAAGACTGCAGTAGTTCTCTTGTCCCTAAGTGTTCTGCAATGGCATTCACTATTGCTATTTAAAAAAATTATGTTTATCAAAATCTAGCATTCAAAGACTGATGGGTTTGCAATTTAGTTCCCTGGAAGCTAAGTGAGCCTACCATAATCCCCGTGTACTGACAGAACACAGCACACTCAGGTAGAAACAGTGATCAGTTTGTCATTCACAACATCCATGTTTTCTATAGGGTCATCAGTATTTTTTTTTTTTACAGAACTTTTGCAATCCTGACAGGCGGGAAGGTTGCTTGATAAATATGTATTATAAGTGTAGTTGTTTGAGAAGAAGCATGCGTTTACAAAATCTGGGACTTGTATGATAGCCCTTGTCTCTGGAGAGACTATATGACCATATGCTGTACTGAAAAACAGATTAATCTATCTACTAGGAAGACATCTAGTTTAGAGGATTTCTGCTACATTTATATCTTTGCAAGACTAGTTGTTTCTGTGTGGATGTCGGGGAGAAACATGGGCAATCCACAGAGTTATGCTCCCACAAAAGGACTTAGCCAGATAATCAAAAGCTCACAGAATGCACTTGCCAGTATGATATTTCTAGACTAAATTAAGTTAAATGTATGTGCTTTGACAATTTTTATTAAACTTGTTAAGTAGCATTTCAGGATGGAAGGCACAGTGACTTCTATTTCTTAAATTCAGCTGCAATCAACTCTGCATCCTGTCTCACCTTCATCAACTGTCTGTGGCATTATCTAAGCATTTTTTTACTTGCATGTTTTAATAAAAGACAGTAAAACTAAGAGTTCTTATTTACATCTGGAAATATCTTTGAAAGAACATGTCAAATGTAAGATATTGTTAGGGATTTTTTTTTCTCCTATGAAAAATTCTCAAAATATATTTTCATAATTCATTGTATTATTTCATTTTGATATTTTATTTATTTTATCATTTTGGGAAATATGAATATGTTTTGTTTCCATAGCCAGTTGAAATAATTACATAAATACTGGATTTTTCTTTTAATAATATTAATTTATATTAATTTTCAAAAAGATTCAAACAAAAACTTCCATGTTCTAATAAATGTGCATTTCTCAGCCCAGTTAATACAATCAGTTTAACATTTAAATTATGATATAAAAGATATCCTGGGAGTATTGTAAGACATGACTTCCTAGAATTATCATTATCTTATATTGTTTAGTTTTAAAATTTTTTAAAGTTTTTAAATTGGACACATTAAAAGTAATTATTTTCTATGTAATCTTTCTGAATTTTTCATTTCAAATTATTTACTATTTCCATAGTTTTACCTGATATATCAAAATGCTGTTACTTAACAGTTTAAGTATTCACTTTTCACTTAAAGCAATAAGATTAGTTGAAAAACAGTTTAGGTACAGCAGAAAGATGTAAATGAATATATTAGTGCATTTTATTTCCAATTGGTGACTGGATAAGTGAGATGAAAGAGTCATACAATTTATATTATTCAGTCATAAATAAAAAATACATTGCATAAAGACATAGTATAAGCTTAAATGCTTCTTTAAAATGACATAAGTAAAGATGAAGAGGTCACATGTTGGTTATAAAGAATACAAGAATGCATTTTTATATCTAAATTTCAAATATAGTTAAATAAAGAATTATTTTTAGATATTTATAAAATTAAACAAAATGTTGCAGGAGAACTATTCCTTATTTTTATAATACTTAGTTAAATAAACTCAAGTGTTCAGGCAAGGGAAAAAATTAAATTGCTGATGTATTCAAATGAAGTTAAGTACAGAATTTTTAGATATTTCTAAAAAATAATCAAAATGTTGAAGGAGAGCTTTAATTGTATAATGCTTAGTTACATAAACTCAAGTGTACAGTTAAGCAAAACAATTAAATTGCTGATGTATTTTCTTTATTTTATTCTTCATTTTATATTCCTCTCTGTTTTGCATAGTATACACAGTAAAGATATACACAAACTCAAATAGTTGATTATTCTTCTCTGTGAGAACATTTCAACACCTATAGGTTAAAATAAAATGCTTGTATAGGCATCCAATGAAAAATATTTCTCAGAATAAAGAAAGGATCCTAATCAATTCCTTAATTTTCTTGTAGACAATCTGTAAATATTTTTCATGTGGTCTTGGTGACTATTGGTTTTGTGCTTTGTAAGGAGACAGTTAGCAAGTCTACTCCTGTTAGGGTTACGGCATGTAGTCTCCTCTGACACCATTCCAGTCAGTGGAAATTAGATCTGTACACATTGATTCACCAGATGTAGATGTTGACTCAGGTTCTTACAAAAAGATACTTAAAATGAAAATAAGTATTTCTTTATTCAGTCCTACTATTATAAACTCATTTTTGATGACTAATTTGATATATGTGGTAACAGATGTTTCATAAGGAAATCAGATCCATGTATGAAAACTAAAACATAAATATTTTGTTTTAAGTCTATAAAAAAACCATTTTAAAGTTTAAAGTTTCCTCCTATAATACTTTATAATACATTTCTCAAAATATTTAAATTTACACCAAAAAATAAATGACAAATTTAATTTCTTGCAGATGATGTTGGAAGTTTCATACTATTTATACTGATAGACTGACCTGCAACATTTACCTTTACAATTGTGAATATAAGACATGGTAAATTAGTGTTTTCTATAAACATCAAATGTAAATTATTAAAGACTATTACTCAAAACATCAAACAATAAAATATTGGAGAATTCTAATTATAATTCTTTTTTAAATTAAAATATTTTTTAAACTAGAATAAAACATAGAAGGGATAAAGAATGGTGTCCTGTAGTGATAATTTTTTTAGAATCATACGTACTCCAGTAGAAAATACATGAAATTGATGATTTATCCTTCATTTACTTATAAAATAGGTAAGTTACTTCAAAGTAGTCAAAGACAACTTGCACTTATCAGAAATTAGACTCACTCTGACTGCAGTCAATGTGTAAATATATTAAATAATAAGTCCAGAGTTTGAGGCTTATGTTAGACTCTAGAACAACATTGTATGTCTTCCTCAAAGTATGTTTTAATGTGAATTTAGCTGAAATAACATAATAAAGTGAAAATGTAGCCCATTTCTCTTGACTTTCAGTATGAGAAAAATTCTTATTAAATTTCAAATGTAGCCAAGTCTTAATTTTGTGGCTTATTAATATTCTTTCTCTTCCCTAGGTCATTTGTGAAACCACTTTTCTGAATGTTTGGGTAAATGTAGAGACAAGAATTGTTTCACATATGAAAAATGTCTGTTCTTCTACAACAAGTCTTTTTCAAAAACTTTTATTATTATTGCTTTTGTAATTTCACATATGAAAGTTTTTGCAAACTGGCTACTCTCATCTTCTACCTTCCAAACACCCATGTCTATTCTCCCCTCTCTCAACAAATCTCTTTCCAGTTCATGTCAATTCATGTTGATTTGTCACTGCCAAGATTAGTTAGGCCTTCAATGTGACCCTAGGGTTGGGATTAGTCTTTAGAGTTTAATGAGCTCAGCAGTTGGTATATGGATAAATATGATTTTCCTGTCTCCCATATATTGTGTAGCCAATAGTTCACTGGTAAAAGATGGTACCATATGCCCCTCCCCAACCCTTGGTTCCTACATACTTCCCTTCCTGTCTTTTGCAATGTTCTCCGAGATTTAGAGAGAGTAATGTAAGGGACTTGCTTAAGGCTAGGTCCACATCTATCACCTAATAATATCTGAAGAAACTGAGTATCTTTGCATTCTGTTGTGGAAGTTTATTTTTAGTTATATATAAAAATAACAGTTTTTGCGCTGTTGGGAAAAGGGTTGCCTAGGCCTTGGCATTTTTTGTATTGTCTGCAGATGTTGGATTTATGTGTGTGAGGAGGTGTTTGATTGATTATGATCTGCATGTGCTATCAGTAAAATACCTAATGAGTTCTTTGTCAATAAAAACACCTGTTGCAGAAGTTTATTTTTAGTTATACATAAAATAAGTGTTTTATGCACTGTAGGGTGAGGTGCTGTCTAGGGTGTTTTATATTGGTTGCAGGTGTTGGATTTCTGTGAAGGTTGTTTAATTTTTAATGATCACTATATGCTACCAGTAGAATACCTGAAAAGAATAGTTCTAAAAGAATAAAAACACCTGATCTCAGATGCTGGGATGCCACTGTTAATGCAGTACAGCACTGACCATGATAGTGGTTCCTTCTGTAGAACTTCTGTCCGGAAGGGTTTCCACATAGGAAATTGAGGGGTCCTGTAAAAAACATTGAGGCTTGTCACCATGAAGAGAGCCCAGGAGAGGCCATTGGTGAAAGTGCAACCTAGTTGCAACAAGGGAACCCAGCAGTTTTTGAGTTGCCAGAACCATGGGATGACCACCAAGAACAGAAACAGCAGTGGAGTGGAGCCACCCAGAGCAAGGGGGACAAATTGTATGTGCTTCAGAGGGCAGAGTCAGATCTAAGCCCTTTGGAGGAGCCCAAAAGATCATGAGTAAATTCTAAATAATTGGACATTGATGTTTTATGTCCAAAGACATTGTAAAAAGCTACATAGATGTTTGGCTTTATTTGGTCCTGTGCACTAGTAACTCTCATGATTGTTCCTCTTGTAGATAGTTTTGCTGGTGTAGTGTTTAAATTGTATTGTAAATGTAATGCAATATTTTTATACAGAAAAAAATTTCCTAGTGTGGTTACATTGAATAAAACCTTCATATTTGTTTCTTGGACATATTTTTCTCTACTTGCTTTTTTAATGGAAATAATACTCTTAAGGAAAGTCACACAGCACAGATCTGAAAGTTGTTTCCAGACGTGGAATTGAAACAGTGAGTCAGTCACCAGAAGTTAGATAAAGAGGCATCATTTTGACAATCCACAAAAAGTTGACTGCTTACAACAACTGTACATGCACATGTGCTCTCTCTGTCTCTCTCTTTTTCTCTCACTTTATCTCCTTCCTTATGATGATGTCATTAGAATAAAGTTCCTTAATACTGTCAACTTATCAAGATTAATTATTGTCAGATGACTATAGTAACATTTTCACCTATAAAACAATGATTTTGATATAAATTATATTCTATACCAGCAGTGGCCAAAACATTCTGGAATAATTAAAATATATTTTATGCATGCATTTCAATAACACAGTTAGTAGACATATTTTTAAAAATTGTTATTTCCTCATTTATTTGTTTGTTTTCTAAGATAGGATCTCACCTCATTATGTAGTCTAGACCAACTCAAACTCATGATAATCCTTCTGTCTCCTTCTCCTGTACATTGGGATATTAGGCTTGAATCATCACACTTGAATAAATATGATTTTTATATCCTTGAAACATGTCAGCCATAAATGAGAAGCTCAATTTTTAAGTTTGTTGAATTTTGATTTGTCTATAGATTTAATGCCACATTCTTAATACTATGTCATGTTTAATTTACTGTGCATCCCTTCATTTAGTAATCAGGCCTACACATAGTTCTCCCTCTTTCCTAGGTCATAAGTCTAATTGATGCATACACCCAGTTATATCATATGTGTGTGTGCTTGTGTGTGCGTGTGTATTTTATAACCATTTCTCCACTTCTAGTTTAGAGCCCCTTTTCTACAACAAAAACACACATTCTACAACAAAAACACACATACCTTGCCTAACTCAGGAATCAATGTGATTCTTTGTCACTTCCAGTGAAATATTAAGCCTATAAGGTGAGTGTGTGTGAGGGCGGGTATGCCAAAACATTTAGGAAATTTTATTGACAATGGAGAGAGTATCACGAAAAGTCATGTCTTGAAAATAAACATGAGCAAAACTTTGTGAACAGAGTTGAAAATAGAAAAATAATCTGTGTTTGTAAATAATGCGTATCTCTTTAATATCTAGCAAGAAGATTTGGTAACTTGCAAAGACAATTCATGAATTTTTCATGTGAAAATCACATTTTCTTCAGTAAAGGTAATTTGTCCTAATTTTTATTAATATTTGTTGTATTTACAATTAGTTATTTTGAAAGTATTAGTGTCAAATGCTATGACTACACTGCTTGAATTAAAATGAATATTGTTCTATTATGTCAATGAAAATGCTAAATATTTGTTCTTGAATGCTCTTTTCTATCTCTTGAGATGTTAGACAACTTCAAATCAGTTGCATGAGTAGAGTAGTTGAAAGAAAAGTACACAACACTATGCAACAGCGTCTCACGCAAGAGCTTTATTGGGGTGGGTGAGACACTAAGTATCCGCTTCCGAGGGGAGGGAAGAAAAAAAGAGAGAGGGGAGATAGAGAGAGGAAGACAGACAACAGAAGAAGAGGGGCAGAGAGAGAGAGAAAATGAGAGAGAGAGAGAGAAAGAGAGAGAGAGAGAGATATCCAGAGAGAGGGGTCCAAAGAGGAGAGAGAAAGGCCAAAGAGAGGGACAGAGAGAGGGACAGAGAGAGACAGAGATCCAAAGAGGAGGAGCTTGAAGCTCACTGGGATTACATGGGACTAATTTCAGGAAAGGTACCTGTCTGGGGGCAGGTACAGGGGCGGTACCTGGGCAGAGGGTGGGGAGTGTCAGGAGCATGGGGTATGGACGAGCTCCAGGGAGGGAGCACTGGCCAATTCACTACAGTAGTTACTAAAAGGACCTATTCAAATCCATGTGCGACAGTAACCCATGAAGGGCTTAAGGCTTAATAGGCATCGATAAGGACAACAGAGGAAAAGATTAAATGTGATATTACCAAATGGCACATTCTTTAAGATTATCTCTATTTTAGTTTTTAAATACATTTGGAAGAGAAATATAAAATTAAACATTTTATTTCAGGCTTAAATATTTAATCACCACATGGGCCCCAGGCTGGAATTTCTGTTGTTAATAGAATTCTTCCAATTTACATCTTATTACATTGTGCAGAAATTCCTCTCAGGCACCTCTGAGTAAGAGAGTTTCATCAAATACAAAACATAGGTGTTCCTGGGAAGATGCTGGCTTAACACCTACTAAAGAACTGATTTTATTTTTATTTGCCACTGCTTAGCACATCACAACCCTTCTCCTTTAACTCCACATCCATGAACACCACTGAAAAAATGTCAAAGTCTTCTGTGATAATCACTCTTCCGTGCATTAGTCTTATACCATGTGCATTACAAGCAGAACCCAGGCCTATCTTCTTTTGAACTTTTGAAATTGGCTCTCAGCCAATTTCAGATTTGCCTGTGAGTGAGCTCTTTCCCCCCAACCCTTATCCTGTAAACCATAGAATTTACAGATCAAGTGTAGCAGCATTAGTCTCAAGATCTACTTGAAATTTTGTGTATTGTAACATAAAATGAACATAATGTCAGACATCTTATTTTAGTTACATCCTATAGAAACTTGTGACTTATAAAAGTGATGTTATCTGAGTTTTCTGCGATTCATTTTCACAGCAGTTCATGAAATAACATTATGTTAATTGAAGGACTGGTCAACCATTGTTCTTTGTCGTTATTTGTGAACATTTGGGGTGTATAAAATAATTGAAAATAAACCTTTCTCTAATAAAGCAGGTGTGTGTGTGTGTGTGTGTGTGTGTGTGTGTTGTGTTATGTGCACATGTGTGAATGTAAACACACACCTGTGTGCAGTTGTGTGTGATGATCAAAGGTCACCCTTGGGTGCTATTCCTCAGGAAATTTATACTCATTGGTTTTTAAGACAGGATCTTTTATTGGCCTGGAACTCACTGATTTGTCTAGACTGGATAGCAAACCCTCGCAGTATCCTGTCTCCATCTTTGCAGGATGGGATTGCAAGCATGCTCCACCAACCTTTAGCTTTTTATGTGTCTGTTTGTGAATCTAGGACTTATAGACAGAACTATTTCCCCAGAATCTCCACACTAAGCAGAATTTAATCAAAGTTACTGCCACATGCTGAATAGTGACACCTTAAATTTGTCTGTGTACTAATATTCTTGATGTGTGAACCTATCTTACAAAGCCAAATGCCTCAGTAGGATATGACTAAGGATTTCCTGAGATGGGGAGATAGCCTTGCACTATCTGAAAGGATTCGATGCAATTACAATGATCCTAATAAGGCACATATGGGGGAATCACAGTTGGAGAGAACACCCCAGGAGGTGAGGAGGAAGGAGAATAAGTCTGAGTAATGCCTACAAGACCTCACAGGAAAGTTGTGAAATTATCATATGAAAGAAACCTTTTGGCAATGAGGAAGGCTGATAAAACCTCAGGCAAGAACTTACAGATAACAGCATGCCCAGGGACTATAAAAAATTAACTATAAAATTCCCAATCCTTTCTGCATGGGCACGGTTGAGCTTCTAAAAGTTTTCTCTGCTCTGGCTAGCTTCCCCTTGCTGAGAAACACTACTTCTTACTGCAAATCTTTTTTTTTTTTTTTTTTTTTTTTGCTTTCATTACATGCATCTGCTCAATATTTATCAGGAAACTGAACCTTATCCATCATTATTCGTTAGTGAACCATCGAGCAGATTTATGCCTCGAATGTCTGAAACGTTCTACTCATTCTGTAGACACCTGATGGGATCCACGCCAAATTGTGAGCAACGTTTGGACAACTGAAAGCCATTACGATGACCACTTATTGAAGATTCCTGACAGAATAATTTGATCATGAGCTGTGATGAGAAATTAACTTTCGCCAGACACA
The DNA here is from genome assembly GCA_026225945.1 of Cricetomys ansorgei. NCBI lineage: Eukaryota > Metazoa > Chordata > Mammalia > Rodentia > Nesomyidae > Cricetomys > Cricetomys ansorgei. The sequence continues at coordinate 19,079,439 of JAMJFZ010001131.1, read as the reverse complement.
AGGAAATGCTTATATATTAAGGTCTCTGATAAAATCAAACACGTGCACATCCTGGGGCAGCTTGGGGTTCAAATAACTAATAATCTCAAAAGACTAATACTCTCAAAAGAGCCTGGGATGCTTTCCTTCGTTCTCCCCTAGCAAGTATATATTCTTTAGCAGCCATTCTTTTCCTCCATTCTTCCCTCCCTTCCTCACCTCCTCCTTTTATCTTTTTTGAGTTCCATGGGCATTGTGGGCTATAGTATTGAGGGAAGGAAGCTATTCCCTTGGAGTTCATCATTATACTTATGGAAAGGTTCCGGCTCACACCTTTCAAGTGGAGTGGCACACAGGCATGTAGAATGAGCTCTTGACCCTGAATCCCAGGCATATCTGGTCAGTGGCTCTGCCATGTGTTATGCATCACCAAGTTCCCTCTCTCTGCTCTAATTTTGCTACTCCTCATGAGTTTGCTTGGATTTCACTGTTACTACTATGTATCATTATGCTTTGTCCACCCAGTTTCTCAGATCCTTTCTGCTCTTTTATCCTTCTCACTCACTGTGCACAGTCTCATCCCTGAAGGCAAGGATTGAGTCTCACAGGTAGGAGAGCACTCACTCCTTTAAACATAAAGTACGGAGAAAAATAACCAGTCCATTTTCATGTTCAATCTGATCGCAATCAAGAAAAAGACCAGAGCCATTCACACAGGCAAGGCACTTCTCTGATAAATGTAGTGATCTGTGCTCTGTAGAGTATCTGAAGTGAGAGAATATATTTACTCAGGTATAAGAAGTAACTTCAGTGATGTCTGTAGCAAGGACTTGATCACAGCATCCCAGGTCTGAGTTACCAGAGCAACAACACAGACCCAAGCTGGGAATGAATAAGGTGAGAAGAGCTGGGGCCCCAAATAAATGTGTCTAGCACTCCTGTATTCTCCAGATTCCTCAGATTCTCCAAAAATACCTGGTAGTGAGATAGAATTAGGTGATGTCTAAACATGTCACCTGTCCTTAAGGACATTGCACATATGTCAGAGGGCCACCGCTCCTTCTCCAAAGGCCATCAATCACTTTTCCTTACCTTTAAAATATCTACTTTCATCAGACATCTTAAGAAGTAGAATCAGTGTTTTACATAGGTGAAACAGGAGGATCAACATTTTCATGATGTTGTCTGATCCCGATACAAGCTGAACAATGGAAAGTTTGTCCAAAATGTAGTAGGATCCAGTCTTGGTCCTACTTGGTGTATCATGAGTGGACACATTATTAGGGAACCAAAACCACAGAGAAGGAATATTTGCTCAAAATCTCACTGATCCTCTTTGTGAAGTGCAAGCCCTCCCAAGGACAGAACCTAACACTTGGGTTATAACAGCATCGACATGGGCTTCTTCTTCTTCTTCTTCTTCTTCTTCTTCTTCTTCTTCTTCTTCTTCTTCTTCTTCTTCTTCTTCTTCTTCTTCTTCTTCTCTCTGTCTCTCTCTCTTTCTTCTTCCTTTTTCTTATTGAGGCCTTTAGAAAATAATGCCTGCTGCAGTTGTCTCCTGTTGTTTGTATCATAAAGAGGGAAACATACTGAGTTAGTTTTACATAATGCCCTTCGTGTTTTGACTGCTTAGCTTTCACTGGCATGTACTTGTGCTTTATTAATGCTAATGGTTAATGATTGAAGGCATGTACACAGTCTTGTCTCTGGGTCAAGTTTTCTGTAGTGTTTCTATTAAGAGGGAGGCATCTGGTACAGTGTGGCCCAACCTCAGGACTAACTTCATCATGCTTGGTCTCTGGCTAATATGGGCCACGTGAATGCCCATTATCAGAGCAGCCTGTTGCCTCCAGTAACCACGGTAATGCCCGTGATCCATGCTTCTGCCATACTAGCTGAACTTATTTTATTTTATTTTTTAGGGCACAGGGGTAGGAGACTGGATTAGAGAGAACTGGGAAGAGGATGTTATTGAAGATACATTATAAGAACTCAGATTAACAAAATTATTATAAGAAGAAAAAAAGAGTCTAGTTTAGGGCAATACATAGTTTTGATTAACCATTTTTCAATGTGATGAACAAAATGATCCAGGTGGCAGAAGAGATGGTGCAATGGATGAAGCAATTCCCACAAAGCATGAAGTTGGGATTTTGAATTAAGTGAATAAACAGGAAATGTTAGACAGACGTGGTGTCCTGCTATATTTCCAACACACAGGAGACAGATACAGTATATCTGAGCAAACCTACTAGCTAGCATGGCAGAATCAGAATGGAGAAATATGGAGGAAGATACCAACATCAACTCCAGGCCTCTAATGCAACAGAAATTAATAGTAGTAGTAGTAGTAGTAGTAGTAAATAGCAGTACTAAATAATAATAATAATAAAAATATTAAATAATAATAATATCAGAACACAGCATCTTGATTTAGCTGACAAATGAAATATCTAAATAGAAGCTGCAAATCCTGAAGTTTGCTGTCAATTTCAGTCATTCCTTTTTAAAAGTTCTGTTTATTAATATTGTTGTGAGTGGGGAGAAGTGTCGAAGAACAATTTTTAAAAGTCAGTTTTCTTCTTCCACTGTGGGTTCATGGAATTGAATTTAGATCATGAGACTTGCATGGCAAAAATTCTAGCTGCTGAGCCATCCAGCAGCCAAAAATTTATCTTCAGGCATGACTTTAAAGTACAGAAAACTACTTTTGTTCTCCTTTTTCAAAAAACATATTCTTTAATATCTTTATTTTGGCAATTTTTGAACTAAAAGGGAAAAAAAAAGAATGTTCACTGTCAAACCAAGCAATTGCTGTTTGCTAAGCCTGATTAGTCTGTGAGAACTCTTCTTTATACTAGAGGACACTGAAACAGCTTTTCCCTTTGAACATCAATTAGATTCTTCCTGTCTTAGTTACTTCACTTTTTTCTATGATAAAATATTCCACAAAGCAACTTAAGGAAAAAAAGTATATATTAGCACTTATAAACAAAACTCTTTGTGATTTGAAGGTTCCCCTCAATTCCTATTTCAAATCTTCTTCTCCAGCCAACTACATAGTATAGGGAGATTTCTGTGAAGTGTACCTTTCAACAAGAAATAATTCAATTAGGGAAACCATTTTCCACTAGTTTTTCCATCCCCATTTTCCATTCCATAAATCTCAGGGATTGTTGAGACAAGAAAATGGGATAAAGATTAAGGTGCCACACAAAATTTCAAAATTAACATATTAAAGACACTTGGTAAAGACAAGTTTGGGATTCTCTAACTACCTGGTTAGCCAAGGCTGGATAAGCAATAGAGTGTGTAGCAGAAAACCCTTGTCATAAAGGGATCCAGAAAGAAGTACTAAACAAATAGTACATATGCTCTTCAGTCCTTTATGCATTGCCTACCTTGAGCTTCTAAACCTTTTCTCTTCTCTAGATCCTGTCCTCTAAAATGTTCTATTTCTTAGCAAACTGTCTCTGTTTCTATTCTGGTTACATTAGCTTCTTTGTTTCTTGAAGAGTCTGGTAATCCCCACAAATGCTACTGAACACCACTACATATTGATGTCAGATAGCTGATTAGAAGAGAAAAGAAAAGATGATTAATTGCAGACACTGAAGTTTGACAAGAAGCCAATGAATGGAGGATACAGATTGTCTCTAGAAGCAGGACTAGGCAAGGAAAGGAATTGTCCAGGGAAACCTGCAAGGAGAAGTTCTGTCAACATTTCTTTTCCTTCTTCTGTCATGAACTGTAACGAAGTAACATTATATGACCAATAACTCTGTAATAATTCATTAGAGAAGCAATAAAATGTTAACATAATAGCAGAAAGAATGACTGAGAATGATTTTTAAGCCTAATGTTACCTTTGGAAGAACAAATGATGTTTTTCTGCAATGTGAAATGTTACTGCTACTCTGATTTGTCTCTAGCACTCTATTCACAGTATTGGTTATCAGAATTAAGGGAAGCAGTCTACACACTGGAGTTTAGTGGAAGGGGATAAACCCTGAACTTTATACTTGAACTCAACACAGAGTCAGATTTGCTGATACCATCAGATAGAATACAAAGATTCATATCCCCTGAACAGCATTCACATACAGAATCTTTATATCTGCCTGGCAATAGGCAGAACACAAGCTTCAGTAAGATGGAACTATGCTTCCTCTTATATCTCTAACAACTTATTCTATAGGCTTGGGAAGTTCCTACAACACTCTCCAATCCCCTGAGTCTGTGAAACCTTGTGCGACCTTGTCATCCTCTGGTCATCCTCTGCCTCAAGTGGGAAGTCAAGGTGAGGACTGCCCTTTTAAAAACATCATTGAGTTCATTCCGATTCCTAATGGGACTGTGGCCTATGACAAACCTGGGCTTGGCCCCCTCAACTACTAAAGCAATGATAGCAAACAAACTGTAGACTTCATTGACACACTTAGGGGTTCTTGCAGGGATGAAATAGCAGGAATGTCCACAGTGACAGTAAAAATAAGCACTGCTAAAAATTCTGGAACCGTAGACACAGGTAAAATCAGATGATAATAAATGGGATGATTATCTTAATTTTTCATCCCCCAGATGATGTCACATATCACTGATTACACAAACATCAATGAAAGAGGACAACCACCTAATGGTTTTGAAATACAGTATCAGAGAGTCCAGATAGTAACCAGAATTGGGAAACTCTATGATAGAGAATATGAAATCACTACTCCAAAAAATATCAAGAAACAAAACTGAACACAAAAAATAAATCATAACAAAAACACAAGCATGAACTAATTCTTTACCAAAGAAATTTGATGAAGGAATTAAATTAGCATTTTATAGTTAAAATACTTGAGTTGAAAATACACTAACAAAATTTGAAATACCATAGAAATCATTGACAACATAGTAAATTGTAGTAGAGAGAATAATTAAAGTAGAAAGCAGGTCAAATGAAAATGCATTGTTGGAGCACAAATAAGAAAAAAAGGAGACAAAGTTTATTAGAGTTTTGTTCCATTGCTAAATGAACAAATATTTAAGTTATTTTTTCTCAAGGTGAACTTGATAATGTCAAGTGGATAGAAAGGTTGATTATTGAATGAAAAGAACAATAGAAAAAACATGGAGAAAGACAAAAATATCAAAGTAGAAGAGTATGAAAGTCATCATTAAGGAGATTGGAAGCTCACTCCTCCCCATCACGCTCCAGCAGATGACTAGCGTACATAGTGTCAGTTGGGTCTACAAAGGATGCTGGGAGATAAAACCTATCAATGGATTTAACTAGCTATCAACTTTGATTGCTACCACAACAACTTTAACAGCAGAATCACTTACTGGTGCAAAAATATAATTACTAGTAGAGGAGTAACTGACTATTTTCTGATTGAATTTGAGGCCTACTCCACTGGAATGATTTGACATCTAATAAGGTAAACCTGGCCAATAACACAGGAAGGTCACAGGCACGGTATTTGGGGGTAGGGAGAGTATTAACTTTTGTTTTATAAATGGACATGGTGCATGTATACATTTATACCCATAGACAGATACTCTTTTAAGCCTTGATTAAAGAAGCTTCTGTATTCAGTGAATAGTAGCTAACACAGAGATCTTGGCTGTTCAAGGTGTTATCTATTGAATGTTCAGCCTGAAACAGGCATTTATATCTTTGCCTTTAAAACTCAGTCAACATCGTAAAAAGGGTTTGAAATTAAAGTAATGGCTAGATTATTTCAGAGCCAGGAGGAGAATTGTGCAATGATATCTTCTGGGCATGGCATAGATATCAGAATCATGAACTAAAATCAACTATAGATACCTGAAGTAGATCTACAAAGGTCATGGCCTGCTAATGCTCTGTCATGTTTATAGGAGAATCTAATTTGGCCCCACCCAAACAAGGAGAACTAGTGACTATGACTGGTAGATGCTATGGAAGCAGGATTCATTGATTTGTTTATGAAGCCAATGGTGAGCCCACTGTGTTTTCATTGATAGTTTTATAAGCATGGTCACATGGACTACCATGTATAAATTTACAGGTCACAAAACAAAAGGTTGTGAACATGAGAAAAGGACTTATTCAGGAAGAGAGGAATTGAAAGGTGAGCTGTTGGAATAGTCAGAAATGCATTATGCATGAGTATGAAACTGTCAAATATAAATTTAACTTGAAAGATGCAACTCAACCAAGTAAACCATAAGATGTTATCAAGTCCTCTATTATAAAAAATAAAGACTTGTCTCAAGGGAAAAATAGCAAAGAAGCAAATAATACATGTTATCTCAGTTACAATATAGCAGTTTTTTTTAGCAAAAACATTACAGGCAAGGAGAGTGGGAAGATATTTCAAACCATTGTAGGGGAAAAACATCAACCAGTCAACCAAGAAAATTGTACAAAGTAGAGCAATACTTTAGAAATGAAAGGTAGAGAAAGATATTATTAGAAAACAAAAGCTGACATAATTTTATCACCATCAGGTCTGAAGTTCAAGAAATGCTAAAGAGATTTATACACCCAAAAGAGACAATAATAAGCAAGAAGAAAACTTGAGAATGTGTAAAACTTGCCTTACACAGCAGTAACACAGACAATTTAAGCTTCTTCTGGTATTACAAACATAATGCATGAGCTTTCACATTTTTATTATGAAGGCTAAAACATTAAACATTATAAACAGCAATTATATTCACATGTGTAAACAGAGCCAAGGAAGAAAGACAAAAAACGGAACACCAAAAGTTTAAAATGAAGCTCAGCATGATGGTGCATACTTATAATTCCAGCCTTAAAGACACTCAGCATTTATGAGTTTAAGGCCAGCTTGAATATATATCGAGACCTTGTTTTAAATGTTCAAGTAAACAAAAAACTCAAAATGTAGAGAGGAATAATGTGTCCACCTACAGAGTTTCTGTTACTGTTTTTCTTTTGTTGTTTGTTTTATGTGAGAGACCCAAGAGAGGTCCCTGGTATAATAGGGAGGTATATCTTCAACCCCAGAAATGAAGAACTGAAAAAGAAAGTTACATCAAACAAAAATGTTTCTTCATACACACACACACACACACACACACACACACACATTAAAACTGAGTGAAGAGCCAACATACAAAATTTGAGAAATCATTTGAAAACTATAGTTATTTGACAAGTAATGTACATACTATTTAAATAATTCAACTAAATAGTAAAAAAAATCACAATATTATGATATACATAAGCAATATGTATAATTGATATTTCTCAAAGGAAAAAATGATCTACAAGAAAAAATGATTACCATCCTTATTACTAGGGAAAAGAACATCACAGTGACAGTAGTAGTCACTTCACTCCAACTGGAATAGCTATTATAAAAAAATACATGACAGCAAGAGTTGAGAAAAAGAGAATTTTCACACAGCTAATAGACATGTCATTTACTGTAATAAATGTGTAAAACAAAAAGGAAGTTCTTCAGACAACTTGAAATAATAATAAATTACTGTGCATCGATTCTGGATGCACTGAGTATGCACAGAAAAGAGAGTTGTATGTGAAAAAGACATCTCCATATTTATGTTTCTGCAGTACTATTCACATTAGTCAAAATTGAAAATTATGAATATCTAACAATCAATGGATGGATAAAGAAATTGTTGCATATATTCACCATAGAATGTTATTCAACCATTGATAATGAAAGAATTTTGTCATTTGTACAAATATAGATGGAATTGCAGTGAATTATAGTAAATGAAATAAGCTAAATACAGAGGTTAAGTACTAACTGATCTTATATGGAGAATCTCAGTAAGCTAATTCCATACAAGTTGAGAGCAGGACGGTGTTAACCAGAGGATAGAGGTTAGAGAGCTGTTAAAAATAGCAAAAGGTTAATTAATGAATGCTAAATTGCAGATGGATAGGAGCAATGAGTTCTGGACCTCTATTGTACGGTTGAGTGACAACTGATAATGAAAATGAACTATGTACTTTCTTTAAAAGCTAGAAAAAAAAAGGACATTGAATATTTCAATATAAGAAGCGAGGAATGCTTGTGGAAATAATTTAGCATGGCAAAAATAGAAAGAGATTAAAGTATTATATATTAGGAAATAATTTTGTACAACCCCTTAGTACATTTCCTCATGCTGTGGTAACCCCAAACATAAACCTATTTTCTTTGCTACCTCATAACTATAATTTTGTAACTGAGCAGTGACTCAATTCCAAAGACCATCAGGAATATGTGTTTTCTGATGGTAGTGACCCACAGGTTGAGGAACTGTTGCTTTACAAGCAAAATGCCAATAAACAGTTTCATAAATGTAGATTTAACATCAAAAATGTTAGGTTATTTTCTAAGGTGACTAAAGTAGAAATTATAGAATGCAGCTGACAAGACTCCAATCTTTCCTATTGCAGAGAAGTTTGTTGCACTTCATGTTATTAATTTTCACAGATAGTCTTGTATATATTAAATTTTGCATGATTGTATGTAGGTTTTGTAGTGCTTCAAATTACTTTGATAACAAAGTTTGTATAGTTGTTTTAAAAGCAAATTTATACATTCATCGGCAAATAATTTAGTGGAATGAAAACATAATTAACTCATCTAATGTTAAGTACGTTACAGAGATTTTTATCAGTTATTCTAACTATACACAAAAGGTTTACATGGCTTTACCAAACTACTTATTTGATACATGAACACATATATTCACTTAAATTTAAGTTATGATAAACTAACACAAAAATATCCTGATATGAAATGTTCTTAGTTGATCAAAATAAAAATGTGCAAAAATAGTCGTCATGGATTTCTAAGATATATATTTCCCTAAAAAGATGGACCAACACTGGATTTGTGTATAATTACACAATTATTGATGGCCATCATGTACTTGTAAAGAAATATCAGTTGTAGATAATTTCAATGTATATATATTTTATTTTTTGTTGGGAACTTCATCTTCGAATGTTCATCAGAACTGTCATCTCTTGCTATGCATATGTAGCTGAACCTTAATCACTGGGCCACCCCAGTTAGTAGACATAAACTTAGTGCATCTTCAAGCCACATAGAATAAGTTGTGTGTGTGTGCACACATGCGCGTGCACACGTGTGCATGCAAGCACATGTGTGTTTGTGGTGTGATTTATGTGTGTGAGTACACATGCACATGATGGGAACTGAACTCAAGTCCTCTGCAAGAACAAGTACTCTTAGCCACTTAGGCCATCTCTCTGACCCCACCAAAAGAAACTATTTAGAAAGAACTTTTAATCTAGGATGAGTTTTTGTTTTCTTTTTTTGCCTGCATATAGATGCCCATATCTGTGTCATCTCCATGATAACTACTTAAGCTATTACCTTTTCAACTTTGTGTCAAATATGAAGAACTTAGAAAGCTATGGTTCAGATTCTTGTTAATAGTGTTCTAAGAGTTTCAAAGTGAGTATTTTGCTTTCATTCTTAGCCTTGTTTTCTGTGTACACTATTAAAAAAGCAGAAAATCTCTGTTGAAATATCGGGAGAAGTTTGAACGAATGTGTTTCCAACAAGATGTTTATCATTCACTCTTCTGAAATGCATACATTCATTTAAAAGAATCACAATTTATGTCAGTGGCTTCTGTTGAAGAATTCACGTGACTCCTTGTTGTTTTGTGAACTTAATGAATACACTACATGTCTTCACAGATCTGTTTCCCTATTGACTGTGAAGACAACTTAAGCAGCAGAACAGACATAAGTTAGAATCAGGAATTACAAAGATACAGAAAAGGGGGAGAGGTACAGAAGGATTGAGGACTTTTTTTTATCTTGTTTTTCTAAATATGTCAAGAACTCAAAACACTGAGAATTGATTCAGGAGATAACAGATACTATGTTAGTGTGCCAGTTTGAAGAATGAAGGTTTAAGATTCATGAGTCATGTACAAATAATGTATAGGAAAGCTGGTGCTGCAGCAAATATCTTCAACAGCCTGAGTGAAGACACTGAGCAATGTCATTCTCAACTACTTCCTTTTGTGTGTCCAGTGGAGTACTGAAGTTTAAAAATTTAGATATTTGCTAAATATTTTGACTTTTAAATTGGGAATAAACTCTAAAAACATATTGATGAATAGAGAGTAAATCAAAACAACCTTTAAAAAACTAATTAAAATGTTATTTCATTGAATTTTACCCATATACTGGAGCCAAAATTCTTCATTTCCTGTATATTGGACATATTTTCCATACTTGGAAAGGCTCCAATATCAGTAACTTTCAAGTTAAAGGGGAAAAGTTATCTATATGGAAATCTTTAGTAATTTCCATAGTTCCACAAAGATGTTATTCTCTAAGCAGGAATACATTTTTCTTTATAGCTTTTTCTTGAAACTTTCCAGCAATGAATATTAAAACAATTGTAATATTGGATATGAAAATGAGTGAATTCTGTGTTTAGGTGTCTCAACACATGCCACACACACTTACACAGAGATCACAAACATACGCATGCACACACACTTTGAACAAACATCCCTTCCACACACACATTTTGTAGAAAGAAAGGTGCATTTATTTTAGCATTAAAGTTCACCGTATAGGAGCTGATATTTCAGCAATGGCTTCCTTTTAAGAAGCTTTGCAGATTCATTTGTCTTATTATCATTATCATTGTTACCATATTATATAGAGAATATAGAATGTTGTAATATTTGGTGATATACAGTAAATTCTTATCATTGAACAGTTTTGCAGCATATTAAGGGCATTATATTGACCAATACTACATTTTTTTTCACTCTTATCCTAGGTAAGGTCTGTTAGATTCTTACTTGTGGCTTTCGCAAAGATTAGTTTTTAGTCTTTCAGTTAAGAAAGAGATATTCTTTACTTTTTATCTTTTTTAATTGTTCAGTGTGAGCTCAAGAAGATATTTTCTTGACTCACATTACATAATCCTATAAAGCAGTGTCCACTTCCCAAAGAATTCTAACAGGCACATTAGGAATGTGTACTTGTTTGTTGGGGAAACTTATTTTTAGATATGTTTGAAAATGTTTTTATGCACTGTTAGGTGAGGGGCTACCCTAGGTCTTGACATTTTTGTATTGTCTGCAGGTGTTGGGTTTATGTGGGAGATGTTTAATTACTAATGATCTGCATGTGCTATCAGTAGAATACCTGAGGAGTCCTGAAAGAATAAAACACCAGAGAGGACACGCTTGGGCTTCCACTGTGAGTATGACATTGGCCATGACAGTGGTTCTATCTGCTGAGGTCTGGCAGAGTTTGGAAAATACCTCTATGTCTTCCCACAGCAATGTTTAACTGCACTCATTTTTTTTTGGGGGGGGGGCTTGTTTTAAGTTTGAGACTGGTACTCATTATGTAGTCTATGCTGTTTTCAAAGCTATCACCAGACTCTTGAGGGCTGATATTGGAGGCATATGTCACCTGGTCCAACTTAAGTTATGTATTCAATGTAAAATCAGTATTATGTAGAAATTTAAAAAATGAACATTCCAGATTAAATGTTAAGACAAATAAATTTTCTAGCACTAGATTCATCTAAGTTATTAATATATTTGGCTGAATGGGGGCTCAACTAGCAAAACTTTGTATCTAACTTCTGAAATATGTCATAACAATACACATCCTTATATATTCTGTACATACCTCTGCATATATAAACATACATTGGTGAGTGTGTGTGTGTATGTGTGTGTGTGTGTGTGTAAGTATACACACGCAAGGTGTTTTAACACTACCAGCCTCAATTGAACAGTGAGTTCAAGATCAGTCAGGGCTACATAAAACTTTTGTCTCAAAACTAAAACTAAAAGTTAATAAAAGAAATATCATCTTTATACACTTCAATATCAGAACATAGAAAAGGTATGGAACTTTCTAATTCAAATCCATTGTTGCATGCTATACATAGTATTGAAATTTGTATCATAAACTTAATACACACGTCAGTTTTCTAATATTCATTCTTCTGAATTCTGGATTCTACTTGTAGCTACTATACATACATGTTTCTTATATAAGAAATTATAATTTTCCTTGACATTACCAGTAATTACACAGCCCATTGGTTTCACAGAGACTGACAATTTCAACGAATTCTCAGCATCTCTAAACATGTTTGCCATAAGATATAAGGGAATATTTTTCAATAAATGAATCAGAATTCTATCAATCTAAAATATCCAGAACGTTTAAGAGAGGTTGTTTTATTTGCACTTTTACATGACCTGATATGAAAGTATGAAAACAATAGTATCAGTGGTAACAATTAATTACCTTTGATTCAAGTACTCTATGCTTATGGGCTAATGGGTAGTATCCATTGTGCTCTAGTTAATATGTTGCTATATGATTATCCCGATTACTTTATGAGACAGTAACATCACATTAATATTTAATAATAATAATATAGATCACAACCTAGTTATTTTCTGAATCTTCTGATTGGTAGAAATAGCACAAATACAAAGAGTGGCTTAAAAATAAAATAGTAGTCCTCAACAATTCTTTGAATTTGTGACATCATCAAGATCTTAGATGCTATTCAACTTGCTATCATCAACATTGTCAACTTTCTAGAAAGCCTAGCGAACCTCCAAATTTAAATTATTGATAAGAAAAATGCTTAATTTATATAAATTTAAATAACCTAATTTCTATGATTTGTTCTGTTGTGTAAACTTTCCACTGAGGTTTCTTTCAACTCTAGTATAATTTTATATTATCATTTAAAGCAGTTATATCTCTTCATTAAATTCAATTTCATATCTTAGATTGTGAGATCCTTATTTTACCCACCTCTTTTTGTCTTTTTTAGTTGTATTAATATAGTTATAATAACTTTTTGAATGCTCTGTCTAAAAGCTCCTGTGAGAATGGTAATTTGGGAAGGATATGCATCCTCTTTTTTCCCTCCATATTAATTTTGTTCCTGCACTAGGAGTTATACAGCTGAATTATTTTGATATGTGCAACTTTCTGTTTGCTTAAATCATCTTTCCTCTTTCAGTGTAATTATGTGTAATACTCCTTAGAGGACTAAGTTGTATAAGTATTGAGGCCTTGTTTTCTTTATAGAACTTATATTGAGAGCTACAGACTCTATCCCTAGCCTTTTGAGAGTCTGTCCACATATGTGGAAATAGACTCTGTCCAAAACACAGAACATCCCTTGCTGGTCTTCACTGCTACCTTCTGATGTAGATACCAAGTCTCATACCTTAAGTAAGCTCTGATGGACCTAAGGTTGAGGATAAGGTATTGGGGGAAGCTAAGTTTGTTGTAGGTGGTCTTGAAGGTATGTGGCTGCAGGAAGTTCTCAGGTAGCTGTGATAGGGAGTCAGTCATAACATTTACATCACACTGGGAAGAAGCTGTTTTAAAAGGCTGAGAGGCTTATTAAAATTTGAATGAGGAGGCAAGGGTAGAATAAATAATCTCAGACTATATCTAACCCTTTTAATTGGGCCTTCTTGCTTTCATTTATGGGTGATCTAATGTCTTCCTGACTATTGGGTAAATTATTATTATTATTATTATTATTATTATTATTATTATTGTCATTATTAAGGAATAAGGCAAAACAAACAAATAAAAGAAAAGAAGCAAGAGAAAAAGCACAAGGAACACATAAATTGCAGAGATACACACATTCATACAAATAAGAATCCCCTAAAAACACAAAACAGGAAACAGTAATACATACACAAAGGACCCGTAAGGTATAAATGGGAGGAAAATTGATGACAAAATATTTGAGACAAAGAATCTTCAAAAGTGCCACTGAGTTCATTTTGTGTTGACCATCTACTGTTGGGCATGGGCTTGATCTTAAGAGAAGTTTGTATTCCCAGTAAGACTCCATTGGAGAATTAAATTTTCATTTATAAGGGATTATTAATTGGAAATAGCTTCTGGCTTAGGGATGAGGGCATGTTTCTACTTCTCTCAGCTCCACAACTGTATATGCACAGACTAGTGCAAGCTCTGTGCATGTTCCCATAGGGTGTGAGGTCATATGTGTGTAGGTCTTGCTATGTTTAGAGGGCCCACAATACCCTCTGGCTATTAAAATCTTTCCTCCTCCTCTTCTGTACAATTCCTAGAGCCCTGGATGAAGGGACTTGATACGAACATCCCATTTAGGACTGAGTGTTCCAAGGTCTCTCACTATATGCCTAAGGTCTGGTTGTGGTTCTCTATATTTGTTCCCATCAGCTGTAGGATAAAGTTTCTCTGATGATGGCTGAGCAAAATCTTGTCTATGTAGCAGAATGTCAATTGGGATCATTCTATGGCTATGTTTTTGTTTTTGTTGTTTTGTTTTTCTTTTAATGTTTGTTTTTAAGAAAGTAGTATTTGGACCCTACAGCCTTTAGCAATAGAGCCTTAGAGTTAATTTTTAAAGAGCAACCAATATCCTTGACAATCCTGGTTGTTTGTAGGTTTTTATTGGGCCCCTTTAGCCAACAATTCAATTAGGTGTAACCCAGTTCCAGCAGTGGACATCAAATTTTGGGACAAGGAATTTCCAGTTGGGGCTCCATTTCTCCCATTATTTGACAATTTTATTTAGATTGTTTTTATACATGTATACATGTTTATATTTTAGGAAGCTTCTGTAACAGTATGCCACAATCTTTTACCCTCTATTAAGGGATAGAGAAAGGAAAGATAGAAAGGAATCTTTACTGTTTTTGCAAGCAGCCTTAATATAGAAAGAGAGAAAGGTAGAAATCTTTACAGCCTCTTTTTAGGTTGTTCTAAGCTTGAAGAGGACTAGTTGACAGTGAGTCAGACTAGCGTCTCAGTTCATGGTCTATAAACTCAATCTCTCCAACCTTTGCTCTTTTAGGAACTATCACATTAACTCAAGACACCAACCCAATCAATGAACCACCAATCAATGCCCTCACCAACTCTTGGGGTTTCAGACTTTTTATGCCTTAAGCCAAAAGCACCCATCTACCCATGCATCATGCAATCCCCAAAACAACCTACAGGTGCCATAACAACTACACCTAACCAAATTATAGCCACCTGTATCAAGCATTCCAATCCAACTTGTAAACAACTATACCACAACTGGAGTGGGAACAACAAACCTAATCCAAACACCATTTTGTGTTTTTGAAGAAACCAAAATAACAAAAACGTTCTACAAGTATTACTCTATAAGCTTCTACTGTATCAGTTGTCCATAGTTGTCTCTCAAATCACACTTAATTTCAGCTGTTTCAACGTATAATTGCTCCCTTCACACCCTCTTTCCTCACCCACCATTTGATTCTCCTGTTTCTACTCCCACCTCTATCCATAAGTATCTGTTATATTTCTCCTTCTAAGGGAATCCATTTGTCTGTACAATTCCTTACTCTATACTATCCTTAATGGATATATCAATTTTAGCTTGCTTATTCAAAGTTTAACAGCTAACATCAACATACAACAAATGCATGCTATATTTGTCTTTCTGGATCTGAGTTACATCAGTTGGGGTGGTTTTTTCCTAACTCCTTTCATACACCTTAAAATTTCATAATTGTGTTTCCCTAATGGCTGAGGAATATTCTATTGTGCAAATGTACCATATTTTCTTTATCCTTTAGTTTTTGGAAGAATAGTCATAAATCTATAGAGAAGAGATTTATTACAACAGTGGGGAGCTCAGATTAACATTCCTTCAATTTCAGAGACATTTTGCTGGAGTCTTGAAGGATTCCTGGAGAGCTACTGGTCTTCTATCTGTGTTGGAATTCTGAAGATGTTGGATTTAATATTAGCAGCAACAAGATAGATACACTTACCAACCAAAGTAAAGACAAAGCAGGCAAAATGTTAAATTTCCTTCTTCTGTGTTTTTTTTTTATGGAGGCTGCCTCCAGAAGATGGACAGATTTAGGGTGGCTCTCCCTGCTTCAAATAATCTGATTAATACAATCTCTCACAGAAGCGCTGACAGCATGGGTTTTAGCTATTTTCCGATATGGTCAAGTTGACAACCAAAATTAGTCAACACATAGAGTTAGGCCAAAATTAAAAGTTTCAAAAATAAAAAACATACCAGGTGACATCAATCACAACAGTTACATTAGGGAAATATCTTTAAACTTTTATTTATTTATTTTAACTTTATGTGTATGGATGTTTATCTGCCTGTATGTATATGTGCCAAGTGCATGCCTGGAGCACAAAGAGTACAGAAGATGTCATCTGAGGCCTTGGAACTGGACTTACAGATACTTGTGAGCCTCCATATGGATGTTGGAAACTGAACTTGGGTCATTTGTAGCTAGTGTTCTTAACGACTGTTCCATCTTTCCAGCCTCAGACAGAAAAATATTTATAATCTTATATTTATAATTCTGAAAAATGGATATTGTAATGTTATTAAGAGGCAGTTAATTAACTATGTAACATTCATGAAATATATGTAGATATCCTCATGAATCCTTTCTCAAATTCTCATATGTATATAGCAGTATTTATCTCAATATTTATATTAGAAAATATAAAGTGACTATCAAATCTTAAGTCTTTCTAACAAAAAACCTGAACTATATCACAAAATATGAAACTCCTTACTGCGTAAAAGTGAGGAATTTATGGTGCAAACATAAGCATTCCTATGTTGTACTTTCCATTTTCTAGTATGTGCTTACTCCATGAGATCTTTGTTTCCTTAGTGATTAAACATGCAAAATTTTGCTCATGATTTTCATTCATTATCAAATTAATGAACATAAAAAGAATTGCAAAACTGACTTAACATATTATAGACTCTAAATTTTCTCCTTGTGCAAGAACATTTTACTCAGAATAAAGAATCAAATTTTAAGACTAATTATATGAAGCTAGGCACTCAGAAGACAAAAACAAGGAGCTATCTATGAATTCAAGGCCAGCATTTCTGCAGAATGAGCTCCAGGGCAGCAGGGCTACACAACAAGCCCTATCTCAAAACAAAGGAATAAATAATAATCATAAAATGATTTATTGATTTTTTTGTGAAGTAAATTTGGTTTCAATTGTTATCACAATTTATGTGGCAAATATTTATTCTTCCATAATATATTATATATATATGCATATATATATACATACATATATATATATATATATATATATATATATATATATATGCATACTCAAATATATATTCTAGTTCTATACCATAAGAGTTATTCATCCATGGATTCCAAAACAAGTTTCATGAACCAGCACAATGGTTTAGATATATTTATATTTAAATAATTTTATATGTTACTATAATGATGCTGACTGAAATTTTCTTTCCCTATTTTATTTATAATTCAACTTTTCATACACTTAAAAAAATTTATAGCTGCTTTCTGAGAGACCATACCATATGCTCATGCATTTTACTTTTTAATTGAAATTCTAAGAGGTAATTGTATAAATATTATTTTGAACCTAATTTATATAAAACCATATAATGTATGTACACATAAATAAATGTATTTACATATAAAGTTAAAAATAACAAAATTATCGATAATATGTTCAAATTGATTGTAAATATCCAATGGCTTTATTTAAAACACATAAAGAGTGGTAAAACATTTAAAATTTATTTTACATTAAGTAAATTAACATAAATGAAATAAATTAATGTGCATTTTATAGAGTTCATTTGCATTACATTATTATGCAACATTTGTGACACTTAAAAGATAATTCTAATTAAGTTAAATTGCAAAATTCATTTGAGCCATTTTAAAGTTTTTGGATATCATATTAAATTGTTAAGCAATTTAAAGTTCACTAATTTAATTTGCCTAAGAAAATAAGCTTGATAAATCCATCCATAACTAGCATAATTCAATTAAGGAAGAAGCAAGTTTATGAGTTTTTATATAATAAAGTTAATTAAAGTTCACGTAATAAAAAGCTCCATCAGCATTAATATTGAATTTATTAGTAAAAAATAGTCAAATACTGTTAAATTTTCTATTTTTCAGTGACATCGTTAAATTTTTCACAAGCAAATATTTTGACTTTGAATCTAAAAAGGACTCAGGTTAGATCTAGTTTACTTTTGTTTCCTACCTCCAACACTGTTGAATTTAGACTTTTCTCAATCAAAATGGGAGCATGTATTATTATATGAGTTTCAAGAGGAAATACACTTTTATTTTCATGAAGTTAATATATTCAACCAGTCTTCACCATCATTAAATGGTATATTGTTATATTATTATTAAGTAATCTGTAGCATATGAGATACAAAAAAGGCTACATCCTTGATCATCTTATTCCTTAATAAATTTTGTTTCTTTGTATCTTGCCACAAGAATCTTTTTCTGGCGTTTAAATAAGAGCCATCCTATTAAAATAAAGGTAGAATTATATTTTACAACTGAAAAATAAAAATACAAATAAAGCCACATTTAGAGATTTAGATCATTTTAAATCTCTAATTGTGGGTTTATTTTTATTTAAATTTTTAAATTTTAAAATGATCTAAATCTCTAAATGTAGGTTTATTTGTATTTTTATTTTTCAGTTGTCAATTAAAATAACTTTTCTGCTTAAAAATGGTTTTTTCAGAAAAACATTTCAAAATAAAAATTAGTTTTTTATATCTAGATTCATAACAATGAAATTGTGTTATCATATTAATGAATAGTTTCACCAGGCCAAATACTTTGATTCACTGTCTATTCCTTTTAAATATATTGTGGTTTTGTCTTGATTTATCACTACATGAGAGGATTATCTTTTATAGGGACTTTTTGAAGACAATAATCTTATTGAATCAATTTAATCACCCAAAAGAATCACTACTAAATATGCTCTTCACATGACAGCTGATATTGCCATAGTGTTTAAAAAATATTTACCAAACATTGTACCCATTCATCAGATATAAAAAGTCTCATTTAGTATTTATTTACCAAGATATATGTTTTCATAGTTTAAAATAGTTGCCTTTAAATTAAATATAAAGATAGAATGAAGAGATAAATATTCTTGTATTGCAACATAAAACTTCAAAAACAAAGAGCAATGAAAAGCACTGTAAAAGAACAAGATATCCTAGAGACAAAAGGACAATGATTGAGACCACAGTAAACATATAGAAATAGTGGAAATGAGCCATAGACACATTCAAATAGAGAGCATAATTCCACAGTAACATGAGCTTCCAACATTAAACATGTAAATTCTTTCTGTAAATGCAAATTATTAACAGAACTTGATCTTTATAGATACAGATTCTATTACTAGAACTGTTTTTGCACATGCAGGGTAGTTTGATAGGAGCTAGGTTCATCTAGTAAGAAGAAATCTTATCAAGAAAATGCCTCCACAGACTTGGCCTGCACACAAGTCTGCAAGCATTTTCTTTGTTGATGGTTGATATGAGAGGGCCCAGCCCATTGTGAGATGGTACCACCACTGGGCTGGTGGTCCTGGTGTTATAAGAAAGCGGGCTAAGCAAACCAGAAAGCAGTAACCCTCCATGCCCTCTACATCAACTCTTACCTCCAAATTCTTGCCTTGTTTGATTTCCTGCCTTGACTGTGATACGAAGTATTATGATGTGGAAGTATAGTTGAAATAAGTCTTTTTTCTCCCCAAGCTGCTATTGATCATGCTGTTTGATTACAGTAATAGAAATTCTAAGAGAGCATATTATAAAATATTATATAAGCAAATGAAATGATAAAATTCAGCAACTGAGTTAACAAGTAGAACCAAGATATAATGAATGCCTAGTAAGTATCTTCTTGAATGCACGGCAGTAATTTTAAAACATACTAACAATGTTATTATTAAATTTAGGAGCCAATATGAAAGCATCAGTTGTACAAAGAATAGTTTATTAGATAGATAATTATATGTAATCATACTTAAAAATAAATAATTTTGAGAATGCTGGTTTCAAAATTTTGCCATTTTTGATGTTACTGCTTTAATGCTTTAGTAACAATGGCTTCTTGAGCATGTATCTTTTTTAATTTGTTAAATAAATTTAACAGTACATAACTTATATAGGTAGGTTAGCTTAATTTTAATGTTATATTTTCAGTTGTTGGCATATGCTTGTTGCATAAGATGAGTTATTACCATAAAACAGAGCAGGCAATTTAATGTAAAACATTAAGATCATGAAATAAGATATGAATTTGGGGACGTCTTTATCTCTTAATAAGTATACTAATTATCTCTATAGTGTTGATATATCATTTATGAATCAAAGACAAAAATACAAACAGTGGACTTTCAACTAATGGGGTGTTTGATGAATTTTACTAAGTAATAATTTGAAGAATAAAATGTCAAATGGCAAAGAACTAAAAATGTAATTGAAGTAATGAGGAAATCCTATAGGCTCAGACCTAACAAGAACTGATCTCTTTAGAATCATTATGAGTTATTCTCTTCAAATTAGTCTGACAGTATTATGCCAAGTGAGTGGACAAATACTGTCATCTCATTCTTATATTATTTGGGTGTTTCAGCAAGATAATATCAGTAGGAGAGATAGATGTAAGGATAGGCAGGTAGATGAACAAACTGCACAGATATATATATATATATATATATATATATATATATATATATATATATATATATATATATATACTATTAAAAATGTTTCTGGAACTTTTAGTATACGTAAATGTTAAGTACTTGGATTTGACCATGAGATGGTGTATAACATTGATGATAATCAATCCTGTCAGGAATCATCACATGAATTTTAAATTTACATTAAATTTTTTAATAAACAACTTCATAATAACAAAGTTTATTTTTGAGAATTATAACTCCCTATAGTAAAAAAATAACTAAATCATTTGAAGGACAGATTGAATTCTAATGAATAGCTGTATAAAATAATAGTGCTAAACATTTAGGGTAACACTAATGATAAGAATCAATAGAAATTGTGGGTTGTAACAAAGAACATATTGAGGCAAAAATAATAAATGTGAAATTATAGAGATGATGAAACTAATTCAAATGACATACATATAACATTACAAGCCACTTAAAAGAAATTATCTCAAATATTATAAAAATACTAAGAATAAAAATGCAGTATTAATTAAAAATTGAGTTAGATTAAGAGCATTAGAAACTACAGAAGACTTATAAACATAAAATATCAAAACTAAAACACTGAGATAAAGAAAAATAATACTAACAAATAATAAATAAGAAGGCCATCAGCAAACACAATTCAAGTAAACTAACAGTTTCTAAGAGACAAAGAATGATAGGAAATATACTGCATAAGACAAAGCTTAAAAACATCAACATCAGAATAAATTCAGTACACATAATAAACATTTAAAAATAAGTTAGAGAAATAAAGACTAGTTCCATATAAATAGTCATGCTATTATTTGTAATTCATCTCAACTTGGAAATTTCAACAAAATGTTCTACTAGAAAAATGTTCTACTACCGTACCTCCAACTCCTTATGAAAACATATTCTTAGATGACCCCATGCACTCTCAAATATCATCAGATTAGATTAGAATCAACAAGATGCCAAATGACCAGACTATGATTTTTCAGTTTATGTAAATTATTACATTTCACTAGGCAATCAAATGAAATGTTAAAGACCATTTTAATTTTCTGTTTTCCAGCCTAATAGCTAATATTTTGCCAAGTAATATAAAATATTTTTAATATATGCATTTTATTTTCATGGCAATTTGTCTAATTTAAGCTTTTTCATTTGTTTCTAAGGAAAATAGAGATCCTGTAACTTTATCCCTGCCTCTAGCTTCCCTCCAGCCCTTCCTGAGCATTACTAAAAAAATAATATTCCTAAAAGAGACAATTTTATTCTCTACTTCCTCCATTAAATCACACAATGAATACATGAATTAAATGAATAATCAGTCCTGAGAATCGGCTACCTTTAATTTTTAAAATTCTCATTTGGTACTCAGACTGTCATATTCTTTGGTGAGTCTATGAAAGTTGTTGCTAGAAGGTAAGCATAGCTAGCTATCAGTTTCTGTGAGATTGCCTTGTGTTATAACTTGGTGCTGCCCTGGGGAAAGTTCTGTTGCTTCCTAGTCTTCAATTTGTAACAAGCAGACTATAGTTCCTGGTACTACTTGCAAGCTCTACTCATATACTCAAACCACGAGCCAAAATAAACATATTGTTACAATTTTTTCAGAGTGACAAGAGAGGTGAAGTAACTAATAAGAAAATTGCTATCAAGAAGTAGGTCAATGTTGTTCCTGTAAGATACGTGAGCCAGGTGGTGGTGGCTCACCCCTTTAATCCCTGAACTCAGGAGGCAGATGCAGGTGGAGCTTTGTAAATTTAAGGCCAGCCTGCTCAGGACAGCCAAAGTTACAACAGAGAAACACTTTCTCAAAACCAAAACAAAACCAAAATAAAGCAAAATAATCTAAG
Organism: Cricetomys ansorgei; assembly: GCA_026225945.1. Taxonomy (NCBI): domain Eukaryota; kingdom Metazoa; phylum Chordata; class Mammalia; order Rodentia; family Nesomyidae; genus Cricetomys; species Cricetomys ansorgei. Next base: position 19,057,026 of record JAMJFZ010001131.1, on the reverse strand, counting down.
AAAAAGAATGAGAGAAAGAAAGAAATATGATCATGCAGTTCTGAGCATAGAGAATGGGTTGAGCAAAAAATGGATAGTTTGAAACTTGGATTTAGAGACCCCTAAGAATCTTGTAACCAGAGCTTGTGTGTCATCTAACAGGAGTGAGGAAGGAATATGGAGAGACATACAAACAATGAAGACTATGCTCATGAAGTTTCAGAGGGGATTAAAGACCTTGTCCAGAATTGGAGTATAGATCATTTATATTACATTATAGCAACACATTCTTCTATGATCTGTTTGTGTGAAGCAAAACTACAAAGTAATGGGTCACATTGTTCAGTGGGAGAAATTTACAGGTAGCCTAAAGTCTAGGCTTCATTTCTTTAGTTCTCAGTGTTCTTAGTCAGATTCTTAATGAAAGAGTGGAATGCGATGCAGTAAGATGTGAAAAAGGGGATAATTTGACAAGAATGGGAATATGAATGATTTTGAGCCTGAACATAAAGTCTCTGCACAAACAAAGATGATTGTTAAAGAGTTTTGCATGATTAAATAAAAACCTCCCACTCAGAACTCAGATAAAACAAAACATGCCTTAAAGGCAATTGCCATCATCAAAGGCTCTGGGAAAAAGAAAACTAAGTTCATTTGAAAAAAGACTACTCAATTGAAGACTGCCTTGAAGATTCATTGCAGAAAATGGCCTTTGGGAAAGTGTTTTACATGGTTATCCACTGTAGTTCATAGGCTATACTGAAGCTGTGGCCCAGCTAATCCTGACCTTGTAGTATTACTTGGCATTATCCCTTGGTGTTAGTTTTGCAGGTATATATGTATTAAAAGGTAATGGAGATTCATGAAATATTCCAGAAATATCTGAAATTAGGGAGTATAGAGGAGAGTTGGAATCCCTGAATGGAACACCTGAATTTGTTGTTCATGAAACTATGAAGGTAACACAATGATGTTGGAGCTCCAGGAAACTATGACACCTGCTGAAGAATGTTGAAGGGCTTAACTGGAACTGAACCAAGGGAGCATGCCTGGATGCTGCAGGTAGCCAACCTAAAAGAGCAGATCTACATCAGAGTCTCCTTAGTTCTACCATGCATGGTAGAGATAAAGCTCCAGGTTTTGATGTCTTTGTTAGGTTTAATTTTTAATTTGCTTCAAACATTCCTTGCAATTCTCCTGTCCTTCCTTTTTGGTATGGGAATAAAAGAGCAGATCTACATCAGAGTCTCCTTAGTTCTACCATGCATGGTAGAGATAAAGCTCCAGGTTTTGATGTCTTTGTTAGGTTTAATTTTTAATTTGCTTCAAACATTCCTTGCAATTCTCCTGTCCTTCCTTTTTGGTATGGGAATATTTACACTATACCAATTAATTGTGGATTAGAGATAAGAAAGTTGTTTATATGATTATTATAATTTGATAGATATTCACAACTAAAAGATTGCCATGAGACTAGAAAGAGTCTCTTTTTTTAAGTGTAAGATTTGTAAGACTATGGTAATACTTGAAATTGAAATGAATGGGTTTGGCATTATGAAATGACCATGATCCAATGGGGACCAGAGAAACAATATTCTGGTTTGAATGTGAAATATTTCTCACAGCCTCATATATTTGATTACCCAGCTTCCAAATAATAAAAAGTAAAATAAAAAATAGGCAAATATTTTATGTTTACTTAAAAATATATATTATATATATACATACATGTGTGTATATACATATATATAGTTTAATAGAATTTATGCCACTAAAGTGATAATGCTCCTCCCAAGAGACATAGACTATCTAACAAGAACCCCAGTGCCAAGCATTTGAAACCTCCCTTCCAATTGTTTTTCATGGGGATGCAAGATCTTCCCAGATCAATGTAAGATATTGTCATTGTTCTTGGTTGCCTCCCAGAAATTGAAGTTAATTATGTTCTCATTTTTTAAATACTATATACTTCAGAAACAGGACTTGGAGAAATTGCTATGGGACTCAATTACGTTGAAGTCAAGTCCCTATTTCTGAAGACACCACATATTTCAGTACTTGTAGGAATTAAGTTGGGATTCACCAGGATGTCACCTCCCTGAGGGGCAGCCCTCATTGTTTCTGAATATTCAACCTAAGCTGCCAAAGGAGAAAAGCAATCGATAGACCACCCTAGCTGTAAAACCTATGAACTACAATAATAACCAGCCCAGTGAGATCTTCTTACTGATGTAAAAGTGGTATTTATAGATTGGTAGTAACCAACAGTTGTGAAATTAGACATAAGGTTATCTTGAGAAGCAGGAATTCATGCTTAGAACTGTACACCTAACTATCAATGGCTGATAAAGTCATGGATATCAAAACATTTGTTCAGCATTAAAAACTACAAGTATAATAAGAGAATTGAAGAAAAGCAAAACATAACTATGAAAGAAGTCCAGAAAGTTAAGATAGATTATAGAATAAAAGACTTCCAAAAATTTGGAAGCATCTACTCAGAACTATCTATTGAGATTAGATAAATTATTAAGATAAATTTTAAATAAAATACTTCTTAAAATTGGAAGCATCTACTCAGAACATTTCTACTGATAGTATTTTAAGTAAATAATTTTCTATTCCTATTTTCATAGGACTAAAATGGGAGTATAAATGAACAATATTGAACACCATAGACATGAAATTATCATTCTAGCAATCCTTAACAGACACAAGATAGATTTGATCTTTCCCAAAAATCTCATCCTCAGAGAAATGTCACTGTTAAACCTGTTTTTATAAGGCTGTTAAATTTCCAAAGAAAGCCTTTTTTTTGATTTGGCCTAACTCACAATTCACTGACAATAAGCAATCCTCACCCTGAGGCATTTGTCAAAATCAATCACCAGAAAAACTCAACATTGCAGCTGCTGAAAAGTATAGCAGCTTGGGCAAACAAGAGAAAAATAATGATCAAAGGAAAAAAAGTCTTCAGAGAACATTCAACACCTTTGACCTATTTCAGGCATTCTAGAAAATCATGCACATAGCACAATGATTTACATGATCATGAAAATGCAATACTACTACCTTTTGTGTTCTGTTCACATTGTGTTCAGTGCATATTGAAAGTTGGTACAAGGAGAAATGAAGGCTGATAAAATGATTTATATTGTTTGCCAACCATTTTAGCTGAATGTCAACTTACTTTGATCCCTTCAACCAAGCTGGCAAAATGACTTAACTAATACAGGATATGGAAGAAAATCTCTAAGTATTTAACTGATTACTAAAATAATTTATAAAAATATTTACTTATTTTTATTATTTGATATTTTCACACACACACACACACACACACACACACACACACACTCATATATATTTGATTTTAATCATGTGTATTTGTCCGTTTTCATCCTTTATCCCTCTCCAGCTAAATTTCATCTTTGTCGCAATAAGCTTACATTCTAGTTTCACATATTTGTGTATGTGATCCACTGAACATAATTAGTGTAGGTCAGAAAAAAATGGGAAGCAGGTAATTTACTGGATTATGTACAACTTGTTAGCGCCTACAACACTGAAAAAAGTGACAATACCTCCTCCAGTAACCATTAATTGCCAATATACTTTCAGGGAAGGATGATGAAAAAATAGCAAACAATCTATACCCCTCATCAAGGAAATTTCTCTTTGCAGATAGAAACCATTACAAAGAACCACAGTAAATCAAAATGCAGATTTGTGGAGCCCAGTCTCAATGGATACACATACCTATAAAAACAATCCCCCATACCAAAGGTACAAGAGATATTGTAGAAGAGGGGGCAGAAATATTATATGAGTCAGAGACTCTGAGGATTTGTTATGAGACTGTGTCTCCCAGAATTGTCAGAAATTCTCAACATTATTACTGCATAAACATGAGATGAACAAAACAACAGCAACAGACATCCCAAAATGGGTGGGAAACGACCAGGAGTCCTCTACCCTACACAAAAACTACAGGCAACTGAGAAATGCAAAGAGTAGGATGAATTGTCTTCCTCAAGGATGAGAACACAAATGAGATATTCAGTATCAAAGGTTCATAACTGAAAATATACATATACAATTAACATTAAACAGACTTAGCAGGATATATATTTATATATACGTGTGTGTGTGTGTGTATTTGTGTACTTTATAACAATTAACGAAAAAGAGTGCATAAATTTGAAAAAGAGCAAGGATGGGTATATGACAGGGTTTGAATGGAAGAAAAGGGAGAAATGATATAATTATCTTACACTCTTAAAAATTAAAAAATTTAATTTTAAACTATATAAAATATCTTTTTAACTTTTAAAAATCACTCAATGTTTTACTTACTTATGTATAAACTAGAATTCCCTGACTTAGGGATTTACCATACATGAGTCTGATTATGTTTTAAAGTGACATATATATATATATTCATTGAGAAAAAACTTTCTGAATATATTCTTTCTGTATATTGTTTATACAACAAGCCCTTTGTTGTTACTGTTATTGTTGTTGTTGCAAGTCTTTTCTCTTCTCCCTGCAAATCTTATTGAGCCTCCAGTTGCTCCTCACTGGAAGTGTGCATTTTTGTGTGTCTTTCTGGTTTGTTTGTTTGGTTTGGTTCGGTTGAAACAGGTTTTCTCTGCATAAAAGTACTGACTGTCCTGGAACTTGCTCTATAGACCATGGTGGCCTTGAACTCACAGAGATCTGTCTGCTTTGTGAGTGTTGTGATTAAAGATGTGTGCCACCATGCCCAGCTGCATCTTTGTATATCTGAGTATGGCTGCTCCCCACACCCTTATAAACATGGACTGCTTCTATTCATGTGCCTGTTGTCAAGGATGCTCTTTACTCTGCTGTAAACCATTTCTTGACAGTGGATCATGCTTGGGGAGTCTTTTCTGTCATTCTACATTAAATTCTCTTAAAAATTACCTGTAAGGATTTTATATTTTAGCTGTAAAAATCAATATCCTGAACACAAAAACAAGAGGGATAAAAATAAATACTAAGTAAATTCTAAGTCAAATGATTGATGGCAAAATATTAGCTGTTGATTAGTAATGGCCGTGTTTCCAGTCTCAAATTTATAATTATTTAATCAATAACTGGTTTTTTCAATACTGTTTTTAATGTTTTATTTAAAATAACTAGAGTAATTATTTAAAAAAAAACAAAGCTAAATTCTTCCACATGAAATATTTGGTGTAATACTAGGATTTCTGTCTAAAAACACAAATAATAAAAATGACTTTCTTTTTTCATTTTGCCTGTAGATATTTCTGACATGCTTTAACTTTTCATCTTATATATTATAAAATGAATTAAACTAAGTGTGATTATCTAGACTGGTACTCAAATTTTTCTGGACCATTTTCACAAATGAAACTCATATACACCTCATGCTAAAATTGTTATGAGCCTAATTAAAGAACCCCAGGGAACGATGTAACAGTATTTCAGAACGTTTCTGGAGCTAACATATTCTGAGTACTCAAATAATGACATTCTCAAAGTTAACTGCATGATCCATGAACTTCTGTTTTGCAAACTATTAGCCTGTTTGAGAAAGACTGAACATTAGTGCAATCCTAACCATTCCTGATGAGATAGTAATGAATATACCACATTTAAGACAATGATACAAAACTACAATCTCTGACTTCAGAAAAAGACTTCCAGAAGCTTTATTGGAACTAGTAATAAAGCAATATTTGTAGCACTCCAGAAAATGCAGCGCAAATACACAATTTTCTTCACGCATAAAATTAAGCAGATTGGGGTTTAGAGAGATGGTTCTCCAGTTAATGGCAGTTCTTGCTCTTCCCCAGAGGACCAATTCCTAGCATGCACTGGCAGCTCAGAAACAACTGTAACTCCAGCTCCAGATGATCCAATGCCTAGGCTATTGTGAGCACCTGAACTCACATGCACATGCACAGACAGACACACGTTCACAGGATTAAAAATGCAATGAATATTTTTAAAAGGTAGATAGTTTTGTAGGGTTAATCTACCTCATAGCCAAGTATAAAAAAACAAGAAAAATACAAAACAAACAAACTAACTAAAAAAACCTTAAAGATACAATAGAAAATGTTTCATTGTGCCTCTAAAAGGATCAAGCACCATTAAATATGGAGACACAACCTGGAATCTCAGCATTCCAAAGACAGAAGCATGAGGATGACAAGTTTGAGGCTAGTCTAAGATTCATGCAAAGCCCTATGTAATTCCAAGATTGGAAGGAGGAAGAGAATGAAGTGGAGGAAGAGGTAGTGAAAAGGGAGAGAAAGAGGGATAGAGGGAGGGAAAGACGGAAGCTTTTCCCAGAATAAAAAAAATTTCCTACAACATTTTAATAATTAGATATTAGTATTATTATTTGAATTAGCTTTTAGTAAACTTTTTATTTATAAAGTAAGATGTATATGAAAAAAATAAGGATATAAAATACCAAACAATTGTAATTTCCTCTATGATTATTTTACTAAACACAAATAAACAATATTAAAACCCTTGGAAACAAATGTTAAATTAAAATATATGCTATAATATAATAGAATGATGCTGTTTTTAGTTATATCTTCTGCCTTAACAATATATTGATAGCTTACATTATTATGCAATTGTATATAAGTTTTATATAGTTTAATTGTGCAGGCACACTACAATAATCAAATCTTTTTTTTTACACTAAGGATTTTTCTTTTTTTCAGAAATAAAAGTTCAAGTATGATAAACATCTTCCTTAGGCATCTTTTAATATTTTTTTCATATTAAAATATTACCAGAAAAGGAGTATGCTCATAAGTTCAGCTTTGTGCTATGGTTTATATATAAAATACTCTGTCCCACAGTATTAATGTGCTTAATACTTGCTTCAGCAGGATTATCTTGAGAAATGATGGACTCTATAGAATAGGAGGCATTTTAATACACAACAACTGGTGGTGTACTGTCACGGCTTTCCCTGGTACTTCCTTACTTCTCTGCTTCTTGTCTACCATGAGTGAGCAGCCACTGCTACTCACTATTCCTGCAGTGATATTCCCTCACCCAAAGGTCTAGAATAAGACAAGCAAAGATAAAAGGACTGATCTTTTAAAACTATAAATTAAAGTAACCCTTCTTCCTGTTATGTCACATATACTGAAATGATGTAAACCATAGCTGATATTGTGAAGGAGGTGTGCCTAAAGGGTTCATAAATCTCCAGATTGGTGAGGAGAAACATACTACACATCCTACCAGTAATGTTTTACTCAAAACTACTAGACCAACCAATATTTCAAAACATGAAAACCTTTCTATAATAAATTAATCTAAAACTATATAGAATCATTTCTCCTATCCATTATAAGACTCAAGTACATCATTTAGAAATTTGCTCTTACATAAGAAAAGAAGTTCTGAAATGACATAATTAAAGGTAGACTCATAAGCATTAAACTAAAATGTTTTATCTGTGTTTTCTTCATTTTCCCTTTTATAAAGACAGTATTTGTAATCCTCATTGAAATGATTAGATTTTATATTCATTAACTAGTTTTTGATTAGTTTTTATTTCTTTTTAAAATTGTAAAAATTTTTCATAGTTTTCCCCAAATAAATCACTTTATCTGATGCACTTTATACTTCTACTTTCATCTTGTAGATGTTGATTCACACCAGATGTAGCCATAGATTCAGGTTCAAAGACAGCTTATTCTTTGTTTAATTAAATCACTGGTTCTTAGTACTGGAGCCCTGAAATGTTTGGTTTCTATACAATCCACTCTTAAACCTAGAATTGGAAGGCTTCAGCTACAACTTCAGTATAGTCTAATCAACTTGTGAAACTTACTGCTTACTGAGACAAGCTGACAAACTCCTTTTTAACTCTGACTCTTCTGGTTCAACTCACTAGCTGTTCTGGCTCCAACTCTTCTCCAAACTATCTGGTTCAAACTGATCTTGTGAGACAGCTTACTGTTTCTGACTGAATTCTTCTCACTGGCAGATTCTGGCTAACTCTCTGCCTCAGACTGAACTACACTGCTCAGCTTCAGACTGACTCATTCTTCCCTTCTTATATCAACTCCTGCCAAGCTGCCTGTTTTTCTATGTCTCTCACCAGCCTGTATGTTTCTGTCACTCCCTGCTCCATACTGCCTCAGTCAGCCTCTCTGCCTTATCCTCAGTCAGACCACTTCACCTTCTCTGTGTCTTGTCTACCTTCCACCTGCTACAAACTGCTTGCCTCATGCTGCCTGCTTTTACTCACTGCCATAACTGACTCTGATCTGAACTTTTATATCTTTTATATCTTGTCTGCTTTTATATATTGAGAGTTGGGTGTTTCCTCACTCTGATTTACTCTACTAATTCTTCCTCTAATTAGTCACTTTGCCTGTCCTTCACTCTGACTCATCTCAGATGTTAATTCCAATCTGACACTGACTCCTTCTGAGCTTTGCCTCTTACGTCTACCTCCACATTCTTTTTCTGTCTTAGAGACTAAAGGCATGCATCACCACTGCTTTCCGGATACTGGGCTTCAAGATGTATGCTATCACTGCTTTCTTAATACTAGGATTAAAGGTGTGTACCAACATTCTACTATTCTTCCTACATTCCATCTGGACCACACAGGCCTCTGAGTGCGATACCTTCACATATACCCCTGGATTATATATCTGTCCTAGCTTTTAAATAGGCCTATTCCTCTACATAATCTAATTTTTCTTTATTGAAATTCAATTCTAATAATTCACATTACTATCAATATAAGTGTTTTCTACCGATTTTCAACATGGGATATAGTATTTAGTCTGATTGACTTTCTAACTGAAATATAGATGAAATAATTCATATTTTAATCATATTTATTTCTTCAATTTAATGAGTATGGTATTTTGACACAGTGTTTATGGCTAGTGCCCATGTGTAGAAATTGATTCAGGGCAGACGGCAGTTTATTCATTGTCTAATACAAGCAGTGGCCCTTAGTCCTGGAGTCATGGAACATTTTGTTCTCCATATAATCTAAAACATTTAAGCCTATAACCAGAAGGCTTCAACCTCATCCTCCATACAATCTAGAACATGCAAGCTTCGGATGCTTACTGCTGACTGAGCCACTCTAACTCTTTCTAAACTCAGAGATGCACTCAACTGACTCTTCTGATTCAACTCAACTCACTCACTGTTCTGGCTCCAAGCTGATTGGTTAAAACTGATGATCTGAGCCGGCTGACTGTTTCTGACAGAATTCTTCTGACTTTGGTAAGTAGACTCTGGCTGACTCCTGCAACTTCTCTGACTGAACTGTTCTGCTTGGCTTCAAACTAATTCACTCTTATTGACTTCTTCCACCAAAATGTCTCTGTGTCTTTAGCTCTCACTGTCCCATACTACCTCAGTCAGCCTCTCTGCTTCTCTGCCTTATCCTCATGCTGCCTAAGTCTGAATGCTTCTTTGTCTATGTGTCTTGTTCCATCTTTTATCCTCCATATTGTCTCTCTAATTGACTCTGTCTGAAAACTTATTTTTATATCTATACTATAGTATAGATATAGATACTATAGTATAGATATACTATAGTATAGATAGATATTGTATATCTATACTATAGCATAGATACAAGTATAGAAAAGGTCATCAGATCCTCTGCATCTGAAGTCATAAATGACTGAGCTAGCATGTGAATGTTGGTAATCTAACCTGGGTTCCCTAGAAGAGCCATCAGTGTTCTTAACTGTCAAATCATTTCTTTAGTTCTTAATTATTTAATCGTATTTTATATGTGTATATATTGATATTCCCAAGAATATTTTAATCACTTACCTATTAACAAGTATTTTTAAATGTAAGTCGTATTTCATGGATGGAATGAAAACTTTTTGATTAACTCACAAGCAAACTGCAAGACAAAGAATAATTTTGAATTTTTTTCTTCAACATTTCTGAGGATAACTTGTTAAAACCCTGTTCAAATAGTCATACCCACATTTTCTGTTTCTGTGACACTTGAGTTCATCCTGAGAATATGTATAGCTTAACATACCTAATCAATCACAACATTCTTTTACTGGTGATCATATGTTCAAGTTCTCAGATGTATATGGTTTGGATATATAGATTTCAAAAAGAAATGAAGAGTATCATTTTAATTTACTCTATAACTGTAAAAAAAAAAAACTTTGAAACTCAAGCATCTATTTTTTATACAAATTAAATAAGATTTAGCAGAAGATTTAATTTCTTAATGTCAAACTTCTATTATTCATAATAAATTTGACAAACTTTGAAAGGAAAGAATCTAATAAAAATGTGGTTAATTACACGTTGAAGAATATATGTTTTTAAGTGGTTATGTTAATATTAAGCCAACTATAAGTTCTTGCATCATTTATTCATTTTTATTCTGAATGTATAAGTTACTAGATTCTTGTGAACAAGTTCATTTCAATTTTCAAATGCTTATATTCCTTATCTATAATAATAAAAATAAGTTACAGATTATTGTATAATGTTACAAAATAATGCACACTATAAAATACAATATAAAATATAATTTTATATGTAATTATGTATAATTAAATAACAAAATCTATTAAATAATCAGTTATTAGGGTATACACACATATATGCCTAAAAATAATAGCTACATATTATTCATCAGATTTGAAAATAACTTTGAAAAGAATTTTAAGGATGAAACATGAGCAAACTTTCATTAAAATCAATAGCTGATATGCAAGTCTATTGCAAATCTATTGCTGTGATGAGTAACTATGGCAACTGAGAGGACCATAAATCTAATTGGCTCACTGCTTCAGTCCATGGTCATGGGTTCCATCGTTTCTGGGCTTGTGGTGAGGTGTGCTAAAGTATGTTAGAAAGAACATCATGTTGGAAAGACACAAAGGAGAATGCACCTCACTTCATGCAGGTATGGAAGCATAAAGCAAGAGAAAGGAAATGGACTTCATCATAAATTATGAAGCCACAGTACCATGACTTGCTTCCTCCAAAGAAATCACATCTACTAAAGGTTCCAACATTTCACAATGCGGTGGTGAGCTGACAACCCACCCTTCAACACAGGATCCAACCATAACAGTAGTTAATAAAAAGGAAAAAAATAGAGTTAAAAAATCAAATTAGTATCTCCCAGTCAAGGAGAGGAAAAAACTGTTCAGGTAAAGATGTTTGGAAAGCCTAAAAATAAAAATAAGTAACACACAAATGAGTATACTTCATGATTCATGTATATAAGTCTGTGTTATGTTTGAGGAGGTGGCCTGCATGGCGTTTCAGAATGGTATGAAGGCACGAAATAGGCCTTTTTTATTCCTTACTCATCTAAAGTTCTTAAAAGTAATTTCATTCTTACAAGAACTAACGGAGATGAATGGTGCACTTTTTCTGTAAGAAAATATTTTAAAACATGGTTTAGATTTTTTAATCACCTTTAATTTTAGATCTCTCTATTAAGTTCATAGATTGATATCTGCTGGTTTATGGTGTAAACTCTCATGAGAAACTATTCACTGCCCTGTCATCATTTCCTGTCACTCAAAGAATGCAGATGTAGATTCAGAGGAAACGGCAGTTTAGTCTTTGGCAAATTCAATCCCTGTTCTGTAGAGGGTTTTAGCCTCTGTACAATCTAATCCAAGCCTAGAAATGGAAGGCTTCACCCTCTGAGACATACTGCAGACTGGATATGCTTTGATTAGCTCCTTCTTAAAACTGTTGATTCAGGGAAAATGACAGGTTATTCTTTTGATAATTCAGTCCCCAGGCCTAGTCCTGGAGTCCTGGAGCTTTTCAGCCTCCATATAATATAGTTTTAAGCATAGAACTGGAAGGCTTCAGCTTCCATATAATCCAGAACATTTAAGCCTTCAAAGTATACTGCTGACTGAGCCACTCTATCGCCTAAACTCAAAGCTATACTGAACTCTGACTCTTCTGGTTCAACTCACTCATTGTTCTGGCTCAAATTCCCCTCCAAGATAATTGGTTCAAATTGTCCTTCTGAGCTGGCAGACTTTGGCTGAAATTCACAACTTCTTTAATTTAACTTCCCTGCTTGGCTTTAAATTGATTCTAGTCTGCTAGTCTGATACTGACTTCTGCCGAGCTAGATCTGTGTCTCTGCCTCAGATTCTTCAGATTGCTTCTGTGAGCTCTTACTACCCATACTGCCTCAGTTAGCCTCTCTACTTCTCTGCCTTATCCATCTCCTCAGATTCTTTAGTCAGTTTCTCTGCCTCATACTGCCTTATCCTCAGTCAAATACTTCATTGTTTCTGTGTTTTGTCCTTGTCTCCTACTGACTTCGTCTCTGAGCTGAGAGCCTGTTTTTCTGTCATGAGGTGCTAGGCATGACCTCATTCTGACTTATTCTGCTACTTCTTCCTCTGATTTGTCCCTTTGCCTGCTGTTTACTAGGACTCATCTCGGATGTCACTTCCTGTCTGACACTGACTCCATCTGAACTCTGCTTTCTGTATCTGTTTCTCTCTTGTGGATTAAAGACATGTGCTACTACTATTTTCTAAATACTGGGATTAAAGTGTGTAACATTCTTTCTACACTAGAGCAGTTATGTGACAGATTAAAAGATTAAATACTCCTCTATAATCATGTTTACAACTGATCTGGATATTATAAGGTTTTGTTTTATTATATTTTAACACAAACAAACAAAAGTCTGTCTTGACTTTTTATACATCTCATGATTCAATTGGTGATGATCAGAAATACTCTTGGATTTAGAAGTACTAACTAAACAAAAGAACCTCAGCCCCTTCACTTCTCATTCAGAGATTTTAGAATATGAGAAACTTAGTAAGCTTCAATGACACATCATTCTAATCTGTTCATGACTAAAAGACAACAAAAGTTTTAAAAAGTAAGCCATGATATTTCTGTGTAAGAAAACAAAATCTAAGTGAAAAAGATCCATGACTGTTGGATCTGCCAATCATTTGATTAGGAATTTAGTGTTAAGTATATCTCAAATGTAACTGTACTACTTACAGTTTTCCAAAAGTATACATGCTATCAGGACAACCATAACCAGGGTGTTGGTGACAAGGAATGCAGAAAACATGTTTATAACAATACATGTTCCAAAATGCAGGGGTCACCTAATGAACACTATGAAAAGCAAAACTATTTTTAATCTATTAAAAACACAGTGAGGACCCCAAAAGCATCTTTAGCATAGGCACAGAGCAGGAAATGATCCGAAGCACTTGTAGAAGCAAAGAACTGGCCTTGATGGTATGCAAGGTTCGTTTTCTATGAATAAGTCACCACCAATTTAAGATATTTTTTATTACTCTCATTATAAGAAGTCATCTAGAGGTTGAATGTCAGAAGAATTAGTAAGATAGCGAACACTTGGATAAGTGAAAGGTAAAAATATAGATACTGATAATGATTATATTTCACTGAACAGTTGGCAAATGCAATTTTAATAAGTATATTAGTGTTAAATTGCTGTACTGGTAATAATACTATATAATGGTATTAAATTGCATTTAATTATCCCTCTACTTAATAGGAACAAAACCTTGGAGTTTTAAGGGAGAATATAGGGATTTTTAAGGAAAAATCAATCTTCACATTGACCCCTGTTTGGTAGTGCTTTTTGATTAATTCTCATAAAAACCTTTGTCTTTGGAAATTAGGCCTAGTAAGACTTAGAGGTTATGCACCAACAATATTCATATGCATTTATGAACACATACATCCTTTTAGTGTACTTTTCTTTGGACATAATCCCATGATATAGATAAAGTATTTGCTGCTGTCATGTTGCTAAATATACTTGTGATCACTTTCCCATACAATAGAGTAGTTAATCATTACTTAGTCTGAAGTATTTTATTATGTTCAGCCTATTTCATATTCTCATAATCACACTGGAAATCTCATGAATAGTAATGAAGTTGATCTCTCTAAATAGGAATTTACTGACTGAAGTTACAGCAAAATTTTAAACAGGTTAAGTCACTTTACTCCATCCTGCTTAATAATAATACCAATGAACACCCTGGAACGAAGTGTGATCTTGTATTTATTTAATGGAATTGTGTTTCTTCCACTGCTTCCTTAATTGATCTATCTATTCCTTTAATTTATAGAGTAATCTTCCATACCAAGCATCTGTGAAAATCATTCTTTTTGTCAGTTTATTTTTAAGAAATAGAAGATGTTTATAGATATTCCTGAGGCAGAAGGAGATGTTCTGAACAAGCACACCTTAAAGATTCAACCTGGTTAAAACTGTTTATTACTTCACTGAGTCGTTTTTGTGTTAGAAACATTGAAAATCTGTTCTTGAAGTAATTTTAAATACATATTTCTCTATTATTCTTTGTGGTCACCAAACACTGTAGCAGGTTGCTAAGACTTGCTTCTTTGTTCTACCAGAAAATTTTTACAGGTTGTTTACCCTCTCCCTTCCTACAATCCTCTCCACTTCCAACCTCCAGTTTCCAACATTACTCTTGTTTTTATGAAGTTAACATTGTATAATCTCCAATTCTAAGTTCACAATTACAATCTCTTGTTATATTGTGGGAAACAACAAATATTCCTTATTGTCAAATTGATTCCAATATTGTGTAGTATGGATATTTCTTCATATAGGAAATAAATGACAGTCATATCATGATAGACAGAGATAGATAAAAGTAGGTAGATTGACTTCTTTATATAGTTGATAGACATGTAAATGGCTTCCATGTTGTCACCACTCTAAGGATGGTGGGACCTGGGAGAATGGAATCAATAAATGAGGCAGACTAAAGTCTCATGCAATAGCCAACTTTATTCAGAGCACCAGAAAATTTATACTCTGAAGGTTAAGAAAGTTCATATGTGTAAAATTCTCATGATTTGAGGCTGTATACAACCACAAGGACAAGCTATACATGGCAAAATGTGTTTTCCCATAGAATTATAATTGAATATCAGTAGCAAGAAATAATGAGTAATCTAATGTAGACTTACTCCTCTCTGCTATACCTAGGAAGACCATGTAAACAATTTCAAAAAAAAAATCCCATGTTTTGAAAAAACTGAGATTACAAAACTCTTGTCTTGTTTTCTTTGAGGTTTTTCACAAGCAATGAAATTCTCCTCAAACAACTCCACTCTTGGATCAGATTCCAACACCGCATTTTGGTGATTCTTAGCAATGCTTCAAGTATATAAGCCTCTTCATCATATTGATACCAATTCCTTTGTGTGTATAGTGAAAATGAGCACCGTGAAACAAGGAAATTGCTTCTCTACCTTTTTGAGGAATTTTCTTTTCTCCATATTATTTCCCACAGTAATGATGCAAACTTGCACTCTCATCAACATGGCAGAGATATGTTTCTTTAGTCCACTCTCATGCTAATACCTCTTATTTCTCTTTTTTTCTAAGTTAGATGGTGTTATTGAATTTGTTTTAAACAGTTTCTGTGAATGGGTATGCTAAATCCATACAACCACCTCTGCAGGAATTGACACAGTGGAATTTTTACTTAGTCTTAGCACTGAGGAACATGCAAACACTAAAGGAAATTCTTCCTGTGCTATGTTCATGAAATGACCTGCTAGAAAGTCCTGGTAGTCTTCACCTGACTAAGATTCACCATGGCCCCATTTTTGATTACTGCAAATACAAATACGATCTTACAAATTATTTTTTAATTTCCCTTATAAATGATGACCTAAATTACTCTTTCTTATAGATCAAGGACACCAAATTATTTTCTCACTGTATTTTTCACAAGCTTCTCTACATTCTGAAGTCCCTTCCATGTAGCCCTCTCATCTGTCTACCTCCTAATGCTGCCTCTCTGCAGTTATGCTTTTTCCACATTTGCTTTTTTAATAGTAACTATATTGATAAGATTTATTGAACTATCTCCTTGAGTTAAATTTGCATTCTCACCATTGTTACAGGCAGAGAAAGTCATTTACAAAACTCTGACATCCGTAAATCCATTATGCCATTCTTCTGAACATCATCAGAAAGACAATTCCTTTCAGATAATCTGCTTTTGGTAGGCAGACAATCAACAAGTAGCCAACTGACTCCTAGTAAGACTACCCAACATTTTCTTTCTTTTCATGCACTGACACATAGGTATATTTTGGTATATACAGATGTTTTCAGTTTCTTATTTTTTAATTTTCGGTTTTATTGCATGGGCATTGCTAATACCTCTGAAAATGTAATTCCAGTGCCTGACCTTTGATTTAGAGTAGGTTTCCATGTAGTTATTCTCAACTTCCACCATTCCTTTTCATTCTTTCTCACATCTTCTTTATGTGCCTTTATGTAAATATAACTTACATTTAGTTTTGACTTTTTCTTCTCTTTGTTCTTCCTTCCCAGGTGATATTTTGGCACCTGCCTTTCCCACAAACACTAGTAAAATGTGTTCTGCTACATAATTCAGGTACAATTTAGGTCTCGAAGAAATTATGTAATTTATGATGTTTCTTAAGTAGCAAGACCAGGTGCAAATCAAAGATCCTTGAGTCCTCAGTGCTGTTCACTTTTAACTTGTTAGTACTATTTCCTTTTTCATTAGAACTCACAGCACTCCTGTGAGAAATCTAAATTATAAGCAATAAGAGAGCCATTTCCCAAACAGAGGATGTGAAGCAAAGGAGTTATTTGAACTGCAAGTGCAGAAACCACAGAGAATAAAAAATTCAATCAACCAAACCAAACTGTCATAGCAGACAAGAATGAGTCTTGATTAATGAGAAAGTGGAATGAATTTTACAACAAGCATTTCATTAATTTATACTAACTGAGAGAAGAAAAAGACATTAAAAATGTTTAAAAATACAAAATGTCCAAAGAAATTACTTTCTGTTATCTATAATTTACAGTTATGCAATGTCTCCTTATTTAATCAACATGAGTTCTGTTTACTTCTTTAAACATTGGTGATAAATAAGTAAGTTCATATCTAATTGCCAAATGTTAAAGAAACTAATATACTCAATATTACTAATGACATAGATAGTAACATAATATTATAGTTAATGCAGTTTATATATGTGCATATATTAATGTATTCCACTCATCACTGAATATAAGATTTACTTATACATATGAATATAATTCAGATACAATGAAGGAGTCTCATGATGGCTAACATCATTTTAATTTCCTGGTTTCTGAATTACTCTGGGTTATGTACTCATATCTGAAGATTTGGAACTATGTACTACAGAGCAGACAAAACCTTGTAATCTGTCTTTTGGGGACTGTGTTTCCTGACTCAATACAATTTTTTCTAATCTTTTTTACTTCTATTCATTTAGCTGACATTTCTTTTTTCTTTCTTTCTTTCTTTCTTTCTTTCTTCCTTTCCTTTCTTTCTTTCTTCTTTCTTTCTTTCTTTCTTTCTTTCTTTCTTTCTTTCTTTCTTTCTTTCTTTCTTTCTTTCTTTCTTTCCTTTTGCAGCCTGATAATATTGAATAGTGTACATGTACCACACTTTCATTAACCTTTCATCAGCAGAAGGGCATTTAAGTTGTTTCCATTTCCTAGCTATTGTGAATAAAATGACAATGAATTTGATTTAGCTAGTTTATCTAAAACACACTCCAGTACCTTGTGCTCAGGGGAACATTGAAAACGATGGTTCAGAAGAGCCAGAGGATGAGCAAATCCCTTGTCAAATTGTGTCTATGAGAAATAACTGGGACACTTCACCCTTGATAACTCAAGGATATGGCAGTCTAAACATGACTTAAACAAGGATAGCACTAATAGATATGATGAAAAAAACAGACAAATAATGGATGTTGAGAGAGGTAGGAGTCTTCACTTCCTATTTGTGTATCCAAATAATCAACCCTAAAATAATGGACATGTAAGCAACATTGAATGGACTCAACACATTTGTGTGTGTGTGTGTGTGTGTGTGTGTGTGTGTGTGTGTGTGTAAGAATAACAGTTAAAGGAAGACAAGAATTTGAGATAGTTTAAGGAGTGGGGCACATGGAAGGAATTGGAGAAAGGAAAGGGAATGAAGGAAAATGATATAATTATTTTATAAAAGAAATGAATCAAGATTAATTGCTTCAAAAGGTTTGTGGATATTTTAGTTTCACATATTTTATTTATTGAAAAGTAATACAAAACCAGATCTAGTAGCACAAACCTGTGATCTCAGCTCTTGAATTAAATAAATAGGATGATTAGTTTGAGGCTAGCCTGAGCTACACAGTAAGATCCTGTTTCTTAAAGACAAGAAAGAAATGAAAGAAAAGAAAGGTGACAGGTGAGCAGGAATGGGGAGAGTGAAATGGGTAAAAACAATAAAAATTTTGCTTAATATCAAATTACTACATGACGTTAAATAGTGTTATCAAGTGTTGGAACATTTCCCTCAATGCTAAATTTTGAAATTGGTCCAATCCTGTGTTAGTCTCCTTTCTATTGCTATTACAAAAAAAAGTCTGACAAAATCAACTTAACAGTGAGGAATGGGTGACACTGAATCACAATCTCAGATGTTCCCCTCCATAGTTGTGTGGCTTTCTTGCCTGAATCTTATGAGAAGCAGAGAATGATCAAGGAAATGCTGATGGTGCAAAGATGATCACATCATGGTGACTAATAACCAAAAAGAGTACAGACAGGAATCTCAATTCTACTTTCAGGAACACATCCCAGTAGCATCAACTCCTTTCACTGGGCTTTGTTTCCCAAAGAATCGACCACTGCAAATCACACCATGAGCTGGAAATCAAACTGTGAAACTCATAAGCTTTGGAAATCACATAAAGGCCAAAGCTTAAAAGTGTACAAGGTGACTAATTCTTCTCTAATGGATAATGAACTACAGTATTAGATATTTTTTAGTATTTTTAAATGAATTTTTATCACAAAGGAATATAATTATATTGCTTGCTTAAGTAATTGTGTATGATTTTTTTTTGTAATTAAACATAATTTTATATTGGAAATAACGCTCCCCCCCAAGTTATAGCTATCTCCATTTGTGCATGTGGTTTTTTACACTGAGAAGTTTAAACTCTCGTTGTGGTCACTTTTCTTGTAACAGTTAAATGTGCTTCTCCACTGTAGGACTGTTTAACTTATTCAAATTGTCACTTGTAATTAATTAAGGTATAAATAGTTGAAAGTTTGCTTAGAATTCCATTAAGTGACAAATCAAAATGATAGAAGCTTCTCTTCAGAGCAGAAATCTTAATCCAGGAATTGGATTACAAAGGATAGGAAGTTTTCAGATGTGAATGAACAAAATAACACAACTAATATGCAGAAATGTAAGCAGAAAGACAAAAAGTAACACTGGGAAACTATAAGCATTACTGAAATAAATCAGGTCTAATCAGGCATACATTTCTAATTACTGATTTGAAGCAAAAGACAGTAAACTCCCAGGAAAAGACTTGACTTCTAAAAGATATGAAATGAAGTTTTGAAGACTTGAATAGCAGAAACAAATTTCTGAACTAGAGTAAAGGTATTGAATGAGAGAACAAATGGGCTTGACAAGACTTCACAGAGATCAGATATATTTTCATTTTCTTTGTCATTCTTAATGATTGAAGGGACTTTAAAAGTGAACCAGAAGGAGAGTATTACAAATTTCTGCTTTCATATTTCACCTTTTCTACACCAATCACTACCTAGCACATTTTAGAGCATATGCTGTAACTGCAGACTTGTGAGAAAGAAACTAAATCTGGGCTTCAATCATGTTATATTCCAAACACCACTGCACTGAAGGAATAAATTTTATTCCATACATTCCATTACCCATGGAAATCCTTTTGGAGACTATTGATCTTAATATGAACTGAAGGCAGATGGCATATGGGCTCCATATATCTGATATAAATTACTAAAGGAAAAAGAAAATGTATTTGTACAAGAATAAAAGGACAGATTTGTGGAAGGTACACCTCCTGGGCTCAAAGAAGGCAAGATTATCATCTACTGAAAGCTTTTTATCAGTGGGTATGTGTTTCTTTCCAATGCAAGATGAGATTAAATAATGAGACTTAAACATTAGCTATTTTACAAATTTAAATTCTAACATTTTCATAAAAGAATCTGATTGTCACAATCATCATGGTTTTAATCATTGGACTTCAGTAAAGCAGTGAAAGTAATAATTGATTCCTTTCTTCCATTAAATAGATGGAAATTTTTGAACAATGAGATGAATACTTTTAGAGGCTCATGGAAGAAATGAAGTGATGACATTGCAGTGTCTAGAGCTTTGTGTTCATGTGTGCACACAAACTTTACAAAACTTTACAAAAGTAAAGTCTCAGATAAAACATGGAGTATAAGCTTGGTGACCTAATATGTATCTGAATCCAAAAGTTCTCATTCTTATATTTGCTTGTGGTACTGGCCTGGAGCTAAGAGGGGATTGAGTTGTGCTTTGAACCCTGGATTTCTCACCCTGAGAGAAGAAGATGTTTGGCTGTTTCCTCATTTTTACATTGACAGACCCAAGCTACCATTAACAGCTAGCAAAACTCCTTCAAGTTCTGATATGCCTTAAGTCATGTAGCATCTGATAAGATCCTGCCTCTCTGAGGCATAAGGCCTGGTTGCTGCTTATCTAACCACTGCTGCTGAAGAACCTTGGGGTGGACTTCCCCCTTCCTCCAAATGATCTCGTAAGGGTCCTTCCCCTCTGCTCCTGCAAAACTCTACACATATAAAGGAGGCTTTCTCAAAACTTTGGCCCTAGCCAATTAAATGCAACCACCTATATCTGATTGTGAGCCCCCGTATACAAATGGAACTCTCCCAGTATCACTGCCCTAGCCAATAACATATCACCATATAAGGATTTCCCCTTCTCCCTTTAATATATATATATATATATATATATATATATATATATATATATATATATAATACACACACACACACACACACACACACACACACACACACACACGTATATCATTTCCCTTGCTTTAGTAAACAAGCTATTCACTGGCACTGCCTCCTAAGTGCTTTCAAGCTTCTACTCAAGATCCTCTCACCCAGGATGGTTCCTGTCTGTGTCACCCTCCTCAAGGCTGCACCTATGGTTTGGGGACTAGAAAGCAGGGACCCACATTTGCTGCCTTAATTTTTACATTTGCCTGGGAAACTCTTATGATTTATGTTACCTTCTTAATTTTTTTATTTTAAGTGTAACACATTTATCTAAAAATGTATCAGATAATACACAGAAATATTTGAATATATTATAAGAACAACTAAATATATTATGTAAACTTTGTTACCAAAGATTCAGATGCTAGCATTCCACACTGAGAACTCACAATTTCAATCCATATGTTACAGATCTTCTGTCACTTCACAAAAACTTTAAGAAAATTCTCAAACTGAAGAATTGACAACTCTGATGTCTTAATATGTTTTTTTTTTAAATTTGTATTTATTATTTGTGATGTGTTCAGTTTCAGAGATGTCAAGTATGGAAAGAATTTCTTATCTTCATTGCTTTCAGTAAATATTTGTTCAACATGTTCTATATCCCAGACACTATATTAAATAAAACAATAAAAAACTATGTTTTTTTCATGATAGTTATGTTATAAAAGAGAAAGAAGGTTAGTAAGTAAAAATTAATTAAAATTTAAAATTCCCAGAATGTTTGACTTATGTGAAATTAGGGATATAGCATAATATTCAATAAGATGTCACTTGGGTTTGTATCATTGCAATGTAAAAGTTTTCTCAATCTTACTCATGCTGCAGTCTTGCCCAACAAAATTAATCAAAACAGGACCAACTAAATTTTATGGTACTCTCAACTAATGTATGTGATCTTAGGAAGGAACACAACATATTAAACCCCTTCGCCTTTTAATCAATTATTTTGCAACTATTTCAAAAGAAAAACATGGCAGCTTTTGTGTGTGTCTTCATCTAAATGAGTGTTAAATGTAAAATGAGTTTTGTGGTATTAAAAATTGGTACAAATTTACCAAAGTGTCCTTCCAACTAAACAGAAAATGTTTCTGTAGTGCTCCTCTATCATGACCACTTCCTCCACCTCTACTTTGCATAGTGAAATTTTATTCCATTTTTGATTTGTTTATAATTCTTATTTTATAAAAATGGTATGTTTTCTATTTCAAGTTACATAAAGCATGAAGGTCATCAAACTCCCCATGCAGGAGAGTTATACTCCTGTGTCTGCTCAAACTAATAGGAACTAAAATAATAGCACTACTTGCTGGCAAAGTGGAAGTCTCCTGCTCCTGCTTCTACGTAAGGAGGAGCCAGATGTTTAGTTAGTAGATATAAGGATATGGATGTACGAAGTAACATGAAAGTCAACTTTTTAATCATCTCCTGAGAAAACTATGAGTGTATAAAGCCTGCACTGAATAAAGACTAGACAAAAATCAGTCATTAGTAGCTATAAGATTTGAAATTTCGTAACAAATACTAATTGTAATTAACAGGAATTGTCTTTACATTAAAATTATTTTGTAAAAATGTTATTAAAAATTTATATATACATTTTCTTATTTAATATTCACTTACTGACTCTACTATGATTTTACTATGACTTTCACTAAAAGATAAGTAATCTGAGGTAGATTCAGATATTAAGTTTTGTAGTCTTAATCATCATCTTCCTGGTGCATGTTTATACTCTTTTAATTTATCACATAGGCAACAGTTCTATATTTAACGGCATTCTAACCTAATATATATGACTATGTATTGAGTTGTAAGTGGAATTTATTTTAATCTTGTGAAAATATTTCATAGTTCACAAAAACCATATATATTTAGTTTTTCTTAAACCTATTCTCTGTATAATGGGAAAATAAGGAGGTTAGTTTGTACTCAAGAAATGCACTGAAATTTGATGTCATATTTCCATAGTGTTCAAAATAAAAACAGAATTGACAAATGTGAAATTGTCTGCAATCCTTCTTAAATTATATAGACAATACAGGGGATTGTAATTCATTATAACATTTGACACAGTGAGTTTTGTTTCAAGTATATTTTGGGAGGTTTAGGTGTCATTATGAAAGTAGTTCTACCAGGTATGTTGAATATTACAACTCTATATAAGATTTCATTCTCAAGAAAGATAGAAAAAAAGAAAATAATAATAGAACCAAAATTTTCATTCTGTTTCTTATTAATAATATAAAAATCAGTATGTCCAGGGGATCTGATGCTATTTTAATTTTTCACACCGTTGCCATTAGGCCACACATTCCTTTATTTCTTCTTGAAATTATCACTGAACTCATCTGTAGGCAACTTGCTTAATGAAGGACATACAATGATGAACAGAAATAATTACTGCTTAGGCACAATGCATTACCCATAAATGAGTGAGACATATAGCTATCACTATAAATGTGAATATTAAACATTACATAAATATTTTCTTAAATGCCTATAAATAATGGAAATGAGTTATATACATGGAATATTTTCTTTAAATATTTAATATCATAAGGAAATTCTAAAATATGTCACCACAGCTTGAATGAAGTGTTTCAGAAACTTAATTCATGTGTGTGTGAGTCTGTGTGAGTTTGCGTGCATTCTTTTATCCATATGAGGTTGAGAATGTGTTGGAGAGTAGGTAAATTTTATCAATGAAATAATTTTCTTAGTACTGAAGAACAAGAATTCACAAAAATGCATTGAACTGACTATGGCAACTTCTCTATTTCCAATTTGTAGACACATCCTACAGTAAAATATTTTCTTTGTTACATATTTTCACTTGCTAGGACAGTACCTTTGTGACTCTTTACTCTGGCAGAACTTCAGTATTACAAAATCCTATTTTTTGTATTAATAAAGTTGGAAAGGACTGAGAAGTACAAATATAAAATCAGAGAATACATCATCTAGAAGGGTAAAAGAAAGTAGCAAGATCATAGTTATAGAATCTTCACATCAGAGCAGAACAACTACTTATATGTAATTATGCCTCAGAAATTATCTTTGAGATTATTCCTTATGTGAAACATTAATCTACACAGAAAGGACCTAAAGCACTTAAATTTTAACCTATAGCTGTTTAAAGCAATATTGAGAAGCTAAGCAACAATTCCTGCAATGCAACTGTTCCAACCTGTGGGTTGTGATCCCTTTGGGATTGAACAACCCTTTTACAGGGTTCACCTAACCTTCTGCATATCAGATGTGTACATTATGATTCCTAACTGTAGGAAAATTACAGTTTTAATGTAACAAAGAAAATAATTTTACAGTTGATGTGTCACTTCAACATGAAGAAGTTTATTAATGGGTCACAACATAAGGAAGGTTGAGAACCATTACCTTAATGGAACACAGGAAGTTATCATTTTAGAAAAATTTTGAACCAAGAAGACTCACCACAGAATTTCTGAATTGTTGATCTACATGCAGTAAAATTTACTTACTTTAAATATTTAAGAAATATTATAAGATTTTGTCATTATACCACAAATCTGATTAAAACAAAGAACTAGGGAAATTAGATGTCATTGTCCTAAAAACAACAGAACCTGTATTTAGAATATATTGTGTAATGCAACACAAAGAGCAAAGAACAAAACAAGAAATCAAAAGTTTAAAAATGCATAACTAATTAAAAAACTAATCAAATAAATTGAATACAACAAAAATATTTAATTATGCAAGGGCTACAAATTGGTAAGAATAAACAAATAATGCAAATAATTGAGCATCTATTATTGGCTACTTATGCTGTTGCACTGGTCACTAAAATCATTTTTAATTTTGTATGTGTATGTGCACATGAATGCACATATGTGTAGGGGGGTGTGCTACACTTAGCCATGTGCACACAAGCACAGGTGCCTGTTGAGGTCAGAAGTATCATATTCTTCTAGAGTTATTGTTACAGGTGGTTGTGACACACTCGATATATGCTTTTGAAATTTAATTCAGGTCTTTTCCAAGTACAGGGCATGCTTTTAATCACTGAGTCATGTCTCTGTTCCCAATTGCTAAAATTCTTAATATCTGTGATAAAAGTATAAAATACTTTTGAGGTTCATGCATGACCTATTTTATCCCAACATAGAGTTTTGCCAATAACATACTTCTATATTTTAAATATATAATGTATATATTTGAAGAACTAAAGAATGCTGACAACTATTTAATTAGTACACATCTACTCTAATAGTCAGTGTGAAATAGGATGGGAAATCTGTAAAGTTGAGCTTGATAAATTTATAACCATGGTAAATTGAATCTATTATCATCTCAGTTACCTCATATTGTCTATGAAAGAGTTAAGTGATTAGGAATTAGTATATGTGGAATATTGTACAATGTATAGATAATTATTTTCTTAAAATATTTTGAATCTCAATCCCCTCAAACATTCTGTATTACTAACTTTAGCAGTCCCTCTTTCTGTATGTATTTCTCATCAGTATTTTGTTTTTTTTTAACACAGAACAATCTCCATGTAGTTACTATTACAGGCTTTTTAAAAAAAAATAAAGGGAGATGTTTTAAACTAAATTTAGTAATAATTTTCCCTTATTTTCCCCACCATATTTATGATTCATGGTCAATACAAGCATCTGAAAGAGGAAATAGGTAAGTACTGTTTTTATAAAATTAAAGAGACTGGCAATGCAAATCCTACAAGAAAAATGTCCAGTTCAGACCCAAATGATATAAAGAGTTGTATGGTCAAGAAAAACAGAAGCCTAAGTTCAAAAACAAAACACAAAACAAACAAAACTTTAGAAAGGAAGAGAAGACATTTTCATTGCAAAATCATGAAGAACTCCTTTTTTCCATTTTTTATTCTACTCTGTCCTTCACCTGAATGGAAGATCATCAGCTTTGTGGAGTTCAGTGACTTAACATTGCCCCAAAGCCATTACTGAAACATCAATAATATATAGGCAGACATGTAGGCATATATGACTTATATAATTGCCATGGAAAATTATCCATTACCTCTCTCTAAACTAAAGTTTGAAAGGAAGTCATGACAATGTGATTTAGCCAATGACAGGTATGAGAGAAATATCAAACACCAAAACCCAGAAATGACTTTGTACTAAGGCAATGTGTGCATTGTTAAAAAGCATATTACTTACAAACATAAGAAAACTGGAAAATACTGAAGAGAGATACAAAACCTTGTGCAGAGTCCAATTTTCCATACTGCCTTACCATCCTGACAAATCCAAGGGATACTCTTCTTGCATGTATATGTATAAGTATATGTATATGTATTATATATTTTCAAATATAATGCATTTCTATATATTTTTATATTTTTATAGTTATTTTTATATTCTTCCAAAAATGCATTGAATATATTGAGGATTCAGGATATATAAATGTCTGTATCTTTCATCTAAATATATTCAATTAATGTTATATCTATATATAACACTATTATATATGTTATATTATCATATATATCATATATAAATTATATATGAATAAGGGATCAAGAACACAAACTAAGAAAACATATTTAATGTACCATAACATTTTCAATAACAAAATATTTGATCTAAAATGATTCATAAAAAAGCTGAAATAGTCTACAGTAAATTTGGTTTTTTTATTTTCAAATTTCAAAATTTGAGTGAGCATTCTGTGTGATTTAATTGGCAAAAGAAATCTTAATACTATCAGTTTAGACTTTCTGGCCCTTTACATTCATCATATCAATCTTGGGGAATGTTTGAAAACTTTAGCAACAAAATAATATGGGATTTAGGCTCATTCCAAGTATCTCATTCCAAGTCTTGATGTCAAAACCATTAACCTTAGTCATTGTGTGAAATCAGTACAGACAAAATGCAACAAATTGGTGTGGCTATGAATCATAAAATTTTACTTAACAAAGCAGGGATCAGTTTTTTCTGGTTACAGATCTATAGCTATACTGTAAAACGTGAAGAATGAGCAGAAAGAGACTTTTTATGGTCCTTTTAATTCTTTTGAGTATTATTAAAACATCACAATAAAACATTTTCCTCGTTAACAAGTATTGAATGGTTAGGTATAATTTCCAAGGTGACACAGACATATTTGAGAAGGAAATCTCAGTGAGGAATTGACTACATTGGTTTTGCCTGTAAACATGCCTGTGTATGATTGCCTGGATTAATTTAACTGCGTGCCAGAACTCAATACACTGTAAGCAGAATATTCCCTAAGTAAAAGTCATATATGGACTATACAAAGATGTAAAAACTGACTTGAGCAAGAATAAGCAAGTAAGTGAGTGTGTGTGCATTGTTCTTTCAGCTCTTGACCTGGTTGTGGTACGACCAGTTCCCTCAAGCTCCTTCTGCTGTCCTCCCCATGGTGATGGACTATAATCTGGAATTGCAAGCTAAAATAAGCCCTTTCTCCTCTGGCTTGCTTTTGGAGATGGTATGTCATCACAGCACCTGAAATGAAACTAGGACACCAAGAAAGAAAAGACATTTTTTTCTCCATAAAGTAAATTTAAAACATTGCCCCATTATTTTCTTACTTAAACAAGAACAGTTACTTGCTATTTACATTTCTGTCATAACAAAGCCCTTTACCAGGACAGTAATGCCAATGAGATAAATTTTATTCAACTTTTTTTAACTAACAAAATTCCTAAATATCAATGCAACTAGACATTCAGAAGATCCAAACAATAGTTCAATTTCACTTTATGGAGGAAAAGTCTAATAAATGGAAATATAGTCTGTTGGAGATCTGAAAGTACATATATTTAAATCCTGAATGGATGTTTACTGAGCATATTGAGCATGAAATTATAATGAAAATGTTTAGAGACTGTGATTTCTTTTCTTTCTCAACTGTAACATATGTTATCTATCTGTACAAAAAGCATCCTCCCACAACAGTTTACTACATAACGAGGAGAAACAGCTAATATCCTTTCCCCTGGGCTCTACATTTAGATAGGATTCAATTATGCTCTTAATGCATAATGTCTACTAAGGCCAGGGAAGAAAATAAGACCTGTTTTAGTCCCTAGAATCCTAATATGCTGGTTTCTTTGAAACAGACATGAGGTAAAAACATTGTTTTGTTTTGTTTTGTTTGTATTCACTAATTTTTATATAATCATGAATGCAAAGAGTTTGAGAAGGGAGGGATGCAGAGATGGCATATTGGTTAAGAGCACTGGCTGTTCTTCCAGAGGACCCAGGTTCAATTCCAAGTACCCACGTGACTGCTCACAACTATCTGTAACTCCTGTTTCAGGAGATCTGACACCTTCATACCAATGCACATGAAATAAAAACTAAATATATTTTAATAACTACTTTTAAAAAGAATTTAAGAAGAGAAGACATTGAGCTGTATGGGATCACTGGTGTTTTATGTTTTTATCTTAACATATGGCAGTGCTATGCCACTCAACATGCAATATTATAAAATACTTATCAAAGTATTACTTTGCTAACCTGTCACAGTTGATAGAAAAAAAAATGATGTTATGTAGAATTTTATTTGCCGTATTCTTCCAAGAGATCTAAAAGTCATAATACTTCACTGTGCTCAACATAACAGATGTAGAAAGCATTAGCAGTCCCAGGAGTGGTTGAGAAAACAAGTACATATGAGCACACACATTCACCTCTCTGACAAATGGGATACCGCCTTCTAACTTTGCTGTGAGAATTCTGGAAAGAAAATGAATATTTAAAATTCATTGAGATTTGGAACTAAGTATTCTTCTCTTGAAGCTTATTGCTGCCATTGTGAAAGTGCAATATCTGGGTCTCGGTTTATGAAAGTATGTATTAATACTCAAGGTTTTATATGGAATTTACAGTACAGCCATCCTCATGCAGCCATTAAGCATCAAACTTTTCAATTTTTAATGATAAAATATTTTCAAAATCTCTTTTCTAGCTTTTTGAAATGTGTAATATACTACTTTATCCATAGTAAACTTCTATGCAAAAAAATATGGCACAATTTACTTCTGTCTAATTATAACATTACTTATGAATAAGCCTTTGCCTTTAATTCTATATCCATGGCTTTCCCCAGCCTCTGGTAATCACCATTTTACTTTCAACTACTTTCCATTAACTATTTTAATGTCTGCATTTTCTTCTAACTTTATGACCTCATTCCATGTCATTGACAATCACAGAGTTAGATATACTTGGACCAAATAATACCCTGTTACTTTAGTTACCTTTATTTTTTTTTTTTTTTGAGTCAGGGTTTCTCTGTTGTAACCTTGGCTATCCTGGAATTCACTCTGTAGTGCAGGCTGGCCTTGAACTCACAGAGATCTGGCTACCTCTGCCTTCTGAGTGCTAGGATTAAAAGCATGTGCTACCACCGCACTTTTATTTTTTTTAATAATTAAAAACAACTTCATCCTTTTCCATATGATATGCTTATCTGTTGAGCTGAAGACATTGAAGATATCACTTAATCTGATACTGACTGAACAAAAATCCACTAACCTGTCCTTACTAAGAACTTCCACTTGCTAGCTTCCACTTTTATGTTTTCTCTTCTGTATTAATTAGGGTTTCTACTTTTGGGAAAAAAGACTGTGACCAAAAGCATCTGGAAGAGAAAAGGGTTTACTTCATCTTTTAAATCTCAGCTCACACTCCATCACTAAGGGAAATCAGAGCATGTCTCTTGGCAGGAACCTAGAGGAAGAAACTGAAGGAGACACCATGGAAGAACATTATACTGACTTTTTCCTCTCTACTTGCTTATTTTGCTTGCTTTCTTTTGCTTTCTTAGCTTGCTTAGCTTGATACTGCCTGTAATGAGGTTGGCCTTTCCATATCAACCATCGGTCAAGAAAATGCACTACAGACTTGCCTGCAGGCAATTCCTATAGAGGCATTTCCTCATTTGTGAGTCTTTCTTCCCAGATAACTCTAGCTTGTGTCAAGTTGACAAAAGACTAGCAACACAATGGACTCCTTGTTAACTTGACAAACACATTACTATTCAGCTGGATCCTTTTCTTATTTATTTGTCCACAGATGTCATGTTAATATTAATACCACATTATACAACATAGTATATCTTAAAAATCCCCATAATCTTTAACTCTTAAAAGTTTGGTCCCTTAAAATATGCAAAGTCTCTTTGAAAGTTCAAAGTTACTCAAAAATCTCCAGTGTCACTAAAATTCTAATTTCTATAAAATATTCAAAGCTTCTCACCTACGAGTTCCCATAAAAATAAGTTAAATTTTTTTCTCCTCCAATAGGAAAGAGGTAGGTCACAATCAGATCAATTAGAAACCAAATTTCAATGGTATAAAATGATGAGTCCTTGACGTCTGAGGCCCACTCACAATCTTCTGTGCTCCAAAGGGACTAGACAGCACTATCTGTGGTTTCACAGCACAAACAGCAAGGCTCATGAGATCAGGCCAGTTCCACTCCACATCATCCTTAGTCACCATCCCATGGTACTGGCATCTACAAAATCTTGGGGTCTCTACTATACCTGGGCTGAGCCTTCATAAAAAGCCTTTTCTGAGCTCTCTTTGGAGCCTCTGACCAAATGGTGCCAAGTCTTAATTTCTCTTCAAGATCCTTTCAATTCTGAGGCTTCTACTTCATCTAAGGCTGTAGCCTCACTAATAGCTTCCCTTGGCCTCTCACAGTGACAAGACTCAGCTGACCTCCATGATCCCTTCATGCCTTTAAAACCAGTACCACCTAAGAAACTCTTGCACATTACCAAGTTCAGCTGCTTACAGGAGGTATAGTCTTCGACCCCTCTGAACATCTTCTGTGTGATGACCTTGAGAAAAACTTCCCAGAAGAATGTTCCTCAGTGATGCTGGTTTCTTCTTAATCACATCTGAGTCTTCAGTTATAAGTACAACAAGAATTAATTCTAGCAAAGTAAAGTTTTCACTTTAGCAGTTATTGTTATTGTTAGATAGAGCCAATTCTTTGGATCCAGACGACCAAATTCATAGATTCTTAATACACAATATCACATAAATAGCCCGGATAGACTCTTTGCTTCCCTCTGAAACTTGTAATCCTCAATCATCATTATCTTTTTCAGCATTTCTAACTTCCCACCTAACAACAACCCATTAAGCTCTGAGCATTCAATGCCTTTCCTCAGCCCAAAGTTTGCAAAGTCCTTCCACAATCCTTCTAAAATCAATTTGGTCAGGTCAGTTACAATACCCCGTGACCTGTTACCAATTTCCAAATTAGTTAGGTTTTTCTACTGCTATGATAAAACACCATTACTCAAAGCAATCTGAGGAGAACAAGAATGGGGCTTGTTTTATATATCTTTTGCACCTCTCAGGTTTCAAGTGTGAGACTGTGTTGAAGGTACAGCCCAGTAAGAACTTCTTTATGACTGTCTTCATTATATATGCAAAATTGATATAAACTGAATTATTTTGATTCAGCCCCTAAACTTGTTAATGAAATTCATGTTTCTTTTCTAACACAGATTGTTCAATACTGACCAAGAACAATACAGAAAACTCTAACACTTTTTATTTGTGTAAAAATTTTATGGTTATATCTTTGAATATTGACTTTACACATTTAATCAAATTATTGAATCACTTGCAGTCAAATCAGTCTCCACTGGCTCTTCACCAAGAGAAAGTCTTTGACCACAAACCAAAGAAGCATATTACTTTATTAGTAAATCTTTGTGTATGATATATTTCAGTTTTAAATCATTGACTGAGGCGTTTAAAAGAGGAGCCATTTTAAAGTCAAAGTTGCACTGTTATTGGATGCTAACTACTCCTGAAGGGCCCTTTTTTCAAGGCTAGATTTCTAAGACATCGCTGTTGGGGAGGGATATCATCTTTAAGGGATAAGTCCTAGTGGGAGTCAGTTCGGTCACTAAAGGTTTGTTCTAGATGGGAATTGAGCGGCCATACTCTTCCTTTCAGTTTGTACTTACGAGTTGAGTAGTATTGTTTCTGATCACTTGTTCAGAGAAATGAAGTCAATATATCCTGTATTAAAACTTCCAGCACTTTGAGTCACAGTGACCTTTTATTTTATAATTGTCTCATACAAGGAACTGGTAAGAAGAGAAAGTTAAAACATAGTACAAAGTTCTGTATCAGAAGTTTTCAGATTTGCTCCCCAAATATAACATTATTATTAGTTGTAGTCTTAATTTGCTATACTAAATTGCTTATTAGACCATTCTACAAATAAATGAGTGGATTGTAACTATTATCATAGCACACACACTCCCTGTGTGAAGTGAGGGGCATATCAATTTGCATCACCGCAGTGACAACTTCATTTATATCTATGTCACAGTACTGTGTTTTTTACTCTCAGCATACATAGCAAAATTATTAAAATAAATTAAAACCCTGCTGCCTGTGGGTTGTCCTGGTACCAGCAGGATGACCAGATACCTCTGCAGTTGCCTGTGAGAAGACTGGGTGCCTGAATGATGTGTGGGTACCTGTGGGTTGGCTGGCCTGTGTGGTGCTTGCGGGAGGTCCCAGTGCCTGCAGGAAACCCTGATCCCTGCAGGATGTTTGGGAGCCTATTGGATTTCCAGGTTCCTCATGCATGTCTGGGTGCCTGCTAGAGGAACAGATGCCTATGGGAAGTACTGGTGACTGCTAGATGACCAAGTACTCATGTGATGTTCAGATGCCTGAGGAACAGTTGCCTTCTGGAGGCCCTAGCCCCTGTGGGATGTTGGGGATCCTATGGTATGTCCTGGTGTTTGCAGGATATTAAGGAGTCTGCTCAGTGCCTGGGTTTGGCAATGAGGCCCAATTTCAGGTCAAACTCTTGCCATGCTTTGTCTTGGACTAGTATGGGCCAGGTCAAAGTACACAATCAGAGAAGCCTTCTGCCCCAAAAGACCATGGTGAAGCCCACCATTAATGCTCCTGCCACACAAGCTTGACTTAATTTTCCTTTTTCTTTTTTGAGGGCACAGGGGTGGGAGTTTGGAACAGGGAGGAATGGGAAGAGGGTGTTATCAAGATACATTGTATGAAACTTCACTGATTAATAAAAAAGTATTAAAAATAAAATAAAAATAAATGAATGAGTGTCAGTCTGTGTGAGTGTTAATGCATTTAGTCATCAATTTTAAGATGTTGTTAGATACTTTTGCTCACCAAAACATCAGGCTATCATGGCATTCTAGAAATAATAACCTCAAACAGGTAGAACTATGTCTTATCTATGGTAACTGTCACAGATGTTTAAGAATAAAAGTAAAGGTCATAAATACACTTCACAAAATAATAAATGAATTTGTGTGATATGATGCTGAATGCTAACCTGAGAATAAAAACCAGAATCCAAAAATAAACAGAAGCAAAGGCAATGTTTACCCTCTGTCTCTATTCTCTAAGTGAATCTAGTTGGTAAACTTGTTCTGGCTAGATAAATTTTTAAGAATGAATTTAAAGTTCAAGAATCACTTAACAAAATAAAAATAACATATTTGAGATTAGGATGTGTGTGAGTTTGTATGTGTTTGTGTGTGTGTGTACACACCAATGTGTATAATGTGTGTTTAAAATTATTGGTTTATCCTAGCAAACACCTGGACTTCTATACTGGCTAAAATGACAGTGCAGTTTTGTCAAAATGCACATGATACCACTAGTTAAAATTTTAGAGCCATTAAGTGAAATGTAACATGAATGGGAATGTGTCAAATGAGTGAATGAGTGTGCTTGAGACCACATCTGTGCTCACATAAGCAAGGTTATATAATTAACCCTTTAAGTGCATTTTATTTAGTATCACATTCTCATCTGACAAGTACCCACTCCATTTCATTAGAATATTGCAGATCTTTAATGTAGACGTAGCTCAGAATTAATATACTGAATTCATGTTTACTTCTGATTTGTGTAAGTTCCAGAGATAATTTAATAAACACCACCATAGCTTCAGCATATCTTGTGGATATTTAATTGGATTGTAAGATAATTTATTGAGTGTTCATGTGCTAAGTGTTCCTGAGAAATATTTGTCTTTCTATGAAGAGATTAATTTTCTAATGATTAATATTCTCTCTTCTGCATTTTAAAATGCATTACTTGGATGATTTCAGGTCTGCATCACTGTCATATGAATGAATTTATCAGATGATTGCTTTTTATTTTACCCACTGGGTTGTGGCTAGGAATTCTTTGGAAATTGAAATTTGAGACGGAAGGAGATGGAGAAGAGACTTTGGGGAACAAAGTGATATATTTAATCTATACTAAGCTTTTAAGAATTTTGCTACATGAAAAATAAAATGTGACATTAGTTAATGTACATTGCAGCAGAGTTCCTGCTTTTACAAATGACCTGGTTTCCTGTTCTCATTACAGACCCACTTTAAATATAGTTTCTAAGGTAATCAGGTTGCTCCATTTATGAGTTGTTACTATATGATCTTAATATGTATTAAGGAAGTTATTATCACACCTGGATGTATGGTGTGGGAATGGATGCTGCAAGAATGAGAAGGGATTATTGAAGGAGAAAGTGACAGAAGGTATATTATACATAGAAACTTTAAACCTTGCTGAAAAATACTTAAAATATTAGATAAAAATCAAATGTTATATAAAGAGTTAATTCACTGGCTATGTAAAAATAATTTTATATTGCTTTAGCAGACTTCATATACCACATTTCTGGACTCTATAGTAGATGTGCAATATCAGTCTTGTTAAATATATATTAGATAATAATTTTATTCAAACCACCATATACAGTGTCTATTCTTAAGCAAACTGTTTGTAATAAAACAAATAAAAATCTGTTTGATAAAAAACTTTCATAATATAAATTCAACTGCAATATTTTGAATATAATAAATTTTGAAAATATAAATAAACTTACTGAATGTTTATTTCCCTGTTTTATTTATTTATTTATATGTTTTGAGACAGGGTTTCTCTGTTGTAACTCTGGCTGTCCTGGAA
The DNA here is from genome assembly GCA_026225945.1 of Cricetomys ansorgei. Classification (NCBI taxonomy): domain Eukaryota; kingdom Metazoa; phylum Chordata; class Mammalia; order Rodentia; family Nesomyidae; genus Cricetomys; species Cricetomys ansorgei. The sequence goes on along the minus strand of JAMJFZ010001131.1, from coordinate 19,022,062 downwards.
CTCACTCTGTAGACCAGGTTGGCCTTTAACTCACAGAGATCTGCTTGCCTCTGCCTCCAAAGTGCTGAGATTAAAGGTGTGGACTACCATTGGCCAACAATTTGTTTTAATGAATCAAAATGTGTACCTAGGACACATAGGTCTGTGTCTATTATCTACTGTAATAATTAAAATATAAAACTTATAATGGTTATATTATATGTCAATTGTAGAATGCTGACCTAGCATGTAGATGCCTTGAGGCTGATCCAAATATTATAATATATTCTAATTACAAGAACAAAATTTACAAAAAAACATAATAATGTCTGAATCAATTTGTCACTTATATTAGGTTGTTTATTAAATGTATTTTCATATATTCTGAATAGCACCAAAACTATATACCACTAGTCTTCTATGATTTAGTATTTCAGTTTATCCAAAAGCTCCATAGGCAAGCAGTGTAGAAAAAGAAAGTCTTTGTGTGAAAACAGTGAAATAAAATCAATATTAAGTATTTAAGATACAATTTGCCTAGTGTGGCTATCTGATGTGTTGTCTGAGTGATGTCAAAACTGAGCACTAAAACTGCTTTGACTTGACTTGACAAGAAATCACTTGACACTTGATTTCTTCCCAGGCATCTGAGTCTTCTTTTCTTATCCATTCTGTGATATGTTGGGAACTGCTACAGGCAACAGTTTTCAGTGAACAAAAGTGACCACCATGTCCTAGAGACAGACAGAACTGAAAATGACACTGGTTGATTTAGATTAGCATGAGCTAGTTGGCCCTAGAGATATTTAACACTCTGCCTTCTATCACAGTGAAAAGTTCCCACCAGTCTGAAAATTCCACATCCATCTGCATAAAACATCCATCTGCATAAAAATGCCAAATCAGCTTCCTGCAAAATGGACTTGAACAAGTCTTTTATCTTAGTCACTGACTCTTCCAAGAAAGCCACATGCCTTCCCTTCAACAACTAGTCTTTGTTTATAATTTACCTGTCCTGAGTGAAAGATTAGACTTGGGTGTGCTAACAAAGTTAAGAGAAGTGAGTTTCATATGCATAATTTTATGAATGGATTTCATGACAAGTTTTCCTAAGTACCTCATCTGGGTAAAACTGTTCAGAAAATGCACATTAAAAAATATCAACCTTCATTTTTATCAACACATCAATGAATAATTATATACACACACACACACACACACACACACACACAAAATGGAATTTTACTCAGTACTAAAGAAAAATGAACTTAAGGAGCTTGAAGGAAAATAGTTGGAGCTGAGAAAATTGTATTAAATGGGGTAAACTAGTCTCAGAAAGACAAACCCTATACATATCCTCTCATATAGATGTTAAATTCTGATTTTCATATGTGTGTACTAATGTGGGAATAAGTGGATATAGATGTATGCATCGATTTGTAGAGTTTCCCTGTCTTCTTTTTGATAATTACTTTGTAAGAGCACTTAACATGGAATATGCATTCTTCCCAAATTTGATACGCACAATGTCATATTCCCAAAGGTACCTATTAAGTGTCACAGTGGAACAGAAACAATCAACCTTAGCTAAAACTGTAAGACCATTCAACACTTCTCACTTCCCCTTACCTCAGGATCTAGCAACAACTACTGGGTCTGTGGTCTTATGCAGTAATCTTGTTCATTTGCTGATGAAATGGAAATCTACTTATATTTCTGTGATTGACTCATTTTACTTTGATTTAAGCTGTATCTTCATTAGTGTTGCTACAACCCCAAGATGTTCTTTTTAAGACCAAAGAAAACTGTACTTTGTATGTTCACCATCTTTCCTTTCTTCAGTCACTTGACGAAGATTTGTGTTATTCTAAGAACAAGCTATGTGCATAAGGTTGCAGTAAACATAGATGTCTATGATCTCTCCAAGATATGATTTCAATGCATTTGGACATAATCACGGAACTGAGATTTAAGTTAACTTTTGCGAGGCTTGCTTTTACTTTTTTAATAAACCTCAAATATTTTCCATAAAAAAACTGTACCTGTGTTTAAACCAACACAATCAAGTTTTATTTTAAATTTTAACTGTAGTTTGTGTGTGTGTGTGTATATGTGTGTGCGTTAGTGTGTATATGTGTGTGTGTGTGTTTCACAAAAGGATACATACGTGTGGAGATCCGAGGACTTCTTTCTCTCTGTGATTCCCAGAACCAGTCTCAGACCATCAGGATTGACAGCATGAGCCTTTAACTGCTGAGCCATCTTAAAGATCCTTACTTGTTTACAACAGCATCTCACCTTGTAATACAGGCTAGCCATGAGCTCATTGCAGTTCTGCATCATCTTCTGTGTACTAGAATTGTAGTTACGATCCACCATTACTGACTGAATTCAAGTACAAACATTCCATGTTTTTATACTGGAATACTTGTATTAAATGGACCTGGATAATTCTTCTTCACCTTAAACTTGATGATCAGAGAATATTCACTGTAAAACACATCCAACCTGTTAATTACTTGCTAATTTAGTATGCAAAGTACATGATATAAATGAGGTTATCTGATGACAGGAATAAATAAATATGCTTAGTGGCCATGTAAATGAAATAATTTAAGAGTTTATTTGAGATCATTTTGGGGAGATTTTCAAGTAAATGGTTGGAAATTCTGTGCTAACCTAAATACAAAATATGTATAATGATTTTCTAGATGAAACTCAGCTAGACAATTCAAGCAACAGTTTTGTGTGTACATATTTGCATATTTGTATGTGCGCATGTGTGCTCTTGGGTGTGTGCACGCATGTGTGTGTGTGTGGATCAGAGGCCAACAGTAGGTGTCTTTCTTGTTCTCTCTATGCTTTATTTATTGATACAGGCTTCATCATCTAGCCTGGAACACAATAATTAGTCTAGACTTGGTGGCAACTAAGATTTAGGTCCCCTGTCTAACTAGCCTCCAGCTCTGTGATTACAGATGACCACTGCCACATCTCACTTTTACTTGGTTGCTGCAGATACAAACTCCAGTCTTTATGGTTGTTGGGCAGTAGATATTTTACCAATTGAACCATCTCCCCACCCCCTAAACAATGTACTTTAAAATAAAGGATTCTAATACAATATATTTGATATATATTGAGGATGACCTTAGAAAAACATTAAATATCTGATGTCCACCATTACATTATTATGTTTCTACAAGATGGAGAAGCTTATATACTCATATACTTATATACTTATATACTTAAAGAATTGCAATTCCTAATATACAATAGTCTATAATTTGAGCCCAGGTGTTTCATTCACTATTCAAAGACACTGCATAGCAAGGAAGCAGGCACTCTGCAAAATGCACAAGTCAGGGCTAGGAAGAAGGTTCAGTAGATTAGAAGAGTCTTGTAGGTATGAGGACTCAAGTTTGGATCCCTAGAAACAACTGAAAAGTCAACTGCAATGGTAGGTGCCTGTACCCCCAACACTGGGAGAGGGTAGACAGATTGTTCCTGAAGCTCGTGGCCTAGCCAACGTGGCTAATTTGATGAACTTCTGGCTCATTGAGAGATTCTGCCTCAAAAAATAAAAAAAAAAATGGGAAATTTATATCCTCCACATGTGCATACATACATGTACATATCTAAAAATATATAGAAACCACACAAATAAAACATACCACAGACACAGCACTTTCCACACACAAAACAACACATATATACAACCATGTTTACTTGCTTTAAGGGAAAAAAGGAAATAGTTAAGTGTATTTGAAAAACCTGTCCTATAGAGTTCATGCCTTGGAACTGACACACATTTGTGTAGCATGTGGTGATCTATACAAGGTTCTTGTTTTCTGCTTGTTTGTTTGGTTGCTTGCTTGTTTTGTTTTTTATGTAAATTAGTAAAAAGAAAGATCAGAATCATATTCCCACATCAGAAAATGCATGTGCCATTTGCTTGTTATAATCTTTCACTCCGTAATCAACTGAGAAAGACATTTCACTTAAAAAACCTCAAAACATTTATGTTGTGTTCCTGTGTTTTTTGTCTCTTATTAACACCCAACAGTGTGAGTGTTGTTTCCTATTTTGTTTCTATCAATTTGCATGTTTCTCCATTCCTGCTCAAAAACATCTTCTCAGTACTTTTCCCAGTGCAACCATCACTTTGACTAATTAAAAAGCTTTTTGTCATTGTCTTATGGAGGCATTCATAATTGTGAATTGATATTCTACTTTTTAAATTCATCTCTTTCAGGAAAGGAAGGGTCTCATTAATCTTCATCCTATGAATGCATACACAATGTATGACAATGAATTTGTGATGAATAACTCTCGAATGAGTAAAGCCCCCACTTTATCTTCCTTATATTTCTCAAGGCTGAGAATTTTTACATGTGAGATTTGAGCTTCATTTGCCAAATACATGTTAAAGGAAATCTGAAAATCTATTTTGCATCTCTGACTCTCTACTTTCACCTTTCTTTTCAGTAAGTTCAAGCACAAAAGTCAAATTTTTGGATGTTGGGAAACTTATCATTATTATAAAAGTGTCACCTCAATAGCACTTGTTAATCATCCAGTCTTTTTTCTTATGAGCTTCAGCTATACATGAAGTGATAATTGTATATCCTTTTTCTGATTTGCTCTGCTCTTTCACACAAAGTAATTGTTCATCTTCTCGGTGTTAGGTGATTACTCTGTAAGATTAATTATGTGCAAAGAATTCCTATTTCCAGATGTATAATAGCTACTTTCCTTTGTAAAATGCTTCAGCTTTCTTAATGAGGGGTGACTGTTATAGAGGTCACTCATTTACTTTCAAAACTATTAAGCAGGGAAGTTAAGCAGTAAACAGAAAATCCTTTGTGATAACTTGCCTACAAAAAAAAAACTTTAAAAATATAAACAATGTCTTTCTTGAAACATTAGGGCTTATTAGACTCCTAATACTATAAGAAACATTTTGATTTAAAATATTTTGGGGATTTTCTGTCTTTCATTTTCCTACAAACGTAGTTTTGCTCTGATTTTCAAGGTTACTTATTCTGTAATGACTCAATAATCACAATCTCTAATTATTTAAACTATTAAAAATTAAGGAGGATTTATTTAATGATTTAACATGTGCTAGGTCTGTTTGTCATTTGTGCTGCAATTCAAAATGAACATTCAAAAACTTTAATTTCTGAAGGCTGGCAGTCTCTTGACATAAAGAGTAAATTTCCTCTCTGTTAAATTATTGTATATGCCTTTGGACATACATTTAGGTTTTAATGAATTTCATGAAGTAGCTTTATAAATTATGCCACACTCTAAGAGTTCAATGCTGTATACAAATATTTTTCTATACTCTGCTTTTGGTAAGAAACACGTATGATTGTCAAATAACAATTAAAGGGAATCTTAAAATGTGATAGGACATTCCCAGTATCGCAAGAAATAACAAACAAATCTGGAGAAATGGGACTGTAACTAAATAAAATGTTTCTCCACAGAAAATATTCTACAATGTAAATAGACAAATATAGAATGGGAGAAATACTGGAAACTGTGTATCTAACAAGAGTTAATATCCAGCACTTTACCAGAAACTCATATAGCTTAATAGCATAGATATAAATAGCAGTAATGTGTATAGCAGACCTGCAAAGACATTTGTCCATGGAAGAGACACAAATGACCAGCAGGTAAGTGAAGGATATCCAGCTTCACTAACTGCCAGGGAAATTAAATTCAAAATACAGTGAGATTAGCTTTTATCCAAAAGGGTAAGGACAGCAAATGATAGTGTGTTATGGGAGGAGAAGGACTCTCTACAGACTGTGGATGGGAATGTAAGCTAGTATAAAGATCATGAAAAGCAACAAAAATGCTTCTCAGAAAAGAAAAAAAATTAAAATGGAATTGTTAAATAATCCAAATATCCTAGTAGTAGATATATTTTGAGGAAAATGGAAATTTTCACTCCTGTATTTATTGCAGCAATATTAAGAGAACCTAAGTATTCAACTAATGACAAATGAGTAAAGAAATATTATACATAGACATGTCAAAATTTTATTTGGCCATACAAATGATTAAGTCTTGTCAATTTAGCAGTATGCATAGGATTGGAGATTATGTTTAGTGCATTAAGTTGAGCCTAGGAAGAAAAGTACTGTTTAATGTCACTCATTTATACCACCTGAAAATGCTCATCTCAAGTGTGTTAAAAGTAGTGTTTACCTGGTATCTCAATAAGTGATGGATGCTGGGAGGACAGAAAGAAATGGATCAAGTTGATAAAGATCAACCTTCTACCTACTGGGACCAGAAATTTACAGTGTGGAGTCACTACCAGTAACAAGAAGAAAATGTTGATTTCAATAATGGAAAAGAAACTACTTAGAAAGTTTGAATATACTTTTTTTAAAGATTACTTAACATGATAAAAAGTATACTCATATGAAGATATCAATTACTTCATAAAATACATAATATTATTTTTGTTTATAATAAAATTAATTTAGTTAAAATTAGAATAAAGGAAAAATTACCAGACAGCGTCAATTGAAGTACATAGGATAAGTAAAAGTCAATCTTCATTCACAACAAATGCTATCAACAAAATGGGAGTAGAATGGACTGCATCTTCTGACAAAGGTGTTTTAGTAACCATTTAGTTCATTTTCAATTACTGTGGAAAACATCATGTCTGGAAAAGAACTGGGAGGGGAGAAGGTTTATTTCAGCTTACAGCTTACAGACCATCATTAAGGGAAGTCATGACAAGAACTCAGGAGAAGCATCTGGAGGCAGGAGCTGAAGCATAGGCAATAAAGAGCCCTGCTTGCTGGATTGCTCCTTGGGCTCACATTCAGCTATTTTCTTGTACCTTGGAGGATTGCTATTCCAGGGTAGCACTGACCACAGTGGTCTGAGTCCTCCACATCAAACATTCTTCAAGAAAATGCCCCACAGATTGCCTACTGTTCAACCTGATGGAAACATTTTTCTTAATTGAGGTTGTCTCCTCCTAGATAGCCCTAATTTATGTCACATTATCAGAAAAATTAATTAGTGCAAAAATTAATGTTGAACAATAAAAAATTTACTTGTCTTTTCCAGTCATTTATATATTGCTACTATGTTAGAATTTCTAGAGGGATTAAAAATAGAAGTAAAAAAAAATACTTTAACATAAGTTTACTGTCTTCACAGATAACATATTTCATATGAAATAATAAAAATAACAGCTATTTGCAGATACAAACATTTAACTGGAAAATATTAACTGTGAATGTTATCAGAGTTAAATAACCCAGACAAATGACACATGGGCTCTCTTATTTATGATGGCTATATTCAAACTTTCAGGTTTGAGAGTATTAACTGGAGTAACCACAAAAGTCAGAAAATTAGAAAGTGGACATGGGGTGGGGAGATAAAAAGCTCCCTAGACAGTGGGATAGTAGGACTTAGGTGTTTTAAGGAGAAAGGACGAAAATCGGGAGTGGTCAACTAACCAAAGAGGTACAAGGAAGAGGGAGGAATAAATAACACTGACGATGTTTGAAAAGTCAAAGGGAAACCTATTCTTTTATAAGCTTACTTAAAAATACATGAATTATTTATGTAACATACCGCTTTATACAAAACTACATAGATAGTTTTAATGCAGTTGTCTCACATGGAGGACTACCTCATCCCTGGAAGATCCATAGACTAACAAAAGAACTGAGCCAGAGAGTGGAAACTTCCATTGAAGTTGATGGTCAAAGTGTTTCCAAGAAACTCCCAAAATATATCTAGCATCATCATTGCTCGTTATTGCATGCCAGAACATCAAAGTAAGAGCCTACTGCTGAAGACCTCACATACTTTGGTCACACAACTTGGAGAAAAACAATCTGGTACTTACCTATAAGTCTCCTTCCTGAGAGATAGGTCTCATGGTAGTAGAAAGTACTGTATAAGCTGCCAAGTGAGAAAAGTAATCAACAGCAAAATCCAGATGTAAAGCCTGAGAACCATAATGATGGAACTAGTGAGATATCATCAGTTGTACAGTTGTGGCACTTGCATCTTGGGAGCAGTCAATAGCTGTTTAATTGGACCTACAATCTGTGCAATTGGAGAGGTACAGTACCATGCCTGGTACTGTAAACCTATCAAAAAAAAAAAACCATGACTGGAAAGACATAACAATAGAACACAGCCTATTATGTCTGTATTACTGAAGTAATATAATTTTTAACTACTTTCTAAACATGCATCCTTATTCCTAAAGATAAATTCAGGTTTCACTTCTCATCAAAGCAGCTTTTTTAGTGTTTGTAGAAAACAATTGTGAGTAGCAAGACCCATAATTGATCAACATGCAGAGAATAAGTAATTGTGAGCTCCAAATGGGACATTAATAACACAGTCCCTAATGGCTCAGAGGATGTTGTGGAAGAGGAGGCAGAAAGATTGCTAGTGTCTGGGGACCTTGGAACTGATAATACTTTGTTGTTGTTGTTGTACAGGATTGTTAGTTCCATATAACTCTCAACAATATGTCTGCCTGTGAAAGAATAGCAAAACACATTCTAGTCAACATGCAAATGTGGTTGGAGTACTATTTAACATGTCCTCACCTCTAGTTGAAGAGCTATAAGCAGTCAATGACTTCTGAGAAAGGAAGAGCCAGGGTTTATTTTGCTGTTTGTTTGTTTCTTCAAAGATGGCCATTTTACTTTGTTAATCCTACCAATCTAAGAGCACAAGAGATCTTTTCATCTTCTGAGATCTTCTGAAATTTCTTTCTTCAAAGACTTAAAGTTTTTGTCATACAAGTTTTTAACTTGCTTGGGTTAGAGTCACCCCAAAGTATTTTATGTTATTGGTGACTACTGTGAAGGGTGTTGTTTCCCTGATTTCCTTCTCAGTCCATTTGTCATTTGTATATAGGAGGGCTACTGATTTTTTTTTTTTAAGTTGATCATGTAGCCAGCCACTTCACTAAAGTTGTTTCTCAGCTGTAGCAGTTCCCTGGTAAAAATTTTAGGGTCACTTATATATATTATCATATCAATGGCAAATAAAGATATTTTAACTTTTTTCTTTCCAATTTTTATGCCCATGATCTCCATCTGTTGTCTCATTACTCTGGTTGGAACTTCAAGTACTATAATAAATAGGTGTGGAGAAAGAGGAGAACCTTCTCTTATTCCTGGTGTTAGTGGAATTGCTTTGGGTTTCTCTCCATTTATTTTGATGTTGGCGATAGACTTGGTGTAAATTGCCCTTATTATCTTGACATATGTCTGTTGTTTTCAAAATCTCTCCATAGCTTTTATCGTGAAGGTGACCTGGGTTTTGTTAAGGGCTTTCTACATCTAATGAGATGATTCTTTGGATTTTGTTTTCCATTATGTTCATATGGTGGATTACATGTGTCTATTTACATATGCTGAACCATCTCTGCATCTTTCAGATGAATCTGACTTGCTCATGGTAGATGATCTTTTTAATGTGTTCTTAGGTTTAGTTTTGGAATGTATTGAAAAATTTTGCATCAATGTTTATAATGCAAATTGGTCTGTAATTCTCTTTGTGTCATCTTTATGTGCTTTTGTATCAGGGTAACTATGATCTTGTCAGATGAACTGGGCAATGTTTCTTCACTTTCTCTTTTGTGAGATAATTTGGGAGTATTGTCATTAATTCTCCTTTGAAAGTCTGGTAGAAATCTGAAAAAGAATCTTAAGCATCGAAAATATAATAGAAGAAATGGATACTTCAGTCAAAGAAAACATAAATCTAAAAAAAAATCCTGCACAAAACATCCAGGAAATCTAGGACAGTATGAAAAGGACAAATGTAAGACAAATAGGAATAGAGGAAGAATAAGAAGCCCAGGTCAAAGGCCTAGAAAATATTTTCAATAAAACATAGAAGAAAATTTCCCTAACCTAAAAAATGCCAGTCAAGTTGCCAGGAATATGCAGAGCAACAATAGACTAGACTAAAAAAGAAATTCCCTTACACACATAATAATCAAAACATTAAACAGACAGAAAAAAAGAAAAAATACTAAAATCTCCAACAAAAAAGTACAAGCAAATATAATGGCAGACCTATAACAATAACACCTGGCTTCTCAATAGAGACTCTAAAAGGCAGAAAGGCCAGAATAGATGTGTAGCAGACTTTAAGAGACTGTGGATTCCAACTGAGACTACTATACAAGCAAAATTTTAATCACAGTAATTGGAAAAAGTAAGACATTCCATGATAGAACAAAATTTAAGTCTGTTTTTAATGAGAAACAGAAAAGGAATGAATCAAAATAGAGGTGGGGCTGGGAAACAGAGAGAAAGGAGAAACCATAATCATGATATATTATCTGAGGGGGGGAAAGTTAATTTCAACAAAATGGGGAGGAGGAAGGGAGGCCAAGAAAGGGTAATATTGTGGGACAAGAAAGAACAGAATGAAGGCAAAAGAACACATGGATCATAAAGAGGATATAAACCTATTTATTTTCTAGTTTCAACTGTATCACAGATATTTTCTTCGTTTTTTGTGGTAGTAAGTGCAGACAAGTGAAATTTTTAATATATAAAATAAAATAAATAAAATAAAATAATAAAATCAAATTAAATTAAAAAATATAAACTCCCAAGTGACACTCCATAGGTTTAAAAGGTCATTCTAAATGCATGGCTTTTCATCAACATAGCATTTGAAACAGGGCAAATATAGCTATTTGATGTTCTTATTTGTGAATTCCCTACAATGAAGTGATTTGATATTTATAACTTCTAAAATCTATGTGATCTAAATGATATTAAATATGGGCAATTATACATTTAACCAGAGTGTTTGAAAGTATATTACCAAATTTCCAGCGCAGGAGTTTATGAGGGGGTTGGTTTTATTGTGCTTTACAATTAGCTTGGTGTGAAAACTCTAAATTTGAATCTACCTCGGCATTTTATCCTAAGAAGTATAATTTTGGGAACTCTCATAAAAGTTCCATACCCAGCATCCTTCTGTAAATAGTTAAGAACAGCAAGAACTGTACAAAACAAGTCAATGCCTAATAATTTAGAATATTAGTTTAATATAATTAAAAATTAAAGTCCAAGAACACATTCTTCTTTTGGTGTATGTCTGCTTTCCTCACAAAATTAAAACAATTCTTCAATGTCTTTCCTCATCTGCAAACATAATATATTTGTAACACTTTAAGTGAAGCTCTCCAGAATAGAGAGAAAAAGAAGAAAATATGATTCTTTAAGACCTAAAATTTCTTATATAAGTAAATGATAACTGACAGTTCCATGCTGCTGGGGAAAACTAATGCTGCAAGTGGTAAGAAATCTTGTTTGAATTAAAGATGATGGGTTACAAAATTTTTTATTAAGCTCATATTTCATCTATGTTCAGAAAACAAGATTTATGTCAGATCCCTGGGTCTGAATGAAGTTGTCCTAATTAAGTGCAAAATAAGATTAAAGTGTATAATAAGTAACATTTACTCTGGTCTTTCTTCATCTGTGATGGCAAAAGCATGCACTTGATATATTCCTACTTGAATTCATTCAAATGAAAGTTCTGCCAATAAATAGGAAATGAAAGGTAAATCTTGCTAAGATTTCTTTTTATTTAACATGGAATTAAGTTTGTGTTACTAATGGCAATCGAGAGAGAAATTGCCAAGTATGTGCACTGAAAAGCAGATTTGAAATGGAATTTACAGCATGAGAATCAATGGTAATCCTTTGTCACTAAACACCAGAGAATGAGCAAAATCCCTCATTCTTATGACACCTAGCATTTTTTGTCTCCTTACAGATAGGAACTTACTGTATGATGATATTATTCATCTCTTTCTCCAAGCAGATTGTTAATTATAAAAATCCAGAAAATCAATTTCCCATTTTCTGACCAATAAATTCATACTTTTTAACTGATGAGAAGAAGGTGGCATACAGAATAGAAAGGGAGATTATCCTCTTCCAGCCTTGCTTTTGTTTATTAGAGGAAAAAATTGTATGTTTTTCCTTGTGACAGTGACAATCTTGATAGGTTTCCCATGATGAAGGCTGCATGTTTGAAAAGGCTCTGAGATTGACCACGTACCCACCCCCCTCTTTTTTTTTTTTTTTTTGGTTTTCGAGACAGAGTTTCTCTGTTGTAGATGTGACTGTCCTGAAACTCACAGAGATCTGACTGCCTAAGTCTCCCAAGTACAGGGATTAAAGTCATGCACCACCACTTCCAGGCAGAGATTTACCCCTTTTAGTAACACTACTTCATGAATAAGAGTCATGTTTTTAATTGATAAATATAGTAAATTACAGGTATTTCCAATGCTAATATATATTCAGCTTGCTGTCATTATTATTGAAGGTGTCTTGAAACAGGCTTAGAAATTACTACATAGTCTAGGTTGGCATTGAACTTATGAAAATTTTCTTGCCTTAGCCATTCAATAAATGCTGAATTATAGGCATGAACTATCATATCCAGCATAAGGCTTTTTATTATAGTATAAATAGCCAGTAAATTAGTCTTAACTATTTACTAGTCTACTCACTAAGTGAGACATAAATATGAATTGGCTATATATACACATGTGACTGATGAGCTTTTACCTTTTAAAATTATATATTTCATATGTTTATAAACAAGTTTAAAGTATATTTAAACTATTTTTCTGTCTCCAAGACTCCCTGCTTCTCTTTCTATATATGAGAACATATAAATCTCAGACATATATGTAAATATAATCACACATACAAATATATATATATATATATATGGATATGATATACATATCACAAGTGGGATCCAACTGTTTAGACAATATGTTTCATAGATTTGGACCTCTTCTAAAATTGGCCACCTTACAAGTAACCAAATGAATAAATGGAGCATCTCAAAGTCTTGAGGCAGTAAAAACATAGAAATACTTGACTTCTTTTAGTTTTTATTTTTTGTTGTACATATAATGCCCAGTTTATAATGTTCCAATTATGTCATCTTTTGGTGAATGCAATATACATCAAGGCAGTAGATAGTATATATTGAATCTACAGTTATCATGGTAAGGTTTACAATACACAGTTAAACTCTTTCTCTGAGGTGGCAGGTAGCAACAATTTCTACTGCCAGTCAGTCAGGTGACCATGAAGTGAGCAAACAGTACTCTGCAGTATGCTGATTAATTGATGAAGTCCAGTTTTAACTGGAGGTCAGGGATCCCAGGAGAGATGTGGAGTCAGACAACTAATGTAATTGACAGAGAGAAAATGATAGAGGGGGTAGGGGAGAACTGTCTTGTGTATCAACAGGTATGCAGTCAACCTGTGGTGGGGCAGCATACTGACATCTCATGGGTGGGTCACACACTCTTTATTCAGGCTTCTCTCGCCTTTAAACTTCTGTCTCCATTCCAGTTTTTTCCTTCTTTCCATAAAATCATACAAATATACATACTTATGTATACATTCATATCTTATGGAAGAAGCAAAGCTCCAACACACACATACACACACACACATGCCTTACCCATGCTCATCTGGTAAGTGTCCTTCTTTATTATTTCCCATACACATATATACCTTTTAAACAATATCCATTACGTAAGAAGAAATCATATTATAATCATGAGTCACATTTTTCCCAGTGAAAGTTTATAAGTTACATATTTAAAAAAACAGATTGTTAACAAATACTCACACATGATTACACAGGAACAGCAAGTTTTCCATTTACTTTTTCCCCACAATACGTCTATACCCAAAAACAATAATATTTTTAATTTAGATTATTGGATTTTAAGCAAACCAAATATTCTTACAGCCAGCTTGTATTATAGCTAGCAGGTAACAGTCTTCAGGAAACGAGTACAAGTCATAGTATCCTAACTTTACACATTTTTTATTTAACACACTGAAAGAAGTTTATTATTAACTTGAAAACTTTAAGTCAGAGGTCTTTTTGTTTTTCTAATATAAAGGAGAATCTGTCCTGTCTACATGCCACATAGACCTATATCACGAACACATACGCACAAACATCAATAATTTTATAATTGTAAAACCTAGGAAAAACCTAGGAACAAATTAATTTTGTTCAAGAAAGTTCAAACTTAGCAATGGGCACTGAAACTCATTTGTTATACTTAATCAAAGGCCAGTGTCTCATAGACAAATCTCATAGGCCCTAGCAACCAGGCTTTCTTTGTTCTTGCTGTCTAACCCTGACCAAAATAACTCTTCAGCTACTAAGAATGTGTTTTTGTTTTTTGTTTTTTTTTTTTTTAAATGTAGTTCCTTAGGTTACTTGTTCCAAGGCATCTTGGTGAAACACTGTAATCTGATGTTTTTGATTAGTTATTCTCTTTTCTGGAGTTTCAGTAGAGTTACCAATTCAACTGAGTGGCACTGCCTTGATAGAAAATCATCAATGCTGTTACGTGTGCCAATAACACTGCCCAGTGAAGGGCAAGAGACCCAGTCTGCTATTTCACATCACTTATACCAGGAAAGAGAAGTACAAGGATGTCAAGCAGCAGCAGGAAACATTGAAGAGATGTAATTCTCAGGGCCTTGAGCACTATGAGACACATCCATCATGGCTGTACTAACCGGTGGGCCATACTCCTCAGACCCCAATGTTGGCTGCAATTCTGTCACACCACCAGCAATTCATGAAGTTATGGTGTTGAATAGCTGGGCTTACTAGGATATAAACCTACTATATATTGAAGAGTATCTGGACAAAGTAAAGGTGGCCATTATAATATCCATAGTCATGATAAAAGGACTTATAGTTCAGACAATTTGCATACTGAACACATACATGATTGTTTTTCTCTGTTTAGAAGAACAACAAACAGAATCTACTCTTGATCAATGTCAAAATTTATGATTTAATATTATCTATAGTATTCATATTGTACACAGAAACTCTAATCTTACTTTCTCTAGCAGATGATAGCTCCATTCCCTTTGAAATCTTCATCCTGGTAGATAATACTTGTTTTTGTTCCTAGTTGGCTATTTTCGATCCCCATATTTGTGAGTTCACACAATATTTTCCAATTTTTCGATTATTTCTGTTTTCCTTCACTTAACAGGATATCCACTAGATTTGTCAATACTCATAAAAATAATAAGATCCTTCTTTGTAGATTGAAATATAGTCTGCTAAGGCATGTTGTTTTAAGCCTTCCGACTTGTCCATCTATTAGTTGATTGCACCTGGATCACTTCCATGTCTCAGCTACTATTTAAAAAAAGAAATAGCTGCAATGAACACACACCTTATATGGTTCTGATGTAATTCATTTAGATAGAAAAATCAAGGAGGTCATCATAGACCAGATAGCTTATTTCAAAGTTTTAAAGGACCTCTCTACTATTTTCTAATATAATTCTATTAATCTATTTTTCAAAAGTATACAATGATTCCCTTTTCCCCTACTTTAAGTAACATTTGTACCTTATTATTTTTGGATAGTGGCCATTGTAATAACTATGAATTACCTTGCCAGGCTTTGATTTACACATCCCTGATGATTGGTGAAGTGAAAAACTTTTATTAGAATCATTTTATGGAGCATTTTCAGATACAGGTCATTAGTCACATTAATGGTCAATAGAAATTTACCATTAGTTAACTACCACTTGGCCTCATCTGGCCCTAATTCTTTCTTATTTCATAGGAAATATAGCTACAATATTTAAATTTCCTCTTCTCAGAAATTACAAATTCAGATTTTTGTCTCCTCCAAATAATATGGATGAATAAGAAATACTCAAAATAATGGTAAAAATAGCAGTAAAATTTCTGAGTTGATCATAAATCTTACATGAAAATGTATCATTACATATATTAACATTTATATTATATTATATGTATTAATATATTATATTATATGTTATATTATATATATTATATCGTATTAACAGTTTAACATTTATTTATATAGTACTGAGAACATGTGTGTATATGTATGCATGTGCACAAGCTTGCATGACACAGTTCATGTGTTGAAGTCAGGGGACAGATTCTTCAAGTCAGTTCTCTTCTATCATTCAGTTTTTGGGGATGAAATTTAGTGCACTGTGCTTGAGAGCAAGCACCTTTACCAGCTGAGCCACCTTGCAGCCCAGGAATTTAGCTTAGAAACAACTTTTTAAATCGGTTATATTGTTGCTCCTTGTCTCTGTAATTTATTGAAAGATAGATACGACCACCTGTAATAATTCATTTGATGAATACAAAATTCTGCCATTTTAGCCAGAGACATAAAGGTGCAATATTTTACTTTATGCTGTACCTTGGACATCTTGCTGAAAATTCTCAATGTGACTTTTTGATTTATTATGTTTTTTATTTTAACACAGAATAGGAAGACAAAAGCCCAATGGTGATTCATCACTAATGCGAGAATGATCCAGTTACTAAAAAACTAATAAATAAGGGAAGGAAGCTCAAGACACTTCTGTGCAGTAAAAAAGATAGAATAAGTAGGTTTCTGAAAGATAAAAATTGCCTATTTTAGTAAGTAACCAATGGCAACAATTGAGAAGAAAGACTGAAATACATATAGACAATTCACCTCAAACTTAACTAACAAGTAGAAGCCTTACACAGGAAAAAAAAGTTTACTGAGGAATAAAATTATGCACACTGCCTTGATCCTGTTTATGAAAACGTAGCAGTTGCTCTGAAGTGCTTTTCCTACGACATGTTTGTATGTCAAAACATGCATTACAATAAAATAAGCTACTTATTTGAATCCATATTATTATCAATTTTATTCATCTTCCACAAATATTTTTTGCCATATTCTACATCTAAATGATGTGAAAAGACATCATTTTTATATATTTAAAAACGTATATTTGAAATACTATATTTAAAATTTTTATTTGTGTTTATTTAAATGTATTAATATTAAGCTCAGAGTATTCAAAATGTTTTGTGTCACATTAAGGAAAATATTGGAACAGTAAAGGATTTTTAGATTTGGTATCCTAAATTAATTCAAAATCAAACATGCAATGGATTCCAGATATTACTGGAAGCCTGCTCCTGTGCTGTTCCTCACAGTGACACTGCACCCTTGGTGTTGAGCACAAAATGTGCTCACCTTAACTGTGTGTTTATGTTACTAGGTCTGAAGAATGCCACCTATTATACTTAAGTTCAGATTCAAGACTATGATTTGTCTTCAATTCTTGGGCTTAGCTATACAATGTGTTTTGCTCTTAAAAAAATAGTAGCTTACAGAAAGCTAAGCCATTTAATATTTTCCTGCAATCACCCCTCATCATGTATCTATTAAATTAGTATGTCTGTGTGTTACATTGGGTTCACTTTTTTGTTATTTTTCTGCCTTATTATCAACACTTATCCTTTCTCTCTTCTCCCAGCCCTCCTCCTATTCTCTAGTAATTCCTATTTCAATCAGTCACTTTCATACTATCTGGATGAATGACATCTTTCTATTATAACAAAACCAATAGTCGGTTGCCTAAGTTAGGTGATATATTCCATAATAGAATTCTTCTCTGTGCATTTGTAGACATGTGTTTTTGTATGTCTACGCAGAAAGCTAAAATGAATATGAAAGATCTTTCAGGGTATACACAACACTATCCAATGAAATTCTTTTATATATTTCCTATAAATCATATCAAAGAGTTAAAAGATTTTGAAACCTGTCTCAATTTTTCACTTAAATCCACTCTCAATCTAACATTGATTTTTTAAATTAAGAATTTGATCTATAAAGCCAAGTTGTCCCTTTTATATATTTAAAAATCTTCTAAGAGTCAATTGAGGGTTTTAAAACTAAAATACGTAAAAGTTAGCACTGCAGTTACAGTAGTCGCATCTCAAATGCTCAGTGGCGACTGCACTGGCCATTAATCATCATCCTGTAAAACACAGGTTCACACACTTTTGGAGTTGTATCAGCAGTGGGAGACAGTATAAATACAAGGGGCCTCAGTTCAGTCATACAAAGTGCCACATAAGGAACATGCATTGTCAGTATTACCTATTAATAGCATAATTTGCACTTTTTGGACTTTTAAAGGAATGATAATCCAGAGTGATGCAGTAGTGGAGATAATAAAGTTGGGCAGAAGTCAAGGTTGGATTATGGGATTCACACAAGTTGTCCTCAGTGTGTATGGAGCTAATATAGGAACAATTAACAATCGCCTTGCTGAAAATTATGAAGGGACCTTAGAAATAGTAACACAGGAAATGTTCTTTTCCTGTCACTTTGTATTCCAACTAGCATAATGGCATCAATACTGAAGGAATATTTCTTGGAGTGAGACCTTGTAGAAACTGCAGAGGTGTGAAACCGGAGAATAATCCATTCACATTCATCTGATCTTTTTGATAAATGTTAGCATTAATAGTTGTGTGAAGTGCTTACCATCTGTTTCTATGAAAACAATTATTATCTTGAATACGTACAGTGTCAAAAGGTACTACAGTGAAGCTTTCTTTGTAAGAATGCTGAAGTTAAGTATGTATAGCAGTTCATTTAAGAATGAAACTGACTGAAGTACATTGAATGCAAAGAATAAATTACTAAAAATAGTTCCTAGAACTTTATCTTGATGACATAATTTCAGAAAAACTGAAATATATTAAGTTTAAATAAGTATGCTCATGAAAATAGTTTAACATTTCCCATTCAGGGAACAATGTGACTCACCTCACATGTCCTAGAGATGGGACCAATGCTTCTACTGTGTGCATATGGCCTCAGCTGGCCATAGTTTAGCAACTCATATAGTGCGATGATGCTATGAAGTGAAAATGTAAATCTACAGGTAGGATTACAGGGGGAAATGGCCACAAGCTTCTGACATACGGTCAATGCATAACATATCCTTATATGCAGTGTCACTTCTGAGCAGAGCATCTGCCACTCTGTATGAGAACTCTCTCTTGCCCTATACCACCTCTGTTCATTCACAGCAGTTGTAAATGTCTACTTTGGTAATCTGGAGATACACTTTAATCTCATCCTTGCAATTGGATGCCGCTGAGATACTATATCCTGTAATAACTCCCAAGTTTCCAGAGATTTTAATATCAGGTACCCACAGCAGAAATTTCATTGTTAACAAAAAGTCTCTTTAGTTCACATCCTTCCCTTTGCTTATCATTATCTCAGTCCTTTGTTGGTCTTTCAGCAAAATTAGACTGACTCAGAACCCCACCAAGAAATGACTTTTATTTATTTATGTGTGGGGAGGGTTGTATTCATAGACCTAAAAATCTCAAACTCTTAATGATTCAAAAGCAGAAATAGTAGCTGTATAGTATCAAATTAAACAAGACTAGTTATGAGATGAAACTTTAGAATACCGAGTACTGAAGGAAGACCTGAGAACTCCTTAAGCGGAAAATAACTGTTTTCTATGGTCAGAGTCTCACTCAGTAAACAGTCTTTCACCAAGTCTCCCCCAAATTAGGACTAGAAACAAGAGAAAAACCTGTTACTTGGCTAGTTTAGCAAACTATTTTGATTGTATTATTAAAAGGCAAATCATAGCTAATATTTTATACAATATAAAATTTTCATTAATAGCAAAATAATTTATGGGTGTTTGTTTTATTTATTTATTTATTTATTTATTTATTTATTTCTGACATTGCTTAGAGATATGATCTCATCATCATTCCTGCTCAAACATGAGCTAAACAAGATGACACCAATGGAGTTGCTAAAGTGGACAGAGAAAAGGCCAGGAGGCCTCAGCCCTACACAAAGAACTACAGCCAACTTAAGAAAGCTGGGAGCAGGACAGATGTTCTTTCCCAAGAAGAATCACATCAAGTGATTATCCAATACCAAATGGTCAGCCCTGAAAACATGCCTTCAAGTGCCTTTATATGGACTCAATAGGTTATACTTAGGAATATATATATTTATGCATACATACATGTAATTAGTTAAAGAAGATGCCATAAATTTGAAAGAAAATGGGGAAAAGTATTTGGAAGAGTTTAGAAGAAGGAAAGCAAGTGAGAAATGTAATATTTTATAATCTCAAAATTAAATAAAATGAATTAATTAGAAAACATTAAATTGCAGGGAACAGAGGGGCCGAGGACACCAGGAGAACAAGACCCAGGGAATAAATTGACAAGCAGTCAACTGATAAGGGCTCACAAAGACTGAAGTTGTAGACACGGAACCTGCAGGGCCACCTAAATATATCTTATCATTGTCTGGCTTAGTGTTTTTGCAGAACTCCTATAGGCTGGAGTGGTGATAGAGTCTCTGGTCCTTTTATCTTTCCTTGGGACCCTTTTCCTTCTGTTGGGTTGCATAGTCCCTCCTTGATGTATAGGTTAGGGCCCAGCTTTGTTCCATATTTTTAAGCCCTGTTATAGCAATAACTCTGGAAAGATTTTGGAAGTGGGGTTGGGGTAGATCTGGGGAATAGGAGGGATGGGGGAAACTTAGAGAGTGGAAGAAGAGGAGGAGGGGGTCAGAATATGTTACACCAGAGAAGAAAATTAAATAAATATAATAAAATAAAATAAGATATTAAAAATAAAATAAAATAATAAAATAACAAACAAAATTAAGAAACAAAGCCTTTTATAAGAACTGTGTGTTTATAATTGATAACAAATATCTACTAGACAATAAATGTTACTTGGATAATAAAAATAACAAAACCCATACCTACTCCACAATCTCTTGACAGGAAACATTTTTAGGTCAATAAATAAAATTCTTTTTGTAGGGGTGGAATTTATTTGTGTTGGCCAACTACTCCTTGGAATGAGACCTACTGTGGAGAGTGGTTGATCTACCCAGTGACACTCCATGAGGCAGGGGAGGATGGTTTTCTTTTATCCGGCATGTGGTAATTACAAATGATTTCTCAGTTAGGGGTGGACTGCATTCACTTCCTCATCTCAGTATTGTTTTGAACCATGAAGTTCTCGTATGTGCTGGCACAGTCTGTGCACATTCATAGGTGTATCCGTCCTTCGTATCTGGAAGATTCTGATTCCCTAAAGATATCTATCATCTCTGGGTCTTACAATCTTTCCAACTCTTCCACACAGATTCTGAGTCTTGAGAGAAGGGATTTGATGAAAACATCCCACTTATGGCTAATAAGACCAATGTCACTTACTCTCAGTCTCTGCACACTGTCCAATTATGAGTCTTTGTGTTAATTTCCATCTACTCCAAAAGGAAGCTTTATTGATGATGGCTGAGGGAAGCACTGACCTATGGGTGTAGCAGAATATCTTTAATAGTCATTTTATTGCTGTGTTCCTTTAGAAGAACAGTAGTATTTGTTTTTTCCCTAGGCTTGTGATATATCCAGTCTCAGGTTCCTGGTCTTGAATAGTGTCAGGCATGGGTTCTGTCTTGTCTCTAACCAGAGCATAATTGGATGTTCCCACAAGGTTTCTGGCATTATTAAACTATACCTTATAGGCAAGATTTTGTTGTAGAACATGCAGTTTGTAGTCAGGTTGGTGGTTACCTTTCTTCTTTTATAGCATACAGAGTAGCTTCTAGTACCAGAAAACTAGTCTGTAGCAGTGAAAAACTCTAGTAGGCACCAGCTTAATGACATCTTTATGTTCAATGAGGTATGCTAAGTGTTGTCTTTAATAGGGTACTACCATCAGTTTGTAGATGGCAGGAGTTTATTGGGGATGGGGTTTCCATGGGCCCATTTGGCCAACAACTCAATTAGATGAAACCCATTCCCAGCACTGGATGTTTCATTTGGTGGTGAAAGATGTCGAGTTTGGACTTTGTCTCCACAGATATTTGGTGACTTCCTTTAGATTTCTTTCATATATGTATACATTTTTAGAAGCCTATACCTTAATAGGTTTCTATCTGGCCCCTCAAATTACTTTAATGTTAGTTGTCTCTTTCCTCATTCCTTCTTTACCCATCTCCCCCTTTACTCCTCATGTTCCAGTCTGTCCCTTGACTATCCATTACTATATATTCTATTTCCCTTCATTAAGAGACACTCCCTCCTCTCTGGTCTTACTCATTTAACCTCTTAGGTTATGTAGATTGTAGCATACCTGCTGAAGGCTTAAATCTAACAGCTACATATAAGAGAATACATACCACATTTACCTGTTTGGTTCTGAGTTATTTCACCCATGATTAGTTTCTCTAGCTCCATCGTTTTCCCTGAGAACTCATCATTTCATTTTTAACAGCTAAATAATATTCCATTGTATAAATGTCTCATATTTTCATTACTCATTTATGAGTTAATAGACAACTGAGCTGTTTCAAATTTCTGACCTTTAAAAATAGAGCAACAAGCCAGGCATGGTGGTGCAAGCCTTTAATTCTAGCACTTAGCAAGCAGAGGCAGGTGGATTTCTGTGAGTTCAAGGGAAGCCTGGTCTAAATAGTGAGCCCCAGGACTAGCAGATGGAGACAGGTGGGTTTCTGTGATTTAGAGGCCAGCCTGATCTACATAGTGAGCCCTGGGACAATTAGGACTACAAAGAGAGACACAGTAATAAAATTAAATAAACAAAAGCATAGAGCTACAATGAAAATAAACTAGCAAATATCTATGTTGTAAGGTAC
The DNA here is from genome assembly GCA_026225945.1 of Cricetomys ansorgei. Lineage (NCBI taxonomy): Eukaryota > Metazoa > Chordata > Mammalia > Rodentia > Nesomyidae > Cricetomys > Cricetomys ansorgei. Next base: position 18,999,465 of record JAMJFZ010001131.1, on the reverse strand, counting down.
AGAGTCAGCTGAGTATACATCCAAGAGTGGTAGAGCCAGATCTTGTGGTAAATCGACTTTCAGCATTTTGCAGAATATCCTCAATGCTGTTTCCAGTGGCTGCACCCATTGTACCTCTACCAGCAATGGATGGGTATCCCTTTTCCCACCTCCTCACCAGGATGAGCCGTCATTTGTTTTATGATATTTGCGACTCTGACTGGAGGAAGTTATAATCACAAAGTAGTTTTAATTTGCATTTCCCTGATTACTGAGGATGTTAAGATTTTTTTTTTCCTCAGCCATTTGCGTTTCATCTTTTCAGAACCTTCTATTTAATTCTACACTCCATCTTTAATTGGGTTATTTGTGTTCTTGAAGCTCAGCTTTATTTAGTTCTTTAGAAATTCTGGATATTAACCCTTTATCCTATTTGTTCTTGATAAAGATTTATCTCATTATATAGGTTGACACTTTGGCCAAGTGAAGGTATTCTTTCCTGTACGGATTTTTAGCTCATGAGGCCTCATTTATTGACTATTTCTCTTAATACTGTGCTACTGATACAGAAGGTGCTTTCTTGACCAATGAATTAAAAATTATTCCCTACTTTCTATTCTATCTGACTCAGAGTATCTGCTTTTATGTTAAGGCCTCTGATCCATTGGAGTTGAGTTTTGTGCAGGCTGATCGATATCAATCAATTTTCATTCTACAGCAGGACAAGGACTAAGTCTGCAGAGACTAGAATAGAGGACTAGAATGAAGATACAGGTCACCCACTGAGTCCCATACTAGTGGGTAAGTTGTTTTTACCCAGAAGAGAGACGGAGAGGTTCTGTAGGTTGGTGGGAGCCAGGAAGAAATAAAGATGTTGTTGAAGGAAAGGCTTGAAAGTGGCACTTGGGGAGAAATAGGAAGAATCTGTGTCAACGCAAAGAGATCTAAAGAGATTGAGATGAGCTAATAGAAGGTCCTCAGGACTATAATGAAGATACTTTTTATTCAGCATGTAGATTGCCTGAATTCAGGCAGAACTTTGTACTTTAATGATGAGTACAATCAAGTATGGAAAGGGCTTAAACTTGTGGAAGAATATGGTATGGAGAGTCACAGCTGGGTAAAATGGTTGTTGTTGATGTACTATTTGAGTGAACTGGGTAATAAAGTGCTATAGTTTGATTAGTTTTATAAGTGTGTCTCTACCTTTTGTGTTTAGACAGACTCCAGGTTATATTTTGATAATTCTTGATTCATTTTATTTTACATGTGAGTAGGTAATCTACTACACATATCTAACTACTCAAGATACAGGTCCTCATGCTGGTGTGTCTGAGTGCTTCACAGTGAATTACATATTGTCTGAGTAAAGGTGAAGAAGGAAAGATAAGAATAACAAAACAGAGGACTGAACAAATGGGAAGAAGTCACTGTAATTCTGAAATTTAATGTGAAGAATGATGAGATGCAGACTAATGATTTCAACTGAGGATATTCTTGCAAAAACCAATGAATAATAATTGACAATCAAGTTGATTAATTATAAGAAAAGAGAGCTTCAGAACTATTAATAAATTTAGATGTAACTATTTAATAATTAGTCAGAGAAATATTATCATAAAATATGTAAAAAGAAACATTGATGAATGTGAATGTCTTTCTATATAAAAAAAGAAAAAAATAACTTAATAATAATTATCCACATGCTAATAGGTATAATAAAATGAGTAAGAATGCTGGTTTCAACTATAGTGCCTTATCTGCACCTCTACCAATAGAATATAAGAATGAACAGAATCTCAGAGGGCACAAAGCGAAAGACATGTTGCATTGTAAAACTGAGCACTTTCTCCTCCAGTAAATACTTTTTTCCACAGTACCACAGTAGACAACGCTGGTCTCAGGTGAATGGTTTTCAAATTCTGTTCTCCACACCACCATTATGGAAGTTGTTGAGATAAAAATCACTCTATAATTCAGAGTAACTTACTGTTTACATGTTTTATTTCCTCTTTTGAAGTCTGTCTCTTTTGTTGCCTGGCATGATTACCTTAAATTTGCCAGTCAAGCTTCCAAGGTGATCCTTAGGCTTGGACACTGTTAAATCACTTTGATACAGATATTTATTGTTTATATTGAAAGCCTGACCACTGAAAAGGAGCCATAGTAATACAATATAGACGAATGAAACATATTTATTAACAAAATAGTAGACTGTCTAGAGGATAGAATTAAGACATATGGTTAGGTACATATACATTTATTGTTTTATCATGGTTCTACTTTATTTCCATTGAAATAATTAAAATGCTGTGACCCAAAAAACAACTTATAAGAGGAAATGAGTTATTTGACTGGTTCTTCCATGGTATATACATCCATGGGAAGTCAGAGCAAATATTTAGTAAGGGTTAGAAGCAGAAATCATGGAGGAATGCTGCTTCCTGGCTACTCTCAAGTCCAGTGAGCTTTGTTATATAATTCAGAACTACCATTCTAGGAAGTAGAGCTACCCACAATATGTTGGGTCCTTCAACATCACTTAAGACAAGCATCATAATTCCTAACATGCTCACAGATCTACCTGATAACAATTATTACTCATTTGCACCTTTCTTTTTCCAAAGTGATTCCAGGCTGTCAAGTGTAAAGTTAATGGTAATCAGAACAATGGCATGAACTAAAGCTATGGTTCTAGATAGATAAAAGAGTAGAACAAAATTAAAATTATAAATTGATAAGAAGTTTATGCTGTTGATAATAAGAGCACATGTCAAAATAAGTGTTCTAAATAAATCAAAGACACTGAAAGTTATATGGCAGAACTACACAATGAAATTTAATATATAATATTATATATAATATATGTATTATATATAATATATGTAATATTATAACATATATATATATATAAATGTTGTTGGGAAACCAAGAATCCTAAGTTCTTAGTCTCATTATGGAAAGAATTTAAAAACAGTTTCAGGAGGAATCTCCAGAGGAATTATATTACTGTTTGAAAGAAAAAGAAAAAAGAAAGTAAAAAAAAAAAAAAAGAAAGTAAAACAAGTCAGGAGAGCTGTAAGTCTTGGCAACTGCCAGGAAAAGAGTCTGCAGAAGAGAAAGAGCAAAAGCCAGGCCTTTCGCAATGGATGTCAGCAAGTATCTGCATGGTGGAAGGCAATGCAATGGTTTCTATAAAAAATTGAGAAAGCCCAACATGCCAGGGAAACAATGCATTGAGCCAGTATCCAAAAGAGAAAGAGATTGAAAAAAGGAAAAACCAAAGTTACAATTTAAAATAAAGTGGAATAACACTCAATCTTAAAGAAGATTGAAGTAAAAAATTTGCTGGAAAGTAGGTATAATATTAAGCAAAGTAACAACCTCAGGAAAAAAGAGCACATGTATGTACATATGTTCTCTCTCACAGGTAGACTCTATTTGATACCGAAAGTGTAAAACTTAATGTGATGCTCCACACTCAGTTCTGATATCCCATTCTAACTGTACAAAAACTTACTAAGTTTTAAAAACTCTGCATTTGGTTAGCTTGGTGTGCAATGTTTTTATTTTACAATTTTTTAAATAGAGAATATTTATTTATTGTTTATAGTGTGCAATTCTACAATACTACTGGTAGAAATTCTGCTGCCTCAGGGGAGGGGCTTCTGAAAAGTAGAAGTATGTTACCTTATTAAGGAGACAATTAGGTCTTCCTTCTCCTTAGAAAGACTTCAGATGAATGTGATTTTTTTTTTTGTTTTTTGAGTGAGTAGGCTATTGTCAGGATGATTGACTGACCCAGACTGATTAACTCTTAAAAGGGTGAGACAATGATATGTAATGTTTTATTTCACTGCCCAGGAACTGAGATAGAACCTTTATTTTATTTGGGGGACCAAGAAAAAGTAGCTTTCCACTAATGAGTCTCAACAAAGCTAACATAGCAGTACCTTTTCATATGGTGATTTAAATCCTAAAGAGAGGTGGACACAGACAGGAGACTGAGGAGGTGAGACCCCTGGCGGCTCACTTGGTTCTGCCTGACAACCCACACCTCCAAAGGCCCTGCCCACTCTCCTCCAACCCCTCCTCCCTCGCCCACAAACCAAAGCAAGGAACTACAAGCACCCCAATCCCAGATGCCTAAAAGCCAACCTAAGAGCACAATCAACAACTCAGGCAATATGTCACCACCCAAACTCAACTATCCTACTAAACAAGCCCTGAATACACTGACAAAGCCGAAACACAAGAAAAAGATCTCTAAACCAACTTTGTGATGACAGTAAAGGCCCTTAAAGAGGAACCGAATTAATCCCTCAAAGAAATAGATGAAAAGACAAACAGACAATGGAAGGAACTGAGTAAATTCATAAAAGAAAGCACAAGAAAAAACAACTAAAAAATTAGAAGAAATGAATAAATCCCTTAGAGCTAGCCAAGAAAAAACAAGCAAAGAATGAAAGGACACAAACAAAACTGTTCAAGATTTGAAAATTGAAACAGTAGCCATCAAGAAAACATAATCAGAGGGAATTTTGGAAATGAAAAGACTAGAAAAGCGATCAGGAACAACTGAGACAAGCTACAGCAGCAGAATGCAAGAGATGGAAGACAGAATGTCAGAGTCAAAGATACTATAGAAGAATTGAAAATATCCAATTAATATTAAATATTAAATCCTAAAAATCCCTAAAACAAAAATTCCAGGAAATTGGTATACTATGAAAAGACTAAGTCTAAGAATAATAGGAATAGAGGAAGGAGAAGAATCCCAACTCAAAGGCTCAGAAAACATTTTCAACAAAATCATAGAAGAAAACTTTTCAAACCTAAATAAGGAGATTCTTATTAAGGTACAAGAAGCATATAGAATACCAAATAGATTGGACCAGAAAAGAAAGTCCCCTTGACACATAAATATTTAAAACATTAAACATACATAACAAAGAAAGAATACTAAAATCTGCAAAAGAAAAACAGCAAGTAATATATGAAGGTAAACCCACTAGAATCACACCTGACTTCTCAATGGACACGCTAAAAGCTAGAAGGGACTGGACAGACTCTAAAGACTCTAAGAGATCACAGAGGCCAGCCCAGACTACTATAGCCAATTAAAGCTTTCAATTATCATAGATGGAGAAAACAAAATATTCAAAAACAAATCCAAATTTAAACAATATCTATCCACAAATCCAGCCCTACAGAAGATGCCAGAAGGAATACTCCAACCTGGAAAGGATAACTACACCCAAGAAAAGACAGGAAATAAATAACTTCAACCCCCCAGAATCAAAAGAAAGAGGGCACAAACCCTCACACAAACACAGACACACAGGCACACACCAAGAACTAGAAAATAACGGGTCCTAACAATCATTTTTCATTGATATCTCCCATTAACAGTGGACTCAATTCCCCAATAAAAAGACAAAGGTTGACAGAATGGATGTGAAACAGGATCCGTCCTTCTGCTACATACAAGAAACACACCTTAACATCGAATGTAAACAATACCTCAGAATAAAGGGTTGGGAAAAGATTTTCCAAGCAACTGGACCTAAGAAGCAAGCCAGAGTAGCCATTTTAATATCTAACGAAATAGACTTCAAACCAAAATTAATTAAGAGAAGATGGTGATGGAAACTTCAAGCTCATCAAAGGAAAAATATCCACCAAGGCAACATTTCAATTCTAAACATCTATGCTCCCAACACAAGAACTTCCATGTTTATAAAAGAAACATTGCTAAAGTTTAAAACACACATTGACCCACACACACTGATAAGGGACTTCAATACAACACTCTCACAAATGAACAGGTCAACCAGACAAAAACTAAACAAAGAAACACTAGAGCTAACAGGTGTCATAAACCAAATGAACCTAACATATTTATGCAGAACATTTCACCCACTTACAAAAGAATATATCTTTTTCTCAGCACCTCAGGGAACCTTCTCTAAAATTGACCACATACTAGGACACAAAGGAAGTCTGAATAGATACATAAAAGTTGAAATAACCCCCTCTATCCTATTAGACCACCATGGAATAAAATTGGATTTCAACAACAGAAAAATCAGAAGACCTAAAAACTCGTAAGAAAGTGAATAGCTCCCTATTGAATGATGAATGGGTCAAGACAGAAAAAACAGTGAGAGAGAGAAATAAAAGATTTTCTAGAATTCAATGAAAATGAATCCACAACATACCCAAACCACTATGAAAGTAGTGCAAAGAGGAAAATTCATAACACAAAGTGCCTACCAAAAAAGAATGGAGAGATCACATACTTGCAAATTAGTAGCACATCTGAAATCTTTAGAAAAAAAGAAGCACACCCAAGAGGAATAGAAGGCAAGAAATAATCAAGCTGAGGGCCAAAATCAATAAATAGAAACAAAAAGAACATGTCAAAAAATCAATGAAACAAAGTGTTGGTTCTTTGAGAAAATCAACAAGATAGACAAACCCTTATGCAAACTAATCAAAAAATGGAGAAAGAATATTCAAATCAGCAAAATTAGCAAGGAAAATGGGGATAACTACAGACACCAAGGAAATCCAAAGAATTGGATTAGGTCATATTTTAGGAACCTATACTCTACAAAACTGGAAAATTTTAAAGAAATGGACAATATTCTATATAGATACCATCTATATAACATTAAATCAAAATCAGATAGACAATTTAAACAGACCTATAGACTCCAAGGAAATAGTAACGGTCATTACAAGTCTCCCTACCATAAGAGCCTAGGACCAGACAAACCAAGAAGAGGTAATATCAATACTCCTCAGATTATTCCACAAAACAGAAACAAAAGGAACACTGCCAAAATCACTCTATGAGGCAACAATCATCCTGATACCCAAACCAGAAAAAGATTCAACAAAGAAAATTACAGATCAATCTCCCTCATGAACATAGATACAAAAATATTCAATAAATACTTGCAAACTGAATCCAAAAGATTCAACAAAAAGATCATCTGCCATGATCAGGTAGACTTCATTCCAGAGATGCAGGGATTTTTCAACATATGAAAATCAATGAATGTAATACACCACATGAACAAATTGAAAAGAAAGAAAAAACCTTAATGATCATTTCATTAGATGCTGAGAAAGCTTTTGAAAAACTCCAATTCCCCTTCATGGTAAAAGTCTTGGAGATATTGGGGATCCAAGGGACATACATAAACATAATGAAGGAAATTTACAGAAAGCCTTGGAGAGAAGCTCAAAGTTAACATTATGTTTTTCTGTATTGCATTTGAGAATCAATAATATTGTTATATGTAAATCAAATATAATGAATATTAAATACCTATTTTTCTAGGTATGTTCAATTTCCAATCATATTTGTAAATTTCAAGTAAATATATGAAGTAATACTAATGAAATTCTGCATTATATTTAATATATCATTGTATAACAGAATTTGAAATAAAGATGATTGAACAGTCTTTTGTATAAGTAAAAATCCACAGAAAAAAGTGAACATGACTGAGGTATTATAAGATCACTTTAAAAATATAATAGATATAAAATTTGCTGGCCAGAATATGGAGCAAGAGGAATTCTCCTTCAGTGGTGGTGGGAATGCAAACATATACAGCTACTATGGAAATCAACATGGGGATTCCTAAGGGAACTGACCTACCTCCAGACCCAGCTACACCATTTCTGGGCATCTACCCAAAAGATGCTCCACCGTACCTGAACAGATGCCCAACTATGTTCATAGCAGCTTTATTTATAATAGCCAGAAGTTGGAAACAACCTAGGTGTGCCTCAACTGAGGAATGGATAAAGACATTATGGCACATTTACACACTGGAGTATTACTCAGCTATTAAAAAAATTGGCTACATGAACTTTGTAGGCAAATTGATGGAACTAGAAAACAATTATCCTGAATGAGATAATCCAGTTCCAGAAAGGAAAGCATATGTACTCACTTTTATGTGTATACTAACTGTTAACCAAAGGAGAAAGGTCCTAGTTTCCATATACAGAGAAAAACCATGCAACAAGAAGGGTCCCAGTTGGAACACAGGGATCTCCCTGGTAGAGTAAAAACTGAACTGAGGGTGTAAGTGGATTGGGGGAGGTTGGGAATGGGAGCAGAGAAGACTAGGAGGAGGGGAGGAAGAGGGTGGGGGTGAAAATATATGGAGAGATGATAAGAAATAGGCAACAGTTAGAGGGCAATCAGGAGACCTAGTGTAATGGTTACTCACAGGAATCTATGAGGGAGGCTCTAGCAAGGATCCATAGTAAGTAATCAAGGATAGGGAGCCTGAACAGGCCATCTCCTGTGGCCAGGCATGGTTTCCCTTGGTGAGACTGGGACACCATCCCAGCCACAAAATCTCTGACTTATGGTCTATCTGCCCTACAAGATCCTTTATTGACAACAAGAAGGCAGAACTCCATGCCAAAGGAGGGAACCCCTGCCTGAAACTGCAGGCCAGACCAGGAACTAGAGACTGGATAACCTGGAGACAATTTCTAATGATGTCACACTCTGCTCATAGAGCTGTACCTAACCCAGTCCTTATCAGAGAGGCCCCCCTCAGCAGCTGAGAGGAGCATCTAGAGAGGCCCAGGTCAAACATCATGAAGAGATGGAGGAACCACACAGAAGGGGGAGAGAAGGGATGGCAGAAACCAGATGGGTTGAGAACAGCAGAAGAACAAGACTCACAGTGTCAACAGACCAGCACTCCTAGGGGCCCACAAAGACCGAAGCCTTAGACATGGAACCTGTAGGATCTCCTAAATACATCACATGGCTGTATTGATTGATGTTCTTGAAAAACTCCTATAGGGTGAAGTGAGGGTGTCTCTGACCATGTTACCAACATTAGAGACCCTTTTTCTCCTGCCTGGCTGCCTGGCCCACCCTTGATGTAGGGAATGGTGCCTGGCCTTGTTCCATCCTGCTATGCCATGCCCAGATTGTGCTGTAACCCTATGGGGATGGTTGTTTTCTGGGGAGAAGGGGGAGGGGCATTAGTGGGTGGTGATGAGGGACAAATCTGAGGGATATCCGGAGGATGGGGTGGACAGAGGAGAGGAGGGAGGCAAGGATATATTCTATAAGTTGTATGAGAGAAGAAAAATAAAAATGAAATTAAAATAAATAAATAAATAAACAAACAAATCCCAAAGAGAGGCTTCCTTTCCAGTGTTACCAAGTAAAAAAAAGGCAGGGGTTGGTGGTGGGTTTTTGTTGGTGGCCTCTAAGGCTGATATTCCCTGTAACAAGAATAGACAAAATATAAAATGATAACTAATATAAGATAAAAAAATAAAATGTTACCATGTTAAACAAATGCATATTTCTAGTGAATTAATATGAGAAACATGAGGGCTCAAATAGTAATTTAAAAAACCATAAAGATTTAAAAGCCACAATGAAAAAGAATAAACTCATAGTACTCTTCATCTTGTAAAACTAATAAATAGTCATAGAACAGAATTAGCGAAATAATAGAACTTCTATACACAATGGAAAATAGTGCATACTCCTATTTTTAAACATAGTGCTGTATTGTCCAACATGGTGAGAGTATTATATCAATATTACATAGCAGAAGCTGAGAATGTTGAGTTTAAAAATTCAAACTACGTAAATTATTTGAAATACAGCTGTTTCATGTTTAAATCGATGTTTGTAACATTTATATAAACTAACTAGAAGAAATGTTTTAACATACGACAAAAGTCATGACTCAATAAACATTTAAAGTTATATGAAGATGCTTCCACTACAAGAAGATAATCAGTAGGTATGATTATAATTTGATACAGAAGGTAAGGGTGAGACGCGAAAGTAGTCCCAAGAAATGAAAATTTCTAAGTTTACGTGTCTATTTATTCAAGTGTTTAAATCATGTGTAGTCTCCCGGCATTTTAAATTTTCTGCATTTCCATTTATGTTTTCAACTGTTGTATAAAGATGAAATGTACAATCCAGAAATGATGCTGCTGAGGAAACACTAATAAATACCATTAAGAAGTAACATAGTTTATGACATAGCAATCAAATTATTACCAGTATATTATAAAAATAAGTATTGTGGTTGTTATGGTAGGTGAGATTGATCCTCTAAGAAGTGGATATGCTTCCTTAAAGATAAATTTTAACACAGAGAAAATGAACTTCAGTGGCTTATTTCAGAAAACATGTATTCAACTGAGTAAAAAACATGAAATATGAAATGAATAGTAAACTGTTCTTATTGGAGCTGGGAAAATGGATCATGGACAAAATGTTTGCCTCATAATCATGAGCATCCATATTTGGATCACGTGTACCCATCTTAAAAACCAGATGAGGAGAGGAGATGGAAGAGAGGACAAAGAGTGAAACAGAGACCAAAAGGTCAGGAGGCCAAAAGAAAGGAGTAAACAAAATGACTAGATTAAATAGGAAAGTGCAGTTCAGGACTCTGGGCTGGAGAGCATAGGGACTGAGGGATACTGGGGGCACCTGGGTCCATCTTGATATATTAAATAAGTATCTCAGTCATGAGTTTGTCCTGAGTTTAAGGCTTAACACATGTTTAATAAGAATACGCCCAGGAACCAGTATAAAGAGCCAATGGTAATGGCTGAGTAATTATATCAGGAAAAGCTTGCCAAATATGTGCATGGTCCTGGTTGTGCTCACTAACATTGAAGAAAAGGAAATAAAAATAAGAAGGCAGTCCCGAGGGGAAAGCCTATTAAATTAAAGCATACAGGTTTTGTTATTAATTTTTTTACCACATATTTCATATTTCTAAATTAAGTTTCAGGAGAGGTAATTATTGTAAAGTCTGAAAGAAAGTCTATTTTCCCCAATTCTGTCTTTTAGAGCAGCATTCCTCAGGAACTTGTATTTGGTTCAGTCCCCCCACCCCGCCCTGCCCCAAACCCTCCCTACCAAATGAACCATTTTGTTATCACTGGCAGAAGGGACAAATGACTTATCTAAAGTGCCTATTAACACACAGAAGCATATGCTGGCCTCCGGGCTCCCTATCACAAGTACTTGTTACACATTTCAAAGTCTATGGTGGTATCCTGCCTCTTCTCGCCTGCCTTCTTCCAGCTGAGGGGCTTTTCTCTCCCAGCTACTCGTTTTTCTTTACTACTCTTTCAGCTATTCTGTTCCTCTCCCTCTCTCTCTGTCCTCTCTTTTGTCTTCACTCTCTGTGTCTTCATCCCGCCTCCACCTCTCTACTTCCATCTCTATTCTGCTCCTGTTTCTCTCATGGTCAAGTCCAGTCTTCTAGCCATGTTCAGTCTACTACTTTCTCTACATGATAGGACTCTTCCAGACATCTTTGGCTGTTGTCTCCCTCATATCTGCAATTAAAACAATCCTCTTAACCATACCTTGGAGTAAACATGTTACCAGTTTATACAATCATATTTGATCCATTAATAAGGTCTGAATATGGAATTGTGCATTTGTTCTTCCTTTATTATACAAAACAGTATTTTCATCTTCTGCAAGAATGTCTCCTCTGATTTCAGAAGTAGACAAGCACACTGACTTCATCGATCATTCTGGTTTGGGATACATAATTTACAACTTTGAAATCACTTAGTGTTTTCTAAGTGTAATCAGGTTCACTCTGGCTACCTAATTCCCTATATAGATAAGAAAATGCAAGGTGTTGGGTAATCAATTACCTGGGCATAAGGCATTGATAGATGCACATATGTGAGTATCCAGGTGAAATGGCCTATGATGCTGTGCTAATGCTTTTTCAGAAGTAAGTGCAGCCGGGCTGTCAGCATGCAGTGCTGACAGAGAATCTCAGAAGCAATCTTTGTGTCTGGAAGAACTCTCCTCCCAGTTCCTTCTCAACACTCCAGGAACTTACACTCTCAGCAGGAATGCCATTATCTGTCTGGAAATGTTTCAGCTTTTATAATTCTTCTCTGCTACTTTCATTCAAAACCAAGTGAAAGCATTGCTCTTTTTCTGTTGCTTTTCAAAGAGGGCTAAACCTTTTCTCACCTTTCTCCAGGCTAAACCTTTCTCCAGAAAAGGTATTTTTTTTCCTAAGACAATTCTGGAGGAAAATGGAGCAACTGTTTGAGTTAAAGACTTAGCTCATGGTCGCTCATTCTCACTGAGTGAATGTGCCCAGCCAGGTAAAACTTACTGCAGAATGTGAATCTCCAGGAATTTGGAGCAATTCCTTGTTTAGTTTAGCATAGAAGTAGCTTCAGTTTTCCTCTCCTTCAATACTGCTAAGTTTACATATAAAAGTGATTTCTTTCAAAATTACCAGTGTAACATCCTGCTTTCACAATGAACAAATGTTTGGATGATCTGAGTTGTAGCTCCTACCATACATTTATTAAAAGTAAAGATACTCACAAAAAAAGGCAATCTGGATATATTCACACCAAACATGGAAGAAGAAAGACCTTTGACACAAATCATCAGGGCCAAAATAATTAAAGCAAGGCCCAAATTAATTAAAGCAAGCTTTTTTTTTTCTTTTTATTACTGTACATGGGCTCCTTTCCCCTAAAGCATGGTTGGAGAGGTCAGCCTTGGATGTAAGGGAAACAAGGTTTTTATAGCTCAGGGGTAAAGGGTTTCAAATTGGAGGATATGGTGAGCAAAATAGATGGAGTTACAGGAGCAGAACATAAGCATAACAATATAGTCATAATGACTTCCTGAAACAAAGACATGGTACTAACAAGATTGTCAAGGGGAGCATAACAAGTTAGTCATAACAATGTGGTCATAATGACCTTCTGAAACAAGGGTAGGATTGGAAGACGGTCTTTACAACTTTTTGAAATAAAGACACAGTTGCCATTTCCTAGAACAGGCAGTTCAGAACTATTTTAGTTACGGTTACAGGTGTGGCATAGCCCAATCCATGAGAAACACAGGCTTAATCATAAACAGGAATGAACATAGTTTGTCTTTACTATAAGACGGCTTCTAAGCCTAAGACGGAGGCAGGCTGGTTCACCAGATATTGTCGTATTTTCCTGATGCTCTTGTCCAACAGTGACACTGACAGGACAGGAAGCCAACAAGAGGTCTTCAGACATGGAGGTGAACTGTAATTTGATCCATTTGGAATTGATATTTGTGTAAGACAAGAGATGAGGATCTAGTTTCATCTTGCTACGTGTCAACATCAAGTTTTCCAAACACAACCTGTGGAAGATACTGTCTTCCACAAGTTTGTATATTTTGGCAGCCCTTTGAAAAAAAAAATTAAAAATATGAGCTTTAATTGCAGCAGTTTAAATCTGGGTCATCTGATTCACTGGGCCATGTATCTGTTTCTATGCAAATACTGAGAGTGTCCTGCTGAAACACTGCATTTCCTGGCTTCGCTTGCATACTACAGGAATCATTTCTGCCCCTAGAAAATTGCACCCAACTTCTGGGAATTTTCTCTCATCTACCTTCCTGGCATGGGCATTTGTTCATTCCCCCACCTACACAGCCCATCCATCCACATGACTGACATATGAGATGAACCCTCACAATCTTTCTTCCAATAAACACAGTCCTGCCTAAAGGAGACTTCTCTCTCCTTTCTGCTTCTTCTGGCTACTTTAATTCACTCCAATAATCTAACAAATGCCATGCAGGTTTTGGTACTATGGCTCTGAAGTTTAACTTGAGAGCAGCTCCCAACCTTCCTGTCTTTGTTCTGGATTGCTTTTGCTGTACATGTTTTTTTGTTTGTTTGTTTGTTTATGTTTTTTTTTTCTTTTGTGTATTTATATGAAGTGTAAGGTTGTTTTTTTATTTATTTGTTTGTTTGTTTTCTAGTTCTACAAACAACAGAATAGGGATTTTTGTTCAGATTAATTGAGTCTGTATTTTTTTGTGGTAGAATGGTAATTTTCAAATTCCTATATGAAAACCCACTTTTATTGCTATCTACCTGAATTCTATGTCATTGTTTTTTTTTTTTACCCTCTTATAAAGAATAAATTATGAAAGAGGGACTATACTTGTTAAACTGATATATAGGAATGAATGAAGGTGTTTTTAAGGTGCTATACAATACTCTTAATTATAAATAGCACACAATGTTTAGTACACACAGATGCGTGTATTTATATATTTACATTAGCTTTGAGTCATCTATTTCACTGTCTCAATCTCATTCTTACCATTCCACCTCTTACATATTTTGTGAGAGTCTGATATTAACTAACATATTATATGCTGTACGATTAAAACTGAACTGAACCTTTCTACCTATCATATCAGAAGAAGAATTAAGATATTATCAAAATCACATTAATACAAATAGCTTTGTTTGGAAAGTTTTCTTAACCCTATTAGCTTAACATTAACATGAGAAAATACACTATTGTTTCATTCATTAACATATATCAATCGTACGAAACAACAGGTGTCATACTGACATTTTGTGTATTTATAAAATTAATTCTAATCATTTTTTTTCTATTTCTTTTTCTTGTCCAACCTCTCTACTCCCATTTTAGCCATTTCTCTTCCTAACTGGTCTTTCTTCTACTTTATCAATGAATGTCTAAAAACCTTGAGAGACAATTCTCAAAGGAAACTTATATCCAATAAATACATGAAGAAAATATTCAACATTTTTACTTATGGAGGAAACACAAATAAAAACAGTGTTAATATTCCAACTCACCTCAAGAAGAATGGCTATCAAAAAAAATAAAAATAAAAGAACAGTTAATGTAGGTAAGGATGCAGAGGAAAAGGAAGAGAGAATTTTCATCTGTTGTTGGGACTATAGCTTAGTCTAGCCCTTATGGGAATCAGTATAGGCTTTCCTTAAAATTTTAAAGGAGAAGTAGGTACTATATCAGTACTGCAAATAAAATGCAAGGATGCAAAATTAGTTGTAAATGTCATATTTGCATACTCAGAACTATTTATAAGAAACAAGTGGTTGAATCATCCCAACTTCCAATCTTTGAATAAGCAGACACATACAATGTGATTTGTGTGTGTGTGTGTGTGCGTGTGTGTGTGTCTGTCTCTGTGTGTACACACACATTCAGTTAAGAACTGTGCAGCCACAGAAATGAAATCATGTCACTTTGTAAGAAAGTCAATAGATAGGAAGGACATCATGTTAAGACAATGAACTTTCTTCCAAAAGACAAATATGGCAGGTTTCTTTTTATGTACAGAATCTAGAAGTTATTTAAATTTTTAGTAGTTCTTTCTATCATATTTTAAGAATAATTAAACATTTTCATCATAAAATTTCATTCAAAATAGAAAATAGATGAAAATATCCCACTTTCTATGGCCATCATGACCTGAGCTCAAGCATTTTGCATTCTTATGTCTTACTTGTCTAATTTGACACATCTCAGCTGCTACATCTTAAATACGTTGAAATAAATGATTAAGAAAACTTTCTTTCGTGTATTTGGAAGAAATAGTTTCAAAAAGACCTCACTTCCCATAAAATAAAACTTATATTTGCAAAAGACAGGAACCAATAAAGAAAGTCACAATGAAACAAAATACAAAGTTGTGAAGCTAAATCCCAATAGACATATCCAAAAAATATTCATACATAAGGCTCAAGGATTATTTGCTGAAGACATGGCAGAAAGACAGAGGATCAGGGAATTTACTGTGGGATTGTGTCTCTTGGATATTCTAGATGTTGCACCCATAAATTCTTACCAATCTGACTGTCTAGACATGAGCTGAAAAAGGACAGCAATAGACACACCGATGTGGACACAGGAAAGACCATGAGGCCTCAACCTTTCACAATGAACTACAGGACACCAAGGAATGATGATAATGGGAGGAATAATTTACCTGAGGAAGAGCACACCAATTAGTTATCCAACACCAAATGATCACTTCAGATAGCATGCATAATTGTAACATTTTACATATTAAACAGGTTTGTTTTGTGAATATATATGTGCCTATGCATATACACATATGTTTGTAAGGACAATAAAAAAGAGAGGCCATGAATTTGAGAGATGGGTATATGGGAGAGTTTATAGATAGGAAAGGGGGGGGGGGAATTATATCATGATATTACGATCTCAAAAATAAAGGAAATATTTTTTTTTAAATCTTATAATGACACAGAAGGCCTCCAATCATTCACTTAGTTTCCTATGCAGGGAACATTGTTCCATAACCACTGTAGTACTCTAGCCACAAAGTTGACCTTGTTATAATGAGTCCTCTTCATTATCTTTCAAAAGATTAAAACCAATCGTCTTCTGTGCAGGTGTGAATGTTATTTTTGTCTGTTGCAACTGATGTGTTTAATGATCTTGTTTCCTTAACAGTAAAGTATTAGTGGCACACCCTCTTCTCCAGGTGCTGACTGGAAAGCAAGTACCCTTGAAGTAATAATGTATATTTATCTTACTGCTATTATTAACCTAAACTTATTTTTGAGGATAAAATATGGTTGCTATTCCTTAAAAATTGAAACTTCTATTTACCCAAAGCTAACAACCTGGGAATTAGTAGACCTCCAGATATTGCCATTCCATAACCGTATTGAAGGACCATCCTACTCAATGGCAATGCAAAGACAGGCTTGGTAAAAGCCGTTTTACAACCTTTAAACTCTAAACAGCAGTGATGACAATATTTACTGTTGAAAAGCGTGTGTCTTGAATAGACGGTTCTAGTGAAAGTATGTATTGAAATGCAAGAAAGAAACTATACCCAAACTGTACATCATAAATAACCATGCATGACCTCACAGGATTCAAAGTTAAAAGCTTCAACAGGAAAAAACAAATTACAAGTGAGTTTGATCTAGATTGTAGAATAAAATAATTGCTCACAAAAGCTGATATTGAGAATATAAAGTATTCAGATAAAACAATAGTGAAAATCATTTCTGTCAATTCCCATATATGATTATTAAAATATCCAAGAACAATTTTGTCTAAATTGTAAAATGACATGCACATCCTGAAAACAACTAAAGAAATTCCCTTTTCCTTGAAAGACACTGACAGTCATCTGGTATCCTCTAAGCCTCAGTTCTGTCTCCTCAATGAAGAACTGTAGTTCTACATGGTACGCATTGCTATCTTACAAGGTTGAACACTCAAATATTCAAATACACATGATGTCATGATGCTTTGGGGCATGTAGGCATTGATCTCACAGTCATAGTCAATTTAATATATTAATCTCAACTTTTTTTAACGTAATGCATAAAGATAGCTTACAAGAAAATTGTATAATTGTGCTAATACATAAAGGTAAGTAACAAGATAGGGCAATAAAATTTCTTAGTAAGTTTTATCTAGTTGGCCTTATGTTTTAGAATTTTTTTACTAAAGAAGAAAGAAGAAAAGAATTTATCAAATCAAGCAAGCCTTACCTATAAAATATAAAATAATAACCTGAAATAAACACGTGCAATGAAGAGACATAAAGCAATCATCACTTTAAGTATTATACATAGAGGAATGACTAGACCACCACTGTTTTGACTATTTGTTCTAAAGACAGTCCAATCCAATATGATAAACAAGAAAAAATTCAGTCAGTGAGAAACTGAAAAAATGAAAAGTAATATGATTGATAATATCTTAGACTTATAAACACATGAATGTGAAGAGATTATTTTCACATGCATGGGTCATGTTACATTAGGGCAAGTGTATGTTATGCAACTGAAATGTTAGTCACTACCTTTTTCCATTTTATACAGGGTATGATAATAGCTTATCTATTTTACCTGGGGGAAAATCAGCCTAAATCATGAGGGAGAAGCTTCAACCTGATATTTAAAAAAATACAGAACAACCATATTAACATATGCAGAGGCTCCGCATTCAGTCTACAATCTCAAGGAAAAAGTAGGTCACTTGAAGTATTAGTCACAAAAATAGCATGCAGGAAGAAATCAAGCAGAGTAGCAAATCTGCAATGTATTTCATTTAACTTTAAAGCTGTGAGTGAATGTGTGTGTGTGTGTGTGTGTGTGTGTGTGTGTGTCTGTACATGTGTATTTTAGGTCAGAAAGATTCATCTATATTTAGCATAATCCACTATGGCTAAAAAATAAAGTCTTTAATCCTCTTCAATAAAATAATTTATACATTAGTAAAAAGATAACCAATATATTCATACATGGAATTTAATTAATATTAATTCTGGAAGCAAGCATTAGAAGGAGAGAAAAGATGTCCATTTCCTCACATCCACAATAATTTCTTAAATAGCTTTTATTTTGTTGTATCTTTAAGTCTTTTGTGTACATTTTATTGTAAGTAGTTACATAAAAAAACTGTATTTCACACATTAGCATAATGAAGTTAGATTACAAAAGGGGTTAGCCCTGACATACAATATCAAACAAAACAATGGAATCACAAGTGGCAACAACCAGAATGTTATGTGATTGAACAATGTATAAGATTGCTAATAAAGTTAACTTTCAATAATTTGAGTAAAGGTTTGGTATACTAGACAAAAAGCCAAATTACATGGATATTTTTTTCCTCAAATCCTTATCTTCAAGAGTACTTTATTTGATTTGAACATTTTACTAAAATATTCAATTTTTATTCAGCCGACCTACATTTCATTTGAATTGTTACAAGAAGTTATTGTCTACCACAGGGAAAAAAATTATGAAATAATAAAAAGTTTGTCTTTTTTCTTTATTTTTGTTTTTTATAATTTATTTTTCTTCTCTAGTATAATACATCCTGACCTCCATTCTCCCAACTCCCCTCTATCTCCACTTTCTCCCAGATTCAGCCCCATACCTTGCTTCCCCTCAGAACAGAGTAGTCCTCCTAAAATTACTAATTGAATAGGGTATAACAAATACAAGTCCCTACTTCAAGGCTGGACAAGGCAACCCAACAGGGGGAAAGGAGTCCCAAGGGCCAGTAAAAGGGTCAGAAACTCCCATTCCAATTTGTGGGACAGAAAAACATAAGCTACATGTTGGGGGCCATGCAGGCGCCACGTCTGCTGCTTCAGTTTCTGTGAGCCCTTAAGAGTGCTGGTCAGTTGACTCTGTGGTACTTGTTCTCCTGGTGTCCTTGATCCTCTGGTCCTCACAATCCCTCCTCATTCTCTTCTGCAGGTTTTGCCCAGTGTTTGGCCCTAAGTCTCTGCATCTGCTTCCATCAGCTGCTGGAGGAAGCTTCTCTGATAAAGATTGGGCTAGGTACCAATCGATGAGCAGAGCAGAATATCACTAGGAATCGTCTCTGGGATATTCAGTCTCCAGTTCCTTGACAGCCTGGTTGTGTCAGACATGAGCTCCCTCCCTTGGTTTGGGTTCTGTCCTTCCATTGTCAAGGCAGATCCTACTGATGAGATAGATTATAGGCCAAATATTTTGTGGGTAGGATGGTGTCCAAGTTCCACCACTGGAAGCTTTGCCTAGTTGCAGAAGATAGCCTGTTCAGGCTCCTTGTTTCCCATTACTAGGGGTCATCTCTTGGGTCTTAAAGAAAGAACAAACATACTTTCATGTAACTGTTTTAAAATATTTATGAATATACAAGGTGATCACTCATTACTTAAAGTACGTTATCAATCATTTTTTTGTATGGCAGCCCATCCTTTCTTTTCAACCTAACCATTCACATGTCTTTGTCTCCATGTAATTCCACTATTTTCTGTTTTATTAAAACCTTGCATTCGTAATTTATATAAAGTATAAATATAACTTTGAATAGAAATGTGTAACACTATGCATGCCTTTCATTACTGTAACTTATGATTTAAACCTCATGTCTCTTTCTTGCTTTAAATGTGATTAGAAGCCAGCCTGTGACTCACAAGACACCATCTAGAACTTCACAGACTTAGATTTTCTGTTGTTTGTAGTAAGTACCTTCTCTTCTCTTCTCTTCTCTTCTCTTCTCTTCTCTTCTCTTCTCTTCTCTTCTCTTCTCTTCTCTTCTCCTCTTTTCTCTTCTTCCCCTCTCCTCTCCTCTCCTCTCCTCTCCTCTCCTCTCCTCTCCTCTCCTCTCCTCTTCTATTCTCTTTTATTCGCTCCTTCTTTCTGTCACACTGCCAGATAATATTTCTTTCTGTGCAGTCATAGATTTCTGGCAACTTGTCAAATACTTTTTGGAAGACATGTTTGGTTTCCTGAGAATAATTGAAAACTTCAAGGCACATGTTTTTTGATATTGAAGGAGCCATCCCCTGCATCTGTGGAAGGCAGAAGTTATGATTCATAACACTAGGCTGTTGGAATTCTGCTTCCCTAAGGCTGACCTTTTTCAGTTACTGTTATTTGAGACATATCTCAAATATAATACACAGAAT
This sequence comes from Cricetomys ansorgei, assembly GCA_026225945.1. Taxonomy (NCBI): domain Eukaryota; kingdom Metazoa; phylum Chordata; class Mammalia; order Rodentia; family Nesomyidae; genus Cricetomys; species Cricetomys ansorgei. The sequence goes on along the minus strand of JAMJFZ010001131.1, from coordinate 18,979,172 downwards.
TATTTCAAAGACTTTGCTTTTTCCAAATTTCAAAAATAATGCTGAGCAAATATACCTCTCTAAAATATGATTGATACCCAGTGTCATTCACAGTGAATAAATATATTTTACACTACACAATTCATGAATAAAATTAAGTGAATTGATTGTATTATATATTTTACTGTATATGCGATGAATATTTTCTGAATTTTGCATTAGTATGGATCAAAAGCTTATTATTAAGAAAACTTCAAATGCTTTAATTATGGATTTCATTTTGCAAATTTCCATGTTTCCTTGCTGATGTTGAATGCTATGCACTTAAAGTATACATATTTTCCCAGTTTTCTCAAATTTTCTTGGTACTGATAAATTGGTTGACTGATTGATTTTTATGCAGTTTTTCACTATGAGGTACAGATTGCTCTCAAAGTCTAGGTCATCTTGCCTCAACCTCTTTCATAATTGGATTACAGGGATTTGCCACCAGGCCAGCTGTCATTTAACTTTTAAAATAAATACCTTAATATATGTATTTATTATTTATATATTATCTATAGCATACCATAAAGATAAGGAAGGGAAGAATACACTTATGAATCTATAAAATAGATCATTCAATATATGAATACTATCAATTTTCTGAATGGTGTCTACATCAAATCACAACTTTCATCCCAGGAGGGATACGAACAAGTTTACTCAAGACTCAATTATTAGTGGTCATAGTTTGGGAACACAGATTTAGTTTACCTCAAATTCCATGTTGAAGAAGTTTCATGAAGTTTTTTTGTTTGTTTGTTTTAATTAAAAACATATTCTTCTCTCATACAATACATCCTGACCACGGTTTCCCCTTCCTCCACTCCTCCCAGCTACACCCCTTGTACCCCAGATCCATTTCTCCTCCATTTTCCTTCAGAGAAGATCAGGCCTCCAAGAGATATCAGCCAAACCTGGCATAACAAGGTACAATAAGACAAGCCACAAGCCCTCCTATCTAGGCTTGATAAAATAGCCCAGTAGAAAGAAAACGGTCTTAAGAACAGGCAATAGAGTCAGAGTCACCTCACTCCCGCTGTTATGAGTACCATAAAAACACCAAGTTAACAGCCCTGACATATATGCAGATTACTTAATGTAGACTCATAAAGGTTCCATGCTTGCTGTTTCAGTCTCTGTGAGCCTGTATGAGCCCTGCTTGGTTGATTCAGCGAGCCCTATTCTCCTGGTTTCCTCAATCCACTTTGACTCCTACGACCTTTCCTCCTCATCCCCTGAGTTAGTTCCCTGAGTGCCATGGGGAAGGACCAAATGGACAACTACAATTTAGACTCTTAGCATAATATCCGGCTGTGAATCTCTGTACTTTCTTCCATCTGCTGGTGGAGAAGGCTTTCTGATGATGATTGGACAAGGCACTGCTGTACTACAGTACAGCAAATGATCAGAAATCATTTTATTGATTTTTTTTGTTTAGTTTTTAGCCTGTTGTGTTTGGTTCTACCCTAGGTCTATGGACTACCTAGTCTTTGGTTCTTAGCCATGTCGGTGGTGTTGGATATGGGCTCCCTCTCACTGTAGGGAACTCAAGTTGGCCACTCCCACAAGTTTTGTGCCACTGTTGCCTCAGCACATCTTTCAGGCAAGACAGATTACAGGTTGAAGGTTTTGTGAGTGAACTTATATCCTAGTCTCACCACTGGGAGCCTTGCCTGTTTACAGAACATGGCCTGTTCAGGCTTCATACCCTTCATTACTAGAAGACCCCACTAGGGTCAGCCTCAGAAATTCCAGGAAGTTTCCACTGCAGTAGATTTTTACTTCACCTCCCTCCTCAATACACTCCTATTCCAGCCTTTGCTCTCCCACTCCATGCTTCCCAGTCAAATCCCCACCTGCCCCTAACCTACCTACAAAATCTATTTTCGCTTCCCAAGGAACTCTATGTGTCTCCCCTAGAACTATCCTTGATACTTAGCCTCTCTGAGTCTGTGAAATGTAACATGATTATCTGTCATTTAATAGGTAATTTCCACTTATAAGTAAATACATACTATGTTTATCTTTCTGAGCCTGAGCATATCACCCTTGGGATGATTTTTTCTAGTTCCATCAATTTGCCAGCCAAACCAGTAGTCTACTGAATGGAAAAATATTTTCACCAACTCCACATCCAATACATGGCTAATATCCAAAACATAAAGAACTCAAGAAACTAGATATCAATAAATAAAATAATTGAATTAAAAATGGGTTATAGACCTAAATAGAGAATTCTCAATAGAGGAATTTCAAATGGCCAAGAAACACTTAAAGGATTGTTCAACATCTTTAGCCATCAGGGAAATGCAGACTCCATTTTATACCTGTAAGAATTGGCTAAGACCAATGACACAATTGACATCTCATGCTGGCATGCTGGAGAGGATGTTGCACAAGGGGAACATTCCTCTATTGCTGATGGGAGTGAAAACTTGTTCAGCTACCATGGAAATCAATATGGAAGCTCCTCAGAAATTTGGGGATCAATCTACCTCAAGATCCAGCTATACCACTCCTGGGTATGTACCCAAAAGATGTTCCATCCTACCAGAAGGACACTTGCTCAACTATGTTCATGGTGACTTTATTTATAATAGCCCAAACTTGGAAACAACCTTGATGTTCTTGAATTGAAGAATAGATAAAGAAAATGTGGTAAATTTACATGGTGGAGTATTACTCAGTTGTTCAAAAATAATATCATGAAGTTTTTATAGTTACAGATGAACTATAATTAGGAAATTAAAGGAATAAAGGAAATAAAGGAAATAAAGTAAAAAGGAAATTAAAATATTTTTCAAATATATTGGTGAGACCTTGGGAGCTTTAGAGAGGTAGTTACACCAAAATAGAAATCTGCTATAGATCTTAGAGACTCTGTGACATCATTCTAAACTTTTTGATTATTGGGAACCAGGATTTTGTTAAGTTAATTCATTCTGAAAGGTTTTGAACTGTTAGACACAGGCTATTAAGTCTTACACTGAGGTGATCAATGTATGACCATTTAGAGTCCTAAAGATATCTACGATGAATTGTAATTTAGTTCTGGATCTGGAATATTCCAAAGAATCCATAACCATTAAAGTTACAATCAGCGAATCAGCAGTGCAGATTTTTTAAGTTATAGCTTATTTTCTGTGAATGTTCGTTCTCAATTGTGTGAATTTCTGAGCAAAATTATTGGTCGGGCCATTAACGGACTGAAGAATAACTTTTTGAAACCTCAGAGAAGATGTTTATAGTTATTCCTTCTCTATTTCCAGAGCCATGTCTTTATATTCTAAAGGGTTATAAAAGTGTTCTCCATTCTTCCAGATAGTCTGATAACATTACACCAGTGAGGTCTGTTTCATTTCTCCCTAAGATAGTAAAGTAAATATGCATACCCCACTGTCCAATCAGGTATTGATGTTTCTCCATCCTGCCAATGTTATGTAAACCTCTGCTGAATGCTTAGGTGGCATATTCCTTCAACAATTTGCTACATGCCTTAAAGTATCACAGAGGTATTGAAAGCAAATAATTAGTTACCCTCAGTGCAGACATGAGGACTTAGGAGTGGGTCCCAGCATCATTGCAAAAGAGCACGGTAGTGTACATCTGTAATATCATTGTTACGAAGGAAGAGAGAGATAGAACACTGAGGTCAGTTACCAGCCTACATAAATGAAATAAAGGCTCCAGGTTTAGTGAAAGAACCTATTTAAACACAAATACATAAGTTATATTGAACATGAAGGAAAAAGGTACCTTACATTAACTTCTGAACTTTACACATATGTAAATACATGTGTATGCATACACACATGTGTGTACACAGATGAACACATGCATCCTCCTCTACACACATGGTGATATAAAGGAAGTATGTATGGTTTGCTCATTTGCCTACCATCCCAGGATTTTAGAGGATTAATCAGGAGGATCTTGAGTGGTAAGCCAGCTTGGACAATTTAGTGAAGTATATATATATACATATATATATTTACAAAAATAATAAAGATATTCAATATATGACTAGCCTGAGGCATATGCAAATATCTTTGCACACATGCACACACACACACACACACACTCACACATAAACTCCTAAAAATAAAACTAAAACTTTTAATAAAACTTTTAAAGTGCTTGAATTTATTGTTTAAATGAGAATGTGAAAATTAAAATCACAATGAAGCATCATTGCTAGTTTGATATAAAATATGTTACTAGAATGATTTCAATAAATATAGTGGATGCTGAGATCTCACTACATAATCATCAACTTTAAGTAAAGATAGAATTAGGCCTTAGGTGTGCTGTCAAAGCTGCTGTGAGCTCATACTTGCAGCTGCCTTGTTGAACCCAGAAGATACAGTTTCCTTGCAGTGATCTACCACCTCCTGCTCTTGTTCTCATTCCATTGCTTCTTCTGAAACTTTCCCTAAATATTCTGAGGAAAGGTGGGAATATTTGTTAAGCACCAGTTTCAGATAGATCTTGATTATCTAATACTATATTTATTTATAAAGTATTATTTACAAGATTGCTTGAACCTAATATGTATGTAGTTAAAATTAAAAGGCAGAAGGAAAATTATATAATGGCTGAAACAATTATCATTGTCCCTAGATCTTTATGTAAACAATTTTAGTAATTACAATAATAAGTAATAATTTATGTGAATTAGATGCACATGAAAATCCTTTATAATTAATTTTGTGTGTAGCCATGTTCATCAGTTCATTCATCTGGTCAACTGCTCACCACTTAGAGTTGTAGGTAAAGAATAATAGCTATGTGTATAAATCAGATCGCTCCTATGAACTTATAGCACGGGTAAATGAAGCAAACAGATACATGTCATTTCATTTCTTTTACAAACAACAAACTTACAAATAAATACTAATCATTAGCTCTTCTCAATTACATTATCGTTTGTAGTCATCTTACAATTCTCTATATGATCTAAATAAAACATAAACAGACCTTTGAGCTACCAGAATTAATTAATTTAAAATATTTACATTATTTTCACAAATTTATTGTACCCTATTTCTATGCACTCTTCATTGTGCTCTTATATTATTCTTCCTTGCTCACCTGCAAGAAAGAAATTTAGATGTCATAAAGTCTTATTTTTAGAGTATCACATGAACTTAAGATCTCCCTTGCAATTTTCACATTGTAATTTGATTCATTTATATGTATTTATGTGTTAAGCATGTGTGTGCATTTGTGCACAATCTCAATCTCCCTCTCTCCCTCTCTCTCCCTCTCTCCCTCCCCCCCTCCTCTCTCTCTCTCTGTGCGTAAGTGTGTTTACATGAATGTGTCATGGTGCTAATATGGAAGTTAAAGGACAACCTACAGAACTTGGTTCTCTCTTCCTAAATCTTAAATAATCATGCATTATAGTAAGATCCTTAAACACACACACAGCTATTTTACCATTCCACATTCTAACATCTGATAGTTTTCTAGTATTTGCCCAAAAGTTGTAAATAGGGTAATGATCTTAGAAAAAAAAATATATAAGAGCAGGGAATCTTTTATCCTACTTTCTCCTACAGACACAATTCAACAAAAATACAGGTATATATACCACTCTTGAAAAATACAGAAACTAGTTAGTGTCTCTCGTATTATAGCCAAGTGTAAAAACAATTGCATTAATATACTTTACTGCTCCACTTTATACCCCAACATAGCAAGACAATCAACAGAAACTACCATCTTCCAGCTAAACCTTTTGCGGAGACTGTTCAAAGAATATCCTGTCTCACCAGAGTTCTTATAGGATTTGACATGCAGTAGAGGCTTGGGAGTCACTGACAAAAGGTGAAGGTAGACCCACCTTGCCCACCCACACAGTTGTAGCTCCTTCATTCAGTGTAGCCCAAAACACATGGGAGAAAACTCCAAATTCCTGTATTTTTCATAAAAGAGAAGTAGTTAGAGCCAGTCATATCCATCTTTTAAATTTTCAGAGTTGTCCCTAGTACATATGAACAAAATTCACTGTACATGAGATAATCATGGCAGTTAGAGTTTTGGGATAGAAAAAAAGATAGAGATGATTCAAAAGCCTCTACATGGTTTGACTAATGAGGGTAACTATACAAAGCTAGTCCATGATGAGCGGGAGATATATGGGTTATTTCTAATGTGAATGTATCGTACTTATAAAAAAGAGAAAGGCAGATTTAAAAGTAAACAAAGAAGTATGTGTTAATCAAAAGCAAACAAATCAAAACAAAACAAAAAAACACACTATAGGACATTGTCCCATCCATCTTGCTTGGTGATAAGCTTTGTAGGTGTTTTCAGAATAGTGAAGCAACAGTTGTGATATTAAATAAACTTGGTGGCTTTTGTCTGTGTAATTTCTCTATATGTGTCATGGTATGTTTGGTTCTCAAGGATTTAAATGTGATTGGCCTGCTCCAAATAGAGTACAGGGAAGCTGCCTATATCCAGTTGCATATAAGACATTCTCAATTTCAATGTAAAACATTTTTTCCATAGACATTGCTCTCATCATGGCAATTAGTTGGATTTTGTTATTTCAAAAGGCAAATTGCTGTTTCCCTGTGATGATTATATGCTCTTTTACTTATTCATTCAACTCTGAATTCAGATAGTGTTCTTTCCTCTTAAGTGATTTTTTTTTAAATAAGGAGAGAAAATTACAACTGATCCTTTTGTAAACTTCATTCTTATTTTAAAAGTAGATGACTTCATGCATTTTATTACAACTTTATAAATTCATTAGGAAAACTTAGCATGCTTTAACAAGAAGCCCCACTTTCTAAAGAGGCTTTTACAAGTGTTCTGTTACTTGTGACATCTTCTATATAACTGAGAGTTTTCTCAGCATTTTCATGAATCCTATTTTATTTTTGGGGATGTAGGAGGTGGTTATTATTAGTCCTCTTTAAAGATGGAGGAAGAGGCACAAGAGGTTAAGAGACATGATACAGAGAACTAGCAAATATTTTAGGAAGAGAAAGGAGGTCACCGATATTTCTAAGTATGAAGATGGATTTTTCTTTTTCTATCCACATGAAGAATATGGAGGGAAATTCCTATAAACATATTTAATGAATTTCATCAAAACTATATAACAGCAGATACTACAATTATAAAATGCTTAAATCATGACTGATTCTCTTCATGATCTTATCAATCTTAAAATATTTAAAAAATAATCTAGTCATAAAATTGATTGTAACCACTATGAGATTTGAGGGAAATTTGCAAACATCTAGGCACAATCTTGGACATTTTACTATCATTTAAAAATAGGATGATAATATCTTATTAATAGAGAAAGGTCATAGTGGTTTGGTCTCCTCTCTGGAATCAAGCTAGAAATCTACTTAATTTAATCATAAGATTGAAATTATCACAAAAAGAAATGACTAAAAGCCCCTATAGTTTAATTTGGCTTGTTCAAACACAAACATACACATTCATGACAGAGAGAGAGAGAGAGAGAGAGAGAGAGAGAGGGAATGAATAATACTTCAAGTAATCAAAGTCATCACTCAGACTTCAGGCAAGAAATTAAGAATAAGAGCACTACATTTGTAGAGCCAGTGTTTTTTTGTTTGGTTTATGTTTTTTTAAAGAATTGACAAAGTATGGAGTGTTTTCATGTGTGAATGGTAAGACTTCTTTTGTCTACTATATAATGAGGTTTGGCTTTTCAAGCCCAAATACTAAGAATATTGTCAATTTGTCTCCAGTGTTTTAGTGTTAAAAGCACAGTAGAAAAACAGTTGAAAGGGACTCAAGAAATATGGAACCTAGTGGTTTAAATAGTTTGCATACTATGACTGAATCTCAATATGCATCAAAAGAGTTACACAATACTTTTCACAACACAGAACACGGAAAGTGATAAATATTAATGCTACAGTTTGATTAGAACCAGAAAAAATGCTAAGAGGGTTCACACCTGGAAATGAGTTTTGATTTAACCACAAATAATATGTGAAATGAAATTTGAAATGGAATCATAAAAGGTGAGTCTGAATCTAAAGGTCTATTTCATCTCCCCTGAATAGGAACAGCATTGATTATGGCAAATGAGTCAACAGTAAACCTTTAAGAAAAGAAGGAGAAGGGCTGGAGAGATTACTCAGGGGTTAAGAGCAATGGTTGCTCTTCCAGAGGCCCTGGGTTCCATTGCCAGCATATACATGGCAGCTCACAACTGTTTGTAATCCCAGTTGCAGAGGATCTGACAACCTTACACCAATGAACATAAAATAAAATTAAATAAGTTTATTAAAAAAAAATAAAAGAAAAAAGGAGAATCTGGCTTGTCCCCAATGCTTAGTAGTGGGAAATGGAAAATAGGAATTTTATTTTATTTTATTTCATTTTATTTTACTTTATTTTTATGGTAGCTGAGACAGAACCAGAGTACAAATTACTATTTACACGCTATTTTGTCTCAAGAAAAGTTATTCATCATAAGTATCATTTAACTATCATGCAAAACAGGGTTAATAGAGGCTGCATTGCCATTCATTTGGAAAGAAATTGCTTAAAACTTAGGCCCTTGCACTGTTGCTGCCAAAGGCAAATTTTGCCAGGAGATGAGATGGCACAACCAAGTAGACATCTGTTTTCAGCTCAGAATCCAAGTAAGAAATCAGGCTTCCCCTTGAAGGATGGTTTAAAATGTCACCCCCCATTCATCTGGCACTTGAGACCCTAATTGTAGTGTAGAATGTGATGGAATTGGCAGAAGAAACAAACATACAGCCACGGGGACAGAAAATCTTTAGAGTAGAAATAGTCAGCCCAATCAACAATGTGCAGAAATTAATTCCTGCTAGCAAAAAATTAAGGTTTCCTTTAGTTTTATTATTTATTGACTATCAAATGAAAAAATCATAGTATTTATAGGATTTTGATATTTCCTATAGACTTAAATTGGAATAAGCCAACATTTACCTCTTATGTTAATAAAGTTAAAATATTTCAGGATGTCCTAGTCTATTTTTTTCACTTTTTTTTTATTTTTGAGATTGTACTATAATTGTATTATTTCATCCTTCCCTCTTCTCCATCTGAATACTTCCATAAAGCATTCCTTGCTCTTGTTCAAATGTATGGTCTCTTTTTGCATTAATTGTTATACCCCTGCACTTAAGGCCCAGGAAATACTGTAGAAAATGTAGTGGAAATATTGTAAGAGCCACAAGATCAAGGGTTTTGCTGTGGGACTATGTCTCCTTGTTATGTCAGAAGGTATACTCATAAAAGCTCCCCAACATGACTGCCTAAACATGAACTGAACAAGGACAACAAGAAATACCAAAATGGATGAGGAAAAAAAAAAACATGAAGCTTTAACCCTACACAAAGAATAACAGACAACTAAGAAATGTTGAGAGTAGAGGAAAAAGCTTTCTCAGGGTAGATCATGTCAATTGGCTATCTTATGATAGCTTACGATCTTAGTCTCTTTTTAGCTGATATAACGGGTACATTGAACTGAATTGTACATTGAAGAATATTCTGAAGGCTAGAAAGATTGAAAGAGAGGATGGAGAAAGAAGGGAGTAGAAGGAAGAGACAGATGGACAAGTGAAAGGAAGAAAGAGGGAGAGGGCAGGGAAGAGAAGAAGGAGAGTGGCTAGGAGAAGAATGAAACAAAGTTTACTTTCAGTAGTGAGTCCAGTCTCAGAGAATGAACAGTATCATGATCATGATTTTTAAGATTGTATTATTAATACTGTTGTAATAACAAATCAAGTCAACATGAGCACTGAAGGAGAAATACACAAATCACATCTCAATAAGTACCAGAAGGAGGTAGACCTATTGAGCATGCTTATTTTAATATTCTAACTATAATTTAACCATTTCTTAATACAAAATTGATGAGAAAAAAATTGAAACCAGAAAGCAAACAATGACATTTTGTGAATCATATTTTAAAAAGAAGTTTTGGAAGCAGAATAGACAATAAAATATTAATCCAACTTGTTCAAACCTTAATAATTCTTTTGCAAGGAGGAACTGGCAACTGAACCAGAAGACAGAATATGTCATTTAAAAATGAATGCTGTACACATGGACATAGAGTTCTTTCAGAAAAAGGTCAAGAAGTCCACAACAGATTTTTCTGTTTTGATTTCATACAAAGTAATAAAATTAAATAAAAATTCTAGGTTTCAGTGCAGATAATCTGGTACAGCCAACATCTAGATTTTAGAGAATTAAAATACATCCAGTATACGCATATTAACCTTAAATATACTGGAGGTATAATATAAAGTACACTTTTTATAAATACCTTGAAATAATAAACCTTTGTGAAGTTTTGGCTTATACAACTTTCTAAACCTTTATTGTTTTGTGGGTTTGTTTTGTTTTGTTTTGTTTTGTATTAAGGAGAAAGTCATGTAATGTAAGGGGGTCTCAAACTCATTATATAGCTAAGGATGAACTTTAATTTCTGGTCCGCCTGACTTTGCTTCCTGAGCCCTGTTGATGCACATGTTGATGGCCATGCCCAGGTACATAAGGATGAACATCAAACACAGAACTTCATTACTTCATTAGGCAAATACTGTGCCCACTGATCAACATCACAAGTCACATGGACACATTTTTGGGAGGAAAATATTTTGTAAATTAAATGAATTGATGAAAAGGCATTCAATCTAAATTGACACTTGCAAATTTTAATGTATCTTATCCTCAAATATCTTAAAAGTTATTTTAGAACAAAATATTACACATTATTGAATAGATGGACTAAACATATACCTGTTATAAAAACAAATGGTTTGTTTTTCTCTATTGCATTTGAGAATGAGTAATATAGTTATATACAAATCAAATATTATGAATATTAAGTATGTATTTTTCTACGCATGTTCAATTTCCATTCACATATATAAATTTCTAATAAACATATGAAGCAATACTAATGAAGTTCTGCATTATATTTAGTATATCATTTTATAATAGAATTTAAAATAAAAATGATTGAACAGTCTTTTGTATAAGTAACAATCCACAGAAAAAAACTGAACATTGAGGAGTTATTATAAGATCATTTTGAAAATAAAATAGATATAAAATTTGAATTTAAGCAAAAAATCAATAATATCTTATATGAGTTATTCAGATTATTTAGTTCGTTTTATTTTGAGACTTAATATAATTACAATATTTCTCTATTCCCTAATATTTCTCTATTCCCCTTCCTCTCTCCAAACACTACTATAAAATACTCCCCACTCTCCGTTTCCCCATCTGTTGAAGTAATTCCTTTGTTAATTTATTCCTTATATTAATTAAATACTTCAAAATAAGTTTATAATTTATTTTTTCTTCTTAATTATGTGTATGTATGTGTTTCTATGTGAATAAGCAATGCAATTGTATGCATAAGCACCTGGGGAGAGAGAAGAGGATGTCAGACCCCCTGGAGATGGAGTTAAAAGGCTATGAGCAGCTCAACATGAGTTCTGAGAATTAAACTTCAGACCTCTGGGAGAGCCCCAAGCATTCTTTACCACTGTGCCATCTGTCCAGGACCAAATTCTAAATATCTTAAAAGAAACAGTTACAGTAAAGATTTTTGAAATAAAACCATCATCACAGATCCACTTCAGAGAAAGAGTTTATGTTTATAGTATCCCTTTCACTTAAAGATGTATTAATCAATTATCAAAAAGGAATAAAGACAACAGTTGCTAAAGGAGGCACAGAGACAACAGTGCCTGAATATGTTTTATTATAATATGAACTAATTCAATTTGAATGGAAAGCAGAATGAAGACTTCTTAAAACTTTATAGAATAGAATTATCATATGATACAGCAATCCTATTCCTGGGTTTATAACCAGACCCAGGATCTTAAAAGACATCTGTACTCCTACGTATTTTGCAACCCTATCTGCTGCCCTCTTCAGGGCTCCACAGGTACCAGTCACACACTCTATACACAGACATATAAGCAGGCAAATTATATACACATAACACAAAATGTAAAAAAAATCGCTTGACAAATATACGCACACTTTTATATTTCACATAAAACAGTTTAAAGAATGTTCTATTATATCTCCATTAATTACACCGTAAAAATCATCTTTAGCTTTAAAAGCTTGATTATAATTAACTTTCAACCCAATATTTTCTCTGAGGCAATAAATCTGAAATACAATAAAATTTTGAAATCTTACTAGTACAATTATATCAGCCGTTTTTAAAATAATGTTTTTATTTATTTTTTGAGAATTTCAGGTGATATATTTTTATCACACTCATTTCCATTTCCAAACTCTTCCTAGATCTTCCTCCATGTTCTTATACATCCGAATTCATGATCTGTCTCTCTTTGTCTCTCTTTCTCTGTTGGTCTGTCTCTGTGTCTCTGTCTTTCTTTGTATCTCTCTCTATCTCTGTATGTATCTCTCTCTGTATCTATCTCAACAGCAACAAATCATGGAGTCCAATTAGTGTTGGTCATCTGTTGCTGGGCATGGGGCTGTCCTGGACTGTATCAAATACAAATATCAAATGCCACTTAATTGAAGAAAACAAACCTTCTCTCAGACAGAAGCAATTAAATGCCTATAGATCCTGAGGTAGGGGTGGAGTCTGTGCCCAACTCCTTCTTCACGTTGGGATTTTTGTCTTGTTTGAGATTATGGAAGTTTTTTCATGAAGTCACACTCATTATGAGTTCATATATTTATCTTTCCTGTGTTTAGAGAACACGGAAGCCTTGAAGATAGCCACCAACTGGCTCTTATAGTCTTCCACCTCTTTTCTGTATAGGTCCCTAACCATTTGGAGATGGGTATACTATAGACATATAATTTAGAAATGAGCATTTCTAAGTCTTTTATTTTCCTAGCTTCAATTTCTTGGCCTCGTTGATAGTATTAGATATCATAGAATGGGCCTTAAATTCCATCAAAAAGTCTTTTAAATACCCCCATAACATTCATACCAGTTTTACAACAGTGGGTTTATCTAGCTAGGCAGGTTGTTACTGTATCTTCAGGGTTGATATCTGGGTGATAATTTGATTACTTTTTTCCCCTGGTAAAATATATAACATCTTCAAGCATTATTAAAACTTGGCAAAATTTATAAGCAAAATTTAACACTTTTGGTAACAATATATTATCAAAATTTTAAGACTAAAAGATGCTTTTGAATAAGAACATTAGAAAAATTTAGAGATGACATTGAAGTTAACACTTTGGAAAATGTGCTATTTGTTTTTGAAATGTGTGAGTACAAATTAGAGATACAGAACTAATGATGAATATACATGTATGCTAGTTTGACTTGACAACTCTTATATTAAAATACTATATGATTAAGATGTTATGTGGCTCAATCTATTAGTTCATGAAGTATGTTTTATGTTGACAAACTCCCCCTTTTAACCTAACTCATGTCACTCTTATACACACTATAAATACAACGAAAAATATTCCTTAAAAGTCCCTTGTTGCACAAGGGGATACACACCTACAGTCCAGCAGTCTAGAAGTTAAGCCAATGAGATTGAGAATAAAAGGCATTCTGGGCTTCATGGTTGACAAATTCTCTACAAAATAAATAATAGGTGGGTGAATAAATTCTTAATGTCACCTACTACCTAGCCCATATTTCCCTACCCATAATTAACATGCAAATTTCTTTGTATACCTGGAATTTACTTTAATTTATGGCTAAGTTTTTCTTTTTATTGTATGACCATCAGTTTTCATTTTCTATACCATTAATTTGTTGGAAAACTAAACATTAACCTTTAGATTGCCAGAGAAAATAACCTGGATTCAATGTGCAGCTAGTGTATGTATTTGAATCTTATTTTGGTTCTTCTAGCTAGCTGATAGCATCATGTCCAAGGTGGGCTATTGAGTTCTTTTGGAGATTTATATAGGCAACTTTTCCCTAGGATCACTGCTGATAATAAAACAAATTAGCTCTTAAAATTTAAAGGTATATAGCTCACATATGCATGTGGAAATAGGACTATAGACTAGAACATGGACAACCTACTAGAGGGACATCCCTGAAGGAAACTCATTCACTTTCCCCCACCTAGAGATGCTGCTTTATTCACAAGCCTCTTATTCGTCTATACTGGAATGTGGGCTATCTTGATCTTATGAGCGTTCTGGGTAGACAAAAGCAGTGGTTGTGAATTCATGAGTGCAGGACCCTGTTATGTCCAGAAGACATTGTTTTGCAGCAGTGTTAACATCTCTCTGTTACCATTTTTAATCCCTCCTTTACTGTTTCCTGATCCTTGGAATGAAAGGATACAAGACTGATATTGCATTTAATGATGAGTTAAATGGATCTCCTTTTCTTTTTTTTCTTTGCTTTTTTTCATTTGTAAGTCGACTATACCAGTGTTTCATTGTAATAAAAAGATTCTGACTATTATATAACAATTTCCATATAGTTTTTCCTATTAACTTCATATAATAAGCTCTATATATCCATGGATTCTACATCTATGACTTGCATAAGTACAAATAAAAATTTTTAAAAGAAATTCATGTTTCTTCTGAACATGTGGATACATTGTCTTGTCTTTATCTTCTAAGTAGCATAGTATCATAAATATTTATATAACACCATGTACTAGACAATAAAAACTGAGGTGATTTAGTATACTCAGAAGGGCGGTTGTAGGTTACAGACAATTCTTACACTGTGTTACATAAATAATCTTCAATATATATGTATATTTTGGTATCTGTGGTAGCTAAATGTTTCCTGGAATCAATCAATCATTCTTCTAAGAATAATAAAGTATGACTATAAGAAATAATAAAGAATGACTATTTTTGCATTGTCTATATGTGTGTGTATATATATATAGATATATACACACACATATATATAGTTTTTGACCATTTTAAATGTATATATTAATTAAAAACAGTATTTTAGTTTCACCAAAATTCGTTTAAGAGCAATCATACTTAATCTCATGCATGGGTATGATGGCTTGGTGTGTGTAAGTGTTTGCCTCACAAGTCTAATGGTGAGCATTCAATACCTGAAACTCATGGAAGGAGAGAACTGACTCTTGATTTTTGTCCTCAGATATCACATATGTGTCACCACCAATACACACATGAAACACACATACACACACACATACACACACATTTTAAATAAAAGTTTTTATGTGTTTGCTCATGTATTTATCATTTTTGCTATGCTTGATTATTCATTTATATTGTGATTTTTTTTGTGGGTTGACATAATTTTTCTGTAAAATCTAAATTGTTAAGGTTTTAATGATTGCATACTGTCTGTTATGCATCCTTCATCATCTTCTTTGCTTTGTTTTTTTGGCAAGACAGGGTTTCTCTGTTGTAACTCTGGTTGTCCTGCAACTCACTCTGTAAACCAGGCTGGCAGAGATCTGCCTGCCTCTGCCTCCTGAGTGCTGGGATTAAAGGCATACATCACTACTGCCTGGATCTTCATCATCTTCTTAAAATAATATTTTAAAAATATTTTTAAAATATAAAATATCATTAGTAATTACATTCTATCAAATATGGCTTGGGTAAGATTTGGATCCAGGGTAAACTATTGAAATCCTTAGTTGTACCTTAGTTTTATCACCTGTCAATCACACACTTCCTCTGCTTGTATTTATTTCAACTGTTATCAACCTCTATTAGTGATGATACTCATCAGTTTTTGTTGGAAAATGTTTCATTGTACTTTCATTTTTGAATGATTTAAAAGTATTATTTTGTTTCCTTTTACTAGCATCCTATAGCCTTTCTGTTTGTTCAGTTTCAGAAAGAAAGCAAGTCTCTTGTCATTCTTTGTTTATATTTCAAAGTATTGTTTTGTTACCTCTACTTTTGCCTTTTGATTTGTACAGTTCCAGGAAGAAATCAAGTCTCTTGCCATTCTTTATCTGTTGATACATATATGTCATTTTCCCATGCTACCATGTTTACACTATCACTAGTATTGGGGATATAGATTCTGTTATGCTCTGCTTCACATCTAGTCAGGTGGCTATTGTAATAAGTTACAATAAGTAAATCACTTACTTGTTTCTGTTTAATTATTTTTAATCTCTGTGCTTACCTTATTTGTATAAATCATCTCCTGTTTTTCACACAATATTTATTTTGCCTGAACAAGATGGGCAGTTGATTTATTTCTAGTCTCCAAGGTTTTACTCTCAGGGCAGTCCTTTGAATTGCTTTCATTTATTTTTTATTTATTTGAATCACTCAAGGTGGGCTAGAGGAACAGAACTAATAGAATGAATATACATATACATATGAAATACATACATATACCCATATACATGCACACACACACACACACACGCACACACCCTGGGACTTATTAGAATGGCTTACATTCTAGTAATTGTAGTCAAGAAATCCAACAATGACTTTATACTAAAGGAAATTCTAAGAAATCAGTGGTTGTTCAGTCCATAAGTTTGGATATCTTTGCTTATCTTCAGTATATGCCAGAATCCTTAAGTGGTAGGCTCTAATGCCAGTGAAAGAATGGAGTGCCAGGAAGAGTGAGAACAAGCAGGAAAAGAGAGCAAGTTTCCTTCTTCCATGTCCTTTATATAGGCTGCCACAGAAGGTGTGGCCCAGATTAAAGATGTATCTTCCCACCCCTAAAGATCAGATATGAAACTTGGTCTTCCCACTTCATATGATTTAATTTAAAAAAATTCTCTCACAGGTATACTTAGTTACTTGGATTTTGGTTGATTCCAGAGGTAGTCAAGTTGACAACCAAGAATAGTTATCACACATGTCTATATCATTGTGATCTTTCCTACATGTCAATTTTATATCACTCTTATTCAATGTTTATATCCTTTTATTATCTTACTTACATTTTAAAGATTTACTATTAGTTATGTGTATGTGGGCAGATGCCCAGAAAGTGAGTGTCCATGGAAACAGAAAAGGTTGTTGGATCCACTAAAGAAGAAGGTTTAGGCAGTTGTGATGTACTCAGTGTGGGTGCTAAGATAGCCTGACTCTATCTTAAGATTAAAATCCATCTTGTTTTAAGGTCAAAATATGTTGTTTCTGTTTTCTCTAAATCTTGGTCTATATCCAGTCTTGACCCATTTTCTGGAATTTGACATGTTCCAACCCTAGACCATGCCCTCCACCTTGATAAAAATAAGATGTCCTACCAGATAATTTTGAGATGTTAGGCTAAGTTCCTACATAATCAAAAAGCCTCGGGCAGCCCCTAGCCTTGCAGTTTTGTTTGTTTGTTTGTTTGTTTTGTTATAATACAAGCCCCAATTTTTCCTATGTTCAATGCTATCTTCTGAAATCCTGTTTTAGAGAAATACCTCTATTTGACAGAAAATAAAGCTTGGTTAATTTGACTAAAGAATTTGTGTAATTGTCTTTATTCTCATTAGGTAAAATTAAAAGTGCTGAGAACCAATATCTAGTCATCAGCAAGGTTAACAAATTCTATGTGTAGCTATCTTTTCATTCCCTTTTTCAAGATACTAGATATTTAATGTTTTATGTTCATCAATTCCACATAGGTGTTTTTCACTGACACCCATGCTTTCTGTCATATTTTCTTTCTTGGAATACGCTAGAGTGCAGTTGCCCTTTCAAAATCTATGTCTTCAAATTCCATCTTGGTGTTGTCCATGACTTCTCCTAATTATGGATTTGTGTCTTCTAATGGTTCGTTTCCCTGTAGTTGGATGCAATATTATTCTTGACAATATATAGTCATTGTGAATAATATATTGTTGAATGCTGAGTTTCCTTAGGTGACTTTAATGTAAACCATTAATGTTTTCATGAGACACACTTCATTTTGGTTCTGTATTTCACAACTCTTATTTGAAGGGATTGAGAGCAAATTTAGCTCTGATCACAATATAAAACTCATACATGATTTATTGGATGTCCTTAGAACACGGGAATAAATATTTCATTCTGGATCATGAGAATGTACATTATCCTTAACCCTACAAGAGCTCATTCGCTGCAAGGTAGCTTCACCAGAAAACACACAGAGACACTGTTAAAGCCAAATAGAAATTCTGAGTTGCCAGTTGGTAGCTGCATGAGAAACTTGCCCAAATTTTGCAATACTGACTCTAACTCTTCTTTGTCTTTTATGCACTTTTCTGTTCTACATCTTTTATGTCTTTTATGGCTGACACACTTCAGTTTGCATAAACAGTTAACAAGAAGCAAAACTACAGAAACTAACAATAAATAAATAGATAGATAGATAGATATTAGTATACTTACGAACTTTTCTGGATCTCAGAACTATAAACTAGGCCTTGATAGAGTAGTTTTTTGTTCCAGTTTTGCAAGGTCATAATGATGCCTCCAACAAGGCATCAGTTGTGCTAATGCCTGGGGGCTTTCAAATTTTTCTATGCATGGCATTTTTGGAAAGATAATTGATATTTTATTAAAGGCATAAAATAAGTTTCCAAAACAAACAAACTTTCTCTCTCTTCATTTGCATTTTGTTCTCCTCTCTTACATAATTTTATTCTCCTTTTCTTTCCCCTATCTGTGTACCATCCATCAGTCATTTATCTGTATAATTCTATATATCTACCTTCTAAATTATCACTCCTTCTGTGGGTTTTTTTTTTAAATTATAGTCACAGTGGTTTCTGCAAACAATAATATGCCCTATCAATTCCACTGGAGTCTGCTTTGGTTTTCTTGTATTTTTAAGTGGCTAATTGTATTATTTCCTTTCTCTAGAAACATCCTGTGTTATCCCAGGTCTTACATTAATTACTTTCATTTTTTCACAGGTTCTCCACTCTTCAGAGTTTGAGAATGATACATCTTTCAGTCAATACCCAATTCATTTAAGTGAATAATTCATAGTTCAGTGTAATCAATAGTATGTTAGGAATATGCTACAGTAACCATCATCTCTCCAGTCATGAATCATGCCCTTTTATACTTTTCTTGCTTTTGAAACAGAGAATTTCTGATTTCCTTCTAAGCTACAAAATATCAACAAGGTGATAGAATATTGCAGATGCATTTAAGTATCTTAAGAAACTGACTTTAATTAAAATATAAATTACTCTGTTGTTCATCAATCAAATAAGTCATTGAGACATGATCTTGAAGTGATATGCTCTGTAGAGTAGGCTTGTCTTGAACTCACAGGCCTCTGCTTCCTGATTGCAGGGATTATAGCTGAATATTTTCTTCATGAGAACAGAAAGAGATGAGAATAAGACAGAGAGGAAGAATATGCTAGTGTGTTAGGACTATCAAAAGAATCAAAGATTTTTAAAAACAACAGAAATATATTCCTTTACTTCTAAAAGCAAACTATTCTATGATGATGTGTTAGCAGCACTGGTTTATTTCTGAGTAGTCTTTCTTCTATTCACATGATCTTTACATTGAATATCATTCAGTGTCACACTCTTTTAATCAAGGTACCAGCCATATTAATACAGCCCACTACATTACCTGGTTTTAACTTGAATGTGACTTTCAAGAACCTAGCTCTAAATGCAATCACATCCTGAAATGCTAGATATTAGTACTTCAATGCAGAAACAAGTAGAATATCTCAAATAGTACTATCTCTGTTTCTCCCCCACATCCCACATCCCTGCAGTGTATAACTAAAATTCTGTTATTCCAATACCCACAAGATTTCATACATTACAGTTCAACTCCATCTCTAAAACTTTATTTAAACATCTTCCAATACAACTATGTTGCTACTAGAAGTGTGACATAGTGTGAAGTAAAATTCCTTGGAACTATGACTTACTTGAGGCAAAATTCTGGAATATTTGTTTTCAGAATACAGTGATAGGACAGTCACAGAACAGACATTAATATTCCATGTTAGAGAAATCAGAAAGGAAGACTAACAGAGCAAAGAAAATTACATTTGATTTTAAAGTTCAAGAAAATTTGTCAGAGCTGTATATGACTCTTTCAGTAAAGTGTTTGCACTGCAAACACAAAGGCAAATGATTCAGTCCTCAGATCCCATGTAAAAGAGTTGAGCCTGGTTGTCTGCACTTGTAATCCCAGCATTTGTGAGGAAAAGGACCTCTGGGGCTTACTGGCTAGTCAGCAGATCTCACATGATAAATTCCAGGCCAAAGGGAGAACTTGTCTCAAAATTTTGGGAAAAAAAAGATACTTTGTTGATAGCTCATTACTTTTGGGCACTTACCACTAAAGAGGACTATTTGAGTTCTGTCCAGAGGATCAACATAGTGGACCCATATGCAAGTTGTCCTCTGAACTCCACACATGAGTTGTGACATACACTTGCCCACACATATAAATAATACAAATATACATCACACATACACACACACACACACACACACACACACGCACACGCGCACGTGCATGCATGCACATGCACACATGCACATGTACATGTGCAGAGTAACTTTTTCTGAACCATTCAATACTTTGCCCAGGGCTCACTAAGTGGTGGAATCATCTCTTTATTTTGCTAAAGTTTCCATTTTGAAAAAAGTATTCACTAATAGAAAAATGTTGTATTGAATAACTAATTTAGTAATTTCCTAAACTGTAGATGTGTAGAAAAGAAACATTAAGGTGATGATTGAACTCTGGCCAGCCAGAGTTACAACAGAGAAATCCTGTCTCAAAACAAAACAAAACAAAACATATTTAATTAGGATTTTGTGTTTTTTGTTTTCTCATTAATGGTATCAATATTGTTCATATCATGAACAATTTCTTTTCTTCTTTCCAACCTGGGACTCTAATTTTTTAATTGCATATATATATATATATATATATATATATACACATATATATATATGTGTGTGTGTATATATATATAAACACAACCTGTTCTGTCTACATAATGTTACTTACATGTGTACAATCGCACAGCTGACTACTTGATATTGCATAGCCAATGGGGGAGTTCTTCTAAGGGAAGCAGGTTTTAGCTGCCTGTATTTCCTTGTCTAGGCTTGAAGCCCCATGAGGTTTTCCCCTTCCATGTTATCATGTCTATTAGTGTCTGTGTTCAGGTTTTGTTTAGGTAGCCATGTTCATTTTCTCCTGACATATCCACCCAGTAATCAGTAAATTCGTTTTTCACAGCAGTCTGTATTTGACACATAAGGTCACCTTTACAGAATGGATAACTTTTCCCAAATGATTTAGAACATTATAGTCCTTTGTACTTGTTTTCCACTGGAAGATTTTATTTTAATTCATATTCAGTGATCTCTAACATAGCCTACCCTTCCCTTAAAGCAACACTTCTTTAAGACAAGATCTTGAGGATTCTCAAATTGAGTATCCTTCTGCCTTGGCATCACGTGAATTGAAATTATAGGACTACACCACCAAATCTACTTGATACACATAATTTTCAGAGTGAAAATGCCCCAAATTTGGGCCTCATTCTTTGTATAGATATAAAACTACTTACACATTGTTATCTCTCTCTTTTTGGAAGACACTCTGGAAAAAAAGAAAAAAAATCTTTTCTCTGATTTCTTCAGTAATTTTGGGCACCAAACAGTGAACTCTTCACATTATCTCAAATTTCCTAAACTTCAAGCTTTAACTGTCATTGTGTTTTTTAATAATATGTATAAGTAAAACTGTGATGAGTTATATAAATTATATTACATCATCATGTCATATATTATAATAATTATCTTGCTTAATATGGATTTGTAGGCACCTCTAAATCTTTAACCAAATACTGGGTAACATCTTCTATTTCAAGTTCAAAAACTTCGGAAGCAGGATATCTACTTGCATAAATTCCACTCCAAGTAGAGCCCCAAATGCAAAAAAAAAAAAGACTTAGGTAGGAACTCATAGCAATAGGGCAGAGTAAACACATTCTTATTTACACAAACATTTTATGCTGTCTAGTGCCCAATGTGCTTTGTTTATGGCTTTAAACATAATTCCCTTTCAGAAATAATCTTATGTTCATACTCATAATCATCTCTAATCAAAATATAAACATCTTATGACTTTGTCAAACCAATATACTGGATCTGCTCCTCATATACCACCTGGTGTATGCCTGATCACTTGGACCAAGCATCTTGTTTAATCTTTAGATTTTCTCTTGTGCCTCAGCCAGAATTCTAACTACAAATGATAGATGTCTATAATATTCAGAAGGAATACCAAAGCTTATCATGATCATATCAAAGCAAATGGACTACTATTACACTGGCACCAACCAACACAACTTCTTGCCTGAAATATTGCAATAGCTTGCAATGTTCTTGTTTTTGCTCTTGTCTGGCTATAATATTTTAAAAATACAATCTTGCTCAGTGGATAGAGAAATGCAGAAAAAATATTTAAATGAAATTTCCCTGCTGTACTAATTTTTGTATGCTGCACTGAAGGTTTTCTTTCTTTCTTTGATCTTCTGGGGAAATGAATCTCTAATAAGGATAATTGGGATTTTGAGGACAGTGTACTGCTGCCAGTCTTGGGAGCAGTAGGATAAGTGTGTAACACAGGGATGCTGTTTA
The DNA here is from genome assembly GCA_026225945.1 of Cricetomys ansorgei. Lineage (NCBI taxonomy): Eukaryota > Metazoa > Chordata > Mammalia > Rodentia > Nesomyidae > Cricetomys > Cricetomys ansorgei. Next base: position 18,956,586 of record JAMJFZ010001131.1, on the reverse strand, counting down.
GCAGATATAACTAGAAACCTCCTGACGAAGGACATAGTATGAGGATAATGATGCTAAAGCAATCACAGCCTCTGAAATGGCAGGGCATAACACTCTCGGTTAGCTGACAGTATAAAAGAATAATTTACTAAGGTATTCCTTATCTATTGTACCTCACTCTTAAAAACATATTGAAGCTATGTTGGAAACAACATTACAAGTTATTGCTGCCCTGAGCTTCAATAACTTGTAAAATGTCGGCAATGCACCTACTCTAAACACATTGAAAGCCATCTTAGGACATTACTGCCTCCAGGAGTGGAGACCATGTTTATGGAATTGGGAAGTTATGACCTCATCTGTTATGTAAGTCCATAGCTTATTACTGTAAAAAGGCCTCTGTGTAACTTCATATATATCAGGCAAGCACAATGATAGTGGCAGGAAGAATGAAATCACAATACATTTTCCTTAGTTCATTTCTCATACTTCAAAATCAAGCTAATATGTTGCAGTTAAAGTAATCTCTCACATAAAATGTTAACCATCTTTACTTCCTCTTGGAGATTACTTCTAACCTACATTAAAATGGAACATTGAAAATTCACTGATAAGGAAACTAATGACTCACATTTAAAAGAAACGGGGTGGGCAACAGAGAAGTCACAGTGGCTGCTCTTCTAGAGGACCCAGGATCTATTCTCAGCAATCAAATGGTGTCTCAGAGTCACCTGTAACTCTAGTTTCAAAGGCTCTGTGACCTTCTTGGCACATGTATGTATGTGGTAAACATATATACATGCAGGCAAAACATCCATACACATAAAATAATAATATTTAAATCTTTAAAATAATAAGGGAAAGAAAACAACTTCTATGAATTTTAGATTTTAGAATTTTATCCATTTGATTTCTGCTTTCCTTCCATTTCCTTTGAAAGAAACAATCCTGCTCTTTGTGACCTATAACCTGTCCTAACCTGCTGCCTTGTTAGTCAAATTACAGAATAATTAACCTAAAACAGGGCATTATAACATATGCGCAATTCATCTTTGTATATATTGTTTTAAAGATATACACAAAATTAGGTTTTGAAATAAAACCCCAGCAGGAGCCTATAATGTCAGCTCTACCTTCTATAGTACTTTTTAAATGAGCTAAACACAATTTAAAAGAATATTTTTTAATATTTTAGAAATATCTAGTTATTCACCAAGTAAATTATTGCACATCAACTCTATACTAGAAATAAATCCCACCAAATTATTTTCAAAGTGGCTTGTAAAATTGTATCCAATGAGGTTGGTGAGGGGTCTTAGTTGTTAAAATGACTTGTTGCTCTTACAGAAGACTAAAGTTGAGCTTCCAGCAACCACAATGAGCAGGTCACACCCATCTCTGGAGGCTCTCAAACACTTATAATTCCATCTATCTCAGATCTGATACCCTCTTCTGGCCTGGTACAGGTACATTCACACAGAGATTTACAAATAGACATGGATAAAAATAAAATACTTAAGATCTCACCTCGTATATAACTTCACACGGCTGCTACTATTTCAGGATGTAAGGTTGTAGATAAAAATATAAAGTGGAGAACAAAGACTGTGGATTGTAGGACATACACAAGAATTGCATGCATATAAGTCAATTTAATTTCTTAATAATAAAATTTAAAGTGCAACCATAACACCATGTAGTCAGTAAAATTGAACTGGAAGATAAGCCTGGTGGTTTATCCACATAGTCCCAACTCTTTAAGATGCTGATGCTGAATAATCTTAGTTCCAGACCTGCCTGGACCACATGGTAAATTGAGGCCAGCAGGCTGGGCAACTGATGAAGACCCTGCCTAAAAATATTGTTCATGTAGTTCCATCATATAGAACGTGTGTAATACGGCTGGGATGCTGTTTTAACAAACACACACATATGCACAGAAGTTCTGGAGATCTATTGTGCAGCGCAGGGAATACATGGAATGTGTATATTAAGCTGCTAAGAAAGTAGATTTTTAATATTCCAAATACAAAATTTTGGAAAGTGTTTTAGATAATGGATATGTTAGTTAGCTTGTATAATATTTATTTATTTACCTTGTACACATAGGCAAACTCCAAACTGTACTGAGTATTTTCAATTTTGTTTGTCAATTATAAAATAAGAAATATACACTACGCATTTGTTTGGATATGAACATAGTCATGATATATTGAGTTTTTAGAAGATTGAAATTTGTACATATATATGGTATATATTACAGGTATGATTATATATCACATATATTATGACATATATAGCACACATACATGGTACACGTACACCTAAACATCTGAAAAAATAGAAAACATAAAACAAATCTATGTGATTATTCCCAGGGGTCCAATGAAATTCTTAGAATATGATTGTTACTTCATAAAATTTCCTATCAATAGTATTACATGAATTTTGAGTTTTCAAATTAAAACATGCTTTTTGTAAGCATTTTAAGTAAATTATTTCTGTAGTTGTCTCATGTTTTAAAAAACCTCCTTTACCATTTTGTTGCAAGTAATTTTGTTTAGAAAAGAAAAAAGTAGGAATGAGATAGAACAAATTACTTCTTAATAACATCTTTTGCTAATTCACCCACAGAAATATTCTAATATAGAAAATAAGTTAACACTGTGGACTTTGGCAAAGCATTGCTTTGACAAGAATTACACCCATAGATGCTATCCATTCATCACATTCTACAGATGGGACCCCTTCTTGTGATGGCTGTTCAGTCCTTGCTACACTGTTACCCCTAGTGGAATAAAAGAAGGCAAACTAGAATTGGGTAGTAACCCACCTGGGCACTGCTGTCCAGAAGTTGAAGGTGCTGCATTTTTCAGGTGATATTTGCGAATGGAGAACACTGAAAGGAAAGTAGACTACAGGAACATTGATGTAGCGCCTTGGCCTTCTGATGATTATACTGCTCAAACCTATTATGGTACAAGCTTTAGTGCTTCCTGTAGGGTTTCGTGTGTAGTAAACAAGTGTACATACTATGTTCAATACCCAAGGAGGTAATAGATACGACTACTAAGAAAACTGGAGGAACAAATTCTTAGTGTTGGACATGCATATATGAATGTGTGTATTTTGTTTCATATTGGAAGCATTTGGCCTTTATTTGGGGGAATAAATACAGAGTCCTGGGGGGACTGCTAAATATAGATTTGCTGGTTTAGATGTAAATAAATGTAGACTTGTATTTATTTTAGAATACTTCAGAGCCTCATATAAGCCCTAGTCTTGAACTCAATATACAGCTGAGGATGTCTTGGAATTAAGATTATAGGCAAGTGCCACAACACCTGATATAGAACAGTTATTGCATACGTCCTGAAATTATTGTGGGCAAAGTATATATGAATAAACTGAGTTTTCTTTAAGACATGAGTAAAATACTATTCCAATTGAGGTCCATTTTTCAAGTTTAGAACAGTAAAAGTGCATATACATCTTTCTTATAATCTACAAATCAAACTCCGCCAGTCATAAAGCTCTCAGATATATTCTTCTGCAAAACATATGATGACATTCCAGCAGGTTTTCAGCACCCAAAATTATTGATATCCCGGAAAAGATTGCACATCTGATAATATAACAGGGATATTGTCTTGATTTTAACGCAAGACGGAAAATCTACTACGGTTTTTCTTCAAGGACAGGCCCCTTCACCAAGTGTTTCTATTTATCTTAATCTGCTGAGGAGTGGCAAGAACTTCTAGATTTTTCTCAGCTTGATATTCTTTAAGACTGTGTTTCTAGGTTGTCATTCAAGTAAGTCAGAGAATAGCGCCTTTCTTGATTCAGGCAAGAGGTTTGACATTGTGAAGCTCTGCTAATTGGGGCTGGAGAAGTACTGAGTCAGCCCAAGTGGCTGACAGGGAGTCTCAGAGAACTGTTCTGTGAGAGCCAGCGTGTCCATCTGCTATGATTCTACTGACAGCTGTATCCTCTCCACTGAAGAACCACACCTGAGAAGTCAGTCCTAAGTGGGCCAGCTGCTGCAGGTTGCCTCTGCAGTCTTTGGAGAGTGCCTGATTATCTAAGCACAGCTTTCACTTCTCATCTGTTAGGGAATTCGTTCAAGCACTGCTGTGTATCCCAATGCTTTGGGGAGGTTCTCTAAAACTAAATTGGGTGTCATTGTTTTCCCGAAAGATTCCAATACCTTTTCAACCACATTTTATCATTCAGAAATATGCACTGTTCACATTATCATAACTAAGAGTCTTATAATATTTTAATGCTGCATATTCATACTCCATAATATTAGGTTTCTTTTTTTTTTTCTTAAGAGCTTGAATGAATAAGATTAGGAACTCTCCCAGAGCACCAAAGTTTGTCTCTCAGCACCCATCGCAGGTAGCTCACAAGCACCTATTGCTCCAGGGGTGTCTGTCTGACTCACCTTCTGGCCACCAAGATGCCCTCACACACATGGTATACTGTCCTAGTTTGCCTTTCTGTTCCCATAATAAACACCACGTCCAGATTCAGTGTGAAAAGAAAGCAATTATTTGGTGTATACATCCTGATCACAGTCTATCATTGTCTTAGTTAGGGTTACTATTGCTATGGTGAAACACCATGAGCAAAGCAACTTTTGGGGGAAAGTGTTCATTCATCTTATGTCTCCAAATCACAATTAATCACCAAAGGAAATCAAGATAGGAACTCAGGCATGGCAGGAACCTGGAGACAGGAGCTGATGCAAAGGCCACAGAGGAATGTTGCTTACTGGCTTGCTCAGTCTGCTTTTTTATAGAACTCAGGACCACCATTGGAGGGATTGCACCATCCACAATGGGTTGGATCCTCCCCCAATAATCACTAATTAAGAAAATGCCCTACAGACTTGCCTACAGCCTGATATAATGGACGCATCTTCTTAATTGAGTTCACTCATCTCAGATTACTGTAGTTTATGTCAAATTGACATAAAACTACTGAGCACAATGATTAAGGGATGTCAGGGCAGGTACTGGAACATAGGCAGAAAACATGGAGTAAAACAGCATACTGGCTTGCTCTCTATGGCTTGCTTTGCTTAATTTCTTGTACATTACAGAACTGTCTGTAGAAGGGTGAGATCAAATACAGTAGGCTGCACCCTTTAAGTCAGTTGCTAATCAAGAAAGTTCTCCAGTGGCATGCTAATCTCCAGATTAGTACATGCTAATCTGATGGAGATGACTGCTCTCTTGATGTTTCCTCCTGCCACATTCCTACAGTTTTCTTCAAGCTGACATAAACTTTAGTACAGTTACACTAGTGAAAACACTCATATATGCATAAATATAAATTAAAGTAAATTTAATAAAAGCATTTTCCAATTCGTCTCCCAGGTGATTTGACTGTATTTACTGCCTCTTATCAATATATCTTCTCCTTTTAGTTTGCCTTTTTAGTCCAGTGTGTTTCATCTCTTTCTCATGCCTCCTTCTTAAAAGCATCCATCATCACCACCTATTGCTTGGTCTTACTGTTTATTTCAGAGAAGGGAAAGCCCTCAGATGTGTTCACGCACACACATGCACGCATGTGCACACACACACGTGAAAACATCCATTCACACTTCATATATGTTTAGACAGTGTTCTAAAATGTAATATATATATATATATATATATATATATATATATATATACACACACACACAATATATATTCAAATAGAGAAATAGGGTAAGTTCGTTGCACATATTTTATCCACATATGTATATAACATGTATTGAAGGTACTCTGTTCTTTGCAATATGTATTTACTTGGTACAGTTTATGTAATTTTCAAAAATTCTATGTGGATACTTTATTGTAATCAAGATGATTTTCTAATTAGTTTGCAAATACTGACTCTTAATACATGCTACTTCCAGAAGTCTATGGCTACTCTGGTCAGAGAAACAGAGAAATTGCAGATCTTTACCTCTCACTCAATTTCTCCAAAATCAATCCCCAAGTCTTAACCCTAGAACTACAGAAGACTACCTGTCTCATCCTCCTTTACTGCCTATCCCCATCTCCAATGGATCACACAGGTCTTCCCCTCCAAAATTACTCCCCACCTCCTCAGCCAATATTCTGTTTGTTTGTTTTTTTAATCCCAGCCTCCAACTCCAGCAGGAATTCCCTGGGACCAGAATACCACTAAAACCCAGGTAGCAGGCATTAGTCTTACCTCCAGCTCTGGAGTAGAGCAACTATGGTTGTTAGTCTCCCCTTTCTTTCTGAACTATCTATTTTGCATTTCCTACAAAAGCACCCTTCCATGGTTTCTACGGTTATTCCCTGACAAACTGATTTGAGGCATCTAACTATTCTGAAATCTCATCCCAATAAGTAATATCTTTTCCTTAACTAACTTTTCCCTTGGTCTGCTTTTAAAGTCCTGTTTTAACCATTTAAGTCCTAGAAATATAACCAATAAAAAATTGCTTTGGAAACATAATTGTTTTTCATCATTTCTCCTTGATGCATTTCCTGAGTCTAGAATGTTCTTCATCATTCTTCCTTGTCAAGTCATAACTATATCTCTGTGTCTTCCAGCTAGTAAAAGTTTACATATTGGAAAGGTAAGAAACTAATGAGATTAGGCCTTCAAAATGGCTTAGTGATAAAACACTTGCTATCAGGATGGATGATCTGAGTTCTATCCCCAGGATGCACAAGACTGTAGAAGAGAACCAGCTCCTACATATTGTCCTATGATACCCAAAGGAGAGCCATGGAAGTGTGTGTTCCCCCACCCTCTATTGATATAGATAGACAGATATATAAATACACACACATACATACACACACACACAAATGAGTAAGATTAATAAAAAATAACAAAACAAGATGTTTGCATAAAAATATAGTTGAAGCACTAGTATAGAATTAATCTGCAAGTCAAAAGTGAGATATATACATCTATAATGGCAAACTTTGTTGTTGTTTAGTGTTAGATGATATGAGACAATAAGCTAAATTTTCCCAGGAAAACCCAAGGAGTCAACATATGAAAACCCCTCTTTAATATTTTTTTAGTTTATTGACTGACTATCTTGAAACCACAAAGATATTTGTATTCAAAAGTATCAGTTCCAGGGGCAAAACACCTCTCATTTTATACATGTTTATGATCACTTGCAAAACTCTAGTGTGTGTGTGTGTGTGTGTGTGTGTGTGTGTGTGTGTGTGTGTGGTGGTATACCACTAAACTGTATATGCATAATATAAGACATTTGGCTCTTGTTTGCTAAAATAATACAAACATATGATATACTTATTTAAAATTAAATTTTATTGTTTTCCAGAATATATCATACTATAATAAGTCCAAATGCTGAATACTAAGGTTATATACAACAGTAGAAACTTTTGTTCATTCTCAAAGTTAATATTTGAGATATTAAAGTTCTTCAATAATAAGATGCTTGAAAATAAAGTTAATGTACATAAAGATACACATGCTCTTCATTAAAATTACTCCATGAAACTGCTGATAAAAACTGCAGTTCATATTTCACTTTGAAAGAATGAGGATACATGATATTTAATTCCTAACATAAGGACTATCAAAGGGAGACTCGCAGTGGCTGTGTTTTGTGTACATGGTTAGAATAGATACTTTTTAAGTGTCCCTGCAAATAAATATATACTTCACAACAGTAAGAACAGAATTGGAATCTCACTTCATGTGAGCCTTAGTGTTACCAGGATTTTTTTCCTTTTCTTTTTGGTTTGTTTGTTGTTTCACTTCAGGAAATTCTAGGGAGATTTTTGAGAAAACGACTCTTGTTTCTGAAAGGCAGTGCATAAACCTTTTGTAAGCAATTTCTTGGTCCCAAGAGTCATCCAGATTCACTGAAGCCAGAAAACAGTGCTCAAATAGCTCAGCAATTTGCTGCTATTTTAAAACAGGTCTCGACCTTTCAAGTAGAAGACACTATTTAGCATTGTCTCTACTCACTAGAAAATATACCTCATTTACATACTGGTGGAAATGGGCAGGTAAATTTAATCCATTTGCAGCAGTGAAAAATAGTGCAATTTATAATCAGGACCTAGTTGTAACTAGAGCTCTTTGCATATATTTTAAAATTAAATTATTCATAATTTATACTGCAGAAAAAGGCCATGATTATTCTGTAATATAATAAGCACTGCATCTACCACATCATGAATTTGTATCTTCCTGTATTTTCAGTCACAAACTAAATGATGGCAGTAGTTTGGGTAACAAGCTAGATCCAAAAGACTTCATAGTGTCACTACCAATACAAGCTTGTTATTGCTTCCAGAAGTACTAAAAACAATATAAATAATGATAACTTTGCTGATGCTGCTTGTGGGATCCATATTGTGTTACATACTTAACTCTCATCGTTCTTATTGTACCTTGCAATAGCAATGAGCATTTGAACACATTCAAAACAAATATTGTATTACAAATGAATAACTCAGCGTCTGTTCCCGGAGTTTTGCCAGTTAGCAGAGCCACACTGTATGTCTATGTATATCTTTATTAATATACTGTCTATATTTTTCTTTTTAAAAATCTTGTGTGTGTGTGTGTGTGGTGTGTGTGTATGTTCATGTAAGGGATACAGATGAATGGTTGTAATATAAGCAGAAGTCCAAAGACAGCCTCAGCTATAGGTTCTCAGCTATCTTTAAAAAGATTTTTATTAATAATTTGAGTTTTGTATAACGTATCTCAATAATACCCTCTTCCAATTCCTCCGTGTAACACCCTCTCATCCATGTGAACTCCAAAGAAAAAGAAAAGAAAGAAAGAGTGAAGGAAGGAAGGAAGAAAAGAAAAAAGAAAATTAAGTGGAGCTTGTGTGGCAGGAGCATGGATGTGGATGCCTTAAAGTAGCCCACATATTTACTTCTAAACTATGCAAACATAGGTAGTTCTCTTTGTATATTTTAATCATAGTTATACAATTTTTTATTGTAATCATTCTTACTCCTATTTTAAAGAATTTAATGTGAGGTACTTGTAAATTTAAGCTGTGACTCTCATCTAAAGCTTAAATAAATAAGTACTGAATGAGCTACTACGTATATTCAAGGAAAATTGATTATGGACGGTGTGGGATGCACATTACCTCATCTAGTCTAGAAAGGATGGTGAACATGTCAAATCATACCATATAATTGAATCAGAGAAGAAGGGGACTATGTTTGTAGTTGGTGATAGGAAGAAGATCTGGAGGACATTGTGGGAGCTGTAGGAGCATGTATGTTGTATGAGAGAAGAAAAACAAAAAATAAGTTTAAAAAATTTAGCTTTCCCTCAATTTATTTCCTCTATTATAGGTTTTTAAAAATATTACATTTACAATTTGATGCATATTATAATGATATATATATCTTTGGAACCAGTTCCTGTGGATACCAGAATTATTTAATTAAAGTAGAGCTGGGAGAAGAAAACATGAAATTTAACTAAATAGAGGTATTTGTTAAATACCTGGCTTATCCAGTGTGGTCCTGAACTATATATATATATATATATATATATATATATATATATATATATATGCATATACATGAGACATACAGAAAAGGAAGTAGAGAAGTAATGAGATAGAGAGAGAAAACACACTTCACATTCATAGTGGTGTTCAGAAGACAGCATTAGCACATATAGGATTTTGAAGATGGAGTAGTGTATTTGAGTTGTCTAAAAAGGAGCATAAGACTTGAGAAGGCATTTAATAACGGAAAGATTTATATTAGGTGAAGCCTCCAGTAAAAGGAATCAAGGAAAGATGTGTAAACAAATAAAAAACATAAATTAAAACTGTAAGCAGAGTTATTAAGGAATAGATGTTTTAAAAGGGACCATCATAATGAAACGGAACTAACTATTCCTTATATGATGAAATGTAAAATATTAGAATTTAGAATTTAAGAATATAAGAATTTAAAAGTTATTCATGTTTTATTATTATTATTTTATTATGAGCCACCACAGACTATATGTTTGAATGCTTGCTCACCACTTAGTAGATTTGTTTGTGAGGAATTCGGAGGTGTGACCTTGTTGGAATACGTATGGTTTTCTTGAATAAGGTATGTCACAGGGGGTGGGCTTTGAGGTTCCAAATGTCCACACCAGAACCAGTATATGTCCCTCTTGGCCTGCAACACGTGAGTCATATGTAAGCTCTCAGCTACTTCTCCAGCACCATGCCTGCTTGACTTCCTGCTGCCACACCCCAACCATGGACTACCCTTCTGAAACTGTAAGCAAGCCCTTAATTAAATGCTTCTTTTTATATGTTGCCTTACTCATGGTGTTTCATTGTTGCTGGTTGGTTGGATGGTTGGCTGTTTTAGATTTTTGTTTGTTTTTTTCTTTTTTTTGCAACATTAGAACAGTAACTAAGACAACAGTTAAAGCTTTGGTCATGTGAAAATTTTACCCACATGATACAGAAGAGGATATATTAAGGAGGACATGGGATCAGCTAGAACAAAATGGCAGTCTGTTTGGGATTGATTATCATGCAATGGAGTCAGTGATCAGTGTTTTTCTCCCCAGACAAGACAAAAACTCCTTAAGGAGTTTAAAACAACATATTACCACAAGAAAGAATCATAGTAATGTCAAAGGCTCAGATTATGTGAGAGCTGTGATCTCCTTTCATACATTAACTCATACCTCCAACTAAACACTATGTTGTAAAAAAATAAAATACTGAGTTAAAGATGCTTTTGAGTCTCTCAAATTTATACATATCATTCTTTTTTTTTAAGGTGGATGCCTGTGTGTCTGTGTATCAGTATGAGCACATGAATGCAGATTCTGTAGAGGCCAGAAGAGGATGTACTGATGCTAGATTAACAGGTAATTGTGAGCTTCTTGATGGAGCTGGGAACTAAACTACAATCCTCTCCGGGACAGTATATACATATGTACTCTTAACTGTTGTACCATCCCTCCATCCCCCCATACATATTTCAACAAAACAAAAAACTTAAGGATCCAAATTGTGATTTTAGTAAATGACACATAATTTCAAGGTGAGACATGACATGTTCTTATATGTCTTTCAATAGTATCAACTCTTCCTGGTTTTTGTTTTATTTTTATCTTTATATCTGTTTTTTTTTTAATAGACCAGCATGGTCCACATTTCAGTTGCATTGTTTCCCAAGTGTCTAAAACATAAATGAACTGGTAGACTGGAAGAAATGAGGAATGACAGACTCTGGCCTATTGTTTGTTTCATCTGTTAGAAGCAATAACTATACTAAAAGGGGAAGAACAATGAAAAGCTGAGTGACTGGAGAGTCATGGTGATTGTCAACTGTCAGTTAAAAGGAGATGCCTTGATGCACAAGATACAAAACAGGAAAAGAGAGTCTCTGGACACCCTTACAGAATATAAATGTTTTCTCAACTGCTCTGGTTTGTGTTTCCATAAGAGTTGTTTACAGTTCAGGGAATATGTACTATAAAATATCAGCACTATTGAAGTAAACTTTTACTTCTGAGAAATTGTTAGCATATCCAGGGCTAAGAAATTATGAATTTTATTTTATATTGCTGAGTTTATATTGTTCAGCAGTTTTAGGAGGAAAAATGAAAAGTGACTTCAAATAGTGATTAGAAATCAACAGTACATTACAGGAAAAAGGATCATAAAATTCGCTAATAGGTTTTCACCCACTACACCTTGCATAAACTTGACTATAACACACATGACAGAGAGTGTCTGGATAGGTGTTATGATATCATAACTCTCAGAAGGTTTTCATTTGAAGTTTTATTTAGGAAGAATATAAAAATAATGAAGTTGTAAAATTAAATAGGGTTGGAAAGTAATGAGGAAAAAAGCATCAGCTATATGAGCAAGAAAATGTTAGAATAGTTTCAAGTGAGATGAGATTTTCAGTAAATAGGAGGTCAATGAGGCAAATAAAGAAAGTTGTGGTAAAAGACACAGATTTCAAAATCATATGCATTTTTTTTATATGAAGACAGACTGAAGTCTATCCTCAAGAGAGATAAGAAGATAAACTGATTATATTTGAGAAGATATGGTGATTGTTGTAACTATGATCTCTAAATAAAATATCTTTTAGAAATAAAGATAAATCTATAATATTGATTATATACAGTGAATGCTCTTTAAGTCAAGTATTTCTCCCTATTGTCTATACCAGCAATGCACAATCTGTGGGTCATAACCTTTGGCAGATCAAATAACCCTTTCACAGGGTCACCTAAGGCCATCTGCATGTAAGATATTAAAATTATGATTTATAAGAATAGCAAAATTACAGTTATGAAGTAGCACCAAAAATAATGTTATGGTTGGGGGTCACCGCAACATGACGAACTGCATTAAAGAGTCTCAGCATTAGAAGTTTCTCTTTTAAAACTAAATAGAATAACTAAATTATATTATAGAACTAAATATAGAAACTAAACTTCTCTTATAAAAAAATGTCTGAATTTGTAGTGATTGGTTTTGAACTTTCATAGTCTATTATTTTTCTGACACTATTCTATACTGTTAGGCCTGAACAAACTTCATCTTGAAAAGTGGCTCATCTTAGAAGGGCCATGAGGAATTCAAGATAAGATCTCACCTATCCTAGTACTTGGAAGGTCCCTAACCAGGCACCAGAGAATTAAGGACCAGCATTAATCCTGCATCCGTTGAAGGTGAATCAATTGTCTTGTATCCCTTAGATAAGGTCCCACCTAGCTTACGAAAGGGCCCATGAGGGATCCAGCCACTGGTCATCCAGTTCCCCTGTGCCAACCCTGCATTAGTTAATTATCAACCTATCCCATAGCAGCCTGGTTGGAAACTTGTGAACCCTGTTGTGATTACTATAAAAAGCTTGCTTCCAAGGACGTTTAGGGCACACATTTTGGTTCTCACTGTGTGGAAACAGCATGTGGCTCCCACTCTAGACTTGAATAAAGGCTCCTTGCTTTTGCATCGTAACTGGTGGTCTCCTGGTGGCACTTGGGTGAAAGGGGATTTTGAGAACGGGCACAATAATACTATTGAAAAACTAAGTTCTTTTTAATACATATCTTAATCCTCAGAATTTGCTGTACATTGGCCTATTCTAAAGAATGGGGACTTTATACATAACACAAACCCTAAGGATATTAGTAATTGAAAATTCATTATAAAAATTTCTAGACCACTGTTTTTGAGATGGCAAATGAAAACGCTATATTGTCTGAATTCTCCTACAAACATTCTTTGAAAAAAATAATATAGGCTTTTGGTTTAATTGTCCAATTGGCATGTGGTATCTGCACCTATAAATAAAACATATTAGGATGTTCTGAATACACGTGAGTACACATTGTTAGGCATAAAGTGGTAACCCAGTGTATCCATCATCTTAACTTTGTATCAGTTTTCATGGTGAGTACATCCCATTTGCTGTCTTTCATGCAACTTCATGTACATAATATCTTCTGGTTATTTATATTCACTATGTGTGTCATAGAACAATAAAAGTCCTTTCTAGATTTTTAAGACAAGGAATCAAATTACACTCTATTTTCCTCTAGATATAAATTTACTTTTTCATTGTCTGTATATTTAAATCAACGTTTGTCTATCATAGTAGTTATTGATACCCTAATTACTAAAATTTTTGAAACAGGATTTCCATTTGTAGCTCTAGATCTCCTGAAACTAAGTAGACAAGTGGCCACAAACTCCCAGAGATCCACCTGTCTCTTCCTCCTGTAATAAAGATGCCCACTATACACTACTGTGCATGTGTATATGTGTGTGTGTGTGTGTGTGTGTGTGTGTGTGTGTGTGTGTGTGTATGCATACATACCTATATTTGGAGAAAGCAAGAACTTTCCAGTTTCTCTACCACCTAACTGTACAGTTCTCAGGTTAGCAATGACTTAGGTAAATTCATTCTTGAAAACAATAGAAAAGTGCCCCAATTTATGGAACAAACATGCTCTTATTTCTAGTTGTTGCTTTGATTTTTACTCTTGGAATACTTTTTATTCAGTAACAGAATAATCTTTTAGAACAAATGTTAATATAAAATTTAACTCTTAAAATAAAACTTATTTCCAAATCAGCACAAAAGCTGTAGAAATATTTTACATAGGTAGAATTGAAAATTAAACTAAAACTAAAGTCCCATATTTCAAAATAAATGGGTATCCTTAAATTTTGTATTTTATAATTTTGAAGCCACTGTTAGAACTTTGCAGGTGTACTTTTAACAAGGAAAAAAAGGGAGTACAAGTCAGGATAAGGTGGTGGGTTGTGCATGTTAATTAGGGTCTCCAATGGGGGATTTCTGATTGCTGGGCTTTGGTGTGCTGAGGAAGGGACCTGTTGTTCAGTCTCAGAACTGATTTTATGGCCAAATAAGGGAATTGGTCTTGGTGGCTATCTTTAGGCATGTGGCCTAATGGTTTACTAAGAAAGGGGGAAAGAGGCAGTATAGGACCTGCTGGAGCCATGTTTGTACCCTGCTGAGTCCTTTTATTCAGAGGACAGACGCCATGTCTGCCTGTTAATGCCCTACACTGTCCATGGTGAAAGAACAATAATGCTATTAGCATTAAAAATTGAAATAGAAGAATTCTAAATACTTCTTATGTATTATTAATTGTAATTAACAAGTGACGCAGCTGTTTCTGAAGAGTAGAAAAGAAATAACATATTATTTAAAAAGAACCAAAAGAATGACACAACTAATTTCCAATAGAGATTACATGAGTGCAAGTCGTTGTAAGAGGTGTACAGTGTGTACAATAAATATTGTTTAGTTCACATTGGCATTGTATACAGATATACAGTATACTAAGTGGGAATTTTTATTTTTAATATATTTATATTATTTAAACCAACATTAAATTTAAATATGTTTTGATCGTATTTTTCCCCTTCTCCAAATCCTTCCGGATTCTCTCCCCCTCCTTACTCAGCCTACCATAACTGTTTCCTCAGAAAACTATGTATATCTAATACAATAGCCAATAAAGCCCCTTAAAACCAAGAAAACAAAATAAAACTTCACTCAAAATGAAAATCAAAGCAAACAAACAAAATCTAACAAATTGTAATGAAATAAAAGCATACACACAAAAATCTGTGGAGTCCATTATATATTGGTCAACTACTCCTGAACATCAGGCCTGTCCAGGAGTGGTTGATATACTCAGTGACACTCTATTGGAGAAAACTGATTTTCCCTCTTTCAGCAGAAATAAGTGACAGCACAGTTGTTAACCTTTATCCTAGTGGCCAGGTTTTCATTCATTCATTCATTCATTCATTTACTCATTTTTTTAATGTAAAAAAATAAAAGTAATAAGACAAAACAAAGTCTATCATACCAACATTGTACAAGACAAAACAAAATAATAAAGAGAGCCCAAGAGAAGGTACTAGAATCAGAGACCCAGTTGTTGGAACACTCGGAATCCCATATAAACACTAAACTTGAAGCCACAGTATAAACTCAGAGAACCTGGTACAAACTTTTGCAGGCCCTAGGCATATTGCTTTGGTTTCTGTCAGTTTATGTGAGCTCTTCCTATGTTGATTCAGAGAGCTTTGTTTTCTTGGTGTCCACCTGTAGCTGTAGATCAGGGTAAAAGACAATATATTCTTTGGCTAATTCAATCCCTGGTCCTAGTCATGGAGTGTTTTGGCCTCTGTACAATCTAATCTTCAAGATGCTAGCTTGGACCTGGAAGGCTTCAGCCTTCATACAATAATGTTTCTACCTCCAAGACTTACTGATAACAGAACTCACTCTGACTAGCTGTCTTTAAACTCAGAGCTGTACTGAACTCAACTGACTCTTCTGGTTGACTGATCCAACTCACTCAATGTTTTGGCTAAGACTCTTCTCCATGCTTCTGGTTCAAACTGACCTTCTGAAGTGACTGACTGTTTGCGACTGAACTCTTCTGCCTTTAGCTGACTCTGGCTGCCTCTCTGACTGCCTCTTCAGACTGACTCTGTGTCTCTGCTTCAGAATTAACTTTCTGGAAATAAGCAACTTTCATCATCACTGTACGATATGTAGACAGGTGGAAGGATGAAAAACAGAGGTATCTGATATTATGGCATTCATAGGTTTCTCTGAATGAAATAGCAAACTGAGTCATATTATAAAATATTATTTTTGTCTTTTTTAATGATACCATCTAATGTCATGTATTTCAAGTTGGCACTTCCATCCATATGCCATTATACTTTGTTCTTGTTCATCCCACTCCCCCATACCCTCTGCTCTCTTTTTATGATTCTCTTACTCCTCTCAACTATCCACACTTCTGCTTACACCTGAGACATTTCCACTGACCGCTCTTGTCCCCCCCCATCTCCTCATATAGAAACAAAATTCTTGATTCTGAATATGTGAGAAAGCATGTGGCATTGGCCTTTGAAAGTATGGCTTATTTGCCTTTACATAATGGTCTCCTGTTACATCTGCAATCCTACAAATATGAATTCACTTTTCTTCATGGTCTACTAAAGTTCCAGACTGTGTCATCTTTTATCTAATCATCTCTTCATAGATGTCAGGACTGGATACAAATGTTGGCTATTGTAAATAATATTTACAGTATTATTGCATATTATATTTATGGAGTAAATTATGGAGTGAAAGTATCACTGTTCTTTGTTGGATTGAAATCCTTTGGGTATTATCTTAATACTTTTTTATTGCTGTAAAGAGACACCATGCCCAAGAGAACTTATAAGAACAAAATTAATGATAATAAAGTTGAGTGCTAAAATGAAAGAAAAACTCATCTGAAGACTTCTATTTTTTTAAGTATAAACAGTCTCCCTTTCCTCCTTATTATGATTACACATTTTTATATTATCATTTCCCGCTCTGTTCACTAGCCATCATCAATACCTTAATCAAACATGTTACTTCAAATAACAAATTTGTACTTAATGTTCCCTGAGATAGGATTGAAACTTTTAACTAGTATTGGTGTATAAGACCCAATATTCTATTTACAGTTTGTACTTAGGCATTTTCAATCTGTTTTCCAAGGTGAGATTATTATTATATAGAGATGTAGTATTTGTATTATGTTTTATTTGAATCCCTTATTTGGTAGAAGAGATGGCTCAGTGGTCAAGAATGCTTGTTGTTCTTACAGAGGACTAGCGTTGGGATCTCACCACACACATAGTAGGTTGCACTATTCATAACACCATTTCCAGAGCATCCAACACCCACTTCTGAAACTCTGAACTCATGGGCAACTGGAATGTTTATGGTAATAAACATTCCATTATTTTAGAACGGAACACTCATAAACATAAAATTTTTTTTTTAATTCTTTATTACAGAAAAAAAAAAAACTTCTAAACATGGTGGTTCAGAGCTATAATTCAAATATTCAAGAGGCTCTCCTGAGGTATATAGTGAATTGAGACCAGTCTGTGTCGCAGTGTGAGATTCTATCTAAAAAACCCCATTAATAAATAAATTTACAAGTGAATAAAGAGGAGAAAACTGCTGGTGTTGGGTGAACTGATATTTTGCCAGTAAACATCCTGCGAATTGCATTTTTTTTCATTTTATCCATTCCCATGTAAAACTCTATAACAAAGGAGTGATTTACTGGCCTATTTCATTCTAGTGATTGGCTGTGTTTGCCTGGGAATTTTTCACCTTAGATGGCTCATAAATCGAGTCTGATGGCGGCTGGGCTGGTAACATTTTGAAAACATTTTTTACTTACATTTCTAGCCTGGGAATGTCAACTAATTAGATAAAATAAGCATCCCCCTGCCTATTTCTGCTTACTGTAAACTTGTGGGCTCTTCATGCTGTTTTCAGGGTCACCAGACTTCCTCTATGGCAGCCACCAGCTCCCTGCACATGCCTTCCACAGACAGGCAAGATCTGCAGCTATGGCCTTTCCTTGCTTCTTCACAGTCACAGTATACTGCCTTATTCCTTTTGTATTCTGTTTGCTGAGGCTGACACAAAGTTCACCCACATATACCTGAGGAGGTACTGTCCCCGCTTTGGATGTAAGCAACGTCAAATAATTTGCAGACATGGTTGCCAACCAGGACTGAGCTACAGATTAGCTTTATAGGTTTAGCCATTTACTATAGTGAAGGTGTGAGCTTCTAAAGATCCTGGTCTTGTCTTTCAGGGATTCTGTTTCATCTGAAATGAGTCAGTGGGTAACATCCTTCAGTGGGCTGAAGCAACACAGTTAAAGTTTCTGATAGCTGTGTTCCCCTTGAAGCAATTTTCCTGTACCAGCCACTTCCTGATGCTTCCTGTGCTTCCTCAGCAGCTGGGGCATCAATTGTCTTGAATTTCACTTCCACTCAAAGCAATAATGTGTTATTGATGACCAGACACGCAAGGTTGGCATTTAGAAAATCTGCAAGGCAATTGTTTTGCTTCTTCCACCCATTAAACTGATTAGAGAAGATTAAATGTAATATTTGTTTGAGACCAAATAACACAGGACTTGGCAGACGATACAAATTAGGGCTTGAAAATAGTTTTATTCAGTGTCAAATGAAAAAGTGATATACAAAGTGGTGTTTTTATAATTCCACCAACGTTTGAGCAGAGCATCTATTGATTTTTTTTTTTTAAGTTGGCTGCCATTTAAATCGGGCAATTAGTTAAAGACTGCGAATAAGCAAAATCTTAGTGTGCTCCTGCTGGGGCCCTGTGACTAATTTAAATCTTTAAAAGCCACAGATTTTAAGTCTCTAGAGAGACAGCTCAGAGACATTTGTCAGATCTGATATGCCTATAGTTTCAGGGGGAAAAAAAAGCTCTCCTCAAATACGTCTTTTAAGGCTAATAACAATCTAATTTTAGACAGAGTGTGGTTGCCACTACCAGCTGAAAGCATTTTGTGGATTTTAAAAGCAAATTGAATTGCAGAAAGACAGCTAATGTAACTGTACCATCTGTGGTTCTCATAGGATTATTCAGCCCAAACCAATGTAACCCTCAAGGTAACCAATACAAGAAGGGGTAAAATGTGAAATCAGGTACAACTCATTTCACAATTTAATACACACACAAAACTATTGATCTTCTTGGTCCAAAAAAATATTGTTAAGAACTAAAATTACCTTAATAATTTTACACATCATATTTTCTGAAGTGGTCTGATGGTGCTGTCTCCTTTTCCACATTTATCCTATTTGACAAACTGGGATACTTAAATAGCATGGATATTATTACCACCTGTGATGCAGAATTAGGTTTTTAAATAAAAAGTCATGAATACAAACTTTGCTCTGCTCAAGAGTTTTACATTTTAAACCTTGCATTTAAGTTTGGCATTGGGTTTTGGTATTCTGATAATTATTTCCCTTCTAACTTATATGGAAATGTTCTTACAAAAATTGTGTCTCCAATAGCTAAAATTGTGGTGTTATGCTTATTTACTGTTAAAACTCATAAGACACACATATGATGTACATTAATACATGCAGAAAAATTACCATATGCATAAAATTAAAATAAACAAATCTTTTAAAAATTAAAATAAAAAATAAACATAAATTTATGATGGAAATGTTTTCCTCCTCTAAAAATGATATTGCAAACTGAAGATCTGTGTTAAATCTACCAAAAAAAAATTCACAATCATATAGTACATTTTTTCTTTTATTGAAATTGATTCTTAATCCACCATGTAAACAAACAAACAAAAACATGATCATATCACAAGATGCTGAGAAAGCTTTTGACAAAATCTAACACCCATTCATGATAGTCAAAATATCCTTATTTGCAGATGATATGTGTGTGTGTGTGTATATATATATATATATATATATATATATATCCCAAAAATTCTACCAGGGAACTCCTACAGCAGATAAACAACTTTGGCAACGAGGCTAGCTACAAGATGGCCAACTAACTCCAAAAAATCAGTACCCCTCTTGTATACAAATGACAAATGGACTGAGAAAAAAATGAGAGAAACAGCTGCCTTAACAATAACCACAACTAAATAAGGTACTTTGGGGCGACTCTAACCAAACAAGTGAAAGACTTGTATGACTTTAAGTCTTTGAAAAAAGAAATTGAAGAAGATCTCAGAAGATGAAAAAAATCTCCCATGTTCCTGGATTGTTAGGATTAACATAGTGAAAATGGCCATCTTACCAAAAGCAATCTACACATTCAGTGCAATCCTTGTCAAAATCCCAATACGATTCTTTACAGATCTTGAAAAGACAATATTCAACTTTATATGGTAAAACAAACAAACAAACAAAAACCCAAGATTGCTAAAATGATTCTGAAAAATAAAAACACTTCTGGAAGTATTGCATCACTCCTGATATCAGGCTTACTGTAGAGCTATAGTAATAAATACTGCATGGTATCGGCGTAAAAACAGACACACTGACCAATGGAACTGAATCAAAGATCCAGACAAATACACACACTTGTGGACATGTGATCTTTGAGAGAGAAGCCAGAAATATACAACAGAACAATGGAATATTACTAAGCTATTATGAAAAATGACTATATGAATTTTACAGGCAAAATCTTGGAACTAGGAAAAATCATCCTGAGTGAGGTATCTTAGTTACAAAAAGACAAACACAGTATGTACTCACTTATATGTGGATATTAATTGCTAAGCGAAGGAAAAATGTACTAGCATCCACAGACATAGAAAAATTATGCAGGAAGAAGTGACTCAGTTGGAAATTGAACAGAGGGTGCAGGTGGAATGGGGGAGGGCAGGAATGGGAATGAAGGGGACCCAGAGGAAGAGAGGAACTGAGAAAGAAAATATAGAGAGAGACTACAAAAATTGGGAGACAATTAGGGGGCTATTTGGAGACCTAGTGCAGTGGAAACTCACAGGAATATATGAGGGAGGTTCCAACAAGGATCCCTAGTAATCGGGGACAGGGAACCTGAACAGGCCATCCTCTATGGCCAGGCAAGGCTTCCAGTGGTAAGATGGGACACCATGCCAGCTACAAAACTTTTGACTTATGGACTATCTGTCCTGCAAGATCATTGTTGACAACGAAAGGCAGAACTCCATGCCAGATGAGGGAACCCTTGCCTGAAACTTCAGGCCAGGCCAGGAACTAGAGACTGGATAGCCCAGAAACAATTTTTAAAGATGTTACACTCGGCTTATAGATCAGTACCAAACCCACTCCTCACCAGAGAGGTCCTCTCCAACAGCTGACAGGAGCCTTGTGGGAGGGGGGCAAGGACAGATTAAAGATTGTACAGAGATTCAGGGGATCCCACAGAAGAGGGAGAGGAAGGATGGCAGAAACCAGATGGGCTGAGGACACCAAGGAGAGCAAGCCCCATATTGTCAACTGACGAGCAGTCTTAGAGGTCTGAAGCCATAGACATGGAATCTGTAGTATCCTCTAAATACATATCATGGCTGTCTGGATTTGTGTCCTTGAAAAACTCCTATATAAGGTAGAGTGAGGTGTCTTTGACAATTTTACCTTCCCTTGAGACCCTTTTCTCCTGCTGGGCTGCCTGGCCCACTCTTCTTGTAGCGATTGGTGCCTGGCCTTGTTCAATGCTGCTATACCATGCCTTGATTGTGGTGTAACCCTGGGGAAGGGGGGCACAGTTCTTTTCTGGTTAGAAGGGTGTATGTTTGTGGGTGGTGATGAGGGCAGATCGGGAGAAATGTGGGGAGATTGGGTTCAGAGAGGGGAAGAGGAAGATCAGGATGTATTCTAAAAGTTGTATGAGAGAAAAATAAATAAATAAATAATTTTTTAAAGAAAGAAAGATCTTAGAGATCTTCTGAAGTCTCTTTTAGCAAAGGGACAATATTCTATTTCCTTATTTTCAGTGAGTAGAAGTGTCTTCTGATTTCAATTTTAATCTGTATTTGCATATCAAAATGTCTTCCAATTACTAAGAAAAATAATGATTAATTTTATGAAATAAACTCATCATTTGTAGATGAATAGCTAAACCTTAGATTAGAAAGATGGTTTCTGGAGCAGTTCTGTTCATTTTAATTACCTCTCGCAACAGGTGGAAGTAATATAGGTAGAATACACCATTTATTCCTAGTTCACAAATTTTCTGCTTAAGCCATGAGATTCTGAACCTAAAATTACAGTCACAGTCATGTAGTCAATAGCTAGAGAGGTTGAATCCAAGTTATCAGAATCTTATTGGTCCAGAATTAATAAAAGAAGGCTTTTGTCCAAATAAAAAACAGAACAATAAAAACAAAGTTCTCATGCATAGATAGCATGCAGTGCTATGAAGTGCTGTCATGTGGCCATAACAAGTCTGTTAAGTGCACAGCAATTGCAGTTACCTGAACATGACACGTGCAAAGCCAAAATGGTTAAAAATTTCCTCATGAGTAGAGAAGGGGCTACTAAGAGCCCACTCCTAGCTGAGGGGGTGGCTTATGGCTACTGCAGAGGGAGAGTAAGTTTTCCTTAACAAGTGGTCACTGGCAGATTGTCCATGCTATAGTGGATAATGTCACACCCATACATATATGGGCAGCTCCAGCTGGATTCTGTAGATTATACAAAGGGCTACATGAAGATGAAAGAGTCATATACTGAGGAACTAAAGCAATTAGAGGGAGGCAAAAGAGGGTAGATATGATTAAGATGCAACAGATATATTTATGAATTCTTTCAAAGGATTAAAGAAAAAACAAAACTCAAAATATCTTACTAGAGAAAGTAATTTGTCTCTTAAAACGCAAGGAAGAAAATGTCAAAAGTGTACCAAAGTAGAAAGTAATACATAAAATGGCCACGATAAGTCCCTATGCACCAACAATTACACTGAGTATATAAATTAATTATGTGTTCCAATCAGGAGATACAAAATACATGAGTGAATTGAAATAACAAAAACAAGAAGATACAGCTCTACAGGAACAGATTCATTTTCCCTGCAAGGATACAAATGAATTGGAAATGATATTTGGAAAATATTTCTTGCAAATGGAAAATAAAAGAGAGTAGGAGCAGCTGTGATTACTTCAGGCAAACAGGGCTCATATTTAAAATTAGAGACCTTCTTTATATGGTAATGAGAGGATGGAAATAAGGGATTGATGACAATTGTTAATTGTATGTATGCCAGCGCTCACATTGGTGTATATGAGTGTATGAAACAGTTATTAGCAAATGTGGAGGCAGATATAAACTGCAATGAAAAAAATTAAAACACTATAGCCAAATGTAAACCAGCCAGAAAGAAAACCATATGGAAAATATAGTATACCATGTTCTCTAGACCCCTGTTTCTTAAACTATGAGTCTCAATGATATACTTTTCTCAACTGCACAGAAAAAAATTACTGAAGATACATCATATGTAAGGTCATAAAACATATCTCACTAGATGCATAACAGTTAAAATTGCAACCAATGTTTTATAATCATAGCATAATAAAAGTATACATAAATGATAAAAATAATTTTGTAAATTTTACATACAGTTGTTAAAAAAAAAAAAAAAAAAAAAGGAGCAAAAATTTGCCAGGCAGTGGTGGTGCATGCCTTTAATCTCAGCACTTGGGAGGCAGAAGCAAACAGATCTCTGTGAGTTCCAGGTCAGACTGATCTACAGATAGAGTTCCAGGACAGCCAGAGTTACAACAGAGAAACCCTGTCTCAAAACAACAACAACAATTCAAGAAAATGGAAAATTTAAAAATATATTTAAAAGAATACAGCATACCAAAGCTCAAGGAGACAACAGAAGTAGATCTAAAAGGGGAGTATACAGTAGTCAATGTCCAAAAAAAAAAAAAAAAAAAACAAAAAGAAAAAAACAGATCATAAGCTGCAATGTAACTCAAAGTAAGCACTCCCTAAATCTTAGTTCAAGAGAATGAAATAAATCATAATCTCAAGACTATAAACAAATGAATGGGAATTATAAATACTATTAAAAAGATAACCAAAATTAAAAGTTGCTTATTTGAAAAGATAAACTAAATCAACAAGCCTTGGGGCAGACTAAGAAACAGAAAAGAGAAAATACAAATGAATCAAAGAAGAGGATGATTATTACAATGGTATAGTACTATAAATAATTAAAATTCTTCCCATATTTTCTATATCAAAAATGAATAATCCAGAAAATAGGTAACATTTCTAGAAATGTACAGTTGCTAAGATACAAAATCTATGTACACATTTGTGAACAGATAGTAGATAAAGAAAATAGCATATATGTATACAATAGAATAATAATAATACTAGGTCTTGAAACAAGAGGAATTTCTTTTATTTGAGGCAAGAGATGAGCTTGGAGAAGATGACAATAAGCTAAATAAGTTAAGTACTAAAAGTCAATATATGGTATTAATAAAAGACAAATTGATTCAGAACACTGAATAGAAAAGTGTTTATCGAGTTAGAGAGGGAATGATTGAAGAACTAAAAGATGCTAGCTGAAGGTTTCCAAGTTTTGCTTAAACAAGAGAAGTATATGATTTACTACACAGAATACTAAATGTAACATATAACGACAATGTATTTTTTGTTTTTTGTTTCATTGTTTTTTGAGACAGGGTTTGTCTGTTATAACTCTGGAACTCAGTCCGGAGACAAGGCTGACTTTGAACTCACGTAGATCTGCCCACCTCGGCTTCCTGAGTGCTGGGAATAAAGGCGTGGTCTACCTTTTGGTTTATATTCCAAATTTATGGAGAAACATTATGAACTTCATTAAAATAATGTAACATGTGTGTGTTTCTCAAAATACTTAATTATGAATGTACTCTCCAAAAAGAAATAAACAGAGAGCTAACTCTGGAAGTGAATATTACCTAGTGCATAAAGATCTCAAAATTTCATCTAGTCACTCAACAAACATAGTCAAATGTCACTGAAAACTGAATATTTTTATGAATATTTAATTATAAATATATTAGCCACATTAAAATAAATGTGTAAATGTGGAACTTTAGTAGATTTATTTAGTTATTTCAGAAAAAATATGATACATATCATATTGTTTTATAAATATAACTTTCCAATGAAACTAATTTTTAAGAAAGACTATCTTAACAAGTTACATCAGAATCTATGTGATTCAGTAATAAGATTTAGATTATCCCTGAAAAGGCGAATCTCTTGAATCTTGCTATGTGTTTCATTAATGTTCTAACAAGTAAGGAAGGCTATTTTTCCACAGAAAGGGTCCATAAGTCCCCATATATCAGGGAAGTGACATTTGGGCTAGCGGTCAGAAGCTAGCTAGTATTCAGAAAAATAGATAAAGATATAGAAAAAGGTGAATGAGATTAGACACATCAATAAATTTGCTTCTTAAAATCTACCAGTATTATGGTTTCTCTTTAGTATTATATTTCTGTTGGTAGAAAAATATTTGTTAAAAATAATAAACACTGAATATATCTACTGAAAAACAAATCATAAATCTCCTGTGCTTATTTCAGGAATTCCAGTATAAGCTAATTTCTGAGATTAACACTACCCAGTTTCCTTTTCTCCTGTTCTAAATTTACCATCACTTTACATTCACCGTCATTCTCTCAGTCCACTTTCCCCAATCACATTCTGCACATTCAGACACATACACATACATCATAATGTTCATGATGATGATGATATGGAAAGCAAAGAGAAAAATATCTGATATCAGCCTCTGATTTCCAAACATAACATACACATACACAGGTAGACACACAAAAGCACATTCACCACACACACAAAGTATGCAAGTAAACAAATACAAATTTAATATTATATTTAATATAATAGAAGTATTTTTCACAATAACATTCAATATTGTGCCCAATTATTTCTGCCTTTTCAAATGCATTGAAAGATACATATTTTGGTTTTCAATGACTTCCATCTCAGATATTTCCACAACCTTCTAAAACTGCAAGGCAAATATCTACAACACAAACATGCAAAAGAGACCTTTGAAGAGATCCAACCAATCTCATACAGATATTTTCTGAAAATGAATATTATCATATCAATTATTTTTTCAACTTACCAAGTTCTGTTTCACATATATTTTCATATAATCAAACAAAATAAACTAAAACTATTATAATTTTTGAGAAGATAAAAGTGACATTTTTGTTTATAACACAAATTAAATTCATCTTTGCCCTTAATCCCCTTGTTTGATGAATTAGAAATGAGACAGAAATTACAAGATGATATAAAAATGTGAGTATATGTTAACTCTTGTTCAGCTGATTTCAGGCAAAAAACAATACAATTGAGTGGTAAATATCTTGACTCTATTGTCTAACCTTTGATAAATGTTGTTAATATTGAAAGTATATGTTTTTTCAGTGATCATTGTTGAGAGATATAGGAGGCTGAATAAGGGGTTCTAAAGATTCCAAGGTACTAAATCTTGGCATCTGTGAATATTACTGTATATGTATAAAATGACCATCGAGACATGGTTACATTTAGGGCTAGGAAATGATGAGATGGTCCAGCTCTGTCTAGACGGTCAGTAAATCTAATCTTCTAAAAGTGAGATAAAGGATTTTGGCTACAGAACAGGAATAAGAGGTGATAAGATGGAAGGAAACTGTTGAGAGCAATGAACTTGTGGAATTGAGGAAGAGTAAGAGGATGGAATTCAGACTTTGCTGAGAAAAACAACCTTGTCTTTCAGAGCAGTGTGTTTTGGCTTCATTAGGTTCATTTCAGATATCTGGTTATAGAACTATAAGAGAATAAATGTATGTTTTCTAAATATCTGTTTGGGGTAATTGTCTATAACAAAGACAGGTCAATGCAGCATGTAATAAAAGTTTCTGGTGGGGTGAAAGTTGTGTTACACAGGATAGAGCACACAAGGTTTTCATGTCAGAAATTTTCTTATAGAGGAGATTAGTGTCCAACAATGCTTATGAAGTACAGATGAAAGCTTTCATATCCTAAATATTGCCTTTGTGAACAGAACCCTACATCACCTGTGTTTACCAATGTCCTTAAATCATATTGACTTTTTTATTAGAATTTGGTAATTGGCACTAAAATCCCAATTGTTAATCACAAAATCTCAAGCCTTCTATTTCAAAAGTAAACTGATATTCTTTTTTATTCATCTTCAGTTTTCAAAACCCTGAACATCAATAAGATTTCTGAAGAGGAATCAAAGGAGAAATTCAATATTTGCAGGTATATCCTACATTTAATTTATTGTAAGATTATATATATCTTATTCCCATCTACTTTTGTCCAGTTTTTCTATATGCACAAATTCCAGTGTTAGTAAACATTCAGAAGCAAATTTATAAGGGAAAAATAACAGCTATCAAAGATGGATTTGATGCGTTCTAGAAGAGACATTACTATAGTGATGATTCTAGATTTAATTCATACTTTCAAAACTTAAACCTTATCTGTTCATATCAGTTAGTACTCATACTTACTAAGAAGGTAATAAACAGGCACACACACACACACACACAAACACACACACACATGCAACCCTCGCACAAATGCATCAGAGGTAAGCATTGATTGGTAGGTATATTTCTCCTTCCTAGATGATATACAAACAGGTGAAATTGTTTCCAAAAAGTCATGTTTTTATTCCTAAAGTCAATAAGGAAGGAATTGTTGTCATAGAGTAGAGATACACACTGATTATTTTTAAGCTACAAAATTTCTTATAAATCTTTATCATGAGGTAAAAAATGACATCTAACTGTATAAACACATACTTCCCTTGAGCTTATTTCTTTACAATTCTGCATTACACTTCAGTCTATGGGCGGGGGTGGGGGACGCTAAGATGCTTAAGAAAAGTTTGACCATAATGCAAGGTGTGGAATAGATAATAACTACTACAGTCATTTTTTCAAGGCAAAGATGATAATGGTTTATTTCCACTTACAGAGAAATATTTATATTGACTGAATCTTGAAGTCTTTCTCAAGATTAAGAAAACTCAAGTATTTTTTGAGAACACTTATTGCTGGATGTCTTTACTCTCCTGTAATTACCACATGTTTAAATCATTTTGTTCATGGAGACATGAGAAAGAACCTCACTCGGAGACACATGCTCTCTTATTAAATATATGTTGCTTTGAATTCCAGCCCTACTTACTGATGAAAGCGTTTGTGTCCAATGGACTTCAGGAGCTCATTATGCCTCTTCTAATTTTGGGTAGATTTTAAAATGATGCCTAGGTTAACAAATCAATATTACCTTCATTATACCAGGACAAATCAAAACTATGGTTCTGCCTACACAGTGGTTATTAAAACAAAAGAAAACAAATATAAAAGAAAAAAATAGCTGTTTTTGAGCAAACATTCAGGTTGTTTATTATGTGGAAAATAGATAAAAATTCAATGGTAAGAGAGGTGCTGTCATAGAAGGGCTATCAGAGAGGTAAACTCTTCTCTTAGGAGGTCAAGAATATTGTGTTCTCAGTCTGATTACAAAACATCATAATGTAACTGAGAGTTTTCTCTTCTCTTCCCAGTCATTCCTGGATTTTAGTGAATATTAGAGTAAAGTGAGGTTTAAATACAAGATGCTCAAATTAAAACAGGAAACAAACATGATGACCTCGACCTGAGCTGGTTAATTCTATCTGCAAGGTCCAGGGCAATCAACATTGCAACAGTACCTTGGCAGAACTCTCCTTTAGCTACTTCTGTGCCTTTGTATCCAGTCAATGTTAGTGAACTGGAAATTTTAGGACCTCAGGATATTTTGCCACCATATTAATGTTTTTGCCTCTAAAATTGAATTGAAGAAAGTTGGATAATATAGCTCAAGACTATTCTATACACTCAATTAGGCCACACAAGATTTTATTTACTTAATTCTAATTTTAACGATGAAGAAGTACAGAAAACTCAATAGACAAGACAATGCAATTAGTGAAAGATTGACACACAGTATCAATTTATGTATCTACTAATTTTTTATGTGTAATTTAGAAATCAGGTAATAAGTTCCAGGCAATTACTACATTTTATTATTACACAGTGGAAGCATTCTACTCCATGATTTTTCAGTAAATCTACTTTCTTAGTATTTTTCCCAAATAAGATAAATTCTACAATGTAAAGAGCAAAGGCAGAACATCCTACTGATATCCTCTTTAACATAGCCCACTACCCGTTACCATCTATTCTTGGACACATAATAAATATGCCAAAACCAATAAACTGAGTTAGGTTTCAAATATTGCCACCTAAAAAATAATAACATGCTATAATTATGTATCAGGGGACCTCTTTGCCTTGAGTCTGGGTTGAACCTTTGAACTTACTTTACCATATGCAGCAAAATAAACTGTCAATTATATCTCTAAGCCTTAAGATCTATGGTCACCTGATTTCCTAGGAAAAACTTCAAGTACTGTATTGACTAGGAATGGAGAGAGTGGACAACCTTGACCTGTACCTGATTTTCAAGGGATTGTTTTGAGTTTCTCTCAATTTAAGTTGATGTTGCTATGGGCTTGATGTAAACTTCCTTATTATGGGTAGGTTTATCCCTTGTATCCCTAATATTCCAGGACTTTTATCAAAAAAGGGTATTAGACTTTGTCAAAGGCCTTTCCTGCATCTAACAATATGAATATGTGGTTATTGTCTTTTAGTTTGCTAATATGATGGATTATATTTAGTAATTTTTATATGTTGAAACATCCCTGCACCTCTGGGATGAGGCCTATTCAATCATGATGGATGATCTTTTTGATGTGTTCTTGGATTTGGTTTGCAAGCATTTTATTGGGTACTTTTGTATCTGTGTAAGAAAAATGGGCCTGTAATTCTATTTCTTTTTTTGATCTTCATGTGCTTTAGGTATCAAGGTAACAATGACTCTTAAGCTGAATTTGGCAATGTTCCCTTTTTCTTCCTCTCTATTTTGTGGGATAATTTGAGGAGTATTGGTATTGCAGAGTATTCACTACAGAAGATTGCTCAGACATAGGTTTAAGTCAATAGAAAGTCCTTGTTAGCCAGCTCGTGACCACCCTGGATGTTGGGATGCCAGTGTAGCCCGAAGCCTTTCTCAAGGTGAGATTTTAAGCACAAAAACCATATTATAGGTTGGCATACTTCAGGTAAAAAGAACAGTTAGCCAGAATTGTAACTAGAGAAGCTAAAAAGGATAGTACATATGATTCTTTCCCAAAACTATATGAATTTGACAGATGAGGCCTTTGTTTTAGTTTTGGCAGGAGGTGCTATCTACATGCTGAGTCTTACAGTCCCAATGGCACTTCCAACATGGAATCAATTGTGCTAATGTTTCAGGGCCTATTAAGGTTAAGGGCCCTGTTACATTGGTATTAACTCTTCTTTGAAATTCTGGTAGAATTATGTGCTAAAACCATCCATCCATCCTTTAGTCTTCTTAAGTTTGGAAATTTTAATAACTGCTTTTATTTCACTGGAGGTTATAGGTTTGTTTAAATTGCTTATCAGATGTTGATTTAAGAAAATTAGCCATTTCTTGTACATTTTCCAATTTGTTAGGGAACGGGTTTTTTAAATATGGCCTTATGATAATCTGGATTTTCTTGGTGTCTGTTATTATGTTCCCATTTTCATCTCTAAACTGAAGGAGATCAGGGGTACAAATTGGAAAGTAAGAAGTCAAAATATCTGCATTCATAGAAGATATATAATCATGCATGAGTAACCCTAAAAAAAGTTTCCACTGGGAAACTCTTACAGCTGATAAACTCTTCCAGCAAAGCAGCTGTAAACAAAATTAACTCACAAAAAATCAGTGGCCTTCTTATATATAAATGAAGAAAAATGACAAGAAAGAAATTAGGGAAACAACAGCTTTCATAATAGCCATAAATAAAATGTCATATGGTAACTCTAATTAAATGAGTGAAAGACTTGTAATATAAAACATTAAACTATTGATGAAAAAATTGAAGTTATCAAGGCATGGAAGGATCGTCCATGCTCATTCATTGGTAGGATAAATATAGTAAAAATTCTCATCCTACTAAAAGCAATATACAGATTCAATGCTATCCTATCAGAATTCCAAGACAATTCAATGCAACCCTATCAAAATTCCAAGACAATTCTTCACAGATCTTGAAAGGACAATTTTCAGCTTCATATGGAATCAAACACACATACAAAAAAATTAAAAAAAAAAAAACAAGATAATGAAAACAATCATGGATAATAATAGAATTGCTGAAGGTATCACTGTCCCAGACCTCAAACTGTACTACAGAGGTCTGCTAATTAAAACAGCATTTATTGGCACAATAACAGGCATGTGGATCAATGGAACTGAATCAAAGACCCAGATATAAATCCCCACACTTATGGACATCTGGTTTTGGATAAAGAAGCCAGAAAAATACACACTAGAAAAAAGGTAACATCTTCAACAAATGGTGCTGGTCAAAATGGACAGCTGCATGTAGAAGAATACAAATAGATTCATACTTATCCCAGTGTACAAAACTCTACTCAAAGTGGGTCAAAGATTTTAACATAAAATCAGATACACTGATCCTAATAGAAGAAAAAGAAGGGAATAGCCTTGAACTCATTGGCACAGGAAAATATTTCTGAACATCTGTTTTGAACAGAACATCATTAGATGGGCATTAAGTTCAAAAATTAAAAATGGGACTTCATGAAACTGAAAAACTTCTGCACAGAAAAGGACACCAATATTTGGACAAAGCAGCAGCCCATAGATAGAAAGATACTTGTACCAATTCCATATCTTAGACTGGACAAATATCCAAAATATACACATAAGTCAGAAAATTAAATATCGATAAAATAAATAACCAAACTTAAAATATGGTAGAGATCTAAACAGAGAATCGTCATTGGAGGAAACTCACATGACAAAGAAATTGTTTTAAAATATTCAAAATCCTGAATCATTACAGAAATGCAAACCAACATTTCTTTGAGATTTCATCTTATACCCATCAGAATGTCTAAGATCTAAGATTAATAAAACTATGACACCTCAAGCTGTAGATGATGTGGAGTAAAGGAAGCACTTATCCATTGCTGGTGGAACTGCAAAATTTTACAGCCACTATGGAAATAAGTGTGTCCTTTTCTCAGGAAGACGAGAATCAATCTACCTCAAGATCCAGCTATATACCAGTCCTAATCATATACCTGAAGGATGCTTCATAGAAGGATGCTATCATTGAGACACTTGAACAACCATGTCCACTGATTCTCTATTCATAGCAGTCATACTGGAACCAAGCTGTATGTTTCTCAAAAGATGAATGTTATATTTATACAACAGAATATGATGCAGGAATTAAAAATAAAATCATAAAATGTGAAATTAAACACATAGAAATAAAAAACACATAGAACTAAAAATATCATCTAGGTGAGGGAACCCAAACCCAGAAAAAGAAATAAATATGGTAATGTATTTGCTTATATGTGTATATTACCTGTCATGTCAAGGATAATCAATCTACAATCAATAGAACTAAAAAGGGTATATATAGAGTAAGGGATTACAGGGGACAGATATAGCTCCCTAGGAAGGAAAATACAGTAGATATGAATGATGGATTGGGAAGAACTGGAATTTTCCAGTCCCGTGATTTGATTATATCTAATTGACTTTTTGGCCAAAGAGTACCTTTAGCAGACCAGGTAGCTTCCAAGGCTATAGGTTGCTGTCTAAAACCTAAGGGCAAGGCACCGTAGAAGAAGACAACAAGTACACAGTGTAATGAACATTGAGAAACTGAGCTGGTGTCTACATAATGCCTTCACATCTACATGCTATCATCTTTGGTTCAGGAAGGTACTCTGCATGCTACCAAAGGAGAAAGATAAACAGCAACCAAGCCACAAACCCTTTGACCTACAATGGTCAGCATGATATGCTAGGGAAATGGTTCAACAAAACTTGTGGGAATAACCAAACAATATATTTTTTTAATCAAAGTACAATCCAGGAGATGGAACCTCTACTGGACACAGCTCTGGTGAGCAAGACCTAGGACTAGATTTTTTAGAGACCTAGAGAAATGTTCAAAAACTACTAAAAGAATGTATATATTCAGTTATACTCACAGATCAGTGCCTTGCTCATCCATCACCAGAGAACCTTCCTCCTGCAGCAGATGGGAACAAATACAGAGACCCACAGTCAGACATTATATACAGAGTGAACAACCTCAGAACACATAGCTCTAAATGTGATGTCTCCATCAAATTCCTTTTTTCAGTGCATCAGGGACACTGCAAAATAGAAGCTGGAATGAGTATAAGTGCCATACTGAATGGAGGATCCCAAGAAAACAACTCCCTCTAAATCAACAAGATAATGCACATATGAACTCACAGATTGAGGAAGCATGCACAGGGTCTGCACAAGTCTGTACCAGATGAGGTCCTAGAGCAGAAGTGGGCACATTCCCCCATCCCTAAGACAGAAGCTATCTGCAATTGATAACTGCTTGAAAATGAAAATGGAGTTTTCTTTAAAGTCTCATTGGGGAAACAAAGTACTCTTAACTATAGGCTTCATGTCAGCAATAGTATGACATCTCATAATGTCATGCCAGGTCTTTCATTTGTTTGATTCTTCTAATTTTATCCATTTTTTAAAAATGTAACACACACACACACACAATTCTCTATTTTTACTTTACTGGTCCTTTACATATATATTATACCTTCTAGTTTATTGAAAGACCGCTGGCAGGACTCTGATAACTAATCTTCATCAGACCCACAAAACTTTCTGATTTGCTCCAACCAAGATATGTTATGCCTAGACTAAACAATGTAGCATGAAATATCTCAGACAGATGCCAGGTTTATGCTTAAGTGAATCCAAAGCAGAGAGCTTGTACCCAGGGAGGGGGTCCTAATTAGAAAGCAGCACCTCAACAAACTCTAGGAAACCTGACTTCACCAAAATATGACCCGCAGGGGGAAGTTAAAAGTATTTGTTGTATTTACAGACACTTTTTTCCTGAGTGGATAGAAGCGTTCCTGACACAGACTAAAATTGTCCACTTAGTAGCTAAAAAGCTCCTCCAGGGACTGGTCCTCTGATTTGTTCTCCCCCTAACAATGGGGTCTGATAATGACCTAGCTTTTTAGTCAAAACACTTCAATTAATAGCTAAAGTTTTAGATATAATTGAAAATTTCATTATACATATATTGATCTCAGAGTTCTGGCCAGGTAAAATGATAAGCAGGACAAAAAACAAAAACAAACAAACAAAAAAAAAAACAATCACTAACAATACTCTATCATTATTAGAGTCCAGCAAAGGATGGCTAGGCCTCCTTCCTTTCCTTTGCTTTGTTTTGGCCTGCAGTACCCCATAGAGGGAAGAATTTTCTTCTTAGAAAGTATTATGTTTGAAAGACCTCCCCCACTGCTTCCTAGGCTCAGAAACCAGCAATTGAGAGAACTCTCTAAACATTTCTTTCCCAAGTCACTGCAGGAACTACAGGCACCACAGTCCTCCATATATTCATTAGACACTCCAAGAGTTCCAGCTGACCTTGAGTCCACCACAAGTTTCTCCTTGTTCCAGTTTGGTGATAGTGTCTTTGTCAAACAGGTAGCCAAAGGGGCATTGAAGCCATCTTGGAAAGGACCTTATGCAGTGATACTCTCCACTCCTATGGCTATGAAGGTAGCTGGCATTACACCATGGATCCACCACACCCAGGTAAAGACCCTGCTGCCACCTGGAATGTCTCTGGACTATGGACCCATTGAAATTAAGGTCCTATTGGGTTCTGGGATCTTTCCCTGCTCCTCTACCTCCCTCTGAGTCTTGTGTTTTCCATATGAGTATTCATGTGGGTATGTGTTTTCATATGGGTATGAATACAGGCTAATATCCAACATCCACTGACCTTAGGCCTAGACCTGGGAACTAAGAAAGGATAGTATTAGCTAGTGTGCCTATAGATCATATATATATATATATATATATATATATATATATATATATATATATATATATACACACACACACACACACACACACAATATAGTTTATCTTCTCAGATAAAAATACAGAACTTACAATTCTGTGCTTGTTCTGTGGCTTGGCCCCCTCCTTGCCAGAAACAAGAGAGTTTCCATTGCAAAAATTAGGGTTGTGAAACTGAGGCTTCCTTAAAAAATTCCTTTAAAAAGATTCTGGCCTTTGGGAAACAGGAAAGCCTAGAGAATCAGATTCTATGCTATAGGAAGGAACCCTAGTGATAGAGTTAGTCATCCTTCATCCAAAAATCAGCCAGGGTTGCTGGTTAAGCTTAGACACCTAGCCCCCATACTACATAGGGATAGGAACTAACCAGACCATCAGTCAGTCCATCGACTGATAAAACTGTGTCCAGGGACAGCCAAAATTAATATTAGAGGACTTATAAGAGGTTGAAACTTATCCACCATCCAAAACCCTAGATATTCTCCTCGTTCTCATGCCAGCTATTCTGCCTTATAAGTTAATTCATCTGGATACCCACAATATTACCAAGCCTCTGAGGCTACTTAATGTTGCTTAAGATGTTGTACCTGTTGCTGAACCCAGTGCCGGGATCGTTGGGGGTGGAGGTGAGCTGGCCTGGCGCAGAGTCATTGACGCAGACTCAGGGAGTCAGGTAAGCAGCAAAATCACATTTTTATTTCAGGAAGAAACATCCCCTTATAAACCCTCTCCCAGCGTCCCATTGGCTCCTGGATTGCAGGCTATTACTCTGGCTTTTTCGCATTGGCTTGCGTCTCCTCATGTCATCAGTCTCTGGGCTCCTTGGCAGGTTTTCCGGTTGGCTGGAACAGGGAGGCTTAACTGCGCATGTGTCAATGGCGGGCTTATTCCGCTCCCCCCCCCCCCTCCCTCCCCCCATACACACACAAGCCAGCCTTAAGTGGGAGTCCAGCGACGCATGCTCACAGTGTATGTGCGCTGTCTGGTAAACAGCACATGTGCACAGTTTGACAAGGTGCATATTTGTATGCTTGGTGTCAAGCCGAGCATACATGCCGTTTAGCAACAGGCGTTGTTCCTGCCACACTCATATACTAATTGTTTGACTAAGTAGGTCTCTTCTGATGTTTTCCGAACTAAATAGGTAGATCAGGACCTAGAGGTATTAAAAACAAACATTAGTTTCTCTTTAAGAAATGGTCCTACAAAATTAAAAAGGCATAGATTTACTTCTCATGAAAGAAAGAAAGAAAGAAAGAAAGAAAGAAAAGAAAGAAAGAAAGAAAGAAGGAAGAAGAAAGAAAAAGAAAAAGAAAGAAAAAGAAAAAGAAAGAAAGAAGGAAGGAAGCAAAACTCTTATATGACTTTGGTAAAAAGATGTTGTTTCTATGCTAATTGATCAGGACAAACTCTTGCCATGGTTGAAAAAAAATACTGGTGCAAGTATGTGTTTTTTTGATTCCCCCTGGAAACTATTGTGGT
Source organism: Cricetomys ansorgei (assembly GCA_026225945.1). Lineage (NCBI taxonomy): Eukaryota > Metazoa > Chordata > Mammalia > Rodentia > Nesomyidae > Cricetomys > Cricetomys ansorgei. The sequence continues at coordinate 18,920,123 of JAMJFZ010001131.1, read as the reverse complement.
ATCAGTACTGACTGGGCTTTTAATTCTCATTCTTATTGGATTAATCATGAGGCCTTGCAACTTAAGCTAAAACAGGATGAGCTCATGATTTGACTCCTTCACTAAGACCAGTGGTAGTTGTAATGGGGCCCCAGGCCTTAGTAGGCCCCCAGACCTTAACAAGACTGATTCCACAATGGAAGTGGCATTCAGGTTGTAAAATTCAGCATGTAGACAGCCAAAAATGAAAACACAGACCTAAAACATCAAAGTGTATATATATATATATATATATATATATATATATATATATATATATATATATACATGCTTTGATGGATTAGGTATATTTGATAGATATAGATATATAGATCTGGGAAAATCTCTTAAGTGTACTAACATTTCCTATCAGGTTCTGTAGTACTGCTTCTGGCTGTTTTTGTTACCTAAAGTATGTCAACACAGCATATGTTTTTTGCTCTTAAAAGCTCTCCCTGAGAAATGCTCAAGGCTATACTTGGATCCCTTCCACGAGGGTTGTCATCAGCTGGATAATAAAGACTTTCTATTTGCTTAAACCCATGTCCTTTCTGAGCAATCTTCACTGTTGAGTGAATACTCCACAACAGTTGGCCCTAAGAATGGTATAGAATTTGAGTGAGAAATCTAGATTTTAATAAATCCACATTATCCTTGGACATGATTACACAGGAAAAGTGGCTTGCCCTCAGAGAAGGCAACTTGTATTTGCTTGTGAAAATTTTCAGGGCACAACTGAGTTGGTAGCTGTCTTTGATCAATCTTATTAGTTGCTGACAGCTGAGTGATTTTGTCTTACAAGTAGGGGTCTAGGAAGGATACAAGAGCTCTTCCTATTGGCGCAATAGGTGGACACTTGAACAGCTTGTATGTAGCAAACAATTTCATAATATTTAATTATGATTGATTGATTGACTGGTTGATGCATAATTTATCTGTTAGTTATGAAAGCCAAAAATCTGTGTGATTTAAAATTAGCAAAATACATATGATTAGAATATCTAATTATCATCTTTATAGAGTGAACTTTTATTTTCTTTTATTGTTTCTAATCAAGATTTAATATGTTTGTAAGTTGTTCCATAAAAATAAAAAATTACACAATACTAATTGTTGCGGGGTTTTCACCAGAGAAGACTGCTTGGGCACAAAATACATCCTGGGTACAGCTGTCAAAACTGAAATAAAGACCTAACTCATCTAAGTTCATACAGTTCTAGGAAAGTCTCAAGATGTACTAACTTGTAGTTCTGCTTCTGCCGAACTGTTCTTGTTATAACAGAAGTATGTCAATTCAAAACATGGTATTTGTGCTTAAAAACTTATCCTAAGAAAAGCTCAGGGCTACACTGGGATCCTGAGCAGCCAATGTTGTTGCCAGCCTACTAATAAAGACATTCTATTGACTTAAACCCATGTCTAAGCAGTCTTCTCTAGTGAATTCCAGGCAACACATCCTTTGCTGGACTCTAACGAGAGTTGTGTTAGAGGGTTTTTTTTTTTTAATGTTTTGTTTATTATTTTTACCTGGCCAAAACTCTGAGATCTATGTGCACAGTGAAGTTTTTTAATATATGTCTAGATCTTGATCTATTAATTGAGAGGCTTTGGATATGAAAGCCAAGCCATTGTCAGACTCCATTGCTAGGAAGAAAACAAATCAGGTAACTAGTTCCAGGAGGAACTTTTTAGCTACTATTTGAACAGTTTTAGTATAGGTGGGGAACACCTCTACACACCCAGAAAAGGTACCTGTGAAAACTAGCAAGCATTTTCATCCTCCCAGATTCTGTGAAGTCAGTTTTCCTAGAGTTCTCCAGACTATTGGTCTCTCATTGGGACCCCTTCCTGGGTAAAGGCTCCCTGTTTTGTATTGACTTAAGCACAAACCTGGCATCTGACTGAGATATTTTATGCTAGGCTGTCCAGTATAGTGTAACCCTTCCTTTTCTATTATTACCCTTTCATTGTACTAGTGGATATTATTATTCCTTCCATGTATGTTCCTCCCCATGGTCTCTTAGTAATTTCCTGACCTTTATGGATATTCTCAACAAAACTTAATAGCCATGTATGAAAGAAAATATGTGACATCTGTTTTTCTGAGTCTGGCTTACAACACTAAGAACGACTATTTCCAGATCCATCCATTTCATTGTAAAATTCAGAGTAATATTTTACTTTATGGCCAAATATCATTCCATTGTGTAAATATTTACTTATCATTATTCAATTGTTAATCAAGATTTTACAACATATATTCTGATTTTATTAAACTTTAAATATAAATCAGTATTTAACGTCCAATGATACCCATGCATTGTAAGATGCCCTGCATGTACCTAAGTAACATACAAAACTTGCAATCTATCCCTCTCTTTCTTTAATACTAATAATCACAAAAAATGTGTAAATCTTTTTAATTTAATGTAATATTTTGCATTTTATGAATACATGCAATATTTCCATCATTTTTTCTTGTGTGAATTATTCTCACAATTTATTGGGAATCTTACTATTTTCACTTGAAAAACATATTATTTCTTTTATTCAGAGAAAGTAATTGTGCCTGTCTAAAATGACTAGTCTGTCTTTTCAAAAAACTGTGCTTAAGATAATATATCCAAAGGTTAATTATATTTCAATAGCATATTTTTGATGAATTTAGTTTACCTCATAAAAATTATATCATAAACCATATATCATTCTTGGCCAAATCATTTGAGCCTAGATTTTCTTTTCATATATATATATATATATACACACACACACACACACGTATATATACACATATATATCAACATACTATAGCTCTAGATTGTTATTTTTATTGCTGTATAGTATTCTATTGCAATTCTAGCACTATATATATATATATATATATATATATTCATTCTTTTAATGACTAGTGTGCCCTGTGATAAACACCTTGTTAGATGTTTTGGTGATCGAGGAAATTTTTTTTAATATATTTTATATGTTCTAATGAAATGGATTGCTTTATTTGAGCTAAGAATACTTGAATTTCATTGGTATCACTTATGATTCAAAGTGACCATGGTGGTATTCTCTTCTCAAAAAATAAATGAGAGTTCAGACTCTGCTGTATTCTTGTTTTACATCCTTGCAAACCCTCCTACTTAAACCCAAGTTTTGGAGGCTTCACTACAATGTTGTGATAAAAAGTATCTAATATGTTGCTTCCTTTCATCTATGTCTATATGAAATTAGTTCCACTCATGTGGTAGAGCAGTGATTCTCAACCTGTGGGTGGCAAGCCCTTTGCGGGTGGAATAATTCTTTCATAGGGGTCACCAAAAGCCACCCTGCATATCAGGAATTTACATTATGTTTTATAACAGTAGCAAAATTACAGTTATGAAGTATCAACAAAATAATTTTATGGTTGGGGGTCACTACAAACTGAAGAACTATATTAAAGGGTCACAGCATTAGGAAAGTTGAGAACCACTGCAATAGAGGAAACTGATTTGTTCATTACTCTGAGAACAAGGTAGAGATACTAGGCCAGCCACTCCTGAGATTATGTTACACTAAATGACTCTACCTTCACAGATAGGATTCTTTTACGTACCTTGAAAGTAAAATTCCATGTTTTGATAGGAATGTCCTGGGACAAGATCACTTGGTAAGACTTGAAGAATATGCCTAGAAACTAAGAACAAGGTCCATCTATTCATTAGCCAGGAAGAAAATTACAGGTTTCAATACTATAGCTACACTACCTGTTTTTTCCAGCAACCACATGACCTTATAAGAGAATTTTGTTACTATTATGGAATAGAAAAAATGTAAAATAAAATTCCTAAGTAGAATAAAACTTATTTGCCTCTATAAAAATCCACAAGTGTGGACTTTTTGACTAATTGACTAATTGACTAATCCTTGTGAAAATGGAAGTTCTCCACACTTCATGCATATTGGTTTCCCTTTCGGACTGATGATTATGAACAATTTGTGTGTTTCAGGTTGCTCATAGGCCTGTATATTGTAGACAGCCTGAAATCTTACAATTAATAGAAAAAAACATATCAATTCCTATGGAAATTTTCTTATTATTATTTTACAAATATTAATGCTAAAAAGGATAAATCAGAAGACTAGAAAACAAAATATTGCTCACTTCAGTGCTATAGCAGTAGAAAGGCTTTTAAACTGGATAGAATACTTGATTATTTTCTTAGAATACAATTTTTTAAATGAGTGACATGGTTACAGGACTTAGCTGTACTTTCTTTCCTGTGATAACTGGCGTCTTTTTTTTTTTTTTTTTTTGGAAAAGTAGCACACTGAAATAATTCAGAGCTATAGCATAGCTACTAGTTCTTCCTCTTTTGATAACCTCAAGATAGGACATCTATAACATCTGTGCATCACCCAGAGAAGTCAAGTGATTTGAAATAACCTCAAAGCAAATGGGTGAAGTTCAGCTAGAATTTGTCACACTACATTTCTCTCTTGAGATGTTATATGATGTTTGGCATGAACATATACATTTAATAGTGAGAGATAAACTTCAATTATCCACTAGGCAAAAGCCCTATTGAGAAAACAATACTCCAGTGCTTGTAAAAACATGTGAGGAAATTCACTGAATTAAAAATACAGTAGCTGTTCTTCTCAGCACAAACAGATGTTCAAAAAGTATTCCAGAGGGACAGAGAGTATTTTACAAAAAGGAGTAAAATGTAAGAATAGGTGAGCCAGGCAAAGGGGGAGCAACTGAAGAATATTAGAAGAAAAACGATGATGAAAGGGAGGGAAGGAAAGAAGGACAGAAAAGTAAAATCTAAAAAAGCCAAAGGTAAGGCTAGAAGGTCCAGGTTGTGAAACTTCCAAGAAGATAAACTTAGGTTTGTTCAAAGTTTTGCAATAAAAACCATTTTCAATTTGTATCTCGGTCATTCAATACTGTTTATCTCTGCAGTGTTCAAAAATCACTGCTGTAGTGTTAAGCAAATGTAACAGGAGAATTCAGATCTCACTTTTCTGCTCCCTATGAAAGTGGAAGTGATGTTTCAAGAATCCCATTTCGGATTAGTTAATAGTATACAAAAATTTCTGAATTCAACACACACACAAGAGATAGGGGTGGGGTGAGGTGGGGAGAAGCAGTGAGTTGTGAGCTTGCTGAATGTAACTATCACTCAAATTTTAGCCAAAATTTATGGAAATTTATGTCATTTAAAACTATGTCATTTAAAATGACATTATGATATTATATATTGACATGACATATGACTATATATATATATTGTCATATGTCATGTGTACATGTATATATATATATATATATACATATATATACATATATATGTATATATATATATATATATATATATTTAGAGAGAGTTACCATACAAATTATCAGGCATTCTCATGCAGAGTTAATTTGGCTAAGAGCCTTCTCCCCTTTCTTCCCTTCTTTTCTTGTTTAGAGACAATCACCCCAAGTTTCTCTACCCACTATAATGTCACATTTATCCTGTCACCCTCTCCACCCGTTCCTGTAATCCTCTTTATCTCCTCTCATAGATCTGAACTCATTTCCAGCTACAGAGATGAAATTTAAAGCTAGTAAATGCCTACCAAAGCAAAGAGGAGCATCTACCTTTCTTAATCTGAGATGCTCCACTTACCAAATATTCTCTCATTTCCTATATTTACTTATATGTTTATAATATCACTATTTGCAGCAGTTTTTGTTTTCATATATTTGATGATGTATACCTCTATGTGGTTATCTACGTAATTTGGTCAGTGTCAAATATTCAGATTACTATCTTAAATATTGGCAATTTCAGAAAAGGTAGTATAGGTAGGCTGTTTTATTTATTTCATGAAATTTAGAATTAATAGATAATATTTCAGTAAATCATTTAGCAATTCTATATATACGAATCAATATTTTCTAACCCACATTTCCTCCAAATATCCCTTTTAGCTTCTACAAGACTCGTTAAATTTTGAGTGACAGTTACATCTAGTGAAATTCAGTATCTACTCTTATGTAATAGAATGACATATATATAGAATTAACTAATAGCAATATGGATGGATTTTCTGTGTATAGATCACAATACTATGAGAAGTTTTATGTGTAAATTTTGGTAAGGTATTGTCTTTGTTAATTAAAATATTAATATAATTACTACTATGACTACTATGAAGTATTGGTAAGGGCCTTATGTTAGGTCTTCATAAATTGATTTAAATAAGAGAGATTATTCTGTATAATTTAGATAAGCCTGAGTAAATTACTTCAGAAGAACTGACAGAATTGAAGTTTTCCTACATATTTATTACACATTAAAAGAACCATATTTTTAAAGATCTGCCAAGACAAACATTGCTGTGGAAAGAGTATGAAGTTCTTTCAGGCAAAAAGGCAAATAAAAAAAAGGATATATGTGGCCCTCTGAGAAGAAATTATTCCTGGATTCAGTATTTTAGGTCAAGAGTTATGAATGACTATGGACTATGAGTCCACTCATTTATATGTTTCCAATACTGACATAAAAGTAGTTTACATTAAATGAGACTATACTATCAGATTGAAATACTTGGCAAAATGTAGAGGGAGCTATGACTTAGGAAGGTCGGAAGATGAAAGTACGTTATGTTAGACTTGCTCATTCATCCTAAGCTCTATATGACAAATCCTTAATTATGACTATGATAAAGAATGCACCAGTATTCTTGGACAATCATATGGTAAGCACAATTAGTGGTCAGAAACTACAGTGGAGAATTTTAACTGTGAAACTGGCATCCCTAAGTATAGCAGTTATGTCAACCTGTGGCTGCAATGACCAAGTAGCAGCATTTAGCCACCAAAGAGAGATGTCTACCATTATTGTAATGAACAAAAGATCTATAGTAATATCCAGAATAGTCCTATTCATTGAAACTGAAGTTTAGCTGATATCCCTAAGAGCAAAGTCCTTTGTGTCTATTAAACTTTTAATGAATACATAAAAGCTAAGCTTTCTCCATTTTGTGAACAAAAGTATAACATAAATCATAAAAACTTAGTTCAGTGGAACTGTGGTATACCAATTAACTCAGAATTATGGGCCAATTTACAAAATGAAAAAAGAAATTAGATAAATTTTTGTATACCGTTTCTACACATTGATAAAATGAACCTTTCCTGTGCTTACTTCTCCAGATAAGGACTACATAACTACAATCTCCACATTAGTTTCCCAACAGGTGGAACAACGGCTATTCTACAAGGGAAAATATGGCTGCCACTAAAATTGCCTTTCACTCTCAAAAAAATATCTAGAAAGAATATTAAATTTCTGAGAGATTGCAGAAATTACCACAATCACTAAAAGAAGTAGCTGGAATAGGGGACAGAGATTGTTAGAAGAAAGGTACCAGTGTGAAAGAGAGGTTACAAGAGGCCAATGGAGGTGAAAATGATGAAAGCTTATTATAAGCATACATGAAACTATCAAAAATTTAAAAAACTTACAGTGAGCAGTAAGAATAAAAGAAAAAGATGGGAAACGAAGTTGTGGTGATCCCCCCATTCTAGTAGTGAATTTGCCTCTTTCACTCATGCAAAGAAAGGCAGAATGACACTGAATTATGAATTTAATCTAACTGCTCTCAGGTTATGGTTTTGAGGTTAGAGACATTAACAATTCACTATATATGCAACATGTAAACAATCCGACAAATACTTCTACAGGATCTCTGCACAATGATCACCAGAGGCAGCTTGATTTCAACAGTGTATATGACTTGTAACTCAAATATATATCAATCCACTAGGCTCATATTCTAATTCATTCTTCAGAAAAACTATTGCTTCATCCTTCAATAAGGCATACTGTGATACTATTATATTGATAATATTTTTCTAGTGATTTTTTTGAAAGGACATGGCAACATTTTTATAGACAAATTGGTTATATTTGTATACCAGCGGATAGGTAGTAACTCCAAAAGACAGGTAGGGGGATGTGCCTTTGTTAAACTTCTAAAGATGCAGTATTTCAAAGTATGTTGAGATGTCCTTTCATGGGTAACTATGGTGCCTTATCCTACTATATCAGTTCATTTCCCCTAACTATATCATGGTTCATATGTTGAACTCTCTATGACAATATGCCTATAGAAAAGAAATTTAGGCCTGATTTTACAGTGTTTATTTATGACAGCCTGGGATTATGAAGGTCTTTTCTGGGAGATGCTTGAAGTACAGGAATGAAATAAAATCTCAGAGGAATGAGCTATGAGAAATAAACCTGCTTGTTTGTTTGATTTTTCTGGGGGTATGATATCTAGAAGAAAGGATCTAATTGATCACAAGTTATGACCTAGAATCTCACTTGACCAGGTGTACAGAATTACCTAAGTAATTAGGTAATTACTTAGGTACAGAGTAACCTAAGTAACTCATAACAAATTGATCTGAAAAAGAGAAGTATAATTAGACCATTCTGCATGAAGAACGTTCAATGGAAATATTCACCAAAAGATGACTTCTAAAGAGGATTATTCTGTAATACTGTGGATAGAATGTCTCACTCTGTGTAAATCAGCTAGTCTCTTTCTTCAGATATCTGTAATCACTCTATGAGCACATAATCAAAAGGCCATGGTGGAAAAGATCAGCAGCTGAAGAAGGATTAAATAGCAAGGGTAGCAGAACATCAAGGAAAATTTAGGAACATCAGTTACTCAGAGTCTAATCTGGAACAATATAGACAAACTTTGCTGTGGACCTATTCTCTGAAAAGAATAGTCAGGGACCTGGAATCATACTGATTATATTAAAAGTTTCCATAAGGAAAAGAGCAATCCTTAATTCTTGCTGAGAAGGCATTATTCTTTATTCAGATTTGTCATTTGTGCATTATTTATCTCTCTCAAATCTACAACATCTGGCTCGTGCTATATCTTACCTCCTGTGATACAAGTCTTTATAATATTGCTAATGGTTAAGTGACTCAATTCATAGAAAATGCACATAATGAAGGTCTCTTAATAATTGAATTGTCTGATATCACTCTATTCTCCTACTTCTTTGAAGTAGATAACTTGATCACATTACAGAATTGTAATTTGAAGATTTGTTGATTCATGGAGCCATTAAAGTACTATGAGGTAATGTTTTGCTGATCTGTTACAAGGCACTTCATAATACTACATATGCTTGAGTTTACTATTCACTATTAAATAGTTTATGGTGGTATTATTTCATATCCAGGATTCGTAAAGCTTTGTATCAATAGGTAGAAATGGGATAGTGCTATACCCTATTATCCTACTATGATTGTTTTGTTTCACTATATGAGACCCTACTCTCTTGTTATGTAGAGGTCTTCATGTTTAAGAAATATTTTAAGCAGGAGACATAGCATTAGATCAACTAAATGAAAAGTAGAGATTAGCACAAGTTTATTTGGGATTCTTGTTCACCTCAGACAACTGAACAGAATTATCATTCTTCTCATTAGATTATCATTTCTGATTCTCACTGGCAAAACAAACTTCTCTGAATTGCATGTCATGAAAGAGATGCTGTAGAGCAGTGGTTCTCAACCTGTGAGTCATGCCCCCTTGGGTGAGTCAAACAACCTTTTCACAGGGATTGCATAAGACAATCTGCATATTAGATATTTATATTATGATTAATAACAGTAGAAAAATACATAAAGTAGCAACAGAAATAATTTTATGGTATAGGGTCACTACAACATGAGAAATTGTAATAAAGCATTAGGAAGGTTGAGAACATCAATGCTCTAGAGTCTCTCAGCTCCAACCTTATCTTATAACTGAAGTCTATATCACATTGGAACAGCCCAACTCAGAAAAGATTTGTAATGGCCATGTCTTTTTAGTAATAAAGATCAGGGTTACTCCCATGTAATAGAATAAATCAGACCTAAAATCTGTACATTGAAGTCCTTATATTGAGCATAGATGCATGTCCACATACATACTAACCAAAGTTCACCTCGTCTTAGCTACACACAGACAAATCTTGTACTTTCGTTCACTCACTTGTCTCTCTCACTCCAAACAAATATTCTAACCATTTCCCCATTTCTACTGTTCTTACCCCACTACACCTGAGATTTGTAACTGTGGTATGTGTTTACATCACAGGTTTTTGAAGAATATTTAGCTATGTATTTTGTTTAAAAACTATATTTACAGTTTAAGAGTATATTTTTATGTAACTTTTCTATTTGAGAAAAAAGATAGTATTTTGAAATGTTTTATGATAATTGCAAATCTTATCTTTATGTCAATATAATCTGACTTTATATTTTCATGTCAGAATTTACAAATGCAAAGTATTTAGTGATAAGGAAACCAAATGGCTAAATACTTTTACATGAATGTATTTGAGGGGTGTGTGTGTGTGTGTGTGTGTGTGTGTGTGTGTGTGTGTGTGTGTTTGTGTGTCTGTGTGTGTACATATATGTGCACCAAAGTGGGAAAATGACTGAATGAGAAAAGGAGGGGGAGGGAGAAGAGTGTAAAAACTAGGACAAGGCAAATGAGAAAAGGGAGAAGAGATAGGAGAGAGGAGAGATAACGCAACAATTCATGAGGCAGAAAACAATTATGTATCGAAATAGTTTTAGAATTTACCTACTATGAACTATAGATTAAGAAACTATTATATGTTTCAGTAGCATCATTCTGAGAACATCAGAGACTTACAAAATACAACATGATATTCTCCTCAATGTTAATAGATTATACAATTAGATATTTGAAGTCAGACAATTTGATGTCTCAACTTATTGTGATCCCAAAATACAATATTTTCCCTGGATTTATCAAGTAAAAAAGGAATCATCTTATAATCTGTAGACTCAGTGTTTCTCCAATTCCTTATTTCGTATTTTCTTTTTGTCTTCTATTGCAAACAGAACAATTTTATTGCATCTTCAACTGTCAGCTATGTAGAGCTTTTAGTTTGTTTTTGTTTCTCCAGAAACTTAATAATTGTAACTGTGAAGATTTTATTACTATTTAAGAGATATATGACATTCAAAAATGAGATAATGAGATGGGTCTATTCAAAAAAGAGTTAATCAGATGGGTCTAATATCAGAAATGGAAAATTAAAATACAATAGAGAGAAACACACAAATAAAGGAAGTCAGAGTGGCTGCCTGCTCCCCAGAAGGAAAGTTGTGGATGTTCTGAACTGTAAGGGGCACTGAAATGATAATCTTGACATATTTCTGTAATCTGAGGGAGGTGAAGTCCTCTTGGGAACTGTAGTGTTATGGAGCTTTCAAAATCCTTTTCTCTTGAAATCCAGGAAACCCAGCAGCTTCTCACAGGAAAGATTTGAGGACAATTCTCTAGTGGCTGTCCAGTGTCTGGGAGAGTAATCATTATAAAACTCACCCTGAGCTTTTCATAACAAATGCTTACTCTAGAGGGAGAAACACTCCATTGAATCCTCATTCTCATTGGAAAGGGTAATTTCTCTGCAGTGCCTTTCCCTCTATTTGTCTCAATTGAAGGGGAAAAATAGATCACAGAGGTCTTGGCTACAAATAAATACTATGGGAAAGTTGCAGATAGAAACAGGCTGAAGAGATGGAAGGATGAAGAAAACAAAAGCCAATGGTTCTGCTAGAGAAATACTTGCAATACCATAGCCTCTAGTCACCATTCCACTGAAATGAGGCTTAACTGTGAGATTACTGACCACTCTATCTCTTTGGCACTCCCCACTACAGGGATAAGGCTCCAGTGTATGAATGGGAGTACAGCTAAAAGAAAAAAAAGATGCAGTCTTTCTGAAGAGACATAGTGAAGTAAAACAAAATCAACAAGGATGATGAAAACCCAGACAAGGGAGTTATTTTAGGTCACCTGATTCAGGTGTGATAAAGTGTGATTCCACATGAGAAAAATAAAACTGGCTAAAGACACATAATAGGGGCAGATTATTAGGAGTTATGCACTGTAAAATAATTATTTATAAGTATTTTTTATCATCAGCAACTTTTAATACATACAATAATTTTCTTTAAATGAGCTACATTGTTGGATACTGATTCATTTGACCATTTGATTAGTAAACACACAGATCTTTCCCTTGTGCCAACCTGTCTTGAGAATGGAGGGGAAGTTTTCCGAAGAGCTTTTGATGATTGACTGGACTATCATGGTAGCATGCTTGCGAGCACACTTTATTGATGGCTTGAAGTAACTGCACTCTAACTACAAACAACCACTCTAGCTTTTGACTATGGTTCATTGCTTCTTTTCCAGGCTGCCTTTCTCAAGTTGTGACCCTTTCAGATGATCTGAACTAAATCTCCAGGCAATAAGCATTAGTAACCATACAAGTATTTATTTATTTATTCACTGGTTTGTTGGGTAGTGTCATACAGCTGACACTGGTCTTCACATAAAGGTTGTCCCACCTTTGTCATCCAACTTTTGAGAGTACAAACAGATGTCAATATGTTGGGCTTCTGTACCTGAAATCTAGAATAGCAGACAGTTACTATTACTAAAGAGGGAGGTGAAATCACCTACTCAGTAACTCAACAAGATGCCATTCATTTGTACAATATGGATTTTTTGTATTTTGGTCAGCCCCAGGCACGTACTATGAGTGATGATAGCAGAATCTATTTTGTGATTGGGATAAAAACTCTTTCTTTTTATGCCACCCCAGCCCCCGTGTCATATGCCCCTTCTACCTGTGTAACTAGAATGTTGTGTTCAGTTTTGGGGTCATCCATGAGACAATCTCCTCTGCTCTCTCATGGTACTGTAATGCTAGGATCAATAGAAAGCTTCTAACAGGGTTGTGTCTTCTTGCCTACTTGTGATCCTAACAAGGATAGAGCAATCTAAGATGGTCCCACAAACAAGCAATAGTAACGGTGGTGGTTATCATAGCATCAAGAAGGCTACTAAAGAGGTATAGAAAAAAAGGGGGATGGGGGCAGAAAGCAGGAGAGCAGAAGTATAGGGTGGTGAAAAACCTCAGAAGAAGGCAAGGAGACAGCAGAGTGTATTATGAAAGTCAGAATCCAGGGAAAATCGAATGTTTGCAGGCTCTAATCACTGTTCTGTGAGTTCTTGTGAAATTCAAGTCTCTAAGAATCATAATACCATTTTTCAAGACAATAAAGCTGTATTTCCAGTCATTGTTAAAAGCCGTAGGTCTCTACATGCAAGTTAAAAGAAGGTGCATTGGCCATCGTCTGCTGCTGTTTGCTGCTATGAGCACTGAAACATTGGTGGCTGTATGTCACATTCAAGACTCAGAGCAGCAAGTCTCAGACTTTAGCACAAAGCTACAGTTTTCATCTTTAGAGATTGGATCCACTACAACAAGAAACCTGTAGTGCAATAGAAAGATTGATAAAATGGCTTTAATACAACCCTGAGATGATTGTATGTATGTGTGTGTGTGTGTGTGTGTGTGTGTGTGCGTGCGTAAAAATATATGCATGCTACTTTGTCATGCATGGAGATGCCTGTAATCATTACTCCAGCCAAAATACAGAAGCCATGCATCATAGCAAAGATCTATTTGTATCATGATTTATTTATGAGTTTAAATAATGATCAGATCACCACTTAGTTTTAGTGTCCTTTTATCTGACATATTTATGAACATTTGAGTATTTCTTCTATAGACCTAACTCCAATATATATATATATATATATATATTAGGGGAGATTGAAAGTATAATATTTAGTTTTGTTCTTTCTCCTTGGCACCCCACCCCAACATAGTTCCCTACACAGCCTAGGCTTATGCTACACACCGGGTTCTCCTCCTTCAACTTCAGAGCACTGGAATTACAGGGATGTCTCAACACAGGAGACTTTTCCAGCTGTTCTTTATTTCTTAATGCTGTAACACTCCTTACTGCACCATTTCATTTTTCTTGAATAACAATCTATCTATCCTTTAAGCAAGGTGAAGACACATACATTTAATTTACCTTAACCAGAAGATATTTTACTCATCCTACATTCTGAGCGTGTGTATGGGTGTTTAGATACACTGATGGATCTTTTTTTTCAATATGTGTATAATGTGAAATTTCCTTTCAATTTTAATTGTTTATTACGAGAGATTGACTTTAATTCAAATAGCTTATTCTTCTACGTAAGGTATTTCTTTTGGCTTTTGGGTGAAGGATACGAGAAATAAAACTTCTATATTTTTTGAGCTTTCTAATAAATCTCAACTTACTTCAGTATATGGAATGAAAAAGTTATTTACAATAATGAATAGCTGTTTTTCTTTATAACAATGTATATTCATAAAATGTCTCAACTATATAATTTGTAAATTTATGTGTTGAGCCTGCTTTTGGCTAGCAGTGAATGTCAGTGTATGCTAATTCCAGCATTTGGCGAACACTAATCTCAAATTCCTAGATCTGTTCCCAAGTCTTAGCTTTATGACAATCCCACAAAAGAGAAGCTTCTTTGATGGCGTTTGACAGGTCACTGATCTATGAGTACAACACATATAAGAACTCAAGAAGCAGTTTGTTGTTAAATTCTTTGAGAAAATTTATACTAGTAAATTCTCCAGTAGGGGCTATGATCTTAACAGCCATGGTCTTTGGTTCAATTAAAGGTTCTAGAAATGAGTTTTTTTTCTGATGCATAAGTTCTATATCCAATCAAAAAGTGTTTGGTAACTCCATAGCATTCATATCATTACTGTACAAGTTGGTATACCTTGCCAGGCCAATTGTTATTGCAGCTTACAGGATTCATACCTGAATAACTATTTGGAGGACATTTTTCCCTGGTAGCACACATTGAAACTTCCAGTACTGTGAAAGCTACTCAGTAAGGATGAAGCTTCCACATGAGGACCAGCTTGATTTATATACACCATATGATTTGAGTATGTGATGTCTTCAGGGATAGGGTTTTACTGTCAAATTCTGGAAGGTAGACAAGAACAATGACAATAGTGGGTAAATTTTTAAGGTGGCCTTTTGGACGCTATTGACCAATGCCTGAAAACAATAGTAATCCATTTCTGACAATGACTTTTTTATTTGACATCTTATAATGGAATTACCTCCCCCCCCCCATTAAAAGATAACTCTAGCTGGGCGGTGGTACATATCTTTAATCTCAGCACTTGAGATGCAGAGGCAAATGGATCTCTATGAATTTGTGTCCATCCTTTTAAACATAGTGAGTTCCAGGACAGCCAGAGTTACAACAAAGAAACCTTGTCTCAGGGGGAAAAAAAAAACAAAGCACAACTCTTTTTAAGCCTCTTTTATATATGTAAATTCCATATTTGTAGGTTTCCAAATAAAACTTTGAAAGGTCTTAAGTGTTAGTTATCCTTCCATTTAATTGTTCCTATACTCTGCCATGCCAAACACACCCTATAACCCTTTCCTTTTCGTCACTCCAGTTCCCCAGTTCATGCTGTCTTCATTCTACGCATCTTCCATTGAAATCCCCATTGTCCCTCCTGCCTTCTATGTGTTCCAATTTAAACACCTATACCTAGAGACTCAAAGCCAGCATCCTCATATGGGAGAGGACATACAGTCTTTATCTTTCCAGGGTTTGATCATTTTACTCTGAATGGTTATTTTTCAGCTCCATCTATTATCCCATGAATTTCATAATTTTACTTTGCTTTACAGCTGATATATATCCCTTTTTGCATGTGGAACACATTTTCATTATCTATTTATCCATTGATGGAAGTGTTTTGTTAATAAACGTCCATTGTTGTTCATATTAAAACTATTTATTAACACATTATATTACAAATCTCAGAGTTCCAATACCTGGGCGGCTTCGGCAGAGAGCTCACTCCAAGGCTTCCTCACCCCATGCTCTCCTCTTGGTTCTCCCTCTAGTCCTCCTCATACTCTTGCTCCGCCTCCTCCTCCCTGCTCCCTCCTTGCTCCACCCCTCACTCCCCCAGGTGTTTCTCTTCCTGTTTTCACACAGACCCTCAATAAACAAATGAACAGAAACCTCTGGCAGGGGTGGGGTTGGGGGGGTGGGGGAGGGAGCTGGGGATAGCACAAAGATGTAAACAAGTAAAAAGCGGGTCTTAACTAAAATATTATTCACAACTAAAACATCCCACAGCAGTGTTTGAATTTTGTGTATTGACTCCTGAGTGTATCTCTAACTCAACAATTTTCAAACAACTTTTCTTTAACACTACATGAACTTTAATGTATCTTCAAAGATGTATTAAATCTCAGGATTAAATCTCTTCTATAAATTAGAGAAACTCTCAATCAAGTGATGAATAAGACTATAGAATGGGAGAAGAAATCTGTGCCAGTTATAACTGTGTGAGAGTAAATTTATGTCTAGAATAGGAAAATTACTATAAATAATAAAACACCAAGAAAACAAATGGTAATTAAAATAAGCCATGAAACTGAAAAAAAAAGTTGATAAAACAAGAAGCCACTAAGCACTTTTTAAAAGTGTTCAATACATATTACGACAATCAGAATGGCTAGGTTTAGGAATACACATGACAACAAATGCTGGCCTCAATGTGGAGAAATGGGAACACTTCAATAGTGTTAGTTGTTAGTGGGAATGAATCTAGTGCAACAACTAGATATTGAACTGCTATATGACCAATTTATGTAATCTATGAGCATGACCCAAAGGATTTTATATCCTGCTACAAAGACTAGTTCATGTTCATTTTGCCTTAACACAATAGCTAGGGAATGCAATCAACCAAGATGTCCAGCAGTTGGTGAACACATAACAAAAATTTTATATAGACTTAATGTATGTCTTAGTTAGGGTTTCTATTGCTGCAACAAAACACGATGGAGATAAAGCAAGTTGGGGAGGAAAGGGTTTATTAGACTTATGTTTCCACATTGCTGTTTTCACTAAATAAAGTCAGAACAGGGACTCAAGCAAGACAGGGGCTTGAAGGAAGGAGCTGATACAGAGATAATGGAGGAGTGCTGCTTACTGGATTGCTTTACACAGCTTATTCAACCAGATTTCTTATAAAATCCAGGACCACCAGCCCAGGTATTGAACCACCCACAATGGGCTTGGCCCTCGCTCATTGATCAAAAGTTAAGAAAATGACCTACAGCTGGATCTTATGGAGACATTTCCTCAACTGAAGCTCCTTCCTCTCTGATGACTCAAGCTTGTATACACATATATATATACTCAGTTGTAAAGAAAAACTAAATAATGACTAGTCCAACTAAACGGATGAAAACAGAAAAATTACACTGGATATGATCACCTTAACACGTTAAAGACAAACGTCACACATTTTCTGTCATATGTATCTTGGCTTTGAATCCTTTGTTTTGTAAAATTTAGCCTGAAGTACGTGTGCAATCTAGGAAACTAGAAGTAGATCACTAGGGGTGAATACCTTAAAGCAGGAGAGATAGGGAAATTCATGTAAAAAGAAAGTAGAGAGGTAGAAGCCTGGGGTGGACAGGTTTAAACAGAGAAACAGTGAGACATAGGGAAATGAGGTCGTAAGCTTAAACAAAATGAAGAGTACAAGAAGTAGCTATATAGATACAATTGACCTTCTAATGGAAGAAAAAAAATCAATTAGAGAGGTAGTAGAACTCAGATGCTAGGTTGAAACACCTAGGACTAATGCTTTAAGTTGATCTCTGTACTGATCACCATCTATTGTGAAAAGAACCTTGTCTGATTAGGGCTGACTGATGCATTAATCAATGGGTATAAAAATAAGAACTTAAGGCATGGTTTATCGTTATGTCCGTTTAGTGGAATAATACTAGTAAGTACTCCCCTAGGGCTTTGAAATAGTATATGCTATGGAAGTTTATTTTTAGTTGTGTTTAAAATAGTTTTTGTACACTGTTGGAAAAAGGGATGCATGTTGGGGGCAGATGATACCCAGGCTGTGGACGTAACCAGCTTGACAAAGATCCTGGTTTTTCCCTTAGCTAGGAGTCTGAAACCCACCAACTGCTTTGCCCTTTTCTTATCTTTACTGTATGGTGACAAAAGCCTCTCATCAATAATATTGTTTATTTTGGCCTATTAGTGAAAACTCAAATTAATTCCTGGGCTGGTTGGGAGAGGAACACTGCCATCTCAACTCTAAGTAATTGTAACAGTCTTACTGGCTTTCAAGTTTTTGGCATGTGTGAATCCTATTCATGCTTTCTGTAGATATATAAAAAATTATTCATGATGAAACTGACCTTCCCATAGAGACAAAGCCATAGTCAAGATCAGAAATGAAGTTTAGACAGTATGTCAGCAAGCTTAAAAAAGCAAATAGATAATTCACCCCTAAATGCCTGCCCCCCTTTATTGTAGCAAATATACAGACCTAAAATTCAGCTATTCATTAATAGACTATTGTGTTAAGACTACCCACTAAAATTAACCTTGAAGAATAGAAGCCTGCAGCCAGTAGGGGATGAACACTCTTGCATTGATGTATGCCTGAACACCTGCATTCTGTTAGATAAGAAGTTAGCAGTTTTAGCTATTTCAGTCAGGACAGTTCTCTGTCTGGAAGGGGAGACTTGTAATTTTTCCCCAGTGTGCACATTGTTAATTTTTCTCTCTTAACTTTTCTAACTTCTAATTTCTTTATTTTTATTATTAAAGAAACGCTCTTGCGTTTCATAATCATCATAAGGTGTATTCTATGTGTCTCATTAAAGCGCATTAAGCATGTCAACTAAAGGTCCCATAGAGGAATGAATTACTGCGTTCACTTGTCACAACTTCATTGTTTATCCACCTTCGTGGAGACTGAAGAACCCCGTGTGGACTAGAGCCGGACTCGACTCCAGCAGATGCATAGGCCTTGGCATTTTGTATTTGTCTGCAAGTGTTGGGTTTCTGTGAGGGATGTTTGGATGCTAATGATCTGCATGTGCTAGCAGTAGTGCACCTGAGGATGTATAAAATCACCTGAGCTCAGAAATTCAGGGATCCTCTGTCCAGTATACACTGGTTCCCTCTGCTGAGGTCTGGAGGGCTTCCACCCATGGATATGCCTCCATATCTCCCATGTCCTCTTGGATGAGCCACCACAGCAGGGTAAAACAATAGATAGATAACGTATTCACAGCTAAGCACTCTTTGTTATTTATCTCCACATTGACCAGCTACACATCAATGCATTATCTACTGCCCATGACAAATAGAAGCTCTCTGTTGACAGTTGAGAGCAGAATAAACCTATCAGTCTAAACACAAATCTTTAGAATACAATTTGAAAGAATACAGTTTGTAAGGAGCATTTTTATCAAACAATGGTAAATTCCCATGTAAGGTCTGTGAGCTCCCCAAGCATGGACTTCTGACCAGTTTAACATTACCAGGGATGAAATCTCTTTTGGGAAGCAGGAGGAAGAAGGAACACATGACATGAGTTAGCCAAAACTAAAGATATGTGAAGAAGCCTTCTTGAAATACACTAGCTTATAAGCTAATTTTTTAATTGTAATTTGCATAGAAGTATCTTGAATGTGGGCTATTGCATAGAAATTTCATTGCCAGCCTTGGGATATCTCCATGTAAGTTACTGGTCAGAGAGGCTCCAGAAGCACTGTCATAGTTCTTAGTGCCCACCTTAACTTGATGGTAAGATCCTATTACTGAAGATACCACAGACTTTAGATAGAGGATATAAAAAAGTGCAAGCCAATCAGGAATCTTTCTCCTTTTTAGTTTTCATAATGCCAGAAGATACAATGCAGGCTTCTGAGGTTTTACATAGGAATTGACTATGCATTCTAAAATCCTAGCCTATCAGGAAGATGTGTCCAATGGTACAATAGTGGCATTATGGTTATGGGAGTACTCAACTCCTTTCTGATTTGAAATGAGGTCTGCTCCACAAGAAGGATGCAATGCCTGGTATGTAAACCTGATCAAAAGCTAGCGACTGAGGAGGTTACTCAGCCACTCATAGGCCCTAGGAGAGAAGAATCTACTATTTTTTGCTAAATCGTCATGCTTTAAAATTGCATTCTAAATGTTTGTGTTTATACCCACACATTTGTGTTTTTCTCAACTTTGATCACAGAAGGTTCTTTTTTACAGTGCCAGTGGTTAATGCAGAGATTCCTAACTGGACAAAGTAACAAATATAAGTAATATAGAGTGCTTAATTGTGAATGGGCCACATTAACCTCCTAACATTCAAAGCTGGGTGAATTTTGTAGAATAGGGGGCAGAAAGATAGTATGTACTGGTGGATCAGAAGGAAAGCTGTGAAATTCTGACTTCTACACACAGCATGGCTGTTGCATGTATCATCTCAGTTTACATGTTTACATGTAGTCACATTTGCCTGCATAGGCCATGCAAATGATCAAGTCAATCAAAATTCAATTCATTTTTGGAGTATGTCTCCTGGGCCTCACCACTGTGGGAGGATCTATTGGCAATTGATTGTAGCTGAAAGAGGAGAGTCACTTTCATTTGAAGACACAATCGATAGGGAGTTGCTCATAACCCAGGGAATGGCCACACACTTATGTACATATAGGCTGAGGGAGTTATTAATGACATTAAAAGAGAATTTGTGAAGTTGTGAGGAAGTCGGGTGGGAGCCACCAGGGAGAATTGGAAAGAGGAAGCAGGAGACAGATCTGATCAATACACATTATAAAATTTTTGGATCCTTCAACAAATTAAAAAAAAAAAAAGAAGGCAATTTAAAATAAGACATGTATAATTCCATGACAAAAAAAAATAGAGGGGATAGATAGAATTTAATCAACCTTTCTTTCACTTTTTTCCTATTCTGTTTTTATCCTTTTCCCACTCAGCACTTTTTATATTTAAACTGCTTTCAAAATACCAATGTCTTCTAGTGTAAGAACTCTATATTTATATGAAACCACACAATGGATTCTTAGTTACAGAATTTTAACATTTCATGGCACTGTTACCTGAACTCAAAGAGATAGAGTACACACACACACACACACACACACACACACACACACACATGCACACATTTACTTACATGTACACATGCATATGCATTCCTTGGGTGGGAGATATATTCAAAGAGAAATTTCCATTTTTGCTCAGGAATCATCAGAGATGGAATGTGCACAGAGATGACCCACTGTGTGCTCTCATTTTATAGAAACAGAAATATAGAATGAGCAGTGGTTTTGAAACCTCCCACCGTTTCTTATCTTCTTCATTTCTATCTCTAGCATGATTGCAAGTCCCCAGACATGTAAAACATGGGATGTAATTGCAGAACGACTTAATTTTAATTTGACACTCAGAGAAATGGTATCTCAGCTGATGTCTGAATCTGAATTTTATTATTATGGTCAAGTACTTAAAATAGATCATCTTGCAGCTGTTCAATGGTTGATATTCTACTGTCTCTGCTCCAATTTCAAAAGTTGCAGTTTTTAGTGGTGATTGGATTTTTTTGTTCATCCAGGTGTTTTGTGTTCATCTTCCTAATAGATACTGAGAGTGTTGAAGTGAGATTTCTCACGCTGACAAAGCACAATGTATCATTTGCTGTCATATGCACAGGAAATTTTAAACACTATATCCATGTAAGGCAAGGCTATGTCAAGCAATATGATCTTTTTAAATGTGTTAGAATATTTCTAATGTTCATTTTTGTCTCCTGACCTGAATTCCTAGAATATAATTAAATTCAATGTCCTTTTAAAGATTGTTGATTCCCATTAATGAGACAGATGAAATCATTTCTATGACTATCTGCTAATCTACCACCAAATATCATATTATCCCTTATCAGGAATTTTTATCTTCTGAGACATTTCCTCATCAGTGGTCCTAATAATGACCAATGAAAACCCTACTTGTATGTAGATATAGATGTGGATGTAGTTGTAGACTCACCAGATGTAGATGTTGATTCAGGGTAGAGGCTAGTTTATTCTTTTGTCTAATTAAATCACTGGTTCTTGCCTGGAGGTCAGGAGCCCTAGAACATTTTGGCCTCTTTACAGTCTAGTCTTAAGTCTTCAACTGGAAGGCTTCAGCCTTCATAAAATATAGAACATTTAAACTGCTAGCCTGGACCTAGAAGGCTTTAGCATTAGTCTTCCAGACCTAATGCTGACTAAGCCACTCTGACTAGCTCCTTCTGAACTCTGACTCTTCTGGTTCGCCTCCCTCTCTGTTCTGGGCTTCTTCTGCCAAGCTCTGCTGTGTCTCTATGTCTCTCCCTGAGCTCTCACCGCTCCATCCTGCCTCTGTACCTGACTGTGCTGGAACTCACTCCAGCCTCAGCTTCTGTAACTCCTCTGTAATTGACTCTTGTACTGAATTCTATAACTGCCCCTCTACTGACTCTTCAGCCTGCTCCTCCACTCACTTCTCTTTCTGACCCCCACTCCTGAATAATTCTTTTACTGAGCTAAGAGGCTGCCTTTTCTTCTGAGAGTTCAGCATGTCCTTACTCTGCTAACTATTCCTCTGATTAGTCACTTTTTCTGCTATTTACTCTGACTCATCTCAGAGGTCACTTCCTGTGTGACAGTGACTCCTTGTGAGTTCTACTTCCTACGTCTGATTCCACTTTTTCTTCTAGAGATTAAAGTCATGGACCACCACTGCCTTCTGGATACTGGATTAAAGATGTGTCTACATTCCATACAGACCACACTGGCCTCTGAATGTAAGCCCTGGAACGTAGACCTTAACATTCATACAGGGCTATTCCTCTATACTTGCCATTTTACTATTACTGATTGTAGAAGCACTGGGACAACAGAGATCTTTGTGTTGCATTATCACTGATAACATCCATGTGAGGAGAGATGCTGTCCCAACTTTCAAATCCAGGATACTGGAGTAATGAAAGCAGAGGCATGACAATGAATGGACAGAAAAACAGAAGACAGGTGAGTTAGGGAAAAGCATAGATCTACAGTATCCAAGGTGGAGGTTACATGTTAAGAAGTGAACTAGAGATTCCTCAGAGGTTAAGAGCACTTGTTATTCTACAGAGAATAGGGATTTGATTCTCAGCACCCACATGGCAGTTCACAAACTGTAACTCCAGTTCCAGGGGGTCTGATGCCCTCTTCTGACCTCCACAAGGCACTCACATAGCATAGTCCAGAGATATGCATGTATGCAAAACACTAATATGTATAAAATAAACAAATTCAATCTTTTTTTAAAACTTAAAAGAATGTGAATTAGAAAGAAGAGCCACAACTGTACATAATGCAATCTTTAAAGTGTTCACTGAAAGTTATAGAAATAATGATTTGGGTTATGCGAACCTAAAAAATAATCTTAAGAAAGAGATGAAGAGACACAGAAACCCAAAGTCTCCACAGTTTTGGAACGGGGATAGAAGACAAAATTCATATATTCACTCATTTAAACAAAGAAAGTTAAGCTCCTACCATGTGTCAGCCATTGAGCTCATCTAGAATCCTGCACAGAGCATTGAGTGAAACGGGAAACTGACTGAGATTCCTGGATCCATGGACGTTTCATTCTAGTAATAAGCAGACAATTAAGAAAATAAATTGAAACCCCTAGTTTTGTAGATACTTGTACTCATTTGTTTCACTGTTGCTATGAGTGAATACATGATAAAATGCAATTTTGAAAAAGAAGCGCTTCTTTTCCATACAGTTTGAGGGATGTAGTATTTCACTACAGAAAAGTCTTTGTAGAAGGAGCCTAAGGAAATGGGTCCTATTTTGACTAGGGATAAAAAGCAGAGCGAGGACAGGAAGTGGATATGGGCCATAGAACCTAAAAGCTTCTTCCCAGTGACCCACTTCCTCCAGTTTTAGTTTACTTCTTAAATGTTCCACAACCTTCCATAACAGCCCTACTGTGTGGGAACTCACTGTTCAAACATAGGATCATCTAGCCAGGAAGCAGTTCAATATTCAAATCACAACAAGTAGGTAAAAGGAGAAAAAGAGCAGGGAAATCCCACGGGTGTTAAGAGTTACTCAAACCCTATGTTGTGGTTAAGTTGTATCCTGCATTACAAATGCCACGACGAAATTTCTTTGTTCATTTTGTTTTTTTTTTTTTTTTTTTTTGGAAAGGTCTGAAATATTAGGAAACAAAAGGGAAAGGTAAGGAAGACAGTGAAGGAGGAAACTAGTACCTATGATGTGGGCCATCACTAAATTGCAGGCAGGTCTGTGAGAAACAGCATCACTGGAATCAGCTCAGAGAAGACCTGATGGACCCAGGAATGCCCTTGCCCCAACATATACATACTTGCCTTAACTGCTGTCAGAAACTCATTCAACAGTGGTGGGATGTTCCTTTAGATAAAAAGACAAATAGTAAACATTTTAAGGTTCACAAGCCATTGGGATTCTGTTGTATCTGCTAAACTCCACAAACATATGAGATAGTGCAGAGAGAGCTACAGACAAGACAGAAATCAGTGACTTTTCTCAGGTTCAAATTTTATTTATCAACTGAGTGTCAAATGGATTGCACTCCAAGCTGTGGTTTGTTTACTCTTCTTACAGCATAGCACCCTGAGTGTTGTTAAGTTTTGTCATTGGTCCCTATCCAGAAAGATCCTGAGAGAACTAACTGAGGAACAGTGGTCTCCTTGAACAAAATAATCCAGAGTATAAAAGATAAGCAGAAATTAGTTCATAAACAATCTGCATTCCCTGTATGCCAGCCTGTGCCTACTTTCATCCATTCAGGTCAGCAAGGGCACATGTGTAACCTCGGCTGCAAGAGAGAGGTTCCAAGGTGAAATACCAAGGTGAGGATCATAAATCTTTGCACTGAAGTGTCATCTATAAGCAACATAAAGAAATAGGACGACCTGCTGAGGGAGGACTAGAAGGCCAAGCAGAAGGAAAAGCGACTCTGTGCCCTGAAAGCGAACACAAAACTGGGAGGCCTTTTCCCATAGAACACAGGTACTCCTCTGAGCCCATGTGAACTCCTTGCAATGTGTCAATGTCGTTGGTGTCAGAAGCCACATAAACTATAGCCCCAAGCAAAAGAAAAGAGCATATTCAAAGAACAAAGATGTGAGAGACCAAGCTTTATGCATTTCAGATAGAATTGCCAGCGAGTGCAAATGTCCTGAAGTAATAATTCACTGCATGGTGTAGAAATGTAAAGGCAGAATCTAGGCTTGTGGCATGGATTTATGTGAGAACTTAAGTCAGAGAGGTTGTTAGGAAGGCAGATGATGGGATTCAGGTCATCATAAAGCATTCTGTTTTTTTCTACAAGGAAAAAAATAAAAGTTCCTATCAAAATGCCAATGAGAGTTGACACATGCTTAGATTCTAATTATACCAGTGTGAATTGGGACAACAAAGGAATTTTTTAAACTTTATATGTTTCTTCTTTGTGTACTGGTACTTTTTTTTTTTTTTTTAGACAAGGTTTCTCTGTTGTGACTCTGGCTGTCCTGGAACTCACTCTGTAGACCAGGCTGGCATTGAACTCACAGAGATCCGCCTTCCTGTGCCTCCCCATTGCTGGGATTAAAGGAGTGTCCCACCACTGCCTATCTTGTACTTTATTTTTTTAGCAATGAAACATAAGAAAATAAAATATAAGATTAAAAAAGAATTGAAGTTGGACCAGGCAAACCAACAGGAGGAAAAGATCCCCCAAGAGAAGGAACCAGAATCAGAGACTCACTTGTTCCCAGAGTCAGGAGGCCCATAAAAGTAATGAACTGAAAGTTAAAGTACATACATATAGGACTTGGTGCAGACATGTGTCCACCCTGTGCTTGCTACTTCAGTCTCTGTGTATTCA
Organism: Cricetomys ansorgei; assembly: GCA_026225945.1. Classification (NCBI taxonomy): domain Eukaryota; kingdom Metazoa; phylum Chordata; class Mammalia; order Rodentia; family Nesomyidae; genus Cricetomys; species Cricetomys ansorgei. The sequence goes on along the minus strand of JAMJFZ010001131.1, from coordinate 18,894,320 downwards.
TCTGAGATTTGCTTAGCTGGTTTAAGAAGGTCTTTTTCTGATGTTCTTCATCCTCTCTGGGTCTTATACTATTTCTACCTACCTCTTCCTCAGGGTTCCATGAGCACTGAGGAGAAAGATTAGATGGAAACATCTCAGGTGCTCCACTGTCTGTCTGTCTATCTGTCTGTCTCTCTCTCTCTCTGTGCATATTTTCTGGCTGTGGGTCTTTGTATTTGTTCCCATCTGCTTCAAAGACAAACCAACAAACTTTTCTAATGATGGCTGAAATGCACCCATGTATAAGAATAGCAGAATATCATCAAGAGTCATTTTATTGTTAATTTTTTTTTCGGGTGGTGGTATTTGGTTTTACCATAGGTCTGTGGGCTACCTAGTTTCTGGTTCTTGGTCAACCAAGTAGTGTCAGGTATATCCCATCTCGTGGAATGGGCCACAGGTCAAATTAGACATCAATTGGTAACTCCCATAAGCTTTATGTGACTATTGCTCTAGCGTATCTTCATCTGTGACAATTTCTCTTAAAATCACAACGCAATGGGGAAAAGAATGAAACAAATTTTAATCAAGAAAAACTACCAATATATTCGCAACTAGATGTTTTCACAATTATAAAGTCATCAATTGCAAATAAAACCAAAGCAACTGATTCAAAAAGAGAAGCCTGAAAAGTACAACAACCAAAATATTCTTGAATGTTTGATAGAACCACTGAAAGGAGAAGATTAAAAGAAAGCAAGATATATTGGAGTAACCTAAGGTCTTTCATTAATTAGTAATTGCTAATAAGAGATCTTTAATAATAGAGAAAACTGGGAGAAGGGATATAAAAATTATAAACCTTATGATAATGCTGTAAAACTGTCTAAAAGGTTTAAAGATAAAATAAATACTGAATTAAATATCAATCATAAATTTTATATAGTGATTGTCTTTGGATGGGGGAAAACAAAGCGGCATTTCAGGCAGAGGGTACAAAAATGTTAATAATAATTATCTTTAACATTTAAAAGCATGATTTGTTTATATGTATATGTGTTTTGTGTACATGATGCTAACAAGAGGGGTGTTGTTTCTACTAGAGCAGAAGTTATAGTTAGTTAGGAGTCACCCTATGTGAGCTTTAGAAACCAGACTCCTGTACTCTGCAAGAGTACCAAGTGGTCGTAACCACTGAACAAGCCCTCTAGCCCCGTTAATAATTACTTTGGGCTCAGGGAACATCACTGAAGAAGAGGCAGAAAAATTTCCAGAGCCAGAGAATGAGGAAGTTTGCTGCAAGACTGTGTCTTGCAACCTGCTGCCTCCATATATCTGAGGTAAGGGAGTTAGGAACGCAAAGCAAAAGCATTTGAATAGAAGAGCGGTGCAAATAAAGAACTTATTTTTATTACTAAGGCAGGCAACATATGAGGTGATGTTTACAGTTAGCTAAAGCAAATACAAGTACAGTGAGGAAATTTGCTTAGATTTGTGCCTTGTGAGTATTATCTTTGGTCATATAAAACAGCCAAAAATATTCCTCCCACACCTTTGTTTTCCACACAGAGGTAATATGGATATGTCAAAGCATTCCATTTATTTCCTTGCTTACATTCTCTTATAGTTTATGTGATTCTGTCTAGAAGTACACATTCTTGGAAGAACATTCTACACTCTATACCATCCATAGTTCATAATTAGTTCACACTTTTCTTACACAGGCTCCCACAATAATAGTAACTATGATTAAATAACTAACTGAGATTTATTTTATTTATTTATTTATTTATTTACTTGGTTTTTCAAGGCAGGGTTTCTATGTTGTAACTCTAATGTCCAACAACTCACTATGTAGATCAGATTGGTCTCGAACTCACAGAAATCTGCCCACCTTTGCCTTCTCAGTGCTGGGATTATAGGCATGTGCCACCACTGCCTGGCTTTTTTTTCTTAAGTTTTATTTATTTTGTTTGAGTACTCTATCTGCATGTGCATCTGCATGCCAGAAGAGGGCATCAGATCCCACTATAGATGGTTGTGCGCCACCATGTGGTTGCTGGGAATTGAACTCATGACCTCTGGAAGAGCAGTCAGTGAGTGCTTTTAACCACTGAGCCATCTCTTCAACCTGTAACTCACTGAAATTAAAGAAAGAATGAACAAATAATACAATGACCTTGATAAGGATAGGAATTAACCTCTGAGTTAGGTAAAAAAAGTAAAAAAGAAAAGAAAAAGAAAAATAAACAACAAAAACAAACAAACAAATAAACCCCAGACATATATTGCTATTAAATGACAAAGAAAATTTAAATCTGAAAAGTCAATTCAGTAAAGAGGTAGAAATACTGAGAAAACTCAACCTGACATGAAGAGGGAAATGAAAAATTCACTAACCTAATTAAGAAAATGAAGGGAATGTCTTTTAAGTAGAATGAATGAAGTAGAAGACAGATTATCAGAACGTATAGGAATTGGATCATTCAATCAAAGAATATGACAAATTTAAAACGGAGGATATGCAGGATATTTGGAACTCTATGAAAACCTTAAATTTTCAAATAATAAGCATAGAAGAAGGAAGAAAATCCCAGGTCAATGGCTTTGGTCAGGTTTTCAGTTGGATAGTAGAAGAAAATTTTCCTCCAAATTAAATAAAAACATACCTGTACAGATATAAAAAGCATACAGAACACCAAATAGGACCACAAAAGATACAGCCCATAGTATTTTTATAGCTAAAATGCTTAATATACAGTACAAAGAAAGGTTATTAGAAATGGCAAGAGAAACATCATAAACCAAATATGAAGAATAATAGATGCTATTTCAATGGAAATTTTAAAAACTAGATGATGCTGGAGCAATGTACTTTGAATGTAGATGCCAATCCTACCTACTTTACCCAGCAAAACTATTCCATAGTTGATGGAGAAGGAAAACTTTCATGGTATGAATAGACAAAAGGAATTCATAACCACCAAAGCAGCCCTACAAAGAACACTAGAAACAATCCTTCAGACTGAAGAAAGCCATAAGCAGAATCAGAAAGTGCAGAAAGAAAGCAAATGAAGATACAATTATTAAAACATAAGCTAAGTCTAAGAACAAGAAAAAGGAGAAAATGGAGGAGGAGAAGGGGAAGGAAAAGGGAGAGAAGGAGAAGGGGGACAAGGAGAAGAAGAAGGAGGAGAAGGAGGATGAGAGAGAAACCCCAAATGACAGAAAACCACACACCATTCAAAAAGTAACTTCTTATATTAATTGCTTCAAGTACCAAATCAAAGGACAAAGTCAACTGAATGTATCAAGAAACAAAGCCATAAATTTGTTGCATACAAGAAACTCATGTTAATTTGATAATAGAGACCTCCTTTAGAGGATGAAAAAGTATTTCAGTAAAATGAGGAAAGTTGATATTGCTATTTTAATATCTGGCAATATATCCTTCATACTATAATTCATCAAAAAGAATAAAGAAGAAAACTTCACTGTGTTCAAGGGAACAATTAACCAATAAAACATTGCAATCCCAATATCATATGTGTGAAGCTCTTGCATACCCAAATTCATAAAAAGTGTATGGCCAGACAGCAAAACAGAGATTAACACCAACTCAGGGATAGTACATGAGGTCAACACCCTACTTTCTCCAATATAAAAGTAATCTAGACAAAAAGATAAACATAGAAACATTAGTATTAAATGACATCATACATCAAATAGGCCATAGTGATATCAATGCAGTAAGATACTCAAACACCAAAGAATATGCATTCTTCTTAGAAATCCATGGAAATTTCTCTAACATAAATTGCATACTGAGATACCAAAAAAAAACCTTGACAAATAAAAAATGAACTAACTCCATGCATCCTATATGACTATATTATAATTAACTTTAAAACAAATAGCAAAATAATCTCTAGTAACTATGTGAAGTGAGGAAAATTAAATAACATGTTGCTGAGTGAAGATTCTGTCAAAAAAGAAAAAAATATATTGCTAGAACAAAGTGCAGATGAAAATATTACAACTGACCAAAACACAGAGAATAAGTGTCTCTGGGAAAATATATGTATTACATACATTGCAATCCCTACACCGAAGGCTCATGGAACATCATACAAAAGTGGATAGAAAGACTGTAAAAGCAAAGAACCAGGACACCAGCAGCAAGATAGTACTAGACAGTGTCCCGTGAACATGTTAAAGATAGTACAACCATAAAACCTCACCAATACAGTTGCTTGAATAAGACTGGCATAATGATTAGAGCAGTTGACATTACAATGTGCACAGGGAAATCTCACATGATCATGATGTGTGTGTGTGTGTGTGTGTGTGTGTGTGTGTGTGTGTGTGTGTGTGTGTGTAAAACAATAGTAATAAAGAAGAGTCCTGAATTTGTAAGGAAGATGGAGAAACATCATGTAGTGGAACATTTGAAAGAAGTTTTTGTTATTTTGGTTTCTTTAAAACTGCAAAGTGATGTTTCAAAATCCCAGACCAGGCCCAGTGTCTATCTCTGCCTGCTACCTGTGGATCAGGATGTAAAGTTCTAAGCTAATGCTCTGGCACTACACCTGTCTGATTACTACTTTGATAATAACAGACTGAATTTCTGAAAGTGTAAGCAAGCCCCTAATTAAATGCTTCCTTTTGTAAGACACCTTGGTCATGGTGTCTCTTCATAGCAATAAAATAGTAATGAAAGCATTTTCATAGTATGGTTTATATCAGAAGTAATGACCACAAAAATTATAGGACCCATTCAAACTAGAGATGATGAGGATCATTGAATTTAGCAACTTCTCTGGTCAGTGGAGAACTGATAAGTGATTGCTTCAATCAAGTTGTGTTTCTGAAACTGTCAAATAATTGATGAGAAGAAAATAACATATCATATCATAATAATCTGCTTAACTAGCAAGTATCACATTTAGTTCAGCAGAATACATAATAAAGATGTTATAAAATACTTATAAATTAATGGTATTACCTTATGACATATATATTCATATTTAATTCATTCATTGTTCAAAGTGCATCTGTAATATGCTGTATAGAATCAGGGCAATAAAAAGGAAAAAAGAAGCAAAACCTTAGTCTCTGCTTCCTAGGAACTAATTGCAGAACTGATGATAATGGAGAAGATAAAGCCAAATTTATGACGTGGTGAAAGGGTTTAAGAAATAAATGCAATCACATATAGGGGAAAATGTCTTCCCAAGCACGGCCATTAACAGCACTCTTTAGTCTCCTCCCCACCCACAGGGAAGATGACCATTGAGCTTAACACCTGTCAACAGGATTCCTTCTTCCCCCAGCCTCCTCCCTCCTGCATATCAGCAGGGATTCTTCCTTCCCGGGCTCCATGGGCGCCACCCTGTCTCAAAGGTGGCTTCCAAGGGCACAGGTTGACCACACCGCCCCTGGATCCCGCGCTCGCGAAACTCCTGAGAGCTCGGAGCCAATCAGCTGCACGAGCCCCCATCCCCAGACCCCTAACCCCTGAACCGGATAAAAGGGCTGGTGGGGAGGGGATCGGGGCCCGCCATGCTCATCTCCTGCGTGGGATAGGCGGGACCCGGAGCGCGCCGGTAATCAATAAATGCCTCATGTATGTTACAGCGGTCCGTGTCTCGTGGTTCCTTAGAAACCCGCCCGGCTTGCCCTAACAGTGGTGTCATTTAAGAGTATGATTTAATCAGCTTGGACTAGATAGCTTTAGTACTTTAGTACTGAAGAAAGGATCTGTGATAAGCATAATGATAGATTTTGTCCAGTGGAGCATGCAAGGTATATGGGGCCCCTTTCATAGGGATGTATTGTATTAACTGAGAGACAAAGCTTGGGATTAGGACCTAAACAATGCTGGGGATATTAGGGGGATTCAGGTGGAGGCTTACCTCCTAATGCAAAACCAAAGGATCACCAGACTTCACATCAGCATTCCAGGTTATCAACTGTCATTCATTATCCTTCCCTTAAAGAAAACAGGGCTGCAAGATTGACAATCCTGTTTGCTCAACTGCTTACTCTAATCTGTGCTTCCTACACCTGAGTTCCTTTCATGATGAATTGAGAACTATAAGATGAAATAAATTCCTTCTTCCCAAATTTTCTTTTGTTCATGGTACTTTTCAAAGCAATAGAAAGCAACCTACAACATCCAATTAGCACTCTGTAATTAATAGCCATTTTACAGCATTTTCTAGTCTCCTCAAAATGGAACACTGATGTTAGAAGAAGGTGGCTTCGCACTTCCAATGGCTTTGTGCCTGATTTGCAATGCTCAGCTTAACTTAGATATAAGAGGGCAAAGGGCTACACTCTTTCCTTTTGCATCTGCCAGTAGAGCCAGCTCTTAAGTTCTGACACGCTCCAGGTGAAGCTCATGTCCCTTGCCTTTCCATCACCTACACCTGGCTCACAAAGGCTCCTGGGAAATGTGAATAATCCTCACTCACAATATACCTTCCTTCATGACAAGAATGTACACAATATATTCTAAAGGGATAACTGCCCACCCCTAGAAGCTTAATATTTTTGTTTTTTGTTCTTACCTGTACGGTATTTGTTAAATTATTTTTGCCACCATTAATGTTTCTCAGGCTTTCAAGCCTCAAGAAGCTCATTAACACCGCATCTGCCTTCCTCAACATTTCTACAGTGGAGAATTGGGCCTGACACACATCCTGCCACATTTACTTTTGAATGACCAGAACAAACCTTCTACTCTCCTTTGTCTTTCATTTGTATTCTTGGTTGTTTTATGATTGTATGTACCCATCGCAGGAATTCAGATTCACCAGTGCCTCACCTACATTTTAAAGATTGTTATAGCCTGGGTCTATTTTGTGACTTTACAAATTATTTGTAATTTCTTCCTGGATGACTGGACAACTTGGTTTTTTGTTGTTGTTGTTGTTGTTGTTTTTGTATTTGTTTTTTGTTTTGTTTGTTTGTTTTTATTGTTTGTTTGTATATATATGTATATATGTATGTGTGTATATATATGTGTGTATGTATATGTGTGTGTGTGTGTGTGTCTATATATATATATATATATATATATACATATATATATATATATATATATACACCTTGTTTTATGAAACCACTGTAGACAATTCAGATCCACCAGCGCCTCATCTACATTTTAAAGATCAAGATCATGTTTCACCATGGGATTCATCAAAGCCACTGAAGTCCACCGTACACCTCCTCCCATTTTGCATTTGGTTTTATTGTTCAATGTTTTTGTGCCATAGCTGTGTTGTGTGATCCCTCGCCCCGCTCCATACACTTGCACTTCTGTTCTTCTGATTTGGTGTGTAGATACTAAATCAAAGAAATGATCCCACTCATGTCTAACTTGGTAGGTTAACGAATTTATTGAATTATGTAAAAGCACGAGTCACCCAAAGGAAGCTACATTTCGAAATGTCCCGCTCCAGTGTGGGCAATAACTCAGAAATTTTGTGTTCCTGCCTGAAGCTCCCTGCTAAATTTTCAGGCAGCTCCCACTGAAGAGACTCTGCTCTCCCCAGTAATTATTTACTGTTCTTATAAGCTTGGAGAAGGGTCTTGTGAATCTTATAACTTTTATGAGCCTTGTAACTTTCATTAGTTTCCTAGGTTTATGAGCATACTTCCCTCCAGGTAAGAATCTTTCAGTTCAGGAGAAATACCTACTAACATCACTTACAGATGAAATTAACTAATATTGAACTTATAATATATCAGAGACCTATGATCAGGTATAATCCCAACATATTTAGCTATAAGAAAATAAGTAAATCTTATCATTTTTTGACAATTTAGATTAGAACCTGAATAATGTAGCTAAAATAAATCAGACTGAAATATTATACCTACTTTATATTATATATGTTTGGAATCATAAAAAATTCACATTGCATCAGAAATTAAAACAGCAGTTGTGATAGATGGGGAGATGGAATTGTTAATGAAATCATATAAAGTTATACATATTTGCTATGAGGAAGCCTACAGACCTGTTATATTTGCCATTCATCCATACAGTAGACATGAGTGTGTAGTTATCTTTTCAAAGAACTGATTTCATTTTTTTGGGGTCTGATTTTAGTTTTGATGTCAACTTGATATACTGGGTATCATAGCTATTTTTTTTTTCAGCTTTCCTGAAACACTATGGCAGATTAATCATTAAAAATTTTAAACCTAGTGCTTAGGAAAAAAGGCTAAAAATTGGAAGAGAAAAATGAACTACTACCATCACCAGCAACAAAACCTTTGTTTTCTGTGTCTTCCCACACAGTTCTTAAACAAAGACATTATTTCAAACAACTTTAAATTGCTATCTCATACATTAGAAGGAATAAGCAACAAAGAAGGAAGAGAAAGTCTTTGGTTTCAAGTCTTATTACCAATACAAATTTTACATTTTCAGAAATGTTATTACTTTACTTTAAGGTCTTCAAAGTGGTACAAGAACAAACACAAATAAATTAAATGAAATGTGCTCAAACTCTATGAAGCTCTGCTTTTATTTTTAATTTAAAAATAATTTTTATACAATATATTCTGATCATAGTTTCCCCTTCTTCATCTCCACCCAGATGCTTACATCTCAATCATCCATCTCCAGGTCTTTGTTCTTTTTTTTTTAGAAAAACACACAAACAGAGGAAAAACAAAAGGCACCGGTATAAAACAAAATAATCATGAGAGAAAACAAAAAGCATAATATACTATATAAGCGAAATACCCATAAGGTAAAAAAAGTTTCCAAAAGAACATTATGAGACAAAAAAAATAAAATAAATCTCCAAAAAATACCATTGAGCTTATTTGTCAATTATCTATTGCTGGGCAAAGGGCCTGCCCTTAAGTATAGTTTGTATGCTCAGTGACACTCCATTGGAAAAAACTATGTCTTTCAGAGATATTGGCAATTGGAAATAACTTCTATGTTAGGGATAGGACTTGTGTCCACTTCCCTTGTCTGTGCTGAGACCTCATCTGGATTGGAACTGTGCAGGGCTTGTGCATGCTGCTATGGTCTCTGTGAGTTCGCGTGGAGGCCAGTCTTTCTGTGTATGGAATTCACTATTTACTTGGTGTCTTTCATCCCACTGGCTCTTACTGAAATGGACCCAAAAGAAAATGTAGTAACAAACTAAGGTCAGATTCTCATAGGAAGAGAGTTCAGATCCCCCAGCATCAAGCTAAAGGAGACTCCTACCCCTCCTTTATTGTCTGTCCTCCTCTGATAAGATGGTTCTGAGTTTTAGCTTAAAAAACCCCTAAAATTCCAACTTACTGTCACAGTCCTGAACTCAGCTCTGAGACTGCGTCCCTTGCTAGATCTTTCTTTCTAGCCAGTCTTGTTCTTTTTTTTTTTTTTTCTTTTCCTTCATTTTTAACTCAGGTAAAATTTTCGTTATCAATGAGTTGTGTGTGTGTCCTGTAGTAATTGGATTGCCAGGAACTTACAACACTTACAATCTTTATTCCTCTTCTTCCACATAGCTCATTGAGCTATGATGAGGAATTTGATTAAGATATACCACTTAGGACTAAGTATTCATGGTCTTTCATTTCTCTTATTGCTGGCAGAAGGGACAAATGGCTACCCGTGGAGTTCATTAGCATACCAAAGCACATGTTGGCCTTCATGCTCCCTCAGAATCATGAGTACCTTTTGCATAACTCAAAGTCCATGCTGGAATCCTGGCTCTTTTTTCTTCCTCCCCCAACTAAAACTCCCTCCAAAATCATGAGCTTCCCTCCCCCAACTACTCATTTTTCTTATAAACCTGCTATTCTTGATTGTCTTCTCTCTCTCTGCTCTGCTTCTGCTTCTCTCCTGGCCAGGTCCAATCTTTTGGCCATGTTCAGTCTACTTCTTTACCTCTCTTCTTTGGGATCTTCCAGATGTTTCTGGCTGTTTTCTCCCTCATATTTACAATAAAAACCTTCCCCTTATCTATACCATGGAGCAGTGATGCTACCCGTTTAAACAGAACCGTTTTATCTGTCCTAGCTTCCTTTTGGCTGATGCAATAAAACACTGACCAAAAGCAGCTAAGCAGAGAAATGGTTTATTTGGCACACAGGTCATAGTACATCCTTGAAGGAAGTCAGAGTAGCAGGTCAAGGCAGGAAGCTGGAAATAGGCACTGAAGCAGAGATCAATGCTGCTTACTGGCTTGCATCTCTGCCTTGCAAAGCTACTTTTTTTTTCCTTTCCTTTTTTTTTTTTTTTTAATTTATGCTTCTTACAATACATCCTGATCTGTTTCCCCTCCCTTCATTCTGCCCCAACCTCCACTTCTCCTCTCTTCTACCTCCACTATATCCTTTTCTTCCCTTTAGAAAGAAGCAGGCCTCCCAGTTTGGCTGATAACCCAGGGAATTCAGCTACTTTTCTCAAACAGGGCAGGCCCAACTGTCTAGGGATGACATTTCCCACAGAGGTCTGTGCCCTCATACATCAAGTAGCAAATCAAGAAAATACCCCACAGGCATGACCACAGGATAGTCTCATGAAGGAATTTTCTCAGTCACCATTTCCTGTCACCGGGTTTGTCTTAAGTTGGCAAAAACCAGCAGAGTCATTTTTAAGTGTTTTTAAACCTTATGCAATTCTACTGACTTTCTTATGCCTAAAATGTAATTTCCTTATATTTGAAAATATGTTCTCATAGACTCCAATTGGATTATTTAGACTATCAACAATTGTTTTTCTTATAATCTGTGTGCTTCATTTATTTGCTTACCTTTTTCCACCATGTTTTTGTTGTTGTTGTTTTGCAACATAATAATTGGCTATGCCTGTCTTGCTTTAGAAGTAGAAAAGAAAGGTAAGTTTTTACTGCTTCTATTGAATGCACTGTTCTTAGCATTATCTTCCAAACTCCTACAACAGTATACCTCTAAGATAACAACCTAATCATGCCCATAACAAAAGGAGAGATTGTAACATCAATGAAAAGCCTTCTAACTAAAAGAAGTCCAAGTCTAAAGTGGTGATATAGATCCACAACAGAATCCTATCAGACTTTTTAAATTCTTCAAAAAAATAAATAAACAGCAGGATCACTCCCAAATTCATTCTATGAAGCCAGTGTCGATCTAATACTAAAACTAGATAAAGACACAAAAGCAACAAACTAAAGACTGGTTTCCCCCATGTACAAAGATGCAAACTGAATAAAATATTAGCCAACTGAATAAAAGCACATCTCAAGAATATCATCTACTATGATCAAGTTGGCTTTATAAAATAAATGCAAGCTAGTTCACCATACATAAGCTAATAATACAAAAATCAAATAATAGGGATGAAGCAAAAATCACATGATCCTCTCAAAAGTTACAGAAAAAGAAATTTTTAAGAAAAATTTTTTGTTTGATTTGTGAAAAATGGTGGCCTAAAGTAGCTATTATAGTTGAAGAGGAGAAATGTCAAAAGCTTGTGAAAAACTATATATGATAAAAACCAAAAACAAAAACAAAAGTTACAAGACTTTTTAAGAAGTACTAATTAGAACTTGTAGGATTTGGTAATGGATTAGGAAAGCATGTCTCCACATTGGATACTTAGAACTGAAGGTGCCCAGAGATGTCTACTGGAGATTAGTACTGTTAACTATTAAGCCTTAAACATGTCATTTAAATTTCTGCTAGAATTCTGAGCTTTTATGTCCTCAAAGATACATACTTCAAATTTATCCTATCATAAATAGTAACTGAATAATTTATTTTTGCTTGTTTATATCCTCAATTCTGAATTTTAGGAGTACTTAGGAGGAAAATTAAGTGTAAATTACACAGCATCTCTTTCTTCCTTTATTTTGATTTTGTCAATTTGGAGGAAAGAAAACAGAATGATATCTCAGAAGTCTGTGATGCTCTGAGTTAGGTCCTTGGCAGAGTAAATTAGTAAATCCCAGTGGCTGTACTGAAAGTCTCAGAATACCAAAGCTTACTGTGGTACAGTGTAATGGACTGAGTCAGCTGCACTTTGGCTTTGCAGTCTCCTCTAGAATGAGTATAAAAGTTTAAGCACCATAGCAGTAAAGGCGAGTACATTGGTCCCACTGCTATTAGAAAGACTGAAAAATTCTTCAACTGCTTTTGACTGTGTGAAAAGTGAAACTCAGATTTAAAAGTAGTTGTATGTTTCAATAAAAAAGACTGTGTAATAGGAATTTTACTGTGTGGGTTATAGACGAGTTTAAGTTCAGAATGTTAAATAACATACCTGGGCAAGTCAGATAAATGGAAAATAGTGAGAAAAGGAACTATTATTTCCAGATTCAGGGGTTGTTTTTGGAAAATGCATTACATGATAATTTTGAATATAGGACATATTCTAATTCTCTTAAAATCTGAAACCTAGTTAAACATTGCTATGGTTGTATAGAACTAGTCTACAAATATTTAGACAGTAGAGTTTCACTTTTTCTGTCTATTTCTAAAGGAAAATAGAATATAAGTAACGTTATTTTAGACAAAGAAAACCAGAATCGAATAAGAGCTAAAAAACAGACATGAAACTATGTTGTTCTATCATTAAACTAGTTAGGTTTTGTCAACCTGATCCAGACCAAGAAATTTCAGAGAGAATCAAAGACTCTACAGGGGCCATCTGAGTAATATTTTGAGTTAAGAATCTTATCTATGGCTCTGGTCAGTGGGGTGGGGGAGGGGGTGAAGAATCAGCTATGATTAATAAGATGCCTGCACCACTGAAGTGAAACAGCATTACCAGGACAACTAACGTTGATTAGATGGAGCTGAGAAATTAACAGGGATTTCAAGAAGAAGCCAGCACCACTGATGATCTTAAATATGTGAGTATTTTCTCAGGGTAAGAATTAGGAAGCTCTATTACAGATGAGGCCCAAGTCTGGACCATGTTCTGGGAGGCAAACTTGGTAATGTGTTCATCTCCCAGGTGATACTGATATTGAAGGCACTGGTTTCATAGGCGTCAGGAAGAGTAACTGAGGCCTGGCAATATAAGAGGTCAGGAGAGTACTTTGATGAAGATACATTCTCAGTTGCAATAAAATCTCCATGGTTAAAGGACTCAGAAGAGAAGTTGAGACTTGGTACCATGTGGCAAGGTCAGAGTCCCTGAAAGCCTAAGAGAGCCTATTGGTGAAAATGCTGCCCAGTTTTAGCAGAGATCTCATCATTTTGGAAATATCAGTACCATGGGAAAAACACCAAAGACAGCAGCTATGGAACGGAACAAACATGAGCCTCGGAGACGGGCTGTGTGTGTTGCCGATGGGTGATCTTTCTGCCTTTGTCCAGAGCGACTTTGCTACTCAAAAGATTGTGAAGCTGACAGTGAGCTTTTCACTGATAGACTTTGCTTTGATTATGCTTGTGCTCTCATTACCTTCTCTTGGAATAAGAAAGTTGTAACATAGTTTTTATTTTACAGATGTCCACAGTTGAGAGATTTGGGAAATTTTAGAAAGAGTTTGGATATTCATGGAATCTGACCTTTTAAAGTGTTTGATTTCTTAAAGAATGAGGGACTTTCAAAAGTTTGAATGTTTTATATTGTGATGTTGATATTAGTATGACATCTTGGGAATAAATAAGAAGAGAAAATTCTAGTTGGATAGTGATATGCTCTTGTGTCACATAGAAAAGGCTCAATTGTTCTGGTTAATGATTTTTTTTTTTTTGTCACGTTTACTCAAGTTAGAGTCACATAGGAAGAGAGAAACTTAATTGGGAAAATGTCCCAAAAAGATTGGCTGTGAGTATGTCTATGTGGAATTTTCAGTATTAGTGTTGTATGTAGGAGGGCTCAAGCCCTGGGTAGGTGGTTCTGAATTATACAAGACAGCAAGCTGAACAAGTCATAAGGAACAAGCCAGTCAGCAGCATTCCTCCATGATTCTGCTCCAGTTCCTATCTCCATGTTCCTGCTTTGAGTTATTGCTCTGACTTCCATTCATAATGGACTACACAGTAAGCCAAATAAACTCCTTCTTTCAGAAGTTTCTTTGTTCATGGGGTTTTATCACAGCAGTAGAAAGTCCCTCTAAGAAAATACTTATTTTTTAAATTAAATTAGGACACTGCCTACCCATGTCATGTTTCAATTACCTCTTGCTTTGTAAATAACTATAGATTATAAAATTTAAGAGTTCAGGGAGAATATATAGTTTCTTAATTTAGTTTTTAATTTTTTGAGTATCTTACATATGAATCAGTATTTACAGCACTTCCACTGCTCCCCTTTGCCCCTCCAACTCTTATCACGTGCTCTGCCTTTTCCTCTGCAGGTATCTTACATGGTAGGACTATTGCCTACTTTGTCCTCAGCTTTCAAAGCTCCTTCTGTTACTGAGAAATAGTTCTCTGAGAGGAATCATTCAGTTCAGCTTCTGCTTGATTCCTTCACATCTGTAAATTCTTCCAAAGAACACAGGCTGCCATAGTTTTCTGTCTCTGTGATTCGACCACCAGAGCGATGGAACTGTTCTGTATTTGAGAGCATATAGTACCCTTTTCTTTTTAGTCTACACATAAGCAATCCCCATGTTGCTTTTCCTCCTGTGTTTTTTCACTTCTACCATTTCTTCTATATATCTCCTCCTTCCTTTGTTACTTCTTATCTAATAACATATTACTAATCATCATTCCTTCTACGACTTATTTCTTCTTTCTCTTTATTTGATCCACTTATACTCAAGGTTACATAGTACTTTGACATCCCTTTTTTGTAAAAAATAAACAATACTTACGGAATTGTTTTATACTGACATTCTATTTTCATTGTTGGTAACTACAGATCATAAAGTGTAGTTGCAGACAGTAGACAACTTTCCTAGTGCCTTGAATTAAAAAAGGAAAATATTTTGTTGACTCTATTAAAACTTATTCTCTCCTGTACACTGCAAACACTCCACTAAAATGCAAAAGTGACCTGGCTTAAAAAAATTAATCTTAACCAATGACTTAATGGCAAATGGGCAAGGTACGTTGAAAAACACTGAAAATAAAATAGCAAAAAAAGAAAACTTGTATCTTCAAAGTTTACTAGTTACATAATGAAAATTACCTAGAAAATTTCAAGACACATGATTCAAAAAAATAACTACTAGTTTATCTGAACAATTTGAAGAGTAAAAGTATATATTCCCAGAAAACAACAGGCAGAAAAACAGTCATTTTAGGGTTTGAAAATAAAATAAAATGAAGATAAAGAAATACTGAAGGAAAAAATTAAACTAAATGATGATGGAAATGAAAAACACAGTAGGCCAAATAGTTAATCAGTGGAAAGCCTCACCAGTAAGGTCTATGTGGAGGATAGAATTTTAAGACCTGAAGGTAATGTGTAGCAGAATTGAATCATTCAGTCATAGTCAAGGACCTGCTTTTTTGTTTGGTTGTTTTGATTTGTTTTGTTATTTCCAAATAAATGAATAGAACCTATAAAATATTTGGGATATCATGAAAAGGCCACATATGTGAACTATGAGCAATGAAGAAAGATGAATTTATTGCCAAGGGATTAGGAACTGTTTTCAAGAAAACAACAGAAGTAAAATTTTCAAATGGTTTCACATTCACACACTAGAGACTCAAAATACACCAATTAGCTAACCAGAAAAGAAATTCCCCACATCATCACATAGATATAACGCTAAATATACCAAAACAAAGAATATGTATTGAAAGCTGTTAGAGAGAAGGATTGAGTCACATGAAAGTAGTACTATCAGAATAATTGCTGACTTCTCATGGAAAACTTCCAGGCACACTTGGAAAGATGTGCTACAATTTCTGAATGATCACAAATGTTAATCCAGCTCAATCTATACATCAAAACTATAATAACTGAAGGAGAAAGTAAAACCTTCCTTGAAAACAATCAGGTTAAAAAAAATTTTGATTTCCAAACCAGTTTAACAGGGGACATTAGAACAAGTATTTGGAATAAAGAAAAAAAAATCATATACAAAAATGGCTACAGGTGAATAAAATCAACAGGGCTAAGATAGTTGTTACAGATAAGAGGATGAAGAAACTACTAAAAACTACAAAAAAATCATATTTCAATAATTGTTTTTTAGTGTTGAAGAATTCCTTTTTGTATATATTCTACATTTGCTTTAATCATTTATTAATTGATGGAAGCGTTAGCTTTCTTCACATCTTGGCTACTGTAATTAATGCTGCAATAAAGACCAGGAACTCAGATCTTCAATATATTGATTATATATAATTTTGTTTATATGCATCTATGTTTGCATTGATGAATCGAATGTTAATTCTATCTTGACGTTTTCTTTTTTAATTTCATGTAACTTTCCTAATGGCTATATTACATTCTGAAATAGTATATAATTTATATTACCAGCAAAGGTACACATTGGTTTCCTCTTTTCATTTTCTCTACAGAAATCACTATTTTTAAAACTTTCTGATAATGAACTTGTAAATTATTTAACATGATTTGCTAGGTAATGTTGTTTATTTTCCATTAGCATTTCCCTGATAAACTAGAGATGTTGAGCAGTTATCATATATACTAGACATTTGTGTACCTTGTAAGAGATGTCTATTAGAGTCTTTGCTTACTTTGTACTTATGTGTTATAAATGTTAACCTTTCTCTGGCACAGAGCTTGCAATCACTCCATTCCATTCCACAGGATTTCTCTTCATTCTGTTGACTGCTTAACTGGCTGTGCAGAATTTCCCTTGCCTTGTGTAATACAATTTGTTTCTATTTTTTATTTGCTGCCTAGATTTTGGAGGTCATTTCAGAAAGTTGAGGGTCTAGTATAAGGTCCTGGATCATTTGTCCTTTCAAATATTAGTAGTTTCGCAGTTTCAAGACTTAAAAAATAATTCCTTAGTACATTTTGGGTTGAACTTAGATGATCTGAGATGAAGGTTTGAATTCATTTCTCTGAAAATACTTCCCTGCTTTCCCCAACACCATTTACTTTAGTTCATGTTCATGTTCATGTTTTTTATAAATTTTATTTATTATTAGTGTTTGTATTTCTGTAAAATAATGATATGAATAAAATAATGAAAAAATTCGTAGAGATTATATTTGATTTTTATATCCTATGGTAGTATGGACATATAACAGTGTTTATTTTAAAGCCATGACAACATACTATATTTTATTCATTTATGTCTACTTTGATTTCTTTCATTTTTACCTTTGTCATCATTCAGATATTTTACAGTTTTGTATATATTCATGTTTAAAGATTTTATTTGAGGTTAGCTTTAGTAATAATGGGTTTATGGCTTTGGATAGGTCATTGTTAACCCATAGAATGCCAATTATTTTATGTCAATTTTTATCTTAAAAGGTGATTAAATTAATTCATTATTTGTAGATTTTTTTGAGTTTTCTATGAAGTAAGGTTATATTGTATGATTTCAAAAACAATTTTAATTTTTCACTGAAAATTTGGATACCTGCTTTATCTATCTATCTATCTATCTATCTATCTATCTATCTATTTATGGCTACTCCCTCACTGTGACTCCCAGTGCTGTAAAAAGTTTCCAACTTTTACCACTGAGTGAATGATCTACGAACTTTTCACATGCTACATGTTAAGAAGTAACTCAATATAATATTAATTATTATGAGTAGTACTTAAAAATGTATGTTTTATATATGAGTTTTCATTGTTGTATCTATTAAAATTATCATATGTTTTGCATTTAATCTAATAAGATATTTCTTTTAAATTTTTTTGTTTTTTCAGTGCAATAAGATACTACATGTTCACTACTTGCTTGGATGTTTTATTCATTGACACATCTTTTTTGAAATCTTTTTCTTCACTTTTGGGAGACCAACACAGGTATACAGAGAAATGTGATTGTATTTACAATCTATTTCTTCCCTCCAATTTCTACCAAGTCTTTCCCAACAAACTCCACTATCAACCTCACATATTATTACTTTTTAGTAACTCATGAAGTACAGTTAGTGCTGTTCATATATTTATGGATATTGGAGCATCAACTTAAAAATTAAAAAATCTATCAACCAGGCAAAATATGCCTTCTGATGCAATAGTGGCACAGTTGCTCTGGCGTTACTAACTACTTTTTGATTGGATTTAAGACTGACTCCACAGGAGGCAATATCATGCCCGGTACTGTAATCCTGGTGAAAATGTCTTGACTAAGGAGGTTATAAGTCATAAGGTAGGACCTGCTATTATTATTTGGCAAATGATTATGCTATCAAATTTCTTTCTAAATATTTCTGTTTATGCCCACATACCTGGATTGCTTTCAATCTTGGCTCGAGAAGCTTCTATTTGCAGTAGATAGCTGATAATGGAGAGATAGATAATTGGTCAAAATGTTGAGCATAAGAGAATTAGTGCACAACCATAAATGGGACAAGTATATTAACTCCATCACCAATTCTCAGGGAACATTATAGAAGAGAAAGCAGAAAGAATGTAAGAGTTGAATGCTGTCTTTTGGTTGGGACATGGAAATTACAATCATGAATTCACACACAGCAGCCATGGTTACCTACTCAAGACTTATGTGATAAGAACAAGACAGTATACATTCCAACATAAAAGGGATAGATTATATCAAGACTCAACTCCTAACTGAAGAGCTGTTGACCACTAAACAGTTTGTAGGGAAAGGAGAAAGGAGAAGGGAGAAGGGAAACAGTTCCTTTTTGTATGTTTTGAAATGACAAAAGTTTTAGAAGAAAAAAATACATGATCTGATAAATGTTGGTAAACTAAAACATTGTAGCATAATGGTTTATTGAAGAGCTATCTCAAACAAGTTTAGGTTTATTACCATCATAAAGAATAGTAAAGAATGCAATGTTAGGGTAAAGATCAACCATTTATAGAAGCTATTATACATAGCTGTTCACCATCACATTGATCACAGCATGAATCCAATGTTGCCACATAGCCTTTTGCTTTAGGCACTCCTATGTCTATTTATTTAGGCCAGTATTGTGGGAAAAAAATAGCTTAAGTAGCCTACAAGTGCTTTTCTGTGTGATTAAGTTTAGTCAGCATTGAGAATAAAATTGTGGTTGGCAGCTATTCTGTTTCTTTTTGAAATCAATATGAAGTCATATGAGTTACTAGCGATATAGAGAAAATAACATGAAAAGAATTTCATGAGAGTGTGAGAATAATAAAGAATGAATGATGTTGGAGAACTTATAATTAGGGAAAAACAGTCATTTGTGTACATCATGAAATATGAGAATTATATATATTAATTTTATTGAGCAAAGAAAATGATGCAATTGATAGAAAACAGGTAACAGTGAAGAAAAGTACAGGTAAAAAATTGAGTAAACATTAGTAAATTAATAACAGAAACTAATCTTACAGAACTGCCAATAAATTATGTTAATCACAATGGTGGCTTACAGAAAAACACTGTTGGCAAAGTCATTTCTCAGTAGCATTGTCAGAGGCATCTTTCTGGTATTTCCTGGGCCATGAGATCACTGCTCACTTGGAAAATATGTGCTTAAGGATGTGTTATCTTTTCTAGTTTTTGAGACTTCGTTAGAATAAATTTATTCTAAGAAAATCTTTTTATTTTCTTATCTCAGGGAAGGAAAACCTGTCTTCTACTTTATAGAAGTACACTTTTGAGAAGTGATTTGTCAGGTGTTCATAGACTCAAAGTGATTCTTATTATTCCTGCAAATATTCTAAGCTAGAAGGCCACAGTTACAGTTGTAGGGAAAGGGGGGCATAAAGAAGATAGAGCCTTAGTCAATGAACAATATGAATATTTTGTTGGGCCAGGAAAGGAGACAGAGAGAGAGAGACACAGAGAGAGAGAGAGACAGAGAGAGAGACAAAGAGAGAGAGACAGAGAGAGAGACAAAGAGAGAGAGACAGAGAGAGAGAAATATTTTCCTGAAATTAATATAAGTTTCCAAGAACCCAGCAATGGTTCTCCAATTAATGCTTTTAACACACATTTCCATTTATCTACATGTGTTTGCATGCATGCTGATTCCCTTGTGCATACTGTTATGTTTTGCATGACCTTTATTATTTTTCTAGGAGTAACTCAGTATTGTGTCCCATGTGAAGAATCTTTGGGTTGTTTTACTATTTATTTCTGTGTACAACTTCATTTATACTTATTTGCAATATAGTTTATATCATATTATTTATTTGATACCAGGATTCTGTATATAATTTCTTCATAAGAATTATTTTTATGATCAAGTTCTTTATCTTATTCATCTGATATATACCTTTACTGTATGAATGAAATATGTATTGTGAAAATCAAACAATATAAAATATTGTTTGACAATTCAAATGAAATAACAATGAAATACATTCTTGATGAAGTCAGTTACACTAACATTTTTTCATAATGATAGATTATTTTAATATTCAATTTAGCCAATCTGAATATGATATATTGACTATAAAAGTTCAAATTCTGGTCATGCAGGATGGAATCCAGGATTAAACAGAGATGGAGTGAAAATGAAGCAGAATATGGTTCATAATTTATAAAAGATCTGCAAAGAATCATGTGAACCAAACAGCTTACTAACATGTTAAAGATAACATGTATTTCTCAGGAAGTTATAAAGACAGGTAGATACTAAGCAGCTGTTGCATTCTGGTATGCACAGGTAGACTCATAAGTGATCATAGCAAAGGAAATATAGAAAAATTGCCTAACATGTAAAGTGTAGTTTTGCTCTTTTATGCTGAGTTGGTAACGCGTGTTACAGGGCCATAATTCCTCTTAACAAACTCATGGGTCAGTCAGATAGAAGACCTTCCTCCTCTGTCCCAGATCATTCTAAATTATTCATAAATGTGAGAAATTGAAATGTTTATCAGACATTTTGGATGAAGTAAACAAGGAGCTGTCTGAAATCCTTGCCCTTGGCTCTTATTCTCCTGTACTATGAAAAGGGAATTGTCCTGCTTCCATTAATCTCTGACTTGCTAATGGTTTGCACAGGTGCAATTTTCCTTCCCCTTCTTCTTCTCCTCCTCCTCCTCTTCCTCCTCCTCTTCCTCCTCCTCTTCCTCCTCCTCCTCTTCCTCCTCCTCCTCTTCCTCCTCCTCTTCTTCCTTCCTCCTCCTCCTCCTCCTCCTCTTCTTCTTCTTCTTTCTTCTTCTTCCACTTCCTCCTCCTATTCTTCTTCTCCACCTCCTCCTTCTCCTCCCTCCTCTTCCCTTCTTTTCCCCTTCTTCACCCTCTTACTCCTCCTTCTCCTCTTCTTTTTCTCATTTACTGACTTCATTTCCACATTTACCCTATTTCTATATTATTGCACTAATTTACTCATACTCCACTTAGTCAAATAAACTTCTTTCATTTTTTTTGTTTTAGACTTTCTTTCTTTCTTATGTTTATTTGATCCTGTGATCTTTTATTTTTTAAGTATTTTTAAATTGTTTGGCCATTTCATATACTTATATAATTAATTTTAGTTGTGTTCACATCTATTCTTCTTGTTCATCTGCCTCCCTCTCCTGATAATATCTTTCTCTGAAAAAGCCCTTTCCTACTTACATGTCTTTATTTTGTGTATTTCTCACTGAATTTAATTAGTGTTTTCTCACCATGAGGGAGGGGAGATCCTTACTGGTGAATGGATAACTTAACAGTGGTAACAACCACTGAAGAAAATTTCACCCTTTCTTAACCACCTTAAGCACCAATAGTTTGTCAGAGATGAGGGGCTCCACTTTTACATCATGATGAAATATTCAGAGAGTCTAGTCTTGTGCAGATATTCACAGTCAGAGTAACTCATGGAAACAACTGCTATATCATATTTAGAACATGTATTTTGCTGCACATAAATCCCCATCTTCTGAATCTTATATTATTTACATATACCCTTTCTATATTGTTCTGTGAGTCTTTGTGGAGATAAAACTCTCAGAACTTGATGTTAAGATCCTATAACTGAAGACCTTGTACACTTTCATCAAAGGACATATAGAATTCATATGAAAACTTCTTCCCTACCAGATACACTTTGTTATGTCAGAAAGTGCTGTGCTGGCTGCTGATATTAGGTGGGAAAGTCCTGAACATTCTTACACAGCTGTGAATTCTTTCAACTATATTAATGACCTTCTAAGTGAGATCTGCCCTGTATGTAAAGAAATAGTAAAACTGGTTACTATGCAACCAACTACTTTCTAATTGAATTTGATGCTTGTAATGTAGAAGATAACTCATGCCTGGTTCTATAAATCAGTCTCCATTGTTGGAGACTCTGGGAAAATTATACAACTATTGTACCGTTAAGTGGTCACATTGTCAAATAGCCTTCTAAATACTCATGTTTATACTCACAGATTAGTGCTGCTTCCACCTTCAACAGAGAAGATTCTTACTAAAGCAAGTATTAGTGTATAGAGAGACCCATAACAAGCCAAAGTGTTGAGAGTAACAGATAATGGGGTGATTGAGCATCATGTGTTTCTAAGACAAAGACAAAACAAGAACTAAATAAATTATTATTTGTAAAATGCAAAGAATTTGCTATCATGTTTTTGGTTAAATCTAATTTTCTGCTAAATATTTATGTATTAGGTTTATGTTTTATTATCTTCATTTCTCACTTTTATTCATAGAAAATGGTTACTTATTAATCTTTATTCGTGTATTTTATGTGCATATGTATATGGAGCTATGATGTGATCTTACATGTTTGGAGGACAGAGGACAACTTGCAAGAGTCAGTTCTATCCTTCTCACATGTAGATTCAGGGCAATAAGTTGAGTAACTCAATCATATTTGCCTTTACCAACTGGTCCACCTCATCAGTCCCAAAGTTTAATTTATTTTAAATATAGATAACATTAACTACGTTGTCTGTCATTAATTTAGATGAAACTTATTTACAGTTTTAAATAGTAAGAATGAAATGAAATAAGAATGTGTGAATTTCGTACTATTTCTAGAAAGGTATTGCTATTCATTGTTAGTATGAAACATTTACATTTTACATTTGGTATTTTTTTATTTTTTTCAATGCATTTTATTTTCACTGTTTTCAGTAAACCTAAAACCCTAAAAATCAGTATGGATATTGTGATATTATCTAACGTTTAATGTACATCCATTTGATAGTGTTTTAATCTCAAATATTTTTCCTTATCAAACATGTATCAATTTTAAAGTGAAGACTTCAAAGAGTCTTTCAATCCTTTCTTTTTGATCTTTGAACTGCAGATCACTTTGTTGCTATTACAATTACCCTTCTAAGCAACAGTGCACCAGAACTTCTTGTACCACCTGTAGCTTAATACTCATTGATAAATAAAATTTGCATCCCTACTGCCTGTTTCACTCTTCCTACCTTTAGGTGACCACCACTCCTTTTAACTTCATTCCATCATGGAAAATACTATTAGGCATTCATTCGTCTATTAATAAACACAATGTTATTTTCATTTCTTGGTCATTGTAAGTAGTGTGGCAATAGAAATGTGTTAGTTTCACAAGTGAACAACAAGCACATAAAATACTGCTCAAGATCAACTATCATTGGGGAAACAAAAATTTAAATGCAATGAGATATCACCTCATCTCAGGAAAAAAATGGTGGTCTCTTTTATTCTACGAACATTTACTGAATAAGTGCCATACTACAATGAGTCTCCATGAACATTCAGTGAGAAATTAACTAACCTACTGTCTTCTGAAGAAAAAAGGACAAGAGACTTCATAATTATATGCAGCATGTTCCTTCCATCCACAGCGATGGTACTATTCATTGATAGGAAGGTATTATTATAATACATTTCCTGAACAAACACAAAAACATAAAATTGCATAGGTAACACAGTACTTTTAATGGCAATGAATTCAACATTGAATTTATTTAATTCTATTCATTTCTTTCTGATGGACACTATTCAGTATTTTTTGAAATTATTAATAAGCATCACAATTTACAAATTATAATTGAGGGTCAAGGAAATTGGCAGAATGAAAAACTATATCCTATTGTCTTATTAAGGCTATATAACAAGTAAATATGTTAATAATTTAAAGAATTTAATCATGAATGCTTTTACCATCATTCCTGATACTAGGTATTCATTAACACATTAATTTCAACCTGAGTATGTATAAACACTTCAGTATTTGTTTCCTCATAAATTATATTCATATTCTGCATAGTACCTACTCAATTTTTAAATATATCCACTACAAATGCATAAAATATATTGATTATACGTTGATACACATATGTATAAACATACTGGCTAAAATTATAGTACCTGGGCTTTAAAACAATACTTTTTTCATTTTATGAAATGTATCTTTTTACTAGTGTTTTTATCTTTATTATATGCCACCTATGTTACAATGCAAGGGTTATAAAGACAAGGTCTCTTTTATTTGTCCCTTAAATATAACCTAGAATTCAGGCATTCTATTTATTTCATGCATAAATGAGTTTTAAAGTGTAGGAAACTGCAATGTGATACTGTTATTTTAGTGAAATTTATAAATAGTGAACATTTGTACAAAATATCTTAAAGAATTATTTGGTAGCTACTTTCTTACAGACATAATTTTAATTTAAAAGATCTAAAATTTAAAACATTCCTTTATCAGTGGCACAGTGGGTAATACTTGTTAATTCAGCATTCCGAGAGCTGAAACAGGAAGATTGTTGTGTTTTAAAGGCCAGCCTGCGCTGCATAGTAATACCCTTATTCAAGAAACCAAAACTAATTAAATACATCAATAAATAAACATAATATTATTTTAATAAAACCTATTCAATTGGTTCTTATCAATATGGCATTTGAAAAGTTTTCTGACTTTGTATATTATATTAATTGCTTTGTAGTATTTTTTTGTATTTGTTTTCACATTTAAGTTGAAAATATGATTTTACTATTCCATGATTTGTGCTGGTTTTATGAAGGATAAGTGTACTGCTTTATTTCATTTATTTATTCATTTATTTGCTTAGTGATGTAATTTTTTCTTAATAAACTTTTGGATTCGAGTAGCATGATGAAAAAACTCACAGCCTATCTTCCTTGGAAACAACAAAAGGTTCCTGTTGGCTATGGGTCCTATGATCCTTGACCCAATAGATCTGTGTAGTTTCAAAACCTGTGGCTGCAAAACTGAAGATAGAAAGCGAGTTCCACCTCCTGCTGTTGCTGCTTTGGATGGTATCACTGAGCATTTGAAAAGATACCTTCTCAAGCACAGTGTGGGGTAAACTGCTGTCTACTGTGAGAAAAACAACCTGGGCTGCACACTGCACCTGGCAGTGCATCTCTCTTGCCTTCTGGCTTGCTTTTCAATGTGTGTTCCAGACGGAAACCTCATCTCTGTCTCTATGTCTGTCTCTGTCTCTCTCCATTGCTTAATCACTTACTGTCACACACACACACGCACACACACACCATGCAACATATAAATCTTAAATACCATAATTCTGGAAAAACAGTACCTCTATATTACTAGTGCCTTTATACCTTAAACTTCTGTTTTAAATTCTTTCTCTTAATCTTTTTCTTCATAAAATCATTGTGTATCAATAACTTCAATTTATCCACCACTGTGACAATGGCGCAGAATCAATTGATTTGCCATTGACATACACATTTGCTCTTTCTGCCAGCAAAGCTGAAATATTGAGCTGCACTGAATTTCACAAACCTTTTTGCCAAAATTCCACAATAATTTAAGCAGCTGTTCATTGCTACAACACCTGAATTTCTTTCTGTTTAGCTTATGGGTTAGGAATTCTCCACCATTATTTAGAGATTAGACTGACAGCTATGTCTTCAAATCTCCAAAGGCAGTGCAGCAGAATGATAGCTTTAAATTATTTGAAAAAGTGTTTTTCTAGTACTTAATATCAATAAAATTAAAATTGGCTTAAAAATATCAACTTCAAAAGCAAATATCATATATGTGTCAATCTTAAACTAATACTTATTCTAAAACTTATTCTAAAATAGATATTTTAATATGAAACAATTTTTGCTACTCAAAGGAGAAAAAAATAAAAAGGTGAGTGACTATGTTCCAGTTTAAAAAGCAACTGAAAATTAAAGAACATAGTTATTATTTTGTTGAAGAAATATATATGACATATACAATAATATTGACACAATGTTTATCTTATCTGAAGAAAACATGGAATATAAACCAAAGTATGGTTACATAGGAGGGTTTTAATGGAGGAAAGGGAAGGAGAAATGATGTAAATAAAGTCCCAAAAATGTTATAAATTTCTCTGAAAATCGTTAGCTCTTACTATAAAAATTAATAATAAACAATGCCAATACATAACTTACATAAGGCAATAAGTTTAAAATCAAAAACAACACTTACTGCAATTATTTTGTACAGTAAAAACCCTTTATCAAATAAGTAATAAGAGAAGACCAAAACATTAGCTAAAGACTGGGGGTATAGGTCACTTGGCATAGCACTTGAAGAGCAGCCATGAAACCCTGGGTTCCATCTCCAACATCAAACACCAATCAAAGAAACAACAAAACAAATAAATAAAAACCTAGTAATTTCAAAGCCTGTGAGATGGCTCAGTGGACAGAAGCTCTTACGGCTAAGCTTAATAGCTGGAGCTCAACTCCTCCCTCACACTATACCACCTATCCATATATGGTGCGGGAAGAGAACTGCATTTCTCAAGTTGTCCTGGACCTTCCAAAACATGCTCACACATGCATACAACAAATAAAAGCAAGCATTTTTTTCCATTAAAGTACCGCAAGCAGTTACTTGTCTATACATACACCACCTTTCAGTCCCAA
Organism: Cricetomys ansorgei; assembly: GCA_026225945.1. Classification (NCBI taxonomy): domain Eukaryota; kingdom Metazoa; phylum Chordata; class Mammalia; order Rodentia; family Nesomyidae; genus Cricetomys; species Cricetomys ansorgei. Next base: position 18,867,504 of record JAMJFZ010001131.1, on the reverse strand, counting down.
GAGAGCTTCTCTGGTTAAGGCTGAGAGTAACATTTTTCTAACATTTGTCTTAACCTGTAGCATATATTAGTAGATATTTGATATGATGTTATTTACCTAAACATTAACAGGTTCCTTATTCACTAAAGATTATTACCTCCATGGTCATTTTCACTTGTTTGTTTTCAATCAGAAGTTATAGTACTAGAATTAGATTCTCTTTTGTAGAACGGAACTCTTAGATTCAGTCAGAGAACAACAGGTTACCTCCATAACTTCTGTGACATTATTGCAAGATTGGGTACATCATGACAGGCAGGTTGGCATTAAAAAGTTTACATCTTTATAAGACTATTGGTGCCTTTTCTCCCCTAGCAGCCTACACAACACCTCTTACTGTGGAAGCTAATGACATTTTTGATCTTTTGTTTTGTTCTGCTGGTTTGCTTTTAAAATAAAACATCCTCTAATTGTACAAATACATTCAATGTCTTCGATGGGAACTTACAAAATAATTAAATGTAAATTGTCAATTCCTACTTATCATTATTATAAATGAAACATATAGTAGATATAATACATAATTAGTAGAAATAGATTCAAAATCATTTGGAGCATATAAGAGGGACTGGAGGGATGAAAGGGAAGGGAGGAAATGTAATTCTATTTTAGTTATTAAAAAATGAGCAAAATATATCAAAATTTCAAGTTATATCATGATATCGGGTTATTTGACCTCTAGGTCTCTATACCATAAACATAAAGATCTACTTCCTTCACATACAGTCACAAAGGTTTTTCATTACCTTATGCATCCAAGAGGACAATAAGAAGTGACTGAGGTTTGGTTACTTTAGGATATGTTCAATACAGATGTTTTTACATAAAGAACACATACAATTTGCAGATGAAATATTAATACAGCAAAAAAGACAATGGAAAAAACCCAATTTTTATCAGTAAAGTAAAAGAGTTAAAATATTCATATATCTATCCCTCCATTATTTGTTTAGAAGCAAACTACATACAAATATATACATGTAGTGTATATATATATATAAAATATGTATATCTGTGTGTAATATATATCTTATATACATATATGCATATACATGTAGTATATAGTATACATATAGCATACATATATATGTATATATATATACATACTATATATATAAGTATAAGTATATAAGCAAACTACATACAAATATATACATGTAGTGTATATATATATATAAAATATGTATATCTGTGTGTAATATATATCTTATATACATATATACATATACATGTAGTATATATATGTATACTATATGTATACTATATACTACATGTATATGTATATACTATATATATACCATATACTACATGTATATGTATGTGTGTGTGTATATATATACACACACACATTATAAAAAATGAAAACATGAAAGGTGCACTTGACTTTCCATAACAGCATACACGTAGCAAAATACACAAAGCAACTCTGTGCTAGCACCACAGCTTGTGTAGAACTATATAGTTTTCCTTTCTAAATTGGTTGGCTCTTATCAAATATAAAATCTCTGATATTTATACATACACACACATTTCAAAACATATTTTTCCTTTAGATTTTTTAATATGTTATGTTACCTACTACTTAGTAAAATACTCTTTTTTATCAAATGTTTAGGTAAATTTAATAATGTAAGATCAATATGCCACCATTTTAGGAAAATAGAATGAAATGGAATTTTCTTTTTATTATCAAATGAAATGACTATATTCACTAATATCATTGATACTCATCTCAAGAGTAGAAATGAAAAAACAAGTTCAGTACTCATTTATAACAAATTTTAAAATATAGGTAGATATGCACATACATGCATATATAAGTATACAGTGTCCATGCCTAATGTATACAGAAGTCATAAGATTCCTTGGAATTTGAGTTACAGATAATTGTGAGCTACCATGTGAATGCTGGGAACCAAACCTGGGTCCTCCGCAAGAAGAATTTGTGTCTCTGAGCCATCTCTCCAGCCTCACTGATAAAAATATTTGTCATAAAATATTAAATAATTGTATTTAGAAATTTAAAACCTCTGAAAAAAATGTAGAAAAAAATTTTATGGTACTCTTCATAATACCCATATTTGATAAAACTGAAAAGATTGTCAAGCCATTTTTAATTTTTATGCATATTTATGTATATAGATACATCAGAAATTAAAAGGAGAGATATTATACCAATTAGTTTATCCTACTTTGGTATTTTTTTTTTCAACCAGTTTCAGGCAATGTAATCAGAATCTTGTCAGCTTCCTTGATATTTTTCTTCCTGTAATTAAAAGTGTTCTCACCAGGCTCATGATCAGTCAGCAGAAGTTACATTATGAAATAATTCTGATTGTCATCTTTATGCACAGGTTCAAACTATATGTAGGGAATACCTAAACACTGGTAAGTCAAAAGGGCACATTTGAATTATTTTGTTTGTTTGCAGGAAATTCTTGAACAATGAATCTGCGATTAACACCATAGGACATCCAAGACTCGATCTGAAAGAACACAATGCATAAAATGTCAATTAGCTTTACAAACATGTGTACAATCAGAATGGAATGCTGCTGCTACTAATTAGTTTATAATTATGTCTGAAGTTTGTGACTACTTCTATCATTAAAGCTTCTTCCGAATGTGATTTCTTTGATAACAAGAAATTTACTTTCCTTTTCAATTTTTTTATATTTATCATTTACATTGATTTCATGTGTATGTGTGTTTTGCCTGAATGTATCTCTGTGTACCACATGTATGCTGTGCCAGAGAAGGACAGAGTAGGATGTTAAATCCCTTTGAAACTACAGTTACAGACTATTCTTAACTGCCATTTGTGAGTAGGGTGAACAAATCCAGGTTCTCTGGAAAAGTAGTCAGTGCTCTTAACTGCTGATCTATCTCTCCAGACTCTGAAATGTGATTTAGTTTTCTGTAACATAAAACATAATTTCTGATTTTATCCAGGAATTTTACCATAGATGCTTGCATGTTTTTAACTTCATTTTATGTTTATTATATCAATAAAAATGTATTGATGAAATGTTTGCAGACATCCATAAATACAGGAATATGTATATGTATATGTGCATAAGTATATACACACACATGTATGAACATGAATAGGACATATGACAAGACTGTGAGAACAACACTGACTAAGAGGCTCTTTATGGTGGTCTAGCAATGTTTCTGCTCATCCCAAGACTCTTAAATGCACTATACTTAGAAAGATTAAAATAAGCGAGTGTATCAGAGAAAATTGTGAGAGATAAAGTCTTTTTAATTCCCCAAATAATGTTTTGAAGTGTTCTTTTTCAATTTATAGGCCACAAACTATTGTCAGATTTTGGTCTGAATTGAAAGTGTAGTGTCTCCTTTAAGGTCCTGTGTTTCAACACTAGGTCCCTGGGGTGGTATACTATTTGGGACAGCTATAGAAACATCATTATTGGAGTTGACTTGAAAGAAATAGGTCAAGGAGGAACAGAGCTGCAGGTTTCATTTCCTAGCTTCTCTGTGTGTTCATTTTTTCTTCCTTGGCTGTGGAGGAAACATGCTCATCTTCCTTTGGTTTCTTCCTCAATGGCTTCCCCATCATTTCTCTTGGAATGAAAGCTACAACATTTATTTCTTCCCATTGATTGCTTCTTGTCAGGTGTCACCATTGAGATTGGTGATGACCACAGATTCAAAACTTCTTATATACTAAATTCATATAATTGTTTATTTTATCTTGATATTTAATTTCTTTTAATTTGTGGTGTGTGTGTGTGTGTGTGTGTGTGTGTGTGTGTGTGTGTGTGTGTGTTGGAGTCTTCGAGGGAGTTAGAAGTGGAGAGTGGTTTTCCTGGAGCTGTAGTTGTGAGAGACTGTGAGACATCATATATGAATCCTGCAAAGCAAATTCCTGCCCTTTGCAAAAGCAACAAGTGCTCTTAACTGCTGAGTCATCTCTCTTGACTCTCATATATTTTTCTTTAAACCTGGTTTAATACTAGATTCATTATTTCTTTGTTTTGATTTTAAGTATACAGCTTAGTGTCTGACTGTGTTAATTGTCCAAAGTAATTGTCTTACTACAGACAATTTTTTGGGCCATATTATGGAAACAATAAAGCAGAAGGTATTAGATTATGAGACCAAAAATCCACATATGCCTAGTATTCAATTCTCTAAGTATGAGTCTATCGATCAAATGTGAATTATCTCCACTGAGTCATTTTCAAAGCCTAGTTCTCAAAAGACAGTATTGGGGTACAATCTAGAACCTTTACTAGGTGCAGGTTGATGCATATTTCAAGGCCTTTGGAAGGTGATAAGTCCTTATGTGATTCTGCTTAGTTCTCTCAAGAGGATTGTCTTTTAAAAAGAAAGAATAGAGGTAAATACCAGCTTCCTTACTTAATATCTAATCTTTTCTCCTATGTATGTGGCCACTAGAATGTCATTCTCTATCAAGTGATTCAGTCCCAGAAAAGTTTTACAATGGCCAGTGCTATAGTCTCGAGAAAATAAAAACTAAATCAGCCTGTTTCCTTAAAAGCTACCCACCCTCAAACATTATGTAACAGAAATGGAAAAAGACAGATACACACAGTGTACCCTGTATCAGACAATGTGAAGGACACAGCCAGTGAAACAAAGGGTAAGTTAATCAGTGCACACTCCAGTTAATATCATTAAAATTAAAGTAAATTGAGTCAAGTAACTACCGCTAATTATATTAGACAACTTTGAAGAGAATTGTTCCCTAAGGCCTCTTTCTTGTTTTGAGATCTTTGTTTATAAGTTTTGAAACCCCAAATTTGTCACATCCTCTGATGAATAATAAAAATGAATATCATCTTTAAATGTACATAAAAAGAATGTTTTAAAATTGATTAAGATATTTCAATTGCAAATTTCTAATTCAGAATTTGCTCTTAGCAAATGATCTTTAGATAAATCTTTGATTAAATTCAATTATCCCCCACATATGCTACTGATAAAAATTTTATTCATTTGTTTGATTTGCCTGGGAAACAAATACTTTGTTATTCTTTTGACAGATAATGACTATAGTACTTAATAAAGTATCAGTTAGCACTTAATAAGTAAACCAGCTCTTCCTCATATTCATCATTTGTGTTGTTGGCACACATTTCTGTGTGTTGATACCTACTTGGAATTGAGTATTACTAATAAACTTTAACAATTTGCCTCATGTCCCAAAGATCATGATTTTGTCCAGTGTCTTTGGATACACATGAATGAGGACAGCAATGTGAATTTTGGCATTTTAACATGTACCCTAAATATTTATTGTTAATCAAATACCCAAAAATGGATTTGGGCGTCACTGATTTGTCTTCTGCTAATGGTTGTAAGTGTAAAGAACAGCAGCAACATCATTAAATGATCATCTGGTAGCAGAACTGAGACTGTTTCACCATACAGTAATTAATTAATGAATCTCAAAATTTCAAAATACTACTTCTGACCTTTGTCATAGTGAAAGGCACATGAACAAGCAAGCATAACTAGCTTTGGTATCTTGTCAAGATTGATGACACAAGAAATTGCAATACTTCTTTGCTTTGTATTCACTGATCAAAGAACATATTTCTACATATGAGACAAGAAAAAACCTATTCTCTATGGTAATACATCATTTCAAAATAGGAACAGTAAAATGCACAAAAGTCAAAGTGGTTAAACTGTAGAAAAGTATTTAGAAGAGGGAATATATGCAGAAAATATTCACCACACCACTGACATTGTGATTCAGGGCCTTGTCGATTCAAGCCCAAATTCACTGTCACTATCATAACTTTAGATTACTATCAGTGCTTACAGAGAACCAGAAGAGATAAGGAAAGATTGCTTATGAAGGCTCTGAGCCCTCATGAGATACGTTTTTCAAAGGTTGGGATTAGGTATTCTATGTCAGAAGCATTACAATTCTATGAACACACAATTGAAAGATACATATATACATCTGCCTACATTTGTTTCCTTGGGCTATAATGGAATTGTTGATGTACTAGGAATTGGATTACTTTTTAAAATAGATTTGCTGATGAATGATAACCTTCAGAAGTTGTACATATCTAATACATACAGCTTGGTAAGCTTTAGTCTGTGAATGAGGTTACTTATGGAACAGGCACTGTGGATCCTTCTTCCAGGGAGATAGCCAAGCCATTGCACACTGGTTCAGCTATGAGGAGGAAAAGATTGTTTGCAGGCAGAAACTGGTTGGTCTTGGGGTTAGATGTCTTTGGGTGGAGGCTCAGAGCAGACAGGAAAAATACACTTCCTGGGAGACCATGTCAGTGTATACAGTTTATTTTATTTTTACAGAGTCAGAGTATATAAGGGCTCCATAAGGTCAGGTTAGCATCTAATTGATTATAATTTAGGTATTCTGATTACCATATGGGGCAGAGTGTGAAAGTGTGGGGTCATCTAGAGTTTGCAGGAGGCTCTGTGACAGGGTCCTTTTCCAAATAATGTCAGGAGGCAAGATTAGAGGCACTCTCCATGTAAGGTCAGGTGGGAGGGAGTCCTACTCTCACAGGGAGTCTTCCATTTAGTACAGAGCTCAGAAAGCTATACTAACATGGTAGACTATGACCTTAAGGTCAGGGCTGTCCCAGGAAGGTAAATCATTCAAAACAATGTACATATCCACCAAATGTTCCTTTGTATTTTATTTTGCATTGTGTTGTAAAGCAAAACCAGAACCCTAGACCTAATGTTATCATGTACAAAATTAGCTCCACACCAGCTAAACATAACCTGAATTCTCCCCTACATAGCTTCTAGTAACCATAGTTTTATTCTTGTTTATATGGGCTTTTAATCTTTTGTTGTTTTAATCTGTGTGTGCTGCTAGGACACAGCACTTGAGACTAAGTTTTTTATATATAATTGAAATCTATTGTTTTGTGGTTTTGCGCAATTTTGAATACTGTTAATTCTAAGTTTTGGGTCTATGCATGTTGAGGATGTTCTTGCTGGGTTATCTATGGCAGAAGTCAGAAAGATGAGAGGAGGGGGCACTACAGAAAGAGACAGAGAGAGAGATGCAGAGAGACACAGAGACACAGAGAAAAATAGAGAAAGAGAATGACAAGAAATAAAGATTTATTCTGACTTATGGCTTTAGGGACTTCATTCATATACAACTGATGTGTTGATTTTGGCCCATGGCAAATCATTCCAGTGAAACATCCTAACCTCCCTGTAGTCATGAGTTTATCATTTCAGAAGAGTGCTAAGAATAAAGAATATATTTTGAAGGTACACTTCTAAGTAAGTCAATGCCTCACTTTGCACTGTTTTCCAACAATGGTAAATTTATCAAGCAGATCAGACACTGGTTATGTCAGAGCATTCAGGAAAGAATGATATCTCAAACTCCCATTATCTGGCAGTAGAATCTTAACTTGTGGTCCTTTAGAACATATATCAAAGTTATAATACAAGGCAAACTCATAACCCTTCTTCAGTAACACAATCTTGCAATACTAAAACTGTTTCTGCCACAATTTCATACATCAATTCAGGAGAACAATACCCTCATGACCTATTGATCCTTTAAAGATTTACTCTCTCTCTACAGCGTGGCAATCATATGAAGATGCCAGCACATCTGGGGTCACAAATAAACTATAGTAGGCACCTGACAGAATTATGCAGTATGTGTTTTGATATGTCTTATATATCTTATTAAGCAGTATGAGGGCCTAAAATTGAAGTTAATACTGAGGATTCCCATGGGGATATATATATATATATATATATATATATATATATATATATATATATATATATATATATATAATCTTTTACCTCTCAATAGATGGGTACCATTGGCTTAAATATTTATCTGAATAAGACATACAAATGTCAATAAATATTTTTGAAAAATGTCTAATGTCACTAATTCTCAGGTAAATGCAGCTCAAAATTATGACAGTACCACATCTCGGTTAGAAAAGTTATTTAAGAAAACAGTAAAAATAAGACAGCAATAATGAATATAATAGCAAAGATAATACTTGCAAGGTTATAAAAAATATGTGAGTCTACTATTAATGGGAACTGAAACAAAAATAATATGGATTCTGTGGACCATTGTATGGAGAGTCTTCACAAAAAAACAAACAAATAAACGAGACCAAAACAAACAAAAAACCTTCTATTTGCCATGGAAAAACCTATATTTAATATTTATCTGAAATCAGGATCTCTAAAAGACATTTGCCTTCCTAAGTTGTTAGTCCTAGAAAATTTTTCTATTCTTCCATCAATAAGTCCTCATTATCTTGAATGCAAACTGTGTGATTACCCTTTATCTCTATACTTCTGTGTCCAGATTTCACCGGTCAGTGAGGTCATACAGTAGCTTTCATTCTTTGCTAGACTAACTTCATCCAGTATAATAAATTCTTGCTCCATTCATGCCACAACTGAGAAAATTTCTTCCCTTTTGAAGTGTTTTAACCAGTGTTTTAGTCATCCTTTACACACACACACACACACAAACACACACACATGCATTAGACATATACATGCAGTTCTACTTCAAATACTTTGATTAAGAAAATGCCTCAAAAGAGTTCACAGTGTCTTTGTTTTTAGTTGATTCCAGATGCAATCAAGATGACAACTAAGATTAGTCATCACAAACAATATTCCACTGCACATCTGTAAAACACACCTTATAACAATCTTCTATTGATAGACCCCTATATTGTGAGTAGTGTTTCCAAATTTCCATCAGAGAGTAGGACTGTTTCAGATGTCTATCAAGTAGCATGATGATCATAGTTAGGTTTTATTGTACATTGCTAAAGGAATAGACTTTAATTATTCTCAACACCACAAATGTTGGGATACATAAAGCATATGTATTTAGATTGTGATTATTTTATAATATATATGCATAACAAAATATCATATCAGACCCTATAAATTATCCAACTGACATTTCCATTCTAATTTCACCCAGCTTTTTACAAGACCTCTCTTCCATTCTCTGCTCTATTAAAATAACTCTTTCTTCTTCATGCAACCAAATTCTCTATTATTTTTATTCTCCCTTGAAAAATGGTGACAATGTGGTCACTCTGTGGCTGGATCCCCACAATGAACATGAAATTCTTGCCCATGCAGACTGGAATCTCTTTTTTAACTCTTGTTCACAATTCTTAAGTAACACAGCAGACATGTTTTCAAATATAATTTTTTAATGCCACAATGATTATTTTATATTTTTCCTCTCTATTCAAATTTCCATTTTCACTGTCCACTAATAACCTTAATAACATGTAATAATAAGTATTATTATTAATGAGAATTTACATAAGCACATCACATTATCTAACCTGTATTTATATTTGAATGCATAACTGAGTTTCCTCCCTTGCACCAAATAAGGCTGTCCACTTCAATACAATAGATCCTCCTGTACAGACTCAAGAATTGTAGATGAATCTGTCTCAATTGAGTGCTTTCAAGAGTTAAAAGTCATAGTGTTTACCAGCTGGAAGTCAGGAGAATGGCAGCGTGACAAGAATCTCTAAGTTTTGAATAAATGATATATAAAAATACTCTTGATACATGAATCAATATCCATTGACAAATGAACCAATATCTATAATCAAAATACTATTGACATATGAATCAATAACGTAGGTAGATACACACCATGGACTGTTGAGAAATCAACACTTGAGTGTGCTTTGGAAGGTTCATACCATAGGTGTTTTCTGGAGCCATTTAGAAATAGTAGTATTACAGCATAAGATTTCCATGTGAGTTTTCTGAGAAGAAGAGGAGGAAACATACCAAATAAAAATTAGAAAATTATACTATGCTTTCTTAAGCAAATTAATAACCCCTAAATATCTATTCTATTAATATCTATATTTAATTTCCCAACTACATGTATAGATATTGTGTGTGCTTAAATATATTTTATATATAACTGTCCTATTTAGAATTATGCACATTTGTTGAACATTGTATGGATGAATATGACATTCATTCTGTATGTAATGCATTAATAAAGAATGTTAACAGTTGATTAATATAGGATTTAGAGGATGTTTGTCCTTGACGTCCAAAACAATGGGTTACTGATGAAACAAGTGCGTAAGAGAAAAACAGAAAGCACATATAAGCTACACAATCTAAGTACAGCATCTATGATATTATAAAATCAATTTGTCTTATATTCTTATGTGCAGGTAACATATGTTTTTCAAAGAGAATTGTAGAAAGGGAAACAGCTTCCAAATAAAAGAAAAATAACGCCAATTAATAATCAAAATATGCTCATCACTATGCTCTGAAATAGTCTCTTTTCATATTGGCTCTTACTCTGTTGCACATACTGATCTCTAATCTCCTGCGTTTGAGTGACTGGATACAGCTGCAAAACATTGCACAGCCCTTGTGCATTTCATCTTGGCAAAAGTTTTTAATAAAGGAAAAATGAGTCAGTAAATGAACTGCAAAAATGATCAACCAAAAAGAAGGGCTATGAAACACTACTAAATCTGTAGAGATTTTGTATAATGGCAGTTAAAATACAGAGATGATGTACTAACATTTCATGAGGTTTCATTATGATGTGAGAAAATATATAGATAAGTATATTTCACCAATTTTTATCCAAAAATATTGTGGATAATATTTGTATTACTGGATAATGTGTGGAGAATTATGTGATATATAACTTGATTTTTAACTTCCATTACCCTAATCTTTTAATTTTATTGTATATGCATTAAATATGAACTAGATGGATTGGATCTTGTAATTCAAACTTCTGCATTAAAAACAAAACTAACTAAAATAATTAGAAGTACAACTTACCCTCTATATCCAATAAGCCCTCAATCATTTCTGACTTGCCACATGTATATTGATTTTTAAAATAATATGCCTAAGTCTTCGCAAATCCCAAAGTTTGCCTCATAATTAAAATACATACTTCACCTGTGTACACTCCTAGAGAGATTTCTAAAGCAAGCTGGACAATATTTGCTTTAAAAACATTTATTATTTTGGATGAAGTCTTGCTTTAATGGACATCAATTCACTAAATACCCAAAGATCATTAAATGACAGTCTCACTATTTTCAGAAATCAAGAAAACATAAGACAAGTGTGATCTGGAGAAATCAGATCAACATTTTATTTTGTAATGAATCTGTTTCTCAAGTAATTAGATGGATGTAGTAGCAGCATTTAATCATCAAAACAAAGTTCTATAAGTCTTGTTTAGGTAGTTGACTAATTTGAAAACAAATACTTTAAAACAAAAAGTAAAACAGAAAGTTTCACACTGAAAGAAAATTTTCGAGAAACTCCAGAGAGCACAGAGCTTAACCATCTTGTCTGTTGTGTTGAAGATTAATTAGCTTAAAAATGATCCAGTATCTTTTTTAAAATTGAAAATAGTTTCTTTTCATATAATATATTTGGATCATTTTTCCCTGCCCCCAATCTTTCCCAGATTCTCCCCACTTCCTCATCCACCCAAATCCACACCTTTTCTTCCTTTCTCTCTCATTAAAAAAACAGACAGGCAACTAGAATTAATAATGAATAAAATAAAATAAAATAAATGAAACCAAGTCAGGGCTTCATATGAATTCTCACAATCAAGTAATATACAGTAAAGGAGAAGAATTCTCTTGTTTTACTCGCATGTTACAGTATATACAGTGTGAGATTTTGTTGACATTGAAAAATAATACTCTGCTGATTAAAAAAAAATATCTACCACTTAAGGCTTGTTTCTTTTAATGAATCTCACAACCGAACTTTCATTGTCGTGGACAGCTATGATCTGCCTTTATAATCTTATTTGTATTATTAAATTTCAGGTACTTAGCATTCATTAAATACACACCTATTCTTTCTGCTTTTATTCTTATGCTTAGAATTATTCACAGATTGCCTTTATTCTTTACCTCTTCTTAAATAATTATGTGCCTGTACCAAAAATAGAAAATTTAAATTATTTCGTTTTCAGAATTGCTCAGCATTTCTGTTTTAGTAACCCCTCTTTATTTTCATAGAAATTTGTCTTTACTTGTTTGAAGCTTTGTTCGTATTTTGCTCTTAATTGTAGCTATTCATGAAATTGCTTTAGTCTAAGATCACTTCCATTTAACTGTAAGTTCCTCCCAAAGTCATCCTGTCACACATTTGACTGTATCAACAATACTATCTAGTGCAGTGCTTGGCTTCTGCTCAAGAGTCAGTTAGCATGACTAATGGAAGTTTGCATTCTAGAGATCCCACAGATACATGGGCATGTATTTTGGGGTAGGAGTTCTGAGTTTCTTGGTGTAAAAAAGCACTGTTAAATAAATTTGTTCTCTAAGAACAGTGCTATTAATATATGGGATTACATTTTGTATAAAATATTTTGACACACACACACATACCATACACAAATATATATATATATATGTACATACTATATATATATATATATATATATATATATATATAGTTGGTTTAGGTTAAACATAATTCCCTCATGAATAATTTCTGTGAATTTGTTTCAACAAGTGCAACCAACTTTAAAGCTGTTATTATTGTGTCAAAAACGGTATAAAGGACAATATAGGCCAGCCAAATGACTCCCAAGTCCATTTGTTCTTAAAGGATTCAGATAATAGTCACAAGTAATTTCACTGGTTTAAAACCAGCAAGTAGGGCTGGGGAGATTGCTCAGTGAGGAAAAACACTTGCTTCAAAAAAGGTAAAGACAAGAATTTTAGATATTTAGTACCCAAGTAAATGCCTGGCAGACATGATGGCCAGCCTGTAACTGCAGCATGTTGCAGGTAGAGACAAGGGATCTCTCAAGCATATAGCCTATCTAGACTGACTGAATCAGCGAGTACTGTATTCATTGAAAGGCTGCTTCAATGAACAATGTGCAGGGTGATACAGTGGTTTGCCAAATGCCAATCTCTGGCACATACATATGCATCCACATATACATGTTTATCCACAAACACACACACACACACACACACACACACACACACACACACACACACACACTCACACACTAGCTTTAAGCTTTCTTTTTGTCTGTTTCCCTTTTGTTACTAGAAATCCTGAGAAAAATTTTTGTGCCTTCAGTTAGGATTAATCCCAATGTGGACGCCCGCCTCGCCTGCAAGGAAGACGCCGCACACAGGATTCTTCTGGTTTACACTTTATTGAGGACAGCCGTTCAATTAAGTGTTGAGAGCGAAGACCCTGATTGCAAAAGGCACCCTGCTTATATAGAGCATAGGGCTACGTGACCATCAATGATTGGATACTCGTCCAGACCCTCATTAGCATGGAGGGAGGCGGCAAGGACTGCTCACCTGTACCTGCGCTGTAACTTGTTTACTCCAAATGCAAGAAGAACTCGGAAGCAGGAAACCGGCGCCATCTTGTAATGGCGTTTCAACTCGGCTCCCAACACAGAACAATGAACATTTGTACTAGACTCTGAATTAATATAACATCATAAATGAAGAGTTTCATTTAATTGCAATAGAAACTAATATATGAAAATTTTCTTATAAATTTTGTATGTTATTCATATGTATGTTATCTGATTGTTGAAACTAGCAGTTTAACATAGTTTTTCAATAGTTAGAAATTAACTCAAGAAATGAATTTATGAAATCTGATATATTTTTCATATCACAAATTTATAAAACATTTAATGCTTCTATGAAAATAAAGCAACACCCAATTTCACTTTACTATCCATTCTATTGTTATATTAATGACAGAACTATTTTGTCTTCTTAGAAATACAAATGAAATGGTTAGTTCAGTACAAGTTTGAGATTAATAAAGTAGGTAGTGAAAAGAAATATGTATGGAAATATGAATAAAATTCCCTTCTCCAACACATAAGCCAAGCATTAGAATATGTTCACCATTATCTGCTGGGAAACAGTTTTTGCACTTTTCACAGGGACCTGCTGAAACAGGTCTTCCTCACTTGTGAGCAGAAGGAAGTCCAGCTCTGCCAGCAGGGAGACCCTCAGCTCTGAAGATGAACTCTCTGCTTTGGCCATGGAAATAAGGTCCAAATAAATTGTAGAGGATCTTTGTTTTTTAGGACATCATATTATTAATAGGAATTTTATTAATAGAGCCTTTATTAATACGAACTATTTTTCAAAATTATTTTCAATTTTAACATTATTTAATATATATTTCTCACTTATCATTATTTTTCATAAATCATATAAATTTTATTCAGATCACTTCTTGGACCATGTTTTGTTTGTCTCATTTTATATTCCGTTCAAGGTCAGCCAAACATATTTTGCTGTAGAAGACAGGGGGAACCTCAGACCAATTTAAAAACAGCACAAAGAATACTTATGTTGTCTCTTTCTAGGCTCTATACTTGCAATTTGGAAACACTGGATATTATCTGATGCTAGGCCTTGATGCATTATCTGTCACAAAATGTATTTATTTAATTGTATTTAATTCAGTAAGTTAAAAGAAAAAACTGCCTTCCAATATAATACTAGTAACATATACTCTTCATGGTAGATAGATATATGAAATGAGTTTTCAATGAAAATTACCTACTTAATTTCTATTATGTAGGACTGGAAATAAACTAGTGTATGAAATAGGTATTATCTATAGTAATGCTAGACACATACATACATAACGCTTTTATTTTCTTGAATTTCATATACTGAGCCAGGTTTATAATAGGGCAATTGAATAATGAGTCCAATATAGGACATGACAGACTCAGATACAGACTAGCACAGTTTTAATTTTTTGAAAGTGTTTGAACATGGGAGATTTGAATATGGTTATCATTGCATAGCTCAAGAAGATTCAGTAAGTTACACAAAAGATAGGACAAAGGAAGACAGCATTAGATTTACAAATATTGAAGAGGGTACACCACATCTAGCATTGTTCACTGAATAGAATTCCATGCAGGACAATTAAGAGCAACCATTTGGTTTTTCCTTTATCGACCTGACAAAAGATGGAGTTGTCTGAGAGAAGGAAGCATTAGTTGAGAAAATTCCCATCAGATTAGCCTATGGGGTATTTTCTTGGCTGATGATTGATATGTAAGGGGAAAGCCACTGTGTGAAGTCTCATCCCTTACCTAGTGCTCCTGAAATGTATAATAAGCAGGCAAAACAAAACATGGAGAGCAAGGTAATAAGTAGCATTCCTTCATGGTCTTTTCCATTCCTGTCTTCAGGTTCCTGCCTTGATGTCCTGCTTTGCTTTCTCTCAGTTAACAGAATATGACATGAATGTTGTAATATAAAATATACCCTTTCCTCCCCAGGTTGCTTTTGGTCATGGTGTTATCACAGCAATAGAAGCCAAACTAAGACAGCAAATATCCATGTATTATAAATATTTGTTTATGGAGAAATATATATATATACACACACAACTATGAGTATATATATATATATATATATATATATATATATATATATATATATACACACACAAACACACACACAGGTATACATATGTGTGTGTGTGAATCAATGTACTTAAGTACTCTCAAACATTAATGGTTCTTCTATTAGGTATCTAATACATGAACAAAGGCATATTGGGAATATAGAATGCTGCACTCTAAAGAGATAATTTGTACACATTTTTGCATGTGCTATACATTAACATGCAATAAAAACACACTTTCTCATACAAGATATATGTGCAGACATTCCATCCACCCTATCGTCCTCACCGAACATCAGATTAAACACATTGTTGCAAGTCTTCTTATGGAAGGATTCAAGCTTGATCAATGAAATCAATCCTATCCTTGCTTAAAGGTAGACCTAGTTTCTAAACAATAACATAGCGTTATAACTAAAATTCCAGATAAAAATTTTACAGTTTAAATTTTTAAAAGCTCTTGAACATGATTTTAAAACAAAAATAAAAAAAAAAAAATTAAGTTGAGCAAATGGAAACAAAGACACTGAGAGTGAATAATGGAAAGTATATCAACAGTGCCTGACATTCAACAATATTAATGCCCGAATACTCAGTGTTTGTGTAGTTTTAGTAAGTATTTCTTCACACCCAACCCTGCATGGGGTTTCCCTAGTGATGAAGGTACATTGGTTTACAACTTCATTTATTTTTTTGTCTGGCAGAAAATACCTTTTCACAAAGTTTTCTAAGCATCCCTGTAGGGAAAGCAGATGGTGGAAATAAGAAAGGACAAGGATTTTTTTTTTTTAATCTACATTTTATCAATATTTAAAAAATATTCATTTTTATCCTAACAAAAATTTTATTTATATCTCCACATAACTGAATCTTTAACAATTGATTTGAACAAAGTCATTACATGAAGAATTCCTTACAAATTAATATAATCATTACAAAAGGAATACCTGGAAAAATGACAAAACCACAATTTTCCAAAAGCTTTTAGCTTTGACTAAGGAAAAAAAAAAACCCTTTATAATAGTGTTAAAATTGTCAAAATGAAGGACAATTCATGAACCAAAAATTATTGTTTTATTATAAACTTAGTCAGACTAGTTTGGTTTTCAGGGAAGTGTTGAAGTTAATGAGGAACCCTTTCACCTGCCTCAAGGGTAAGTAGCTTTTACTTATTTTTTATCCAGAAATTTTGAAAAACTATTTTTTTAAAAAAAATTGACAAATACTTTGTGGAATAGTAAAAGTGACAGTGTAACAGAAATGTGAATTAGCCCTTTTATCTTTAGGAAGAATATGGAAAAGGTAGAAGAAAATCCAACATCTATCAGGGAAACCATAGATCAATTTCTCAAACTCACCGTAAAAAGTTTGAAAAAAGTACTGGCTACCAGGTAAATGCTTTCTGTATGGCTCACCTTTTTCTTGGTGAGTAAGATACCAGATTAAGTGTCAATGACTGGATATTTATATATATAAAAAAAACTAATAAAAATAATTTAAGTAAGAATATTCAGGATATTTAACCTAGAGCAATGTCCATTTAGTAAATATATGATGGAATTAATAAATTTCCATTTATTTCAATCTCATTGAATTGATATTTGGCCTTACTAGGAAATCCAAACATCCCTTTTCCCTTCCATTAACCGTTTTCTCTGAGTGGGTAGCCCCGTATTCAGTGTCATGAGAGATAGCTCAGTGATCTAACGTGTTCATTATCCCATTTCCTTTGCCAGTGATGAAAGGATGAAGGTGTGGAATTCAGTATTAATGAAATTCTAGATATTACATGTTTATTTACCCCTAACAAAGGAAATAACTCAGTTGGTTGTTAAAATTGCTGATTCAATATGATATTCAACATAGTGCTGAGGTTCCAAGTTGTTGCATAATTAGTGCTGCCTCAGTAGGGAGAGTTTGGTCCTCCTGATCCTGTTCCCAGCTTTTCTGTATGTACGTCTGTCCTTTCTTCATCTCCTCACTGTCTAGTCAGGTTCCCAAGTTCTCACCATGCTGGTCAAGGCATATTGTTATTTCTTCCCTCTGTCTCTGTCATCTCTATCTCTGTCTGTCTCTGTCTTTCTGTCTCTCTTTCCTCCTCTCTTTTTCCTGTATATGCATGTGTGCATATGTGTGTGTGTGTGTGTGTATGCATCACAGCAATATGTATGGAAGAGGTCCGTGATAGCTTTGAGGATTTTGTTCTTTCCTTCTACCATATGGGTTTCTGGGATTAAACTCAAGTCGTCAGGCTCGGCTGCAAGCATCTGTACCTGCCGAGTCATCCCTCTAGCACAGGCAACTGGTCCTTAAAATTAAAAGTTTCCAAAAATTGTAAACATACACATAGCATGAATAGATGTAGAGCTGTGTAGGGGAACAAGAGACAAACAGAAATTGGAGAAGGGAAAAATAATGATGTAGAAGGCTATGGGAGTATGCTCAGTATACATTATATGTGATTATGGAAAGTCCTCATGTAGCACAGGCCCATCAACAATACAATTCTTAAGGCAAAAATAGAAATATGAGTGGGGCATGAGGCCAGTGGGAG
Organism: Cricetomys ansorgei; assembly: GCA_026225945.1. NCBI lineage: Eukaryota > Metazoa > Chordata > Mammalia > Rodentia > Nesomyidae > Cricetomys > Cricetomys ansorgei. Next base: position 18,849,431 of record JAMJFZ010001131.1, on the reverse strand, counting down.
AAATTCATTTCCTATTGGAGATCAGTAATTCCTACCTATGAAAGTACAATACTTTTAGTTGTTTCCCCTGTTCTTTCTGTTGGCAATTAATTGTTTTCATTAAATGTAGTCTGCCTCAAGAAGATCAATGAGGTTTCAGATGCTTACCATGACTGGCTCTTGTTGTGGTATGTTTACTTGTGGATAATATTTTAGTTAAGATTAGTCTCTTACTTGTTTACACCTCTGTGCCATCCCCAGCTTCCACCCCCCACAGGAGGTTCCTGTTATTTGTTGATTGAGGGTCTGTGTGAAAACAGGAAGGAAAACACCTGGGGATTGAGGGGTGGTGCAAGGAGGGAGAGGGAGTAAGAGGTGGAGGGGGGTAGGAGCTGGATGAGAGAGAGGAGAGGGGAAGAGAGGATGGGGAAGAAGCCTTGGAGTGAGCTCTCGGCCTAGCTGCCCGGGTATGGAATTCCCTAAGATTTGACATGGTTTGTGATTAATAAAAAGCATTAGAAAATTCAACGTTGGCCTCTCCATTAAGCGCCATAACTTTATTTTAACAGGCTCTAACTGTGGTTCATATGATTTAGCTTATATCTAGAAAACTGACATACTTAGTTTGAAGAGCATGGACTGCCTTGACAGTACCTGAAGACACAGAGCATCAGGTAGAGCAAAGCAATGGAGCACAGACCATTAAATATGCCCCTCCCTGCTGTTAGTTCCACTTCACAGTTGTCTAGAATACCAGGGAGCTAGTTTTGCTTTCCCTTTGCATTGACTGACCTTCAGCCCCTTTTGTGACACTCCAGCTGATGCTTCTCATCCTCCAACAGTGCACATTCTTTGAGGTCACAACAGACCCCAAATGATCATTTCCCATTTTTACTTCTGGATTACTGCTTTACCCTGGTAGACTCATCTGCATTGATTTACCATTGTAGCCAATGTGAAGAAGACTATAGCAAACAAAAACTCCCATCAAATTCAATGAAGAAAAAATAGTTTAAAAATTCAGCAGTCAGTGCATGAGAAAGCTTTGGAGGATGCCCTAACTTGAGAGGCCAAAATCCAGACAAGAGGCAGCCATAAAGAGAAAAGACAAAAAGCTGTAAATGTTTCATCTCGCAGATTTCACCTGTTAGGGGCATGAGACAAAAGCTAGGCATCTGAACAATAAGCACAGAAAAACGGATTATACTGAGGCAGAATATTACTAATGTTTAGGTATTAGATTTAATCAATTTTTTTTATCAGATTGATAAAATCCATATAATTTTGCATCCATGGTATGTTAAGTTTAGATTACATGTTTGAGTTTTACTGCTATATCTAGTCTTGTAGTCCTGTAATAAATTCACCACTCACGACATAATGTTGCTTTTATTATTCTTAGATTCCAGTTCATAACACTTGATGGGGATTTTTTTCCACCTGAAATCATCAGGAATAATTTATTTGTAGATTACCTTATGACTATAAAAGGAAACTGGGCTTTGCTGCCTTCTGTGGATTCTCTTGGAGAAAATGTGGAAATTTTTATTTTATTTTGACATTTTTCACCCAATTAGCTAGTGAATCTAGATCTGGAGATTTTTTTCATTTTCCTGATGTTTTACATTAGGACTTTGGTTTCATTGCTAGTGAGAGTCTTCAACTTTTTTTTTCAGACTCTAAGTCTGGTGGCAGTTTGTTCTTTTGGTCCAATATGTACAAGCAGTAAATTCTATGTCTGTAAGTTATAAATATTGTCTCATGGAATTGTTTATGTCTGAAACATCCCCAATGATAACTTCTTTTCTAGTATTTATAATTTGTAAGCTCAATTTTTGGTTTATTTTATTTATATATACATTGTATTAATGTTTTTGATTATTCAGATATTTTTACTTATTTATTTTACTATTTGTTTTCTTCATATATTTATATTTTATTTAACTGACTCACGCTTCTTATTGTCCTGTTTGTTACTCCTATTTTTTTTGGAGATAAGAACAAAGACTACAGGTACAGATGTTTAGTTCTTGTAGCTTTTGCACTTGGTTCTGTAAATTTCATCTCTCAGCCAACAGAGAGGAAACTGTCAAGACTTATTTCAATTCAACTTTTTCAACAAACATCAATAGTCTAACTTTAAAATTGCTATTTTATTTTAGGAACAAAATAGAAACATAAAGTAGTTTGAAACACCTGACATTTAGGAACATTCAATACATCAAAATATGAATGAACCCCCAGTAAATCAAGGTCACTGCTGGAAGCATGGCATTGTGTGTCAAATTGTGCTTTTATTCCCTTTAAAGAACTATAGTATATTTTCCTTGTTCTGTCCCAAAATTATATTCATACATTTCTGTATTAACATTTTTCACACAAATGTCTACCATAGCATTCTAAAGTTCTCCGCTGTGTTTTACCCTAGTCAGAATGGCTACCATCAACAAAACTAAATAACAACAGATGCTGACTAGATTGGGGGAAAGGCAGACAGTTATTTATTGTTGGTAAGAATGCAAACTGTTAAGCTTCATCTCAAAATACTATGGAATTTCTTATGATGGACTGCTAGCACTCCTGGATGGGGAAGTTTAAAATCAACCGAATATGGAGATGCCATATGGAAGAATGCTACTTTGTAATCTAATGAAAAATATTAAAATAACAAGATAATGGAACTAATTTCTGACATTTCACATGTGATGTTTGTTGTACGTGTATGTTTGAGGTGTTCATGTGGTGTGTTAGGTGTGGTATCTGGTATGTATAGTGTATGTGGTATATGTGTGTGGTACATACATATTTTTTGGATGTGTATGTTGTGTATCTGTTGTATGGTTGGTTTGTGTATGATATGTGTGTGCTTAGATTATGTATGTACATACTTCTGTTGATGTGTTCATAAGTGTGTGGATACACGTGGAGGCCAGTGGTTAATGTCCTCTATCTCTTTCCACATTACTTTTAACAGGATCTCACAAATTCAGCTATAGTAAGTAGTTAGCAGTTCTGGAAAATCTCTTATCTCTACCTCCTCAATGCTGGAATTACAGGCATATACTGTTACCACTTATTCCTGATTGTTTTAATACGGGCTCTGGGAATTGAATTCACATCCACATCCCAGAGTGACAACTGAGCCATCTCACTAGTCCACACCCACACCCATTATCACCCACAGCATTATATATTTATTCATTTGTAATTTCTAACCATCTGTCCTTGCTGAATAGAACAGCATGATACCTGATGTTCATGTAGTGACCTCATTCATTTTCATCACAACACAGACACTCTCTCCTCAAAGATTACTTACTCTAACTTGATCCTTTGAGTCATCATCTATAGCACCCAATGCTCACTGTGTTTATAATAGTTATTGGTAATTTCAAGAATTTTACTCATCAATGTGTTTACTTATTTGTATAATATCTCCCATTTTAGTCCTCATTTTGTCTTTCCCTGTACTATATTCTCAGCTCATGAGAATTTCTGATGTGCCACTCCTGCTCAACAATTGTAAAAAATGCTAACGGATCAAGAGCAAATGAAAAGTATTGATGCTATGAGTACCATAAACATAAAAGTCCTTTGGAATACAGCTTGGACTCCTGGTAACAAGACGCAATGCTGAATCTACAGCTGCTTGTTGTCACTCATCAGGACACTGAACATGAATGGTATGCTCCTCTGTAACAGTAGCAATAATAGTTGTGTCCGAGAATTTTCTCTGTTAAATTGAGGCAGTTATTTGTTTTTTAGACCACTATGTTTTCCATACATTGTTATCATGAAATTATTATATTTCATAATTAGTGTTATTAAATAACATAGAGCTCACTTTGAACTGAGTAAGTTGGAGTTTTATAAGGTTTGTTACTCTCTAAAATAATTGAAAAACTTGGTATATTAGACAGGGTTCTAAAGGAACAGAACTGATAGAATGGATGCACAAAGGTGTGTACTCATGCACGCATACACACATACACAGGATTTATTAGAGTAGTTTACAGTCTGTGGTCTGAGTAGTCCAACAATGACTGTCTCTTGATGGAAAAGGCCAAGGCCAACGTTCTTTTATTGAGTTGTTCAGTCCCGTGTTGGATAGTATTATGTTAACTTGAACCTGCTAACATCATCTGAGAGGAATGAACCTGAATTAAGAAAGTGCCTCCATAAGATCCACAAGGTTGTTTCTAATCATTTTTATTATTTTACTGGAATGTTTAGTTTTCCTACATGACATATAACAGCAGTTCATTTCACACTTGTCACATTTGTGTGGCTCCTTACTGCTCTTTCTTGCCTAACTTCTCAAGTAAAGAATTCCAGTACTTCTGAGAGTAGGCATCTTAGCCTTCTATCACTTAAAGAGGAAAATCTCTCATTGTTTCCATTGAATTCTGTTCTATCCGTAGTGGGATTTAACATATGTCTTTTATTATGTTGAGGTTTGCTAAGTTCCTAGTAAAACCTATTCTAATGAGAGTTTGTCATAGGTTGGGTTGTTTTGTCTTTTGTTTTAAACAACTGAAGAAAAACTCCACAGTCCTCCTCTTTAACATTTCCTTTTATAAGAAAACAATGATATATTCTGTTTCTTTGAGACAAGGTTTCTCTGTTCTACCTCTGACTATCCTGGAATTCACTCTGTAGACTAGGCTAGCCTTGAAGTCACAGAGATCTACTTGCCTCTGCCTCCTGAGTGCTGATATTAAAGGCATGCACCACCAACGCCTAACAAGTACTAGTATATTTATGTGCAATACCTGGATTTAAATCTCGAAGGAGATAAGATTCTTGCCAAGTACCATATACATGATGAGACTGACTAATTTTTATTTTTAAGCTTTGTTATTAACATTATACTGACAACCATATCCTTTGTGAATAGAATCCATAAAAGAGAATTTTAGCCTTCTAATTTTCTTCTAACCTTGTTGACTTGTGACTTCCAGTTAATGTATAAAAGTAGTAATAATAGTAATTCATTCACTTCTTTAAGGGCTACCTTTTTGGTTTTGTTCCACTAATATATTTAATAATTTGATCTTACAGACCACTAAAGTGAGAATTATTTAGCAATTTAGAAGGTATAAATGAGGTCATGTCCTCCCCATTTCTCTCATCAGTACTCTGCATATTTTAGACCCTGCTATAGTTCTATATTTTATAACACTGAACAAAACCAGGCATCCACCAGAGGGATTTGGAAGAGATAACCGTACTTAGCGTAAAATCTACAAGTAAACATAGACAACTTCTCCTGGTGTTTCACATCTAATCACCTGAATAGAAAAATAAAATCAACCCTTGCCCTTTTTCCTCTCGACTGACAAAATGGGTCATCTCCCCTTTCCTGTGTAAGTGTGTGTGTGTGTGTGTGTGTGTGTGTATGTGTATTCAAGTATACTGTCAATTCTGCTGTGGACACACAGAATTGCAGTGGAATATGCTCCATCCAGAGTTCAATATGATAGCAAGGAAAGTGCCGGTAACCCCAAGATCCCACAACTCCAGAGCTCTTTCTTACAAACTCTCCCATTTCACATGTCCCTTTCTGGACTTCTGAAATTTCTTCCAGCCATTTATGGATTGAGTTTGATACAACCTTCTTGTTAGTTTTGATTAATTTGCTAGAAGAAAATACATGACTAAGGGCAACATTTAAGTGGCTGTCTGTCATAAACAGTTTTAACACATTTTGTTAACCACAACCAAAATATATTTCCAACTAAAGGCGTCCATACTTCTGATTAGAACATTTTCTCTAAAAGGTATCTGCTAAAAGAGGAAATTGGGTCTTTCAAAAGAAGAAAGGGATTGAGGGGCTGGGTAAACTGATGTAGGTCACCTAGCGCCATCTACAGGGCTCCATCTACAAAGCATCTCCAAGCTGGGAAAAGTAAATTATCAAAACAAAACCAAACAAATCAAAATAAGCTTGCACATATTAAGTGCATCTAAATTAGACTCTGAATTTTACCTTTGCCACTTTTATTTTTATCATTTATTTCTCTAGAGTGGACATCAATACATTTTATAACACTTATGGTTACAGTTTTGAAACTGTCCTCAGAGATCATAAATATAGTAAACATCCCTTCAGAGACATAATTAAACTAAAATTAGTAACAACAAAACCAGATGTATCTTTCTAAGTTAGTTTGCATTTTTATTAGAAATTTTTGTTAGTTAATAATCAAGCAAATATACACCTGTGAAAAATATCTAGGGGAAACTATTTAGCTACCATGCAATAATGAGTTTGGATTCCAGTTCTTACTAAGCATACACACTATTTAGTCTACATTTCTGCAAGCAGGATATTCCCTGTATGCTAAATATGCTGATATCTGACTCTACTATGCCAACAAAATAGCTAGCCTTGGGATTCTACCTGCTGATTCACTCTCAGTATTTCTCTGATCATTTCTGCTTGGATTGTGAAAACCCTGACATTCCCACATGCTGGCTGAAAAACATTAATGTTACAAATTAGAAAGTAAACACGTTGAGCTATAAAATACCAATGTACTATGAAAATTTTAGATGAAAATTTGCCCCTCCTAAAACCACTAGCAAAGAAACACATGATTAAAATAATTTCAGATTAATACATAACATAAAGCACCATTATGTCAAAATGAGAATCTATGTTCTCTCAAATCCTAAAATTTAAAAATGCTTTTTTAAAACTGATTTAAAGACTATCTAGAAGTTTCAGCAAAGTATATAGAAGTTCAGTTGTGTTAGGGCTAGTGTAGATCTTGACTCTTATTTTTGTCTCTGCCATAGTATTGAGGAAAACTGCAATATTTCAAGATCACAAACCATAAATTTAGAGTAATAATGAACACTTTGAAGGGCTCTGAAGAATTGAAACTAGGGGGCTTGAAAGATTACTCAGCAATCAAAAGCACTGGCTGCTCTTCCAGGGGACCCAGTAAAATCCCATCACCCACAAGGTAAGTAGTAATCATTTGTAATTCCAGCTCCTGGAGATATGATGTCCTCTTCTGGCCTTGTGGGCAGAAGATAAGCATATTATGCTCTGATATCCACATAGGCAAAACACCTATACACATAAAATAGAAGAAATATACCTTTAAAAAATTTTTTTATAAAAAGAATTAAAATTATTCTATAAGGAAAAAGCGGATTAATGAGGCCAAGGTCATTTTAGAGATTAACTCAATGTTAAAAGTAGGAATAAAGAAGTAAAATTGAAGGAAGTAATATACCCACTTACCTTTAAATTGAATTTTAAACCTTTAGGTAAAAGTCCAGTATAATAATAAACCATTAATTGAACAAGTAAACATGTACCATCCAACTAATTCTAACACTGTTCTCAGAAATTATTAAATGGAGAAAATATACCTTAATCTTGACAGTGCTAGGACATCAAAAAACAGCATTTTATCAAATTCACTATGTAAATAAGAAGTGAAAATTGTATAAGTTGTCATAAGGATGTATTTAACATGTTATGACATTCTTTGGTGACTTAAGACTTAAAATCAATAACAGAAGTAAACACTATTAACAATATAAACACATTTACAGAAAGGAAGGAGAGATGCTTAAGGGTATATTACATTTCCATGAGGAACAGCATCACATTACTTTCAAGAAAGTGGATGGAACAAGGGCTCATCATGCTATGAGAAACAAGCCAGATTTAGAAAAACAAATAGTATGTATATCTCTAAAGTGCAGTGTGTTGACTAGTCTTATGTCAACTTGACACATAAACTAGAGTGATCTTGAAAGGAAGAAACCTTAATTGAGAAGATGCTGCCATAAAATCTAGCTGCAAGGCATTTTCTTAATTAGTAAATGGTGGGGGAGGGTCCAGCCCATTGTGGGTCATTTCATTCCTGGTGGAATGAGTTCTATGATAGAGCAGGCTCAGAAAGCCATGGGAAGAAAGCTACTAAGCAGCACCCCTCCATAGCCTCTGTATCAGCTTCTTCCTCCTGGTTCTTGCCCTGGTTAAGCCTGGCCTCCGTCAATGATGGACATCAAGGTAGAAGTGTAAGCCAAATAAACCCTTTCTCTCCGATTTGATTTTGGTCATGGTGTTTTTGTCACAGCAATAGAAACCCTAATCAAAACATGCAGACACTAGTGGAAAAACAAAATACGTAAAGTAGAAATGAATATTTAGGGATTAGGAAAGGACCAAGACTGGGGATGTGGGATGACAGAGGCTAATCAGAGATGCATATAATCAACATATGTTTGATTATGAGAAAATGTACCAGTATAATTCATTATATTGTGTGAGTACCATGCTAGAAATATTTCTAGAATCCTCATTAAAAATATTTAAAAATTAGCATTATCCTTCAGAAGTACTGTTAAATATCATAAATATGTTAATTGTAAAAATTAGAAAATCCAATAAGTTATCATATTTCTAATATGAGAAGAAGAGGAAGATCAGAAGGAGGAAGAGGAAAAAGATGAGGGAAAGAAGACCAGAGGAACTGGAACAGCTATAAAGATATAAATTAAAGATTATATAATACTATAGAGTAATCCAAAAATCATTTACTTTAATAATGTGATAATCATTTAGAAAGATGAAAAAAATATTACTTTCAATCTTTTCCGTTAATATCTGACATATAAAATTTGTCAGATGAAAGTATAAACTTACATTTCTAGTAAGAAGAAAGAATGCAACTATAAGGAACCATCGAAGAGGCTCTTCTTTAAAAATATATAAGATGTAAGAAGCTCAAAACCATTACCCAGAGAAATGTATATTAAATATTAAATATGAATGGGAAAACACCTTACAGTTCTTGAGCAGCTCTCCATAAAAACAATGGGTACCATTGTAGGCAAGATAAAAAACCTGATGCCCACTGACATTTAGTGGCCACTCTGGATAGCAATATAGTCCTGCTCTATCATACTAAACTCAAATACTTCTTTACCAGGGTTTATTTTTCCCAAAGGAAACCCGAAATAATATCATTAAAGGGCATGAACTGGGAAGTGGGACAAGTATCAAAATTAGTAAATGTGACATAGTTCCATTTCAATGCATGTAAGGTAAGCCATATCCATATTGAAATTGAAAACAGATCCAAAACTGCTAGCTGCAGGCATTGAGATAAAAGTCATTAGTGATCAAGCAGGTGCTAAGCTGGGAGATCCCACACTACTGGTAAGCTTTCACAGTCTCAGAAAATGCTATACATGCTACGAGAGGATAAAAATAATCATCAACCTCAACCCTCTGTGAAACCTGTAAGCCTCAATAATGACAGGCATGTCGATATATGGCCACTGGTGCAATAGTCGCGTGATGGTATGGAAGTAGCCAAGCACTCTGGTTGGATTTAAGGGGTTAATTCATAAAATAGAACCCACAACTTGCATGGTTATTGGATCCAAAATCCTGTTACTGGAGTGAGGCAAATAATGATAAAACAGGACACCTGTATTCTTATGTGTACACATGCTCATATGTATTGGCTAATTTTTGCCAATTTGACACACACCAGAGTTATCTTGGAAGAGGGAGCCTCAAGTAAGGAATGATCTCCACATGACTGTCATGTGGACATGTCTTTTGGGCAGTTTTTAGATTGATGCTTGATGTGGGAGGGCTAAGATGTGAGAGGTCCCACCTCTGGGCAGGTGGCCTTGTGTCATAAGGAAGCAGGATGAGCAAGCCATGGAAAACAACTCAGAAAGAACCTTTCCTCTGTGGTTTCTGCTTCAGTTCCTGCCTTCAGCACCTGAGATGAGTTTCTGCAGTGATGGACTATAGCTTACAAGCTGAAAGGAGCATTTTTACCATGCAGGTTGCTTTTGGTTTCTTGATTATCACAGCAATGAATCAGTAATTAGAAAACATGTACATCACAAAAAATTTTTTTTTCTCTTTAGCATGCAAATAAATAGTACTGGTATGTCCTGTTATAGGTATTACCAAAATCAATATCGTATGTAAAGTGTTATCTGCTAGATCGATGTATAAAGACATTAATTTTTAAAAAATTAATAATTATTTTATGGGAAGAGTCTTATTAATTAATCGAAATCTTACTGGTTATTGTATATCATATTTAAATTTTTTTCTCGAGCACTTTGAATCACTTTTCTAGTTATGATGTATATAGTTATGAGCTGTATCATGGTAGTTGAATGCATTCATGAACTAGATAGTAGGACTATTAAGGTACTAAATCTTTCCATCTCTCTGTACTTGCCTGTCTCTCCATTACTTCCTCCTGCCCCACTGACCTCTTACTAGGTCCCTTCTTTCACCATGAATTGTTCACTTTTGCTTTCATGTACCAAATATCCCATTACTCTTTCCCCTGCCCCACCCTTAAAATATTTTCTTCTCCTTTCATTGTTTCCCCTAGTTTCATATCATGTACAATGTACACACACACACACACACACAAGAACTCATGGACTCACAGAGACAAAGTAAATTTAAGTTCTATAACATATCTTACACAAGGAAATATTTATCTTTTTGGGTCTGGCTTGTTTAAGTAATGTAACGGTTTCTAAGTTCATTTGTTTTTCTGCAAATGCCACTTTCCTTTTTATTTCTTTTGCCTATACTGTTGAATAAACTTCCATTGTGCAATTATATCAGATTTCTTTATCCATTCATCAGTTGCTGGTCATCTAGGCTAATTTTATAGCTTGGCTACTACGAACAGAGAAATAGTAAATATAAATGTTCATGTCTCTGTGATATGCTGATTTATAAACCTTTGGTACAACTGAGTCATATAATATTCAAGTATATTTTTGATTTATTAGGGAACATCTATACTGATTTTCATAGAGGCTACATGAGTTTATATTCCCAATAACAGTGTATAAAGGTTCTAGTCTGCCCATGTCTTCACCGTCATTTGTTGTTATTTACTCTCTTGGTGATAGCTATTCAGACTTATTTAGATAAAATCTAAAGGTGATTTTATTTTGTATTTTTCTGATGTCTAGGAATGTTGAACACTTTTGGAATTATTCATTGACTATTTATAGATCTTTTCTTTTTTTGATAACTATAATGTAGTGCAGTTGTCTGTTAATTGATTGGAAGAATGGAAGTTTGGAATTTAATTAATTCACTTCTCTAAATTTAGTAAATCATAGGTGAAAATAATATATTCAGAATAGACTTTCTACTATGATTATTTTTCTGACTATTTTCTGTTTCTAATGCGGGTAGTGCTGTATGCTCATTTTCAGTTGGTATTTTCACTTATTTACATGATATCATTATTTAGTGCTGAAGCAGCCGGTCTTACTGTGCTCACCTGTGCTAAAACACTGAACATATGGACAGTTGAACTGCAAGATTTATTTTTTGGACTGGAGTACAGTGCACATAAATGGACATTTTGGAGAATAATAGAGCATAACACTTTCACTTCATTAGCTCACTACAATTGCAACATGACTTTCAAAACAGATATTAGGAATTAAAGCCAAATCTGCACACACCAACTAGAGTGAAAGCGCTACCAACACATTTGGAATACTCAGTCAAAAGTAGAATCTTGCTTTAAGAAATGAATAGGATCGATCTTGTCAAAAAATAGAGGTAACTGCCTAATGTTTATTCAGTTTATCACTTGAAAGCATGAATTTGTAGAATATGTCTACACATAAATCTTTGAGTTAATATACTTTACATGTTAGCACTGTTTCATTGTATACATTTTTATTCCTGAATTAATTTTAGTTATCATAATTAAATTAAACTGGTTTTTACTGAAATCTTTAAAGTCAGAATATCTTAACCGTAATTTAAAAATATGTTTACATAATAGTATATAAAATTTCAAATACCCTGCAGTTTTCAAGATTGCTTTTAATTCAGATGTTATGGCTTTTCCTAGGGTGACATAAACACATGACTATTCACCCTAATTATGACACCAATGACAGACAAATGATTCCATACAATCCTAACTTAGTGCAATATTGAGTTTATAGGGGCTACTTACAGGAGAATGGGTGACCCAAAACAAGATGCACTAATAAAATCCATTCTTACATTAGTGCTGGCATATGACATGCACATTTGTGGAGCTCCCTGACAAGTTGCTTGCAATTCCCCAGAGTTTCATCTCTCTAGCAAGAGCTTGATTATTTGTAACTTTGAAGGGGGCCCTATGAAACTTGCAATTTCTTCAATCTTATAAATTTCTGTTACTCTGATAAAAACATGAAAGAGTACTATTTTATCAGTCTTAATTAAAAATAGATGAGTATCAACTGAATATATAATACATCTTCTGAAACACTAAACTTGTGAAATAATAAAATAAAATCAATTGCAATGTTCCTGCTTCAATAAACCATAGAATAAGGAGTCTACTAATTATAACAATATATAGAGACATGGGCAAAATAATTGTGTTCATTAAATACAGCACATTATCATTATATTATACTTGACTACTTGAGTACAATTTTATGAAGACAAATTCTTTGTGATTTACCACTCTATTGCCAGTAATACCTACATGAAGCTCTACAGAAAAAAAAAATAGAGTAGAAGTTTATTCAGTTCTACTATTAAAATGTTGGAACAAGTCTTATGAGGGCAAATATATTAATGTTAACGTTTGTTAATTGCAGTGTATTGACACACACTTGTGTGCATACCGACACGTATAGTATAAAAACCCTCATTTTTTTGATTGGTTTTCTCAATTCTAACTTGGAGATAAGTAATTCATATCTGTATTCAATATGGAGTTGGAAAAATTATTCCAAACTAATACCATTTTAAAATCTTGCTTTATTTTTCCTCAGTGTTAACCTTTCTTTCTTCACCTAGATTTAGAATTTATCAAAGATTAAGATTGTTGTGGATTGGAATCATTGTAGAACCAAGTACTGTTTCATCAAAGTCTGAAAGAGTTGGACAGATCTGCTTTGTGGGTCTTGTGCATTCTCAGGGGACCCCTTTTCTTCCTCAGAATGATCTTTCCTCTTTATATTGCCCATGGTCCCTTTCTTTAGCTTTCTCTTTAGAGAAGAGGAAAATACTGTCACTTTATCTGTCATGTTCTCTTATTAACTGATGGATTTCCCTTTGATATAAAATAGTGGCTGTCAATGTATTATCTAAACTAGAAAGTATACTTCAAATGCTTCAACTGTAAAGGTTAGTCTAATAAAACCATTTAAGGGTTTTCTGACAGCTAAAGGAAAGTATTGGAAAGAGATTATTTCAGGATACTTTCAAGCAGAAAAAGGTGGTAAAAACCAGAAAACAGCTGAGGTTGGGTTTCAGAGACCATCCTGGTAGGCAGCAGAAGGACCTGAGTTCCATACTCTTAATATTATTCTTATTCTTGATCCTCTAGACCTCTTAAAGACAGAGAGTACCCTCTGTGGAGATGCTTTCGGAAATTTTACATGTTTCTGTTTTGCTTATTCAAATGGGTATCTACCTTATTCTCTTTGGTCAAAGATATTTTTTTAATGATAATGTAAATTAGCATTCTTCTAATTCTTCTACCCTTTCCCTGTTGTGCTAATACATTATCTTTCTTACTTCATTACTTCCAGTTCTAGTTATAATGATTTTACAACAAAATGTATATTTGATATGTCATATAATTTCTTTGTTAAAAGATGCAATAGTTCCAGTAAACCCATGAAAATATAGTAAATATTCAATCTATGCTAGCTGATCCACTCAAACCAGCTAATTAATCTCTGTTGAATTTACTTTTATTAAAAATGAGCAAGCATTATAAAATTTGGAGTCATTTATGATACAAAGAATATAATACAAAAGATATTTAATATAACAAAGTATCTCAGTTAGGTTTAGAAATTATCTGAATAAAAAATTACACTCAGATAATATATGTCATTTGCCCAAAGGTTCATTGCAGAATTGGATCCAAGCATGACAAATGACTACTCACTCAATGTACACAAGTTTGCATATTGGAAATGAAGAACAAGAGACATTAGAGGGAATATTGGACTCATAGAGAACGAGACAAGAAAAAGAAAGTCAAAAGATAAACACACTGGCACTAGCCCTAAGTGGTACTAAGGCTAACCTAAATAAGTCATGCAAGCAAAAGAGTGAAGGTATACTCTGTTTTAATCTCAATCCTAGAGTCATGCTTTTAAAAGAATGTACTCCATTAGAGATGAAGAACACTTGGCAACAATTATCAAAATACTGCCTTAAAGTCAGTCTTTCTAACATAGAAACAATTATAAGGAAATGAAAGAAACAAAACTCAAACTGTAAATTACTTAAAAAGCTTTAGAAAAGGAAAATGATTGATGCTTATACAAACTAAATGTAGAGACCTCAATGCAACTACCAACAAAAGGAGAAAAAAGTACTGCATATTAAAATGATTCTGCCATGTTTCTAGCCCTAAAATATTCCATTCGTTTTCCTTTCAAGAGAGTAAAGAAATCAATATCATATATAATTATTTGTTAGATTTCTTCCTGTCCAAAGCCCTTCCTGAGATGAGCACTGAGGCATTGGTTGCAGCTAAGCTTTATAGAGGAAAGCATACAGGCCAGTAAGGCTATCCAGGCAGGTCTTCCAGTCTTCCTCAGAAACTCTGCAAGCCAGTGGGAAACAAAGAATTCCCGGGAGGCATGTCAGAGAATGCAGCTCAATTTATTGAAACAAAAGTGATTATCTTTATAGAGAAAGATTGAGGAAGGATACTTGCATTGAGGAAGGATACTTGGCAACCAGGGACAGGCATGGTCAGTTAAGACAGGGATTCTGGGGCAGCTCCATTTGCCTGTGGGAGGCTCACAATCAGACCTAGGTGGTCTTATTATCATTCTAAAGGTCAAAGTCCTGGAAAAGCCTCTTCTGCTTAGGGAGTCATCTAACAGGGTCAAGAGGAAGACACCTCATCAGAAAATGGGCCCAGCCTAAGGCCTTCCAGCCACAACAATCAGATAAGCACCAACCAGGCCACATTCCTTTGAAAGGGCATACTTTGGTCATTTAGAATTTAGCTGGGTTTTGTCAGAGCAAGACAGCAGAGCAGCCAAATGCCTTCTTATTTTACTTGTTTATAAGCCAACCAATCTGTGGTATTCAATTGTAGGAGACAAAATGAATTAAAAATAATCAAACGCTCCCCTTCTCAGGGGGCACTAAGTAGGAGGAATAAAACAAAGAAAACAGAAAATAAAATTAGAAATAAAAATTATAGCTGTCCAATAACTTTCGGTTGTTTCCTTGTTTGTTTGTTTTTTTAATCTCTTCTGATCCTATATCCGCATCTTCCTTTATAAAGGTATAGTTATGGGCCTAGATAAAGAGATGGCCAAAGGGGCAGAGGATTATATGGCCTGTGCAGGAAGCCTGATAATTTAAGATATAGAATCACTATAAATACAGAAGGGGCCCACACTATACAAGCCTGAGGTAGAAAGAGACAGGATGTGAGTCAGGACTTCTTTAACACAGGATACAGAATAATTTAGAAATTAAAACTGTTTCTGGTCAAGCAAATATAAATGTTAGAATGAGAAATAAGCCAGAATCAGTACCTAGAATATTTTCTTAATGATATAGTTTCATGACATAATAACTTCAATATCAAGATATATTACTTCTTTGGCATGATTTATTTTATTATTATGACTTTACAACCTGTAGTCTATCATTAGGGGCAGCCAAAACAGGGACCTGGAGGCAGAAAATGAAGCAGATACCATGGAGCACACTGATTGCTAGCCTGCTTCCATGACTTGCTAGGCCTGCTTTCTTATACCACCCAGCAGCACCTGCCCAGGCATGGCAGCCCCTCTCCCTCGTGAGCTGGGCCTGTTCACATCAAGCAAGAAATTTGCCTACAAACCAATTTTAAGGAGGCATTTTCTCAGTTGAGATTCCTTCTTTCCTGATATGTCTAGGCTTGTGTGAAGTTGACAAAAGACATATTAATTTTAAGGGTCTGTTTGTACTCTTGTTCTGAGCAAGCATACAAAATATTATGGAGATAGAGTTGGGTCTCATAGTTCTATTGGGGAATACATCCTGACTATCATTCACTGTGGTTCATATATAGTAAGCAAACACAGAGACAGCCATCTAAAGAAACTGGGATGTAAAGAATCAGTATACATATATCTATAATTCAACGAATCACAGATGTTAAGTTCGCTTCATTAAAGAGAGAACAAGCTATGGTCCATTATTATCCCAGCTATTATAGACAATTAAATGTTAAAGAATTTGTTTATCAATTCATTTGGAAAAGCTGTCTCGCACATAAACTTCTCATATATCTTAATAAAAATAGTTCAATACAAAACCTGGAATTCACAGATCAGATAATAATTATCATGTCACCCAACAGATATCTCAGTCTTAGGGCTCATGTTAAAGCATCAATTTGACATCTTAGTGTGAAAAAGCTTCTGGTAGACAACAAACAATATACAAGGAGATATACTAAATGTGTTTAAAATTATTTGTTCCACTCCCAGGTAAGCAGATAAGGACAGAAAAGTTCTTTCTTCTCAATTGGAAAGTTAATACTTCTTATATGTTTTAAGGAAGTTTACTGGACAAAGATGCTTGTCATTACTTTTTTTTTTATAATCTTTCAAACTTCCCTGCTCCTTTTAAACAGCATAGCATTGTTTAAATATACTAGCATTTAAAAAATATTGCAGCTCTTATTTATCCCTTTCAATTCATTTTTATTGATTCATTTTCATTCATTCAATATTCTCTGAATGATTTCTATAAGTATTGTGGTATTGGTGATAGAACAGTAAAATATCTATGCCTCTTCTTATGTAATATTTATTTTAACTTAGTTTATGTGTATGTGACTATCTATAATATGTATGTATGTATCCATGGAGCCCAAAGAGGATATCAAATCCTCTGGAACTGTAGTGACCTTTGGAAACTGAACTCAAGTACACTAGAAGAGCAATAAGCACTGGTAAAGCTGATATCAAACTAATATCTCTTTAATCATGGGCTTAGCTTCTGGTGTGCTGTGAAGATATACAGAGATGAAATCAAACAATAAGAAATCAATTAATGTGTGATCTGCCAGGAGGTGACAAGAGTAATTAAGGAAAAAGAAACAAGTTAATATGGACAGGGGAAGGACAGGTGTTATTGTCACTCTATAAGAAGTCTCAGGGAGTTTTACGGAAGAACAGATATTGGAACAGGAAGGAGGTAAAAGGAAGTCTTTGTTACTAAGCAGATAGTGTTTTTTATGCAGAAGCTACATGAAGGGAAAAATAAGACTACTGTAACTATATTTCAACTATTTGGCTCTAATAAAAAGACATGGAAAATCAAGTTAGAAACTAGATCAAAATATGTCAGGAAGAAAGTTTATATTTGGATGTTGCCATTTACTCTGAGCCACTGGGAGAGTTCATAAAGAAGAATGATAAATACATCAAATTTGAAATGACAATTCTGTATTTTACTTGGTTTAGGTTCTCCATCACTAGTAGAATTTGGGTTCATCAGCATTAGGATAGTTTATGTTGTTCCGCAGTGGTTAATAAGCTCAAAAATTTCAGTGGATTGTTAATATAATTTCTCATTTGTTTTACATGCGCATTATCACTCAATAGAAAGATTTTGCTTTTTGTAATTAGTCAAGGGCATTAGAGATATGCTTTCATTCGTTATCAAAATACAAAGACTGTAGTATAACAAGTCATGCATTAACTCTAAGCCTCAGCTTCTGAGTGACATCTGTCATGTCTACACATGTTTCATTTATCCATAAAGGTGGCATTATCTTGTATGAATTCACTTCTTACATAATTTAAGTACTAAAAAGTCCAAATAAAGTTCCTCAAATAAAGTGAACAGACCTTAAACATTTTCTAAAGTTCTTCACATAAAACTACAGAGCTGAGTATAAGTTGGTTAAGAAGTAGATTCCCACTATAAAAATATATACAAGAGAAGAGATACTAGAAAAAGCCCCAGGAAATACCACGATGGAAAATAAAAAGGGAAAGAAAAGGAGACAACACTCAGGAAAAAAAGCATAAAGCAAGTATGAGATGCATGTGACACAGAAGAGGGAAAGTTGGAGAGTTGAAGTCAAATTAGTCCAGACAGATTTTGAAAAGCACTCACATGCAAAATTCATTCCTTAGAGGAAAAGCCATAAATCCTGTCCAAGAATATTATTCAAAATATTTAATAATTATAAATATTTAAATATTATAAATACTTAATATTGATTAATTAATGTTCAAGAGAAAGAGAAAAACAATTTTTGTTATCATTTCCCCATTCTATATTTCTCTGTCTCATTGTACTCAAGGAAAAAAAATAATAGGACTGAAATAAACATTCCCATATAGGTTGAAGAACGGTGAAGAAAACCTCAAAGCCACTAGAGCACACACTGTGTGTCTCCACTCAGGGAGACTTTTTAAGAATTTTTGACACAGACATCTATCTGCACTGGCTATTTCTGAAAAGGGCACAAGAAAAGAGTATCTTCTTATGTCTTGTCCCCCAGGAGTTTAAAACCTAGGAAATAATTTTAATCTCTAATAGTCACAGATCCTCAGGTTAATGGTTCTTTTACAGTGAATTCTTTGAGCCTTGTAACCATCTCTTTCCTAATTATTTCCAAGTAATAACAGGAACTTTAGTGAACACTTTGTGACAGCTTTATGAATCTTATTTGTTCTTGAAATTCTTGTCAGAATGAGCTCAATTCAATTTTTTTTTTTTTATGTTCTAATGTCCAGGTATGTCACATGATGACACTTTTGCTTAAGAAGGTTGAGAAGTAGATTCCCACTATCCACTATACAGAGAATAGTAGAGAAGTGATATTTGCAAGTGCCCCAACAAATAAACGGATGGACAAAGACGGAAAGAAAAAGGACACCTTATAGGAAGTTTTAGGCAAAAAGAAAATGTGAGAGGACTGTGCTTTAGAAGGACAAGAGGTTGTGGAGGTGAAGTCAATGAAGTCTGGTCAGATTTTGAAAGCAATTTAGCGTAATTTATTAAATGGATCGAAATAGAAAACTAGAGATAAGAATAAGTCTTAAGATTTTTCTTGAACAGTAGGCTAAAGTAATCACTTATGGATTTAAAAGAGATATGGAAAGAGCCATTTAGGGAGGTAACAACAAATATTTAGTTTTGCATATGTTAACTTTGAGGTATGAAAATACATTGAATTCTTGAATTGTATCTAGGTTTCTGATGAGAAGCTACCTCTCCTGCTGCCTCTTTACACTTACTCTTCAAATCTGAAACTGAAACTTTATGCTTGTGAAGATATGGTGATCCTTGTTCTCTGTCTCTTTCCACCCTCACCCCACTGTGTGTTTTAAAACACAAAATTTGTTACTCATCCCTATTCTATGACCGCTAATCTAAAGACAATTGCATTAAATGTTTTTTCACTGTCCTATTTTAGAAAAATCAGTGTTGGAGCACTCATTCCACAGTACTCCTGAAATGTTATGGGACATTTTTACTCTATTAATATCTATTAACTTCTAAAAGTGGATCATCTCATACATAGATGCAAAATATTTCTATTTCAAAAAACATTACATTCAAGATTTCATTGCAGGATTGAGAAATGTTCAAAATTAAATAAGCCATAAATGTCTCAGAACATGGTGTCCAGTGACTCTGGGAATTTTCATAGAATTTTCCTTTAGCAAGGATTGCAGGGAACATCAAAAATAAATATTATAAGACCACTAATAGAACATGTATCCATTTGCACTATTCCAAAGTGACCGTTTAGATGCTCTGGAAAGCAGTAGTTTGACCTTTGTATGAGTTCGTGTCACTTATTTTCAATGCAAGCCACAATATTGGAAAATAAATCCTAATCACATAAAGTAGAGAGTTCTTTTTATCTTGTCTGTGCTGAGTAGTAAAAAGCTTGAGCTTCCAGAGGAATTCTGCCCTGCAGAAAATGTGTTCTAAATTCAGCAGCCAGGCAAGTACAGGTGCAAAACTTCCCCAGATCTCACCCCATGATCTGACTTAAAATGATCTCTCTCTGAATTATCCAGCTGTGCACCAATCTCAAAGGCATTTTATTCTTTCATCTTTCCCCAAGGATGTTCACTGTGGAGCCAAAACTTTTCCTTCCCAAGAACATATCTCAATACTTGAAAAATGTTCTTTTTTAATACCAAAATCATATCACTCACAACTCTTTCTTTAACATGATTTTTAATATTCATTTTTATTTCATTTTAACATGAGCAATATTCCACCAATATATATGCTTGAAATTTACTTTAACATTTAATCTAAGTTTTGCATTGTGCCTTTTGTTGTTATTGTGGTTATATAGCTATTTTTGAAGACATAGTTTCAACTTATAGTTCATGCTGGCCTCAAATTTGTGATCCACCTGCCTCCACTTCCTGAGTGTTAGAATTATAGGTGTATATCACCCAAAATTTTAACATTTACTTTCCCCAAATAAATCTACTAAACATGATACTTCTTTCATAGAGAAAAGCAACCTACCACAGGCACCAACTATTCTGACACTCTGTTGACAACGTTTTATATTCATTTGCAGACTAGAAAGAAATGTATATTTTGAATTTGGAAATTCAGAACTTATGAAAAATTCAGCATGCAAAAATAGGAAGCCCTTGATACAGCCTTAAATCTTTGAGATCTTAAGAATAAAATTATATAAGCTTACACTCATGAATCAATAAATATAGATTTCCAAGTATTGCATTATGTTCATAGAGTTGCTTTATAATCCAAATAAAACCTAACCCCAAAGGGCATGAAACTTTCAGCCTCTTTCTGCTCCTTCATCCAGTACCATTTTGCTGCTTAACTTGTCCCAAAGTCCAAAGCCTCTACATTTCTTCTCTTTTGTGGTTTTTTTGTTTTGTTTTGTTTTTTGTTTTTTCCTTAAATGGAGTTATGTAGTTGTAGATGTAGACATAGACATTGATTCAGGGCAGAGGACAGTTTATTCTTTTGTCTAATTAAATCACTGGTACTTAGCCTGGAACCCTGAAGCCCTAGAGAGTTTTGCTTCTTTACAATCTAGTCTTAATTCTTGAATTGGAAGGCTTCAGCCTTCTTATAATCTAGAGCATTTAAACTGCTAGCCCGGACACAGAATGTTTAAACCTTAGCCTCCAAGACCTACTGCTAACTGAGCTACTCAGAGTAGCTTGTTCTGAACTTTGATTCTTCTGGTTTAGGCTCAAACTCTACTGTGCCTCTGTCTCTCTCCCTGAGCTTTCACTGCTCCATCCTACCTCTGTAACTAACTCTGCTGCAGCAGACTCTTTTGTTAACTCCTCTGCAACTGACTCTTCAACTTACTCTGTTAATTGCTGCTCCTCAACTGACTCTTCTTACTGACTCTGATAATTGCTTCTCAAATGACTTTTCAAACTGCTCCTTAACTGACCTTTCTTACTGACTGCTCTGGTTGACTCTGCAATTACTATGAAACACTCTTTAACTGAGCTAAGGACCCATCTTTTCTCATGAGACCTGGGCATGTCCTTACTCTGCTAACTCTTCCTTTGATTAGGCACTTTGTGTGCCATTCACTCTGACTCATCTCAGACATCGCTTCCTGTGTGACACTGACTCCTGAGTTCTACTTACTGCATCTTCTTCCATTGTTTTTTCTGGAGATTAAAGGCATGGACTACCACTGCTTTCTAAATACTGGATTAAAGGTATGTCTAAATTCCATCCAGATCACATAGGCCTGTGAATGTAGCCCCTGGAATATAAATGCTAGGTTTTATATAGGACTATTCCTTTATAGAACTATGATTTTACACTTCTTACTAAAATTGGATATCTATTTCTCCTGTTTTTATTTATAACCTGTTTTCACTATTTTACAAAATTTAAAGCACAAAAAGGGTAAATATTGTCTGAAGAAATCTTTATCTGACACAAAATGTACTGCATATATACTTATTTATACATATAAATGTAATCTCTCCAAAGCTTCATCTGACTAAATAGGGAAATGAAGATTTGACCTTAATGTACCCCAGTTTTCACATAATTTGAACCAGTTAATCTCTCTTAAACTGTAAGAGGAATAATTTTACAATAACAGAAAATACTTTATATGGTAAGTACGATGACATAAGTCTATTAAAATTACTAGTGTATATAAGTATTCAATAAACTTTACTCATTAAAATTATTATAGAAGATCAGAGATTATTTGGTTATTTTTTAAAATGTCATTCCTGTTCTTTCCTCTACTGTTTTATGTTTTGAGCTGTCTTTCTTACTCCTTTACAGACAAAAAATTCTTTCCTATTAAGGAAACTCCATCATGGCATTACCCAAGTGTTTAAATCATTTTTAAAAACGATTTATTTTCTGAAATTATAATATAATTGCATTGTTTTCACCTTCCCTTTCTAACCTCTAAACCCTCCCATACTTGCTCTCCTTCAAATTCATGGTCTCTTTGTTGCTTAAAATAACATCTACATAACCCACTGAACACAGAAAAGTAGAGCTTTTGCATTCCTAGAGCCTTCACCCCTACCAACTAGTGTTCAGAGAACTGCAAGATACAAAAAGAGAAATGTAAATAAATACTTGCATCTACAATGGTGATCTGCCTGCAATATATACTAGTGGAATAGTGATATAAAAATTGTTGGAGCCAATATTTGACTTGATAGAAGTCCCACTCAATAAGATGAAAATGCCTGCCCAAAACCTGCTTGGGTAGCCAAGAATATGAGATTAGAAAGGCCAGGCATCTATAGGAAGTACATACTACCTACCATTCTGCTAAAGGAATGTATCAATAAGATGATGCCTAATGACATTATGTTATACTCATAGAGCAGTACCTTTTTCAGCCATCATCAGAGAGGTTTCCTGCCACAGTATATGGGAACAAATACAGAGACCTATAAGTGGACAATATGCAGAGAATGAGAGATCTTGGAACACTCAAAACTAAATGATATGTCTCCATCAAATCCCTCCCACTCAGGGATCAGGGTACCCTGTGGAAGAGGAGGTGGAAAGAATGTAAGAGCTTGAATGGGGGAAGATACCAAGAATCAAGGCCTGGTAAATATAGTGGGAATGACACATATAGGAACCTCACAAAGAATGTGAGCTTGGTAGCATATACAGTATTTGCAAGGGTCTGGGTCAGATGGGGTCCCAGTGCTTAGAGAAGAATTGTACACAAGCCATCTCTAACCCAGAAGCTATGTCCAATAGATAACTGCTTTCAAAGGAAATAGCGAGGGGGAGGGAGTGGTTTATTTGTTTGTTTGTTTCCAACAGAATCTCACTAGATATATAAACCATTCTTAAAGGCAGCCCTCATGCCCAGCATTAGATGCCCAACACAAAACATCTTCATCGGTACTTTTGGAGGTTCTTTGATTCATAGTGCTTTTCAGGGCATTTTATTTTACTCTATTCAGGTCTTTCGCTTGTATATTATGGTTTCTGGTTTTCCTGATTTTGTGTTTCTGTGAGTGCAAATGTGTGTTTCTATGCATCTATATATGTTTCTTGTGCTTTTTATTTGTCTATTTTGCTTTTGTTTGTTCATTTTGTCCTAATTTGGTTTGTTTACTTTATTTTTACTATCATATTTTTTTCTAGATGCCTTCTTGTTTTCTAATGATAGTTAGCAAGAAAGAGTATAGAGTTGGGTGGGTGGGAAGGTGGGGAGAATCTGGGAGGAGTTGGAGGAGGAGAAACCATAATCAAAATATATTTTAGGAAAAAAGTCTATTTTCAGGAAAAATGAATAAATAAGCATTAAAAATAATCCAGAAACTGGGTGCCAAAAACAAACAAATAAAACCTCAAAACAACAAGAACAAAAGTCAATTCATAGCCTCTTTTTCAGTAACTCTTGTTATATGCAAATATGTAGATGTATATAAATATATATTCTTAAATACGTAACTACAACCTGTTTGATCTATATAATGCTACATGTATATATGTTTCCATATTTGTTCTTATATCCACAGATAAATGTGTCCTCCGCTCTTTTCAAAGAAAATTCTTTTTGCAACAGAGACTAATACAGTGCACCACAACCAATCAAAACGCCGAGTTGAGGAATTCAGTCCCAATGGACATTGACAAAATAACCCTTGTGAATTGGGGATCATTGTGGAAGAGGGGTGGAAAGACTGTAAAAGCCACAGTATCAGGGACTTTGTCGTGAGAGTGTGTTTCCTAGAAATGTCAGCAGCTACATACACAAAGTTTCATCAACATTACTGCTCAAACAGGAACAAGCACAACAGCAGACATGCTAAAGTGGACAGAAGTTATCCAAAAAGGCCTCAATCCTACATGAAGAACCATAGGCAAGATATGAACTTTTTTTTTTTTAAAGAATCTTATTTGCTCTTTGAGATTAATATAATTACATCAACTCTTCCCCTTTCCCCTTTCTCTTTTCAATCCTTCCCATATATCTCTCCTTGATCTATTGCCTAGTCATGCCCTTTTTTTATTAATTGTTATTACATCTATATATGTGTATATGTATATGCATATATATTCCTAAATATAACTGGTTCTGTCTGTATAAGTTTATATGTATGGATGTTTTCAGAGCTGACTAATTGGTACTGGATAATAAAGTGGTGTCCTCTTCCCAGGGGAAGACTATTTCTCCAAAATATATTTTTTTTTACCTGTAGTTCTCTGGGAAAGTTTGAGGCCTTGTGGTTTCTGATGGGTATCCTGGGACAGGTAATACACTAAAGCTCTTCAACCACATCGTTCTGTTAATTCTCCCAGCTGGATTTTCAAAAGACTCCTGGAAGTCTACCAAGGCAGAGCTATATCTCACCTCTCTTGTCTTTTGATATTCATAAAGTTGATTCATTCAGCCTTGAACAAGTTGTATGATCTGAGCAACTACCTCAAACATAATTAAAACTGACATGTGCATTCCTCAATAGGTGAGGAGGAAATTTTATATCTCCCTATAGAATAAGTTATACCTCATTCCATTAGCCTTTATAATTTTATCTTAAGTTTGTTTGTTTCAAAGTTGACAGGTTTTAATATTCTCTGAGGCCAACTACATGTTTATCTATCATGATGTATACTAATGATCCAGAATATAATCATGGAAGGAAGACATGAAATTATTGGGCAAAAACATTAAAATGGGCTCTGTGAAGGGAAAAAAATGTCAATGTTGGAGTGACAGACTATATATTATTTTGTTTTCAAGTATGAACAACTACTATTTTTGTGAAATACAACAAAGAAGACTGTTGTGTCAGAAGACAAATTCATAATTTTGCAAGGGGGTGGACAATATATGATACTGTAAAGCAAATTTAAGAGAACTGCAGCTTTTACTTTAAAAATACTGTAAAAATAAATCCCTTGATTGATTTTTCATGAAAGAGGTAGTAACTCAGAAATGAGGACATGATCAGGAAGGAGGAAAGAGGTCATAAGAGGGAGGGAAGAATAAAGAACATAGAAAAGAGAAGGAAGAAGAGATGAGGGTATAAGAAGAAAGAAGTGTGAGGGTGTACAGTGACTGGCATTTAAAATAATATGAAACTGAGGTAGTATGTCAGATGAAAGGGGGGAAGACTGTTTATAGAAAAAAATAATTTTGCCATAGAACATCATCAATGCTTTCTTAATAAGAAGTTTTGCACTTGAAAAAAGTTTTAACAACAGTATGTCTCCCTCTCTAAAGGACAATTCAGTTGATTCATTGAATCAACAAATACTTTTAAGTACTTTCTCTGCACTATACAGGAAACAGAGAAACGGATATAATATCCTCCTTAATTGTATTTATAGTGCAGCCAGAGAGTGAGAGATATGAATTATTTATAATGTTCCAGGCATCTTGCTATGTTTTTGACATCCATTTACTTTTGGTTCCTAAAATAGCCCTGCAGTAATGGTTTTAGTATTTAAAGGCAACGCCATTTTAAAGATGAAAAAATGAGTTTTGGAGGCAACAGTTCTCAGCCCAAGCTACAGGATAAAGTCACCAAGGGAGCCTTGTGATATCAGAGTCCCAGGTAGAGAGACTTATATTTATTTGATATGGAGAGACAATTGGATGTGTAAATATATTTTGGAAACTTATAGGACATTCTGATGTGTAGACATTTGTTAAAACAGTTGACTAAACTTAATTAATAAATTTACCCAAAGTTTTCTTGCTAATAAACAAGCACAGACTCAAGACCCAAAGTACTCAGATGAAAAGGACTGTATGTCCTTGTGCTAATAAAAAAGACATTAAGTATATGTCCCTGTGGACTGTACAATGTTCACTTGATAGATACTAATTGTTGACCTAATTTTTCATGATTGTGTTCTGTGTTTGTTTTAAAATTAACTCAGAGATTATTACTCAAAAAGAGGCAAGCATGCCACAAGAATGATGTATTTCTCATGGTCTCTAATAGAAAATCTGAAAGAAGTCAAAACTTCCATTCCTACTAATAGCTTACCTCCTTCTTGCCAAAGAAACTCCTGACACAAAGCACACAATATAACATTCTATTTTATGTTAAGACTCCTGTTATTTATAATGTTGTACCTGTTGCTGAACCCAGTCCCGGGACCCATGGGCCTGGGGGGGGGGCGGGGTTAGGGTTACTGGGTGGGTGGGGGGTTGGGGAGTGAGCTGGCACAGGAGACTCCAGGAATCAGGTAAGTGCCAAAAGCAGACTTGTTTAGTCCAGGAAGAGGGATCCCTTTTAAACCCTTGCCTAGTGTCCCATTGGCTCCTGATTGCAGGCTGCTGCAGTGACTCTTTCCCATTGGCTTGCATCACCACATCATCTGTCTCTGGGCCCCTTGGAAGGTTGGCTAGAACAGGGAGGCTTAACTGCACATGCATCAACGGTGGGCTTATCCCTGGGCATGTGTAGGAATGTCCCTGGCCGCCCCTAAATGGGAGCTCAGTGTGCGCCATCACACGTGCGGCATGTGTGTGCACATGCAAGCACTGTCTGGCAAACTGCTAATGCAGTTTGGCAAGCCAGGGATACATTCCCTTTAGCGAAAGGCATTTTTTCCTGCCACAGGCCCCCTCCCCTTCCAAGCAAGTAATATAGCTACCTTTATTTCAGCCTCTGTATCATACCTGGAAGTTAAAATAAAAAATATTAAGAGGATAATTTTCCAAATATTTGTCAATACATTGTTTGATTATAGCAATCTAACAAGAAGAAAATAATTATTGAGGTATGTTTATTTTTCTCTTATGTATATGGGTGCTTAGCCAGCATGTATGTTTGTATATCATGTGCAAGACTTATACCCAGAGAGGTCAGAACAGGGCATCACATCCCTTGAAATCAGTAGAGAAATTGGGGTCCATCTTTGAGTTCACAGTCTTTTTTAAAATAAAATTTAAGAACATATGGAGAGGGAAGCTGGAAAACACACACACACATACACAATAATGCCAAAGGCAGTGATTATTCTCTGTGTAAGTGGGAGCATAGTGAAAATACTGAACTAGATCACTCAACCTGCCAAAGATAACTCTTAGGGGTAAAGACAAGGAAAATGCTGGGAAATCAGGTGGATTTTGTATGATAGTCAGCAGGGTGGGGAGGCTTTGGGGTGATAAGGGCTACTCTGATTGGAAACTAGATGTCCTTGCCAAAGACAGTTGACCTTTGGGGATAGATTAAGGAAGGTAGTAGTTTTCCTGATAAATAGAAACCTGCCTTTACAAGATTCCTGATAACTGCTAAATTTAGGTTTCTGTTTGCCCAATAACAATCTTACTGTCTACCCAGTCAGAGTCCTTCTGTTTAGGACATTGCCATCAACACTGCCATTTTGGGGGCCAATATTGAGCCTAACTTCAAGATTGCTGTTGATGATAAGTAGTCCTCTGGATAATTCCTCCTGACTGGGGCCTTAAAAAAGAGAAGGATGTGGAAATCTGGTCCAAAGCAGAGATTCAAGCTGGCAGATAATGTTAGGAGACCTGAGGAAATTATATCAATAGGATCTGGTTACTCACCATTGGGTTATTTCACTTATTCTTTTCTGAAGAAACCAGCTGATGGAAGGAAAGACCGGGAATGATTGTTAAAGAGTAGTCACCTGGTGTCTATAAAGAATAGAGAGGTACTGGTGGTAATGAGTAAGAGGATCTGATTTGGGGGTTTCAGAGCATGGAGTTCAGTTATGTAGTAGCAGGGTTAGTCACTTTCAGTGAAGTTGCAGGGAAGCACAAAGAAAGCAAGAGAAGATTCAGGAAGTTTTTTTTTTTTTTTTAGAATAGTCTTAAGGGACATCTCACACAGCTTGAATTGCAGGGAGGATTCAGATTGTCCAATAACCTCAGCAATATTGTCTATATGGGTGGTCAATGTTTCCTTGAGAGATCCAGAAACAGATTGTTCTTCTTCTGGGAGATGCACTAAATGGGGTCATATGGATGTGAGTCTGTCTCACAATCCTGAGGACTTATATTTCATCCTAGTGGTCTCAAATGGTGAAGGTGACCACACCCCACTTAGGGCCATGGCAGAATTGTTGAGGCTGTATGCACCAGCTTGGCTTAGAGTAATGGTACTTACACCTCCATGTGGACACTTGCTCCAGAGGGGGTCATTCATGCAGATGGGTTTGCTTTGTTTTGAAGGAGACAAAGGAATTTGATGTTATTATGGGAATTGAGGCTAGATTTATCATTGTCACAGTTGCAGAGGAAGGCTGCCTAGGGATTAACAATCAGAAATATCTGAGCAGCAGCTTCAAGTGAACAGAAGGAGGAACCAAGGAGATTATTAATTTGCATAGTATACATCCAAAATTTCCAAGCTTGTTGAGCTATCTTGGAGGTCAGGAAGATATATAGGTCCTCCCAGCAGGATGGAAAAGAGTCCATAACAGGTGTCCTCAGAAATGGAAGGCAAGTGAAGGAATGTATGTTTGAGTGGTCCTGTTGACTGACAGAAGAAATGGATCCAAGTCACAACTCCTTAAAGCTTAGTGCCTCGGTATTGTGAGGATGACCAGTTGTGTACCCTTGCAGTATGGGTTGAGGCCTTGTGGGCAAGAGGGCTGTGATAAACCCAGTCTCCTGGTCGGGTGATGGGATCAGTAAAGGGCTGAGGGAGCACATGATCAGCATATTTCTGGAGCAAGTATTTTAAGAGAGTGAGAGAGGTAAATAGTAATCGAGTGGGCTGGTTCCAGAAGAGATAAATTTTCCAAAAGAAATGATTGGCCATGCATTAACTCAAATGGGCTGAGAAAGGAGAGGACTTGGGGCATGGTCTGGATGCAAGATAGGGGTAGAGGTAGGAGTTGAGTCCAAGGAAGGTGAAATTCAGAAGAAAATTGTAATAAGTGTCTTAATAACTACATTAGCCCTTTATTCGTTTTTCCCCCAAGGACTGGAGGAGGTAGGGAATGTGGAGGTGACATAGTAAACCTAAGGCCTGTGAAACTAACTGAGTAACTTTGAAGATGAATGCTTGGTCATTATGCAATTTTATGGATCTAGGAAGTCCAAATCTGGGTAAAATATGATTCATGAGGTGGAAATAGACAACTTATAGAGTCTCAGCTCTAGTAGGGAAACGTTCTATCCATCCTGAGAGTCTACCATAGGAAGATTTTTCTGTTCTGCATTTGGAGGCATGTGTGTGAAATCTATCTGCCAGTCCTCCCCAGAAGATTCCCCCTAAATGGATCTGTGTTGAAGAATGAGATGTTTACAAGGGCCCCTGTAGGAAGATTTGGATGCAGGTGCAGCATTCCTGCTTTAAGAAGGTTAAAAGGGCTGGAGGAAAGAAAAGAGATTAGAGAAAGCTGTAGAGAGTTTGATACTGTATGTCATAAGATTTGTGAAGAGCTGTGAGAAAGGACTCTACTTGTGCATCGGGGAGACAGTATCAGTAGAGAGAGTCAGCTAATAACAACTCTCATAGCTTGGAGGGCTTGTAATTGGGACTTGGCGTAGTTAGGAATTAAGTTTGAAGGATCCGCGTGGAGAATAGAAGAAGGAGGGGTGAGGGTGTTGGCTGCTCTCCCTAGCAGTCTTATCAATGAAAGCATTTCCTAAGTTTATATTGTTAGTGGGATGACCTCGTGACCTCAATAGAGAATAACTACTACCTGCTTGGAGAGATAAGAGACTTCTAGGATTAGAGGCCCATTGGTAATAGATGTACTCTTTGTGGTCAGGAAACCACTCTCCTGAAAAATGGAGCTATGGTGATGTGAGATATGGAATGCATATTTAGAATCTTTGTTGGTTGTATTGTCTTCTGCTGAAGTTCAGGCCCTAGTTAGGGATATAAGCTCCACCTTTTAAGTAGTAGCTATGGTAGTAAATTGGGAGATTCTATAACCTGGTCACAGGAGACTATTGCATAGGCCAGTGGAGCTGAGAGATGAACTTCTGTCTATGAACCAAGTATAGTCAGAGCATGGCAGAGGGGAGACAGAAAGTGGACTTTTGTACATGAAGGTTTTCAGTAATTCCAGGCAAGAATAAGTGAGTGTAGTAGTCTTGGGAAGGAGTGTATCAGGAGTGACAGGAGAGGAGGACAAGAAACAGGTTAGACGTGGGATTTTCTAGGAAGGTTATGGGAAAACCATGGAGCTTAGAAGGGGATGAAGTGTAGAGAATATTATGTGAGAGGAGATCCTTGAGCAGGTGTGGTGAGAGACAGAGAATGTGTCCGAAGGTGAGCTTAGAGGCCTCCTGGGCTAATAGAGAAGCTCCTGTTAGGCAAGACTGTCATTCCTTAATGCTTACATTGAGCTGTTTGGAAATATAGACAACAGGGGCAAAAGTGAATCTTCTCATTTATCCCCAAACCCCAAAGATACTCTCCAATAGTATATAGAATAAAGAGTTGGCCAAAGTCTGGAAGAACCAGAGCAGGGGCCTGTAGGAGTGCCTCTCAGAGGTGAAAGAAAGCAAGCACGGCAAGCTTAGGAGGATCTAGTTTGTTCTTAAGTTGAGGGTCACAGTCCCTTTGAGGATCGAAGGACTCTTTAACAGGGGTAACCTAAGACCATCTGCATATCACATATTTACATTACAAATGATAAGAGTAGCAAAATTACAATTATGAAGTAGCAATGGAAATAAGTGTATGTTACCTGAACATGAGGAATTGTATTCAAGTGTTTCAACATTAGCAAGGTTGAGAACCACTGATCTACAGACTCAGTTAAGCTGCTTCATAAAGGGCGAATGGGCAAGAAGGGCAAGGTTGGAAATACAGATTCTTGGCCTTCCCTGAAAGGCTGAGGAAAGAGAAAATTTCTTCCTTGGTGGTTGAAAGTATGAGGGACCACATGTGTTGTCTGCAATCAAGGGTGAGATTCTTGGAATTAGTTGATAACAGAAAGTCTAGATACTTGACCTGAAAGACAGAAAGTTGCCTTTGAAAGGGGAGAGTTTGTATCCTTTGTTTCCTAGAAAGTTAAAAAGTTAAGTAGTATGTTGTGACAGGAGATAGACATATTCCATAGTAGAAGATCTTTTGCATATTCAAATAGACAAATGGGAGACAGTTCAAGAGAAAGGAGATGAGTGCCTAGAGCATGGGCAATGAAATGGGAGCTATCTTGGAACTCTTAGGCAAAGACAGTCCAGTTAAGGTGAGATGCTCTTCCAGTGAACGAGTTCTCTCACATGAAATCAAAGAGAGTATATGAATTTGGGTGTAAATTAATGGTGAAGAAAGCATTCTTGATGTCTAATGGTAAAGTGAGAAGTAGAAGAGAGAATCTGAGAAAGTAGAGTGCAAATGTTAGACACCTCTGCATGCATTGGAAAGACTTCCATGTTAGTAATTCTGAGTTCCTTGACCAGGCATTAGGAGTCATCAGAGTTTAGGACCATCAAGATAGGGGTGTCATAAGGCTTGAGAATATCTTCATTAAAAATGTGTTGCTTAATAGGTTTTAAGCCTTGTCTATGTTTTAAAGAGGTATGGCACTGATAATAACATGGGTAGGGTCCTGAAGTAGGGTCTTGATGGGAGAATAATGGGAAGCCTTGAAAGTAGAGAAATTGTCCCATATTTTTGGGTCAGTGAAGGAGTCTAGAAAAGGAAAGAATGATGTATTTGTGTTAGCCAGTGAACAAAGAGGCCCTTCAGAAGGTAGAAAGAGAGGAAAATTTCTGTAAGGAGTTGGATGAAAAAAAAAAAGTGTAATTTAGCCATATTATCTTTGCCCAACAATGAGGTTGGGCCAATTGGCATAATGTAGAAGGAGTTCGAGGTGACCTGAGAGAGAACAAAGGAGAGTACCTGTACCATTAGGCTGAAGAGGCATCAATACCCATCACAGAGATCTGAGAAGGATAAATGTTACTGGAGTAAGCAGAAAGGTGTGGACCAAGTAGCATCCAAACCTATTTACAATGGCAAAGACTTATTACCTAGACAGTCACCCAAAGTTTCACTGTAATAATTTAAATAATTTTGTTGGGAGCAGAGGTCCTAGGATGGCATCAGTCTTCAGCTGCCAGGCCCAGAATATCTGAAATATCTTCCCATAGAAAAAGAACGAGAAGGATTGATCTACCTTGGTGAGGCAAAGAGGTGCAGTTGACTCTCCAGTGTCCTGCATGTCCACAGCTGGGCAGGGTCTTGGCAGCATTTGAGATGATTTTAGTTCCTACTCAGAGACCAGTGTTGTGACACTTGAAGCAGTCTCCAGGAGGTGCCCCATCTTCTTCAGGGAGGTGGTCTCAGAGTTGCTGCCAGAAACTGGTATTTCTATCAGTGGAAGGCCTTTTCATCTTTTCCTGTTCCTCCTTTCAATTAAACACCTTAAATGTCATAATCAAATCTCTCTGAGAGACATGAGGGCCATAAGGACCATCATCTAGTATTTTAATTTTTTTTCTAATATCAGAGGCTGACTGGGAGAGGAAGTGAGAGTTGAGGACAAGCATGCCCTCTTGAGAATTAGGATCTAGCTTTCTGTATAGGAGGCAAAGTTCTATGAGTTAGGAGAGGAACTCTGCAGAATTTTCAGCTAACCTCTGGGTGACCCCTCCTCAGTTTATTAAAATTAATTGTCTTATGGGAGGTATTTTGGAGGCTGGTCAAGAGGTAAATAACCACTTTTTATTTTTGGCTGCGCTGACATGGACTCAATCTCAGCATCAACCTGGTAATACCAATGGGGATGTTCCCAGTTTACTGTCATGATGCAACGGGATAGGAAGTTTCTGTGTAGTGGACATTATCTTCATGGGCTTGGGTGGTTGTCTAGACCTTTTTCTTTCTCTTGGAAGCAAGAATAGAAGAAAGAATAGCATAGAGGTCGTGTCAAGTGAGGGGTTATAGGATGGGTAAGGTACCTAAATTGTTTTGATTAGTGAAGTTAGAATGGTATAGAGAGAAAGAACTGAGATTTTCTACCTGGGACAAACCAACCATTGAAAAAGGGATGTGCATGTAAGTGGAATATGTCATTAAGGCTGGCCATTTCTCTGACGGGATAAACCTTATTTATGGGGGTGGGCATGAGTTGCCAGGTGTGATGAAGAGATAGACCCTGAGGTTGAGTCAGGATAAGGAAACTGAGTGTGCTGGAAGGGCACTAGTAGGCAAGATTGGGTGGCCTCACAGAGAGTCAGACTGAGGAGATGCTGGAGGGTTAGGCTTAGGAGGTCCAGTCCTGTCCTCTATATCAGAGTCAAATGGAGAGGGAGCCAAGGGCCCTGGGTTTCAGTTAGCTTAGGGAGGTTTGGCCTTTTCTAGGAGAATCTTGTGTGTTTGTCATGAGGTACAGAGGGAAAAATAAGAATTGAGGACAAAGAAAGCTCAAACGTAGGAGGAAGTTCTCAGGCCATTTGCTCATAATTTGGCTACATTTTTCAACATCTGGGAAAAATGGGAACTTGGAAATTGAATGTGAGATTTTCTGGCCACTGAGACTAATTGTTGAGTTTATATTGAGTCCAAGCCACACTGTAGTAAAAATGAAGGAAGCAAGGATTAATGATGTCTGTAGTACAAGAATGGAAAGAGATGTAAGGAGACAGGCAAGAGAAATTAAAGAGTACAGTTTTCAGTGGAAAGAGACCATGGTTAGTTTGAAAGAGGAAGAAAGATGCCATCAAATGGTTGACAGTAGAGAATTATATTAAAAGCAGAGACACAGGGAGGGAAAAGGTGAGTGCCATGAGGACAGAGTCTCAAACTAAAGGTGTCCCCAAAGAGATTGAGACTTGTCAGAAAGATGCTTTGGATAGCAGTGGAGAGGTATTGATCCCTTTCCATGTGATGGGGTACCCAGGAGGACATAGAGAAGTTGCCTAGATTACCAATGAGCCTTTTGTTGAGCAGAATTCAATGAGCAAGTGGCAGACAGAGCAAGCTCCAGTGAGGAATCAAGAGAGACAGGGCAGGCAGCTCCAGGAAGATTCCTACAAGAGCAGGGCATGGAGAAACAAGTGGGTAGAGTACATGGAGGATATAAGCGGCTGAAGTGATGGCCTCTATACTTGGAATCAAATATGGTGGGTGTCAGAAGATTGCATAGGCTATTGATCTGTTGGTCAAGTTGGCAGTTTGGTTCAGTTAGAAGGGACAGGGTCTTTGTGAGGAGTCAAGTGTCCCTTACAAGTTTCAGCACCACATGTAAGCAAGGGAGCACTGAAACCACTTTATTAGATCATTTGGTGGGTAGAAATAAAGGTATATTGAGGGTCAAAGAAAAGCAAGCAAATTTTATATGACAATCAGAAGGGTGGAGATCTTTGAACTGATATAAGCAGTTTAGTCTGACTGTGAACTAGATGCCCTTTCCCAAGGTAACTGACTTTTGGGGACAGATTAAGAGAGTAGTGGTTTTCCTGGTCAAAGGAAACATGCCTTTACTGAAAAGCTAATATCCACTTATGAGTGAGTACATACCCTGTTTGCCTTTCTGGGTTCAGGTTACCTCACTCAGGATGATTTTTTTCTAATTCCACTAATTTGCCTGAAAATTTCATGATGCAACGTTTTAAAATAGATGAGTAATACTCTGTTGTGTAAAGAAGGGGATCCCAGTGGGAACATAGGGATCCCCTAGGTAAGGGAAATAGAATAGATGTTGCATGTGGGCTGCAAGAGCATAGGAATGGTAACAGAAGGGATCTGGTGGGGAAAGAGGGAGGAGGGAGATAAAAGAGACATTTAAGGGGTACTCTGGAGACTCATTGGAGAAGAAACTCCCTGGAATCTATGAGGATGACCCTAGCAAGGACTCCTAGTAATAGGGATTAGTGAATCTGAACAGGCCATCTTCTGCAACCAGGCAAGGCTTCTGGAGATGGGACTGGGATACCAACCCAGCCATAAAACTTTCAATCTAAATTCAATCCTTTCTTCAGAATATGCGGGGGCAATGAAGGAGATGAATAGCATGCTAAGTGAGAGACCCCATGGCTGACACTGAAGGGCTAGCCAGGATCTGGAGACTGGACAACCCAGAGAGAATTTCTAATTCTGCTATGCTCATAGATCAATGCCTAACTCATTCGTCATCAGAGAAGCTTCCTCAGGCAACTGATGAGATAAGATGCCTGTATCCAAGCATTGTGTGGACCTCCTAGAACCCCAATGAAGAAGGGAAAGAGGGATTGTGGGGACCAAAGGGGTTGAGGATACCAGGAGAACACACCTCATGGAGTAAACAGACCAGGATTCTGAGGGGCTCACAGAGACTGAAGTGGCAGACATGGAACTTGCATGAGTATGCACTAGATCACCTACATATATCTTAAGGTTGCATGGCTTAGTGTTCTTGCTGAAAGTTGGAGTGGAGGGGGCTGTGAATCTTTGAAATGCCCTTGGAACCCTTTTCCTCTTACTGGATGACCATGTCCAGCCTTAAGGTAGGGGCATGTGCCAAGTTTTATTCCATTTTGTTAAGCCTTGTTATATTAGTAACCCTGAGAGGCCTACTTTTTCTGAGGGGAAGTGGGAGTGGGAGTTGTGGAATGGATCTGGGGAACAGGGGAGCTGAGGGGAACTGAGAGGAGTACAGGGAGGTGAGACTGGGGTCAGGATGTATTGTAAAGGAGAAGAAAAAATAAATAAGATGAAAATTAAACAAAAAAGAAACATGCTTTTCTGGAAAACAGAAACTTGCCTCATAGGATTCCTGAGACATGCTGAATTTAGGTTTCAGTTTACCCAACAGCAATCCTGCTTGCCTGGTCCTTCTGTTTATGATATTGTCAACAGCTTTGCCATTTTGGGGGCCAGCTTTGAACCTAACTTTGTCTACTTTAATTTCCTTGATGTTCCTGGCCAGTAGGATCCAACATGTTGCATTATCAGAGGATCTTCCATGTCTGTATACTCATTTGTCAAGGGAATACAGTTGTAAGTACCTTTATCCAACATGAAATAAAAGCAAAAATAATGTAGAAAATGAATATTCCCTAATGCTCACCTAAATTATTTGCTTTTCCCTGAATTTCAATCCCAATTATTAAGGTCCTCTACACTAGTCTTTGACACACTCTTCTACTTCTGATGTAACTTTTATGGGCTCTCTTCTATTCTCCCACCAAACTGCTTGAGTCTCAGTAGCAGAATTTGGGGAAGTTTTTGCCTCTGATTTTCATCATCTTCTATGTACTTCATTTGCATACATTAAACTGAATGAGGCATCTTCTATTTCTCAAAGTGAGCTTTAACCAAATAACTAGAGTGGAATAAACCTCTTCCTTCTTTTGAACTTTGTGTTTCTGATTCTGCCTGAAAATATCAGGTGGCCTGTTGTGCACTTGACTGTTTCATTTGAGGACATCAAGCTGTGAGTGACATGCAAATGAAATTCCCCTCAGGACTGAGTGCTGCTGCTCTCAGTTCAAGCAAGATGACTATGAGATTTAGTGCAAAATCTTGTTACTGCAATGTTAGGAAAATTTATATTTTCCCTGGGAAATTCTGCATGTGTTCTGCCTCTAGAATATGTTTCATTCATAAGGAAAATAGTTAAAATTCCTTCTACAATGTGGATGGTGATTTAAATCCCTATATAAGTCCAAAATGAATTCTGCTTTTTGTTCTAAATTGAACCTAAATATCTTTATTCTAAGTGTTTATATTAAAAATCCTCTTTACTAGCCCCCTGCCACAGGAATAGACACAATAGTTAGATGAGAGTTTAAAAACCCACACATAGAACTCACTTTCTATTTTCAAGGGACCTAAAGACGTTTTGCACTTGTGGTTTTTTATTTCAAAATCTTTTTCACAAGAGTGAGACTTAAAAATTTTAGATGACCTAACATCTTATACATAACTGAGACATTCATCCATTGACTTACTAAATTCTCAAAATTGAAGACAGTTGATTGATGCCCAAAGGACACTTGAGTTACACACAAGTTCCCAAAGAATATGAGGAGCAGAAAATTGTGGTATGTATGTGGTGTGTTTGTGTGTGTGTGTGTGTGTGTGTGTGTGTGTGTGTGTGTGTAAGTGTGTAATATCAGAGTGCAAACAAGAATGTACCAACAAGACATACAAGTCATGGTCATGTAGAGGCCTACTAATTAAGACCTGGATACACTAGCAAAGTTATTTTATCTTTTAGGGTCTTAATTTGGTTCATTTTCTCTGCCAGTTGAAGAATTAAAATGCAGAAAAACATCTCTTGAGTGTGATAAGTAGCAGCCGAAAAATCTTGAACACAGTACACAGGGGTATACCAAATCAGCACATCAACAATTGAGTGAAAACTTTGTTAAGGGTAAGGAAATTCACACATAGAGCAAGTACACAGAGAGAATGAGCAAAACAGAGCTGACACTCTTGAAGTCAAAACCCAGCTTCTCCTTGAAAGCTGTTTTGTTGTTTTTGTTTGCTTGCTTGTTTTATTTCTTCCTTGTCTTCAAGGAAGACAGGGATGCTGATTAGCCCACAACTGTTGTGTAAACATTTCTTGATTGAT
This sequence comes from Cricetomys ansorgei, assembly GCA_026225945.1. NCBI lineage: Eukaryota > Metazoa > Chordata > Mammalia > Rodentia > Nesomyidae > Cricetomys > Cricetomys ansorgei. The sequence goes on along the minus strand of JAMJFZ010001131.1, from coordinate 18,811,486 downwards.
CTGGCATGATATTATTGATCCAATCATCATGAAACTTACAGAAAGAGAAAAAGCTCACAAGGCCTTTGTTTCAATCCACCGAGGAAGAAGATAGCTATCTTGGAAGATCATCACTTTTTTTGGGAGGGGGCAATTTTGAGACAGGGTTTCTCTGTTGTAACTCTGGCTGTCCTGGAGCTTACTCTGTTGAGCAGGCTGGGCTTGAACTCACAGAGATACTCTGCCTCCCCAGTGCTGGGAATAAAGGCATGTGCCACAATCATCAGACATGTAAGTTCACCATTTTTATTACCTAGTCATATCCCCTCTTCCTATCTGCCTATCAAGGAGTCCTTCTAAATTTAGTCCTTCAGTAATACAAACTCTCTATCTGCAGATATCAGCAGTGCAGTGCCTTGAAATGAGTTGTTCCGCATCATCAGGCTCTTTCAACAGTAACTAGTGTTAACACAAATAGGAATGACTGCATCAACATGCAGTCAATCAGAAGTATATATGCATACAGATGGTATATATGCACACAGACAGTGTGTGTATGCATATATATGTGTGTGTGTATGCATATGTCTATGTGATATATGTAAATGTGATATATATGAATGATATAGTTTTCTGTTCTTCATATCATTATTTCAGGATCTGTGTGGCCTTAAGTGTCCTTGGGTATGAGTTAGCTCTCCCCAACTTTAAGAATTTAGTAGAGGCCAGGCAGTGATGGCGCATGGCTTTAGTCCCAACATTCAGGAGGCAGAGACAGGTGGATCTCTGTGAGTTCAAGGCCAGTCTGGTCTACAGAGTGAGGTCCAGGACTGCTAGAGTTATAGCAGAGAAACCCTGTCTTGAAAAAATAAAACAAAACACAAATACAGGAAGCAGAATGAATGGCACAAGAGTGTGGGAGTTCTGTCTTCTAAAATATTTCTATCTTGCTTCTAGGAAAGGATTTGGAAATAAAAACCACAAGTGCAAAATGGATTTAGGTCTCCTGAAAATAGAAAGTGAGGTCTGTGTGTGGGACTTTAAAACTTCCATTTCACCATTTTGCTCATTCCTGTGGTAGAGGACAAGTGAGGGAGATGTTTAATAAAAATGCTCAAAGGGATAAATTTAGGTTCATTTTAAAACAACAAGTTGATTTCACTTTGGACTTCTATAGATTTTTTCTTTAATTATTATGATTATACTATAATTACATCATTTCCTCTTCCCTTTCCTCCCTCCCATGTACCTCTCCTTACTCTCTTACAAATTCATGTCCTCTCCTCTTACCTGTTGTATCATTCCTGTATGATGTGCGCGCACACACAGACACACACACACACACACACTTATATATATATGTTTCTAAATAAAACCCATTTAGTCTGAATAATGTTACTACTACTTATGTCTTCAGGGTTGACCATGTGATATTGAATAACTAATTGCTATATTCTTTCCTGGAGATTCTTTGCTTATGGTTCTGTGTAACTGTGTGGACTAGGAATTTCAGAGTTACATCCATCAAGTTTCACCCACATGGTTGTTTAAGAATGAGTTGGACAAATAAAGCAATGATAGACATGCCAAAGTAAGCTTCTGTGGATTTAAAAACTCTCTTTAAAGTTTTGCTGATGTTTCTAGATATGATTTAAAGGACAATGTGTAAAATTACTATGAAATAAATGTTCTAAAAATGAATATGTTTACATATCATTAAGCAATAACATGCCTAAATTTCTCTATCGAACACATACAAAAGAACTATATAAAGTATATTTGTGAGTGAGTGAGTGAGTGTGTGTGTGTGTGTGTGTGTGTAAGCATGTATGCCATGGACTGGGAATGAAGGTCAGAAGACATTTGTGCGGAAGGAAGACATCTCTTCCTTCCATCATGTGAATCCAGGGATTTAATTCATGTATTCAGATTTGAGACCAAGTGTCTTTACCTAATGAACTATCTCACTGATAAAGATTTGTCCTTGTTTTTATTTTATTTTATTTTTATTTCCATAAAATGATCTCAATTCTAGTATATCACTTCCACACCCAGGGGAATTAATTCTACTACATTAATCCATGGGATCTTCATCAAATCATTTAACCTTCCTTATTATTAGATAAATATGTATTATGTAACTTATACACAGTTTGTAGAAGAAAAAACTAACTATAGGTGATTAAAATATTTTGAATAATACCGAAGGTTAAAAAAAAATCTTGTAAAAAAGTCATGAAGCTTAAACTTTTATTTACTGTGTGGTTCAAACATAAAATGAGACAAAAACCTGAACTGGTATTATAATACATGAATAATTAATTAGGTTGTGATCCACACATAGAAATCCTCAAAACAATGTTTGCTAAATACCTTAAAGGTCTTAAAGTTGTGTTCACTCTCTTTAATAATTGAAAACAAAAAAAATAATTATGCCTGGAAATGAATAAAATCTATAGTCAGAAAATAATATGGAAAACTATAGGTGCAAGAGAAATCCTGGGACAAATGACTCAGAGCATAGGCTTCCTTGCTGAGCATGCATGAGGACCTGAGTTCAAACCTCTCACATCCATATAAGAAGCCAGGCAGTGTCAGACAGCATGCCTGGAAACCCAGCACTGTTAGAGTGGAGACATTGTTTTGTTACCAGAAAATGTATCCTGGCTTCTAATGAAATCTTTCTTGTACAAAAGAGACACAATATCTTCTAACCTTTGCAGTTTCCACCTCCACAGAAGATTTCTCTCATAAAGATGATGGGAAGGTCAAACTCCACAATGACACCTGCTATTATGCATAGGCATGCCTTTGTGTCATTAAGAATGTTGTATCTGGAGTAGAAACTTGTCCTGGAGCATATACCAGAGTGGGAAAATGTGGCCTACCTAGTTGATTAAACTACAGTCACATGATATAGCCATATCCAGGGAAAGCTGTTCTTAAGCACTGTAGGAGAGCTGTCAGATTTAATGGTAATAAGATTTCTGTTTCAGCAGGGGGATGACAACAAGGCTAATAAATCTAACAGCCTCCAACTGTTCTCTTCTGAAAAGCAGAAGATGTGTGAAAGCTACCTCTCATGCTATCTTGTGTGGATGAAGGAATGACACTTCCAAGACTTTCCTAGCTACTCCATTTACTGGTGTATCAGAAAAAAAAATATAATTAAAGATACACTATTCATCACACCTACAAGAAGAGCTATTATCAAACATATGAATAGTAACAGATATAGTTGTAGATGTGCACCAAGATGGAAAGAATGTAAAATAGTATAACCATGATGGAAAAGAGTACAGGCTGTTCTCAAAAAACTGAAAGTAGAACTGGCAGGTGATCGCAAACCTAAAACTAGATCTATATGCAGAGGAAATGTCAAAAATAAATATATGGACTCTCATTTTCATTGCATTGCTATTCATAGTAGCCAAAATACAGAGTCAACCTATGTGATAATAGATATATATGTGTGTGTAACCAAATATAACTCTCTTTCCCTCACCCCATCTCTGTCTCTCTCTGTCTCTCTGTCTCTCTTTCTCTCTGTATATGCTACAACACTAAACAGCTCAAAATATTGTTTCTAAGCCGAGTTTCCCATTTGTAGGAAACTGGATACATTAAATTACCATTTTGCTATCACTTGATAGATTATATAGCCGTTTATGTAATCTATTTTACTGTTTAATTCCTAAGAAAAATTGAGTCCTAAAATATCATTTATGGAATTGTTAGGGAGATGGAGAGAGTGCATTCACAGAATCCAGAGTAGAAAAGAACAAGCTAAATACCAATATTGGCTCTAAGTCCTTATAGATGGTTCATTTAAATCTCAGTTTTTACATAATTGAGTATTTTTAAATCCAATTTAAGAAATCTAGATAGAACAAAATAGAATTCTACGTTCTAAAACCTCATATACAATATTTTCAGTTAAGTCGTGTTGTGTAGTTCAGGCTGGACTTTAACTGGTGGATTCATTACCCCAATAGTGTTCTTAAGCATGTATTAACTAAACCTGAATGTTTATTAGACAAAAATTTATGAAAATTTGTCATTGTTTATGTATAATTCTTTAAAAAATACGTCACGCATCATGAATTTGCCTGCTGTCTTTGCTCAGAAGCCATACTAATCTCTGTTTTGCTCCAATTTTAGCATATGTGCTTCTAAAACAATCACCATAATTAAGTATTTTAACAAGTTTCTTTCAAAATACTTACACACACCCCACAATCATTCACATTTTATTTATGAAATCACAGCATCTTTTTCTCAGATTTAGAAATGTCAAATTTGGCACTGCAAATGCTCTTTCATTATTATTTTTTTTTGCTACTAAAAATTTACTTATATCCCATACCAGAATATTTTTTCTTTATGTAAGTTTTAGGAGACTGATTTCTCAAGCCAGTTTTCCATGGCCATCACAAAATGAAAATTGGATTCTGGCATAAAGGATGCAGTAGAAATAAATCAAAAGCCTATGTGACTAAATGATAGAAGAGTAAACAGGACAACAAGACAGACAGACAGACAGACACACACACACACACACATATTTATATGTATATAAATTTCACTATGATTTCTTTTATCAGATTAATATTGTGATGGAAGATCTTTAGCCATGAATCTATATGAGGTGTGTTTTATTTCAACAAAAATACCGTTCAGTTTAAATAGTACTACCCTTAAAACTCAAATTAATTGGTGGGAAAAAAAAGAGGAGGCAGTCCTTACTGATTAAACATGCTTTCTCTATTATAGGAGGTTTCAAAGGGAAGTAAGAGAATCTATCCAATCTATCTTTAGAGTCAAACCATTTAATCACAAACCACAGATGACAGGCATGGAGATATAGGATTTACGTTGTTACTGCTGGGTTTGGGGTTTGCTTGGGTGCGATTGTCCATTGCTGTGCCCCAGTTCTTCAATTTTGGAACTAGAATGCATGTTCTGTGCCATTATGTGTTGGGATCATGTAACTTTAATTTTATTTTTATTTTATACAATCCCACAGTTAAAATTATTAAAATGTTAATAATTAGAACATTTTCATGAGCCTGCAGGGACAAAGGGTAGAAGGTTATGATGTAAAAGTAATTTTCTAGTGTACGAAGTTGACAAGTTGGGGGGGGGTCTTATGATTATTAATATTAATTGTCAATATGACAGACTCTAGTGTTACCTGGGAGAGCAATCTTTGTGCGTGTGTATAGGAGAGTTCTTGATTACATTTAATTGAAGCTGTGAGACCTATCCATTTGGGGTAGCCCAACTAAGTTCCTACACTTTATAAATGAAGACAGACTATTGGAGAGCATCACACAATGATTCAATGCTGTTTGTAATTGTGGGTGTGATGTGATGTGCTGATTCAAGCTCCTGTAGCCTGACTTTTCCACTACGGTGAACAGTACCTTGGATAGTGAGCCAAGTCAACCCTTTTTCTGTTGCTTTTTTAGATAACACTGAATTACTGAAATAGGAAAAGAAACTAAGATAATTGCCAAATTATTATTATTATTAAAATTTTTGTGTGCATATACATATATGCAAGCATGTACATGTGTGTTGGATGCATGCATATATGCAGGGGCGCATACCCATGAGTATATGTGTGGAAGTCACATGCCAATGTTGATTGTATTATTGTATGTCTCCACATCACATTTTGAGAAAGGGTCTCTCACTGTGCATGAAACTTATCATTGAGGCTATCCTAGCTAGTGAGCAAATCCCCAGAAATTCCTCTGTCTCAGGTTATGCGGTGTTGGGTTTAGAGTGGCATGCCACTACACTGTATTCCACTTGGGTGCTGGGGATCCAGCCTTCCAGGAGTATTCTTGACCAGCAAATACTTTACCCACTTAACAATTTCCCAAGCTCTACAAATAACTTCATTTTGTTTGTTTTGGGTACAAATCTAATTTTATAATGAATAATATTCATGAAATGTCTCATATTTTCTTTTAAAAAACACCAATCAACTTTAGGTCATTGTGACATAAATATCAAAAGGAAATATTTGTTTTGCATGCAATAATTTAATATTATTTTTCTTTATTGAATAAATATTATCCCTTTATATTTGTCATTAAATTGATAAAATATACTTCTATTATATAATATAAAGGAAAATTTGAGCAAAGCCATTTGTGTATAATAATTAGTATCATGAAGACTATTCACTTTTTAATTATTGATAGTAGGTTTAAACATGTATTTCAACCACACTGTTCTTGATTTTTCTTCCTATGAGTAAAGTTATTGCAACTTCAAAAAATTTAGCAACATGCATTATAACAACAAGAATTGTCTTTTCAATGACAATTTGTTAATATTCTGGAGATTAAAATTTTTGTAGTAGTATTTAAAAAAATAAGTAAATGCAATTTTCCATTCTAACCAAAAACCATGACAATAATTATATAAAGATTAGTAACATTAATACTCATATCACGCAAGTTCAAGAAATGAATTAATGAAAATACATTAATTTTCTCCTACAACCCCAATGTAAATTATTTTCTGGTCTTGTGTATGGATATTGTTTATGCATTTATTTATTTAATTTTATATATATGTTCATATTGGATCCATATGTGGATTCATATTATTCATATCCATCTTTTTCTCAGTTTACTGTTCAATAAACCTTTTTTCCTTCCATACACCTTTGTCTAAATAGAAGAGATGTTTTTAACCATCTCATAATCATAATCTTTAGCACAATTATATCCATCTTACACTTAGACATTAGTCATGTGGGAAACATAGAAGAAGTGGAAAACTGATAAAAATCCTATATCTTACTGAAAGTATTGAACCTGTAGAATTTTGTTGTTTATTGTCAAGAGCTGAGGTAAAAAGTTCACCCTTAAAATAAAAATGTTGCTAAATTGAGGTGTCTACTGATATTGCATAACCTGGTAAGAATAATATTACAGCATCTTTTTTTCCTACAGAATGATTACAAAACCCACTAGGGTATATGCTATGAAAGATTTTTACTACTATATTTATAATTAATGAAATTTATTTATAAAATAATTGTTTTGGCACTAAATAAAATGAAATACCAAGCACATAAAATAAGAGGCAAGAGTTTGTGTGTTAAGCTTTTATTTGGAAAAGTCCAAAGTCATCTCCAAATTGGTTTTGCCTATTATTGGTTAGCACTGAGACACTCATGAGTACTTATTGGTTCACATATTCTATTCATTACAAAATATTAAATATTCCAGATACATAATGGACATGTACATATAAGTGACAGGTCTTTGCTCCATTTTGAGCTGATTTTAGTGCAGGGCAATTAATATGGGTCTGTTTTCATTCATCTACATGGGGACATTCAATATTACCAGCACAATTTATTGAAGCTTGAGCCTTTCATCCAGATTGTATTTTTAAATTTTCTGTCATGTATCAGGTGGTTGCAAACTACCTTTTTTCAGTTTGGGACTTATATTTTGTTCTATTGATCTACATGTAAATTTTTGTCCTAGAATCTTGCTGTTTTTATTACTATATCTCTGTAATATATCTTAAAGTCTGATATTGTAATCCACCCAGCACTATATTTTGTTCAGGATTGATCTTGCTATCTAGGATCATTTGTGATTGCATATGAACTTTAGGAATTTTTTTTTCTGTGAAGAATATCATGAGGACATCTTTAGGGCAATGAACAACTATTTAATTTGACTTAACACCCATTCAGCATTTGCAAATTCATTTCTTGTACTGTAAATTTAGCCACCTACTCATGGTTACCATGCTGACCCGAGTGGAGAACACACTACTGCATAAATCAAAAATCAACTTAGTTTCTAACTGTATTCAAGGTATTTGCCCTTATATTCAGTTAATTGTAGCACTCACTCATCACCAAATAATCTTCATTTATGAAGCACATGGAGGCTTCTGTAGAGATTCACAGAATATGATCAATATTCAGAGAGTAAATGACCATGATATTCCCAGCTCCAGTTGGTACACCTACAATGCCACTCCTATAGCTAAGGCTCAAAAAACATGAGGGAGGGACAGAAATATTGTAAGAGATCGAACTAGGAAACCAGCATGTCTTCTAGACATGACCAAGATGCTACATCCATATATCTGAACAATATGATTGGCTAAAAACCTAAGACCTATATAGTGATCACAACAGTAAATATGTCAAGAGGGATGCAAAATATTTCACAAGATTCAACTCCTGGATGAATAAATACAGAAAAGTAATGGCTGCTGAAAAGGAGAATCAGTTTTCTCCAGGGAAAATCTCCAACCCTACTGATATGTCATATGATTCCAAGTTGATATCCACAAATACATACATTTATATGACCAACACTAAATGCATTCAGGGTGTGTATATGTGAGTTTGTGTATGTGTGTGTGTGTGTGTGTGTGTGTGTATAACAATAATTGTAAGAGTAATTACAGGAGAGGTAATGAATTTGAGAGAGTTTTGGGGAGACATGAGAGGAAATGTATGGAGAAAAGCAGGGGAGGAAATGATGCAACTATGGTACTTAAATATCAAATATGCAAGTTTTAATAATTACAAATTAAAAAATAAATATATGAGTAAGAGGCATGTACTGTTTGATCTTACCAGTTACAAAAGGCTGCTTTATTTTCTTTTACAAAAGTAACTGCTTTTGCATTGATGCCTTAGATCATGTTTTCTAAGTGCGAAAATAAATGAAAATCTTTAATATAAAAACAATTAAAGGTAGTCTCTTGCATCAAAAACTTATTAGAAGGAAATTGGAAATGGCACTGAATCTACCAAGAGATGAACAAGAAGTGCCCAGTTGAGTGAGAAGAAATAAAAAACACTGTAGTAAGGACAATGAATATTAGATTATGTTATGTTAAATTATGTATATGTAATATATTGTATTTTGTTTATATATCTACATGCATGTATATATATACATATATATGTGTATATATATATACATACATATGTGTGTGTGTGTATATTGTATACTACTTTAATATTATGCAATATATATTGTCCTGACCAAATGGGCAGTTCTTCTCACTTTCAGTATTTAATGCAATAAACATACTGTAATAATGTCTGAATGTGTCTTTGTATATCTAAGTTCATGTGTGTGTATGCATATTTACAGAGACAGAGATGGGCAGGAGAAGTCTAGAGGTAAAAAGGAGCCTCAGGACACAATAGTTTTTCTTAGTTTAATACATACAAGACAACAAGATAGAAGCATCAATTTGAAATAATACAATCTCCTTTATTGTACAAATATAGGGCTTTTTAGTACTTTTAAAAATAGTTTTCATTGTTATTCTGTGTTTAGGCAGTAACAATTATTCCCTGCAGTGCACTTGTGGAGGTTAGCAGACAATGCTTACGAGTCTGTTTTCTCCTGCCTCCATGTGGGATCCAGTGATCAAATGCAAGTCTTCATGCTTGCATAAGAAACACTTTTACATATTGAGCCATGTCAACAGTTCTTCTGAAACAGACCAGCATGAAATATCAGTGTGCCAATCTTTGACCTGCTATTAAGAAGTTAATTGTGTATTGCCTTATACTTTATTTATATAGATGAATAAAATATTAAATGTAACTATTTCAAATTTTCCCAGATCTAAATATTCAATAAGCCCAATGAAACTTGTTATATCGTGATATATCTATTTTTACAAATATTTGTTCTGTTAGGTAGATGATTGCTGAACTGGCCATCATCAAATGTTAATAAGGAAGCTCTGTGCATTTTGATGATGATAGAAAAATTGGAGAACTTCAATTCATTCTTTTAATGGTTTTTCTAGAAAATTCAAGGCAATTCCAAAAATCTGTACTATGCGGATTTGAAAGGAATTATGACAGAACCATGTTCCAAGATCTTGACAGAATCAAATGATGGGCCAAATTTAACAAGACAGATTTAATCAAAATAATTATAAGGTTAGTTAAGGGATAGCTTCTGTCCAAAAATTTAATTGCACAAAAGTGATTAAAGAGAAGAACAACTCTATAGAAAAAAAAACCTACGGTAGAAAATTACAAATTAGCTTGAGACTTTCAATTGATATTCACTAAATATTTATTTCAATCTTCTAAGATAAACACAAAAATAAACTCGTCAAATTTATCTGTTTCTTCAGTTAGTAAAATTAAGCATCTACAACATGTCCTGGTTGCATTTCTGTTGTTTTAATAATGTATCCTGACCTCAAGCAACTCACGGAAGAAAAGGATTATTTGGTTTGTGATTCCAGGTTATGAACCACAACTGTGGAGAAAGTGAAAGCAGGGTCTTTACAACATCACATCCACAGTGAAGAGCAGAGAGAGAATAAGTACATGGATGCTTGATTGTGCTCATGCTCTACTAGTTTTTTTCACTTGTATTCAATTCAAAGCCCCACCTAGAAAATGATGCTGTACACATTCAGAGTACTCCTTATTACCTCAATTAATAGTTCACATAATCTCTTATAGATATTCCCACACACAAATATGATATATGGAGATAAACAATTCTTCATTATGACTTTCCTCCGAAGTGATTCCAGATTGTAACAAGTAGACAATTAAAACTAATTTGTTCCCTTTCTCCTTCTTCTTCTCCCTTTCGTTCGCCCCTCAGAATGAAATGTGGACCAGGTTGATCTTGAGTACCTTATTTGTTTGCCTCTGTCTTTCTATCGGTAGGATGATAGGGGTGTGTATTCATCTTATTTTGTGTTATGAACTAATCATATCAAAACCATTGCCCTATATTTTTATTTACTTTTTAAAAAATATTTCTATTTTAAAGAATAGTTTAAACAGGAAACACACCGAATTCATGTATACAAAGGTGATAAATTAATAAAATCTTATGAGACTTAAAATTCTTTAATTATGAAAATTAGCTAAGAAATATTGGCTCTTTGCTTTAAATATGAAGATTGATGCAGTAATATATTAACATTAAATAATCTTAAAAGGGACTATTAGGTAAAATTTTCAAGGAATTTCTATTAAACAATTTTAAAAGATGATAAACGAAAAGGTGTATATAATGCCTACAGTGTCTCTGATATCATGTAACTGAATCTCCAAATAGTTAATACTATTTTGTTTATATGACACAGACTGTGAATGCTTGATTTACATTTCCAATCTAGACTTAACCATAGCTAAAGTCCTTGGTAATTCTAATTAACCTTTTTTCTTATTATAGAAAACTTTCCATCAGATGGCTGCACAGGTGAAATGAGCCAACTCAAAAGGCATCACATTTCAAAACATTCCATCATGAGGGGTACATTGGTCACTTAATGAATGCTACTAAAGATGTCTTTCTGATAATTTATCATCTTTATAAATGCAATAGTTCCTTTAGCAAATATGTTCTAAGCGTCTCTATGAAGCCTTGGTTCCTTGGGGATATCTTGAATCGGTAATGCCTTAGTAGATCACTCTCCATTCAAACGAAGTATGTTTCCAGAGCAAATGTCTATACTGGTGTTCTTGAGGAACTGAAAATGGAGGTACAGAAAACATGAATTAAACCCATAGATTTTTGAAACCTATTCACAAAAGTTGTCTAGTTTGTGTAAAATATTAAATATACACTCAGACACATAAGGGTATTGATTCTTCCTATCTTCCTAACTTCAGAGCCTCATGATCACACAGATCACCTTGACGAGGTGGTATAAACTTGTAAATCATGTAGAAGGGCTGAGGCAAGACATTTGATGTACAGTTTATTCTTTCCTAATATTGTCACCTGTCCTAGAGAGTCTCACTCACCATACAATCTAATCTTAAAAATACAAGCCTGCACATAAAATGTTTCAGTCTTTGTATGATCTAATCTTCACCTAAATCTAGAACATTTCAGCCTCCCAGACATACTACTGACTGACTCACTGTGTGTAGCTTCTTCTCAACACAGAGATGTACTGAACTCAACTGACTCTTCTGGTTGACTGATTCAACCACTTGCTGTTCTAGCTCAAACTTTTCTCCAAGCTGACCGGTTCAAACTGACCTAAACTGGCTGACTGTTTTGACTGGTCTCTTCTGCCCAGAAGAGAACAATGGATTCCCCAGAACTTGAGTTACAGATGCAACTTGAGCCACCTGTTGAGTGCTGGGAAAAAAATCTAGGTCCCCTCTAAGAGCATCCAGTGCCCTTGATTACTGAACTACTCCTGCCCCAAAGTAAACCTTTCTGCTGGAATTTATAGAGCATGGTGTGGTATTTTCCCTCATAATTTAATCACCCACAAATGTGTCCCTTTGATACATGCAACTGATTAAAATGTGTCTAACAGCAGAAAATGGATCTGAGTCTACATAAGGAGACAACACAGAAGGAACCTAGCCATAGCATTTCTTACAGGTTTTCATTATTTACTGAAAGAAAAAAAAAAAAAGGAATTCTGAAATGTTTAGAAAATGCTTTGATAGCTTCTGAGAGTTTTCTTTCCTATCAGCCTTCTTAGTGGTATAGCAGAAATATTCTGATCTTTACAGAAGTTGTCTCAGTTTCTATCTCTAATTATGACTGGATAGACCTTCTCATTACAAATATAACTCCACTCCATTCATGAAGCACAAAGAACTTGGCCAAGCAACCAGTAAAGTAGTCTTGTATTGTCTCTTCCATGTAAATGCTTTATCAGTTGCAGCAACTGTGGAATAAAAACAAAATATCATCCTGAATGGCACTGAAAGCAAAACCACTGAAAAGAACCCAAAAAGAGAAAAGAATGGCAAACTGTGAGGGCCTAATACAGAAATCCAGAAGTCCAGGAAGAGAAGCAGAAAGTTTTTTGATGGAAAATTCCTGGGGAAGATATTTTACTGTAATTAAACATTTTACATTATATTTTTAAAGTAAAGAAAAGAAGACAAATGAAGTAAAAAATTGATAAATTTTAGTTCAACTTACACGATTATCTTGTGTTTTGAGAGCAAGCTTCATAAATTTCTAGGTAATGCAGTACAATATTCACATTTTCTGTTTAATTATATTAGAGTTGCATTATAGTATTGCTATTAAAAAGTAGCTGATAACCCCAAAGTGTATTTTAAATTAATCACTACATGTTAATTATTCTAATTCCTAATTCTTCTTCACATCTAACCCTCATCAATCATATTTTATGTTAGTATGTATATGTATATATATATATATATATATATATACACACACACACACACACACACATAATTCTCTGTATATTTTCTCTACATACCTCATTTACAATTTACTTATAGGTTTATTAAACAAAACACTCCTTTCAATAATAAAGTATTAATTATTCTATTTAAATTTCAATCTTGAAAAGTCTTTTGGTAAATATTTCTCTATAGTGTCATATACTATATAAATTTCCTTGATCCAAATTTAAAATTATTTACTGTCTTTCCCATGAAATGTCTATAAATATGCATATTCATTTACATATATGTGTGCATATATGTATAAGATATGTAGATCCTAGTGTTATTTTGCCCAGTGGAGCTTATTATAATAACTATTCAGACAAATCTATAATGTTTTTGTATCCAACATGGCAACAAGTTTATGCTATGATGTAGATTTCTATATTTTTAGATGACTGCATCTGGCTTAATTGATTATAGATTATGTATGAATTTGGTGTGTATTACCATCTAGTTGCAGATTTCTATATTATCTTTTACCTTTACTGGCTGAGCACTAAGCTTACCAAGGCCTTAGGATTCTAAAGATGAATCTAAAGAACTCTCACATAGAGAAAAGCTGCCTTTGGAGTTAGTAAGATCACTTTATTATTATTTTTTTAATAACAAAAAGTTTCTGCGTGTTAACCATTGGAATTATGAGATGCATTAGTTAAAGCAAATAGAATTTAAAAATTTTCTTTCTTTCATTATTAATTTTTTTCTCACCTATAATGCATTATGACCCCATCCTTCCACAACCCCAATCCTCTCACTTTCCCCCACCCCATTTCCTCTCAGAACAGAGCTGGCTTCCCAGGATTGCCACTCAAACAGGGCTAATCAAGACAGAACAAAGCAGCTTTGAGCCCCTATATCAATGATGGACAAGGGAGCCCAGCAGGAGGAAAAGTGTCCCAAGGTTATGTAAAAGGGTCAGAGACTGCCCCTCACCCAACTTTTAGGAGTTCTACAAGAACACTAAGACAGATAAAAATAAGATCTACGTAGGGGACCCTGAAGGCTCCATGTCTGCTGTTTCAGTCTTTGTGAGACCCTAAGAGTCCTGGTCATTTGACTTGATGAGGCTTGTTCTCCTGGTGTCCTTGACCCTTCTGGTAACCTCAAACGCTCCTCCCTCCTTTCATCGGGGTTCCCAGAACTCTGTGCAATGTTTGGTCCTGGGTTACTGCCTCTGCTCCCCTGACCTGCAGGAGGGAGCCTCTCTGCTGAGGATTGGGCTATTCATCACTCTATAAGCATGGCATACTGTCATTAGGAATCATATTGTGGCTATCCAGTCTCTGGATCCTGACCAGCCCTACTGTTTCAGGCATGAGTTCCCTCACTTCACATGGGGTTCTGCTCTTCCATTCCCCCAGAATGTCCTGAAGACAGGTTAGGTGATAGGTCAAAGGTTTTGTGGCTGTGTTGGTGTCCCAGTCTTACTACTGGAAGCCTTGCTTGGTTGGTTAAAGGAGATGGTCTACTCAGGGTCCCTATCCCTTATTATTATTATAGCTCCTTGCTAGGGTCTCCCTAGTAGATTCTAGTTAGTTTCCACTGTACTATGTCTATGTACTATGTCTCCAGATCACCCTTAAACAGTCCCTATTCCAGTTATCACTCCCTATACTCTCTCCTTTTATCTCTCCTCCCCAACCTGACCCCTCAACTTCCAATTCCCATACTATCCCACCCCCACTTTCAACGTCTACTTTATTTCCCCTTCTCGGGAAGATTCATATGTCCCCATTCGATCCCTCCTTGTTGAATAATGTCTGGGTCTGTGTATTGTAATACTACTGTCCTTCACCTGAAAGAGAGTACCCACTTATAAATGTGTGCATACCATGATGGTCTTTATGGATTTGGGTTACATTGCTCAGGATTATTTTTGCTAGTGCCATCCATTTGCCTGAAAATTTCATGATGTCATTTTTATTAGTAGTTGAGTAATAATCTATTGTGTATGTGTACTACATTTTTTATCCATTCTTCAGTTGAGGGGCATCTAGGTTGTTTCCAGTTTCTCACCATTATGAATAATGTGACAATTTGAGCATGTGTCCTTGTGGTAAGATGGAGCATCCTCTGGGTATATGCCAAGCAGTAGTCTAGCTAGGTCTTGAGGTAGGACTGTTTCTAGTTTCCTGAGGAATCATCATATTGGCTTCTATAGTGGCTCTACAAGTTTGCATTCTCACCAGAAATGAAGAAATGTTTCCCTTGCTCCACATCTCTGTCAGCTTGAGCTGTCCTTTGTGTTATTAAATTATCCATCTGACAGGTATATGAAATCTCAGAGTAATTTTAATGTGCATTTCCCTGATGGCTATTGTTGTTGAACATTTCATTAAGTGTTTCTCAGCCATTTGAGATTCCTCTTTTGAGTATTTTGTTTAGATATGTATCTCATTTTTAAATTGGAATATTTGTTTTGTTTTGATGTGTAGTTTCTTGAGTTTTTAAATATTTTGGGTGTTAACCCTCTACCAGAAATGTAGTTGGGGAAGACTTCCTCATTCTTTAGGCTGCCATTTTGTCTTACTGACAGTATTTTTTTGGCTTACAGAAGTTTTTCAGTTTCATGAGGTCCCATTTATTAATCATTGATCTTAGTGCCTAACCTATTGCTGTTCTGTTTAGAACGTTGTCTCCTGTGCCAATGCATTCATGGCTATTTCCCACTTTCTCTTCTATCAAGTTCAGTGTATCAAGTTTTATGTTGAGGTCTGTGACCCACTTTGACTTGAGTTTTGTGTGGTTTGATAAACATGGGTCTATATTCTTCTGCATGCAGACATCCAGTTAGACCAGCATCATTTGTTGAAGATGCTTTCTTTTTTTTTTCCATTGTATATTTCTGGCTTCTTTATCGAAAATCACATGTACATAGATGTATGGATTTATGCCTGGATAGTCAATTCGGTTCCATTGATCAACGTATCTATTTTTGCCAATACCATGTAGTTTTTTTTGGTATAGCTCCATAATACAGCTTGAAATCAGGGATGATGATACCTCTGGAAATTCTTTTATTGTTCAGGATTATTTTAGCTATTCTGGGTTTTTTGTTTTTCCAAGTGAAGTTAAATATTATCCTTTCAAGGTCTATAAACAGTTGTTTTGAGATTTTGATAGGAATTACATTGTATCTATACATTGCTTTTGGTAAGATGCCCATTTTTAATGTTAGTCCTACCAATCCATGAGCATGAGAACTCTTTCCATCTTCTGAGATCTTCAATTTCCTTCTTCAAAAATGTGAAGTTTTTGTCATACAAGTCTTTCACTTCCTTGGTTAGAGTTACCCCAAGATATTTTATGTTATTTTTGGTTATTGAGAA
This sequence comes from Cricetomys ansorgei, assembly GCA_026225945.1. Classification (NCBI taxonomy): domain Eukaryota; kingdom Metazoa; phylum Chordata; class Mammalia; order Rodentia; family Nesomyidae; genus Cricetomys; species Cricetomys ansorgei. The sequence continues at coordinate 18,794,950 of JAMJFZ010001131.1, read as the reverse complement.
AGGTGTGGCTTTCCTGATTCCTTTCCAAGTCCATTTGTGATTTCTATATAGGAGGGCTACCAATTTTTTCAAGTAAAGCAAGTAGATCTCTTCTATTTCTTTCAAATAACATGCAACTAGATACAGAATAATAATGGTTTGGCCTCCATGCATCAAAAAGTCAATGTTGAAGTCTGTACAACTTGAAGCATGGTGCAGTACATTTATGTAAAGAAATGAATTGGAAAATTAATTTAGATAAGTATCTACTAATCAAAAATTTAGAGTGATCCAAATCCATGTGAAATATGAAATAGACTTAACAAAAATGTAAATGTCAATAGAGATTTCAATCACTTCATTTTACAAGTAAAGGGGAAATGAAGCCCATGGAATAAATTGTGGTGAATAACATGTACTTTGCCAATAGATATCAATGTATGCAGTTCTTATAATTATAAAAATATCTTATATTTAAATGATAAAACTGGGAGACAATAAGGATGACTTTAAATTCTGTTTTTGTTCTTCTTTCACTTATAAATATGCCACACAAGTTAAATGATAATCTCAAGTATACAGAACATACATGAAATAACACTATGGATTCTCTCAAAGAAAACTATTATATCAAATTATAAAGTCCTGAAGCAGCCCCATCAGAAAAAATGCATTTTAAGGAAGTGATTCTTAAAACTTGTTAGTTTTTAGTTATTTAGTAGCAAAAGTAAACCTGTCTGGCTTTTTAAAAAATTACTTAATAAATCAAATATAAGTTATACATCATTCTAAAAATGAACAAAAACTGTAAAAATAGCCTGTGGGAAATCAAGTATAAATTAGAGTAGATATAACATAATATATGACATATAATAATGACATAATATAAAAAATAGAAAAATAGAAACATAAACCTTGCTAATAAAAATCATATCAATAGGGGCAAACTTTGATATTTACATTCTTGGTGATACTTTTATTATAAGCTACCAACATATCAGTTTTATCCAAAAATCAATCCTCAAAGTATTAGATCAAATAATTTTGTTTTAAAAATTCATAAGCTAATTAGAGGTGTTTTACATTTTAATCAATCATTTTTTGTTTGCTCAAACATGTCTAGGTTTGACAGTTCAGTTAAAAAATTTGATGTGACTTTTGAACATCTGAGTGACCTTTACTGTCTCAGTTAATCTTGGACACAAGCAGAATTTGTGCAACATCCTTCACAGGGACTTTAGCTTATTTTAAAAAACTGCTCAGAGGTGTAGTGGGTAGTCCTACGACACAGTCCCCAGCAGTTTAGTCAATCAGGGCTTTGTGTTGATTTGCATGTTTCAGTTAAGATATTACTAGATATAATTAATCTTTACAAACAGCTGACACTGAATGTATTTCTTTTGTAATGCATTTTAATCACAATTAAGCAGTCTAATTTCATTTTCTTTTGTCTATCTATCATCTATATATCACCTATAGCTTGTATATACAAAACTATTCTTGAAGATGAATTATGTATAGATGTCCATATATAACTTCATTTCACAAATGTGTTTTATTGCACTTATTTTTCTGAATAATATCACTGATACACAAGTTCTGAAAATTCGTGTGTGTGTGTGTGTGTGTATGTTTGGGTACTTTTTCAAGAAAATCCAACCTACATGAAGCACAAATCCAACTTATTATCCTGGGAATACACCTAACAATGAGGCTTATTCTTCCATAGAGCTCTGAAAACATAGAAATTTATCATTAAAACAGTAGCAGGAAGAAAAAAAACCCAGTTATACATCTACTTGCCAATTAACATTTATATTAAGATCATAATTTACTCCTAAAGGCCACAGAAACATTAAATCTTACTGAGTCAAATACTTTAAAGTTAGTCTAGAATAAACAATCAGAAAATGTTCCATATTCACTCACAGATTGACAAAGCTCTGCTATCCAATGATGGTGTATTAAAGAATAACTTAACAATGTGTTAACGAGATTGTGTAAAATGCAGGTAAGTCAGGGAAGATGTGGGATTAATCAGAATGGCAATCTGGAGAATTAATTACAAATGATTATCCTTTCAGAACCAGAAAGTAGGACACAGCTGTGACTTTAGTAAGGTCTGTTAAGGCCAGGAGCGAGGAATTGTCAGCTTAAGAGAAGAATGACAGCAGGATGCAGGTGGAACACAGAGTGCATACACATGGCCATCTATGCACTTCTGTACTGATTGTAAGCTAAACACTAAGAACACCATTGACAAAGGATTTTGGTCATTTTAAAAATCTATGAAGCTAGAAACAGTAAATGCTGGCTTTGAAAATAAGGTAGAAGACAAAGGAATGGCCAAGACTAAGGAAGGTAAGAATCCTGACCATGCTGACAAAAATGGCATGCACTGAAAGAAGCTTCTATTCCATGAGAATGGCCAAAGACAGCACTATCTAGCAAAATATTGGTTTAGTGTGATCAAAATGCTTCATGTACTTTGATGAGATCTATAGTTCTAAATGAGTCATACCATTTTTCTAATTAAAAAATATACATATATCATTGCAGTGTGCCATTTTATTACCAAAGAGAAGTTGAACCACACTTTTATTAAACTGCATTTCTCAGGTTACAGTGTATTAATAAGATATCTATTTTAATTTTCCTATTAAGATAAGTTTAGATGAGGGTGATAGATTAAACATTATAATATATATTTATTTAAATTGAGTTTTATTCAAAAATGATATTTAAATGAGACAATAATTATCTATGCAAACATGAGAGACTAAATATACCAAGGAGGGGACAGTCAACAAAATCGTTTTATAATACAGTAATTAAGCAAATTCTGAATTCATAATAAAATTCAGTATCATAGTTTTACTAAAAATACCTATTTACATGCTATACATTATAAAAGGTATAATATATATATATGTTAACATTATATTTGTCATAAGTGTTCTACAACAGAGTCTTATTATATAAAAGACAATTTCAAATAAAAGACATTTGGCTAGTCTTTTCTATTTGTTATTTTATGAGACATAGTCTCATAAAATATAGTCATATAGCCAAGGTTCTAACTCCTCATGATCTTTCTCTCTCCTGCCCTTAAGGGCTTGGTTATAAGTGTTAACCAACATTACCAGCTGTGGAATATTGAATCTCAATGAGAATGTAATTCTTTAATCAGATGGCAGATACAAGTTTCTGCTTTAGATATGAAATATCTACCTATGCCAATTTGGACATGACTTGAATTTAGTAAGAATTATTTCGGGGATTTTATTTTTAGTAGTATTAGAAATAAGACATAAAGCATTTATAGTCACAATCAACACTGTAGTTACCCCGTCACGACTGATCAAATTTTGTCACCATCCCTATCTGCTTATATGCATCCTTAAATAAGGACAGATGATCCAGAGAGTGTAAAGTTAGGTAATGAGCAGTCAATTCAGAGCACTTGAAACTAACTATCAAGTTCTACTTTAAATCAACTCAGGAGAAAGTAAAATAAATGAATTAAAGATCAAAAGAAAATGCTATTACACACCGGTGAGTTTGCTGCAAAAGCTCATTTTATGAAAATTGTTTCATAAGACATTAGCCATGTTTGGTAGACACTGAGTCCTGTAGCAGCTAGTCTATTCTGGTGTGATAAATTAAAACAAGTGTGTCATTGGTGGTGTGGAGAATTCATTAACTCTCCTAAGTCTGAGTTAAATTTGGCAAATCAGTTCACCTTCTTCTTATATAAATTTCCTTTACTACTTTAAATATCTATTAATATATTTAATATATATATACATACATACATGTATATATATATGATTAAGTATATATATACTTAATAAAATATTTATGTATATATTCTTAATCATACAAAATTATATTCTTAATCATGCATACATATATATATATATTATTAATCATACATACATATATATATATATGTATGTATGATTAAGAATATATTTTAATCCTGAAGGTCCGTGCACTGCCAGGATTTTTGAGGCCTGCAATGTTTTCTTCTGTCTGGATATCTCTCATCCAATCTTTTCTCACCATCATCTGTGTTGCTATGACGTTCAGCAACCACCCAGAAACTTTGCATTATTAGAGGTATTGTGTCTTCTAACAAGGCTTAGAATACCTGCTGATAGCTCAGAGAAAAATACATTATTCAATAGCACATCACAATTCACAAGTGCAGAGGACTCTGCAATTGACTCTGAAGTTGGACAGAAGACACATTTCTTTAGTGCAGAACTCTTAACATACATGGTGAAAACAGCAGAAAGAATGAAACATCCCTGCACAAATTATTCAGTATTCTTTTTTTTCTTAACGATGTATCTTTTTTATTTTCTGAGAATTTTATTTACCATATGTTTTCATGTGCAACCAAAATGAAAATGATTAAATGAGAAAGGTTTTAGCAAAATTTGTATAATAAAGAATTAATAAATGATTTGTGAGCATTTCTCCATTTGATATATATTGGAATCATAATACATAACTGAAATCATATGTTAGAAATAATGTTTCAATTAAGTGTCTTAAACATATGTCAATAAGATATTCTTTATCTTAACATATATTAATGCAGGATTTCAAAGACTTTTCTGTAATGAAATTTTAAAAAATTGTCAAATGAAGAGTTTTAGTAAGCTATTATAAAGTTTTTTAAAAGTGCGTGCCTTTTATTGAGCTTCTAGGATCTTGCATTCTACTTTTCTTTTGAGCTGTGGTTCAAAGCTAGATACCCGAGAATGTAAGATTAAGAACATGATGGGGATTGCAGATGTATCTAATTGCTTCATCTCCTTTTGACTAAAAATTAGGTATAAAGTCTGCCCTTGTTAAAAGGATTGTTTTTGGGGTATAATAGTAAAATACTATAAAATTCAGGACACAAATTAACCATTTACCAAAATATGGGGAACTCCTTTCTAAGAATCTTTTGTTATTGTTTATTTATCTTATAATTGATCCAAGTGGGCCTCTTAAGAATGTGTGTGTGTGTGTGTGTGTGTGTGTGTGTGTGTGTGTGTGTGTAGGGAGTAAGGGAGTAGGAAAGAGAGTAACAGAAAGAGAAAAAGAAATGGGTATTTTTCAATTGCTTGCCCACTAATAGTTTCAAAGATCAACAGAACACAATAAAAATCACTTATGGTTTATAAAAGTAGGGTGCCTTTAAACTGTAATTGTCAGCCTGAATCACAAGGAAATCTAAAGCAAACCACTTATCTGTTTGACTTCTTTTAAAACCTTATTTTATAACCTCCTCAGAGGAAAAAATATACCCTAGCAAACTTTCTTTCTTCTTTTCTTTTCTTTTCTTTCTTTTTGTAAGATTTCTCTACCCAGTTCCTCATACTTGAAAACATTTTGTTTTTGTGTCACCATAAGATAATGATTGAGTCAGTCTGTACAGATTTTAGCAATTCACTAATGTATCTTTGTGAAGTATCAGTGATCCAGATGATAAAATAAAGTACCATGTTTTAATGAAATGAGAAAGATCCACCATGGAAGGCAAAAGTGAAGAATTGCCTCTTTCACAGCTCTAGGAAATGTGCATTAAGATACCTCCTAATTTGAAGAGAGAAAAGAATAAAATCTAGACTTGATGTGTTAAAGTCAATGTCAGGTGTACTATGGTGAAACCTAGTACCAAACAAATTCTCATGATCCGTTCCAACAGGATGAGATTCAGGGACTATGTCAATTAGGCAACTATGAAATGAAACATGCTATCTTTCTCCCAAGACCTCTGCTAAGGAGCAGAGCATGAATGTAATCAAAGGATGTTGCCTTGACATTTAATATGAAGATCTTAGCTTCAAAGGGAATGCAAGGGTTCTTACAACTCTGACCAGTCCTGGCACAAGATGGTGACCTGCACTGTTGTGTGATAGAGTCAGATCTTATAGTGTATCATTCATAAACTTGGAAATGGTCTGACCATATCCCTCATCAGAAGAATGCTGAAGTCCCTGTAGCCACAAGGCAGATACAACCTAGCTTGGCAAATATTGCACTGACCCAGTTAATAATTTCCAGTTTTACGTAGTAAGGAAATTGTATAAAAAAAGAAAAGTACATAATATTGGGAGGAATTACTTCAGGAATGGTTAAGGGTGTGGAATGCCTTTAATGTAATGCCCTTCCTCACGAGGAGCAATTTTGCAATATAGACTAGACCTTCGAGATTGAATACCAAAAAAATCTTTTGTTCTCTATATTTTGATCATATTTTTCTGATATATTTTTCATCTGTCATAAAGAAAAGTGTCTTTGAGGTTTGGTGGTAACTATACTTATCTATGTGTATAAGGATAAATATTTAGAATTTAATTAGAGATTATGCTGGTTAAGTAAAGATTACAAATTTTCCTCCATGACTCATGGCTTCAAAAACCCCAAGTAGCTGGTTAGGTTTCCAGTACCACCTGTGGTTTGCCTCTTGTTAAGTGATCCTTAGATCCAATTAGAATACTTTTGATTATGGCCCAGGTATGCATGCCACTCCTGAACCCTGAGGGTTATTGTGCCGTGCTGGTTGTAGTTCATAGGTGTCCTAGATAGATAGGTTTATTGGTTGCTTCTCTCCTTGAAAGCTTGTATGACAATTTCTGATACGTTGAAAGCTAGTTCTCAGGGAGGAGGCCCTCAAGTCATATCTAGATCAGGATCTTCTCTTCTTGTGTCTGAAATCCATTGTCTTCAGCAATAGAGACTTACCTTTCGTCTCTGCAATGCAACAAAACGCAACAGCAATAGCTACTTTGGGATTCTCTGGGACAACCCTGGCAAACAACTCCAAGTGGGGCTTCTCAAATTCAAATCAAATATATTTTAATAATATCCTTCCCTTCCCCCAAGCCCCTCCAGATCCTCTACTAACCCATTTTATTCCAAATTCTGTCATAATGTATGATGAATATTGTAGCTTCAATCTTTGTGAGAAACATACAAGAAGAAAACCTTTATCAATTTATCTAAAATTGTCAAAATGATTCTAAGCAAATTAACAGGTCTCCTAAAACACAAATGCTTCTACATTGTGCTCAGCTTTTCTGATGTGTTTGTACAGTGAACCTTTAAAACACCTCAGATAAAACCATTTGTTAGGTAATATTCAATAAGTAGAGAAAGGCTTTAAGACATTTGCTCTTTTCAAGAATGATTCATTAGATTAAGATAAACTAACATTTTATAGCTGTTTAGGGAGCATTAGACACAGGGAAAGCAACAGGCAGTGGTGGAAGGATGGAGGGAGAGAACGTATGGAGAAAGGACCATAACTGGAAGACATTTAGGGAGGAAACTAAAGTCCTAGGACAGTGGAAACTCACTCGAATCTAAGATGGAGACCATGGTGAGGACCTCTAGCAATGGTAAATGGGGAGCCTAAACAAGCCTTCTCCTATAACCAGGAAAAGCTCTTAGTGATGGGACTGGGACACCAACCCAGCCATAAAACCTTTGACTTATAACCTATCCTTCCTAAACAATCTGCTGGGACAATAGAAGGGCAGAACACCATGTCAAAGGAGAAAATCCATGCCTTATACTGCAGGGTAGGTCAGAAACTAGAGACTGGATAGCTAGGAGATGATTTCTAATGATATCCTGCTCTATTCATAGATTTGATGCCTTGCCCTATCTTTATTAGAGAGGCTTCCTCTGGCAGCTGATGAAAGCAAATGCAGAGGCCCAGAGATAATTGTGCAGTGCTCAGGAAATCCACAAATCCACAAATCCACCAGAAGGGTCAAGGACATCAGAAGAACAAGCCACCCAGAGTCAACTGGCCAGCACTCCTGGATGCCCAGGATGCTGGAAGCAGCAGAATGTGCAGAGTCCCCTAGATAAGATTTTTGGTTACCTGAATTGGCCATTCTTATAGAGATCCTAGAGGCTAGTGTATATGTGTGTAAGGGGGGGGGTCTTTTTCCCCTACCCTTGGGACTATTTGCCTCCCACTGGGTAGTCTAGTTCACCCTTGATGTAGAGAATAGTGCCCCCAGCCATGTTCCATCTTTTGTGCCCTATTTGAGCAGCAACCCTGGGAAGACTTCTTTTTTGAGAGGAGGGGTGGGTGTGGGTGTGGAGATGATAGATTTAGGGGAAGGAGTGATGGGGGCGCTGGGATATTGGAAAGAGGGGAGGAGGGGTGTCAGGATGTATTATTCAAGAGAAGAAAATAAAGTAAAACAAATAAAATATAGAAAAAGATAAAAAGAAATTAAGTAAAATGCTACCAAATCACCCATTTTATAAACGAAAAAGCTGTGATTCAAACCTAAGTGAATACGCCTAGGGTCCACAATTTTAACAACTAAGAAGTTGTCTTTACAATGAATTTGACTGAACGAATCAAACCAATGTTTTGTTTTTGTTGGGGGAGGCAGCCTAATGGCAACTATGCTGTGAAAATTGTGAACACGAATAACACAAACATGCTAGCTTGATGTGGTTTTCAATCTCAGTTTCTTTCAGAAAACATTCGACATTTAAAATGCATTGAACGTTTTTCATATGCTAGTTTCTGTTTATATGAGACTGTATTTTCTCATTACATGTTTCATTTCTTTTCTGAATTCCTTAGTACTGATTTGGCACTGTTGCTTATTTTAGCAACTAATATTCTACTTCCTTGTTCCTTTTACTTGCAGGCAGACTCAATCATACAACTTTATTGAAAGCCATTATTGTTAAAGAATTTGGTGACATTATTTCTATCCTACAATACATAAAACTTTGTATGACACTATCATGTACAAATGGTTTAATTGTGACTGTTTTCTGGAACATCATGTAGACATTTTAAAAATTGATCCAAGAAAAAAATTCTTTTCTTATTTTATAGGATTACAACAATCTTTTCTTTAATCTCAATAATATTCATTAATTTGAAAGCTAAACGTCTCAGTGTCAAAGAGATAAAAACACAAATATAAATTTTGGAAATTTGAATTCAGTCAAACCTGTCATAAACTTAAAAACATTTTTAAGTGTAATGATCACTTGTATCTATGCCATTCCAACACGTACTTCCTCTCCTCTAACTCCACTCTACTTACTCCTCTCCTATATAATATATATGAACATATATGCACACACACACATGAACTCTCAACAATATGCCTGAAAAAATATTTTTTAGTAGATCCAAAATGCACATATACACATACACCATAAATACATACTTGTATTCAGGCACACAATATTGGTACAAAAATATATGCAGAGTTCTATTTTTCAATTAATATTTAACTTATGTGCAATGATTAAAATAGGAATATCCAAACTATTAGTGGCTGAATGTGAGGGTCTGAGTCCAGCTCTAGTCCCTGCGATGGTTTCCTCAGCTTCCAGGAAGGAGGATAAACAACCGAAAGTATGACAAGTGAGCACAGTACCTCACTCTTCTATGGGACTCTTAGTTGGCAAGCTTAAAGCTCTTTTAAAAAGACACATAGAATACGTATTATGGTGATTATGACACACAGGAGCACTTCTTTAATAGTAAATTAAAGAAAGATAAAGAAAAGCAAAGAATAAAATCAAAGAAAATAACAATGTGCACATTAAGGGAATAAAACAAAGTTTCTCTAAGCTAGCAATCCAACTCTCTAGGCCTTGCGATCTATCTTCCTCAGTTAGTTCATTTTGCCTCGTCTCTCCTGAGCTGTCTGTCTCTGTCTCTACGTCGTTGTCCTCGTTCTCGTCTCTCATGGGTCATCGTTCTTCCTCTGACCAAGACTTTTCTGTAGCTTAAGTAGCACTGCAGGAATGTTTATCTAAGGGTGGCAGGTGTCAGGCATATCTCAAACAGGAGCCAATGTGAAAGGTGTCTCTCCTATTTACAGCTGCAGGCTTCAAAGTTACTCAGTAAATGATGCAATGATTAATTAGTGGATGGTAGGGATGTCACTGCTGATTGCCATTTGTCTTGCACAGATAGTTCAGGGTGCCATGAAGGTGCTAAGGGAGGATTTTATGGTTTTTTAGTTCCTTGGTATGTATTTATTCTTCTGGGTCAAAAGTTCTAAATTTCTAGTCTTATCTGGTGGCCTGGCTAGGTTGAAGGCTATTTCTCTCTTTAAGTCCTGGGAATATTTACTTTTAAGTTGGTGCAGGCTTGCTATATTCTTCGTTAGTGAAGGGCTAATTGTCTGCTTGTCTTTCCAGGTGCACTAACTTTCTAACTAAGCTCTCTGGCTTCTATCTACTAAGGCTTATCTCTTCCTGGGAAGATCAGCATTTACTCCAGGAATAGCTTTATGATGCACTTACAATAAACCTGGGTTGCTCTCACGTTCCAGGATTTGGAAGTCCGGATGTGATTACAATTTACTTCTGAATAGCATAGCTGTGTTTCATTCCAGCCCACAGTGGCCAGCTCAGGGATTAATTTTGATATTACTATTAGGCTTATGCAGATCTTATTATTGATGAGAAAACATATGTCACCGTACAATAAAGATAAGAAAGGGGCAAGGCAGTTAAGGAATTCCAGTTCCCAACAGTGGATGCCCAGGAACCTTGTCAAGCTGAAGCTTCCATAGTCTGGGTAACCTGGATCACAACAGCTGAAGTCTATTTAAATTATCAATACCATGTATTTTGCAGAAATAGTAAATTCTAAAAATTTTGCTGGAGAAGGCCCACTGATTTTTTTATGCTACTCTTTAATTTTTATATTGTTTTAAATCCATGCTCATTAAATTTAAAATACATTATTTAAAGATGTCTCACAGGAATGGTAGTGGATGAACCAATTTTTCCTAATTCATCAAAAAAGTTTTTATTGTCATAACAGCATTACACACCATTCACAAATATCATACATGTATTATTTCAATGATGGTCTGTGAATTATCAGATAGGTGTATCTATTAAGGGAAAATACTCTGACTCTTGACAAAAGAGACTTAAGCATCTAAGTATCCTCTGGAGATACTGGAGTAGTCAGATTGCATCTTCCTGTTTCATTCTCTGGTAGAAACTTCAGGATCATAACAGAGAAAGCAGGGACAGCCAATGTCTCTGAAGGTCTTGGCTTCTAGCCAGAAGAGTGTCATATCTGTCTTATTTCATTGGCCAGATCCAGTTAAATCAGGTAGTCCATTCTGAAACAGGTAAAAATTTAACAAACAATAGTTACCTAAGAGAATATATGGTTACAAAAGAGACTAACAACCAGTGAGTAGCACAAATTTGTCATGTCACTCACATTTATACAGCTTTTCTTTCTCCTTTATGTCACCAAAGGGAAGAAATCTCTAGTAGATCCTTATATTTTAGTGTACAACATACTTCTCACAGGTGTAAATCAGAAAAATTTATGAACATATAAGGGGAGAAAATACTATATATGCAATGAGAAATTTCAAGCTGTGTAGCCAACATTCATGAAAATGGCAACATCACCATGCAATGTCGTGACTTCAAATGCTAGATCTTACGGAAGATCTATTTTATAAACATGTAAAGTTTACTGTATTTTCTTTATTCCTGTAATATAGATACTATTCCCCTCTCATTTTTATATCAATATAGTGAGTATGTGTTACAGATAAAAAAGAATTATGAAAAAGTAATCTAGAGGTGAAATGAGATAATTATAACATTTAATCCAAATATGAGTATTGAGTGCATGATATTTTAATTTACTGTCCTAAGATATATTCACCCATATAGCACGTTACTGTACAGAACTACAAGATATATATCAAAGAGTAACTTCAACAGAAAATTCAAAGCCTTGGAGAAATGAAGAATTTGGCACAATCTTGTGGGCACAATAGCAATTTCACTATTTAACAAACATAAAAAAATGAATTATATATTTTAAATGTATTAGCAGGATTAATTTGTTCTATATAACTTTAAGAAACATCTTTAGGAGGCGGAAGTGGTTATGAGCACTGGATGCTCTTCCTGAGGACCTAGTTTCTGTTCCCATCCACAGCTCAAACACATTGTAGCATTTGTAACTATAGTTATCGGGTATCTGATGCTTTCTTCTGGTCTTCACGGGTACTAGTCACACACATGGTACGTATATCCAGGAAAAATTCCCAAACTCTTAAAATTTTAAAAAGAAACATCAACAGAAAACAAAAATAGTAATCTCTTATGAGACTTTATCAAATATTAGGCTTGTGGAACATTTGAGTTTACAAATATTTGTTTTGTTTGGTTTGATTTCATTTGTTTTTTTTTTTTTTTTTGAGACAAACTTTCTCTGTTGTAACTGTGTCTTGTAACTCACTCTATAGATCAGGCTGGCCTCGAACTCACAGAGATCTGCCTGCCTCTGCCTCCCAAGTGTTGGGATTAAAGCCATCTGCCACCACTGTCCCACGAGTTTCCAAAATTTTAAGGTTGTTCTAGTTAGGGTTTCTAATTCTGTGACAAAACAAAACCTAAACAACCTGATGAAGAGAGGGTTTATTTCAGTTGAACTCAAGGCAGGAAGTTGGAGGCAGGATCTGAAGCAGATACTATGAAATTTTTTAATCCTCACTACTTGTTCAGCATCTCTTTTTATAAAATCTATAAACTGAGCTACCTGTTTAGGGTTGGTACCAACCATGTTGGGCTGGGCCTCCCACATCAATCATCAATCAAGAAAATGCCTAAAACTCTTGCCTGTGGGATGATCTTATGGAAGCATTTTCTTAATTGAGAGTTCCTCTTCCCAAATGACTCTAATGTTAAATTGATATATCACTAACCAACACAGTGGCTGTTTTCAAAATAATCATTGGCATATTTTTGTAGTCTATAGTTCACAGAATATGTAACTGAAATGTAATATAATATGGGCTCTAACTCTGACAAAGACTATTTTCATCTAAAGATAAATAATTTGTTAAGGAAACAATTTCATGATTAATCTTCTATTTTGTTCAAAAATGGTATTCTACTTTATTCTACTCTTTACTTTTAAACCCTCATTTACATTATATCATTCTGTGAATGCATATTTAGGGCTTCTAAATGAAAAACAATGGCATTGATGTTAAAGATTTTTAAAGAATAGAAGAGAAAAAAATGGCACAACCACTTAAATTGGTTTTAAACATTAGTAGAAATGAGAATTGTCTAAATAACTAGATTGATGTCTATTTGTATGAGAGGAAGAGATAAGTGATCCAAGACCTCAGAAATATGAGCAATTATAGTACATTCTATCAAAGTCATTGAAAAATAAGAAATTAAGTCAGTTAGTTAATATTTATAAATATATTCCATGGCTCCTACAGTTTGCTAAAAACTATGGCACAGACACACAGACACAGAGAGAGAGAGAGAGAGAGAGAGAGAGAGAGAGAGAGAGAGAGGCAGAGAGAGACACAGAGAGAGAGAGAGACAGAGACAGAGAGAGACAGAGACAGAGACAGAGAGAGAGAGAGAGGGAGCAAAAGAGGGAGAGAGAGAGGGAGAGAGGGGTGGGGGCTTTCCTCCAAACATTTCATTTGCAACCCTTCAGGAGAAGACTTCTGCAAATCTACATTCATATAGTGCATCAGGTGAAAAGAATGTATGGGAGTTAGAGAGGAAATAAGTGAGGAAGGGACCCTAGCAGAAAGTACACAATAGATGAAATGGAACCTAAACTGATTCTTGACAAAGAAGAGATAAAAAAGGTAGCAAAGTAACCAGAGGTATAAGGTATGGTATAAGCCGAGATGGGGTGCCTAGGACTGACCTTCATCTTCCACGAAGGTACTTTAATACTTCTAAATAATTCATTATAACTTATCGATTATTCACATGAGTGGGTTACTATGTAATGATTTGACTTCTGTATATATCTTACAAAGCTTAAGTAAGGTTAATCAAACTTTTCTCCAAAAAATATATAGCCTTTTGTTATGATGAAAATACTTAAAAATCCTACGTACAGAAACACTATTTTGGAGGAATGACACTGAGTATATTTTGAAAAGAGAAAAGGAAAACTGAAAGAGACGATGGAATTTTAGTGAAACTTGGTATAAAATCCAATTTGGAGCCTTTGGTAGTTCATAAATACATGAATAGTTTTCTTTGGCAGATAATGTGATGATGAATTGGAAGGCCTGGAGAAGGGAAAAAATAACAGAAAAACCAGAGAGAGAAGCCCTTCCATTTTTTAATTCCCTTTTACTAATAAAAGAATCATCTCCTCAGCTGGCAGGAGAGCTAGGTAGACAAGTCTGTTGTACTTTCTTTCATCTACAAAGAAACTTCTTCTAAACCTCAGACCTCCTCCTAGGGTGGCTCATTTCATCTTTTTCTATTCCTTAGGACATCTAAAGATCACCTCACCCTTATTCTTTCCTGGTACCTGAAGCATTCTCTGAACTAAATAACTTCCTCACCTGTCCAGTCCTAACTCTCTCTTTCATGGGTCTCCTTTCTCCAAGTCATGTCAAAAGTATCTCAAACTGGGTCTTCTTTACCTTAATCTCCATCTGGCAGTTGGCTTCACAGGTTCTCAGATGTGAATCTATTCCTTGTGCCTTTTTCTCAAACTATAAAATTGTGCTCTATGAGTTGCAAGGGTGAACATGACGGTTGTCTTCCAGATTTTTCCTCCTGCTCCATTCTTATGAAATGTTTCTACTATGCTGTATATGATATAGACTTTTATAGGGTGTACAAGTGCTGGGAAAACAACAGCTGAGACACAGGTTAAGAAAAACAAGCTTAAAATGTATTTATTCTTGTTTTCTTTTGCTGAGTTGGGATGGAACCCCAGACCTCTGTAGGCAAGGTTAGTCCTCACTGAGCTACACTTCTATCCCTGTATCATTTTAGGACAGTTGCATCTTGGAGCATTTTCATTCACTGACTCTCAACTGTCCTTGCCAAAAGACATTGTTACAGAGGAAAAGAAAAATAACATCTCATTCTTGCTCTTCTTCTTGAAGCGCCTTTCCTCACCATTGTCACAATCCCAGTGGGTAGGCCTGCACTGATTTTTCCTCTTGTTAAAAAGAAATTGCTTTATACTTTATTGTGTAAATGGTTTCCAGATGATAATTCAATGTTTTATTTTCTCTCCCAATAGCCATAGCATTCCCTTTTCCAGGTTCATGTGATCTTTTTTAAAATTTTTACTTTAAGATGACTGAGTTATTAGTGTCACTTGCTATGTATATGATTGTAGGAGCAGTTTTAACCTCTAGGGGGCAACATTTCTGAAAAAAACCTGACTATCCAGTAACTAGTAATTGCCAATAGTCCCTCAGCTAGGGATGGCATTTCATAAGCTCTTGATCACATGTACTGTACTTTTGGCTAGGCTGATCCTGTACATGTAGTCACAGAAACTGTGTCACATACCAAACTCTGCACTGTCTGGCAAAGCCGCCCTTTTTGTTGTTGACATAGGTCTGTAGGAAATGTGGGATGAAAAGAAAGATAAGACTGTGATAAGACTGCTGACCAAGAAATAATAACACAAATAAAAAGAAAGCAACATCTAAAAGAAAACATCTAATTAAGCTTATGGTTTTATAGGGTTTGAGTCCATGGTGTCAGACAGAAGGCATAGCAACAGTAATAAGTAAGAGCTCACATCTCAAAATTGCAATCAGGAGGCAGGGAACATATTGGAAATGGCAAGTGTCTTTTGAAACATCAAAGTGCACCCGAAAAGTTATAGATGTCTTTGTTCCCTCTCCTTCCCGGGTGATAGCTAAGGTGTCGCCAACAGCACAGCTCTTGAAAAGAAGAGTTTGGGTCTGGGTGAGTCCCAGCATGTCTTTAGTCGAAGGGCTGAGAGCCCTGGGAAACAGAATTCCAGGGAGACTGTTGTCACTGGAACATCTTAGTTTATTGATGCAAGTGTGGTTAAATTTATGTTCCCCTGTGTTACAGCCTTTTGCTCCCTGCAGCCGCCTGCCGCCTGCAGTTCTCTGGTTCTCCGTACTGGCCCGATGCAGGAGGAGAGGTGAGGTGGAAGGAAAAGGCATGTGGGCCCTGACTGGTGCAAATCCGATTGCTGCAAAGAGAATTGTACAAGGTACAAGAAAAGAAAAACCCAGGACTCGCTCATGGTGGAAACTGAAGTCTCTTTAATACAGTGTATAGGGTACATATATAGGGCCACAAGCAGGGGAGGGTCTTTGGTACTGAGGGTTGGGACCCATTGGTTAAGACAAGGATATTGGAGTAGCCTTATTTGCATGTGGAGCTCAAGTCTAAGAATCAAGGTTTTTCAAGGGCACCTTCTGCAAAAGGTGCATGTGTGGGCTCACGTCTAAGGATCAAAGTACTGCAAATGCACCTTCTGCATAAGGTTTGGTACCACAGGGAAAAGAGACACATCATATCAGAAAATAGGCTCAGCCCTAGGCCTTCCAGCTACAGCATTCAGATTAGCACCAACCAGGCCAGATTCCTTTGCCTATGACCTGCTCTGAAGCAGGCAGCATTTAGAATGTAGCTGGGTTTTGCCAGGGCTAAGAAAATGGAGAAAAATCGAATGCTTTCTGCTCTCAAGGTGAGAATTCCAAGGTTCAAAGCATACTTTGACCCACTCTTAGCTCTAGGACAGCCCCATATCAAGTGATACCGCCTTCAGAAATCCAAAACTTCCTAATCCTATCTAAACAGTTCTATCAACTGAGGATCAAGTATTCAAGCATATGAGCCTATGGGGGTCATTCTAATTCAAACTAGCACACATTAGTTTATTGGCAGGTTAATTTTCTCTGTCTAATATATACTTTGCACATGCCATTTTTATGTAACATTTCAATGGGAGCAAGTTTTAACTGTAGAACTAAACTTCAGGTGTTTGCTATTAAAAACAACATGCATACAGAAAAAAGCTTAAAAATAATACATGAAATGTCATATTTATAAGATATAATAGAAACCATTTGACCATTAGTAAGCACTCGGGATTGTAATTAAGATGCTGGAGAGACAAAAGTCATTTTTGAGAGAAAACAACTAAGCCTGCACGTCCTGTCCTCCACATGACAAGGTGCAGAACTTTTAATGAGCTAAAAATTCTCTGTTATTTGTTTCGAATTTTGTTTTTTTTTTCTCTCATTTGCTCTTAACAGATAATAAACTCTCATTTTTCAATAAGTACAAATTTTCAAGTGAAGCTAAAAGGTCATAATTTCTATCATTTAAGTCTTTTGAAGGAAAATGTGCCTATTAAAACAAGATGGCTCAGACTTTTAGTCAGAAGCAGTCTCAGGCCCATCCAGGACATTCTAGGGAACACAATTAACCATTGGAGTGTCTATTTCCAATGAAACATCTGGTTGAACTAGAAAATTAGGAGAGGGCTATAGGGGAATGCCTTTCGCTCTAAGTCATTATGAATCAGACATATTTGTTCTGAGTTTATGCAAAAGCCTTGCTCAAAACCACTTTTTAGTATAATTATTAACTTGCACCATTTTATGATCGATGTACAGTACTTCCATAGACTATCAGTACTTTCATAGAATATCCACTTTTTCCCGTTTTCTTTGGTTTTCGTATATGAAAAAGAAATAAGGTTGCCTTACACAATGTTGAGTTCACTGGATTTCTACTTCCTCTTTTGCAGAGAAATATTTAATCATTTAGTTCAGCAACATAGCTTCTCTGGGAAAGGATCACATTGAAAGGCTTGTGTGATTAAATCTAAGGGTCTATATGAAGGGATCACATTCAGAGGCCTGTGTGGTCCAGATGGAATGTAGAACAAATGTAGTATACATTTTAATTCCAGTATTCAGAAAGCAGTGGTAGCACGCTCCTTTAATCCACAAGACAGAAGCATAGATAAGTAGCAGAGCTCTCAGAATCAGTCTGAAACAGTCTGAAGCAAGGCAGTCAGTTAAAGATGTAGGCAGATGGAGGATAAAAAAACACAGAGACACAGAGGCAGAAACATGGAAGCAGCCTGAGGAGTCTGAGACAGAGACACAAGAGGCAGTTTGTCAGGTGTCAGTATCATATGGGAAGTGTGAGTCAGTTTGAAACGGAACAGAACAGTTCAGTCAGAAAAGTTGTGAGAGTCAGCCAGAGTCTGCCAAAGTCAGAGAGGTCAGTCAAAAACAGTTAGCCAGATTAGAAGGTCAATTTGAACCATCAGCATGGAAAAGAGTTTGAGTGCAGTACAGCTCTGAGTTTAAAAGGAGCTAATCAGAATGCCTCAGTCACCAGTGAGTCTGAGACTTAAACGTTCTAGATTGTATGGATGCTGAAACTGAAGCCTTCTAGGTCTGGGACTCCAGGACTAGGATCAGGGATTGAATTAGTTAAAGAATAAATTGTCTTTTGCTCTCAATGTCTTCACTTTCTAACTAAATCTAAGTCTAAATGAAATTCTCCTTTATGAAGAAATTTACCAAGCTAATATAGTTGCTAAATTAAGTAAAATGATGTAATACTGTTATATTTGTCACAAATGTCATAATGTTGTGTGTTCCTTAATTGTCTCAATAAGTATATCTTATTGGAAGACTTAATATTACTACAACCATTGTAAATCTGGATAGATTTTTTTAAAAAAAAAGTTGGAAAATATAATTCTAAATAAAAATCAAGAATATAATAAAAATTATGTTTTGATTTTTTGCAATTAATTAATGAAACATTGCCATATTTTCTTTAATATATATCTTTATATAAGAAGACATATTTACACGGATTTTATTCTCATGATACAGTCTTGATTGCTCAGTAATATTATAGTTTGCTTTAGTAGTTATCACAAATTAGAGCACATGGTAACTTTATTTAAAGGCCTAACTTCAATCTTCTCAATCTACTGTATGATATATATTTAGAAATAAAATCATTCTCATTAAGGAGGATATTATATTTTCATTAACTTAGTACACTAATTTTACAAAAAACAACATCACAAATTTATTATTGATTGCAATATTTGTTTATTAAACCCCAAAATACTGAAGTATTAGAGAAAATATTATAAAATCATAAACAAATATGGAACCTCATTTAAAATAGACTAAATCATGTCATTTAAAACTATTTATACTTACCTGTTTCTCCTTCATCTCAGAATGTTTATAACATAAAATTAGACTGCTTTGTTAAATGTCTGTTTTATCTAGACATTTGCCACATTTTTTTTTAGCTCTTCTGCATACACTAATTGGCAGTGATATGATCTTATTTTCTTGATGGAATAGCAATGGGCTTGGATAATCATTTCTGTGGATATCATTTGAATCAACCTTTCAAAGACCAGAGGACTCTGGAAAGGTTTATGTGCTGTCTTCCAGATCCCTGGAGCAGGAAAGGCCTAATAGTAGAAAGAGTGAAGCAAAAGCAAGTTACCTGGGGAGCAATGCACTTTGTTAGGTCTATGTAGTAGTTACAGCCTGAGTAATTGCAGGGTGCTTGCTATGGGAGCAATTCAGTTTTCTGTCTCTAGAGCCCTGCAACAAGCAATAGATCAGACTAGCCACCAATGAAAGAACTCATGTTCCACAGTTCTATACATGGCAAGGGAAGCAAAAATGACTAAAGTGAGGAATCAATCTCTTTTATGGGCTCCATTGGAAAACCAAAGTAACATCAAACAGTACAAGACTAAGTGACCTACCTTGGGAGAAATGCAAGTGTATCAATTCTCCAAAGCATGAAAACAGTTCAATGGGCCCTTAGTTGAATGATACATGACTTCTAACGAGACTACTGGGAGCAAGGTGTCTCTTCCAAAAGTACACGGTTTTCCGCTGTTACCATCTAGAATAGCCTATGTAAACAAAGCTACTGTGCTCTATTCTCTCCATGATAGATTTCTAAAGAATGGATATTGAGTTACTAGTGCTTCAATTTTTTTGGTTTGTTTCTAATGTGCCAGTATTTTTTTTTCATAATAGATATTCTCTTCCTTTAAGGACTTCTATTTTATTAAAGAAATTGAGTGTATTCTGTAGTAATATGCTGCTGTGGTGGCTCACCCAAGACGGACAAGGAGGCATACCTGATACCTGTAAACTCTGCCAGACCTCAGCAGAGGGAACCACTGTCATGGCCAGCGCCACACTCAACAGTGAAACCCAGAATGTCTGAGCTTAGATATATTTATTGATTCAGAACTCCTCAGGTACAGATCATAAGCAATCGACCATCCTCCACAGAAATCTAACACATGCACATAATATAAAACTCCAAAAACTGGGCAGCCCCTTACCCAACAGTGCATAAAACAATATTTTTAACACAACTAAAAATAAACTTCCACAACAGTATTCAGTAAAAAGCTTTGAATGAAGATGAACCCAAGTTGTACAACCAAAATTGATCTTCTTTTATAGAATTCCTGTGACATACGTGTTTGGTGACACACAATAAGATATACAATCCAAAAAAAAAAAATCTTAGGAGAAGTAAAGTATAGACAAAATGAAAAATAATTTTATTTTAAATTGGTCCCAATGATTGCATTTTACTATGTCATAGTATACTTTAAGAAAGATTCAGTTTTCTGAATATAATTATATTACAGTGATTGCAAAATGCAAATACGGCAGGGAAATAGATAGACCTATAAAATCACAGAGAAATTACTTTGTATGTCTTTTCTACTCAAAACCATGATTGAGGCCAAGTGAAGGGTTAAGTGATTGCTCCACTGAGAACATTAGCAAGCATTAGGCAGAATTTGATGAAACAAAGGGCAGCATCACCTGAATAAGGGAAAGAATCACAGATACCCAACAAGCCAGGATCAGCACAAACATATCTGTGAAAGCATATATCATACATAAATGATCCTAATGTTACGTTTGTCTACATCAGTGAAATTTTACATTGAAAAGAATTACACACAAAAGACTAGGCCTGTGAATGGAAAACAGGCAGGGTAGAAATAATTCTCAAAGCAATAGAAAATTCTTCTGTACAATTATCTCTATTGTTCAGGGATAACAAGCACCAGTATTACTATTGTCCTGTTCGTAATATTTAGAGTCTCCTACAAATAAGAAAATGTGGAAATTCCAAGGGCAGATGAATCATGGAAGAATAGTAGCTTCTTTCTATACATGTGACATTTCTAAGTACTTAGTAAAAAGAGAAAGACACTGAAAGATATTCAGGATGTATGCACTTTTGTTTACTTTGTATGAACTTGGAACAGCCTCACATTTAAGAATTCATTACTACCTGAATGTTCTGCACTGTTGCATATTTAGTTCAAACAACTGATCTAATAAACTGACTCTTCATCTATTGCTTTGTTAAGAAATTTTAGTAAAGAACAAGAGCTTACTTTTCTCTGGGGGCTTCACAATGAAACTTTCCCATAACACCATTTTAATATTTATAAAAATAAGCAGTAATCTCTGAGAAGTGGCCAGTAGGTGCTTTACACTCCTTTTACATATTACAAAAGTAGATATGAAGCCAACCTAATAATCAGAAAAGGCATATCTGAGTGTTCTAAAAGTTCAACTAGAGATAATTTATTGCGACTAAAACCAAGACAGTATACACACATTTGGTCACAAGACTGCTACATGTACATAAATATATATAACTTTTAGTAATCTAATATTTAGTTTATCTAATTATTGTCATATATATTACACATAAACATATCAGAGGATAAATTAGAAATATTTCTTGTGGTTTGAGACCCTTTTGGCCAAAAATATTTATTTATATTTTTATTTGTTTTTAACTAGTATTAAAAAATGCTAAAAGTGCATCCTTATCATCCCATTTAAATATTTAAATGGATAGTATTAATACTGTAAATGTCGGTAAAGAATTGATTATTTTTGAGATTATTATTGAGTCTTAGAAAATTCAAACTCATTAATAAATATTGTATAGTTGTAAAGTGAAGAAACAAGATAACAGTTAAAGAAAGGCGTTAGGATAATATCAATAAAGATAATAATTAACATTTAGTTAGCACATATAGCAATCTAGGAAATATTTTCAACCATATCATAAGCAATAACTCATTAATTCTCTAAATTACATGTAAAAACCACTACTAACTATGGCTGTTTACACTTTCTAAGTCATGAAACCTGAAGAGAGGTAATAAGTAGCTCAGTATGAGATGGTTCTGTACTATCATGGTTGGAACATAATTACAGGATTTCTGATGTCAAAGAAACAATCTGACTTATAATTGTGTAGATAAATATAAAGTGAAGAGTTAAAGTGCTTTTAGATTGACTCAAAGTGTTGTAAAATACTGTAAAATTCATAACATAAAAATTATAACACTAGAGATGTTGGGCTAGAAGTTAACAGTAGATCACTTTTTTGTTAGATATAAGAAATGCTTCATGAGTTGGAACCTAAACTCAGTAATACCAATAAGGCCAAGAACCCGAGACTAGATAGGACATGGATCCTAGTGGAAACCTACTAATATTATTTTGCTAAAAGAACAGCATTAAAATGACTCCTAAATAACTTATTGCTCTATTGGTAGATTGATGCATCATTCAAAGAAGCTTCTCATAGTAGTAGATGGTATTTAACAGAAACCCATAACTGGCCAACACAAAGATAACAAGGAATTTCAGAGTATTCCACCATAAATGGAATGTCTATATTACACCTCTCCCTTCAAGTCTCAGGGATCTATATGAAAGAGAGAGCACAAAGACTGTTAGAGCCAGAGGTGGTAAGTGGCATTAGGGAAGTGTTTTCTAGACACAAAAGGAAGGATGTACATTGAAATTCACAGCAATTGTGACCGTTTGCACAACAATGGACATTTTCACATCAGGCAAAAATTGCAGCAGTCATGAAATCACACCTGAATCTAAGAAACTATTAGCATTTGATTGCTACTGTGAGAACAGAGTCAATTTTCTTCAATATTGTGATCTCTGGTATATTGTCCACACTTCAGGGCAAACCCTAAGTCCTGGAGTAGTTAGCCAACATAAACTAGACACAATGAGAGAGAGATAGAGAGGTGCAGAGAGAGAAAGAGAAGGAGAAAAGGAGAGAAAGAGAGAGCGAGAATAAAATTGTTGAAGTTGAGAGGGTAGGAAGGTAATGAGAAATGTGTTGCTTTTTATTGATATTGATATTGATATTTTCTCACATAATATATTCTGAATACAGTTCCCCCTACTCCTCCCAGTTTCTCCCACCTCTTCTCCCATACAGATCTACTCCTTTTCTGTCTCTCATTAGAAAACAAATAGGCTTTTAAAGAATAAAAATAAAATAAAACAAAAACTAACATATTATAATAGGACAAAATAAACAAGAAGGAGGAAAAGAGCCCCCTCCCCCCCCCAAAAAAGGCACCAGAAACAAAGACTCACTCATTCTTAGACTCAGGAATCTCACTAAAACACTAAACTATAAAACATAATATATAATATACAAAGGACCTGAGGGGAAAAGAAAAGAAAAAAATACATAAATAAAATTAAAAAATAATAAAATAAAATTTAAAAATAATAAAAGGAAAAGCCCACATAGTGAGACAAGGAACCTCCGAAGATGTCACTGATTCCATTTTCTGCTGGTCATCTAGTGCTGGCCATGGAGCCCACCCTTGACAATAGTTTGTTTTCCCACTGAGACTCTCTTAGAGGAAACTAAATTTTTATTTGCAAATAGTTACCAATTGGAGATAGCTTCTGGGTTAGGAATGAAGATATGTGTCCACTTCTCCTTTCACTTCTAAGGCCCCATCTGGTACAGACCCATGCAGGCCCTGTGCATGCTGCCTCAATCTCTGCATCCATATGTGCATCCATCTTGTTGACTTGGAGGGCCTTGCTTTCTGGGTTTCTTCCATCCCTTTTTGCTTGTATACTCTTTCTGCCTTCTCTTCCATGTGGTTCTCTGAACCCTGAGGAACAGAATTTGATGGAGACATCCCATTTAGGGCAGATTGTTCAAAGGTCTCCCATTCCCTACATAAGGTCTGGCTGCGGGTCTCCGTATTTTTTCCAATCTGCTGCAGGAGGAAGCTTCTCTGCTGATGGCTGAGCAAGGCCCTGATATATGAGTACAACAGAATGCCATTAGGAGTCAGAAAATACAGTATTTTTTTTCTGTTAAGAAGATTGAACAATTATACTCTGCATGGGTGGTTAATGCTATTCCCAGAAGTCATAGTTTTTCAAATCTAAATTCTACTGCCAGGTGCGGAATACTTATCTAATGTCAATATCACTGGTTATTGCCACTGCTCTTGAGTATTGTACTGTTTACTTTTTGTTACTATAATAAAATTACCATGACCAAGTACAACATATAAGAATAAGATTCACTTTGGCTTGCATAGAGTCTGTAATAGTGGAGGTGGTATGGGAGCATGAGGATGAAGGAGGAAGCTGTGAGATCACTTCTCAACTATACATAGAAAGCAGAAAAGGTGAACTAGAAGTAGAATGAGGCTATAAGTTCTTAAAAGCTGATACTAGTGACAGACTTCCTCCAACAATGCCCCATAACCATCCTAAAAGTTCTATAGCCTCCTCAAGTAGCAACACCAACTGGGGACTAAGTATTCAAGTATATGAGCCTACGAAGGCCCCCCCACAAATGTCAACCAGAACTTATTGATGAAAATACAAAGCATTCTATATATAGGACATGAACTAAGCTAGTAATGAGCTGAAAGTTTCCCTCATGCTAGTGAGTGTTCACAGAGGTCAAAGGTCAGGAGAAAAGTCATCAATAATCACACTTAGCTGTAGACCCTGTGATGCTACAATACTCAATTGCTTGGCAAGATATGCCCAGTAGTTCAGTAGTGGCATGAATATTCTGGTGAAATCAGCTGCTTCCCGTTTAATACATGTTGCAATACATTTGAATTTATCTCTAGATTTTTTTACTAAAATACTACTAAATTACTAGACATTTACTAAAAATATCATTGCACTGACTGCCTGAAAGCTTAGCAGGATTTGCTTTCTATGGCTGAGCCAGCCTGTGCTATCACATTAGTAAGAGTTACTCCCTCTTAGCTTAATGTACATAGAGTTGCTGATAAAGAGATCATTTGAATGCTCCATGAGACCAGAGGTGACATTAGGTGTGGCCTAGTCTCCCTTAGTGATCTGTAGTTCCCCCACTATAAGTGGACATAACTGACATGGGTGGAGCCTAGCCTTTTTTTGTGTCATTACAGAAATGGATGTGTCCTAAAGCCAAAAGTTTGGGAGGAGTAAATCATTGTATTTCTTTGATCATGCAAATAGTTTGCTAAGAAAGAGCTAGGAGAAGCTTTTAAGATAATAGACTGCAGTTGGAGGAGCCAGACAAATTGAGCTGGAAGGTGGTATGCTGAGGTCTCTGCTCAAGACTGTCTGGCTTGAACTATTAACCACGTCTTATGTGTCATTATTAATAAACTGTCAGACATAATAATTCTTCAGCAGATATAAGTCTTGTTCAATGGGAAAGAAGGCTTGTGCATCACTGTGGGAGTGATCAAAAGCCGGTGTCCTGGGAGGTCACCAGTGCTATGAAAGAGTCTACTGTTAAACTGTCTTCCAAATATTTATATTTATTTATATTCCTAGACTAGGACAGCTCTCAGCCTTGCTCATATTAGCCTCATTCAGCCATGAGTCAATGTTTGAGAGATGGGACCACACAGGTCATCTGTATCACCTCCTTCAAGGCACTGGGACCATCATGCTGGAAGTCTTATGAGAGCCAAAGGATAGAGAGAGGTGTGGTGAATTGTCATCTTATGGAAATTATAGGACCATTGCTACCATGAACACAAAGTTGCTATGACTACCTACATGGGGCCTGAAAAAATAAAGGCAACAGATAAAAGCCTAGAAACCAAAAAGCAAAACCAACCAACCAACGAAACCAACAAACATGAGGGAAACAGTGACATGAGGATAAGAAGGATAGTACTTCAGCAAAACTGTGTGGTCAGAGAGAGTGGGATGGGGATGAGAGATGGTATTAGGGTCAATATGATCCCAGTGAATAAATAAAAGTATAATAGTATCAAAATTAATAAGAAAATGTAGATACTAAGAGCTACTTTACACTTATATCTCATTAAGAAAAGAAAAATGTATTTACCGTATAAAAAGATATTTGTAAATGTAAGAAGATATTGTCTAAAATTGATCACACCTGTTGTTTCCATAGATTACAGTTACATATATTATATACTTTTGATGGTGTTTCAAATCTCAATTTTATAGATACTTTATGAATATAAATTCTGCATCCTAAAATTATTTAAATATGTTATAAAATTCTAATGTTTTCTTCTAAGAATCTTGAGTCATGTATATCTGCTGAAAAGTTAGTTAATTTCTTCTTTTTAGAACAATCAGAAATTTTAAGAAAAAAAGCAGTCTTTCTTTTGAATATAGACAGAGTATGAAGTGTGAAAGCAAACTCCATAAATCAGAAGCCTGGACCTCTGTTTCATTGATGAAATTATTGTTGGTCCTCCAGGTTACCAAAACTATTTCCTGTCCCTCCTTTTTTTTTCCTGACTATCATATATTCTTCTATAGCTGTATGTCTCTGTGATTTTTGGTTTGATAATAACTTCATCAACATTTTCTCATGTGTGCTATATTAGCAATTATTTTGAAATAAGAGAAATCAAATTTTATGTACTTAAGTGGGCTGCAATTATTTTGCTCTTAGACTTTAGGCAGTCTATTACATTACCCAAATGAATCTGTAAGGAAATACATGTTCCTTCCAAAGGAACTTAATTTTTACATTTTTAGATTTATTTTTATCTTATTTGTATGGCTATTTGGTTTGCATGTATATTTGTACACCACGCTTATGCTGTGTCCTAGAATCCCAGAAGGTGGTATCAAATCCCCTTGCAACTAGAGTTACAGACAGTCATTAGCCACCATGTGAGTGCTGGGACCAGAACAAAAGTCCTCTCAAATAGTTGTCATTTGCTGAAATGGTTGTCATTAAATACTGAGCCATCCCTAGAGCCTTTAAAAAATTACTTATTCCTTTCAAAGTAAATCAATTCAATGGACTCAGTTGCTACTCAACAACCTCTGCAGTGTGAGGAGTCACTTTGGTAAAATGTACAATTTTTTGTTTTCTTGCTAGAGTCCTGTGTATAACTGGAGAGAAGACTGAGCAGGCTTAGGGGAGTGATAACATGTTTAAAGAGGTATAATTGCATTAGCTTGAGTATTTTTAGATTGCATATGTTCATTTTCCTAATTGTATGGAAATAACCATCTTGCTTATGGTTATGTAAGCATTTAGTTTTTTGGACATAAATGAGAGATAAGAAGAACTAGAAAAAAAAAGTATATTAAATAACTGCGGGTCAAGTTGTTAAGCATGATAGTTCAAGAAAGGACTAACTAATGAGCAGATGAAAACAGAATGTAAACCAAAGATAGTGACTGACTCATGGTTAAGATTAAAAGGTAGGGCTCTGATCCACTCCAGATAACCCAGGTCTTGGTTCCCCAAAACAAGAGGTAATGAAGACCAGTGTTAGTGATCTATTCTGTTGTGTCAGTTCAAGCCACCTGAGTAGGGCAACATCTCAAGAGCACTGTCACTCTTTTCCAAAGAGAATATTTCAACTTTAGAAGTATTTAACACCCTATACATATTCTTGCACCGTATACAAGTCCTTAAACAAATGGAATTCTGGGTAAAATGAGCTTCCAAGCATACCTCTTTCCTAAAGTGCCCACGCTGTGGAAACCCTTATGCCTGCCCAAATGCTGAATCAGATGATACTCGGCTGCTTGTGTTAGAGTTACTCTTCCTTTCTAGCTTGCTCAGAAGAAACTCTTGATTGTTCGACCTATTATTATGTCCTCTCTGATTCTTCTTAAGGGCACACTGTGAGTGGAGACTGCTGAGGAAGACCACACAGGAGCAATGCCATGCATTCTACTCTGATTTTTATTGTGTCATCCATTAAGGCAAACAAATTCACAACTAAAAAGCTGGTGTCTATAAATTTAATTTTCAGCAAACTCATAACATTTTCTAACCCTCACTCACTCAGGGCTCAGCACTGCCAAGTAAGAGCAACTCTAAATTTTTTAAATCTTTCTTAGACCACACAGAAATTTCCTTTTAAAGTCTAAGAGTTGTAAATTTTTGTTTGTTTGTTTGGTTTTTTGAGACAGGGTTTTTCTGCTGTAACTTTGTCTGTCCTGGAGCTCACTCTGCACACCAGACTGGCCTTGAACTCACAGAAATCCACCCACCTCTGCTTCTCAAATGCTGGGATTAAAGGGCATGCACCACCACCAACCAGCTAAGTCTAAGAGTTAGATGGAAGGAATATTGCTACTGTGTGGGCCCTGAAGCTGAAGACCTTGTGTACATCAAAGCAGATTTCGTGTTCCATCATGTTTTGCTGTTGTTATTTCATTTTATATAAATAATACAAATATTATTTATATTTGTTCACTGTTATTTTTATTTGTGGTTGTTGTATTATTTCATTTAAGCCTCAAAACAAGGGTTATTGCCAAACAACTTGAATGAGAGGTTTAATTTCTCTCACATTCCCAAGTTTTCCCCAGTAGACCAAAGCAAAACTCACTGTGGAAACAGGACATATAATCAGAAGCTTATATGAGATAAGAACCTGAGAAGACATGTTGTTCCATGCTGATATGATTTGCTTCGTAATAGATATCTGGTGCAAAGCCAAAGGATCTTGCAAATAACTTTGATGATTGGAGATGCAGAATGCCATAATAAATAGAAAGAATGGTAAGTAAAACTACGTGGATTCTTTTCATAATTAGCTGCTAATGGGGGACTCATGGCAGCTAATAAAATTCTTTGTAAACTCCTTGAGTCCATCAGCACATGAAGTTGGGATGAAAAGTGGTCCAGGAGGATAAATGTGGAATTGAAAGGGAAGGGAGGGAGTAGATTTGATTAAATCATATTGTCTGCATATTAAATGCTCATACAATAAGAAACTTTGAAAAGCTATATGAAAACAATAAAAGACTACTTAAATAGTAGGAAAACTGCAGTATATTAAAACATAGGTTCTTCTTGAAGTAAATTCTTATTATATTTGACTTCTTTGTACAAGCACAGAGTCTACTGGATATCCAAGTCACCACCTGCCCCACTGTGGAATTTCTTTCTGACTCTCCTGGGAAGCTTTCTATAGTGCAAACCTTACTTTCATATTTATTTAGATCTGTATAAAATATATGCAAATAGGAATATTCATAGATACGGTACAGGTGTTATTTAATGGACTTAATTTCATTACCAGGCCTGAAAGTGCTGTTATTTTGAGCAGTCCCAATTCTCAACACAGGGATTAGATTTTGCTTATTGTAGAAGTTTCCCATTTCTAAGCGACTATATTTTAATCGTACTGACACCTAGAAATTTTTTATCCTAATTTGAAGGAAAATACTATATCTGTAATAAACTGAAAGTTTGATTGAAATAATTGAAATTCATTGGTTTTGAGACATATTTGTGTATAATGATAAAGAATGCACTAACATCCAAATGATCGAATTGGTAAAAGTGGATTCAGAGAGTAAAGTAGCTGAGAGCACCATCAGAGGTAGGAGAAGTCAAAGCTGAACTTCTTAACGATCATGGTTTTCTGTTTTTGTAAAGCAAAATGAAAAGGAATTATTTATTGTGGAAAAATTTCAAGTCATCAAAAAAATACACAAATATATGCACAGCCGCTTCTCAGAACCACTTCAGGGCTTGATATCTGTCTCTTATAGTTATCAAGATTTAGAAGTAAATTCTGTCATTGGCTAAATGGTATGAATAGACACTCAGGCAAGAAGCATATTCTATTAAGTGAAGTAAGATAGACACAGAAAGAAAGCTTGTTTTTATGGTTTCACTTTAGTGTGGAGTAGAATAAAAGATTTCACATATGCAGACAAGATGAAGAGTGGTTACTATGGGCAAAGGGAAAGGAGTAGCAGGATTTATTTCCAAGACTACAAATCAGACTGCAAACCAGTGCACACAAACAGACACTAGTCTTCATAAAAAACATGAAGGATACATTTTTTAAATTTTAGGTATCATCAATTTTTAGGTTTTAGTGGATTTAATTGTTCCCATGATTGAGGAGTAAATATAAAGTCATAGATGCTTAAATCTATATTGCAATCATTTCATTTATTTTTAAAATTTATTATTTTTAATTATGTGTAGACTTGTTTGTGAGTTTACGCATGTTAGTAGAGGTGACTGTCCTGAGGTCAGAGGTGACACACCCCTTGGAGCTGGAATTAAAGGCAGTTATGAGCTGCCTGTTCAAATTGCTGGCTAGACTCAGGTCCTCTGATGAGCAGCAAGTGCTAACTTCTGATGCATCTCTCCAACCCCCATTTCAATATCACATATAGTCCATGTCACAATACATGCATGCCACATAGTTTATTTTAAAAAGTAAATTAATAGCGATTGATGATCAATCTAAGAATATTCCTGAATCAAAATATTTTTAAAAAATTAAAAAAAAAATGATTTTTCAAGAAAGTGAGATTATTTCTCCAGATATATTTTCTTTAAGCGACTTTTCAAGGTAAGAATAGAAAATAAACTTCAGTTAAAAAGGTTCAAAATACATGTCCAAATTTCTTCTCAAGATGACAAAAAATACGAATCACCCTATTTTATCCTCTATTGTAAAAATTCATAATTTATTCTCACCATTATCCTAAAGTATATTCTATCAGTCATCATTTTTTATTGTCTAAGTATACGTAGTTTATGAACCACTTGATCTACCATATTATCCCATTATCGTACCACATCTCTAACAGTAAAAACAATTTATCACAAAAGAACATTAGTGGTTATAAATGGCCTCACTAAATTTAGGTATGTAATCAGGTTTTATAGCTCTTTTTATCTTTTATTTCCATGCTTAGTGAGAGAAACAGTATAATAATGTGGCCTTTTATGTGATCGATGTGCATTTTGTGTCTTTCATTATTGTTTTGATTAGTATTGGGCTTAGTAACAGTCAAGAATTTTAATTTTCTTGTTTCAAGGCAATATTTAGTAAAAAGAAATGTATATGTAACATTTATAACTTCTAATTTGAATTGATAAAATAATAATTTTATTTATTGTTATAGTGTTATAAATATATAACATTTTATATATAAATTTATATAAAATTATATATATAATATTATATATATAAATATATATATAATATATAAGCAATTTATATATAAATAATGTTATTTAGTCAAAAATAATACTCAGAAAATTGATAAAAATCTTAATTGTGTTCAATTATACACATGACTATTTATAAATAGAGGGATGTCTAGGATGGGTATATATATTCATTCTAAGGGACTAGGGAAAATGTCATATATGAACCCTAAGGCAGTGGTCCTGGGAGAACTATCATGATTGTCAACTGCAGTTCTAAGCATACTTTGATGACTACAGAAATCACTTTTGATTTTTTGTTGTTTGTTTTTCTTGTGAAGGTATCCCTATGACTTTGAACAACTGTGGGAAATTTCCTCTCCTTTCTTCTTCCACAGTGACCAATTTGGTGATTGACCATCATTAAAATATCTCTTACGTTTGAAGAGACTGGAGTTTTGCTGGCCTTCACAGCAGCCAAAGATAATAATACACCTTTAAATCACTTAAGATATAACAACTCTGCTATCCTACTGTGTATTCATACTCTGTCATTTTGTTTAATCTGCCTTTAAGAGAACAGTGTAGCAGCCAACTTTGCTTACCTTGGATCTCCACCTGAGGTAATACATAGATTTAGTCTGAAGTTATGCATTCATAATGCCCTTGTCCCACTAGTAATGAATATGTCTTTATATTCTACAGTCATATATTCTAGAAACAGTAAGCAGACTGAAAGAAGTCTTATAAAATCAATACCTAGCTTAGATTCTGGAAGCAACATTCAGATATTGCTTGATAGCGTTTGTTTGTTATCTGGGTTGTTAGGGTCAGTTGAGTTCAGATGACAATACATTGTAAAAGTCTGTCAAAATTTTCTGTAAACAATCCTTCATTCCTTCTTCATGTGATGCTTTCTGTAATGTCAATAAATGCAGGGCAAAGCTCTTTCTTAGGGACACAAGCATGCCCAAAAAGAGAGGGTAGGGGTCAGAAGAAGAAAAGGGAGGGGGCAGAGACAGAGATTTATAAGACAGCATTCAAGCAGGCACAGGTTGACTCATGAAATAGATAGGGAACAATCTGGGCTTATTTTTTGGCTAAATTACTCTAAGGGGAAGGGCTTTTAGTTGCTTTTCCTTAATGCTACTCTGACGTATTGTTTGTTACTTGGGTTTTATCATTAATGCAATCAAACTGATGATACAGCCCAGGCTTGATTGCTCTCCATCAGACTTTGTTGTTTCAATCTCCAGCCCAAAATGCTTACTGGCCAGGTACCAAACAGGAGAAACCAAAAGGACTTTTCATTGCTGCACCATTTTTACTATAGCTAGTTATAAACCATTTTAAGTAGGTACTATTTCTCCTTTAGCCTTTTATTCAAAACATTGATGTAAGTACATGGAATACAGTTAGAGTTTATTTAAACAACCATCAAATTGAATTGAAGTCCCAGAGAAAACATAATAATAATGAACTCCAAGATCAAAATTAAATGATAAATATCACAGAAAAAGAACACCCTGGACTTCTGTCTACTGATTCCAATCAATCCTTTTCACTGGCTTTGAACTTTCACAAATTGTTTCTTCTTTCACCTAAACCTTATTTATTATTTAATAAAATATAAGCTTTCTTTTTATGTACGGTATGTAATGAAAGATTCATTTGAAAGAGTCCAAATTGAAGAAACTGTTAGGAGTCTGTATAATTGATAGATGATAGTCAAGGTAGTCAAGTGACTTCTCCATGATCCCCAACTTGACTGAAACTGACTGCAAATGTGCTTTTAACAGGGCAGTTGATACCATAGTAGTGGTTACTGGATTCATTGATTGTTAGTGGTCACAGTAATTCACTGGCACATTTAAAACTAGAACTGTGTGTTGTGCTAATATCTTTTGGAAACTCTCTTAAGTAATCTCTATTTATATTGCTTTTCATATTGAAATAACCATACTCATGACAATTATTCACTGAGCAAAGCTAATATCAATAAAATCATTCAGAAACATTATGTGACAAGAAAACAATGCTGTGAGTAACTTTTCTGAAAAATATGTATCATTGAAAGGTAAATTAATATGTGAATCCTCATGTTTAAAGGATCAATTAATCTATATTGTATTTTCAATGGTAAAATTTTTCACTGCAACCAATAAAGTTGATATTTTTCTCACATTTTGTAATAATGGTATAAGGCCTTCAAAATTCTTTCTTTTTACAATTGTGGTACCATTTAATTTTAAGTTATATTTTTCTGTTTAATTAATGAGTATAACTACAAATATAGGAATGGAATGGAAGTTAATATCAGATTTTCCTATGTAGTTCTAAGTGCATTGTCTAGATACTAATTTTTCATCAAATTCTTTTCAATTAAGATAAACTTAATTACTCCTCTTTTACTTATCTCCTCACACACCACATGTGACCTCCATTCAAACTTCCAAATGTTACCTTCTTCAATGCTCCCGTGTCTCCTCCCTCCTCAAATTGATAGCCCCTTTTGATAATTATATATGTGTGTGTGTCTGTGTGTCTGTGTGTGTGTATCAATACATAAATACATCCTATGAAGTCCATATTATGTGATTACGTGTATATGATTTTAGGGTTGAACTCTCTTATTTGATAGCCAGTTAGGGACTTCATACTAGGAAGAGGCTAAGTACTTTTTCAATAGTCATTACTTGCCTGAAATTATTTGACTAGAAGTAGGATCCTATAAGATTTGTTTTTCTACTTTAACATGTATATTAATACTAACTACCATTATTCTGCTTTTGTTTAAGCAGCCATATCATTGAGGTATCACGGTTTTGGTAATTTTCCTCTCATTTCTAGGAGACACAATCTCATAAAGTCTCTTTGTCTCCTCTTCAGAGATTTTCTGTGGGCATTGGGTAGAGGAGTTGCATTATAGATATATCCATCACAGCTGACTTCACAAGATCCATTGGTATCTGCATATAGCATGCTGTAGTTTCTTATAATGGTCTCCATTTTCTAAAACAAAATATTCTTAGTAACAAAAATAGGTATGTAACATTTTTAGGACTATATCTGATAGATGTAAAAATATTTATATAAGTCTATATGTAGAAAGCACTTTCTAACATAAATATATTTTAAATAGTGATATTTATGGAGAAATAATCTGTTTTCATTTTCATTGGTCAGTTTCTTACCTGATTTTTTTTTATGAAGGTGTTGAGCAAATTGCTATACTTAGATATTTTAGATATCACATATAATGTATACATCTATGTCACATTTTGTAAGCTAAACTGAGAAGAAGAAACGGATCAATGGTCTTCTTAAATCAAATGGAAAACAACAAACTTAAAAATAATGATGTTGGCAAAGAGACACAATTGATGAGAAAAATCTCATGATAATCTCATTTTAGCTACACATTTGTAATATTCAAGATAGAAACATATTCTAGGATTACAGCTACAAAAGCATTAGAAATCTAGTAGATCAATTGTATTTTAAACTCACCTGTGCATAGAGTAGTGATTATTCCTGTTGCAAAAACAATGGCGTTTAAAACTGATGAGAATCCATTGTCTATGCCATTTATCACGGAATATGCTTGTTATAAAATGATTATACAGCAGATATTATTTAAATGTTTACCATAATATCAAAACTCACAGTATTTGGATGTCTTTGAATTAATTTGTTTGGGTTTTTTGAATCAGGGTATCGTTCTGTAACCCTAGCATGACTTCCTCCTACTAGATTACTAATATAGAAACAATACAATAATACTCCATTAAAACAGATAAATTCTACAGCATGATTATTAGATGAGCTAATGAAAAATGTCATGAAATTATTTCAGGAAAAGTTTACAAGTGTCACTAAATTAATTCCAATGTTCATTTTGAATATTAACATATCTTGATTTAACTGTAATTTTATTTTTACTATGTAATTTGTGAATTTTTTTTTAAAGAAACAGAATATATGCCTATATTTCCAGTATATGAGAGGTATATGGGGTTGGTTCTCTATGAGACTGAGTCAATTTAGTCCTGAGAGTGAGATTCAGAACATCTTGCCTGGACATATAACAGTCGCATACAAGAACTGCATGGAATCAAGACTGAATTTCAAGCATTATACAACTGATGTAAAATCAGTCAAATCAGAGTAAGTACAAACAGAAAAAAAACCTACTGAACAAAGATGGGTCATATGCTCAAACAAACTAATGGAAAACAAAAACACACACACAAACCTAACAGGAAATATCCAAATTCCATTTAAAAAATGCAAACAACATAAAAAAAAATCAAAACAACATCACCTCCAAAACTTAATCTCATAGCAATTGTTCCCAATGAATATAATTTAGATGTCCTATATAGAGAGCAAATTCAAAAGAATACTTATAAATATGTCCAAGAAATTCAAATGGTCAAGAATAAATGTCAGAATTAAGACCAAGGGCAACACAAATAGTTGACTTAAATAATGAAGACATGTCAGAACATGAACATAGAATTCACTAAAGAAAGAGAAATTGTGAGGAAAACACAAATGGAAGTAAACTTGAAATGAAAACTTTAGTAAATCTAGAAAATCTTAGTGAAAAGCCTTATCAATATAATGGATCAAATGGAAAAGAGAATATTGGTGACTAAAGGCAAGTTAGTAAAACCAAACTACTTAATCAATGAAAATGGTAAAGTTATAAAAACTATGTACAGAATATTCAGGATCTTTGGGACACTGTAAAATATAAAACTTATAAATTATAGGCATAAAAGAAGGAGAAGGAACCCAGGACAAAGACATAGAAAATATACTCAAACAACAAAAGAAAATCATTCCAAATCTAGAGGAAGAGCTGTCCATTTGGATTCAAAAGACATATTCCAAACATTAAATAAACAGAGTGGTAAAAAATTCACCACATCAAGCAATGATCAAAGCATTGCCTGTACAGAACAACAACAACAAAAAAGTTATTGAACGCTTCAGGAGAAAAGGGCTCAGTCACATAAAATCAAGCCTATCAGATTAAGAACTGATTATCAACAAAACCCTTTAAAATCCATAA
This sequence comes from Cricetomys ansorgei, assembly GCA_026225945.1. Classification (NCBI taxonomy): domain Eukaryota; kingdom Metazoa; phylum Chordata; class Mammalia; order Rodentia; family Nesomyidae; genus Cricetomys; species Cricetomys ansorgei. The sequence continues at coordinate 18,758,784 of JAMJFZ010001131.1, read as the reverse complement.
AGGCTGTACTGATGTACTACAAAGTTTGTATTCCCATCAATGCCAACACAGTCTACTATGCTCACCAAAAATATGCATCACAACTGCAGAAGAAAAACTTTCCATAGTAAATGCAGGATAAGGAATTTATTACTATCAATCCAGTCTAAAAAGGATGCTTGAAGGATTACTTCGAATGGAAAGGAAAGATAAACACACCCAAGAGACTAAAACAAGCAAACAAACAACAACAACAACAACAAAAATCAATGCTAAGTCAATGGTTAAGCAAAAGAAGCTAAAGAAATTACATACTACAGAATCAACCAAATGATAAGAAGCAGTAATAAAATTTTCAATTAAGTTGACTAACAATGGTTTCAGTTCTCTGATCAAGACATACAGTTTAACAGACTGAATTAGAAAACAACATCCATCACTTTGTTACCTCCAAGAAATGTAATTCACCACTAAACATAGCCTCTACACTAGGGAGAAAAAATGGCCAAAGGCATTCCAAGGAAAAAGATAATACAGGAAAGTTGAAAATCGCCCATGCATTTTATCTGATCACAAGGGAACAAAGGCAGATATGAAGAGCAAGTGAAACAATAGAAGTACATAAAGTCACGGATATTGAATAATATGTGTCCACTTTTCCCACTCCTATTCAATATAATGCTTGAAGTCTCAGTTACAGAAATAAGACAAAGAATAACAGGAATAGAAATAATAAATGAGGTTATCAAATTATTCGGTTTTAGATGACATGATTCTATCAGGAAAATTTAAAGACTTCACCAAAATCCCTGAATTGAAAGATATCCATATCAAAGTGGCAGAATTTAAAATGAACAAACAAAAATCAGTAGTTTTTTTTTTATATAGCAGTGACAAATATACTGAGAATCAGAAAAGAGCATTTCCATTCATAATACACACACACCACACAAACATGCATACACACATACACAGAGAGAGAGGGAGAGGGAGAGGGAGAGGGAGAGAGAATGAAGAAATGCTTCTCTCTTCAAAAGAAGAAATGCAAATGGATAGTAAACATGTTTCAAAGGGCAGGTGTCCACTCCTAAGAGTAGTTAAGCAACACAAAATGATGACAATGGGATGAAAATCAAAAGAAAACTCATCTTTGGGAGGGGTGGGGGAGTTAAGAGTGGAGAGAGTGGGCATGGGAGACTTTAATAGTGAATGTGTTCAAAATATAGCAGATGGAAATATCAAAGACTTAATAAAATATCACCCCAAATCACAGTATTTTGTTTATAAGTGTAAGAACATTCACAACGGTTTTAGCTTTGTGTGGAAGCACAGCAGTGATCTACATAAGGTCGGCTTACTGATTTGTACAAACACATTAAAAATACATATACTGGTAATTGTATGCACATATGTTTGTGTGTACTTACATTGGTACGCACGATTTTAAATATCAATGTTTAGTCTGCTCCATATTGGTCTTTCTAAGTATATATTAATCGTAATGTTTGCCAACAAATATTATTCATTTTATTCGTAACTGTGATGTGCTATATATTCACATATTCATAAAAGCATATATATTCATGTATTGGTAATATATAGCATTTTAGTTGAATATTTTCACTTTTACAGTACAAGTCCTCAGATTTACTTCTATACGTCCCATTGAAAGTGTGCAATGCTATTTCTAGCATCCCAGTCTTTTACAAGGTTCAATTTCATTTTTCAATGTGTGCATGACAAAAATACTTTTGCCAAAAACATTTTCTTTTATTCTTACATGTTTAATCAGATGTATAATTCAGACTGTTCTTATTTCTGAGAACTCTGAGTATATTATTTTATTTTTCTACCCTTTCTTCAGGATTTAGATACTTAAAACTACCCAGTAATTTTTATTTTGCTGCAAATGTGTTATGTAGCTCTTCTTTTCCCTGGCTACTGTTATTAGTATTTTATAGCTTTATCAAATGTGTAAAGCTATGACTCAGGTTTCTAAGCGGTTCCTTATGAGTGTCATTCTTCACTTCAAATGTTTTATGCTTAGCTTTAGCCAGCAGCTGCCCTGACAACTCGGCAACTTTCAATGTGGCATTCTTATCTTAACAGTTCTTCAAACATAATGTTTGAAAATCATATTTTCCTTCTCTGGAAAGGTGTCCTCAATCTCTTTGCCCTACAAATTTCCCCCAACACAAAGAAACAGTTTTTGTTATTATTTTGTTATTACTATTACCATGTTTTAGCTTTCAGAATGGGAAAATGTTTTGGGATTTTCATTCATGGAGGTTTAGACTTTTTAGTGGATTCAGCCTTTGACATTTGGTTTTCATCTTCCAGTTTGATTCACATTCACTCTTTGAGCACATGGCCATGTAAATCAACCCTCAGGCTTTTACTTAATACAGTCTGATCATTTTCTTTATATCTTCTCAGGGAACTAAGACCAGAGTTTCAAGTAGTCTATGCTTAACGTCTGGTTTTATTTTTCCAATTTCTGAAATCTTGACATTTTCCAATCATTTTAGTTATCCTATCAATTTATTAGTTTAGCATTTACATTGAATTCAATGCATAAATTCCTGTTAGCTGAAGGATAAATAGATTTCCTTAATATACCATTTTTAACATTAGACTTTAATGCTTTAGTGATTAAAATATTTTATAAGTAGTATAATGAAACACATGTTGTTGTTTTTATCTTACACTTCACAAATTTGTAACATTCCTTAAAATAATATTCTTTCAATGAAATAAAATCCATGAATATACATTATTGCACTGTTTTTTCTGAATGAATATACTTTGAACAACTAATGAAATTAACATTTAGGTAATACAAACCCCTAGATAATTGGTACAAAAGTAATTACACTTTCATTAATAGACTTGCCTACTTGAATGAAATGAGTTATTAAAGAGAGATTATTCCAATAACGTAAACATTAAAAAAATGAAAACAACTATAGGTAATTTTGAGACTGTATGATTGAATGGCTATTTGTGAAAGCTTTAAAGGTACATAGCTTCATTATCAATTTGTCTCTTTATTCAGTGCATATTAATTATCAACTCTATGGCCATTCACACATGTAGATGGGTTTTTAACTACTATGCTTAGTAATTTATTTATCTTTTTAAAATGTAATATTCATAAGCCCTCAAATGGGGGATAAATTAATGCTTCTTTTAAAAACAACTGATGTAAGTTTGCATTGGTACTTTTATTTCTCCTTTAATTTTAAATAAACAACTCTGAAGTCTGAAATTAAACTTCCAGATTCCTTATATTGCTAAGAACTTTGATTTTAATTTGAAGTGAGATTTATTCAATGTGGAAAAATCTTCTATCACACAGTCTCTGAAGCACACTGTGTGTGGATGTTTACTTTCCCATACATTCAGACCTTAGCTCATTATAAGCAGTTTAATACTTCTAAATTAACATAGCAGTTGTTTGCCTGAGTGGACTGCTTAATATTTGGTGACTAATGAGTGGGTTAAGTTCAATTCAGCCTACCACTGGGAACTAATCTATATACAAGTGGTGTTTGATCTAATTAAAAGTAGGCTCTTGAAGTCTGTGGAAGTTTTATTAGGCCTTCTATTAAATTTGTCGAAGACATACTTCTTCATTCTGGTTCAGGCAAATTTTAGTTTTCACTTTTCATTTCTTGAGTGGGCTTAACCTCTTGAGATAGCATTAAGAATAGAAGATGGCTTGATAGTTATCAGTTTCAATGGTGTTACCACAATGCCCTGTTTCTGTTTTTCTTGTGGGGGGAGTGGAGTGGAGGGAAACACAGCTTTCTGCAGTTCGTTCAACAGACTGTATCCCTGTGTGTCCTCCTTTGGAGAAATTTGTTGAGCTGTCAGAGTATTAAACAAACAAAACAACAACAACAACAAAAAAAAAACAGTTATCTAATTGGAATTAAGTGCCACTCAAGAGGAGAGAAATCTAGCCAACTTTCCAGAGCTGCTGAGGTCACAGACCCTAGAAAGAACAAACTCCCACTAGTAGTATATTCTTTGCTATCATTGGTTGTGTGGCTGTCCTAGAGCTAAGAGTGGGTTGAAGCTGGCCTGGAACCCCAGATTTTCTCATTCTGAGAGTGGTAGGAGTTCAGTTGCTCCTCACTTTAGCCCTGGCCAGAATCCAGCTAAATATTAAATACTGCCTGCTTCACAGGTCATTTATCTGTGCATAGGATGCATAGGGATGAGTCCATTTACTGAAAAGGGGCCCTTGAAAAACATTGACGCTTAGACTTGACCTCCACATGCAGATAAGGCTACTTTAGTATCCTTGTCTTAACTAATGGATCCCATCCCTGGGTACCAAAGACCCTATAAATGTAACCACCCTTGCTTTAATAAGTGAGAGATATGCTCCTCTGACAGCCTCTCTCAAGAGTCTGATTCATTCTCATGGCTTCTTAGTCCTCTGATCTGGGAGGCGCCAGGATGCTTTCCATCACTGGGGCTGAGCTGGCGGCAGATAGCTCAGCCATGCACCGGGGAGGAAAGCAAGAAAAAGATAAAAACAACTAGTGGTAGTATATTCTTTGCTAGACCAGCAAAATTCCTTACTACATTCTAAATCTTATCCTTACACCAAGATAAGAGTAGTTACCACTCCTCATTACAGAAGCTTCTATTTACAGAAAATGGAAACAATTACAGAAAGCCACAACTAGTCACAATGCAGAGATCAACAAATCATGGGGATCCCAACCCCAAAGGACATATCAACATCACAATGCCTGCATTTATGGCTAATGGGAGAGGAAGTCTTGTGAAACTGCCTCTCCTGCAAATGGCTGCCCAATCTAGGCAAAATTACAATATTAATAGATATGTTAAAATGGAAGAGAAAGACATCATGGGGTCCTACCCATAGACAGAAAGTGGGAAACTGATGATTGCTGGGATAGGAAAGATTAATTTCTCCCAAGGATTTGTTATTGCCCCTTATTTGTTATCCAATACAAAATGATCAGCACTAAAACCATTTACAAACAAAAATCAAAAACAGATTCAGAGATTGTATTTGTATATTTCTCTGTGTGTGTGTGTGTGTGTGTGTGTGTGTGTGTATGCACGTGTGCATTTGTGTATGTGTTTGTGTGTGTGTGTGACAGTAATCATCATAGACTTACAAGAGGGTTTAAACTTGAGAGTGAACAGAAGGTATTGGAACAAGGATATCTTGGAGGGGCTGAAAGGAGAAAATGGGTAGGAGAAAGTGATGCAATTTTATTTTAATTAATATGTAATAACAGTTAAAAATTAAATTCAAAAATGTAAGTCCTAGTTGGATTTGAGGAATTTCCTAAGGTTGATAAACCAGATTGAGAGATGAGTTTATTTCTTCTTCTTCTTCTTCTTATTCTTCTACATAGGGCTCCCTATGAGTACCAGTGAAAACGAGGCTCAGCCTCTAATATTAAGGGCTAAAGAAATACATTATTTACTTATACACTATATATTGAATGAAACAAGTATGTGTGGTATTACAATGTTAAAGTTTCTAAAAATTTAGAAATGGAGTTTAAAATAATTTTGCTATCTCATATTATATAGATTTTCCATTCAAAGTGGGAAAAATAATGCTTTGTCAATTCATTCTGTAGTAAAGCTAGGATTTCCACCCCATATAATAATGATCCACCCTATTTTCGAAGACAAAGGTACCAGCTATAATTTAGTACTAAATGCACTTATAAACAATGCTTAAATAATTTAGGACAAGTGAATTAGAAAAGACTTAACACTATATTTGCTTGATGAAGTATCTGCTGTTCTAATATATCTTATTACTGGCTTGACACTCCAAATTCTAGACCATAATATTTCAAGTGTTATAGCTTATTTCTGGGGTATCATATAATGGTCATCAGTATATGGTTTGGTAGTTACACTCGGAGTCATAAGTCCTGAACTCTTCCTTGTGTTAATGATTTTGTTTTTAGATTTGAGAAAATCAATCAAATAAGTAATTGTCAAACAGAACTAGCTTTGCATAGAGCTTCATGGTGCTATACTGAGGCTTTTAAATTTGAGCATCTGCTTGGGCCTAGCTTTAATCTTCATTCTGTGGCAGCGTGTACTCTGACAGGTTCAGGAAAGGAAATTTGTTCAAGAGTAAACAAAATTCACAAACAGAAAGCATCTGGGCTTCCTAATTGAGTATGCAGACCAGATGGATTCATGTGCAATCCACCACTACGAGGCTCTCAGCTGTGTCTCAAGGTGTGTAGTACCAGTATGCCATTATCTTGTGAATGCCCCTTCACATTTGCCTTCGATTTTTCTATTATTATAAATTGACTATCTTTTATCATAACTTTAGTGTCTTAAATCTTATTTAGTGTAAATTATCTTATGCATAGCAATAGAGCTCATAACTTCTTTCTGGTGATTCTGTCTTTATTTAGCTAATAAGGAATTAATAATGATGAGGAATTAATTCAGCTAATAAGGAATTAATTTAGCTAATAAGGAATTTCATCATATTCCATAATCAGTTGATTATGAGGTCCATAATACTAGAAGTGTTGCAATGTAGTTACCAATAAGACTGCAGGTGTAAATAATTAGGATACAAAGCGATTGAGCAGTTTGCATTACATTAATTTTAATATTTTAAGTTAAAGCCTGTAAATTTAGTTGAATTTAATTAAAGGAAAAGAGTACTCTTAAATAGTACATTTAAATAGTACTCTTAAATAGTACATCATGGAATAAAGAGAATGTCAAGGTTGAAAAGAGGAAAGAGAATATAATTAGCAATGTCAAAATTTTGATATTTCTTTCTCAAAAATATTTACATTTTCTTATTTATTTCATGGGTTGTAAGAGGGAAGCATGTATGTCCTTCTCTATTGATAAAGGTCAAAATACAATTTTATGGAGTCCATTGGCTCTTACCAGGTTCTTTGGATCACATTTTGGTCATCAGACTTGGTTGCAAGCACATTTGCCTGCTAAGCCATCTTGCTGATCAAAATTGGTATTTCTGAGAATTCAGATAACTAGCATGTTATTTACATACAATGGAGAGCTTATTAATTACCTAGATTTTTCTTGCTCTAACTTAATCTATCTCTGGAAAGAAGTTATGATAATTGGTAATTGATCATAAAGTTTGTGTAACTGATGTCTAAAAGGATTAGTAGAGTACGATATTTTGCCTTTTAATTGCACAGTTAGGGGGATATTTGATGAGAATATAAGAAATTCCAAAGTTACATATTAGGAATAACTGTTGATATTGAAACATGATTTATCTCTATTGATGAAAGAAATAAAAGAATAATTTGACAGTTTGAATAAACTGTGAGGTATAATTATTTCTGAAAACTTTTTTGGAAATTATGAATTTTAATTTGTTTCCTTTCTTCTCCAAAGTCTTATAGTGATAGTCACCATTTTGACCATATTTTTAGAGGGAAGAAAATTTGAAACTGTAAAGATCACAACAAATAATGACTACTTGATATTTTTCCCTTTTATGATTTTAATGATTGAAATATATTTATCTCATGAGGTTTCAAACAGTGTTGGTGTCACGATAATTCGTATATCTATATAGAATAACTTGAGAGTATATTAGGGCATTGTTTGATTTCCTACTATGTTAAAATTATATTATTAATCAAAATTTATTCTCAGATAATTTTTACAACAACTTCTAACAGTATATTTTCATAGCCTGTGTTTGGTCCCTAGACCCCAAAATGGAATGATACAACAAATTCACAAAAATTGTCCTCTGAACCCGAACACATGATATGGCATGTTCCTGACCCATTCATACATATATTCATTCACACACATATAACATATACATGGACATAAACAATAATAGAAAATAAAACTAAATTAAACAAATTTTAAAATATTTTTCACAAGAAGTTAACCATGAAAACAAAATTGAGGCAACCATTTAAAAATATTTTTGTTTAGCAAATTTCTCCAAATTATGACTTAACTAACAGAGTTTAAGAGAATATCTAGTTTAAAGAAATAATTTTCAGCACTTTCAAAAATACATGTTTCATTTTAAAGCAAAGAGAATTTTAAGGAAATTATTTAAAGTAAGAAAATATTTAATTTTCTAGTAACAGAGTGAAGAAGTTATTAACTGATTTTGTCAGAGGCAAATCGTTATAATGACATTCACATCTTATTTTCACATCCATTCAGCAAGATGAGTTCAAAACCCTCAAAGAGCATGTCATAGTATGAACTTGTCGTGAAGTGAGGAGAGAAGCCTCCACTGTACTTTCACAACATACAAAATTTCCTGAAAACAGTGAAAAACAAAATAAAGCAAAAAGAAGCAAGCGAACAATCAAACAACAAACAAAAAACCTAAAACCTAAAATTGGACTGTTTTTCCCCCTTGAAATCCTAGGAATCTGGAAAACTACTGGAAAGAATGTTTGTTGTCACTAAAATTATGAGAAAATATTACATTAACAAAAGGATCTGCTAATGTGTACTAAGCATCGAATTAAGATGAGAAAGAGGGATCGGATAGATGGTGCAGTGGTTAAGACCAGTACTGCTCTTACAGAGGACCAGAGTTCAGATCCCAGTTTCCATGCTGGGCTTTTCAAAATGACCTGGAATTCCTGCCTCAATGAATCTTATACCCTCTCATCTGAAACCCACAGCACATGTAGGTGCCTGCAAACACGTGTGTGCACATGACACACACACATATACATACACACAAACAGAGAAAGAAAGAAAAAGATGTAAAATTAAAAGGGAAATAAATCTTTAAAAAAAATAGAAGAAAGGAGAAAGAAATAGAATTATTAAAAACAGAAGAAGGACATATAGATATCTAATTATATTATAGTCAACGGATACACAACAAATGATCATTTGATGCTTCGCCTTATGAAAAATAAACATGATGTTTAGACTCCAAAATCAAGGATATAAAATAGCATCAAAGTTCAGATTTATATTTGTAGAATATGTCATAATAATAAATAATTATTATTCTAATTCTTGAGTGCCAGGTATTTGCCAGTGAATTAAAGGAGGAAATAGTAGAGAAACGGATGTTCCCAATAGGAAATGATTTGAGAAAATTACTGCCATCAGATTTTTTTAAAAATTACTTTAGATATATTTATGTTAAAATGACAATATGTCACAATTTTAATTTTAATAGAATAATGAGTTATTTCTACTAAACCAGTAAAAACTATGTACCATAAAGGCATACAAATATTAGAATCATAAGTGTATGATTTTATCTTTTTACAATTGTCTATGTCAGGTAATTCAACTGAATTCAATTCCCAGAGCCCAGTCAGGGTGTCTACCCAGCATGGCAGTGTTAAGCAATTTTTGAATGGAGAACTTAGGAAGTAATTTGAATAAATTAAAGCAATCATTGAGGGGATACTAGAAATGAATTGTGTGTGGAAAATGAACTCATTTTCAATGAGTTCAGGATGGGAAAAAAATTCCTGTTTCTAGATAAAAGCAAGAGAAAGAAAATAAAGCACCAAGAAAGTTAAATTACATTTTGCTATATACACAATTTCATACATGGTTTTTATTTCAAAAGTCCAAGATTATTTTTCTTTCCCTCTTACCCACCTTCCTTTTTTTCTATTGTTCCTTCATTTCTTTTCTTCTTTCTTTCTTCCAGCTAGAGTTTCATGTATCCCACAATGCCATCTAGCATGCAATGTAGTAAAGACTAGCATTGAACTTCTGGTGCTGGGGCTTCTATATAGCCAATTACAATACTCAAAGAAGTATACAATCATGCCTATCTCTCAAAGCTCCAAGTGCTTATTATCATCAATACCTAACTTCAAATTACATCAGATAAAATGGGAATGGTTTTATACTAGATATTCATTGGTATTTTCAATCTTACCACCACATTCTCAGGTACTAAATTCAGTTTTGTATAATCAGATACAATCAGAGGTTCCCATTGGTCTCTCATACATTAATTACTATCATACATACAGTATGGCTTACATTCAAATTTTTTACTCATTCATTTGTTCATTCCTGTCAAAATAATTTTTTATGCTTTGATTTATCGTCTCTCTATGATATTCAGTAAACTGGTTTGATAATGAGCATGTCTTAGATATTTGAAACTCATTTATCTACTTTATTTAGACAAAGAGAAAGATTGAGATGCAAATTCCTCTAAAAAGTACACACTGGATAAATGTAAGCTTATTGGATAAGAAAATGTAGGTCTATTGATACATTTTACATCTTATCACATTTTCTTTCCACTTCTTAGCTGTTATCCTAGTTAGATTGGAGTTTCTATCCTGTCCATAGCTGACTCCACATCCATCTTCCTTCATTCATTCTCTGTATAGGTATTACAGGGATGCCTTTATGTAGCACATATAATTTATCCCATATAACCAATGAATCATTGAGCACTGAAGAAGACCCAGAGCTTAGTAGCACATAGTGCCTGATCTCTAGGAAAATTAACTAATTAATTTTACAGCATTACCATGAAAAACACCAAGGGCTATGAAGTTTAGTATTTGGTAATATCATTATGAGTTGGTGTACAGAAGTACTACATTAGCTCAACTAGGGTAATGCCATCTTGTAGTTCTATGGATGTAGTCATTGGGTGAATATGTTATTACAACTTACTTACCTTAAGAAGCACCACTGTGTGAACTCTTTTTATCTTTTGTTCAACGAACCCTTTGGTTGGTTTGCACCCCACTTCCAGATTTAGGCTCTTGAATCCCTAGTAATGCCAATGCTCCATACTTCTTCAGTACGTAGATAGCAATATGTGTTTTATCTTTGAGCAAATTGCTTCTATGTCCCAAGTGGAGGAATACCAACCCAAGATATTAAATGCTAAACAAATAGTTGTGAAAGTAAAATGTTTTAAGGTGTCTGATTTGTTAAAATGTTACCTGGGAAAGAGCTGGGAGGTCGGGAGGAATCAGAGGAAGGGATTGAGATGTATTGTATGAGAGAAATTTTTAAAAGCTAAAATTATGGGCAAAAGAAAAAGATGCAACAGAAATCTGTTAGTGGTTCTATTTGAACACTTTCCTTGTTCACGTCATTTAGAAATTGATTCAAATAAAATGCTTCACAAACATATCCAATTAAACATTTTTATGCCTAAATTGTTAAGTAAAGTAACATGAATTTTACTGTATCAGCATTATTTTCTTAACTCATATGAAAAAAGAAAAAAAAAAACCCTTGGTCCCATTCATTTTAAACATTTTTTTTTCCCTGAACAGTTAGTTATATATCTCAAATCCTTGGAGACATAGAGTATTAGATCAGGCATATTTTTCTATTTGTCTCTGATGTTCTTTCTTTAAAATATAAAATATTATCATAATAAATCTGAAAACATCTCAAAAAAGCTTCATGAATGTATTTGTTACAGTAATATAGAGAAATTAGTACTGTTTAAAAATTCCATCCTGTATGAATTTTCTTTTTAAAGATTATTAGTGATTTAGCAACGCAGATCTATTTGCTTTTGAAGCAGATATTTTTATGCTTTTGAAGACATTGCATTTTAACTTCTGCAGCTTTTGTTATGATTTAGAGCTATATAGAGTTGTTTACTACCTGTTTTACTGATATAAATAGGAAAAAGTAATTGAGTCTGATTACACGGAAATTGGTTCGCCATTGTAGGTTTGAAAGCTTGTGATGAGTCAATTTTAGAATACCGTTATCCAGGAAAGTTAATAAGACTTAGAAGAATATTGGGTTTTAGGCCTTCAAAATATATATCAAATAGGACAAAAATGAAGTAATGAAACCCACAAATAACGCATGGGGAAAAAAGCTAATTATGGGAGTGGGAGTGGACAAAAGCAAAGCTGTAAGACAATTTTACAAATAGAAAATGAAGAACTTGAACTCAAATTTATTGGATTAACAAGTATTACAACTCTAAAAATGTCAAACAATGTGTGTCACCTTATGGCCTAAATGTTTTACCTTTCATTTACACAATACTTATAAAATGCCATCAAGTCTAACATGTGTGGGTGATTGTATAATGCTCAGGTGTGGAGTTCAGCTTTAGCTCTCCCAGACATATTAAAGGAAATAGAAATAGTTAGACCTATTAAACCTAGATCTCTGGAAGAGTCAAAGGTTTACAGGAACTTAATAGCTGCTGAAGAGAGAAAACATGAGTTTTCAGTTGTTTTTTTCCATCTCCTGCTTGCACAATAAAAATATAGGCACCAGACTCTACAGCTGTTCATTCACTGTTCCCCATTCTGACAGAGGTCAGTGGCCCTAACACATGCATTATGGTGCCTGTTTGTCATAATTGTTTGGAAACTACCTAAAGGAGTGTGGTTATTTACATGATCATCTATGTTTTTCCTAATTCAGTTCTCTGATCATAGATGTAGCATATATTGCTTGCTCTAAAGCCCAGAAGGACAAATTAATAACCTTTTTATGATTAGAGTGAGATAATAATAATAACCAATAATAATAATAATTATTATAATAATAATAATGCTGGTCTGTTGTTTAAACAAATAGACTGAGACTGAGAGATTATTTAATTGTAAACAAAGAACAAAAGGATAGTGGGATTGGGAAACTAACGTTAGAGGACCTAGTTATTAACTGAAGATGATTTTATAGGAGAAAAGGAACACTGCAATCGATAGAAAGCATACTTAATCAAGAAGTCATAGTGTTTATTAACTTACCTGGATAAAAATAAAGTCCCAAAACACCTGAAACAAATATTGGAGAGTACAAAGAATAGTAAGCAGCTCTACAATAATAGTTGAAGATTTCTTTATATGTCACAATTAAACATTCAAAATAAGTGACACCAATGAAACAACAATTCTGAGAATATCATGAACACATATATACAGCATGTCTACTAGCCTAGAAAGAATTGAGAAATTTCTTGTAACAGATAATTTCTTGGAAAGGAGAAATAAAATTTCCATAGACTTAAAAGAAAGTCAACCAACCAATAATCTAAAAATTCCCAAGCAATGGGAACAAAAACCAAAGTGGATTCACTGATGAACTCTAAAAAATAAAAAAGAATGAAGTTATTCCTCATTCACCCTATTGATGTAGAGGGATATTTAATTTTTTAATGCAGCAACATGGATGCTCTAGCAAAGGATCATACTGTAGTCTGTGTGAGATCACATCCAAGAGCCTATATAAAGGTATCACATTCAGAGGCCTGTGTGATCCAGATGAAATGCAGACAGAATGATAGTCAGACTAATCCTGTCCTCTGTTTGTGCTAATGCTAAGTGAAAGAGATTACTGTAGTTAAGGAAATATAGCCAGCCCTTTAATCCCAACCCAGAAGGCATGATAGCACATGCCTTTAATCGCCAAGACAGAAGAAAGTAGAAATAGAGGAAGAAGCAGAGACTGGAACTAGACCTCAGAAGGAGTCAATGTCAGACAAGAAGAGTGAGATGAGTCAAAGTGAAGAGCAGGCAAAGTGACAACTCAGAGGAAGAGTTAGCAGAGTGAGTCAGAATGAGGACACACCCAACTTTCACTATAGAAAAGCAGGCTCTTGGCTCAGAATCAGGAAGTCAGTTAGAGAATCAGTCGAATAAGACACAGAGGCAATTCAGCAGAAGGAGAGTGAGTTTGGGGGAAAGAATTAATTAACAGTGAGAATCAGCTTGAAGCTGAGCAGAGCAGTTCAGTCAGAGAAGTTGAGGGAGTAAGCAAGAGTCACCCAGAGTCAGAAAGGTTCAGTCAGAAACAGTCAACTGTAGAGGAATATTTAATCCTTTAGGGTAGAAAGAATACCTTTAATCTCAGTATTCAGAAGGGAGTGCTAGTACATGCCTTTAACCCCAGCACTTTGGAGACAGGAGCGGAGCTCAGAAGGAATCAGTGCCAGACAGGAAATGATTCTGAGATAAGTCAGAGTAGAGGGCCGGCAAAGTGATGAATTGGAGGAAGAGCTAGCAGAGTGAGTTAGAGTGAGGACATGCCAACTCTCAAGACAGAAAGGCAGGCTCTCACTCAGAGTCAGGCTGTATGAAGCAGGTAGTGAGAAGCAGACTGAAGTGGTATGAGGCAAGCAAGGAGAGGACAAGTCACAGACCACTGACCACAATGAAGTGTTCTGAAGGGGATAAGGCAAAAAATAGAGAGATTGACTGAGGCAGTCTGCGGCAGTGAGAACTCACAGACACAGAAGCAGTCTGAGGAGTCTAAGGTAGAGACACAGAGGCAGCTTGGCCAAAGAAATCAGTGTCAGACAGGAAGAATGAGCCAGTTTGAAGCTAAGCAGAGCAGTTCAGTCAGAGAAGTTGTGTGAGTGAGCCAGAGTCAGAAGAGTTCAGTCAGAAACAGTCAGCTTGAGAAGAGTTTGAGGCAGGACAGTGAATGAGTTGAGTTGATCAGTACAGCTCTGAGTTCAGAAGGAGTTAGTCATAGTGGCTCAGTCATCAGTAAGTCGTCTAGGCTTAAATGTTCTTGATTGTACAGAGGCTAAGACCTTCTAGGCAAAGGCCCTCTAGGTTTCGGGTAGCGACTTGAACTTTTTAGATTGTAAGTAGGCCTAAAAGTTCCAGGGCTAAAAGACTAGGACCAGGGATTAAATTAGACAAAGAATAAACTGCCCTTTGACCCTGAATAAACCTCTACAGTTAACCTGCTCAGAACATCAGTTTGAACCAGCAGCTTGGAGAACAGTTTGAGCCAGAAGAGAAAGTGAGTTGAATCAGCCAACCAGAAGAGCCAGTTAAGTTCAATACAGTTCTGAGTTCAGCAGAATCTAGTGAGAGTGAATCAGTCAGCAGTAAGTCTGAAGCTGAAGCCAGGTCAAGGCTAGCATCTTGAAGATTAGATTGTAAGGAGGATGAAGCTTTCAAAGTTTAGACTTAAGAGTATATTGTACAGAGGCTGAAACCCTCTAGGACTCGGGATTGAATTAGCAATGAATAAACTGCCTTTTGCCATGAGTCTATGCCTACATATTGTCCCATATTATTCAGAGAAAGGACTTATTAGAAAGATATAAAATTATACAGTGTATTTTATACCTTAAGCCAAAGTCTTGAGGAAACTAAGCAAATCAAAAGAGATAATTTTTGAGAATATAACATAGAATGACTATGGAGACATTATCCTAAGATTGCTATGGCAACTGAAGATGAGAAAAATCTACCAGTGCAATATACTAAAGTAATACACATGTAAAAACATAAAAAAGTATGCATGATTATCTTACTTGACTAAAAAAAGCCTTTTGGTAAATCTAACACATTTTCATATTAATGTGAGGCATATAATAACAGAGGGACCTTTCTTAACGTAAGGACAATTTATACATAACCCAGAGATTGCATAATACTCTTTATGAGAGTTTGAAAGATTTTTTTCCCCTAATAGCAGAAACAGGAGGATAGAGATGTCCATTTTTCTTATTTTTTTAAATAATATATTTTCTAACAATTTGAGTTTCATACAATGTATGTTGATAACACTCTCTTCACATCCCCCCTACACCCCACCTCCCACCCCCTGCTCCACTCTCCTACCCCTCTGCCCTTAAAACAGTAAGGGGAAAATAAGGAAATTAAGTTATGCTTGTGTGGCAGGATGGATGGAAGGCTTCACCATGATTTTTGGAGGCAGAAGTTTGCTCTGATTGTATACTTTGACCTAGCCCATACTAGCCCAAGATGAAGCATGATAGAGTTCAACCTGAAGTTGGACTTCACTGTCTAAACATGATCAGCACCTTGGTATATTGGAAGCATCAAGGCATCCCACAGGTTTCCCAACATCTCACAAAGACCATGGCCTCCCACAGGGACCCAGACATACTGCAGAGACCAAATATCCCACAGGCAATCATGGTTATCTGGTCATCCTACCACTATGACTACCCATGGGCATCAGGGCATCCAGCAAGTATCCAGACATCCAGCAGGCAACCAGATATCTTTAAGGCACACAGACACCACAAAGGCACCTTATCATCTGGCAGTCACCAGAGCCTCCTGCAGGCACCAAGGTCTTCTAGAGGCAACCAGATATCCTGCAAGCACCAGGTCTTCCTTCAGGAACGTGGACTCCCCACAGGCACAAGGACTTCTCCCAGGCTCCAAAGAATCCTGCAGGTGCCTGTGCATTATCCAGGCACTGCATTATGCAGGCCTCTCACAGGCACCAGGACTTCATTTGGACACCCAGGCATTTCACAGGATTCCAGACATCCATAGGTACCAATACTTCCTGCAGGCACCAGGACATTTCTCAGGCTCCAGTGAATCCAACAGACATCTGAGTATCACTGGGCCAACTGCAGACAACAACAGATTCACAGGCACCCAGCTATCCCACAGGTACCCGAAGAGATATTCATTTTTATTACTACCATTTTAAGTAATGGAAATTAGATAGAAAGGGAAATCCAAGGCACTCATACTACAGAAGAAGAAAATTTCTCTTCTTACAGATAACAAGATTTTATGTTTGTAGAGTAACATTTAATCTTTTAATCCAGCAGCATTGTTGTTCTAGCAAAGGGTTACATTGAAAGGCCTTACTGATAGACATCTGATCTCTGATACAGCAGCATGGCTACACTAGAAAGAATATTCGTACACACTTTTAATCTCAATGTAGCATGCACCTTTACACCTAATTCCGAAGTTATGGTGGCACATGCCTTTTGTCCCCAAGACAGAAGCAGAAAGTAGAAGCATAGTATGAAAGCAGAGACAGGAAGCAGAGCTCAGAAAGAGGTAGAAACAAACAAGAAGCAGTGAGAGTTCACAGTACTAAAATTAATATGGTTTAATTGCTCTGAAGGAAAAGTGCAAGTACTCTATTTTCTTTCCTTTTACTTTCTTGTTGGTATTCTAAGTAGAATAGAAGACAGTAGAAGCAGAGTGAAGTGAAATGGAAGCAGACAACAGAGCTCAGAGAGAAGCAAGAAAAAAACCAGAAGCAGAGATCTCAGAGACAAAATCAAGGTAGAAGCAGAGTTAATTCAGTCAGATACTTTGAGTTTAGTCAGCTCACAGACAGTTCAATTAAGAAGAAGAAGCCTAGAAGAGCAGAACCAGTCCAGAATAAAGAGAGAAGACAGAGAGTCAGAAACAGATGGTTTACGATATACAGTTCAGAGTTAGGAAGAGAACTAGTCAGAGCGAGCTCAGTCAGAAGTAAGTCTCAAAGGCAGAAACATTCTAGGCTTAGGTTTGAAGATTAAATTTTATGGAGACTGTAACCTTCTAGATCCAAGTTAGCATCTTGAAGATTAGATTATTTGGAAGCTAACGTCTCCAGGTCTAGACCTAAGATTGGATTGTGCAGATGCTGAAACCCTATAGGACCATGGATTGGATAGCAAAGAATAAACTGTCCTCTGCCATGGACTCAAAAGAATAATTAAATAAATCATCACATATTTCCACACCTCTATATTTATAAAATCTTTCAGAAGATAAACCAGAACTACAAGACCTAATGAAAGAAACTCTTGTCAAGTCATAAGAGACACAACCAATTCTTAGACTATCAACAAAACACTATTTAAAGATATTAAGGAAGAGATAGCAACCGGGATAACATTCATGGTCATTAATTAGAATTCCCGAATAATGGTAACCTGTTGTTAATATACATCACAGCCTCAAGTTTCTCATAATTGCTTAAAAATTACAACAAGAAGTCCTTTTTAGCAGTAAGTAAAAAGTCAAACATGAAATGAATGTTTAAGATATCCTATATACTTAAAACAATATTGATACAGATATTAAAGAAAAGAAAATGGTGTTCCTGCACTTTTTCTTCAGAGCTAATTAAGTCCTATTAATTGCAGTACTGTGGTATTCTCATAAGACAAGCATGAAGTCTAATGGAAAGTAGCAGAGATGCCAGAAATAATACATCAGTGCGAATCAATTCATATTTGGCAAGGATGCATGGTCCAGCCAAAGAGAAAGAGTATATGCTGACGGTGCTGGCTTGTCTACATTTACACAGCCAAAAAAAAAAAAAAAAACCCAAAATGGCTCTGTGCTTGACACCCTGCATAAAATTCCTTTATATTAAGTGGTAAAATTGTAAAGAAAAAACAAAACATCATTTCCTTGTGTTGGAGACTAAATTATTTAATTTAACACTAAGTCGACAAGCAATAATGGAGATGAAATACATTCTGATGTCATAATAATTAATTTTTTTCTTCTTCAAAGAATAATATTTAAAAAAATGTGGGGCTGGAACAAAAGCAAACCCTGGTAACCAAATTCAGTTACCATAACCCACATGGTAATGCACAAAAACTGTCTGCAAACTTTTTCTTTGACCTCAACATACAGGCAGCAGCATGCATACACACACCCTATACAAATAAAGGAATGCAATAAAAATTTTTGAAAAAAAGTATGGGGGAGTGTTTTACTCCATAATATGGGAGAAAATTTAAAAATCAAAAATCCAATAACAGATACATAACCAACATCTAAAACACAGACAAAAAACAAAAAAGATAAACTAATTTTAAAATAGAAAAAGAAATTGAGTGGACAATAACCAGTGAAGCTATCAAAGGTCCAATAAGAGCATGGAAGAGCAATCAACTCCATTAGACATTTAGGAAATGCAAGTCAAAGTAAATAGAAATTATATATATATATATATATATATATATATATATATATATATATATACACACACACACACACACACACACACAAAACACTATATAACATTTTGGTGAAAGACAGCATGTATGATGTAGAAATCCTAAGATTTCACAGTGTATCTCTTTTTTAACTATTCATTTTTGTCTCTTTACAATATAAAATCACCTAATAGAACAATTTTTCAAATGTAACCTGGTGATTGGGCATCTTGTGACTGTAACTTAGATCTATTTGAAAATTACAAATATGGAAAATTAATCCCACACATTACTTGGTGGAAAGTAAAGCAGTGTAGGTTTTGGTACAGGTAGGTAATGGGCATCAATGCAGCAGTTTATATTAAAATGATTAAAAAAGGAAAGAAGTGTCAAAATTAAAATTTTCAGATAATCTAATGACTCAACATCTAAAAATAAATGCAAAGAATTGAAAACTGTGAATCAAATGATACTTGGACATCAATGTACATTTTGACATAATTAAGAGTGGCCAAAGAGTGGAAAATATGTGTCCATAAAATAAATGGTTAAAATTGTAAAAATACACACATATATAATATTATATATATAATAAATATAATAATAATAAAATATAATATATTATATACATATAAGTAATCTTAAATATAAATATTTAAGCATATATATATATATATATATATATATATATATACACAGTTTTGACCATCTTTATTTATTTGTTCATATAACAATAAAGTTGCTATTTATGCTTCAATGTGAATTCCCTTACATTTCGATCACTGAAATAAGCTAGATACAAATGTACAAATATTGCATTAACTCACTCACATGAAATATGTATATTAGGCAAATTCACAGTGAGTAAAAGTTGGTGAATTCATCAGGGAATAAGGAGGGAGAAATTAGAATTACTGCTACATGAATAAAATGAGCATTTAAGATTGAAAACTTGCACAACATTGTGAGTGCAGCTAAGTTTGCTGACAGTCATTGAAATTTGTCAGAATGTCACCTATTGTGTTAAATAGGTTTTTTCCAATGAAAACCTTTTTAGAAAGTAGAGTGGATCACTTCCCTACCATCATACTCGCATGTGCATTAAGCTTTCCAATGATGGCTTTAACTGCACTTAATAGATTTTATGTCACTGATATAATCAATGTTTCCATATACTTTGAACACAGTATTTCATCACTAAATCTAAAAAGTTTTAGTATAAATATATTTTTGAAAGAAAGTGAAAAAAATATATTGTTGAATGAACTGAAAAGTAAGTAAAACACAAAAATGAAATTATCCAAGTATATAAGTATATTTGGCAAAAATAGATTTGAAAGCATTCTACATAAACAGCAAACATTTTCATAGTAAATTAAAAATAAAATCACTGTAAGATAGGATCTATCATTTGTAAAACCAAAATTAATAATTAAAATTGATTAAACCTTTATGTGCAATTCTTTCTGACCATTATATTTTATTAGTCTCACTCAGTTCTTCAGATTATGATTATTAAAATTTATAGATTTGTAATTTGAATGATAGCTTCCAGTTTGCCCAAAAACTCATAACTTCTGCTTCTACAGCACTCATAAGACTTTTTGTCTGAATTCCTGTTCATGTGCTTGCTATGTTTTATAAAATTCTGTGTCCAAGAATCTGTCTAAGAGCTCTGCAAACATTTACACCTGTAACATACACTTTAGTACAGAAATTAATTGCAAAATTTCTCAGAAGTGAAAAAGTAATAATGACTTCCATGTGTGCATACTAATTTTATGGTTGACATTTGCTGCCACTCATTAGATTTTTCACTTGCAATAGATTATAATGAAGTAAAATTATTGTCCCCAATTATCTTCAAATTATTTTGTCACCTTCATGTAGAACTTTGTGGATGATCATTTATCTCACTTAGTTTTACATTTATGTTGTCTTATGTATCATTATTAAATAGGAGTTTGGATCCACTGAGTTGGCTAACAGGGAGAAGGTGCCTGCCACCACCTCTGATGATCTGAGTTCAAACCCCAGGATACAAATGGTTAGAAGGAGAAAACTCACCCCTACAAGTAGTCCCCTCAACTCCACATGCATGCCATGGCATATGAATACTCATACAACACGCATACATATTTATGCACAAAGTAAATACATAAAACATATTCAAATTTAAACCTACATCCATGAATATCATTGCAAAAAACTGTACATTATTGCATACTGATACAATTTTTAATGTAAACATTATGATTGCTTCCTTAATGCTTGACTGAATACAAATATAAATGCAAGATTTTGTTTATTTTTAGAGATTCAGAGTAAGAAATTTAAATAAAATCATGATAGTTTCAAAAAAAAAAAAAAGAAAGAAAGAAAAGAAAAGTAGATGTCAGACCAGGCTGAAAACAGTAGTTGAGTATCACCACCAAGGGAAACAGAAATCAGAGCTTGTGGAGTAAGGGCACAAGTAGGGCCACCTCCAGATATGCCTTGAAGTACTGCGTCAGGCTGTGATCCAGAAACTCCATTGTCTGACATTTGCATGTTGGAGGCAAGAAGAAACTTCTTAGAAGAAATCTTTTGTGCCGGTGCCAATTATTTAGTGTATATACACTTCTTCAACATAATCATTTGTGCATACACACACACATACACACATCCGACATTTTCACAAGGTATCAAAGTTGTCAAACAACAACAACAACAAAATCAATCAAACAAAAAACCAGAGAATTAGCAAATTGTCAATGTTAGAAATCATCATCAAAAATTCAGCTCAAGCAAGTGACTTCCATACCTACAAGTGACCAGTCATACCTGCTGTATGTCTTGGAAGTGTGTGCAAGTGTTCTTGTCTAGTGTAGCAGCCTCCTGCTTTCAATTTAACTACCAGGATAGTCAAGGAATACAAATATAATCGTCCAGGCTTAAAATTATCTGAGTTCAAATAGTAAAAGAAATGCTACTTACAGTTAACTAAATTTAACATTTCATACTAAGAGCTAAGACAGTTTATGTGCATTTTCAAATTTTACCCAAATATTTATGATAATTTAGATGAAGAACAAAACTTCACTCAATGCTTCAGTCCAAGATAAGCTCTAAAAAAGCTAAGATTGGCCACTAAGTATGGTTTTATATACATTTATAAGTATCAAAGACCTCACTCTTTTTTTTTAAACATATTCTGGTGTTAAAGTAGATGTTTATTCTTTTTTATTTTTCTCTGAAATTTTAATTGGAAGAAAGGACCCTGACCATGACATAAAGGCTTTACCAAGTTGTCAAATTGTCTTATTCCCTCAGTTCTCAAGGAAAGACAAGGACAATCTACACAATCAGTAATTTTTCAGTTCTGCTAATTTTTTGATTGCCCATGAGAATAGAATTCCTCAACTCTTTGCATCTTACGCAAAACATGCAGCTGTTGCAAGTTAGTTCCAATAGTTGTGCTCCCTCTTTTAGACATAGATACACCCTAAAGAAAAGTAAGGTCTATTTTTATTAAGCAATTTGGAATTCTTTAAGATTTCACGTTCTAGGTATAAAAGAATTTATTATTAAAACATTATTTCTTATAAAAATAACACAACCATTTAGGCCTGAAACAAATGGTATTTCCAAAAATAAGGCAATGTGCAAATTGTGTCATAATAAAACATTTATTTGTTAAAGTGATATAGATTATTCAAGATTCTACAGTCTGTTAAATCATGGATGTCAATGTAAGATGGATTGATACAGAACTTGATGCCAGTGAAGGCTTTTTTCTCTTTCCTTTCTTAAAAAAAATATTTGTAGATCAAAAGAAAAAAATTTGGTTTTAAAAGGGGATGAACCATGGTGTGAGAGAGCCAGTTCCACTGTATCAGCAACATCGCTTTGGCTCCCATGAACAATTCCTTCTTGGACAGCAGTTCAACAATCCATTGTTGTGAACTGAAACATTTTCAAATTTTATCCAGTAAAAATACCAGGGGCGACTGTTTTCAGGAGAGAGAGAAGCAGTGCTCTTCATATCGACTCCAGCCTCTGCAATCAAAGAAAGGAAAAGAAGAAAACACAAAACCAGTAAGATCATGGTGCAGAATTGTAAAGCTGCTGAGCTGCAAAACCCAGGCAGAAGACTCCTGACACAAAGTACAGGACAAATTCCTGAATAGTACACAGATACCTACATTAGCATGGAAAATAGATACTCTACGATCATTTAAAAGTTAGCAAATATGTAATAAAACAAAAAAGAAAGAAAAAGAAACTTCCATTTCACAAGCAAATCTAAGTGCATAAAACCTCCATACTTATGTCAGTCAAACCTAAATTGTAGACTAGCTTTCCTCTTACTTCACTTTTCCAATAACTTCTAGTTAAATCAGAAGATTGTATCCATTGATCCAAGCCATTTGTTATAACATAAATAACGTATTTTGCTGCTCTGCAAAATATAGGCATCTTCAATCAGATTTGTTCAACATTTCTAAAACCCTAGGTTTTATATTTTGCTGTTTTATATCATTAAAATTTCATAAAATTTAGTTGTGCCCTTAAAGATAATGAATAATATTTTTCATTTTCACTAATTAGTCCTTCCCTCACAAAGCAAATACAATAAGCATGAATAGGCATAATTCATGAGGAAAACATGAATCTGAAACAAAACTATATAAAAATCAGTTGGTTTCTAAAAATATTTAAATAACAAACATTGAGTATATTTTCTCAAGTATAGATACAAACTTCTCATGGATTTAGGATATTTCTGTAAATTCCAATTTTTACAAAGAAAGAGAGGGAAGTGATATAACTCAGCAAGTCAAGATGCTATCCAACAAGATTGGTGAATTGAATTATTCCTAGGAATCCACATGAACAAGGAGACTGACCCCTGCAAATTGTCATCTGACCTCCACAGAAATATCTTGGCTCATGAACATGTACAAACACAAACACATATATACGAACGCACACACACACACACACGCACCACACACACCACACACACATAAATAACAATTTTCTTTTTAAGGAAAAGAAGGGAAATGTTAAGAGAATATGTGTTCTCAAGTATGTAGAGTATAATGAATTTTTTCATCCCATAAAAGTTAATATTTAGTTGCCTAGTCTAGCCTTGATATAAGAAGTAGTGGCAGCCTTGTTCCATCTTGTTAAGCCCTGATTAAGCGGTGACCCTAGGAGGACTGTTCTTTTTGGGGGAGAACTGTGAGGGGAGAGTAGTTGGAGGGTGTGGTTGGGGATAGTTCTGAGGGAGAAGGGAAATGGGTGGAGCTGGGAGGAGTGGAAAGAGGAGATTAGGGGATCAGGATGTATTGTAGGAGAGAAGAAAAAAAAGGTAATTTTGAGTTTCTACCTAATTTATAAGTACTTCTTTGACCAGATTATCTCTAGTTCCATTTGTCATTTACAGAAGGCTAGGCAGTCATTAAATTATCTGATAAAGACTTATGTGCTTATTAGTTCTCATTCTGTTTCTCTCTCTCTTCTCTTAAACCACTCTTTGCTAGTTAAGATTTAGCAGTTATCAGAGCCACCATTCCCCTATGGATTGGTTTTATTTTATATTTACCTGATCTGTAATGTAAACTCTATATCAATCAGCATGCATATAGAGGTCAGATTTTAGTATTTTCAACCCAGTCTATATGTGTATGAATACTACTTGCTAACTGTTACAACTTTGTAGAAATT
The DNA here is from genome assembly GCA_026225945.1 of Cricetomys ansorgei. Classification (NCBI taxonomy): domain Eukaryota; kingdom Metazoa; phylum Chordata; class Mammalia; order Rodentia; family Nesomyidae; genus Cricetomys; species Cricetomys ansorgei. Next base: position 18,734,420 of record JAMJFZ010001131.1, on the reverse strand, counting down.
CTTATGTCCGAGGACTAGAGAGATAGTTCAGTGGTTAAGAGCAGTTGTGATTTTGTAGACCAGAATTCAGTTCCCTGAACCATTCTCATGGTGGTTCACAATGGCCAAAAACTCCAGTTCTAGTGGATCCCATACACTCTTCCGGCCTTTGTAGACCAGACATTCACACTGTGCACATAAGTATGAGCAGGCACTCATACTTACACAAAAACTAATTAATTTTAAAAACAAAACAAAATAAACAAGCAAAAAACAATTCTAGTATCTGGTAGTATCTCTCGTAATTTCTGTTTTTTCTTTCTCTTTTGTTATTTTCTTCTATTTCTACTTCCTCCTTAATTTTGCTCAGATACTATCAAATCAAGTTTTAATTTTGTGTTAGTAAAATAACTTTAGAATGAGGATTTAAATTTTATTGCATCCCCAGTGGAATTTTTGTTGGGTTTACATGAAATACAGATGAATCTTGAATCCCATTTCTGTGAATATGGTTTCATAACAGGATAATTATAGTCTGAATAATGATATTCCTGATGTAGAATTCATGTTCTGCTCTATCTTGGGATAAGTGTCCAAGAAAAAATAACTTATTTATATATCTTATCAAAATATCTTAATAAGAGTTTATATATCTTACTCCATTCACAGAATGCATTGTTTATAGTGATGTTTTCATTTTATTAATCTGTGCAATTTTAATTATGTTCATTCTTTAGCATATAATTTTGATGTTTTCTAGTATTTATCTAATTGTCAGTTAAATAATAATCTCATAATTTTAGGTCTTCTTTTTATTTCAAATATACAAGTAAGATTATTTGTTGGTTCCCATCCATTTTTCATTTTTGTATACTATGATATCTGCTATATCATTTGTTACATTTGCTCTGTTCTAAATATTTTTCCAGTATCAATCATACTATTTACTCAACAGTTTTTTTAAGAGTATTAAGTGCATATTTCAAAAAAAGTTAATTTTAAAAGGTTCTATTTAAGGGTTCTAAAATATACAGCCCAAGTATGATATATATGTTTTCATTTACTGAATATCCTATAATAAAATGATAAAATATATTGAGATAATTTTATGTGGTAAGGTTATTAATGTTGTTTTGATGATTGCAATAAAGATAAAAAGCTATATGTATCTCCTTTAAGAGTTTATTTCATGTTGCATTGTTTAAACTCACAGCAGCTACAGATAATACCTGCATGAGGCCCAGCCAAGACCAGGTCAATCACCATTCTATCATGGATTGTGGGGACAGCCATGAGGCCCCACCCTTCCCCAAGAAGCAATTGGTGGCTAATGATTTCCTGTGGGGAGGCATTTTATTGTTTTCTTCAGTGTTTTAGCAGCTAAAAACTTGTCTCTACTTCAGTAAATAAACCCCTTCTTATATTCATGTAAGCAAGTCTAATCAAGCTCATGTATATGGTCATATATTTAAAATCCATGCATAGAAACTTGTAAGCATATTGCAGTTTTATGCCAAGGAGAAAATCCACTTCAGTCTCAGGTACTCAAAAAATATATATCTTAAATATTTGTCAACTGTGTAATTTTTAAGCATCTCCTAAATTTATGAAGACTGAGACTCTATACTGAAGTATAAATATGTTATCCTGATTTGGTACAATACTTAAATAAATAAGTCTAAAACGATGTATTCAATAACAAAAGATAGTTTAAGGACCAAATGATACCCTACATATGAAATGATAATTAAACTTTCTGAGAATCTACCTAAGTTCAGATACTACTGTGATATACATTTCACCTACTGTCTATTTGATTAACCTATGCTAAAGCCCTTTAAAATATGTTATATCTATCACTTATAGTATCTCAGATTCATAGCATAGTTCATATTGGTACAACCAAAAAAACTCCTTGTTTCTGTTCATATTTTAGTAATATATCTCCTTTTATATAAAAAAATAAGATGCAATTATACCAAATTTCAAGTTAAATAAATTTAATAAAGGTAAGTTTCCAATATGCCAAGAAGAAAAATAGATTGTCAACTGACTAAAATAATTAAATTTCTGGAGTCAGGAAATTTAACTCAGAAATGATGTAACACAGATCACTTAGGGAGAGTTACTCTTCTTAACAATGTAAACATGTAAAGAGGACACGCCATCTACTCCAGGAGAGAGGAAATTTCACTGAGTTGTACCAAAATTCTATGAAAGTGTCATTATTCAGAGTGCTATTAAATGGTAAGAAAAATTCTTTGCAGTACATATATGCCCTCTAAGCAAAGGAGATGATTCTTAAAAGTAATATGTAGGCGTTAGAACTCTCTATTTTTTTATTCATTCAGAAAAATGATGAAATATTTCCAAATTGTATGATTGTAGCTCATGATAAAATAAGCTAAGTATTGTTTACATGTGCAGTACGTGATTATTCTACTATGCAAATTACAAAATACAAACAAGCAAACAAAAGACAACCAAGCACACACACACACACACACACACACACACACACAAACACAAACACACACACACATACACTTTAAGAGAATTTACATAGGAAACAAAAGCTCTTTAGTGTTTGAACTTTGTACTGTTTCTTCCCACTTAGTGAAACAGCTGAATGCAAGTAAAATATCCCTTATATGAAATGCATAGGACAAACAGTCAAATGTTAAAATCTGGATATTCTTCATTTCTTAGTGTAGTTTGGTTACGACTAAGGATAGTTGCACATTTAATCATCAAACTCGTTTATATTTCAAATACTTTATACAGAAAACCTGAAGAAATTAATAGTTTCTTTACAATAACTGCACTTTCATGACAGAGTCGACTAGTAGAGAACTTATATCAAAATCTACAGTTCAAAACCTTATTTGGATATTAAAGTAAAATAAAGTAGGTCAAGTTTAATTAAAAATAAAACAATTATTTTATGGCTTCTATAACTAGTACAGACTATGCCACACTTTTTGTGAATGCATGCACACAGAAATGCAGAGAAAGCCTACATATTTTATGGTTTTGGGTACTCAAGTTCTTCTTTACCCTGTCACTCACAGTTTTTCTGTATCAATATACTCCAGTCCTCTCAGTGCCGTATACACTGCTCCTTTCTTACATGTTAGCATAAGCCACCTTTGGTTTTACTAGGCTACTTTTAAGGATACAAATCTTTACTAATTATCCCATTTTCCCCAGTTATCATCACAAAACTTACGAAGGACTCCACTCCCTTTTGTCCTTGAGTCATCTTTGTGTAATTATATCCTTATAATCTTATCACACAATAATTTTATGTAAGTCATTTAACTATTTTAGGCATCCTGTATTTGTAGATTCACGAGGGTCCTTAAAAGACAAAAACAGGATAGGGCATTTTGTGGAATAAAATTCTGTTTCAAACACTGTGTGATTAAAATTCCTCTTGACAGATGTCTCTGTGTGGAAGCTACAAACAGTCTCTTGCTGTGAATCTGTGCTCAGAGGCTAATGCTTGCTCTTCATACACACAATAGGGCACTCATAGTCTAAAAGGGCCATGAGATAGAGTAAGGCTCACAGCTAGGCTGGGAAAGGCATTGTCCTTGATCCTGTTGACCACTGTGGAAACAGCAGGTCTAAAATAGCCAGAATGTTATATGTTACAAAAATACTTACAGTGAGGTCATTCAGCAACTTTAAATCTTAAAAGTTAAATGGAATGAGAACTGGATAATGAGTGAATGAGATTTTGACACTGATTAGATAAACATTTTACTTTTCTGAAGATGGATTTTCTTGGTAATTATTATAGAAAAGACAGAATAGAGAAAATGCAAACAACACATCTCTATGATATCAAGGTGTTATTTTAATTTCCTAAGAATATTAAAGAAAAATTCATCATCAAGTAATTTACAGACTAACATATTCCATCCTTTCCCCCTCACTCAAATGCAAAACATACTCCCACATAGAAATTTCCTAGTGAAAAACAGAACTACAAAATATTCTGGATTGCTATAATTTGTATACTAGTGGAGATAGTGACTGACATTACATTTTGTTTTAATGACATGTTCAAATTTTCTATAAAGAACACTAACTTCTGTGTGATGAAAAGTCATTGTTAATAACTTTATGAATTTGTCAAATTGACAAAGTTTTATTTTCTGTAGCAGTACAAAGAATCTCCAAAGCAAGAACAAAGACTACCTTCTAAATTCCACTTCTAACAGTGAAACAAAACAGTCCCGATGATGTGCAATCTGCTTGTGTTTGGAAACTTACACTTGGCAACTTTAATACGTCATGGGCATTCAATCTTCTGCTTCTATCTGCAACATCACTTTGAAATGTTTCTGATGTAGCTAATCTGTCCCTGATCTGTACCTAATCCCGTATTTAATCTATTTTAATGTTCCAGTCACTCCAACAACAAACGAACTCTTAGAAGTGAGAGAAAGGCGGGAAGAAAAATAGAGAAAGGGAGAGAATGCATAAGAAAGGAGCAGAGACTAGGGCAAAGGGAAGCTAGACAAGGAGAACGCACGGAATGATAGAGCCAGAGAAGGAAGGGGCAGCATATTGAGCAGCAGAAATTAAAAGGAAAGAGAGAAATGATGTGGAGAGGCAAGGCGCCCTCTGCAGCCCTCTTCAGCTGTTAACACTCGAACTTCTTGGTTTCTGCGGAGCCTTAGGTTAAGACATTCAAGAATGGGATCAGTGAAGAAAGGATACATTAAAATGTTTGCTCTGGTTTAGGGATCGAATTTACTAGAAAAACTATGACACGTTGAGCAAATTATTTTTTAATGTATATAACGTTGTAAGGGGAAAAGACTTTTTACAGTGAATGCAAACTTTTTTTTTTCAATTTAAAAAAACTGATTTCCCCCTATTCCAAACCTCAAGCAAATGGCTGACACTTCCAGCTGTTTGAACAGATTGCTTCAGTGCGTCTCCACTCTGTAAACAGACTTTCTGATCCAATTAAAGGCAGGAATCAAATTGTCATTTGAAATAAAAAAAAAAAAGCAAAAACAAAACGAAGAGTAGTTGGTGGCAAAATTAATGCTGAAATAAGACACGAGCAGCTCACTGTTTCACTGTAAAATGGCTTCATTCATCTTACATATCAGTGAAAAACTTCATCCTTTTCAGCAAGGAAAATTATCATCTCAACCCTAAGTAGGACATGGATGTCTAGAAAAATTGGGTATAGCCTACTAAGAAGGGTGTCAGGCATGGAGCATTATAGCCATACAAAGATATCTGTGTACAGAACTAGTTTCAAAAGAGATTTAAATCAGGAATGACTGCAAAAGTTGCTCCAGGTTCACAATAACAGCAGAATTAATGTTACCTTTCACCCAAACAACATTAGGTTCATCAGTAGATTCAGACACATTTTGAAAATTTCCTCAATCCAATTCAGTCTATTTTACTAAGTACTCTATTAATAGGCAATCTCAAAACTAAGTACTAGCATATCAAAAATTAGAAATTTCATGTACACAATAGTAAATACCTCTGGTTTTTAAAGTAAATAACAGTAAATAAGCATCTCACCTGTGTTTCCTTGACATTCTGGTCAACATTAGTCAGCAAAGCATCTGGGAATGAGATTTTCAATGTCATGAACAGTTCTTTATTTGTTTTCTTTCTTAAGATCAGGTCTTAAAACCCTGATCACTTTATTTTTGCTGAGCTGAACAATAACTTGCATAATAACTAGCTTTTCTATTTTATAATTTTCTGTAGTTATATCATATATTAATACTATAAGTCAAATTGTTATATATATATATATATATATATGTGTGTGTGTGTGTGTGTGTGTGTGTCCTAATGTCAGATGGTGTACTCCTTTTGTAATTCAGTTAGACAGTTTTGTTTCTATTTCTGTTTATGCTAGAATTAACAGTTCAACTGAGACCTGTCTAGGAAAAACATAGAAACCACAGAGCTCAAAGTAAGAAAAAGAACTCATCCATACTTACCACATTGATACAAAAACAATTTTTATCATTAATTAAAAATAGATACTACATGAATATCCATCCATATATACCATGTGCCTGTAAATATTAAATGTCATGACACAACCCTTATACGACAGATTCCATTTCTTTGAAGAATATTATCATATGAAAGTACTATTAATTATCTGGAAATGAAAAGGGCTAAGGGTCCATAAGGATAGTTGTCAGATTTTATAAAATATACTAGAAAAAGGTGAAATAATTTCTTTTTATATGTAAACTCATAGAATACAAATATTTATTTGAATTTACAGTAACACCTGAAGATTAGGATTTTCATGAATCTTCATGAAAAAATGATTAGGGTATTTGATCATGGTAAAGTCAAAATGTATTTCATAATTCCTTTAATTCATACAAATATTCAAATATTCATTTACTTGGAATGATATAGAGCAGAATCACATCAACTGCATGTGTCAAGTATCAAATGAAATAATATGCGTAACCATCAGGTTCTTAGTCTAGATCAGGTTCTTAGATTTCTCTGGAACATATTAGAAAGATTTTTGTTTGTTTTGTATATGTGTGTATATATATACATATATATACATATATATCATCTACCAGTTTGAGAAGAAATATGAAATTATGTTATACAGATGGACATAATTTGAAAGATCAAATGACAAATATGTATTAGAAACTGTGCATTTGACTATTGTCTTAAAATGGTAGCTATAGTTTGGGAACATTTCTTTGATAGTCAATCCTTTGAAATAGAATTATGTTTAAGTAATTGCAAAGTTATTATTTACACTGTGTGAAAAATACTTTAGCTAACTTCTTGTCAAATTCAGTGTATGCACAGAAGCATGTCTGTATATAAGTAGGCACGTATAAATACACAATGTACGTATTTATTCAATATTAACTTTGGCTTTTTAATATTGATTTTGAAATAGCTGAACAGAGCCAGAACAATTACTCACTGATTCCTTTGTTATAATGACAAGTGGTAAATTTTAATAAAAGTTTCAAATGCATTTATATTATCACTATGAGAGAATTTAATTCTTAAACACGCTTCCAGTTACAAACTGTTAATTTCTCTCCCACTTGTGATGATACTATAGTGATAGGATACCTGAATCACAGGAACACAGAAATAATAGTTTTATTTTGTTTAGACTTTTGTTTTGTTCAAAGCAGTCTTTTCCTCTGTGAAACAATAAAAAAAAAATACAAATCGCATGGTACTTATATCATGGCTGAGTGAGCTACCTTGTTTTCTTTTTTTAGTATTGCTTCTAGAACTGAGGAATTTGAAGGCTGAACTTTGAAAATGGTATAAAAATATTGTTGAATTTGATTAGTTTTCATGCTTTATGCATTTTGTGTATATTTGCTTCATGCATTTTGATGACATGTTTCTTTCTTCAAAATTTTTATTTCTTTGTTTTATGTGTATATGTGTGCATCTGAGTGTATGGATGTATACCATACAAATGTAGGCCACTGAATAAGTTAGAGAGGACATTAAGGCCACCATAACTGGAGTTACAGAAGGTTGTAGAAAAACCACATGAGTAGTAAGTCTCATGAACTCATGTCCTTTACAAGAAGAATCAGTGCACTTAAGCATTGAGTTGTCTCTCCAGGTTTGTAATTTCCTGTTTCAGACCCATAAGATACATTCAATGCCATTTCTCACTTGCACTGAAAGGTATGTCATTATTGTTATTGTTGTTATTATTATTTATACTATTGCTATTAGTAGTAGTAGTGTTACTGCGTTAGTATTATTAGCAACCTAAGAAGAAAAGTATGGTTTATTCTCACCCAACCCACAGATTTACTGAATTCTTTACCCCAAGCATTTCTCAGGCTCACACAAAAGCATGTAATGCTAAAGGCTGGTCTTATGACAAAAATTAATGTGAAGAAAGGAAAGCACAATCTTCACTCCATACGGCCTGAATGACTTATGGTAAGTTTCAACTATAAGTGAGCCACTCCAAGAAACAAACAAGTATTTGCTGTCTTCTTTGAAAAAAGTAAAGTTTACATTTACAAGACTATCATAGTATATTTTATTTATAGAATGTTTAAGTGTTAGCATTTTAGGGAAAGTTTTCTTAAGTTTATACCCAAACATTAGCAAAGAAGGAAGATTAAAATTTAGAAACAATGTGAAGATTAATTGATAAGACTTTTCTGATTACTTGTTTTAATTTCATTTCAGCAGTGAAAGCAAATAAAATTACTAAAATTAAATTAAGAACAAGCACTTTATGAATGCTAAAAACTGAAGAGAAAGTATTTCATAAAAAGGGGGAAATGGACAGGATTAAAATTTTGAAAATGAACTATTTTGAAGAAAATAAAATATTTTACTAAACACATTTCTGCACCACTTGATGACACAAAATGTTTCAAAGTTATATTCTATTAACATTATCAAACTAAATCTTAGAAGTATGTAAAATTAATTGGTTGAATGCAGTAGCTAGTGAGACCTTTCTTGGCTTCTTCAACTGTTTCAAGAAAGTCTATAGGAAATAAACTGGACAGTGCCATGAGCACTGATTCCCACATATAATGTAAAGGTTGTTTTAAAACAAATTATTTGTGTAGTAATCAACTTGGAGGACCCAAATAGCACTCATCAAACCAAACTCCTATTTATTAGACAACTGAGGAAACATTAAAAGCTTTATTTCCTTTCCATGACACCAGTTAAATTATAGTTTGGTATTTCTAAATCAGAAGACAATTGTTCAAAATGAACAAAAACTGATTAGGGATAGATCCATAATGCTTTATATAAACATTCAGAATAAACACTTTAAAAATACTCTAATAACTAAGAGAGCATATGTTTATTTTTGCATGTAACAAACTGATATTATGTGGCTAAAATGATAGTTAAATGATTAAGAACAAGGAAATAAAAATAATATATCTATTATGTCTATAGTCAGATACAGAAAAAAAGAAATGGTATGTTCAGACTGCATGTATAATGCAGGTTATATAGAGAATATACTACACGGCAAAATGAAAAACAAAGAGAACACAACATCTCTCATTGCCATGGTAACATAATTTCTGGACCACAATCATCATGATGCTAATTAGTCAAAACTGTTATTAATGGTAATGAAAATACCTCCATCCCTAGAACCACTCATGTATTTATCTATCCATTTACTCATTCCACCATCTAAGTACCTATTCTGTATCAGACATTATAATAAATGACATTAATTATCTCCATACACAAAACTGCCATTCTATAAATGCACATGAACACCAGATGACTTTCTTGATAAGCCAGCCTTTTGTTGATCTCTCAAAACAAGCTTTTTCAAAGACAGAAACACAGGTTTGAATATTTAGGTTTAGAGACAAGTGTTCATGGTAAATATACTCTGAAAATTCTTGTGCAAATATTTAAAAAATATTAACTATTTCAATGACTTTAGTCAAAATAAAATTCATCTGTGTCAATGTCACTGAGTTTTAAATGACTATGAGAAATGAAATGCTCCTAAGCAAGGAGTTAGTAAAAGCATGAGCAGGATAATCATTTCTAAAAGCAGAGCAATAATAAAATATGAGTTTCAAGTATTTATAGTAGGCATCCAGTGTTGCCTATTCTGTATGATTTTAAGGTCTTCTTGTTCTCCAGAAAGCATCTCATTATAAAGTCTAGGAAACTTTTGCCCATTCAAGAGTTTAGTTTGATGGTGGCAAACCTCAGAATGGGAAGATTAACATGCTGTTGTCATCCAGTACTTATTAGAAGTAATCAGTGTGAATTGAAAATACATGGCTGTAAATAGACATTGTTACTGTAGAATTGTTGAAAGTACACTTTCCCTTGAGAGGTGTTTTGCTTTCATGACATAATACAAACAGGGGACCTTATGTCTTCTCCAAGAGCTATTTACAGAAATGATGAAGAAGGTTAGACTTTGCTTAATGAAAATCAAATTCTCAGAAATGAAGCAAGGAAGAGATGGAATTTAAGAAGCATAAGTAAGCTCACTGAGCAATATTGAAAAATAAAAATTCTCTAGTCGTCTACAATTGCTTCAGTCTGAATTACCATTTAATAGCATGAAGAGAAAATATATACTTCCAAATTAAAATCAATTGATTTTTTGGTATGTTCACAGAGGCAAAAATAAAGCTAATGGTTTGACAGTCTGACATTTAGCTTTAAATAGTATTTGAGTAATATGAGTTAGTATACTATAATTTTTGAGTCAGATGTGGTGGCAAAAATCTGTAATCCTGCCATGTGGGCAGTGGAACCAATAGTATAGAGGGACTTTCCATGTTATCTTTAACTGTACAGTGGGTTTGTGATCAGCTTAGAAGACACGAGACTCTGTGTTATATGAAAAAACAAACAAATAACAACAACAGCAAAACCCAAACCAAAATCCAATCCAACAGCATCAAATTTTTGTGTTAAGCTCACTCCCTGTGATTTCTGATCATATATAAAGTACCCACTTACTGTAGTATGGCTAAAATGTTAGGTTAGATGCCAAGTGAAGAGTCCAAATTTTTATATGAGACAGAGCCTCACAACAAAATGAAAGCAAAATTAGAAGAAAAAAATAAAACCATGCAAATAACTTAAACATCTCTGTAGGGATATTTATCTATGGATTATTACTTAAATGAATCTCCAAGAATGTTTCATCAAAGAAACATATGACTACTTATATAATCTTTAAAATAATGTAGGCCCATTATTCAATTATTTATCATTACCTCTACCAATCTTTGGTTAAACAATGCATATACTTTAAGAGACAAACATTCAGGAGCAGAATTATAACAAAGAATAGAAAAAAAAATCACTCTGTGGCAAATAAGCAATGATTTTCTACCATTTGTTAATGTGATGAGTCCTCTTCTGGTAGTTCTTATTTCCCTTGGTGGTAAAAACAAGCACCCGCTTCTAAAAGCAGGCATATATTTTTGTCTGATTCTTTAACTTGTATTATCAAAATATAAAACACATTCACTGAATAGCTGTGTGCGAAATAAATGTGATCACCTTTATATTTCTATGGATTAGCATATATGATAATTGTGAAATGAATTTCATTTTATTTGCTTTTCCATTGGAAAGAAAATTGGTTTAAGAAAGAGAAGTATCTTAGAACAATTTTAGCACCTGAATTTTAGCACCAAGACTGTGGTTTAGAAGTTTGCTTACTTTAGCATTTCTCCAAATGCTTAATTTGAATAATAAATTTAAATATTGAGTTGCTCTTTACAACCAAATTGCCATTGGACACAATACAGTGCTTTCATTGAAAAATATCAAATATAATTATACAGAAACCTCTCTTTATATTACAAGAAATCATTTATATATCAATTTGAATATTCAAGTATTTTATTGTGATGTAAACATTTACTGTGTGATATACCCTCTTTTGCTAAAAATATAAGTAAATAAATAAACAACAACAAAAATAAATAACAAGAAATCTAATTTTTATGCAAGATATTTCCTATGATAACCTTTTACATAAAAAAATTATTTATTTTGTATGGATGTTGATGGAGTGGGGAGCTAGTACGACTGTCAGAGGACCACTCATGGAAGTTGGTCGTCTCCTTCCCAGATTGGGTCTCATTCTCTAAGTGGTCAGACTTGGCAGGCTTGCTGCCTCTACAGGCAGAGATATCTCTTGGCCCTGAGATCACTTTTTTAAAAAATATTTATGATTTTCTGTCACAGGGCCTGGATGTTAGTCCTTGGGTAGGAGAAGGCACTGCTACTTTTCCCTGCTGTACCCACTTTGGCCATTTTCTTTATGTAACCTTCATACATGTATATGGAGGTTCTATATTTCCTATCTCTTCTTTAAAAGGTTTATAAAAAAAAAAGTCCAAGTATCAGAGAGAATAATTCCAAATTTCAATTTCCTCTGTGAATTTGTGCTGTTTTTTTTTCCCCCTCCAAAAGAAATAATAGATTGCACAAAGTTTTCACATTTGAAATAGTCACTTTTCGACTACAACCATCAGAAATGGAGGGCTGAGGACACATCCCATTTATAGATATGCTTCTCTTAGGACACTGCTCACATTGATTCAGTGAATTACCCCAGCGATAATATTCCTTTAATCCTCTGTTGAGAGAGGACCGGTGCCAGGCTCAGACTCTCTCAGCAGGCATAGTGAGAAACTTACTTGGCTTGGTATGTGCTCTTTGAGATGTGGGCCCCTCTGTGACAGAATCAGGAGGGCAGCTAGCTAACTGCAAGGCAGTTGAGTTGTTCCTGTTAGTGTTTTGGGACTCAACGTTTGTGACAGCTTCACTCTGCGGCTCGGCACTTGGCTTCATGCCAGTCTTTCGTTTCTGCTTTTGAGACACAGACGCACTTGAAGTCCAGGTAGGAGGCAAAGCAGAGGTAGTGGTAGAAGAGTCCTGACTCGAACATGTTTCTGAAGATTGAATCACATTGTCACTGGCAACTTTACAGCACTGGGCATTCTCTTCATGGCCCACGGCTTGTTTGGACATGGACTGGGGCAGCGTGACACTGCAGCCTTGCATCTGAGCCCCATTAGTTTGAGAATAAACGTTGCTAACCTTGGTGACCTTGTGTTGCCCATTATTGTTACAGACCTTATACCGGATCATTAGAATGATGATGAAAACCAACACAGATGCGACAATTATTCCACCAATGATAATAATCATGGTGCCACCCAAAAACTGGGACTGCATAAAGTGGCAACGGACGTAATCCTGTTCCGTAGTAAACTGGATGCAACCCACGACTCTTGTGGCAGTGAGAGAAGTAATGCCATCGTCATATATGGCCAAAACACACAAGTCATACATAGTTCCAGAAGCCAGATTATTGACCAGAAACGTTTTGCTTGTAGGAGGTATCATTCTGAGGGACAATGAAATATGTGTTAATATTAAAGATAAACATGTATACAAAGTTATTATGGCTTTAGTTTTGTATCCTTCAGTATGCATTAAGATAAGCACATTTATAACAGATATGAAATATTGAGAGATGATCTGATTTTATTACTACCCAGTTAGAATAGCTGAAAGCTCATTGTTACAGTCTGCATTATATTAATGATGCCTGCACCAGGCCTTGACAAGCTTACTAATTACACTGCTTGGCAAAGCAGAACTCCTAATAAAAGCCGTTGCTAAAAAATCATTTATGACAAATTGCTTTTGAAAGGTGCGACTGTGACATTATCTGACTACTAAACAAATCCATTTAGCACTTACAACACCTCTATGACTGAAAGGCAATTTGAAGAAAGAGAAAACACTGACAATCACATTAGCAACCGGAGTGGAACTGCAATTCAGAGCATTTGCTTTCCAGACCAGTAATAAACTATTATGGAAGGGTACCCACTAGAGCTGTCTTCACTAACTTGTACTGCTACAAAGATGAACAGATTTTATTTACAGACTCCGTGCATTCTTATGCCTTAGTTCCCACTATGTTTTGATGACAGTAGTGTGTATATGTAATAACCTGTCCACATGATGAAACAAAGCTCTTCATAAAGAGTATGAATTTGTCGAACCACCATAAGCGATTGAGAATGTCCGTCAAGTCAAATTTTTTAGGTTTGGAGATATCTCTGGATCCATTCCACTGTAAAGATTTTTCTGCATTTCTATTTATTGCCAAGAATATAACCAAATACAATTTCAAATAAAATGAGTTTGCAAATAAAGGATAGAATTCTCATATCACCTGAAAATTAGCTATAAAAATTTGAAAGCATGGCAAACCAAACTAGAACACAAGCTACACAGTGTGTTCTGAATGCACCAGAAAACTTAGAAGAGCATGTATTCTGTATTCAGTGAGTGTCTTATAAATGTTGGATATCACTAAACATATAATTACATTAAGCTTAATTGTTATAATGACACAATGGAATGCACGCCAGTGTTTTACAGATGACAACCCCTGGGTCCAGGAATTCATCAAGGTTCTCAACACCACACGGAATTTATTTCTCTTCTAGAAAAGGAATAGAACTTTGTGATTTACTTTGTGAAAGTAAAATGTAGCTTATCATGGAGTTAACATTTAGAATGTCTATCAGTTCAGGAAAGACTAGTGAGGTCAGTCTCTCTCATTGACCACTCATTGAATATCATTTGCAGGCTATGGGGAGAGACTGTGAGACAGGAGTAAACCTCATTTTCTTAATACACATATGTCATAGTGTGCCATCACATCCATTTACTGATGAGAGGGATATTAGAAACCACTTAGTCTAATTGGTCCTTTTAAAGATGAGGAAATTAAAACTCAACCAGGTAGAACATGGTCCAGGATTGATTACATAGCTAGCTGGGACACATTTTTATTTTTCCCACTAGTCCACACTTATTTTAAGAAATTAATTTCATTTCCATACATGAATGAGAAGCAAATTATTTTCAAGAACTTAACTTCTGCATATAGAAACTAAACTGATCTAAAAAAAAAACCAACTTTTTTTTTTCTAAACTGTGACTTTACATCATTCCTCAGAGGTAATAATAATCTGTCATGAGTAAAATTATATGAAATAAAAAATGTGAAATTCCAACTGGAAATTGGACACGATGTGACTATAAACCAATGAGGCTGAACTGTATAGAAAAACATACCAGAAATTCATTAGCAGATGCAAGTTCTCCATCACTGTCCTGTCCCAATACTTGCATACATAACTCCAGTGATACTTTCACTGCTCAAAATATGAAGTATGTCCTCTTTGGAAGTGTCTTAAGAACCCATGTACATGAGACAGCACACAAGCACATAAACTCAATCACTCAAAGACTCAGTCTCATTACTTTATAGTTACATTTTATTTTTTTAGTTTTTTGCCCAAAAGTGGCAATACCCATCTTGATCACCCACCTTATTCACAAGACTTGACTCCAAAAGGCTTGTTTCCAAAATTGAAAGTCACCCTCAAAAGACGAAGATTTGCCACCACTGAGGATGTTCAAAATAGTTTGCCGAAGGTTCTAAAGATAATTCCAAAACTGCTTTGAGCAATGGCAGCATCATTGGGGTAATGGGATAGCCTCTCAACGTGACTTCCTTGAAGGAAAGAACACTCATGTGGATGTTTAAATTCTGGTATGTTTTTGAAATTTTAAATTAAATTTGTCTTGTTATCTGATAGTCACATCCCTCAAATGAGGTTAAAAAAATAAGCATAATATTAAGTATAAATGTGTACTATTTAAAAATAACACCATTCAAAATATTTCCCCATATATATTCACCACTTCAAATTTTACATTATGCATCATAAAGTTGGATTGCTACAATCACAACACAGAGTAGCAGTGTCAAGTTAGAGAGAAACAAAGCTTTAGTGCTTTACATGCCCTGCAGTATAATGTTCAGCAAAAATCAGAGATGGTTGTGTTTTTCTTACCTGTAAACAAGGGTGTCATCATAAGTACCATTATACTGGATTTGAAACATACGGATTCCGGGAATATTCCTTTGAAAATTAAATTTAAGTAGAGCTGTTGATGAAGTTGCTTCTGCCACCACGATTTTGTCTTGACTCATTTTAGTATCACCATTACTACTGCTAGCATTTGAACCTGACTTAGTAGAAGTGGAGATATCTGAGGAACCAGGGTCGGGCTCATGGATATGATTGGTACTGTTTAGTAGGTGAGGGAGTTTAATTATATGAAGATCCACGGTTTGTGTTGCTTCCCCTGCAGGATTGGAAGCAATACAGGTAAAAGCACCTGTATCTTTTACAGTTGTAATAAGGATATCAAGTGTTCCGTTATCATACACCAGAGATCTTGTTGCATTTGAAATAAGCTTCCCTTCGGGAGAAATCCAGTGAATTGCTGGTTCGGGGTCTCCTCTAGCTTTGCACCTTAGTGTTGCTCTTTGACCCTCCAAGACTCTCATCTCATGTGTATGACGTGTAATGAGAGGAGGCTCACACAAAAACTCTTCCTCAGGAATCGACCAAAAATAACGACCAGTTAAAAGTGCAGGAGAAGCACACGTCTCAAGGTCGTCTTCTCTGGACAGTCGTCTCAACCACAGCAACTCACAATTGCAATGCAATGGGTTTCCACCAAAACTCAATGCAAAAGTCGATGGGCTTATGATTCCTGAAGTGGCCAGCACCTGTGCTCGCTGAAAGAGAGGATCAGGAGGCAGCTTTTGCAGTTTGTTTGATGTTACATCTAGCCGAGTCATCTTGTGCAGGTGGGAAAAAGTTCCCTTAGGAATGTTGTCAATCATGTTGTGATCCAAACTAAGGGTGTGCAGGCTCACCATCTTTTCTACAGCATCCCAGGGAATCGTTTCTAGATTATTATAGGACAGGTCCAGCTCCTCAAGGGCAAAAACATCGTCGAATGCTGTGGAAGAAATTAAAGTCAGCTGGTTGTTGTTCAATATCAAATGATGGAGATTGGAAAGCCCACTGAACATATCATTTGTAATTTTAGTTAATCTGTTGCTATTCAAATGCAACGCTCTCAAATTTCGTAGATCAGCAAAAGCATGGGGTGTAATAAAACTTATTGTATTCCTGGATAGAGTCAGGTCCACCAAGCTGGTCATATTGGCAAAATCTTTCCTTTTGATGTTTGTAACAAAATTGTCTGCCAGCCGCAGCTCCACAGTTCTTCTGTCAATGTTTGGTGGAACAAATAGAAGCCCTTTCTTGGCACAAAGGGTTGCAAGATTAGGAGACAAAATCTGACAGACACAACGCTTTGGACAGATCTGAGCTCGCACAGCTATGCCAATGAGAAACAGGTACAAAAGGAATTTTTCCATTGTAGATCAGATTTAAAAGCCTGCAAAACAAATATAAAGAAGAGTTAAAAATGCAATCATTGTATATTTTATAGCCACACTAGAGTATTTTTATATAGATGGGGAAACAGAAATCATAGTATTGGTTTAGATATTAAATGAGTATTAAGTTTATCTTCTCTAGTGGTATTTGTGGTGGACACTGAGGAAGAGTAATATAACTCTTCATAGGATTTAATGTTAAAATTTTAAAAAGCATCAACATATGACAATCCTTTGTAAATTAAGTAACATTTTATAATATGTCAAAAGTACTTCAAGAAAGTTAAAAATTAGAGAGAGACAGAGAAAGAGAGAGAGAGAGAGACAGAGACAGAGACAGAGACAGAGAGAGACTTGTGCCTGGGATTGGAGATCTGGGACTTCAGAGAAGAAAAAAGTCTAAATTCTAAAAAATCTTGTTTACACAAGTGAGTTCAAAATCTTGTGAGCATATTCAGTAGCCAATGCCAAAGTAGGAGTGAAATGTTGGATTAGTTCACAATAAATTATTAAAGAAATTACTGGTTACATTACATTCATTGTTATAGATTTACATTAAGCCATAGAACTCTCACATCTTGGCTGCAAAAGCAGGAACTTATTCTAAAGAGTAAGGAGGCTTAAAACATATTATAAAACCTTCAACTCCACACACTGCAAAATGTTTGATTAGCTATCAATATGTACATTTAAAAACTATTTGAAGAAAACAGTTACTAAATCAGTAAACACTGAATCCAAAAGATATGACATTAGCTTTTTCTTCACATTTGTATGCTCAGTGTATGGTTTGAAATGAATCATGAAAACTAAATTAATAATATGATATGATTATATGAAGTTTTATAGAACAAGAGAGAAATTGTTTCTTTTTTAAAAAAACTTTCTTTTTTAAAAAGCATCCTTCTTTTAATTGAATTTAAATAAGACATGTAAATTCTTCTAGAAGCATCTTATATTTTTCCTAGAAAATGTTATCTCATAATCTTTAATAAATTTATGTATTATTAAATGTGTATATAATTCATAACAATTATATAGCATTAGTTTATTACATGTATTGCTATATTATTACATGTATTTATTATTTATTACTGTATTTATTGCATTTATTACTGTATAATGTATTACTATTACATAACAATTACTATTCTCTACTGATAGAGTCTTGTTTTCATGACAATTGCTAATATTGAACTATCATTTCTAAAGGAAAAATATGTGCAAGAATTCAAACAAACAAACAAAGAAAAAAAGCCCACAGTTTTCAGAGACTCCAAATCATTTACATAAAACTCCAATAGATGAAATAGTAAATTTAAAAGTGAAGTCTGATTGCTCCATAAGACATTATCCAAAACCACAGCATGAGGAAAAGAAAGTAGGTGGTCCTTTACAGTCAAGCAGAGAATACTTAAATAAAGAGATCCTGATCAGTAGACAGAATGCACCAAGGCCAGACCTCTATCATCTCTACAAAGTAGATTATACAAAGTAAACAAAAGCCAACAGATTGTTAGAACAATACTAAGAGCTCAAACACAAGTATAATTGGAATTTGGATGAACCCACCAAGGCACAATACACTTGTAGAATCATGGGTAAGCCATTTTCTAGATGTGATTTTAGTTTGACCTCAACAAAAAGAATACATATCAAGACAAAACAAAATCTAGCTTTAAATAACCAGAAGAAAGAAAGAATAAAAAACATCTTAAAAGCCTACCTAGATATGAAATATATTACATAATGTGAGGTACACAAAATGAAAAATGTACTGGTCTTTGAGCCCTCTACATAAATAAAGGATGAAGGCAAAAAGGGCTCCAATAAAAAGGGAAACATTTTAACTTGGGTAAAATAATATTTTTTGTAAAACATGAAAATAAAGAAAATCATCATCAGTGAAATAAATAGATTTCTGACAAATAAACTTAAGAAAAGTAACTGTAAGAAAATAGGATGGATATTCCCTTTAGACTGAAGGAAAGACATATCTAATATCAGAAAATTGGATCTTTATAAAATGAGTGAAGAACAACGGATATGACAAATGGACAGGATATATTTCTGAGTAAGGACAAAATATCTTTGTAATATGTAAGAATAGTGCTGATAATTTTTTAAAAAGTGACAAGAAACCACTATTGCCTCTCTGACTATCAAGAGGTAGAAATCACACTTTAAGATAATAGCATCATAATGTGACAATTATAGAAGAACAAAGTGATTTAGCTCAAATAATTTAAAGAAATAGTCAATTTAGATTCTTGTAAAATAGCAGGTTGTATACTTCAGAGAGAAAACATAATTAAAATCTATCATCTTGATATGAAATGTAAAAATCTAGATAATTAAAAAAGACAAAAAAAGGGAATTGATTCATAGGAGAGCAGATATCAACAATTTCTAATATCAACAATACCTAATTTACTAATTAGAAAAAATAGAAAAAATTCAGGGCTCAAAATAAGTTTTTAGAAAGTACTGTAGGATTGACATAAACTTACCATTGTGAAAACTAAAACAAAATAAAATTCCAAATAAAGAGAACATTACAAAAATACCAAGACAAACTATATAGACTTAGAAAGCCAAAGGAATTTAATTAGTCATATAATGCCAGTAACTGTGATGAATTAAATAGAAGGACAAATTCATGTTAAAATACAATATACTATGACAATTCCTTGAAATAAAATACCACACTCTAGAAACAGATTGTTTCCAAAACATCATAAAATTATTCTAGACCAAGCTGAAGATCAGCACAGCCATGAATCATAATTTAAATATGTAATATATTATATGTGACCATGTAGAGAGATAGAGTCTTGTGAGGGGGGGAATGTGCTAATTGGGAAATTTATGAATTTTGGTGAAAGCTGTATAGAAGCCCTCCATGCAATTATTGAAACTTTTTAGAACTACAAATAGATGAAGAGTCTATATAATGGTACACTGTAGTTTAGTAAGAAATGAGTGATGATTTTAAAAGATGAATTTCATTACTTCTGTCCTATATCTAACTTGAAATTTGCTTCCTATTTCATAGCTTTAAGTACTGTTATATCAAGCAACAACATAGAAAGGTCATTGAAGTTTTGATTGTTTAAAAAGTTAGACTGAATTTACAATAGACGTGAAAGCTCTCTAATCTCTGTCTTCAATTTGAACCTAACTTTTCTAAGTATTGATAAAACTGAATCATGTTAAGGAGTTTCTCAGTATTAGTAGTACAAGGTGACACATTAGTTTTCAAAATAGTTAAGGAATCTTATAAGGAAGCAGTTTCATCTTCTTCACAGCACCGTGATTAATATTTGATAACTTTTATGACTATATCAAAAGGTGACCACTTGTAGAGATGAAATTCAGACCTCAGTACTTATGCTTTGCTATAATTATGATTTTAAAAATAATAAATATTTCCAACACAATGGTGTTTAATCTGGGAAAATAAAACTTAGGAACATCTGTCTCTTGCTTTCTAGAAATATCACGTAGTAAATTATATAAACTGGTTTTAGAAGGGGTGTAGCACTTCCAGTAGGGACATCACTGTAAAACTTTAGATAATTTTTGCACATCTCAGCATTACATGTTTTTTCAAGAAAACTCTTCTCAGACATAAAACAACTCATGTATAAGCGAAGAAGGAACCGCCACACATACTGCAAAATGATTTTTCATACATCTCTGTGCCTATGGCTGTTACATAATATATGTTCAAGAGCTAGTGTTTATTCGGCAACTATGGTGGGATATCAAAGCAAATTCAGATTTTATAAATAACGCAGATTATAACGTATTTATTGGAGAAGCCAATATGGGATCAGTTAAACTGCTGCTTTTCTTTGCAGCTGCTTGATTGAATGCAGGAGAGCTTTAACATATCAGCTAATGTAGGAATGATCAGGCTGGTACTCAGAGACAAACAGTAATGTCCACTGATCCTGATGACCCACTGTCAAAGATTTTGAAGTGGTTAAAGTCCTGACAAAAATATTTTATTCAGCGAAACATAATTATCTATTTAATTTTAGATACATTTTTAGTTTCCCATACTTAACTTGAGAACTTAAAATAATTTATTATTTACTCATTTAAATTTTTGTGTTTGTGTTTGTGTGGGTGTATGCCACCAGGGTGAGTGCCCATGGAGGCCAGTAAAGAACATTGATCCTCTGATACTGCACTTACAAGATTTAGTAATCTGCCTGACATAGATGTTGGAAACCAAATTCAGATGCTTTGTAGCAACAAGCGCCCATAATCACTAATACAGCTCTCCTCCATCAAACACAAATAATTATAACCACAGTCACCACAAAAGCATATACCAAAAATGCTATGATTATACATATTACAATCATATTATACCTATTTGTTAAAATATGACAAAATAAAAAGATCTCTTGGTCTTCAATAGTTATTAGTGAAATTATATTGAATGACAAGCTTAAATCTACCAAAACATCACTTTATTGCTAAACCCAATACAGCTTAGAAAATTAACATTTATATAGATCAAATATATGTATATATAAAATTAAAATAAAATGTAAAATAGGAAAAGTTCTGAATTAGCATATCCTTTGATACTTAAATTTAGACAGTTCAATAGATCCATGAATTTTTAGTATCACATTATATAATATTTTCATATCTAACTCATGTGAACATGTATTTTACCATACCATATCCACATAAACAAAGTGTTACAGATGTACATTATGAAAAACTAGATAACTATAAAAAACAAAATAATAATTACCATGTATTCAGTACAGAATGAAGACGTGATCTATTTTTTTGAAAATAAGGAATCTTTAGTCGGGATGATGATAGCACAAAAGTCAAATTTACTCAGATAATTTTTGTATGTTCTGTTTGATTTGTTGGTATGTAACTTTTTCAATGAGAATGTACTTTCTAAAGCATTTTTATACAACATATTTTAGTTGCATTTTCCCTTCTCCAAATCCTCCCAGATATCCCCTACCTCCCTACCCAGTCAATTTCATGTTTTCTCTTCCTCCCCCCTCAATTTCTAAAGCAAAAATCAAAACAAACAAACAAGAAAACCAATAAGATAAAAATCATCAAAACAAAACAAACAGCACAAAAATAATATGGAATCTGCTTCTGACGGCCAACTACTCCTGAGTATGAGGTCTGTTGTTTAATGTGTTTAGTATACACAGTGACACTCCACTAAGAAAAGTGATTTTCCCTTTTCCCAATAGACAACAATTGCAAATAACTTTTTGGTTAGGTGTGAGACTTAGGGTCAATTCTCCCTCCAGGTGTTGTCCTGTTAAAACTGTCCAGATCCTGTGCATGCAGTTGCATGCTGTAAGTTCATATGTATATCAGTCCCGCTGTGCCTGGAAGGCATTATTTTCTTAAAATTGTCTGTTACCTCTGACTCTTAATAATCTTTCTGCCTTTAGTGCTGCATTAACCACTCTATGTGATAAAGACATCTCATTTAGGACTGAGTCCGCCAAAGTCTCTCTTTCTCTTTGCACACTGCCCAGTTGTGGGTCTGTGTGTTGAATACCATCCACTGCAAGAAGAAGCTTCTTATATAAGAATTGATTGGAGTGATGCTATGGTCCATGACTACAGCAATATGCAATAAGGAGTCATTTTATTGCTATGTTCCCTTTTCAGAATAATAGTAGGCTTTTCCTTAAGCCCATAAATTATCTAATCTCAAGGTTTTTTTTGCCACTTTTGCAGTGTCAGATATTGCTTATATTTTATGGAATGGGCCTCAAATTTAAAAGTTGATTAGTTACTCTCATAATATTTGTGCCACTACTTTACCAATATATTTATCTTGCAGGCAGGTCAATGTTGTAGGTCCCAGAGCTCATAGCTAGATGTTATTGATAATTACTTTTCTCTTCTAGTAACATGCAAAGTACACTAAAATGCTTTTCAATCATGATATGATGACACTTAAAGTACATGCTTCTCTTTCGGTTTTCAAACTTAAGCTCAAAATATTTTAAAAAATAATAATTCATTCCAGGTCATATAAGTAAACAGAGAAGCGATACACAAATAGTTAAGTTAGAATGGCTTCTCTATTTTCCAAGCTAAGGTCATGCCTAGAATGAATGTTAGGATGCAAGTTGGGAACATCATCTGTAATGTGTTTTGATAAGTATGAAGAAAAAGATATGGATTTTTGTGATTTTTTAATATTATGACATAATTTCTTCACTTATTTTCAAGATCTCCTTGTATATTGTATTTATGACTAACTTAAAACCTATTTGGGATGTCAACACAAATTTTATGTTTAAATATCATCTGTAGTTTTCCTTTAGTATGTCAAGACATGTCTGTGACCTTCCAAAAGACTTCTTCCAGAATCCTAAGTAGTCTTTAAAGAATATATAAATCATAGCTAGCAGAAAGGAGACTGGTTTCTGTACCAAAATTCCTCTCAGTATTCTCTTAGTGGTGTGATCAGATGCTCCTTTTATTTGCTTGGAACTTTATCCCTCACTGAGAATTTAAAATGTCACCAGAAATCTGTGATTCTTGTGAAATGCCACTAATAACTGCGATGAGCGCATTTCCTTTCACAGAAAATAGTCTGTGGAAAAAAAGCAGCCAAAAGGGGCAGCCTAGCCCAGAACAGTTGAAGATTCCCAACAGTGCTATGACATCAGTAATTTGAAATAGTAACAGCAGTCGACTGGAACAGGTTTCAAGTGTTTCCTTAAAATTAATTTCTGTGGACTGTGAGTTCTGCACAGTCAGATGGATGTTCTGAAAAATAAGAAGGAAGTACTTTTTAAAGGATTTGATGTGTGTAGAAAAAGGGAAAATTATACTTAAAAGTTATAATAATTAAGCCGGCAGTGTCTCAACATAAATCATCTGGGCATAGATAGATATTTAGAGAACTTGATAATCTACTTTGTATATGAAAATCCATGTCCCGAGCCATAGATTTAAAAGGTTATAGTGATAGGGGAAGTCATATTCCTTTTCTTGTATATAATAAAAATGTACTGTGGGGTAAAGGAGAAGGAAGAGAATATTAACAGGTAGGTGCCTTTCACATGAGGAAATGGAGGTAAGTAGATTCCTAGGAGAAGAACATACATTTTCTGTGATATTGGCAGATATTACCTCTCTGCCTCTGCAGATATTACCTCTCTCCACATGTGAAATTCAGAAGATATTTTCCCAAACTATTGGCATCTTTGAGGAAACAAGAGGATTAAAAGACCTTGGAATCTTTCTTTTTCTACTGAATCTCCATTCAGGATAAGCATGTATCAATAGACACAGGATGAATGAATATCCATCATAGAAAAACATGAAAGAAAACAGTTTTCAATTACATCAACATCATTTGTGATGCCATTCTTGTCTTACCATTTGTGTCATTTCAAGATCTGAGAATAAAGAAGTTCAATCCATAGAAGTCACTTTGTTAGGACAACTTTAGAGGGTGTAAAATGTTAAAACATTTGAAGTAATGGATCATAGAGTAAGGTGACTCTAATATTCATGTTACCCTATATTTTTGAGAAATGAAAAGATTGACTCCTAAGTAATCACATAAAAATGATAAATATCTAGAGTAATGAATTTGTTATTTAACTATATTTAACCATTTCCTAATATGCATATAATACAAAACATAATATTGTACATAAAGGACACAATTGTATCTATTACTTAAGGTAAAAACAACTTAAGGTTGTTTTTAAGGAGGAATTACAAGATGAAATCTAAATATGATTCTCTACCAATTGTCTCCTTACAAATACACCAATTTGTGCAACTAGTCACATGCCAAACTACCCTGATAAAAATCAGAGTATACTCAATGAGTAGTCAGAGTGACTGGTTTTAGTGAAATAATAGATTATATTGAAGGAGCAAGCAAGAAATGGCTGTTTACATAAATCCTGAGAGATGCTTTCAGCTTGGCAGATTAAGAGGTTGAGAACCTGGCAGCACTCAACATAATGAAAACTAGTGTGTGGCAGTGTCTCATAACCACAAGCTCAGGCCAGTAGCCACAGTGCGTGTCACTTAAGAAGCATTTTTTAGGTATCATCAAAAATGCAACTGGAATATTTTCTCCACCCTCAGGGAGAAAGGAACTCAAGAGATCAGGACAAAAAAACATCACCACAGGACTGTGCCACTTTGAGCGCCATGCTGGGCCATATGGTGACAGTCACAGAGAAGGACACCCTTGCACTCAGACTAGGGATCACAAACAGAGCCTTTAAATATCTACTCTTACCAAGTGGAAACTGCTCCATTGACAGCTCCATGTTTCATCCAACATAATTTTTATTTTTGGAGTGGATCTATAGCATAAGGCTACCATAAACTAGATAGGACATTGTGTCTATGAGACTCAAATTAATTCTCTGCTTTCATTCATACCTGTTCAAATTTTGACAACAAAGGATGATATGCTACCAAATTTACATGAGATAGGAGTTGGCGTAAAACTTTGCCTCCGTGTTAGGCTTTTTGCAATCTTTGACTGACTGCAACCTTGTACTCTCCTTGACCAGGCTCATGAAAATAACAGAAAAGCTCTTGTGTTGTCAGACACATGTGGCACATCATCTGTGCTGTTTGCAATGGTGTTGCCCATGAGAACAATATATTCATAGGCACCCAATTGCCATGTGGATCTTGGTCCTACTTCAGAGTTCTGTTATTCTTGGCAAACTATGGACTCATTGCACAGAGCATATTGTACCACCAGTAGTTATGGGAAAGGCCTAAGACCCTGAAGCTGGTCCTTCATCAATACAGGTAAGTGTGGGCAACGCATGAGGGATCCACTGGTGCCAGGGGCAGGCTTGCAGGAATGAATAGCTGTCTTTAAATATCTATCATGTTCATGTGGAACATCATCTCAACTGCAGATTTTAGACATGCATGCTCTTGGAGTACCCTCTAGGGTTGAACTGGTGTCAACATACATGGAAGAACTATTATAAACTCATACTTAGGGTGCCATCTAGTGCCAAAGTAAGAGAAATAACTATTGGGCTCTTAGCTATTGAGTAAGAATCTCTGGAAAGATGAGTATAACAAATATAAGTTCAAGTTTAAATAAGTACTGATCTTTTCATATCTAGAAAATGTTGCATACTCATAAGCACCAAAACGGTACAGAGAACATGATCTGACCTAATGGTAAACAGAAACCAGAGACATGCAACAAACAGCCAGCGTCTGCAAATCTTGGTTAGAAAACATTAAACAACTCTTTTAAGAAACTCAATGAATTTCCAGGATTCAGAGATAGTATTTAAACATTTTAACATGGAGAGTTAGCAGAAAGATTTTAATACTTTTAAAAATCAGACAACATCCTTGAGCTAAGAAATAAATGATATTTAGAACCTTATAGAAGATATCAACATCATAATGATTGTTTTCAGTATTATTTATTTATTTACAGTTTCATTCTTTTACTTTTGTTAGCTATGTGCTGAATGTTCCATTGTCTAAATGTGCCGCACTTTTATGACCCATTCATCAGCTGATGGACATCTCTATTGTTTCCATATTCCAGATATTATGAGTGCAACAATAAACATGGATGAGCATTTATACAAAGATGTAGAGCTCTTTAGGCTTATTCCCAAGAGTTTCATACCCAAATAATGCTAATGTTCTCTGTCTAGCTTATGAAGAATCACCACATTGACTTCTGTAGTGGCTGCATTAGTTTTGCACACCCACCAGCAGTGAATAATTTGTTCCCTGCATCCATGTCACCATTTGTCATCATTTGCTTTTCTGATCTTAGTGATTATGATGGATGTAAGATGAAATCTTACAGTTGTACCCGGTTCCTTTATCAGCGTCAAGAACCTATGACAAGAACCTATGACAAATCAATAGGCCCTAGAGGAGAACCTGCTATTATTATTCTGCTAAGAGGACATAGTATTAAACTGACTCCCAATGACCTTTCATTATATCAATAGATTATCACATCTCTCATTCCTCACCAGAGAGGCTTCAATACATGATGGTTTGCAGAGATCCACAACTGCTAAAAGTGCTAAAAGTTCTTAAAAATAAGAAATTGTGGATTGCTTAGTCCTGGATCACAGGAATCATTGAGAAAGAGGATACAGAAAGACTCTAAGAGTCAGAGATTGGTGACTACAAAGCAGCAGTGTTTTCTGGACACAGCAGAAGTTGCACCTATGAACTCATAAAGTTTGTGACAGAATAACAAGACATATGGAAGCTCAAGCAAAACAAGATCCCAGCATAGAGAGGGGAGGTGGGAAGAAATTTACAACTCTCTCTTAGGAGCTATTGGTAATTGATATCTGCAGGAAGAAGGAGTTAGTGCTTTTTATGAGGGAGGTCCACCAAGTTCCCATTGATGGCTACACATCCAAGTATCTATGGGCAGCATAAATTAGTTGAAAGAAAAGAAGAAGATACAAATTTGGGTGGGTAGATAGGGCAAAGGGGTATGATTATGATCAAAATGCATGGTATGAAATTCTCAAAGGACTATTTAAATTGTTCCTCCTCCCTAAAACAAATATAAATGTTGGAATTGGAAGTTGTGAATAAAATGGTTTAAGGACATAAAGATGTGGAAAGACCATGTATACCATATAGCTACAAAGAGTAAGACGTTCTAGTGTTCTACTACCTGGTAGACTATTGTAGATAACAATATCTGCTGTGTACTTTAAAAGTTTGTAATTTTCAGGGGGTCTTTTGTTTGTTTGTTCTCAGTTACATGCATACACATGTGTCTATGTGTGGGTGCAGTGCTTGAAGGTCTAGAAGATGGAGGAGGATTCCTAGAGCTGGAGATAAGTGCAGCTGTGAGCTACATGATGTGTGAGTCAGGAAATGCTCTGCAGGAACATTCACCACAAAGAAATAATGCTTGAGAAGACAGATATGTTTGCCATGATTAAAAATTTTCTAACACATTCATTTAAAAGTCACACAGAATCCCACTAAAAAACTCATAGTTTCCAAAGTTTGAATTAAAATGATTTTTAATAACAAATAATATTAAGTTAAAATGCTACTTCACCATATCAATTAATCACATAGTGAATTAGTTCTTTACCCACAATTTTGACATTTTACTAATGAAATGTCTGAGCATTTGTGATGTCCTGATATGCACTAGGAAATATTGTTCTCTCTGATGTTTAGTATTCCTTCACACTATGGTCCCTGGGCGATGGAGGCTTTGTTGTGCTATTGCCATAGCAATAACAGACGTACAGTTTCAGAACAATACAGAAAGATAATAGTCACAGAGAAGTTGTATGTCAGAATTCTGACAACTAGAAGAAATATAGATAATTCATTGGAAAAATAAATGGAGCTAAAGCTGTCACTTGATAAAACTGTAGGCACTGTAGTAACCTAGATACTTCCAACTGAAATTTTAGCTCACTAGAAGAGATTAACTAAGGTGATAAATTTAAAAAATAATGGTGGGAGGTTAGGAAAGAAAAATGCACACAACCAAAAGAAATCAGTCAAATTGCTGATGGCTTAAATACTAAATATGTGTGTGGGCCGAAAGTTCCGGCAGGACGCCTACAGAAATATTTTGACAAACTAACACCATATGGAAGCTTTCATAGTACTGATGGAAATGTGTTAATGCTCTCCCTCTCACTTTCTCTCCCTCCTTCCCTCCCTCTTTATCTCTCATCCTCCCATCCCCTACTTCTTTATCCAACTGCTCTAAAACTTAAGAACATCTAGCATGTAGAAGTTTAAGGTGTATTTGGGGAAGAATGCTCTTTTTCTGAAAAAATAAAAGAATTTCAGCAAAATTTGTATGATTTGTACATGTCTTTGACTAATGCTGGATCTTTTGTGTCCTTGAAATCCAATAGCTCACCAACCCACAAAGAAAATTAAGAGTAAGGGATAGTTTTATTTACCCAGCATGCACTTAAGTCATTTACCCAGGATAGATGCTCTGTCTGGTGCAGCATCTGCATCCTCACTGCCAATGTTAGGGTAGAGTCTGCTGTTTCCCCTTGGAGAAATTTCAGTAAAGCTTGTAACATGCTTGTTTATGAATCATAAAAGAGTGGAAGCCAAACAGAGTGTAGTTAGTGAGAAAGCAGATAGAAATCATGCTCTTATTTACATATGAAGGTCTACATGTCTACAGACTATGTATGTATAAACATGTATCTTTGAGTACAGTGAAGTGCTGATTGGCATTTTTAAATTCATTCTTCACTTCTTCAGCAGCATAGGACACTGTTTCCAGAGTAGTTTATTCTCCATCTTCTTTGGTAGATAGGGATAGTCAGGGAAACTATTACTTCCAAAGATGTTTAAGTAAAAATGTTGAGAAGAACTTCAAAGAAGGCTTGAAGAGAGATAACAGAGATGTGAGGCACCCTTCCTATCCTTTCTCTATCAACCTTCTTCTGAAATGTAATTGAGATATGATATAAGGAATCTCCGCAGCCAGCATGGACAGGGGGATAATTTTGAATGTCAAAGTTATGTGGCACTGTGATGAAAGCAGTTTTGTTTTGTTTTTTTAATTTTCTTCCTTCATTCCCTCCTCCTTTCCTTTTTACAGAGTTTCTCTATGTAGCCCAGGCTGGCCTTAAAGTCCCAAACCATTTGGCTTACTCTCCTGAATGAAGAGATTACAGATGTGCTACTGATCTGGCTAGAAAAACACATTTCTGTTTGTTGGGAACTTGCTCTACCAACCTGAATTTTCTTGAAAAATGTTTAAAGTATTATTTTGAAAAATATGGTCTTTTCATATCCAAGCTTGTTCAAACTAATTAACAGGATTTTGAAAATATTAGGGCACCAAATATAAATATACTGTAAATGACTAGAAATGAATACATAATGCTCACATCTATACAGCCACAGACTCTCCAAATGTGTTTTAAAATGTACGTATCAGAACACATTTAGAAACTGTTTTAAAGTTAATAATAGCTTGGGTGTCTTGAATACTGATTTCTTAATATTAGCTTTAAGTCACAAATGTGGAAATTGTATATTAATTGATAAGTTTTTGGCAACTATTTCTTTGGACTATAAAACAATTGTAAAAAAAGCTAACTAATATTTATGATATTGAAGTGAGTAAGCATATTAAGCATACATCTGTCACACACTTTTCATTCATTCTCTTGGCCACCTTTTGATAACAAGATAGGAAACTCATCAGTTATTTTAGCTAACCACTGAAAGTTTTATAAAAATTACTCATTGTTTCTAGAACAGAAATACTCTGACTGTAGGAAAAGAAGGTAAAAAGAAAAGGAAGTTTACTAGTGTGATCATAAATACACAGGGTATTCAGAAGAGTTGGCTGACTTACTTAATTTGGGCTTTGGTAAATTAATAAACACTGTGAAATTAGTTAATATATAGAAAAAAATGAGCCTCACAGAAGATGATTAATTTGGTTGGCATGCACCATTTTCAAGGAATGGGTGTTGTTTAAATGATAGCTGGAGACATAAATATACAATAATGGACTGAAATGGAAGTCAATGGAAATGTAAACTCTGAAGGACAAAATGGACACAGATTTTAGATGACAAAATGGTTACTTTCCATTTCTTGGCAGCACTCCGTTATCTAAATTTGGAAGCATTTTCACAGTTATTTGTTATTGCATAAGATAATGACCATCGTTTCTCAATTGTCAACTGGCAAGATTCTAGAGGGAAGTCTTTTTAAATGAGACAAATCTAATAGTCATTATTTATCTCTCAGGTTTAGAAGACAGAGCCAGATACCTTACAGGTTATAAGTCCTGCACCCAATATTTATCCTGTTCCAATTTGACATATACTTAAGAAAATGAAGCAACAGCTCTTTAAATCTCAAACCCCAACATATACAGCCTACATGTTCATTAATAACTTAGTGCTCAAGTGAATGACAGCCCAATTAGTGTTGGAATATAACTCGGAAAAAGTCGATATAGTTAAAAACGATAAGAAAATGTGTTATAATGTATGTTAGATTTGATCATAAATGTTCTAATTATTCCACTCTCTACAGTTTAATTCTGTTGAATGTACATAGTGCAACCTGTTGTAACTAATAAATATATCAGAATTACAAGAATTTTACAGAGCCAAGTGAAACCACTAATTTGACTTTGAATTAGTTTATAGTCATCCTGAGGGTACCGTCTACCAGCTGAGGCATTTCGAGAAAGTTGACACTTTCCCTGGCCTTAGGGACATGATCTCTCTGTTCCCACTTCTAATTTTCATTCTACTAAAGGGAGGAAATGAATTTTTCCAAGCCTCAAAAGAGGCTTGGAAATTAGTTTTCACCAATTAAAGTGCTCAGAAATATTTCAACCAGTCCAACACCCTTCTTGTAATTTAGAGTAAAAGACCCCACAAGGTTGAGCTTAGACTATTAACAAACAAGAAACTTGAGAGAATATCTATAGATGGTATAAGCTACCAAATTTGTGCTAATTTGACATAAATAGAAAACAAATATTTAAACCAAAAATAGATCTGCCATACTCCCTTTTCACTATCATTGCAATTGTGTTTGTGGTGTGTGGGCGCTCATATGTGTATGTGTGTGTACATATATGATGGACACAAAAGTTAAAATTAGGCATGCTGCTTCATAGAAATTTTACACTGATTAGACAAGATGATTTAGGTCTCGTTTTTAGCTCAATGAAATGGTAATAGAAATACTTTAAAAGGCTACATGAAATTAACCCAGTGAAGCCTACCCACTTGACTTATAGGAAACATAAAACCCCATAGGTATGGACTTACTTCTCAAGAATAATTTGCCTGGATAGCTTTTTCTGATGCTAAAATCAGAGAATTCAAACCAAACATGTGATGATGCACAGGAGACATGGAGACATTTATGTCAGCAGTGTTGTTTGTAAGAACCACAAGTTAAAAACAGATAAAATATTCTGCACATAGCAAAGGGAAGCGAAGTATAACTTGGACAATATTTTCATAAGAGAGCACTATAAAAGAGAGGAATGAATGACCCTGATAATAGATAGCAGCATGTTGACAAACATAAAGGATAGACAAATGAATAAGTAATGAAAATTATACTAGCACATACATCTCAAATTCAGAAATATATTATAAAATTGATGCACCCTAGATGGGAAAGTAACTCACTAGATCCTATCACTTAATGAAGAGCTACTGGCAGGTGATAGCTATTTTGAGAGAAGGAATCATTCTTTTTGGTCACACTGGTACAAGTCCTGTACTTCAGTGGATGACCCCTCATGCAGGTTTGTAGGGACAGCAATAGCTGGACATAGTGGGTTATCAAAAAAAAAAAAAAGAAAGAAAGAAAGAAAGAGAAAAAGAAAAGAAAAGGAAAAGAAGACATGAAATTGAAAGTGGTATATATTAGGGTGGATATTGGAGAAGTTGGAGAAGGGAAATGAGAGTGGATATAATTATATTTTGTTTTATATATATATAAAATTCTCAAGAATAAAAAGATTGTACAACCATAAATAAAAATAATTCAAATGCTTGTTGTAAAAGTCTGAATGATGAATATTGTAAATGATGAATATTGTAGAAGTATGAATATATTTCCAAAGGAATGGGTGGATTATTGTCTCCATCTTACAAAATGGCTCTGGCAGAATTATTGCGGTACTCAGTTGAAGAGATACTTTACAAGGACAGTATCTAAATATTTATGTATTGTAGTACTTAAGTATATATATAAAGTTATTTTATAAATAAACATTTCTCCAAAATGATGCATGTCACAAAATGTTTTAATTTTTAAATATTTTAAAATTTCAAGTATCTTACTGTTAATGGAATTCTTTATCTAAATGTTTCTGATTTCTCCTACACAGATACAACTATTGGTGGGATGTGGCATACAGGTGAGACAAAATTTTCTGAAGACATATCTTATGGCTATGTCTACCTTACATGTAAGAAGGCAATGAATTCTTGGAGACTTCACTTTTTTTTCATACTTTATGGAGGAGACAAAAACTTAAAGAATTAATTCAAGTTTTATTACATTAATGATTAACTAACACTATTATTCTCTATTATGTTTTTGTTGATCTTTTTCATGCTAAACTTGTAGAAATAAGTCAATTTAAAATTCTGCTCACTGAGGCACATTTTGTGCTATAGTTTCTACATATATTTCATTGGTCTGATTGCTCCTGCCCACTTACTTAAAATGATAATGTGTACTTTGCAAAGTATAAGTAGAACATAAACAAGGAGAGTAATAATAAATAAAAAGCTATTTTAACCTCATGAGAATTTGAAGTTCTAGTTCTTAAAAGGACACTTAGGAAGGGACAACAAACACTAAAATGAATATACAAATCTATATACATATATAAAGAGATTTAATCGAGTTACCATACAATGAGGAGATCATACCCCAACTAGATGCTATATGCTAGCAAATAAAATCATCAGTATTGGGAATAGACATTCACTCTTTTTAAGTTGTTGGTTAACATGGTCACATGGACTTCAAGCATTACAAATTATTGTCAGTGCTTCTGGGAAGCTTCCTGAATCTATGGTAAAACCATATTGCTGAAAACACCACATGTTTAGATCACAGAATATAGAAACATCAAACTGGTACTCACCTGCCCGTTTCAACACTACTGGCTAGTGTTCATGATGGTGGAAGATGCTATGCACACTGCCAGAGGATAGTAGACTTCAGGTTTGAGCCATGAAAGCTACAACAATGCCTGGTCTGACAAGATACATCCACTGGTGCAAAAGTAACATGAATGTTATGAAAGTAACCATCCATATTCTGTCTTTTCCATGAGACTGAACCCATGCTTTGCACTATTGAAAGGGCCAAGAGCCTATGGCTAAATATCTCATAGAGTGTAGGGGAAATTTAAAACTGCTGTTCTGCTAATGGACATAGAATTAAAATGACTGCTGATTACTTATTCTTATAACTATAGATCAGAGAAACCCTCAGGACTCATTAGAGGAGCTTCTTTATACAGTAGATGACCATTAACACAGAGAACACTCCCCTACATTGAGACAACCTTCAGTAAGAGGAGACTGGATTTCTCAGCGCTAAACTGGATATCATGTTATACCCCTTATTCAAGGATCTTTTTGGAGGAAGAGGAAGAAAGAGAACCAAGGTGTTGGGTGTTTTTAAGGGAACAGTATGTTCCAAACCCAACAAGATGTATGCACATATTAACTCATAGTGATTGTGACAATGTGGACAAGGTCCAGCCAGGAAAAATCACAGCACAGAGCCCTGGGAGGCTGACCTCACACCAGATCAGGTTCCTCCCAATCACAAAATGAGCTGGTTAATAAAAACTGGACTTGATGGAGAAAGAAGAAAAAAAGAAGCAATTGCAAAGCTGGCTGGGATATGATGGAAGGATTGAAAGATTGAAAGAATAAATCCCTATAAAACATATTTTATGAAAATATTAAAGGACTAATAAAATATTTTAAAAACATTTTACCAATCTCTAATTGAACTAATTGTTGCCAACTTACCAGGGCCAAAATTACTGATACCATAAGACAATAAACTTGTTCCTTCTTAATTCTCTTTTTCAGGTATATTTTCACATGATAAAAAACTGACTAATGGAACAACTGCCAACATTAGTGATCTGAGAAATTATGCCATGTGGTAAACTCAGATTTAGTCAGCTTATCATTTGATGATGGCAGTTAATTATGTGATGATTTAAAATATAATAATTTTCTTCACAAAGTAGATTTTAAATTTCATCTTGACTTTTTCTACACAAGTAATTATGTAATGATGGAAATACTAAAAGTCAGTTTCCCCTCTTTTTTATATTTTAAAGTATCACTGATATTATCAGGGTGAATTTCAAGGGACAGAAGTCATAAATTAAAGCAGGGACCATGGCAGTATGTCCAATCTGCTTCTACAGTTTCCTGTGTCTTTGGAAGGCACTCAGACTACATACTTTTGAACTATGACTTGGGGTCAATCCAACTTCATTAGGAACCTCAATTCATTTTAATGACTCTAATGATAGGATATTAAGAGTTGAAGTAATTCTTCAACATATATAGTAATATCCTGATCACAGCCTTCATGAATAGCTGCAATAAGCCTGGAAAAAAAATAATGAACTCTTTTGAAAGTGATGCATATTTTTATGGCAAGAAAGCATATTTTTTCAATGCATAGCAGTATTTTCAAATAGTAATGAGAAGAAAATCTACATAAAATGTGATACACAGATATACAAATATAAGTACTAACTAAATATTTAAGTCTTTGATGAAAATGAATTTGTATTTATGATCATGGAAAAGGAAATGATTTCTTATGCCAGCAGTTCTTAAATAAAAAGCAGGCAAATATGATGTTTTGAATTACTAATTTTGTGCATGAATAGATACCACCAAGAAAATGAAAACAAAGTATCAAAATTTATATGAAATATTAGTGGATTAACTACCATGTTTGGGTTGAAATGTGTTTCAGAAACAATATATGAGAATGAGTCTTGATTTCTGCATAGAGTAATTGCAGACATAGTAAATAAAGGGAGGTTGTACTACACTATGATAGACCCCCTAATCTAATGTGATCTGTATCATTATAGAAAGTAGAATCTGTTCATAATTATCTATTTTGTACTTTTTCATTCGTTTTTTAATTATTTAAGCAATAGAATAATGAAGCATTTTAAAACGTACTTTATAAAAATTTGAAAATATTTAAAGTAGATAAACATTCAAAAAACATGAAAATGAAGTCAAAAGTCATGTTGATGCTTTCACATGCCAATGAATGGAAATGATTGCCAACTAACCTCCAGAAGTATGTATAGGTAGGACACATAGAACACATATTCTCCATGAACCTTAGGACAAAAGCAACCTTTCTAACACCTTGAATAATGATATATCGTTTCTACAACTGCAAGAAAAAAATGTCTGATGCTTTTACCAGTAGTTATAGTAGCTCACCAGTGAAACTTGAATCAGAAAGAATGTTTCAATTAGAAGATAAAGTGAATTTTTAAAGACTCGGGGGACTTTTAAAGTTTGACATGTATCTTTAATTGAGAAATTAATAATATGTAATCTTTGTGTTGGAAAGAAAGAAAAGTTATAGATGTATAGTGATGCATTTGTGTGTCTAGTTGACAAAGGGTCAATTCTCCTAGGGTTTTTTTCCAACTTGATTCAGAACTTATCTGAGAAGATGGTACCTCATTTAAGAAAATGCCTCCATCTTCTTGTGTAACAGTTGATGCAGTTCACTGTGGGCAGTTTCACCTCAGGGTCGGTGGTACTGAATGATATAATAATGAGGCCTGAACAAGTCATGGAGAACAAGCCAGTAAGCAGCATTGCTCCATGCCTTCTGCTTCAGTTTTTACCTTCATGTTTCTAGTTTGTTTAAATTCCTACTCTGACTTCCCTTGGTGATGGATTGTTCTCTGAAATAGTAAGGTAAGATTAAACAAGGTGAGTATGAACAAATGAACCTCTTCTAGGACAGAATTTCTCTGGGAAATAAAAACTGATGGGAAAACATAACTATAAAGACCAATCTGATGGAAATGAGGACAACAGAGTTTCTAAGAAGAAAAAAAAAAAAAACATGTGAAACACATGACTAGCATAAGAAATATCCATTGAAATTCACTGGTAATTAGTTAGTATCTGTTTTAGTGGAGAAGACAACAAAGTTTGCAGTGGAACACAGCACAGGAAATGATAAAGCTGAATTTCTGTTGACAACTGTGGGCAGTGTGGCTTTGAGAATAAGACCAAAAACAAAGATTAGAGAAACTTTCTAGACAGAAGGAAGAGTCTCTGCCCTGTTATTTTGCTTCCCCCCATGTGACACTGGAGAAGGAAGTTAAAAGACAAAAAATAAAAGTGAATTATGACAGAAAATAACAGACTTAGGCCTATGTGAGGCTCAGTGGTGATGAAGGCAAGAACACAACTCTAACAGGAGACAGAAAAAGCAGGCAGGTTATAGCCAAGTTATATCATTTTGTTGTTGTTTAGAAACAGGAAGTTGGAGAATGTGTATAATGGAGAATCCATAGAGACAATAGTTTCTATGGGTTACATGGGTCTATGTGTCTACTTCACCAATTTTTACCGTATTTAAAATAAAATTAATACCATCTATAATGATTCTGTTTCCAAGAAAACCATATAACTAAATTAGATTGTACTGTGGGTTGCTGTAGAGGAATATTTAATCTTTTAATCTATCAGCATGGCTACTCTAGGGTAGAAGTAATGTTGATACATACCATTAATCCCAGTATTCAGAAAGCAATTGTGGTGCACACCTTTAATCCTTGTATTCAGAAAACAGTGGTGGTGTACACCTTTAATCTTAGCACTTAGTAGACAAGAAGCAGAGCAAAGAAGGAGTCAGTGTCAGACAGGAAGTGATGTTTGAGATGAATCAGAGGAAGAGTTAGCAGAGTGATAATATGCACAATATAAAAGCAGGCTCTCAGCTCAGAAAGACAGAGTTCAGAGAGGCTGAGAGAGGACAAGACACAGAGATAATGAAGCAGTCTGACTGAGGATAAGGCAGAGAAGCAGAGAGGCTGACTGAGGCAGTATGGAGCAGTGAGAGCCCAGAGAGGGACAAGACACAGATGCAAAGAGAAGAGTCTAAGGCAGAAACACAGAGGCAGTTTGGCAGAAGAAGTCAATATCAGACAGGAAGAGTGAACTAGTTTGAAGTTAAACAGATAAGATCAGTCAGAGAAGTTGCAGGAGTCAGCCAGGTTTGTAGAGTTTGCTTAGAAGGTCAGTTTGAACCAGTCAGGTTGGAGCCTAAACAGCAAATGAGTTGAATTGAACCATAAGAGTCAGTTGAGTTCAGTACATCTCTGAGTTCAGAAGGAGCTAGTCAGAGTGTCTCAGTCAGCTATAACAGTCAGGCTTAAACATTCTAGATTGTACAGAGGCTGAAGCTGAAGCCTTCCAATTCTAGGCTAGGTTGTATGAGGCTGTAATGCTCCAGGGCTCCGGGACTAAGGACTAATGATTGATTTAATTAGGCAAAGAATGAACTGCTTTTTGTTTATTTGTTTGTTTTTTCAAGACAAGGTTTTTCTGTTGTAATTCTGACTGTCCTGGAACTTGCTCTGTCCTCAGACCCACAGACATGCACCTGATTTTACATCCCAAGTGCTGGGATAAAAACGTGCACCACCACTGGCCAGCAATAAACTGCTTTTGAACCTGAATCAATGATCAAAGGTTATAACCTCCATGAATTGAGCTGTATTGAAGCACGGTGCTACCAGTCAAAGCTATGAGACACTGCATATGTCTACAATCTTTCCTCTTTGATTCCTTGATTTAAAGAGAATAAGAAAATTCACTTGGAAACTGTGAATCCAAATTGTTCATAAGGAGTCCTTCTATAGGGAATTTAACACAGCGAGTGTTTATTAAAGTTAATCATTACTAGTCATCAATAATGGCAAATAGGCATAGCACTCAGAAGGAGTAGTCTTTAATTCCAGTCACCTCTAAAAGTTCATAAAATAATTTGGGAAGAATATCATAATACTTGAAATATCCATTAAGAGAGCTAGAAAAGTTTACTGCCTCATTATATTAGTTAATAATTTTTTTTTCAGAAAATGATTTGGAAACAACATATACAAGGGACACATACTTGCTAAGGGCTTCTAAAATCGTCCCTATGTGAGTTTTAGTTCTTTAAGGAAAAGGATACGTGTTAATTAAAAATTTATCTCCAGTACCTGCTGCAATGTGTGATAGATAAAATATGTTGACAAACTGTTTGTTTGATGTATAGAATTTAATTGTACATTCAGGATCTAAATTTTTTATGTCTATAGAAAATTTCCTTTAGAAATTTGTTACAAAAAGATGAGACTTTCAGAACCTACATGCATTCCTACCACATTATCCTCCTGAAATATATATGTTTGAATTTTCGCTTATATTAAAAGGAAAGTCCAATTTTAATATATTAGTTTAATAATTTGAGTGAAGAGAAACTCGGTTATGAGCAGAATGAATTACATAGACATGTGTAGACAGGATGGTCAAAGATGGGACAGAGGTTAAGGGTTGATTTCTAAACTATAACTAATGGAAAAAAAATCTAACTTCTGTTTCTTGGGTTACTGTATTCTGTGTAATGTCTATACTGACACACACTTTAAAAATATGTTGAAGATTACATCCTTAGAAGCAGAACAGCTTTACAGTGCAAACATCTGTTCCACTGAACTTTGTTTGGATTGTTACAGGTGAATCCAGATTTTTGTTTTAACATTTGTAAGAATGCTTTTTTAGGTTGCTAGCAGTCAACAAGATCTTTCTTAGAAAACAAGAATCATTTTTGAATGACATTTTTTTTTAAACTGGAAATATTTGTGGAATGCTAAGTGGTTAAAATCTTGGCTGTAATGTAGTAGACATCCCTTTTAAAGATCGTATGTAGGACATACTCCTCAACTTACAAAAATTCATTGTCCTCATGTGCTGCCCACAGCTTAAAATAGAAAAGACAGGAGAAGGAAATATTTTCTAATGTAAAGAGTAGCTGATGCTATAAAAATAATACAGCATAAACTTACAGTACAGTAAGGTTTATTATCTATTTCCAAATATATTTCTCTTGTCATTCTATTGCTTTTGAATCTCCCATTTTACCCAGATTATTGTAAATAAATCTAGACATTGCTTGATATTCAAAGTCCTTGAAAGCATGCCTTTAGGATTTTTGTTTAAATCATATCCCACTGTATACATTTAAGTCATGTCAGTTTTTGGACCCCCAGCCATGCCTTTTCTCAGGATGCCACCTCTATCTAGAATGCCTTCTTCTAAAATTTTACTCATCAAAATACCATCACAAGAAGAGTATCAATTGAAATGTGTTTTCTAGGAAACAGTTCATGATCATTGTGTTGAAATGCAGAATATTTGCAACTCTATAGAATCTTCCAATCTTTCACCTTTCTAGATTAACTGTATTATGTGCTACTGTATTGTGTTTTGTGGAGAGCCCTGATGGACAGATGATTCCTCTATAGACAGATAAGTATGCACATTACTTAAAAGCTTTTGCTTCGTGGACTAGAAAGGTGACTCTTGGTAAAGGCAGTAACTAAAGTTTCTATGACAATTAGGTTCCTTTCAGCAAATCAATCTTTTTTGACTGTCTCTATGAAAATAACAATAA
Source organism: Cricetomys ansorgei (assembly GCA_026225945.1). NCBI lineage: Eukaryota > Metazoa > Chordata > Mammalia > Rodentia > Nesomyidae > Cricetomys > Cricetomys ansorgei. Next base: position 18,694,309 of record JAMJFZ010001131.1, on the reverse strand, counting down.
CAACAAACCAAAACAAGCAAAAGGAAATTGTTCAGCCTCCCACTCATAAACTTGTCTATTCTCCCTAACAATGCTAAGATCCCCAAAGACTTTAAGGACTGGTCCTTTAAAAAAATCCTTTTATATAAGAAGATATTTTCAGTGGTACCCTAATGCATGCTAGTGTTGCTTTATTAAATACAGAGGTAACATAGAACTGGGCCAAACAGAAACACAGCTCTATGGATAAGGGCAATTGTCACTAAGCTTGATAAACTGAGTTTGATCCCCAGAACTCATACAGCAGAAGGAGAGAATCAATCCATGCATTTTGTCCTCCAATTTCCACATTACACTTCAGCATACCCATATACTACCTCACCCCTCTCATAGGATAATAACTAAATAAGTGTAAAATATTATAATTGTATATCAAAGACAAGTCATTTGGTACTTTTTAATATATAATTTCCCCTACTGTAAAGTGAAGATGACACTATTGACTACACCATTTCATTGTTATGAAAGTTGAGGAGCAGTCTAATATAGTACATAATAGCAGCACAATTAATATTAATTTTGTTGTTGTCCTCATAGTCATCACTATGCTAGGATCTCCAGTCCTGCATCCTTGTAATTAAACTCCAACTGCTCTTGTTGTCAAGTACTTCTCTGGGTTTCTTATATTGCTTTTTTATGTTGTACCTAAATGTCTCACAATTCTCCAAGTTTTGAATAAATCTCCTCCACATTTATTTCTTGTGCCCATTTCCACAATAACTTCAAGATGATTTTTTAAAGTGATTTATTTTTAATTATGTGTGTGTGTATGCTTGCAGGGGTATGTGCACAGGAGTGGAGGACCCCACAGAGACTCATAGAGGGTGTAAGGTTGCAAGGTTTCTAAATGGGTTCGAGAACTATAACTTACATCTTAAAAGTTCCTACTGTATATATTTCTAACCACTGAGCAATCTGTTCAGCCTCAGAGATCCAGACACATTTCTACATTTTCTTGGTACTTGTATATTTGTAGGATTGTTAGTAGGTATTCCTGAACCTGACTTCTCCAAATCAAACAAATGCAGTAATTCACAACTTCTTTACTGTCACCTCGGATATTAAAGCGTTCACTGCAGAGTTAGAATTGTACTGCGAATCTTTCTTGTGTTTCACCATCATTATTAGTTGGTCATTTCTAAAACTGTACAGCCAAATATGTCCTATTTTTTTTACCTTTATTGCCAAAGACTGTTATTTTGGGCTTGAAATTGTTAATTGTCTACAAACTGGGCCATGAATTTTCTGTTGTATTCTGTCTATTTTATGTAGAATTGAACACAGAAAAACTTGACCCTAAAGAAGCACCTCTTATTTAAAGGCTGCAAAATTTTTATGTTCTCATATAATGTGAACAATTTATTAAAAATCATTAAGCAAATTCTATTAAAATAATATTCACTTGAAATCATCTACATTCCTATACTTAGAGACAGCAATTGAAGAATACTGCAATATTGTCTTATAAATAAATAACCTATGTATTTAATGTCAACAAATGACAGTTTTCCTCCTAAGGATAATTGAATACATACATCAGTGGTACTTACTATAGACATGAACATTTTTGACATATATAATTATTCCAAAATGGGACAGTTTGGTGACTGAAAATACAATAAATATTTTAGTGGCAAGAAGTCTAAAAGTCACAGACCAAAACTTTTCATTTTGTATCATATTTCTAGAAAGTGGTTAGAATGTAAGACCTGTGAGTCCCATTACATTGTGACATGTTATTGGGGCTGTGAAAAAATAAGAAGGATCTCATGTTCTGATCACTCAGTACTGCCCAAAGAAACAAGAAACAAAAAGAAGTTACTGTTGAACTTTCTGTAAACTTTTGAGTTAAAATAAAGTGTAGGCAACGAACTTATAATTTAACAGTAAAAGTTATTGTTCATCAGAACTATTGCTTTTCAAGAAAAATAAAGTAACTTCAGAGCTCAGGTAAAATTGTGTGAAAGGAGATTTTTAAGTACAGGAAAGAATTGTATGCTAAAATAAAGAGTCTCAATGTTTGAAATGATTACAAACTTATGACTAGCTGTAGACATTTTAAGTTCTGTATATTAGTTAAGGATACAGCACACATTTAGTTGTTCTACTTACAAAAATAAAACATGTGTAAGGAACACATGAGTGACATATTGAAATTTAGTTTCCAATTGATTATTAAAATTTGCATGCCTCTTGATGATACTGATGGCTTAAATGTAAAATAAGAGCAGATTCATTTCATCACGATATCAATAGTCCACATCAGAAACTGAATTTGTTCTTGCTCAGAGTGTGTTTATAACAGTAGTGCACTGGCAATAATATATAAGGAAAAGATAGAAAAATATCATACCCATTTTTATCATTTTGAGTAAAAAAAAAATTGAAAAGATGACATATGCAAATACTAAGTTCACCAATAGAGAAAATGCGGGACAAACTAGCCTGGAATGAAAAGATATATTGGTTTTAAAAGGCTCTCTTTCTTTACCCAGAAGCACAGCAGTACCAACATATATCCCACAGTCAGAGAATATCCATCAACTTAAGTATTGATTAACATATTGAAACCCAGTTATTAATAAAGAAACCCAATTTCTCATTTATTTTCAAGTACATCAAACTGATCAAGGTTGGTTTATTTGCAGTTGAGAAAGAAAGGCCTGAGACTAAAATGCTTGGACTAAAATGTACAATTCTAAGTAAGCTGCCCATCTAATGTGATTTGATTTTTTTTTTACATCAGCTTTAATTAGCACTCAATTTGTATACAAACATTAAACTAAAAATTATAAGTACAATGTTTTATTAGATAATTCTTGTTTTGAACAGCTTCAGAAAAGAAAACAGCCACTATACATTTCCATGTGAAACAGATGTACCTCTTTAATTTAAATTTATTTATGTAAAAAAGTACCTCTGACATGTTTTTTATTTATTCATTTTTAACAAATTGTGTTTCCTCTCTGAAGAACCTTGTAGGAGCATTTTAAGCATAGATCTAAACACCATATGTAGTGTCATTCAAAGCCCAGCTTTGCACTGCTATATTTAAAGTGAAATTTGGCTTTAAAATCAGTTTACATTTTTAAAGAAAATTATATTTAAAATGCTTTCCATATAAACTGCATAGTGAGTTTTCCTTAATGTAATTCATATGTTAATATTTTCAGCCTGCTCTGAAAAGTCCCTGGCAAGAACAGTTCTTTAATTGTATTGTTTTATATAGCATGATAGCATGTATACACAGGTGCCAATTTTCACAGTGTAATTACAGACAGTAGGTACACCAGAGTGCTATGCATCAGGATAACGTTTCCTTAGAGTAGCAAACATAGTGGATTACAATATTGTTATTTATGAAACTGCACATTTCCTGGCATTACACTAATTGGGTTTGGATAAGTAAAACAAGTTCTCATGATACACAAATTTTTATAACTTATTCACTGTAACTAAGTGTAGCAGCAATAAATGGACAGTTTTTCTACCCAAGTTTTTACTAAATGGAAGCGTTAGCTCTTGTCATCCCAAAATATTTTAGTAGCTCATGTTAGATTTTATTTTCTTATGAAATAATAACATTACAGTGTATGAGTGACAAAGTTATGAATTGTTTTCTGTGAGTGGAGAAATAAATTGGACATTAGATTCTAGTGTGGAGAAGACATTTTCCAAAGTCAGAGAACATTTTTATAACATTGTATTGTAAACACAAGGGCCAAGAGATGACATCATAACAATGAGAGAGCATAAAGATAATGAGACTGAAAGTACTCACTGGAAAGAATCTTGCTAACAAAGAGGCAGTATGAGCTGCCATGTATTGATGTTTCTCCCACAAACGTCCATTTTCTATTGGCTAATTTCCAGCATGGGGTTGTCAGAGGACTGGGAAATTAAGGAAGTACAGTCTAATTAGATGTACTTAGGTTGAAAGGTCTTTACCTTTAAAGGGGATTCTGGGACCCTGGTCTTTTCCATTTTGCTTCCTAGCTTATGATATCAGTAGTTTATTCTGCCATACAATCTCTATCACTGCTAGCTGACATTCTCAGCAGGGAATGGAATTAATGAAGCAAAAAGCATTTATTTATAATCCCATTATTTCAGGTATTTTATTAACAGATAATGGAAAACTGTACCCATGTGTGGGACCATTCACTATAGTATTTCTCATCATGTCAAAGAGCCTTTGGAATTGTTGTACAGAAAGAGATTAAAAGAATTTTGAGTAGCAGGCTAAGGAAAGAATCCAATACTGAAAAAGAAGGATATTATGTGATGATTATGGTGAGGATTAAGAAGGCCATAATATTACTAAGAAAATAACAATACCTACAGTAAATGTAAAGGTTTGAGCTTTTAGATGGAAATTAAGATACTATTTGGAACAGCAAGGGCCAGCTTTGTGACACCAAAGCAAATATTTTTACCAAAGTGTGTCTGAGACTGTGTGAGCTACTAAACTAAAAAGTAGGGTGAACTGAGCTTGGGTAATATAATGTATTCCTACACTTCCAGCATTCTGAAGCTAGGAGTTAAGACAGGGTATAGGGATAACTTGGGCTGCTCAGTGAGTATCATGTCAGCCATGGTTACATAACATGACCTTTTTCTCAAAAAAAAAAACCAAAAAACTGAAAAGACATAGACACACACAAACAAAAAAAGAATACAACTACTCTTCACAAAAAAGGCTAGTGGAAGGACAGCTAATGGCATTTACAAAGTTATAAGATAATTCTACCTACCAATCTCAGAGAGGTAAAACTGATAATTTGTTTCAGATAATGTTTACAGCAGAATCAGTTTGGAGAGAACTCATTAGTATATCACATGCTCAGAAGTGCTTCATTTTATTTATCCGGTAGGGAACACAGAAAACATGGTTGTCATGGTTATTGTCAAATGGATTTGATTAATCTGAGCATATCTGTGAGGGTAATTCTATTGACAACTAGATCATGAGGCATTTAACTTTATTAAAGTTTAACCCATTGAAGGATTTGAAATTTTAATCTATGCCTATCCTTACTACTATGCATGTATAGGATGTGTATTGACTTTGAATTTTAAATGGAACTGTGGGAAGTGTAGGGATTACAGAAAGTATGGTCTAGCTGGAGAAAGTGGTAACTGAGGGCATTTTCTAGTACAAGTTAACTTGATCATGCAGGTCTTTCCATTATGATGATGATGGAAAAAAATATAGAAACTAGTCAGTAGGGCACTGCTGACAAAGCAACTGTTCTAAGAATGTCCTTGCTAGAGGTCAGGAAAGCCAACAAGATATCTTTGTTATTTCCAATACAGAATAATGTATACGTGGGGGTAAGAATGGAATGGGTTGGAAGCACTGAACACCTTCCTGTTGAACCAATAGGACTAAACAGCTCATCACCCTCCTGGTTGCTCACTTTAGCTTCTTCCACAAGTTATTTTTAACAACTACTAGACTAGAACTTCAATGATATAGCTTCTATTGTACATGGATTCTCTGTCTTTTAAACTTCTACCCATGAACCTGCTTTAAACTTATCCTTAATAAGTACCTTCTGTGGTTGAAGAATTTTATGAATTTGAGAAACAAAAATTCAAACGCGACTGTTCAGTGGAGCTTTGATGGCTGGTGAGCTAATAAAAGTTCTATCATGTTCACAGATATCGAAACATTTTCTGTGTTGATGATCGCATTATCACAACTGAGAAAAAAATTCAACTGTGTTGGGCCGTAATCCATAAAACTATAAGGCAAAATAAATCCTTCCTATTTTGTCTTGTATTTAGTAATAGCAATGAAAAAATTAACTAGCACACATGGTTCAAGGTGGGTCAGTTATAGCTCACACTGGTCGAGGATCTAAGGATCATGTACACAATGTTGTTTTCTAAGTATGCAGACTGAGAGTTTGATGTCTCAGTGCCTTCTACTGGGATTTCATAAGAAATCAAGATGGCCAATTAGTGTGCTCCATGGTAGCATTCTCTATAGATACTTCCCAACAGAATGATTTGAGGGGATTTTAAAGTCAAGTAAAGCTTCAGTGGAAACCTAAGGAAAGGAGAGGTACCTGGAACATGCAATTCTTATCAGGGAAAGCTTTAGGCAATAGATCCAGCTGAAGAGATGAATCATTTAAGCTTCAGTAAAATGTTATAGTGTTAGTGTGTCCAATAATTTGGATGCCTGTTTTCTACCATAGTAGACTTCTGATTATAGATAGCTTTATCTTTTATTGTTTGCCTTGTAAGGTTCCAATTTCATTTGGGTTTATCTCACCTTTCTGTGTTAATACTCTTTTTATTTGAAATAGGAATGTTGAACCTACTCTTAATAATGAATCTCATAAATATGTAACATTTGATGATTTTAACAGCTCACAGATGAATTTCTTTTGATACTCAGAAGCAACTTTGTGCTCAAACTTTTGAGTGGTAGAAATAAGATTTGGAGACTCATGAGGAAGAATCAAATGCATCATGAAATATGAGATAGAGGTAAACCTTTGGGGAACAAGAAAAAAATGCTATGATTTCAAGAATTGTCTTCCAAGGCTTATGCACCAAGGCAAGGATGTTGAGATGTAGTAGGATCATTAGTAGGTGGAAATATGGGAAGTCTGTAAGTCATTGCATTCATACCCTTGAAGGAGAAATTGAGAAATGGGTCTTTCCATTTTGTGATTTCTGTGACCTTACTATCTCACTCTTTCTGGAGTCTCACTAGTGTCCCAAGACAATGTGCTTATTTTACCTAAAATAATTGCCTCAAAGTCTTCTTTCCAAAATACCTTAAGTTCTTCATCTTAGTAATGGAAATGACTATGATCATAGAAAAGTCAGGTGATATTCTTTGTAATGTGTTGACCAACTTTATACTTTTGTTCTGAGTAGAATAGGCATATTATATGGTAAACAGCACTAGAGTACCCCTGTCATAAAGATTTTAATACTCTTATAACAATAATAAAGGATGGACCTTTTAATACAGAATTATATTAAGTTACAGAATTTTTCTTTTCCCTAAGCTATTTTTATTCACTACTATGAAGCCAGAACACAAGATAAACTCATAAAATAATTACTCTCTAGTAGTTAAATACTTAATTTCTGGCAATTTCAAAAAGTTCACATATATTTCTTACACTGCAGAATGAAATAAATAAATTTTAACAATTTAATGTGTCATGAACTGTATGCAAGCAAACACTACAAAGAGTTTTATTGATATACTTTTAATTTTTAAATTATTATATGTATATGGGTATTTTGTCTACACATGTGCCTGGTACCCACAGGGGCCAGAAGAGGGCATCAGATTCCCTATGTTTTATTAGTATTGCTTATTTGTTTTTTATTTAAACAACAACAATTGGTTCAGTTCAGGAACCAATTTTTGTTATCAGATTCACACGCATAATATATCAAGCTTACCCTCACCCCAGTGATAAATACTATTTTCACCCTTACTCCTGGGATCTGAAGATAAAGACACAGTTTAGTCATTGTTTCTCTACTCACCCTCAGGAAACTCCATATTCAACTAAAGTGTGTTAAAAAATAACTTCAGAGAGACCACACACACACACACACACACACACACACACACACACACACGTACACGTACACACAAACACACTCCTCTCCTCACATTACAATGCTGGATGCGGCAAGGGGCACATCGTCTAGAAGAGAGACAGAAGCATTCCAGGGGGTAAAGTTCTCTGAGGTGATTGTTAAAATGAATAGTAGTTTATCATGTGGTAGGGAAAGAAAATGAGCATACAATGAAAACTAGGTTTTCAGAAGTTGACTAACCAACAAACCACTATTCTCAAGAGAAACAAGCTCTGAAATGGGCTTCTCTTCAATACACTGAACAAATCTGCAGTGATATTGCAGCAGCCAAGGAAGACCATAGGAAATATTTTACGTAAGAAAGCCAAACCTTGGAATATCTATACCAAGAATTAGGATTCTCTGCCAGTTACTATCTTAGTAAGTATTCATTCACCTTAGTTACCAATATATTTGATTAAATAGCAGTTAAAATCATACAAAACTACCGTGACCATTTGTTTTCAAAGTCAACTTGCTGTAACATAGAATCATCAGAGCCTCAATTATGGATTTTTAAAAAATTTATCAGGTTGACTTGTGACTAAATCTATGGGAAATTGGATTGATTGCATTCGTTGATGCTAGAAGACCCACCAAATATGGTTAGTACTTTCTGGTCCCAGTCCAGAGATTAACAAAAGGCACAGAAGAATGAAAATTATTTGCCTTTTTGGTAACTTGATGGTCCCTCTTGCTGCTGAGTTAGTTTGATTTCCTTTGTTCTCTGCTGCTGCTGTCTTCCCTGATATTAGAAAGAGCTTCCCTGAACTTTCAATATAAACTGAAGACCAGTGGCTCTCTATGAACCATTGGGCCTTTGTACCTGGCTGCAACTGCCAGACACCCACCCACATAGACTGAGCAACTACTGGGTCCTTGGTTCTCAGCCCAGATGTGAGTTGTTGTTGGCCTATCTCAACCATAATGTGTAAACTGATTAAATCATTCCTTCAAAAAATTTTTTTCATTATGCATATATCACAGAGTGTATTCACTACTAAACTGCCTACCATACCACAAAATAATTCTGATGGTTAATTTCTGTACACAATTTGGCTAAATTCAGAATCACCTAGGAGACACATCTCTGGGTGTGTTTGTAAGGGAATTTTCAAAGAAGATTAGCTGAGAAAGGAAGATTCATTCTGAAAATACACAGTGCCATCCCATGAACTGAGGTTTCAGACTAAAGCAAAAGAAAAAGAAAACAAACAATTCAATAACTATCCTTATGTATTCATCCAGTGATATTTTCTGATAAACTATCAGATGGAGTTGGGTATTGATGACCTTGTTTTTGTTGATTTTGTTAATTTCATTCCAGGAATGGTAGTTCAACAATGCTCCTCCCACCTCTATAAGATAATGGGTAGTTCTCACGACTTCCCTGTTGACATTAGCAATATTTTAAATCTCTGACAACCTGACATGTCAAAGAATACTTTTAAATCAGAATCTTTTTTACTATTGATATATAATATTAGTTTGCATTTTAACTGTACATATTTCTTAATTTTTTAGACATATTTTTATGTGTAGGGTTAAAGGAAGAACAATCTCATCTTAATTCTAGACCTGGAAGACTTCAGCTTCCATACAATCTAATCTTCAAGACACTAGAACTGGAATGTGTTAGCCTCCAAGACCTAATGCAGACTAATTTACTCTCACTAGCTCCTTTTGAACTCAGAGCTGTACTGTGCCCACTGACTCTTTTTGTTGGCTGATTCAACTCACTTGCTGCTCTGGTTCAAAATCTTCTCCAAGTTGATTGGTTCAAACAGATTTTCTGAGCCAGCTGACTGTTTCTGACTGAACTCTTCTGACTTTGGCTGATTCTGTCTCCTACAACTTCTCTGACTGAACTGCTCTGCTTGGCTTCAAACTGACTCTTTCTTCAAACAACACTCTTCTTATCTGATACTGACTCTTTCTGCTGAACTGCCTCTTTATCAGCCTCAGACTGCCTGACTCTCTGAGCTGAATGCCTGCTTTTATATCAAATCATGAGACTAGGGAATTTCCCCACTCTAACTCACTCTGATTATTCTTCCTCTGTTTATCTTAGGGATTAAAGGCATGTGCTACTGTTGTGTATGTTTATTTTTAGTTGTGTTTAAAATATTTGTTTTGGTGTACTGTTGGAAAAAGGGATGTATAGGCCTTGGCATTTTGTAATGTCTGCAGGAGTTGTATTTCTGTGGGAGATGTTTAGTTGCTTAAGATCTGCACCTCAGGAGTTCTTAATTAATGAAAAGATCTGAGCTTAGATGCTGAGAGTTCCACTGTCCAGATTGGTGCTTGCCATGATGGTGGTTGCCTCTGCTGAGGTCTGGCAGATGTTTGAAATAAATTGCTTAACTCTTGCATAGTTAATCCAATTGTGGGTCTTACCCAATTGATATCTCCAAGTAAATTTTAGAAATTATTAAGAGTTTGCAGGTGATCACTTCTGGTCTGTACCTTTTGTGGCTGAAATTTTGTTGACTTATTTTATAACTTAGTTAATAGAATCTCCTCTTTGTATTTTTCTCAGGAGCAATTTGTAACCTCAAACATGGTTAGATTCTTTTCATTTCATCAAATATTTTTTTTCTAACATATCTTTATCAGAACAGCCAACAAAATGTCATCCATATAATGACAAATAATATATTGGGGACATTGTTTTCAAATTATTTCTAAGGGTTGTTTCTAAAATATTGGCATAATGTTGAACTATTTAACACTCCTTGAGGAAGGACTTTCCACTGATACTTTGACACGTTGAGCACCGTTATAGGTAGGTATTGTAAAAGAAAACTTTCCCTTGTCCTGCTCTTTCAAAGGGATTGTAAAAATACAATTTTTCAAATCAATCACTATCAGATTCAATGACTTAGATAATAATGAAGGCAAAGGAATTACAAGCTGTAAAGGCTGAATCACCTTGTTACAGCTCTGAAATCAGTTAACGTTTTCAATTTTCTAGATTTTTTTCTTTATAATGAATACTGGTGACTTCCATGGGCTGGTAGACTCTTCTACATGCTGAGCCTTTAACTGCTCCTCTACCAGCTATTAAATAACCTGTAATTTTTCTTTTGTTAAGGGCCAATGCTCCATCTATAAAAGCTTGTGAGTTAATCCTTTAAAAGATAGGGCAGTTGGTATAATTGCAGCAGTTCCCCCTTTATAAATACTTGCTGTGTCTAGTTTTGGAACAACTTATACAGCCTATACATCCTCGTCATTAAGAGCATCTTCTCTTTGAGACCTTATTTTATGTACAGTTCCTGGGATAGAAAGGATATTAATTTGAGTTCCCCATTGTTGCAATAAATCTCTTCCTATAAATTTATAGCTATGTCAGCCACATAAAGCTTTAACTTTCCTATTTGGTCCTCAGGTCCCACTCATGTAATAAATATTATTGTTTGATTTATGTGGGATAATTTTCCAATTCTTATAAACTCTGTGGATACTTCCCATGACTCTTGGGAAATTATTGTCACATCTACACGTGTGCCCACCAACAATTCTCTCTTAACACCATTTATTTGCATTTTTCATTTTGGCCTTTTATCATTAGTGATTGCTTGCTAGAATACCAGTTTCCTAGTGCTTCCAAACCTGCCTGCTCTCTCTACAGGGATGGCTTTTCTTTTGATATAGAGAAAAAAATAACCGGGGCCGAATCCTATCCCCTGCTTTAAACTTCAGGTCTCTGGTTTTATATGCCATAATTTTTATTTCTTTCCTGAAATCTCTGGCTACAAATCTAGGATGTATATTGAACCTCCCTAATGTCAGACTGCTCCTTCTGAGAATCATTCCATTCCTACTGTCCCAGGGAGCAAGAGACCATAAACTCCAGTAGCAACTTTATAGCATTGAAAATTTGAGGATAGGATAAGCAGTCTGTCTATAGCCAGATCTAGCACAGCATTGCCTCAGTAGCAGGAGTCATATCTCCAATACCAAGTGTGGGTTTCTTGATCTGCATGCTACTTCGGTTCTGCTAGGATTCAGGCAGCTTGTTTTTTCTCCCTGGGCCCATGGTAGTGCCCCTGTTGCATTTGCCGATGGCAAGGAACTCCCCTGTATATCTCTCTCTTGGATATATACTCATTCACTCAGTTTTTACCCTAGCCACTATGCCTACATCCTGGGAAATCTGTTCCTTTTCTCTAACTGATATTTAAAGAAACCATTTTCGCTGGAAGCTGCTTGGTCACAATCCTTTTGAAAGTTGCCTTATCTTCCACAATCAAAGCAGCAGAAATCGTGATATTTCAGCCCCTTTACTGTAGGTTTTCCACAGTGGCTGTGTAAGAAATTGAACTGATATCTGTATTAGCTCTTATCCACTGATCCATGGGCTTGGAGTTTGTCATTAGAGTCCATAAAACTTTCTGATACTTGATGCTTGTGTTTTCAAAAGGCCATGGTCTCAGTCAGTACCTGTCATGCTTCAGGGTCTGAGATGACTCTTCATGGCTGCAGAAAGCCTTGTATAATATTTGTAAATGAGATGGACATTTTTGCCTGGGTCCTTTACCTTTTTCCCAGCTCATAAAGCCACCAAATGACATTGATTTATGGTCACATCATCAAACTGAACCTGTTCTTGTAGTTCAGCATAGTGACCCTCACCATGGAGCTGACTTCAGGTTACATTTATTCCTCTTGCCCTATTTTGCTCCCCTATATTTTTTGTCTCTTCTCACCCAAGTAATCCACTGAACCTGAGGACCTACCTCTAGTATAGCTGTGATTAACCCCTTGCAATCCTATGGGATCGTTTCTTGCTGGAGTGTCCAATCATTCAGCAGCTGTTGGACATAAGGCAAATGTAGGCCATATGCTGCCACAATTTCCTTCAATCTCCTTAAATCACTCATTTCTATAAGTTGCTATCCTATCTAATTATATCCTTGGGGATTATCCCTATGTGCTGGAATTTGCTGACTTTTCACAGAGTATACTAAGGGCATTTTGTGACCACAGGCTGTTTTTCTTCAACCTCAGGTGGCACTGAGGGTTCACAATTAGACACATCATTTGGGGCAGGCTACTTGATCTGATCATTCTCCTATACAGATTATTCCCTTAGATTACTAACAGGACTTTTATCCTGTACAGTCTCCTCTCTCCCGTCTACTCAAGGGAAAGTCACCACTTGACCTTTCTCCATATGTTCAAGTTCAATCTATATTTCTTCTAATAGCACCACCAATTCTTTCCTTTCAAATCCCTCTACCCCCATATTTTCTTTAGTAGTACCTACAATTTTTTAAACTCTTTTGAAGAGAAAGAAGGAATTAGACCCTTTCATTCTACCTTTGCTCTATTTTCTGTCTCTTAGCCCCTTCAATTCCTTCTGCAACTCTTCTAGCTGCCTAATCAGTCCTTGATCTTTTTTGAGAAGAAATATGAATAAAAGAGAAAGTAGAAAAAGAATATCACCACCATGAACAGAGTGGGATTTCTCCCAGTGGTCACAGCTACTATAAACATCTTGCTAGCTTCTCAAATCCAAGTATCCATACCTTCATCTTCTGCCCTTTCCTCCATGGTATTTGAATTCAGATTTCCCATTTTTCTTTTCTATCCCCTTCTCCTGAGCCCCAATTGCAGGTGTCACTTGTAGCAGTTAGCTACTGGGTGGCTCAGCAAAGGAGACAGGGAGGCATTTCAATAGATATATACCCATCAGGCCTCAGCAGAGAGAATCACCTGTGATGGCAAGTAACCATACTGGACAGTGGAACCCCGATCGTATGATCTGAGGGGTTTTTATTAACACAGAAGCTTCTAGGTTTTCTATTAATAGTATGTCCAGATAATGAGGAATCAAACATCTTTTACCTTTTACATACCTGTGGACAATACAAAATGCCAAGGCCCAAGTAGTCCTTCCCCCAACAATGCACAAACATTTTAAACATAACTGGAAATAAACTTCTGCAACAATAATTATTGGCTGACTATCATTCATCAATTTCTTCATGAAGCCATGTCTCCCCTTATGTCTCTAAATTAGGATAATAATATTTTTATCCAGTTATTTCATGTTTTGCAATTTTCAGGAATGGATTTCTATTTCAGAAATATTACACTATAAAATAAATAGGGTGTGGCATTTTATAATCTTTCTAATGTTTTTTATATTTCAGTTAATACCATAACATTTTGGACATATCATTTGGTATTTTTTTTTCAAGTGCACATGCAGACATGCACACACACATACACACACACAATCACACACTCACACACACACATGATTGACTTGGTGATTTCTGGATCTAGGTCTCCAAATTAATGAAGCCTATAGTTAATAAAGACTCCTCTGGTAGAAGGAGAACACTAAAAATCTATAGCGTAAACTATTAAAAATCTTATCAAAGTAAATGCATTTGCTACCACTGATTCACTTGTTGTAGGAGCAAGGAATTTAGACAATCCCTATATAAAGCTTTGAACATTTATAGGAAAATAATGACACTGGATGTTTCCTTTTAGCATCTTTGGACAGAGCAACAAAAGAGAGAATGAATTCAGTATTAAAACTGAGTAGCTCCAGATGCACATAAATAATTTAAAGGTTTCTAAATGTGCCCTGGAATGGAATCTTTTCCCCAGCAGCCACAGATCTCAAGTTGTGGAAAACAAACCTAAGTAGGTCCTCATTACATGATTAGCTGACTTGCAAAGCAAATGTAATTCTTGGCCTTGAAGAGTGTTGCAGTTAAACTGAAGATACTAATTGGAAAAAGATGGGCTAATGTAACTTAAGATTCAGCTGTGTGGCAGTGCTCACACAAGGCTGAGGCCATTGAGTTCTTAGCTTCTGAGAGCAGTATCTATGAAGAAATAGTGCCCCCCCTTGATAAAAGATGTACTTTAATACCTATATCTTGCACTTTTGCCTTCTCCATCCTGGCCTGTGGATATTAATCTTGCTTTGTCTATGTTGCTGACAAAGGCTTTCTCTAAAGAAGATACCAGCAAGACGATGAGATTTCCTTCAGGGTCTGCACATTGTTTCTAGATCTACAATTAGACTTAACGCTAAGCAAGCTCTGAAAGATAAGACAGAAAGTGTGATCCAGGAGAAGGTGAAGTATGTCTCTGAAGAACTTAACTTTTCCAATTAAATCAAGCAGAATTCTGGGGATGATATGTAGAAATTGATTTTAAAGGTGCAGGATTATGTTGAAGAAAAATAAAACCGAATTAGGCTGTGTCTATTGCTATAGAACCATTAAAGTAGAGGTTTTAGTTTAAAATTGAACTTTACAGTGTTTAAGAGGTAGCCAGAGTTTATTTGATTGGCTGAAGTATTTGTTAAAAGATAGTCTTGTGAGGAGAAGATGGAGAAGCCTTGTAGGGGAACATTTAATCCTTTAATCCAGAAGCATGGTTGCTCTAGGGAAGGATCACATTAAAAGGCCTGTGTGATAGCTAAGAAGGGATCACATCTAAAGGCCCATATAAAAGGTTCACATTCCGAGGCCTGTGTGATCTGGATGGAATGCATAAAAAATGTTAGTCAGATTAATCATGTCCTCTGCTTTGCTAATCTTAAGTGAAAGTGATTTTTGTGGGGAAGGCAGTATAGCACACAACTTTTAATTCCAATTGAGAAGGCAGTGGTAGCACGTGCCTTTAATCCCCAAGCAGAAGCAAGGAGAAGTAGATGAGGAAGTAGAGACAGGATGCAGAGCTCAGAGGAGTCAGTGTCAGACAGGAAGAGTGATGTCTGAGATAAATCAGAGTGAAGAGCAGGCAAAGTGATGAATTAGAGGAAGAGTTAGCAGAGTGATTCAGAGTGAGGACATGCTCAGCTCTCACAATATAAAAGCAGGCTCTCAGCATAGAGAGTCAGGCAGTGAGAGAATTAATCAGTAAGAAAAGACACAAGGGGCAGTTCAGCAGAAGGAGAGGGAGTTTGGGAGAAGGAATCAGCTAACAGTGAGAGTCAGTTTGAAACCTAGCAGAGTAGTTAAGTCAGAGAAGTTTCAGGAATTAGCCAGAGTCAGCCAAAGTCAGAAGAGTTGAGTCAAAAGTAATCTGCTGGCTCAGAAGGTCATTTCAAAGTAGCCAGCCTGGAGAAGAGTTTGATCCAAAACATCAAGTGAGTTAAATCAGCCAACCAGAAGAGTCAGTTGAGTTCAGTACAGCTCTGAAATCGGAAGGAGGTAGTCAGTGTGAGTCAGTCAGCAGTAAGTCTCGGGGGTTGAAGCCTTCTAGCATCATGAAGATTAGATTGTATGGAGGCTCCATCTATAGGCCTGCTATCACTTGGCTTAGAATTGATGAAGGGATTTTATGGCTCAGGTAATTTGTAATGCTAGAGTGGATTCTCTATTTAAAACCTAATCCTCCCCAATGCGAGGGTGCAGAGGAAATGCCCTGTACTAGATGCAAAATAGTGAAGAGGGTACCAGTGCATATAAAGAGTCAATTTTCGTCCTTTTTCTTCAGCCAGACCTTAGGATGGAATATGTGGCTGCTCAGTTGGATGAACTAAATCTAATGGATTTAGTTTGATCTCTGAGTAGTGTGGTACAAGTGACAGCAATGGATCACCAGAAACTAGAAGAACACAGTTATCCTAAAAAGTAGCACAGGAAAGCAATGTCTGTAATAGCCTGACTCTCATACCTGCTAGTTAATGATAGTGTTTCCAGAATGAAATAGAATGTATCAGAAGTCTACTGAGTATTTCTACAATAATTAATAATGCTATATTTGGCCAGAGCAACAGAGAATCATGGCTTATCGACCAGACTTGAGACTTGAACCATGTTACAGATCCTGATCTGCTTGAATGAAGACCAAATCCCCTTTAGGAAGGACCTGATAATAGTCACTTACTATTAACTTGTCTTCTGTCTTTTCCTGAAGGACCTTTATGGTAGCTGTACATTTGGGGAAAGAAAATTATCAGAATTTCTAATGCCTACTAGACACCAATACTAAATTGCTGTTGATTCCAGGAGAGATCTCTAAAGGCATTGTATCCTTAAACTAGAGATATCTGGAAGTCAGATGTTCAATGACATTTTGACTAGTCTACTCATATGTTTCCTGTGTGTCCTGAACTCATCTTGTAGTTACTTATCCAATTTCAGATTTTGAGGTAGACAAAAAATAAAACAAAATAAAGACCAGATGGAAGCGATTGAAATTGACTCACCTAGGGAAAATAGTGAGCCCCCATAATACCACATCCTTCAAAGAGTTACAGAAAAGTAGTGCGACAATCAAGAACTTGAAAGACATAGGGCAGAAGTTGATGGTTCTCATCACATCTCAGTTTATTTATCATATTTATTTCTCCTATGTGGCCTATGCAGAAGGGACAGACCATGAAGAGTGACAGTTGGTTATCACAAACTTAATCAAGTAGTGACTCCAATTGCAGATGTTGTACCAGATGTGGTTTTCATACTTGAGAAGATTGACACAGTTCCTGATAATTCATATGCAGCTCTTAATTTTACAATTTTTCCCCTCAATACCTATCTTTAGGGGCTGTTAGAAGAATACCTGCTTTCAGCTGACAAGGAGACCAGGGTAGCTTAACAATTTCATATTGCGGACATATGAATTTCCTAAACTTGTATCTAAAGTGGTTTTGAAGGGATCTTGATTAATTAAATGACCTTTTAGATCAGTAAAATTTCTATGATGTCAGTGGTGTGAGGAAAGTTTTTGTGCCTGGCCCTTTTAAAACCACCACTCTTGAAGAAATAAACACAATGCTTATTGGGCCTTATTAGGATTTTGGAAGCAGCACATTCCTCACTTTGGATATGACCC
Source organism: Cricetomys ansorgei (assembly GCA_026225945.1). Lineage (NCBI taxonomy): Eukaryota > Metazoa > Chordata > Mammalia > Rodentia > Nesomyidae > Cricetomys > Cricetomys ansorgei. Next base: position 18,676,834 of record JAMJFZ010001131.1, on the reverse strand, counting down.
ATATACCAAGCGATTCAGAATGGTGATAGCCTTAAGTGGAGCCTGGAACAGAAAATAAGTCTCTTCAATAGTTTCAGGCTGCTTTCCAGCCTGTTCTACCATTTGGGCCAAATGATTCAGCAGACCTCATATTATTCAAGGTTTCAGTGGCATCTAGGAATGTTATTTAGAGTCTGTGGCAAGTCTCCATATATAAATCAAATTAATGTTCTTTGGATTTTTGAGCAAGACCCTAGTATCTTGCAAAGATAACTAGTCTCCCTTTGAGAGACAGTTCTTATCATGGTATTGGATTGTAGTGAAAACTGAATGTTTGATAATGAGCTACTCAGTTACCATGAGACCTTAGCTGCCCATTATGAGTGGCTGTTATCTGAAGTACCATGCCATAAAATTGAATATGCATAGGAACAAACAATCATAAAATTTTGGTGGCATATACATGATTGGTCCACAGTAGCTAACTTATAACAAAGTTGCCAAAATTCCTATGTTTAATTACTTCTTTTACAATGGCTCTGTCTCCAAGCATCAATTTTTGTTCTCAAAGAGTGTGACATATGATTGCCTGATTGAGGAAGAGAAGATTAAGGCCTGATTTACAGATATTTCTGAACACAAGCTAAAAGTAGACAACTACAGTTTAACAGTCCTTTTCTGGGACTTTTGGCAGTTCTAATGTCTACACATTTTGCTCATAAGGCTAAATGGCCAGATGTGTGGTTATATACTAATTCATATGTTATAGCCAATGATTCATGTGGATGGTCAGGGACTTTAAAGGAACATGATTGGAATATTGTTAAGAAAGACATTATGAGAAAGCTACATAGATAAATCTGTTCAAATGGACAAAGGATATGAAGATACTTGTATCTCATGTAACTGTTAATCAGAAGGTAATTTCAGCAGAGGAGTTCAGTAATCAAATAGATAGGATGACTTGCTTTGTAAATAGATTCTTTCCTCGGCCACTCCTGTCACAGTCTAATAGGCCTATGAAAAAATGGCCATGTTGGCAGAGATGGAGGATACATGTGGCTACAAGTGGTCTAGACACATCTGCTATGATTATGAGAACTCTATGATGGGAGCCTTACTGCAGACAAAGTGACCAGTTATTTTTCCAGTAAACTAGACTCTATCTTAAAACCAGGAAAGTGTTTCCTAAGGGACGACACACAGAAGCTATCTTCCAGAACTGGACGAGGCTGTATCTCATGCTGGCAACCAAACTTGGTACTGTAAGAGTTAACCCAGTTGGTGCTGGCTGTGAAGGCATGAAGGGGTCATGAAAAGCAACTGAGGCTTGGCATTATGAGAGGCCAGAAAAGGCCATTAGTGATGATGCAGCCTCAGTAGTAGTTGAAGGCCCAAAATGAAGGGGTCATGTAGAGAAGCTGAGGCTTAGCACCATGAAAAGAGCCCAGGAAAAGCTATTGGTAAAAGTATAACCCAGTTGCTGCAAGGGATCCCAGCAATGTTCTGAAAATGCCAGTACCGTGGAGCGACCACCAAGAACAGCAGCAGCAGTAGTGTGAGCCAACCAGACCCTGGAGGACAAACTATGTGTGCAGCAGAGGGCAGAGGAGGGAAGTGATCCAAGCCCCTTGGAAGAGCTCAGAAGTTTGTGAGTGAATTCCAGATAATTGAACATTGATAATGTTTTTCTGCTATCCAAAGATATTGTGAAAACTTGATAGATGTTTGGTTTCATTTGGTCTTGTGCATTAGCAACACCCATGATTATTCTGCTTGTAAATAGTTTTGCTGGTATAGTGTTTGATTGTGTTGTAGAGATAAAAACAATTTTTGATTGGCTTATACAGAAAAGGGGAAATTTGGGGGAAGTTTATTTTTAATTTTGTTTGAAACTGTTTTAAGCACTGTTAGGTGAGGGACTGCCTAGGGCCTTGAAGTTTTGTATTGTCTGTAAGTGTTGGATTTCTATAGGGGGTTGTTTAATTGTTAATGATCTGCATGTGCTATCAGTAGAATACCTAAGGAATTCTGAAAGAATAAATACACCTGAGCTCAGATGTTCAGTGTTCTACTGTCCAGGTTGGTGCTTGACATAGTGGTGGTTCTTTCTGCTGAGGTCTGTCAGGGTACGCAGTTTTAAAGTTTGCTTCCTTGTCTCTCTAGCTGAACCCACACAGCAACATACTGCTACAATGGTATAACAAAGACTTTGATTTTTCTTGCATGGTCCTTCCCTCCTGTTTCTGAGATAAGTTACTGGTTGTTTCTTCTGCTCCTCTCTTCACTCTTATAAGTACTATCTCTTCCATGCTTCCAGTGTGGACTTATAATGAACAGCTCTTCAAGAACTTTCCAGGGCATTGCACCAGACTATAATTGCTGAGGCACCTAACCTTATGTACTGAGTAACTATTGAGTGCTTGGCTCTGAGCTACTCAGGTGTCATTAACTGTTATTAGAATATTTTGATCATATTACATAATCAGATTCAATAACTACTTTAATATATATTCTAAATTATAAATATATATATATATATATATATATATATTAGATGTATGTGGATTCAATCTATTGTTTCTGTTCCTCTAAAAAAATCCTAATGTAAATGGCAACAATATTTTTATTAGTTCTTTTATATGCATAGGTGTTTTGCCTACACATATATTTGTGCATCACATGTGTGCTTGATGTCTTTAAAGACCATAATGGAGCAACAGATCCCTGGAAACAGAATTATAGATCCTTTGAGTGCTGAGAATTGAACCTGGATCCTACACTAGAACAGCCAGTGTGTTTAACTCTGAGCCATCTTTCTACCGTTCAACAATATTTTTTTTTTAAATAAAGCAGAAGAAAATAAGGCAGTAACAGAAGTATGTGAGAGGAAACAATTTGAGACATGATATATTTATTAAATACATCAAGAAAAATCATTTATGAATGATGTTAACAGTGTTTACAAGATACTACTTTCTTTAACTTTCATGTTCAGGCATATTTTGGAAACACTGGGTTAGTGCAAGGAATTGAATTATGTAAATCTCTTTATTGGAGAATGTCTCAGAGCCTTTCAATGTTAATTTGAAATTTTCCTTCCTTGCAAGGAAACAGGAGTTTTTAATCTAAATTCAGTATTTTCTTAGGAATTTCCGGGATACTTTTAATAGAAATGGTGACTAGGCTTAGGCAGTTTATCATTCCCAGTGAGGGAGAAGGAAGTGAATAAGGTCAGGAAATGCTCTAAAGAAAAGTAACTTCCTTGAATTTCTCTGAATGGATATGCTTTTAAAACATTTCATGGAAACATTTCTATTTAAAGTCTAATATAACAATAGGCACAATAATGATATCCCTAAAATGACGTAACCTAGTTGTTGCAATCCATAAACTTATTACTTTATATGATAAAAGGAAATTGCAGATGAAATTAAAATATGGACTTTCAAATAGATTATCCTTGACAGAATCAATGAGATTAATAGAATCTCATGTTCTTAAAAATCTAAAAAAAGTCAGTAAAATAGAGCAGAGATAGTTATAATCTGGCAAGAAGTGCCAAGAAAGATTTGGAGCATGAAATATCACAAACACGTTGATTTTAAAGATGGGTGTAGGGCATCATAAATGAAGAACATGAATTGACCCCAAGAGCTGGAGTAGCATTCACTTGACATCCAGCAAAAACATGAGGACTTCAGTTCTAAAATCTAAAGAAAGAGATTTTTACCAATAGCCCAAATGAACAGAAAGGTTAATTCTTTCCTAGAGCCTACTAATAACACTAGAATTCCACAAAAATGATTTTTTGACTTACAGAATAGTCCATATGGAGACATAGAGTAAAACTAATATTGTTACTTGATTCATTTCCATATGTATAAATGTTGTGGCCTGCATTCACACAAAAATATAGATATTACTTCTTTCAGTTGCACCTACTAACTTAATCTTTAGAATAATTACCATAAATCAGGTAGTGGTGAATACCTTTAATCCCAGCACTCAGGAGGCAGAGTTAGGTTGATCTCTGAGTTTGAGGTCAGCTTGGTCTACAGAGTGAGTTCCAGGACAGTCAGAGTTATAATAAACTGTCTCAAAAAAGTAGGATAATTATTATAATAATCAATTTTTAAATTTAAATTTATGACATATAGTTAATATTTTTTGAGTTTGACTGTTTTTCCTTAGTTTCTGGTGAGGGCCATTAGTGTTTAATTCTTATTATTATATAGTATTGCAATGAACTACTATCATACAATTTATTTAAATATTCCATTCTGCTTGGGAAATTTTCTTAGCTTTTGGTGATTTCAAATTGTATTATTTTAGTATGTTTATAATTTCCGTTATTGACAATATGTGTAAAACATAGTTGCCTTTGTATCTAATTTTTACTGATGAGTGGTAATGAGTGTTTGTGTTTGCTTGTATGTGTGTAAATGTCTGTGTAGACACACTCAACTTTTGTTACTATTGAAAGCAGTCTTGAGTTTATACAATATTTGTAAATATGTAGATTTGATTTGGAGTTTGGTAGTTTTCAAAATTGCATAGTGGCACAGCCAGTAAACCATGAAGATCAAACACATGTTTGTTTGTTAACAGTAATTATGGAAGGGAGTGAACCAGCTTGCAAATATATTAAGTTACTTTCCAGAATCAGAACTGCCACAAATGTAATATCCCTGAGACTTAAAAATGTTCTTGGTACTTTACAGCTTTTAGACATGTAAACATTATATTGCTCATTACTTATCAGTAATTTGTAAGGTGGATGAAAATAATAGAAACTTAGTACATTAGTACAAGTATTAATACATTAATATATGTATATCAATCATTTAAATAAAAACAACACAAGTGTTGAAAGATCAGAATTTAGGAAAAGATATTGATTATAATAACCATAGTGCTCTCTGTCTCTCTCTGTGTCTCTCTCCCTGTCTCTCTGTGTCTATCTATGTCTCTCTGTCACTTTTCATTTCTTTGTGTGTTTTGCGTGGTTGTGTGTGTATGTGTGTTTGTGTGTGTGTGTGTGTGTGTGTGTGTGTGTGTGTGTGTACTTTTAATGTCTGCTAGTGAGTATTTTAAAGCATTGCTTTGTCATTAACAGCTTTTACAATAATATCTTTTGCTAGATGCACTGAATAATCTTCGGAATTGAAACCCTATTGCATGATGACCTTTAGAAGAATGAGGACCATTCTTTATATTTGTAGGCCAAATTTAATATCAGATTTTTAGTCATAGAATACACTGAGAATTATATAGATATGTAGAATAATGGAGAAAAAAAGAGAAAGAAAAAAACAGAAATAAATTTTGTATAACAAATATTTTATTCAGTTTTAGTAAACATAGTACATGAATATATATTAAAGTGTATATAATGAAAAGTGAAAATATAAACTGTTCATATAACATAAGTACATAATTTCCACAGAAAATGAGTTTGAAATGAATCTTGGCTACATAGGGAATATGAAGACAGCCTGGATGGTGTGAGAATTTGTCTCAATAATATTTTATATATGTAAAGGTAATAAAGATAGTCAGTTAAGTGAATAAAACATTGCATAATAATGCTAAATGATAAATGCTGTTTGTTTGCTTCTACATATACATCACATATGAGTAGGTTTGAATAAGTTGCTTAAAAATATATCTTCTATGTTCACCATAACTAAATTTATAATTCTTGTTATATATTCATGTTTGCTGAAAAAATGATAACAGTAGATAAAATCTGTGTAACCTCATTTTTATTTTCTTGGATAAATTCCTAGAAGCTGAATTACTATGTTAGAAAATGATCATATTTTAAATTTGTTAATATTCTATTTATAAATTTTACTTCCTAAAGCAAAAGTCTTAATTTCATATTCTAACTGTAGAGAAAAAAACATACCAAGGCTTATTTTTTTCAAATGTAATTAATTTTGTTTTAAAGCTTGCAGAATTTACTCTATGAGTATTTATGATGACTTAAAATGTAAGAGTAAAACAAAATAGGCTTAGATGCATATGAATTCCTATTCTGACATATATTAGCATGAAAGACACATGAGTGAAATTTAAATGTGTGAATTACTTAGTTATTAGTAGCTTAAAGCTGCTTACCATGCCATTTCTTAAATATGAATTACTTGCAGATGTTAAATTTGGGGCTTTTCAGTGTCACATTAGTAGCCTATCCTTATGTGTAATTGGTCAGCATATAGTTTATGAATAAATGATAGTATGCTGATATTGCTAAATATCTTTCAATACGTATAAAGATATTTAACTTAATCAGAAGATTAAAGTCATTTTCAGTTACATATTTTAAAATACCCACTAATTCGAAAGATGAGTTGTGACGCTGGCAATCAGTCCTTCTCCTAATTGTAAGAATACATGAAAAGTTTTTCTCAGATTATTATCTGCTCTCCTTTAGGAAATATACATTCAACACATTGCTCTAGATAGGAGCCACTACTTTGTTTTAGTACTCTGAAAAATGCTATTTTTTTCATGAAGCTTCCTAAGGTTTTCTTCAATTTACAACATTTCTATACCTATTTTGTCTGTGTTGTTTCACTTTATGGTTATGCATGAGTTTATCTTTGATTTCATTGTTTATAATTTGCTATATGGATTCAAGTGTACAAAATTTTCAAATCCACTAGTTAATCATATATTAAGAGTTCTATACTGAGATATGATTTTATTTTAATTTATATTTATCAATTTGATTCATTTAAATTAATTTTCTTAAATGGCATAGAAATCTGAACTATATGTTGTTCATCAACAAATGGTAGCAGTGGATGGCAAAGGGAAGTTGAGAGGATCATAGGGAGGATGTAAATGAGTGAATAAGGAAAGTTAAACAAATCCTACAATAGAAAGGAGGGTCACTGCAGTAAGTGATGCTGACCAATGGGATGTTACTACTTTGAAATGTGAATCAGTGAATCAGAGAAGCAGTGGAGATTGCTCCTTCTAATATATACAAGTAGACATTTAAAGTAAAGCGTAGATGTGGAGCCTCTGCAGAACTGCTGCAAACTAACTCAGAGATGCTTCTCAGGACAGAAGCATATACAAAGACACAAACAGGACACGAATGTTAATGCTTCATGAAATAACTGATAAATCAGATCATAATTAAAATTTCTGTTTATCAAATTTATCATCAGAAGTTGTAGCATGCTATAGACTTGGAAAATATTTATGGAATGTTTATCTAAAATCATATCTACAATATGCATAGAACATGACGAAATTAAAAACAATCTTAAAATTTAAGTTGAGTAGAAAAAAAAAGTAAGAGTAACAATAAGCAGCTAAAGCCATGCAAAGATCAATGTAGGAAGTACCACAGTACTTGACATGAGAGCTAATGCTAAGCTATAGCAATTACATAGTGTGGGGATTGGTTTAAATTTAAATGCATAAATGAAAGACAGGAAGGAGAGTCCCAAAGTAAACAGTGGATCTACAACAACTGCATTTCAACTGAAGTGCCAAGAACGCATTCTAAAGAACAGTGTTTTTAGTAAATCGTGATGGAAAAAACAGGTGTCTATAAGCATCAGAAGAAAATTAGACATCCATCTCTCACTAGTTTGAAAACAAACTCAAAATGAATGAAAACATTTAATGTTGGACCATACTCTATGAAGAAACTATACAAAATTTCCAGAATTTGGAAAGAGCACAGTTTCTTGATATATATATACACACACAAATATAAGAAGCTGAATTAAAAATAGAAAATTGAGAATATCTTAAATAAAATGCCTTTGGCACTGCAAAAGAAACAGAGCAAGAAATATGCTACAAAAGGAAATAAATACTTGCAAATACACATCTGACAAGGGAATAGCTTCCATTCATATAATTAACTCCCAAACTGAATAGTGAACTGATCCTTTGCCATTGACTGTTAACACAGACAGTAGTAGATTCTCAAAAGAAGTGTAGGAATAGAGAGCCTGCAATCCTCAATAACATCCCTACAGGAGAAAGCAAGATCTCAACCTTCTTCCAAACTCATCCTCTCCTGACATTGTGTCAACTGGAAGAAAAGTGGTGTAGTATGCTCCAACAGAACAACAACAACAAAAACCCAGCAAAATGACATAAGTAAGTCCATCCAAGATATGAACATAGAATTCAATAGGAGATAAAATAACTGGAAGAAAAAAGGCGCCAAAAATGAAAATTCAACAAGCCTGAATCAAAACAGCAAGCAAAGTCTCATCAATAAAATATAGATCATGTGGGATAAAGACTGAGATCTTGTGAACTATTTAATATTGGATCATTAGGTAAAGTTTAATGATAAATTTAAAACAACAATAAAAACACAATTAAAATAAAATACAAACACCAGCAGTAATAAAATAAAATAAAACAAAATGAAATAAACACCTGAAGCTTACAATTATAATTTTTGTAACACTGAAAAAAAAAAGACCTGACCTTTAAATTATATGCATAGAGGAAGAAGGAGAATACCAAATGTCACAGAGATACTTTCAATAAAATTCCATAGAAAATTTCCCTAATCAAGAGAAAAAGTTGCTCCTCCATATACAAGAATTTCACAGAACAACAAATGGATAGGACAAGGAAAGAAACTACCACTATCATAGTATAGTTGAAGCACAAAAAAAAAAAAAACCCAGAGAATAAAGGGCATTTAAGGGTACAAAAAAGAAGGGTCAAATCAAATATATAATAAGTCTCATAAAATTAATAACATTATTCTATGGAATATTTTTTAAAGGCAGAAAAAATTTGAAAGGTGTATAACAGTTTTGAAAGACCACAACTGCCAGCACAAAAATTATACCATCAAAACTATCTATTAAATTGATAGAAAAAGAAAAGTTATTTACAATAAGAACAAATTAAAGGAATTTATGACCAATGATCAGTCTCTATAGAGGATAGTGGAAGGTATGCTATCAGCTGAAGAGGACAAGCATACTAAACAGGTCACAAGGGGCTAATAAAAAATAGCATGAGAGTTAATCAAAATGGATCTAAAAAAACACAAGAGAATCAATAAATTAACGGGAAACAAGACACAAACTTCAACACTAATCTCAAAGATCAACAGTCTTAACTTCTCAATAAAGAGACACAGACTAATATATTGGAATAGAAAATAGCATTCAACTTTTAACTGCATACAAGAAACACATCTCACAAATAATGATAGCAACACCTTAAGGTAAATGAATGGAAAAAGGGGGCTCTAAGGAAACGAAACAAAGAAATAAGCAGGTATGGCTAGTCTAATATCTGAAAGAAATAGGTTTAGATCTAATATCAGTCAGGCAAGGTAAGAAAGGTCACTGCACATATATTAAGAAAACAATTTGCTGAGTGCATTACAATAAATAAATAAATAAATAAATAAATAAATAAATAAATAAATAAATAAATAAATGAAGAGTAATGGGTATTAAGGGCTTATTTGGTTTGCTTTATTATTGTTAACAATATATTTATACAATTTGAACTTAAAGAATATCTGTTTACCAAAAGAACAACACAAAAAGTATAAGAAATTACCTAGGTTGATTATTTAAGATTATTCCAACTCACGTATCTATTGCATAATTAGAAAGTTTACTCTTTCAAGACACATCAGAAAAGATTGCAGTCACTAAAAGATAAGTACAAGACTATCCAAAAATCAGTCCCATAAAAAGTTCAATATCATCAAAAGGGATGTGTTGTAAGTTGTGTTATATTTATATGATTAATAAATATGCATTAATATTAGGTGTGGATTAATATGACTATACAAAATGAATTATCATTATGTTTAAAATGTGAATAAATACTTCAAGCATTTCATGACTGGAAGAATCTAGACATATAAATGTTCAAACCATCTAACATCATATGCACATGTGCATATAACACACACACATTTAAAGTAGTAAGATTTTTGAAAGACTCTGAAAAGGAGATTCAAGGTGATGCTTCTCTAAAGCCCTAACTTTAGACAGCTGATTACATCAGTGACCATATATTTCTGTAATGGGTAAGTGTACTTCCAGGAATGGAGATAAATATATTTATCCTTATTTGAAAAATTTCAGGTCAGATTATCAATGAGAAGATTATGATATAGCACTGTTGTATAGTTTCTCTAGCATCTGATACAATGTCAGATTTCTGGAATAGATATACTTGTGTATTTTGGTGATCTTATTTCTTCACTGTTGTATGATAATGTATTATTTAAGTAGTTATATATTTGATATTGTGAAAGAAAATGCTTTTATTTCCATATTGTTGGAGTTTTATAGTACTGTTTAGTGGCTATAATGGATAGTTTAAAAGCATATTTCATTTAGAAATCTCCCTATTGCCCTTATTAAAATGAGGCTATTTTTTGTTTCTTTTTTTTCTATTTTATTCTTGATTTTTCTTATGTGTTTTAGATAAGAACATGTTTTTAAAAGAATAGTGTGGTACTGTTTTCTCTTATATTTTTAGATTGTCTCTGCACCTTGTTGATAGATAGCCTAAATAACAATAATTGTAAATAAATTATGAAACTTACTACTAAATAAGTAAACTGAACAATTTCTCCTGTTCTTATTATAATTCAAAAATGTCTCTCTCATCTTTGATTCATCTTTTAATTGAATCCAAAATCATTCTACCTCAGGCTTAGCATATCAAGTAAACCCCACAGTATTACAACATTTAATATCAATGAGAGCTAATTGTGTAAAATAAAACAACAGTGCTTTTCACTAAGAATTATTTTATTTGCCTTCCAGCCTAAGAAATGGTTCTTTTGGCTCTCTCAGCTAGTGTATACGATAATGCAATGGCAGCTTTACAACTTTTGCTACTTAGGGAATAAGGATGGAAAACAGTATTCATTATTGATGCACACAGAAAATATTTATGCTTAGGAGTACTGTACTAGAGGTCTTATAATTTTTCAGGGCTATTTTAAATTGCACTTAAGCCCCAATAAAAGATTTTACATTTTACATATTTAATTCTGAGATTTTGTGCATGCTATACTGAAATATTTAAGAGATACGATTAAATAATAACAGTCTCCAGTGTCTCCAGTGCCAGATGTCATTTAGGAATACAATATCTGAAAATGATTACAAAATAAATTTGACTACTAGGATTTTTAACTCTTTATTTTAACATTTTAATTGATACATTAAAACCTACACAGTAATGAAAATACCATATTTTGATACACATAAATATTGATGATGTTCAAATAAGAGTAAATGTATTTATCTCTGCAAGCATTTATTTAGTGAATATATAATGTATACAATGTGTGTGTGTGTGTGTGTGTGTGTGTGTGTGTGTGTGTGTGTATTATTTCCTATGGTGAATATGCAATGTATAAATGACATGCCTTTTAGTTTACTTAGTAACCCTGATGTGTAAAATAAATACCAGAATACTTTTCTCCCATCTAATTATAATTTAGTAGCTGTTAATTGAAATTTCAACACACCTCCTTCTTCTCGTCTCTCCCTAGCCCTATAACTATCATTCTACAATCAACCTTGATGATACATACTTTGTTACAAACCACATGACTGAGATCATGCAACGCTTGTCTTTTTGTGCTTGGCATATTCCCTTAACATAAATAATATCCAACCTCATCTATCTTGCTGCAAATAATAGGATTTTGAGATTTTTTTTTTACCAACAAATAGAATTGTATTGAATATGTGTTCAACTTTGTCTCAACCCATTCATTAGCTGACAGATACATCATTTGTATTATGTAGTCATAGTGCTACAATAAAATTGGGTACACAGATATGTCTTCAATGCACTGATTTCATTTCTTTTTTCAGGTTTCATAATATTATTTATTAATTATTTGAGAATTTCATGCAATGTATTCTGATTATATCCACTTCCTATTCCTCCAAGGTCCACCCTCCCACTACTATGCCCTTAAAAAAGGAGAGGAAGGAAGGAAGGAAGGGAGGGAGGGAGGAAGGAAGGAAGAAAATTCAAGTCCATTCTGTGTTGCTTTATTCCCTTGGATCATGTTCAGACTCCCAGAGGGCAGACCCTAAAAGAAAACTGACTCCTTCTCCCACATACACCAGAAGGCATCAACTGAGAAGAAAACTATACCTCAGCATCTCTATTACAGTTTTTAATGATTCTCTTCAATAGCTCAACTTCTGGACTGTTTTTATTGGGGGTAGGGCGAGGGGGGAAGGAGGGGAAGGTGGCTAGCATAGAAGCCCTCAACATTTCTTATTCTCATCCATGAATCTGCAATCTTGATACCATTGCCCACAGCTGATAGCAGCAGAATGGATCTTAGACATCAGCATGGTTTTTGGTGGCAGCCTGTATTACAGACATCAACTGGATGGACTCCTGCGGGAGCCTGGATTAAGTATTCATCTACATGCTTTCCAGCAGGAGTATCAAATGTGGACATAAACATCTTCCCATTTACTGGGAGCCACGCTTGCTGCCCTAGGGGTGTCCCAGGCTATCATGTAGTGAAGGGGAGGAGGTGGGCCCTAGCCTCCGTGCAACCTGAGAAATAGCCCTACTTGGGAGCTACATATTCCTTGGTCTGCCTCCTTGCTCATGACACCTCTATGACCACATCTCCATTTCAGTGTTCTCTCCCAGGAGTTGGGCAGCAGAAGTGGACCTGGCAGCGGCATCCGCTTCCCAGCGGCACTCCCATATCAGTCACTGCCAAGTCTCTAGCTCCACTAGAGACTGCACATATGGTGTCCATTCCTCCATCTTTCCTCATGCTACTCAGCCAGTTGATTTTCTAGACATGTCACCTTTCCAACCACCTTTAATTCTTAAAGTTTTCCCTGCTAGATACTATGGCAGAATAGCTTCTCTAGATCCACAAACTTGTGAGGATCTGGAGGCAACTGGAGTAGGGGCAGCCAGGGCAACTGTGGAGGCTTCCAGAGTCCTACAAACCTCTGCCTACTCTCCTACTGCAATCTTGAATCTATTTCGTTTGATATATACTAAGTAGTGAGAATGACAGGATACATATATCTATGTGTGTATCTGTCTCTCTCTCTCTATCTATACACACACACACACACACACATACACATATACACACATATACATATATATATATATATATATATATATGTATACATACATACACACATATATGTATAGTATTTTTTCACAATTCTAACTTTCATAAGGGAATAGCTTCTTGATTTGATTTTTACTTTCAAACTAATTAATGAAGATAAATATTATGAACAGTATCTATGCTCATTTGAACACTTTCCTTTGAGAAATATCTAGTAAAATTGGGCACTATATCAAGTTATTTAGAATGCTTTTGTCATCGGATTGAGCTTCTTGAAAACCATAGATATTAACTACTTGTCAGACATATATATTATATGCATGATCTTCCATTCCCTAATCCAACTTTGCATCATGTCATTTTTCCCTTCATTTGCAGAAACTTTTTAGCCTTCTACAATCACATTTGCTTTTGTTGGTAGTATCTCCTGGATTTTAGAGGTATTTTCCAAAACTGTCTTTCTTGTCTCATGCCCTAAGACATTTTTCATATTTTTTCTTCCACTATTTTCATAAGTTCATGTCTTACTTTAAAGTGTTTAATCTACTTTGATTCACCTTTTATATAGGATAAACTTTATTCTTCCTGTAACTCTCTAATGTGTTTATCATCATTTGTTGACAACCACTGTTCATTCTTTCTTGTGTGTTCTTAACTTCTTCATCAGAGGTAAATTTATACTTGTTTGATGGAGTCTTTTGGTTATTCTGCATATGAGATCATGTCATATATAGTCAATGCTTGGTTTCAGTTCTGCCTATTAACTTTAATATTCCTGTACTATGCTTAACAACTGTGGTTAAAGTGAGGTTTCTAGTCTTTTTAAAGATATTAGAGAAGAATCTTTTTTCTCCATTAATTATAATATTACATGTTAGATTATTATACATAATATGTATTAGCTTGAGGGGAATTCCTTCTGGATTGGTTTCACTCAAAGATTTTTATCGTGATTGAATGTTGAATTTAACCATATTATTGCACTTCAATCTGTAGATATACTGTTTCTTATCTATAAATTTCCATAGAACCATCTCTGCATCTTTGGGTTGAATCTTAACTAATGAAGTACCTTTGCAATTTTCTAGTAGGCTTTGCCTGTGAATAATGTACTGAGGAATTCTGTTTTCATCTTCATTAAGGATATCTCCTTTTACATTTTACACTTGTTTCACATATATTTTGTCTTATTCTAGTTTTATTATCAGTAAAATACTGATTTCATTTAAAAATGAGGAAAGTCTCCTATTGTTTGAATTTTATGTATTTTATGAAGAATTTCAATTAAGTTTTAATTTTGTTATATGGATTAGAACGTCATTGAACTTAGAACAACCATCATTTTCTTTGTTGGATTCTTTTTGGTTATCTGCTCATGCCAAAGTTAAGGGTGATAACTCACCTATTGTTATTAGGTACGATCTCTCTCTTCAGTTATGTTCATATTTACTTGCATTGTAGGCCTTCCTATAATAGTGATAGTCACATTTTCTTCCTGAATAAATGCCTGTATCATGATAGAATTATTTTCCTGATTTCCTTTTATTTACTTCTTTTAATTTCAAACTTTTTTATGTGGCATGAATGTAATAATTCCTACCTTCTTTTCTATAATCAGTTGTCGAGTGTGTTTTATCTCATGCTTTCACTTTCAGGCTAGAATTCTCAGATTGCAGTTTTATTGTAAACTATGGATAATTTGATAGTTGTTTGTTTCAGATTTGAGGACGATGTGGTAGTAGGAACAGGTCAGGCCATGGCAGATAGGACTTTAGAATGTTATATTTTTTACATCTTGGCAGATAAGGAAGTTGAAAGTGCTAACAAGAAATATGGTGGCTAGGTTTTAACACTGAAAGGCATGCCTCCAGGGATCCTCCTCCACAAGCTATGCCTCCCACCCCAAAAGTTATACAAACTTTCACAATATGGCCACCAGATGGAGACTAAGTATTTTGATACAGAAGCCTGTAGAGTATTCACATTCAAACAATATCAACTAAAAATAAAATTCTATGAATTTGCCCTTAAGTCTTCAATGCATTTTTATGTTTAAAAACCATGGTTTTCATATATGTGTGCACTGGTGTGTATGTTTTTATCTGAGAGTATGAATGCAATCCTGTGTGCAGAGGTCAGAGTGATGAAGTCAATGATGCAGGACATTGTCTATCTCTTCACATGAAGTCTGGGAATCAAAATTTGGGTTCTCAGTTTTATATAACAAGCTTTTTAAGCAATGAGCAAGTGGAACCCAGGTCCCCATTCTAACATTTTGATGCTGCATATTTCATCTGTTTATGTTGTCAGTCTTTTAATATGTTCACATAGTTATTTCCACTGTTTTACTTTTTTGTCTTAAGACTAAAGATGTGAATGGCATCTGCACCATGTTTACAGTACTAGAGTTCCCTGGGTTTGTCTATAAATACTATTTACTAGTACTTAAACATTCCAAATAAAGAATATGTGAACATCTGCCTTAGGAATTTTGTACTGGACAGACGTGCTGTGCTATATTCTCTCTACTATTGTTTATTTGGGCACCATGTTTTGTATTTCATCCATAAGGACAGCCAGCTTTTGTGAGCACAGTTGCTGGTAGGTTAGTATTTTTTTCCCTTTGTTCCTAGGAGTCTCCCTTGAAAAATCTCATGGGATCTCTCTTGCCCTGTAACAATTTCTCATGGCTATTAGATTCCAAATGAACTGGAAAAACTTTATGAGTGTGTTGCTTTGAGTGACCTCTACTCAGATTTAACCTTTGAGTACTTGGTTATGTTATGCCTGGGGAACTTAGTTGAATTAGATTGGGCTGTTAACATTTGACCTTTGTTTTAGTGGGGGGAAATTTCAGTTACCTCCAAACATGTATTTGGAATTCTTAATATGTTCAAGTTCTTTGTTTTATTGCCTGAGGTTGGGAGAGGAATATCAACAGTCATTTCCTGGCTATTATGTCAAATGTTAATTTGGATCACACCAGAGACTCACAGAGACAGATATCTGAAGAGTCTTGGTGGCACAGCTAGCTCATGTTGTGGTTTGTGGAGAAACACTCTGTACTCAGGGATGGTCTTTAGACTCAAATACTTGGTGTTCTAATTTGGCCTTTTTGTTTCCTTGTTTACTTGTTTGTTTGGAGCTGAGAATTAAACTAAATTCAGAGCTTTGTACATGTTAGGCACATGTTCTACCACTGGGATATATTTTATCATTGGGGTTTAATTTTGGTTTTTAGATATTTCTCTCTATATAGCTCATGCTACCTTGAACTTGTATATGTTTCTCTGTCTTGCTCCCAAGTGCTGGAATTACGCATACATGACTTATTAACTACCTGATTATGTATTTTCAAACAGCATCTTTGAAAATCTGTTAATTCTATTTTTCAATTTGATCTATTCTACTATTGACGTCTCTTTTGTACTCTTACGTTGACTAGTACACTTGTTACTAGAAGTCTTTCTATTTGATTTTTAAAGTTGAGTTTCTAAATTGGGATACTGAATCATTTCTCCGTCTTAAAGCTCATTGGGTTTCATTTTCCTTAAAATAGCTATTTTGAGTTCTCTGATAGGTTGTAGATATGGAATGCTACATGAATTCTTTCTGAGGCTATAATTTGACGATTAGGAAAGATCATGATTCCCTGAGAGTTGTTGCTTTTTGACACAAGATAGTACTTTACATTGAAGAACTGAGTATGTATTTTAGTCTTTTAAATGATACTTTATGACTTCTTTCCAAAATTCAAGACATTCTGTTTATTCCATCTAAGACTTTAAATACTTCTATATTTTAGCACTAGATGATGCTCAAGTCCAAATCTACCCCAAGCCCACTGTTGGGGTGTTCTCTCTCTTTTGGTGCTGGATCATACACCATGCTCAGGTTGACACCTAATCCATACCTAGTAAGTTGTTCAGAATGATTTGTGAAAGGATCTTAAAAGGCTTCAACTTAGAAACCCCTATCTGCGGACACACTAATAGCAAATTATTTATAACAATAAAAAAAAAATGAGGCCATGAACTTGAAAGAGAGTAAGCAGGGGTAGAAAAGAACATTTGAACAGAAGGAAGGGAGGGGAAATGTAATTATATTAATTATTTTTTCATGTATTAAAAAAGGAAAGCGTTACCACCTTGGACTTGGGCACCATAAAACTCCATTGATGTCTGAGCCTTGTCAGGGAAGGCCCAGTCCTCTGTCCCAAAGATCTTGGTAACCAGCTTCCTTTACTTTACTCTTTCACTGCTGTGCTGCTTAGAACAGGGGACTGGTGGGCTGAGTAAAACTGTGATGCAGGCAGAAAATACATTCTGCCTAAACCAAGACAGCATCGGAATACACAAAAGCCCATACTTCTGTGAGTATTTTTCACTTGAAGCAGGGCCCAGACTGCTGAAAACAGCCATAGGTTATGCTGACTGAGCTACTCAGAATTGCAGATCTCTCCTAAGCCCCTGACAGATCCAAAGGCTCTGTTCATGGGCACAGTCTGGAGACAGGGCCAGTAGTATCTTCCCAATTTTAGGGAAGTTAGGAAGATTTATTATTTACTGTGCTCCTAATCTGATTGGGAGAAGGAGAATGGAGTTAATATACTGATTATTTAGGCTGCTGCTATGTTGCTTATATATCAGTCTCACAGGAATAATGATGTGAAAAAACCAAAGGGGGTTCTGCTCATGTTTTAGTTAGGGTGTTACAGGATGGAATATGAGAGCAGGTTTCTGCATACGTTGTAAAAGCTTTCAGGGAGGGCCTAAACTTTTCTGGTGTGGGTCTCCCTGTAGAAGACAGCCCCAAGGCAAAGTCCAATATTTACTCCATTCCTGATTCTCCATGCTGGATTGCTTACTGTAGAGGAACAGGGAAGTGAATAACTTTTTCCCTCCTGCTACCATAAATGTATCTTTTTAACATTGTTATAAAAATGCCAGGTAATACAGCCCCTCTCTTGATTATTTGAGCTCTTATAAGATAGTTTGGTGAGTAAATAATTTTTCATTTTCTTTCCTCTTAAGTGAGTTGATTGATTACTAAGAATCTTATTCTACCATCATCTTGGCCATAATCAATAAATAGAGATTTTTTAAATATTTTATAAGGGAATAATGAGTTTCCTGGTAGAATTTTGGGGTTGCTTCTGTATGCTATCATATCAATCTCCTTCTGCTATCTTTTTACTCTAGCTAGAACTTCAAGTACTACATTGAATAGGTATAGAGAGGGTGGACAACTTTCTTGTTACTGAATTTAGTGACATTGCTTTGAGCTTCTCTCTATTTAATTTAATATTGACTGTGGGATTGCTGTAAATTGCTTTTATTATGTTTAGGTATGATGACCCTTGTATCCCTTATCTCTCCAAGACTTTTAACATAGAGGGCTGTTGGATTTTGTCACAGGCTCTCCTCAGCATCTAGGATCATATGGGGTTTTTTGACCTATCCAAGGTAGGTCATATCCATTCTCAAGGATACTTGCTCAACTATGTTCATAGTAGCTTTATGTAATTATGTAATAGCTAGATATTTGAAACAACATAGATGCCCCTCAACTATAGAAATAAAGAAATTGTGGTACATTTACACAATGAAGTATTACTCAGTTATTAAAAAATGACTTCATGAATTTTGTAGGCAAATGGATGGAACTAGAAAAAAATATCCTGAGGTAACCAAGTCCCAGAAAAACAAACATGGCATGTACTCACTTATATGTGGATATTGACTCTTAAGCGAAGGGCAAATGGACTGTAATCCATAGACCCAGAGAGACTGTGCAACAATGACAACACCAGTGGGGACACAGTGTTTTCTCCCTGGTAAAGGGAAAGAGGAACAGATGGTGCAGGTGAGCTAAGGGACAATGGGAATGGGAAAAGAAGTGAGCAATTGGGGGAAGATAGATGAAGGGAAAGAATGTATATGGAGACTACTGGAATTGGAGAACATTCAGGGAGGATCAGGATATCTAGGGCAGTGGAAACTCACTGGAATCTATGAGGGAGACCCTGGTAAAGATGTCTAGCAATGGTGAAGGAGAGCCTAAACAGGGCATCTACTGTAACCAGTAGAAATGTAACCAGGCAGAGCTTCCAGTAGAGAGACTGGGACACCATTCCAGCCACAAAACCTTTCAACCTATAACCTATCCTCCCTACAGGATCCACTGGGACAATGGAGGGGCAGAACTCCATTCCAAAGGAAGGAACCCATGCCTGCTACTTCAGAGCAAGCCAGGAACTAGAGACTGGATAGCCAGGAGATGATTTCTAACGATATCCTGTTCTATTCATAGACCAGTTCCTACCCATCCTATACCAGAGAGGCCTTTTCCAGCAGCTGATAAGAACATCATGCAGAGCTTGGGGAACTCTGTAGAAGAAGAGAGGGAAGGATTACAGGAACCAAGAGGGTTCATAGAGATCAGGAAAACAAGACCCTCAGAGTCAATAGACCAACACTCTTTGAAGCTCACAGAGCCTGAAATGGTAGACTTGGAACCTGCAGGTTCCCCTAGATATATCTTGTAGTTTTCTGGCTTGGTGTTCTTTCAGAACTCCTACAGACTAGGGTGTGTTGGGGTGTTTCTGAACCTTTTGCCTGTCCTTTTATTCCAGTAGGGTTGCCTAGTCCACCCTTGATGCAGGGATTAGTGCCAGACATGGTTCCATCTTGTTATACCCTGTTTGAGTGGTAACCCTGGGAAGATTGTTCTTGTCTGAGGAAAGGTAAGAAGGTAGATCTGGAGGAGAAAGGAGCTGGGGGATCTCAGAGGAGGGGACGGAGGGGAGGAAGTGTGTTGTATGTATTATAAGGGAAAATAAAAGTAAATTAAAAAAATAAATACATAAAGAGAAGGGTTATATTTAGGGATAGTAAAATATTTACAGATAGGTTCCATGGATTTCATAATAAACAAATGCTTTTAAATATATAAGAAAGAAAATTTTATTTTATAACTCTCTTTGCACATTGATCAAATTTCGAATATGGTTTTTCTGATACAGTACACTGTTTAATGAGTTATTGTATCACTCATTGTTTTTGGAAAACTGATGCTCTAAAATTAATCCACTTTTAAAATTATTTTTTCTAGCTAATGCATATACCCATATTACCCTCCCAGATAATCAAGACTTGAATTAAAAGTTGAGATTTTATGGATGAGTAAAAGAGAGGTATACTAGAGAAAAAACAGCAAGCCAGGATATTAATACTATTTATGGCAAGAACAGCATGTCTGTCTGGAACTGGAGAGTCTTTGCCTGTCCCTCTCTGCATTATCAAAGCCTGGAATGTGAGCACACAGCAGGCTTTAGCAATGCCTGCTGGTTAGGAATGAAATGAGCTGATGCCAAGAGAATTCAATATAAAGGCCTCCTCCACAATGGTAGAGCAGTATTTTCACAGGGCATTGAAATCAACAAGAAAAAAACTGATCATTGTCAAGGGCCTTCTACAGAAGTAGCCTTAGTGAATTCAACTCTTTCAGCAAAATTTACAGCTGTTCTAATAAAGGTAAAGGAAAACTTTCTATTTTTGTTGTGAAATTGTTATCCTTTCTTTCAGAATATGTGTACTGTGGGAAACACTTAAAATTGTTTATATGAAAAAGTATAATCCACAATTATCAGGCCTGGGGACCTGGTTAACATTTGTCACAAGGACTGGTAATAAGTATAACAGGTGTCTAAGAAAAAGGAATCACAGTATAATATACATGAAAAGCGATACAGATATTGTGATCCTGTGCCTTAAGTTATTGTGCAGGTCATGGGTCAGATATACATAGTGTAATGTCAAAATTATATTAGAAAACACTTTATCTTCATAAAAAATCTCTCCATTTGAAAAATGTCTATCCTTACCATCAAAAGTATGTTTATTAGACACATTAGTGAATCACATATTACATATTACATATGTTAAATAGTAAACGTATTCACATAGGATTCCACTTAAAGAGTTGCATCGTTTAATACATAAAAAGGGAAGAAAGTTGCCTTTGGTAGAACATAATGTGACATACTTAAAATTATGGAAGTTTAAAATAAAGCTCTGTTAAATAGTTCTTAGAAAACACATAGTTGCCTCCAAGAATATTCAGAAAAGAAAAATGTTTTTCAACATTTACATACAGAAATCTAGAGGCAATCAAGACCATATAAAATAATCAACAACAAAACAGTATTTTAATGGCTGTTGGGTTCCCTAAGAAAGGTAAGAGGGTACAATATAACATATGGAACACTGTTTACCTTTTTTATTCTCTTTCAATGATTACAAATGATTTCTGGCCATGTGTGTAGTAGAAATGGACTAAAATATCCCCCACACATTCATGGCAACCACTATTTTTAGTACTATCTGAAGAAGATATCTTGACATTCAATCCAAGGCATGTTCATTTTACGTTCATCACGAATATGTTCACCATTTACTTCTGTTAACCACTCATTATTTAAAGGTATTTTCTAAACAATGTTGAATTTCGCTAGAACTCATTATCCTCGATTTATTACATTACCTTTATTTCTTCAATCCCTCCATTCCCATTGAATTTCTTTTAGAATTCTATGGAGAAAAACAGGAAAAAACAAAAGACATCCTGCACAAAGCTCATCAGTACTTTAGTTCATTCTTTTCATATTTCAACTTAAGTTTCTCTACTTATAACCCTTACTGCAAATATTAAAAACAACCTCAAAAGTTTGTATGTCACTAGTTGTGGGCTTGAAGAAAGAACAGAAAAATGAATTTTTCTCTGGGATTGTAGCTTTTACCCAGAATTGCTCTACCTAGAACTTCCTTGAGGATAGGAATTGTCCAGGAACACACAATGTCTAAAATAAAAAACAAAATGTACCCTAATCCTGTCAAGATCTCACAATGTTAGATATATTGTCTGAGCAGTCATCTGTAGTAGTACACTGCTGTGGCAGCTCACCAAGGAAGACAAGGAGGCATATTCATATCTATATGCACAGCTAGGCCTCAGCAGAGGGAACGACCATCATGTCCAGTGCCATGCTCACAGTGGAACTCTGAGCATCTGAGCTCAGGTGTTTTTATTGATTCAGAACTCCTAAGGTGCAGATCATATGGAGTCAAACATCCCCCACAGAAATCTAACACCTGCAAACAAGACAGAACACCAAGACCTAGGAAAGCACCTCACCCAACAGTGCATAAAATATTTTTAAAACTAAACTTCCACAACATCATCAAAAATGGGAAAATATTTAAAAATCTTGCAGTTTGCAATAGTCATAAATAACACATGATACAAGATAATTATCCATGTTGGTACATTTATAATTTAAAAAAATATCACATTAATATTTCACAAATGATAAATGTATACCTGCATCTAATTCCCATTTCAAACATTTGTGTGTTTGAAATGATAAAAATAAAAAATATATAAAATGCCTATTTGGTTTATATTCTTTGCAAGAGATGGGTGACTTTTTTTAAATAGTACATATAGTGTGATATGTGTATATTGTTTTTTAATTTGTGTACAAGACATTATTACACATACTCAAAGAATTCCTGCATTTACAACAGTGAGTAAAATTTTAATAAGAGTATTCACCCTGCATAAATCTTATTTAGCATTATGCCAGCATTTTTAGCTTACCTTACTTTGCATTGCAAGTTTCAGCTTTGAATACCATTTTCCAAATTCAAATTTACACAGCTAATTGTTTGTTTTTGAACAGAGATTTACTTTGCCTCGACTGGCATCCAACCCATTATGTAGCTGAGATTGCATAGTTTTAAAAAAAATAAGACTTTGGCATGACAGTCATTCCTTGAATAATAAATAAAAATGTCCCTATTCTCACTTCTTGGGTGCACCTCTCCTGTACATAGCCGCTACCTTTCAATATATATATATATATATATATATATATATATATATATATATATATATACACTAATCAGCATAAACATATATTTTCTAAAACAGATTGTAGTTCTCCACAGATTGTGTAAGTTCTGGGGTGATTCCAGTTCATGTAATCTTCTGGTATAATCCTCCACTTTCGTTTCTGATCCATTCCTTTTTCTCTAGCCAACTGTTCAGGGCGGATTAAAATGCTGTAATGCTGGTATGAGTAGATTCTTTCCTGTGTCCCTCTACACAGCCTCCTTCTAAACCATAGCATTTTATAAGTGAAGAACAGCATGTTGGAAGAAGGTCAAACTGACTGAATTGCAGGCTGGTGTGTTTCAAACTAACACTAACTTGAACATATATGCTGGGGCTGTAATCAAGTTTTCAGGGCTTCTGTGGAATGAGAATGAAGATTCCTCAAAGTCCTTTTCAGGAGTCCAACTTACCAGATCTCTAATTTGGGAAAAGAATTCCGTTTTACTCTTATATCATTGAACTCTCCAGGGATTCTTACTTGGGTTTCCTTCTTACATCACAGTATTCTGGGTAGGAAGGGAGAAATGCACAAGATCACTCATGCCCAATCACTCTCCCAAGTGATTATGAGACTAAAAATGCTCTCCCATTCTAGCCCTGGTACTTAAGAAATAACATACTGATCATTTTCCATTCCATTTCTTTCCTTTGATGTTGCTATGGTTCTCTTTAAGAAAACAATAGTTGAACACAAAAATTACTGGCTATAAAGGAATCTAAAAATTAGCTTAAAAGGCTGTCCAAAAAGAGGGAACAAAAATATTCATCTTGTAGAAATTTCTTATGCTATGAAAAAAAATCTATCTTGATGCATGAGTTCATTCATCTTGAGAAAAAGATAATTCATGCAAAATAAGCACATAGCCACATATTCTGTCTATTACCAAGAACTGGGAAAGATTTCACCACAGTTATTATTGAATTATTTCACAATGCACATATAAATAATTTTATTTTTTTCTTAGCTCTAGACCTAAACCTCAAGTTTAAGAAAGTTAAAATTTTATTTTTAATGGCTGAAATGACCTTCTTCTATACTTAAAGATAATGGCATTGTTAGCCATCATCAGAGCAACTACATGGGAACAAACACAGAGACCCACAGCCAGACAGTACATAGAGTGTGAGAGATCTTGGAACACTCAGCCCTAAATGGAATGTTTCCATCAAATCCCTCCTGTTACGGTTCAGCAAATCCAATGCCTCTGTGTATATATTATAGCTTCCAGTTTAGTGTTTTTATGGTATTCCTGAGTTTACAAATGATTGATTCTTGTGCCTCCTCTTGACTTCTTTTTCTTCTGTTGGTTTGTTTTATCCATGTCCAATGTGTTAGTTTTTATTTTATCTTATTATATTATATTTTATTATTATCCCTTAGATTTTTTTTTATAATGATATACAGAATGGGAGTGAATCCTGATGGGACAGGAAGTGGGGGCAGCTGAGAGGAGTAGTGGGAAGGGAAACTATGATCAAGATATATCATGTTATAGAGGATATTTAATTATTTAATCCAGCAACATGGCTGTTCTTGGAAAGGATCACATTGAAAGTCCTGTGTGATAGCTAGGAAGGGATCAAACCCAAGGGTCTCTGGCTACATCATGAAAGGAAAAAAATCTATTTGCAATAAGAGAAAATATAAAAGAAACTATATTGGTTTAGTGAAATTACAAAAATTGGTACTCTTCTAGAGTCCATGGCCTCATTAGCCAAGGTTTGCTTTCATCTTTCATAAGTGCTAAAACTATAGGTATAATAAGAATTGTTTTGAAATAAACTTCTTTATGAATTATTATCAAAAAGTTTATTTTTAATATGCTATAACTAATATGCTCATGCATAACTTATGGCAAATATTTCCATATATACAGTAGAGAATCATCAATGCATAACTGTATATATCAAATTAACTATACATGTTTGTATCATGCATATGTGTATCAAAAATTTGTTTCTTTGTAATTCTTCTCAGTATGTTTGCTTGTTGTCAGGCATATATAAAGTTTACAAGTTGATATTTCCAAAGGAAAAGTATCTCTTTGCCAAAAGTACATATTAGAAAGCATTGCCAAACAATACTGTTACTTGTCCAGAGGCATCTGTTTCCTTGGAATGAGGGAGCCCACATGTTTATGATTTGTATCAAATGCATAAGAGGATCTTAAATTATAGTTAGTGAGACTTACATAATTCCCTTTTCCTCTGTTGTGAGTAGAGTTTATTCATAGGGACCTTCCCTAGACCTTGTAACTTTTTAAAGAAAGAAGGTTATCTAATTTTGCAGCTCATTTTTCTTGAGATCACTCTCTATACATGCTAGACATATTATTGTATTTTCATTACAGTGAATTCTGAGGGTAAATAAAAGCAACAATTTCAAGTTTAAAATAATCCTTCTTTATTGCATTAGAATAATTTTTGTACTGCACACTATGTGGATGAATAATTACTTTCATCTAGCATCATTACTTAATATGAACTTCAAAGATTTTCATCTACATTTCCCAGATCTTTTTCTCTTCATCTCATTTATTCATTCATTAGACTTTAATACTCCCTTGACTACTTTTAACCCTATTTAAAGTCATGAGGACTGTTTGACTTCAAATCACTTGACAGGTGTTCTATTTCCAAAGGAAGCAACTGTGTAAAATGTCCAGACCCAGGGATTATTTGAACAGTTCATAATACTCAATATTGTATCTTTAAGTAAATAGTGAACTTCCCATATTTTTACCTAGAGTTAAAGCATGGAGAAATAATAAAATAATAAAATGCAGCAATGAATATTAATTTACCATCACCATCCACCCTGACTCACAAAGATAATGGCCCATTTAATAATTACAGGCTAATTTTTGTTCTTCCTCATAGGGACTTTCAGAAGTGAAACTAGCATTCACATTGTTTCCTAAATCTATATGTAAACGCATTATCTCTCCATATATATTTGTGTATACACACACACACACACACACACACACACACACACAATTATATAATGTTGAGTTTGAATTGTTGCTTTTAAAAAAAATTAAGTAGTTTTCAAAATATACTGGAGACAAGCATTCAGATATCAGCCCTTTAGCCTGCTGAAAATGATTAACAAATAATTAGATAAAGATTAAGAAGATATGCCTATCAAATGTTAAGGTGAAATAATAATGTAGGCTGAGTGTAATATGTAATTACCCTACAGTTAACTATGAGGGGAAGTGACAGATCAAGGTTAGCAGAATTACACGTTATAATTTTATGTAGGTTCAAAAGCAAATATAGCTCTCACTCAGTGTACTACTTTGAACCTTTGATTTTAAGTCTTTAATATCTAAACTATCAAAGGAATTGAGAAATGAAAATAAATAAGTATTTGAAGAAACCAATGTGTATGAGCAAAACAGAAAAAAAATTACAAAATCATAGCTAATTTTGCAAACAGACATTTGTGCATTTACATACATTTAGGATGAATGACAATATCATTTGGCAATGCTTTCTAATATATACTGTTGGCAAAGAGATACTTTTCCCTTGGAAATATCAACTTGTAAACTTTATATATACCTGGCCAACAAGGAAACATACCCAGAAGAATTAGAAAAATACAAATTTTTGATATACAAATGCATAATACAAGCAAATATATATTTGTTTACAAATATACACACACAAACACAAATATACGTATATTTATTTTGTTGTATACAAGATATGCATTGATGATTGCCTACCATTGGAAAAGGAAATGTGATAGGAGAATTCTGAGAAGATTTGCAGGGTGGATATTATCAAGATACATTGTACCCTTGTATGAAATTTTGAAAAGACTACATTAAATTTAAATATTTTCAGTATAAAGGAGAGCACATCTCCACTGGTAGCCCCAGCTTAACGCGTGGATTTGGAAACAAGTGTTGTTTATGTCATGAGGAAAACTTTCGAGTAACATAGACTTTGTTACCATTTCCTCATAGATGTATGACATTGATTGTAAAACAAAAAGCAAGTTCAAATTCCAGATTGCCAATAATAAAGAAACGTTGGTACAACTTTACAAGTTTCTACTGCACAGGTAATAATTTCAAAAATGAGACTATCAGTAATTCAATATGTATGAATTTCCCTAAGAAGTAGATTAAATTTCATTTGATCTTATTTAATATAGTATGTATTCATAACAATACCCTAACATTAAAATAGTATTCAAATGTGACTTCTGAAGAGTTTGGGCATGATACATAACGCTGGTGATTCCAGGATTTAAGAGGGTAAAGCAAGTTTGAGGTCATTCTGGGCTACCAGGTACACTCTAGGCTATTCTTACGGAGTGAGTCTCTTTCTCCAAATAATAAATAAATCAAGAAATGCATAAACAAGTGAAAATACATGAATTACAATGCTGACAGGAGATCAAGGAGATCTCCACAGTAGTCAGAAATGTGGGCAATATATGTAGTTGTAGGTTTTCTTTAAAGAATATAGAGAAAATTATGTGCTATAACCCATGAATTTGGCTGACATGCCGTCCAGACAGATAAGTTGGTGAAAGCATACCAAGTAGAAGTGACGCCTGACCATGCTTCTTTGAATGGATTCAGGGAACACATGCATATATGTCACCTCTGAGTTTTCACTGCACAACAACCTATGAAGAGGATCCCAGCAATCAGGTGAAAACATGCTTTTAAACCAGGCATGACAGTAACCATGTGCAAATCCAGTGCCTCCACCCATGACATTTAGTACCTATAAAGGAGTATGACTGATTTCTTCAGGAGTAATTTACTCCCTAAAGATTATGTCACTACTGGGTGTTCAAAATGAGAGCAGGAAGGTAGATGGAGAGATGCCTCAGCAATCATGAGTACGTATTACTTCTGTAGTAGAATAAAGTTTTGTATGCTGCTCAGAACTGTCTGTAACTCTGTCTCCAGCAGATTTGATGCCCTCTTCTGGACTCTGCAGTCATCTGGACTCACAGGTTCATATGCCCATACACAAGTACACACACACACTTACACTTAATGAACCTGAGACTAAATAGGCCATGTACCTAGGGGAAAATCAAACACTATAGTTCTGCTAAAGGAACACAGCAATAAAATTACTTCTAATGATATTTTGCTAGAGTCATTGATCAGTATTATATTCAGCATTAACAGAGAGGCTTCTTCCTTCAGTAGATAGGAAAAAAATCAGAGATCCACAACTGGACAAAGTGCAGAGAGTGAAGGACCTTGGAATATTCAGTCCTAAATGAGCTCTCTCTATCAAATCTCTCCTCTCAGGGCTCAGAGATCTATGTAAAAGAGGCGGAAAGATTGTAAGAACTATAGGGGATGGGGGGGTACCAAGGAAATAAGGCCTGATGGTTTATGAACTCATTGAAATGGAGAGCATGCTCAGAACCTACACATGTATAAGCCAGGTAGGGGACCAGTGCTGAGAGACGTGGACAAACCCCCCCCATTTCTAACTCATTAGCTACTTCCAATTGATAACACAAAGGAAAAATTAGTTTTCTCCAATAAAATCTCTCTGGATATACAAACCAAATGTAAGGGCAGATCCTATGCTCAGCAGTACATGTCTAACACAAAACAAACTCAATGGTATTTTTGGAGTTATTTTTTTATTGTCTCATAATGCTTTGCCAGTGCATTATTTTACACCGTTTCTTTTTTCTCATGGCTTGTGACTTTATGCCTTTATGGAATTCTGTGTATGCAAATGTCTCTTTGTATCTATGTGTGTTTTTGTGCTTGTTTCTTTTTCTTCTCTTTCTTTATTTGGTGCCTATTTATTTTCTAATGAGAGAAAGAGAGAAAGAAAGGATGTGAATTTGGGTTGGTGGGCAGGTTGATAGGATCTGGAAAGAGTTGGGGTAAGGGAAACCATAATCAGAATATATTGTATAAAAATGTCTATTTTTAATTTTAAAAATTTATGAAAAGGAAAATATCTAATATAAATTACATATAGATAATAAAATAAGGATGAAAACACTAACTAATGAATCTAAAGCACTGTCCTTTATCACCCGGATGGTGAAAAAATAAAATTATTCTTAAAAATAACTATAAATAGACATCAGGGACATTTTAACACATCAACACTGAAACAGCCTGATTCTATGAATGGTAAGAACTTGTTATCTGAGATGACTGTAAATCAGTAAATCAATATTGATTCACCTCTGAAATAGAAGCACAACATATTGATATCATAGGAGTAGAAATTCCATCTCAATATTAGTTGGCCATCCATGTTCATGATGTATATTTAGAACAAAACTTAAAGTTTGACTACAGGTCATTGAAGTAGAACTAGATATTCCATCCCTCGAGATGGGATAAGTGAGGCTTTCCAGGAGGGGTTAGAGTGATATAACACATGCAATGTGAAAGTAGAAAGGAAAATATCGAGGGCTGAAGGGTCCAGTAGAGAGGGGGAGCAGGAGTTGAAAATGTGTGCAGTGTCAGGATTCAGGAATTTGTCAATATTAAGTATATGTGTAAGAGCCACAGAGAAATCTGTTATTTTGTATACTCACTTCAAAATTAATGATAAGTTCAAAATGAAATTAAATTTAAAAATCATAAGAGTTGGTGGAAAAACGTCTCCACTTTGGAATTTGCTAATTTTATCATGGCTGACAGTCCCTTAAATCAATGGAGATAATGGAATACGGAAAGGCACTTTGAAGACCCAATTACAATATTATTGGTATGGCGATACATTCTCTTCTGGGACAATGTATGGGATATTGGTATGGGACAATGTCTTCTGGAATAAGACAGTCCTGGGAAAGTTCTGAATAGTGGAGCCAGCACAAAGCTGTTCCTCACATAAACAGCATTAGCAGATCTAGGAGTCATTTTGAGCAAAGGTAAAGTGCTCCCTCCATTACTGAATCTAATGATCCTCCAGTGGAAACTCTGCTTCTCATTATTAAAACTCTGACTCTGCTCTTCCAAGAATCTTGGCATGAGAAGGAAGACTATTTCTACCCTGGGACACAGCAATGATTTCATTAGAGTGGAAAATGAAACTGCCTCCTGGTCACTTTGAGCACCTCATGCTAGTGAACCAGCATGTGCACAAAGGACTGATTATCCTCATCATTAGGGGAAAGGGAATTAGCAGTACAGCACAGAACTTAAAAGGTTCATTTCTAGAACGGAGGCCAGCTCTTGCATACCCCTCCATTTTGTTCTATGATGAGCCGATGGAAAACTGCAGCAATTCAATATAGACAAAATTGGCCATGTGACAGAAAGTCCAGTAATAAAAATCACATTTGAATGAAAATTAAATGCTGGGTAGCTTACTAAGCAGGAGCCCAACAGTATTAGAGCATTGGAATGAGCTTCATTTTTCTCCTTACCCAAATTCACATATTAAAGGTTCATGTCTAACTTAATAATATTTAGAAGTGGGTTTTGGGGAGGTGATTATATTTGAAATAAGGGTGAATGTATTCAAAGTAAGATTAAGGATGAGAGAACTCAGAGGTGTTGGCAAGGCCAGCCTTGTTTTACTTCCTTCAGGATATATTCAGTTCTTTCCAACTTCTGCAGCTACTGTCCAAAATACCAATACCAAATGGAGTATCAATAGCCTTGTGGAGGTTGATTAATGTCTGGAGCTTCCCCTGGAAGACTTTCTCCATGGCCCTTCTGAAGCTCAGGGTTACTTACCAGTACTACCATTGCACACTGCTAGATGAGATTATTTTTGACTTCCCAGGGTTCACCCTACCTCTCAACTCCACTACTATGTCCTTTATTCCTCAATACACAAAATAGTTCTGCTTTCTCGGTCAAATATTGAATGACATAGAATGATCGTTTCTTAGTAAAGAAGTAGAATAAAAATAAACTTTCATAAGAATCCGTATATCAAGTAAAAATATTGAAATCAAAAGACACAGATGATGAGATATGTTAAAAATGTTTAATAAAATTGCTTGTAATCCCAGTGCTGAAGAGAGATGGGCAGATCCATGGTATTTACCTTCTAGCCAGACTTGCTGAATGATAAGTCCCAAATTATTGAGAGATTCTGGCTCAAAAACCAAAGTGAACACCAGAGAAACAAAACCTGAATGTGAACGCTGACATCTATAAACGTGTACATGCAAGTGCATGCACACTCACAAGCATGTGGACACACACATACATATCCATATGCACATACATAGACTAAATGTGTGTAGTGGAGCAGTTAGAGACTATGTAGAGCTAAAAAGAGTTTCATAATCAATAAAGACCAAAATATAAATGAATTAAATCTCATAATAAGTACATTGTAAGGACTCATAGAAAGTTATTTATGACATGGAAACATATTTTATGAACAAGCCTGGTGGTTTACACCAGTAATGATAGACTTGGGAAGCAGAAGCAGGAGGATGATGTGGTGGAAACCATCATGAGACACATACTGAGTTCAGGCCAGCCTGGGTGAAATAAGAAGACAGGGACACTTTGATGTGAAAGAAAAATAGCCTTATAAACCATATGGGAGTGTTGAACAAATTCTACTAAAAAGAATAAAATTAAAGCACATATCAACATGGATCAAAATAAAACAATACAACAACTTCGGGTAGCTTTAAAGCTAAAAGTTTACTGTACTGCAAATCACTACTGAAATTTATTTTTACTTTAAAGAATAGTAACCATTCAATAGATTAAAAAGGTATTGATAGAAAAAAAATCAAGTGGTACTTAAAAATAATAGAAGTAGAAAATGTGCGTTATAATTTATTTTACTTAACATGAATTATATTTTTAAAAACTGCACATTTTAATAGTTCTAATAAAATTAATTAAGGACATTTAAATTCCCTTATACAAATAAAACCGTTTGTTTGTATAGCCACTAGGAAATCAATATGGCTATTCCTCAGGAAATTGGAAATTGACCTACCTCAAAACCCAGCTCTACCACTCCTGGGCTTATATCCAAGGGACATTCCACCCTACCACAAGGACACTTGCTCACTATGTTCATAGAGACCTTATTCGTAATAGCTAGGAATTGGAAACAACCTAGATGCCCCTCAATTAAAGAATAGATAAAGAAAATGTAATATATTTACCCAAAATGGAGTATTCCTACTCTATTAAAAATGACATCATGTATTTTGCAGGTAAATGGGTGGAGCTAGAAAAAAAATCATCCTTAGTGAGGTAACCCCGTCCCAGAAAAACTTATGGTTGTGTACTCACTTCTAAGTGGGTATTAACTGTTAGGCAACAGACAAAGGCACTACAATCCACAGACCCAGAGACACCATTCAAAGTAGGACCCCTGTGTGGACAAAGGGATCTCACTGTGAGGAGGCAATAGAACAGACATTGCAGGGAGATAGAGGAGGATGGTAATGGGAACAGGAGGGACCAGGTATGGGGAGAGATGTTGGGAGAGAATATAGGGAGAGACAATCATTATTGGAGGGCATTTAGGGGGTGATCTGGGTTTCTAGTTCAGTGGGAATTGCCTGGAGTCTATTAGTGTGACCCTAGCAAGGACTTTTAGCAATGGGGAATAAGGATCCTGAATAGGCTAGATCTCTTGTAACCAGGCAAGGGGAACAAAAACACCATCCCAGCCACAAAATCTTCAACTTCTGCTGGGACAATGGAAGGGCAGAACCCCATGCCAAAGGAGGGCGCCCATGCCTGACACTGCATGGCCAGCCAGAAATCAGAGACTGGATATCCAGAAAATGATTTCTAATGACATCCTGCTCTGCTTATAGATTAGTGTCTAGCCCAGTCATCATTGGAGAGGTTTCTTTCAGCAGCTGATGGGTTCAGATACAGAGACCTAGAGCCAAATATCAGGCCAAATTTGGGAAACCCCTTTGAAGGGTTGTAGGGATTACAGAGACCATCGGTTAGAGAACACCAATAAAACGACCCCACTGACCCAACTGTCCAGCATTTTTAGGGGCTCAGTGAGACTGAAGCACCAGACAGGGAGCCTACATTGTCTCCTTAAAATATACGGTTGGTGTTTTTATAGAATTCCGACAAGTTGGAGTGTGTCTGAAGGGGTGTCTAACCCTGTTGTCTGCCATGCCCTTGGGATCCTTTTCCTCCTGCAATGTTGCCTATTACAGCCTTGATGAAAGGATTCGTGCCAAGCCTTGTTCCATCTTGTATATGCACTGTTCTAGTCTTAACCTTGGAGGACTGCTCTTTTCTGAGGGGAAGCAGTGGGCCCAAGGGCAAAGGGGAAATGGGAGGAGCAGGGAGGAGTGGACAGAGGGGAGGATTGGGATTGGGATATATTATAGGAGAGAAGAAAAATTTAAAAATGTAAAAAAAAAAAAAACCCTGTGAACTCATGGAATTATTACTAGAATATATAATTGTAAAAGCGTGAACAAATAGACAATTTTGATCATCTAATTTTATGTGGAATATAATATGGCTACTAGGCAACTGTGTCCAGAGCTCAAGGAAACAAAAAGCAAAAATAATGTGGGCCCCATGATTCTACACCATGTCAAAGGATTCAGTTCTAAACACAAAGTTTTATAAACCAATAAATATGAAAGAAATATCATTCATAAGCTAAAATAAAATAATTTGCCTGAGGAAGTGTCTTCTTACTAAAACTAAAAAAGTTAAAGAAACATTAAAAACAAGTCCCTTGTGGGGAAAGAATATTCAAAAGGAAGTTGTTGAGATAGTGCTAATGGTATTTAACCTGATTAAATGGTTGCTCAATTTAGTGTCAAATACTGTAATTGCAATTGCCTTTGCAAACAACTACTCCCCCTGCAGTATAAACAACAACACCAACAAAAACTGACTGCAGATGTTTGGAACAGATATAAGAGAAGTCAGTAATTGTTTCCTCAACAGTTCATCATACTCTGAGATGAAAAACGACATTTATATTGGATAAATTGTTTATGGTCATAATTGATGCAATTTTTCTGGTAGGTTTGATATGAAAATGAGAAAGAATGAAAAGTGTAAAAATTGGCTTCCAAATTTTTATTTGTAAGTAATCAGGAGGGATAATGTAGTGAATAGTATTTCAGGTAAGTTATTTGGGACATAATATTAAATGATGACTCATGAAAATAAAACCCAAGAGGAGTGGACTTTTAATAACAGTTGATGGTTTGAGAGAAATAAGAACTTTATTTGGCAGATCAAGGAGGGGGCTGGTGAGTGGAAAAAGTAAACAGTCTAGGACTTTGTGTAGAGGGTTTTTACAGAAACCTACTGGAGGAAAATGTATATAGCATCATTGTTTGCAAAAGGAAGAGAAACTCAAGAATGCCAAACGTTGATAGATAATTAAGGTAACACACCTTAGAAGTAGGTTTGTTATACAGTTTAATAATATATTGTCATATTTAACCTAATACAGAACAAAAGCAAAATTTTGATTTAGGGTAGAATGAGGAAGATTGAAGAAACTGACAACTCTTTCAAGTTTTCAAGAAACGTGAAAACTCTTATGACTAAGCAAACAATTCATAAAGGATAAAGTGTGAACATATTTCTTTAATTACTATTTAAATATTTCATCTGAAAATAAACTCACCTGTATTACATAAACTATATCTTTAAAGTCAAAATATAAGATTTGACCACCTGATCAATGCGAATATTCAGGATGCTTGCATTTCTTTAGTTGATATTGAAAATTGATTTTCATCATAAGATTTCTGTTGTAGTTGTTCTTCTCCTTATAATAGCTCAAATAAACTAAAAGAAAATAAGTCTGGGATCACAAAATCAATTTCTGCTTTCACGGAATATAAAATACAGTTGTAACAATCAGTAGTAAATTTATAAAGGTAATAATTATTAGAAAATTATAGTAGCAAATGTCATTATGCTATTATGTAAAAGATTAATAGAAGAGAAAAATTTGCAGAACACATTAAGATGAGGAAACTTGTACTGACTATATTACCAGATAACTAAGAAGAAAGTTATTTTATGTAATGAAAAAAAGCAAATGAATGTGTAACATTAACTCACAAAATGTGTGAGAAGAATGGTTAATGAAAAAGAGAAATTTATGATAAATAAGAACAAATATTATGTATGAAATTGTGTTTCAGGAAACACTTAGCTTTAGAATAACTAGAAAAAAATGTCATAAAATGGTGTAAGGAAATTGTATGTTTAAGAAAATTACATGGACTTTTTCTAGGGAAGTCATAGATGACACTGATAGTAAGCAAATGAACCAATAGAAAAATGATCTCTCCATTAATGTAGCTTCAGGGAAAGATAGACTATTACTTATCACCCTGAAAAATGCTGATGTCACTCTTTATGGTAGGGAAAATAAAGACTGAATAGAGGGCAGATTTTGGAAGTAATTATGAAAAAGCACCACTGGGGTCCACTGCCCATAACATAAATGTGTACAGACACAGGAGGATACTGTAGTACTACTTTTGTTTTCTGACATGAGAAACACCAATGAGAAAGAAAAGGTTTAAAATAAATATCACGAATTCTGAAGTTGACATGTTAGTTTTGTGTGTGCTCAGTAAGGAATCATTTACTCATTGGGTAAGAACCTGGATATGTGGATCCAGGGAGGGGAGTGAATACGAGTGTTTCTCCTTCTTTGGTTGCTCCAATGAGGTTTGGGGAAAACCAGGATGACAGGCTAAAAGGGACACATGATCATGAAGACTCAGGCTTATGTCTTATGATATCATCATCTAGTGAAGAAAGGGTGAATAAATAATATGAAGGCTGAAATATAGACTTGTTTCTACTTCTGGCAAAATGAAATGCATCCAGAAATCATAACATTCCTCATCTACTACCTGATCTGTTGCTTTGAAGCAGAAATAATGGAGAATGAAGATAACTTTGACTCCTTTATCACTAACTCCATCTCTGATACCTACGAAATACAAGATTTGTTAAAACGTAAGTCATGAACTGTGATAATTTATTCCAGGAAACATTGCTCAATGGATTAATTAATATTCTAGGAAACAGAAAATGCAAATCAGGAAGTTCAAGGTTGACAAAAGTAAGCCGAAAAAATATTTTTTTCAGTCTAAACTATTTTTCTATGTCCAAAATCTAAAATCTACCATCTCTTCTGTCAAAGTTTGTTACTGAGGAAGTTGACCTACATATTTCCCTTTAACTTACTTCAGTTACATGATAAAACAGTGCTCATTTCCTTTGACTGTGAACAGTTATAGTCCCCTTGCGGCATGAACCAAATTCTCAACATGAAGCACAACCTTGAAGCCAGGGCAAATCTGAAGGGCAAGAGTTGAAATTTAGAATGAAAGGAAATATGGCTAGCAAGGAATATCAGGTCTTCTACTTTCTTTTACTGCTAAAATAAAGTAAGAAAAAATAAAGACAAAAAATAGAACCAGGTCCTAAACTTAGAAACATAAAAGCCATAAAAACATGTTGCTGGTATTTTCTAAAATAATCACGAGCAAGTGATTACTGTAAAAGGAAAGGGTTCTAATTTTTAAGACAGGAGGGCTATCATGGTCTCATTGTAATATAATCAGGGAAGTTCTATTCTGTAAAACAAAGAGCCAGGCTACTCTCTTGCTACCATGGTTTCAGAAATTTATAGAAAGGAAAATGAAGAAGCAGATCAAACCTGGGATCTCAGAGAACAGTCCATGAATGCGCCTGTCAGGTTTCCATTTGCTGTTTTATTTTCCTCTAACACATTTGCTGATACATTTTACCCCTGATTTTTTCCACCAAGATATCTCTCTGGACTAAGGGATGACATAAGAACATTCCATACTAAATAAACAGAATACAATAACACCCAGGATGTGAAAGGTATCACATTTTATGAATTAATGAAGTCAATGAAGATCATGCTCCAAGCAAGCTCACAAGGGCTAACTACTACGTTTGGTTTAGATTAATTCTTAAAACAATTTCTTCTTCTCATATCTTACCTCATATGAACAGATTAGGAAAGGAATTAACAAAAAAAAGCAATGTTAATTTGAAAGAAACCAATAAAAGTCTAAATATTTCACATATTAATTATTGTTTGAATAATACAAATTGCCACAATCAACTGGAAGAATATAACTAAACTATAAATTATATATATATATATATATATATATATATATATATATATATATATATTAACCTATATATGTTATATAGGTTATATTATAAAGGTTAAATTATATAAATAAATAAAGATATACTTAGACTTTAAGACTATTTCAAATATGTATGTCAAAATTATGCGAAGAATAGATAGAGCAGACAGGATGAAAGTATAAGAATAAATTATATGCATAAAATGAAATTAAACAGGTTTATGCTATAGTCCACGAATATACTGAAGATGATTTAGTGACACCACAATATTTGATTCCAAATCAAAGTGATATAGAATTTTGAATTATGGTCTAGCTCAGTTGCCACTCCAATTTTAAATTATGGTCTAGCATAATAAGTTTGTCAGTTGCTACTACATCTGAACAAATAAAAATATTAAGACACAAAAGTAAACATCAAGTCTTAGTTTTGACAGAGGTAGGGCAGCAAGCATAAAACAAGCACATGCAGACCCATCACTTGATGGAATATAGAGCACAAACTCAGAGAGAATTTGCACCTTGCTAGAGACACATGAGCTGTAACTGATGAGTTCATTGCTAAACCCTCAGCTTGGGTAAGTGTAAGAGTTGCAAGTTCCAAAGGACTTATTCATTGAGAATATCTATGACTTAATTTTTAAACCTGTTCTACTAACAACCAGAACACACACACACACACACACACACACACACACACACACACACACGAAGGAAAAATGTAATGAAAACAATAGCAATGTTGTTAGCCAGAATTCTGTTAATACCTGAGACTTGAGACAATCCACCCAATAAGAGAAAAAGGTGATTTTTTTTTTTTGGCTGTACTGTTTTGAAAGTTTCTATCCTGGTTCATCCAGACTTTCATAGTGAATTTAATTATGCACACACACACACACACACACACACACACACGTTTCTCCTTTTGCTTCCAGGAATAGGGAGAGAAAAATAATCCATTTAAAATGAATTGGGGTCATTCTAGTCTTACTCATAATATATTAACCAAACCCTAACTTCTTACAGATCTTTTTTGACCTGATAGAAGCAAAATGTACCACTATTACCCACTCTTGGCACCTGCCTGGTGGGTTGGGGGAAATTGAGGACTATATGTGGAATTCACAGCATAGCGATTTTGGATCACTATACATTGATGAATATTCACTGGATTAGATATGGTTTCTGCTCACTAAAATGAAATGCTGTGTTGCTGAAGGTCTTAGATCTCCCCCAAGCCTATACATTCACCAAATTCTTAATGACCAATTGTCAAGCACGAATTAAAAAGATTCAGAAAAGGAAGAAAACAACAAATTATAAGTTGGATGAAAGCAAAGTTCATAATTGGATTCAATTTAAAAAAAAACCTTATAATTAAGATGTTTAAATCTTTAATAGACAAAGCAGAAACCACCATTAAACCACTGGGGAAAATTAGCAGAGAGATGCAAAATCAAGTACCAAGAACAAATGATAAAGGTCCCAAAAGGTTAAAGCATATTTACATGAGTGAAGAATGGCTGTAATCAAGTTGATAGTAGATTAGGCACCGCTGACACAAAATTTCTGTGCTTAAAAATATTTCAATAAAAGTCTTCAAACAAAAGGTATTCAACAACTTTTGGGCAAACATGCAACCTTGAGCATATGTAAAATGGAAATTTGAGAAAGGAATAACATAAATATTTCCTAAATTATCATAAAATACAAAGCATAGATTTCAGAATCTCTTAAAACACCAAAAGTAATAGATAAGAAGAAAGTACTCTTAGGCCTATCAATATAAGTATGCAGAACATATGCCTATGAAAGATGAATAAAAAAATCTTGAAGGTGACATCATGGAAACTAACAATTTTAGAAGAGGAAATAGAAAAATTTCATATGATTTCTAAATGTTTCTGCAAGTAAGAAGAGAGTAGAGAGAGCTAAATAAAGGTCTAAGAATAAATATAAAAACCTCCTCCGTAGAATTACATCTTCTCAAACACGGGGCCAGAGTTGACCTCTCCCTGTGAGAAACTGCCTTTTAAAAGTGCAGTAGAATCAAAGCTTTGTTTTCATTTTTCATATTTAAAAAAGTTGAGTTATTTAGTTGCCATCAGACCTGCCTTTAAAAAAAAAAAAAAAAAAAACGTAAACAGAAGAAATTCATAGGAATGAAAAGTAATGAAAGTCTGAAACATGAACCTCTATAAAGAATGAGCCACACTGGAGAAAGTAATATTATAAATCTCTCATGCTTCTTTATTTGTGATTATTTTAAAATATTATTCAAAATTATTATAGAAAATGTGCTTAATAATTTGCTCTTATACATGAGAAATGATTATATCTATGACACACACACACAAACAGGACAGCAGAATGAGGATTATTTTGTTTCTGTGCTTTCCATGTCTGATATAGGTATATAAAAATGGACTATCAATAGTGATAAAATTATAACTGTCAATAAATGTAAGGAAACAAGATCCCATAAATTACTGAAACCACAGCACACACGAAAAACTGGAAGAGTGATATGGAGAAGGTCATGATGCCAACTAGTTTTCGGTTGTAGTGAAAGTTACCTGAGATGATCTTTTTATGCAGAGCAAGGCAAGTTTTGCTTCCCAATTTGGAGGTTTTTATCCAAGTCTATCTGGTTCCATTGGTGTGGTTCTATGCTATACCACAAAGCATTCTCATACGAGGGAGTATGTGGCTTTGAAGGCCATTGACACAATATCAGGTTGGAAGAAATAAGAACAGTATTGTCATTTCCAACAATTCCCTACTGGGGACAATGTCACCAATGGACTAAACCTTCAAGTACACTGACCTGTTAAAGATTTTTATCATCTCTAAAAAGTGACATGCAGAAGACCATGGTTTCACAATTTCACAGTGCCCCATCAATTTAATTCACTATCTGTATTAGTTACATTTCTTCTGCTATGAAAAACCCTCATGCCAGTAGCAGTTTGTAGAAGTAAGTATTTACTAGGGTTTACTGTCTTAGAGAGATAATGTCCATCCCAGCAGGGAAGTTGAGCAACAAGCAACAGGCAGGTGGCAGGTGCTTAAATTTGAGAGCTCACATCTTGAAATGCAAGCATGAATCAGAAAAATAAAACTGTAAGTAGGATGAGGCTATATAATCTTAACCTTGCCCCCAGTGACATACTTCCTTCAGCACTGTTGCACTTCCTAAGCCTCCATACATAATCCCACCAAGTAAGAACCAAATGTTTAAAATCCAAGTATGTTAAGTTGTGGCCCTTTGTCATCGTGCCTAAATGAATTGTTCTAGGTTCCTATTAATTCTAACCACAGGGCATGGTAACAAGTGGTGCCCTAAAGACTCTCCTGAACTTCAGATATACTCTTCTTTACGTCCATTGTGAAGAAACAATTTCCTCCAGGCAGTATGGATCAATCACTCCTCCTAACACTGTTATTTTTTTTGTCTGAGCTCATTGACTTAAGACCATCAGAATTCTAAAGTGTCCAGTGGGAAGTTTTCACTTCCAGGTCAATGGAATATTTGTTCCACATTTTGGCAATATTGCCTTCCCTCTGAAGCAAAATATAATATTGTCCCATAAAATTTGCTAGTAGCTCACTAGAGGATAGTGAAATCATTACCACTTTATTCCTTGTATCTTGGATCCACAAATTCTGATTATGGGAGAAACAGTATATTGGATGCTGACTCAAAGCATATGCCACCTTTTTGAAAACCGTTTCCCAGCCCTATAGGCTAAAGACAGCTAACTGATAGTGAAGTTATGTTTTTAAAAGATGATTTCACTGTTCTACTAGGACATCTGCTTTAAGATGATGGGAATGATGGTAAGAACAGTGTATTCAATAGCTTGCTTCCACTGGTGCACTTCCCAGAGTGTGAAGTTAGTTTTTTAGTTGGAATCAATTCTGTATGGAATATATGAGATTAGACAAGAAGCTCCACAGGTAGCAAAAGCCATATGTGCAAGAAAGACAACTCCATAACCAGAATAAGTATCTATTCCAGAAAGTACAAAGTGTTGTCCTTTACATGAAAGTAGAAGTACATTGTAGTGAACCTGCCACAAAGTCACTGGTCATTTACTCCAGGGAATGTTGTCATGTTCAGTGCTCAGTGCTGGACACTGCTACTACAAGATTTTTCACTATGAAATAGCTAGCCAACTTTGAATTGACAGAGATCGCTGGAGAAAGATGTTAACTATCCACAGAACAAGAACAAGAACAATAACAATGTCTTCAGTATTATTGAACTCTTCCTCTGCTAAATGTTGGAAAACTATTTCTTCAAGAGAGACAAACCCTTGAGAATGTGAAAATCCTTTTTTTCCTTTACTATAATTACAGACATCCTTCAAACTGTGATTTGAATTTTCTCTGTAGATCAGTGGATTTTATAAGGACAGCTTGGTTTCTTAGATCTAATTTTAGACAAATTGAACCCTATGCTTGCTGGAAATAAGATTCTCTTTCAGGGCAACCTTAGAAAGCTTTTAACTGAAAGAAAGGAAGTGTGGTGTGTGTGTGTGTGTGTGTGTGTGTGTGTGTGTGTGTGTGTGTGTGTGTGTGTGTGGTGTATTAGATTGGTTTATAGGATGCAGTCCCAGTAGTCCAACAATATAGTTATCTTATACTGGAGAGGCTAAGAAGCTTGTAGCAGTTGAATTCCTGAGGCTGTATGTCTCAGCAATACCAATTGTCCTCTAAAGGCTAGGATTCCTGGAGAGAGGCTGGACTTCAATCTGCATTTGAATTCTAAAGAAGTGGATTCTAATATCACAGTAACAAGATAGAAAATAAATTCATGAAGAGTAAGGGCAAACAGGTCAAGGGAGTTTTCCTCTTCCCTGTCCTTTTATCTGAGCTGCCTTCAGAAGCTTCTGCTGAGATTTAAGGTAGCTCTTCCTGTTTCAAGTAATCAAATCAAGAAAATCTCAAAGATATATCCAGTGGCTTGAGTTTCAGTTGCTTTTAAGTGAAATCAATTTGACAGCCAAGATTAACCATCACAAGACATAACATCAAACATTATAAACTGTGCCTAATCTACCTATTTTACAAATATACGCAAAACAATAGGAGGTAAATGTTTAGATGTTGACTACATGTCTTCTGGATAAGTAAGCTGGCTGTGAAAAAAAATGTATAATAATGTGGAGAGAAAATTAAAGCATGAATTGTCACATATTTCTCTTAACATAAAGGTCATGATCAATTCCTAAGACAAAGGGTCTTGGTATATTATTAGTATGAAGTGTCTTTCTTCTTTAAATGCCATTAGAGTTTGTGACTTTTTTATTACATTTATTTATGTATTGTATGGAATAAAGTGTAGGTATATATCACCCTTTGTGCATTGATGCTCATTGAAAGTTTTTATTTATTTCTCTCCATCATGTGCATTCTGGAGATTGAACTCAAATCAAGTGGCTTGGCAGACAGTACCTTTTCCTGCTGAACTATCTTGTCAGCCTGGGCATTGTGCTTTTTAGAAGGAGAGTAAGAACATTGAGCACTG
The DNA here is from genome assembly GCA_026225945.1 of Cricetomys ansorgei. NCBI lineage: Eukaryota > Metazoa > Chordata > Mammalia > Rodentia > Nesomyidae > Cricetomys > Cricetomys ansorgei. Next base: position 18,634,132 of record JAMJFZ010001131.1, on the reverse strand, counting down.
TCACATTTCTAGTGAGGTCTACTGAAGTAAAAGTACTTGCCGTATGTCTACACATCCAGGAGAACAGAAATGATCTCTCACTAAGTTCAAATTAATAGAATCCACAGTTGATTACTATGAAGTAAGAGTTATGTATAAAGAGAAAAGACACATTCCTTTATTTCCTTATTGCATAGTGGATGATGATATGAAGCCCTCCCTCTCCCCACACTTAGTGGTTTCAGATACCAAAAGAATACAAACAGTTCCTTGAACCCTGCTTTACTTCCTTTAAGTTTGTCTACAGTGAGCTAGGATGTAGCTCAGATGGTAAAGTGTGTGTCTAGCATTCACAAAACCTTTGGTTTGTTGCCTAGCACTGTTTAAACAGAATATGGTAGTACACATCTGAAATCTTATTGCTCAGGAGATAGCAGTATTAGTGTTCAAAGTTCAAGGACATGCATCTAGAGTTTGAGGTATCAAGTGTCTATGGCTCTGTCCATTCAGGAAAAAAAAATGGAACCAAATGGGTAGCCACTGATATGGGAGTCCTGGACAAAGTACAGTGATGCAGGAGGTTAAATCCAGTTACTTTATCTCCATTGTGCCCTTTTATGCTTTTATTTAGCAAACTGTTTTATCTATTTTTAGAATCTGGTGTGTAGCAGTGTTTCTGGATAAGCTAGGTCAGAATCTAATAATATAAACATGGGAAAGAACATGTACCCTTCCTGTTGGATTACATGGAAGTATTCACTATAGCATAGATGATCATAGCACTGATCTCATGTAGGAAATAAAAGATTTATAATCCAAAGACTGCCTTTATGTTGGTATACTGCTCATTGCCAATACCTTTTCTTCTCTGTTAAAATCTCATTTGTACTTCAAACTGCAAATGAAAAATTCACCTTTCCACAGTCTTTAAATTATGAAAATAAACAGTTAGAACATAGCACTTTGTAACGTAGAGTCAGAAAGTCCAGTCTTTGATTTTCCTGCCATGAACTACTTGAGCAGTATCGATTTTTGTGTGCTAATGGCATCATCCTGAGGCGGGAAGAATTCAGTTGCTAGGCTGTTGAGGGGTTTGACTATGTGAAGCAGTCAGGAAAGATGCACAGTACTTGTTTCATACAAGACTGCCTTTCCTGTTGTTTGAGAGTCTATTGATTTATTTCCCTGCTGATGACTTCCTTAAGTGCATTAGTTTGCAGAACGAAGTTTTCCAGTTAAGTACATTCTATAAATACCCTTATACAGGTTTCCCTATGTGCATTTCTAGTCTCCCCAATTACATCAAAAGTTATTTTAGAGAAAAGCCTGTGTTGATCTTTCCACCATTTAATTTAAAATAAAGCTCAATTAATGCATATTGATTCTCAGTAGAAAGATTCTATACATGAAAAGTAGCCTTTTTCTTTTTTTGGACCAGACTAAGGGAATGTCAGTAAGAAATGATTAAGAAAATATGTTTGCACCATTTGTTCTCTTAGTTTCACTTTAATACAGAGGAATAAAGTTTTAACAGGGTTTTTGAAGGTAATTTGAAGACATATTTGGATAGACTATGTAGTAACTGTAGTTCCTACCTATCCAGTGACTTTCATGTATTATTTGTATATTAGGACAAGGAATTCAGATACCTTTAATGATAAAAAATATATTTCCTATCTTTTCATTTATATTTCTTATACTTTGAATATACTTTTGAATATATATTCATTTTGTACTCTCAGTTCTCTCAGTCCCAATTATTGGATACATATTTTGTTTCTGTTTTTATTTTTTATAAACTAGGAGGTGGTTCTCTTTTTCTTCTAACACCCTCCTCATTCCTAGAGTGTGTTAGTTGGCTTAATGAATCTTTTCATTATTATTTTAGTGTTCAGGCAATCTTACAAAATGGAGAAATATAGAAAGACTATTAATATACTCATTTAAAGAATAGTTTCATTACATTAACTTTATTTAACAAACTTTGTTGACAGCCATTATATCTAAGTTACTTTGTTCTACAGTAAGTTATAAGACAATATGAATTATGGATTTTTGTTAAACAGAATAATATGGAAAGTTCAGGGTTGTATAATTTTATTGTAGATGATACACAAGACTATATCTTTGAGAACAAATAATACAGTCATAAGCTGAAAATGGGAATAATAACTCCAGGAAACAGAAATGGTTTGTAGAAATGGTTTTATCATTTACAGATGAGAAATGCATAAAAATGCAAAAGATCCAGTCATCATCTTGCTGATTACCTCATTAGAAAGAGAAGTAAATCTGTCACTGTCTTAATTTTGAAAATCATATTCTGACAATTACATGATTCTCAATGGCAAAAGCAAAAAGATTTTCACTATGGGGTGAATTACTGTCTTGTCTGACATGTTTGTCAACTTGGCCGTTTAAGCCAAGGCAAACTTAACATTAGATCTTTATGTAAAAAATAATACAGGTGTTATTTTTTTAATATTTTATATTTTTTATAAGAAAGGTATATTTTTTTACTGATTCTGTTTTCCTCTGATTTTAATTCATTTATTTGCTTATTGTATAAAGGTTTATTTTTGCTCCTAGTTAAGTCTGTTGGTTTTAGTTGGGTTTAGGTTTTGTTGCAAAGCACAACCACACAGGTATCCTGATGTGCAATATCACTATAACTCTGTTTGATAGAGCAGTCTCTGTTAACTTCACACATAGTTTGTATAGGTGTTGAAGCTTAGGCATCCTTGATAACCCTCACACCAGAAAGTCATTTTGAAAATGTAACTCCAACATGGTACCTTTCAGATTATTAGAGAATTATGACCTGTTGAGGGAAAGTTGAACAATAAAGTAGTTTGATGCTCTAGCTTGTTTGTCTTTATGAATGCACATATCATTAAGAAAATATTTTTGCCTTCATGGCAGTGTACATTTTTAATCAAAGGACTTGAGAGTCAGAGATAGGCAGAGATAGATTTCTGTGAATTCCAGGTCATCTTTGTTTACATAATGAGACTCTCTTTCAAAAAATAACAAAAAATATTTTGTATCTAATGAAAAAGAATAGAGATATTTTTGAATTTTGGCTGAATATATATATATATGTGTGTGTGTGTGTGTGTGTGCGCCTGTCTCCTCTAAATATGTGACGGAAATTTAAAAAAAAAGTTAACAGGCTTCTGTGTACTTGTTTGCCTGAAAATATTCTTCATTTATCATTTTCTGAATATAAGAATGCCCTACCTCCAGAGATTATGAAATGCAAAGAAGAAAGAACCTCATCAACCTAAGCCATCTCCATACTTCCAGAAAAAACTGGGCTTGGACAGCTTGTGTTTCAGCTCAGCATGTTGAGTTGCCTGGAAACTCACCTGTCTACATCATCTATATCCTTCCAGAAGTCCTAGCTCAGGTCTCATAGTCTGTCAAGTGACCAAGATCTACATACATTCCTTATACTTTTAAGCTTAGTTTGGGTCATGCAGCTCATGCACCAGCACAGTCTACACTGAATGACCCAGATCCTGCTCTTCCTCATACTCTCAGGCCAAACTCATATAGGGATGCTTATGAGAAGGACATGGGAGTTATAGTCACTCACATACTTTCCTTGTTATCACCTAATCAGAATCATTCATGTTCAAAAATCATTCATGTTCAATGTACTAATGAATTATCTGCTCCTCTTCATACTTAATCTGAAGTTAACCAAGCTTGGGCAAGGACAGAAACTTGACCATAATTCCACTAGATGGAAGCAGACTAGATTTGCATATCAGACACATGACCAAGGAAAGAAGTTCATTTCCACAGAATACATTACAAAAACACAAACAATATGAAAGACCAAGAGAGGATGCCCCCATCCCAACCTACTCATCTAGTAGATATATTCTCCTGTGAGAATTACCTAGATCAATCCAGACACAAAATTTGAAAGAAAAAATATAGAGATAATCAAGGATTCAAGGATTTTAAAGAATATATAAACAAACAATGAGCTCAAAGAGGAGAGAAATATATCCTGAGTAAAGGGGGGAAAGTAACAAATATAGAACTGAATGAAATGATGGAGACAATCTGGATTTAAAAAGTAAATTCAAAAAAGTTATAGAAATATTGACCATAGCACAAATTGAAGTGAAGATCTAATGAAATATCCCATTAACTCAATTAAAAATGTACAATGGAAGAAAAAGATAATTTATCAGTACTTAAAATAATTGGTATAAAGGAACAGGCCTGCATAAAAGCTAGGAAGGGTCTATATTCCAAAGGTCTATATGAAGGAATCACATTCAATGGCCTATGTGGTCTGGATGTAATGTAGTAAGAATGTTAAAAATCTTGGCACACACCTTAAAGTATATTCAGTATTCAGAAACAATTGGTAGCAAACATCTTTAATCCCAGTATTCTGAAGGCAGTGCTGGTCCATACCTTTAATCCCTAAGACAGAAACAGAGTGTGGAAGCAGACAGAGGAGGCAGAGCTCAGAAGGAGTCAGTGTCAGATTGGAAATGATGTCTGAAATGAGTTAAAGTGAAGGACAAAGTAAGTGATCAAAAGAAGAGTTAGAAGAATGAGTCAGAGTGAGGACACATCAAACTCTCATTAGAGAAAGGAGGCCTCTCAGGTCAGAAAGAATGGGGAGTTATAGCAGAGTCAGTTACAGCAGGCAGTATGAAGCAGGCAGTCTGAAGTAGGCAGAAGGAAAACAAGACAAAGACAGTGAAGCAGTCTGACTGAGGGGCAGAAAGGCTGGCTATGGCAGTATGGCGCAATGAGTTACAGAATCAGGCAGGCTGGGAGAGTCACAGAGCCAGCTTGTAGAAAAAGTCAGTATCCATTGGGAAAAGTGAATAAGTTTGAAGCCAAACAGAGCAATTTAGTCTGAGATGGTCAGAGAATCAGCCAGAGTCTCACAGAACGAGAACTCAGTTAGAAATAGTCAGACAGCTCAGAAGGTCAGTTTGAACCAGCAGCTTGAAGGCAAGCTTGAGTTAAGTACAGCTCAGAGTTCAGAAGAAGGTAGGCAGTGTGGCTCAGTCAGCAGTAAGTCTTAGAGGTTAATGAGATTGTACAGAGGCTTAAGTGTTCTAGATTGTAGGAAGGCTGAAGCCTTCCAATTCTAAGCTGAAGAGTAGATTGTACAGAGTCCAAAATGCTCCAGAGCTCCAGGACTAAGAACTAGTGATTGAATTAACCAAAGAATAACCCACCTCTTTGAATATGAGCCAATGACTACATCTGGCATGAATCTAATGCTACAAAAAGAATATGAAGAAATAAATCATGAAAAGAATATGTATGATCTTTGGGAAAGCATGAGAAAATCAAATTTATGAATTACATACATAGAGAAAAATGTAGAATCTCATGGTTAACAGTACAGGCCAGATCTGCAACAAGGTCATAGAAAAATCATTTCCCAAATTAAGAAGTGATTTACCTAAGCATGTAGATGTAAGAAGTACACAGATCATGAAAGAGGAAGGAACATAAAACCCCCAGAGCATATTATAGTTAAAGTACGGAATATGAAGAAAGTTGCAAGAAGTAAAAAGGCAGGTTACATATAAAGGAAAATTCACCAGAATAACATCTACTTTTTCAGCAGAAACTTTATAAAATCAGAAAAGCCTGAAGAAATGTACTTCAAGTTGTAAAACACTATGAAGTATACTTAGTATATTATATTTATCAAAACTATCTGACATAGTTGAAGGAGGAAAAATATTTCCATATTTTATTTATTTATATATAAATTTCTTTTTATTATAAATTTTTATTCATACTAAACAATGCTAAGATCACACACTACAAGAAAATACAACATGACAGCAATCAACATTTACCTTTCAATAATAACTCTAAAAAGTAATGGCCTCAAGTAGTCAATCAAAATGGAGATACTAGTTAAAAAATATCTATCTTTCTGTGTCTACAAGGAACTCACTTTGCTTTCTAAAGACAATAACTAACATAAAATAAAAAAGAAGAAAGAAGATATTTCATTAAAATGGGACCAGTAAGCTATCAAGTACCACTATACTAAAAGCTAAGAAAATAAACTCCAAACTTAAATAATTCAGAAGAAGGAAGGAAGGACATTTTATTCTAATCAAGAGAACATGTAACTAAAAAATAACAATCCTCAACATATGAACCAAAATCTGGAGCACACAATTTCATTAAAAGCACACTACTGGACTTAAAGATACAGAATAATTCCAATTCAACAGTAGGTGTTTTCAATACTCCAGTTTCTCCATTAGGCAGGTCAATTTAACAAAAAATTAAACAGAGAAACATCAGAATTAAATAACATCATACATGAAATAAACTTAACAGACATCTAAGACTATTCCATCCAAATACAAAAGAATAAACATTGTACTCAGTAGCCTTTGGAAGCTTCTCTAAAACAGAACACATATGGGGACACAAAACAAATCTTAATTGAAAGAGCTCTGTGTTTCCTATCTAACCACAATTCAATAAAGCTTAAATTCAATAGCAATCAAAACTCCAGTAATTGCTTGGACTCAAGGAGAGTAAACAATATATTAGTGAATGATGAATGAGTCAAAGACATCTAAAAAAGGAAAAAAAAAACAAAACACTGGAACTAAATGAAAATAAAAACACTACACAAAAACCTCTGGGACACTTTAAATGCAATTCTAAGAGGCAAATTCGTAGCTCTAAGTACTTACATTAAAAAATCAGAAAAAGTACACAGAAAGGACTTGATGCAGCTGAAGAATTGGGAAAATAAGAATAAACTAAGCACAAATTCAGAAAATGAATAGAAAATTATGAAAATAAGAGCAGAAATTAAAGGAGAAGAGAAAATAATGCATAGAGTCAGTTAATCTAAGGGCTAGTTCTTTGAAGAGATAAAGAAAACAGACATTTTGCTCTGTTAGGAGAAAAAGAAATATGAGATGATCCAAATTAACAAACAGAATCAGAAATGAAAAGGGAACCTTTACAACAGACACCAATAAACTTCAGAATATTTTAAAGGGATCCTTATACACATATACCCCATTAAATAGAATACCTAAATTAAAATGGATGAGTGTCAGGATTCATCTGAAACACAAAAGTAAATCTAAGAAGAGATCAACAATTTAACTCAAACCCATAAAATATGAGGAGATATGCCCAACACTGGATCCAGATGGATCTATAGTAGAATTCTTCCAGATTCACACAGAATTACAATCTATCATATATTTTTAAAAAAACAGTTTCAAACTCCTTTGAAACCAGTATCACTCTCATACCTAAACCAGGAATAGAAACAATAGTGTAGAGAAACATTTAATCTTTTAATCCATCAGCATGGCTGCCCTAGGGAAGAAAAAATGTTAGTATACACTTTTAATCCCTATATTCAGAAGACAGTGGTAATACATGGCTTTAATCTCCAAGACAGAAGCAAGTAGAAGCAGAGACACAGGAAACAGAGCTCATAAGGATACAGTGTCAAACATGAGGAAACATCTGAGATGAAACAGATTAAAGAGCAGACAAGATGACAAACTACAGGAAGAGTTGCCAGACTGAGTCAGAGTGAGGACATGTCCAATTCTCATGATATAAAAGAAGGCTCTCAGCTCAGAGAGGGAGTCTGAGGCAGTCTGGGGGAGTCTGAGGAGTCTGGGGCAGTAGGAGGCAGAGACATTGAAGCAGTCAGTTAGAGAAGGCAGTCTGAGGAAGTCTGAGGCAGAAGCACAGCAGTTCAGCAGAAAGAAGAGTCAACTAACAGCAAGAGTCAGTATGAAGTCAAGAAGAGCACTTTAGTCAGAGAAGTTTCAGGAGTCAGCCAGAATCAGTCAGAGTCAGAAGAGTTCATTCAGAAAGAGTCAGTTATCTTAGAAGGTCAGTTTGGACTAGCAATTTGGAAAGTGTTTGAGCCAGAACAATGAGTGATTTGAATCAGCCAACCAGGAGTATAAGTTGAGTTCAGTACAGCCCTGAGTTCAGAAGGAGCTAGTCAGAGTGAGTCAGTCAGTAGTAATTCTCAGAGGTAGAAATGTACTAAGTCTAGGTTAGGAGCTTGAAGATTAGATTGTATTGATGCTAAAACCCTCTAAGTACTAGGGATTGAATTAACTGAAGAACAAACTACCCTTTTCCCTAAAACTACTTATACATAACAGTAACAAAAATATCAACTAAAGGCCAACATCCTTATTGTACATAGACATAAAAATCCTCAATAAAATACTTTCAACTTGAGTACAGGCATTACATGATCAAGGTGGCTTTATTTTAGAGATATGGAAATGATTCAACACACATTAGTCAATAAATGAAGTAAATCATATACATGAACTTAAAGAAAAATGTCATAAAATCACTGCAATAGATATAGAAAGAGCATTTGAAAAAAAAATCCAACATAATGAAAGTTTTAGAGAAGGTGAGATTGAAGAAGCCATACATATTACAGCATAATAAAATCTATATATGATAAAATGATATTCAGTACCATCCTAAATGGAGAATCAAATAAATCCTATGAAAATCGAAATAGGGCTGTCTATTTTTCCCATTCTTTTTCAGTATAGTTAGTACTTAAAGCATGAGCTAGAACATAAAGACTAGAGAAGGATATTAAAGGGATGCAAATAGGAAAAGATGTCAAAGTATCCCTGGTTACAATTAAGTTAATATTACTCGTTTGGATAACTCAAATTCCATCAGGTAACATCTAGAAATGATCAACACTAACAACAAAGTGGCAGGATACAAAATCAACTTACAGATATCAGTAGCCTTCTATTAACTAATAATGGAGATGCTGAGAAGAGATCATGGGAGTACCTCAAGACACAGTAGCCACAAAATCTATGCAGGAATAAACCTAATCAAGAAGGCACAGAAAGCCATAATGAAAAAATGAAGAAGGAGATAGAATAAACATTAGAAATAGAAAGACCCCATGCTCATGAATTCATACAATCAATGTTGTGACAATGATAATCTAATAAAAGCAATTTACAGATTCAAAGGAGTCCTTATAAAAATTCCCACCTACTTCTTCACAGAAAGAGAAAAATTGTCCAAAAATTCATATGGCAGCACAGAAGACCCTGGATAGCCAAAGTTATCCTCGGCACACACTCAAAAAATTCAATGCTGCAAGAATTAAGATACCAGATGTCAAGCTATATCAGTACCATATTAATAAAAACACCATGGTGCTGGTACAAAAGCAGACATGTAGATCATTGGAACAAATATTGAAGACCAAAATATGGCTGAATCTAATTAGAGCTGCCTGATATTTGACAAAGATACCAAAAATACATGCTAAAAGGAATACATCACGTTCAACAAATGGTGTTTGAAAACCATACACACATAGGTAGAAAAAAAATGAAATTAGTCCCATAAATATCACCTGAACAAAAATCAACTCCAGGTGGATCAATACCACTAATGTGAAACCTGGAACAGAAACGGCAAGGCAAATCAACAGTAATACCATACAAGATACAAGTTCAGGAAGAATTTTCTGAATAAGACTCCATTTGCTCATAATTGAGGCAAGTGGGACCTCTAAAGTTAAAAAAAGCTATTATACAGAAAGAAAAAATATCAGCCAACTGATGAGAAAGTACACAGAGTAGAAGACAATGTTTTCTAAACTTATATCTGAAGGAGAATTAATATCCATAGTATATGAAGAATTCAAAACACAACAAATGAAAACATAAACACATTGAAAAGTGAGACATGTAGCTGGAGACATGGCACTGAAGTTAAGGGCACTGGCTTTTTTCCAGAAAACCCAGGTTTAAATACCCACATATATGGTATCTCACAACTACCTGTAACTCCAGTTCCAGAGAAATGGGCACCTTATACCAGCCTTGTGGACAGCATTGTATGCAGGTAAAACACCCACAGATATGAAATAAAATCAAAGAGTTTGCACCAAATTTGGATTCTCATATTATGAAGTCATAAGAGAGATGGGGAAAACATAAGATCTTCCTACTTTTCATAAATTCAATTTATTATCATATATTTTGTGCTAAAGTATGGTTTTAGTTGCAATGTCAGATGAATTTAGTACCTCAGTTTTCCTTGAACAAATGATCAAGTAATGGGTTTTAGGAGCTGTTCTGTTTCTTTTCTGTTGCAGTTACAAAAACAACTTAGAGAAGAATGGAATTATTTGGCTTCTGCTTCAAGGTACATCACTGAGTGAAGTCAAGGCAGAAATTTAAATGGGAACTTGAATCATAAATCATGGTATGTTTCTTGCTGGATCATCCCTTAGGCTCATGCTTAACTAGCTTTCATATGCAATCTGGGACCACCTGCTTAGGGGGCATTTTTCCCCACAGCGGGATCAATTACCAATCAAGATCTCCCAGAGATATGTCCACAAGCCAGTGTGATATGGGCAATCAGAATCTCAACTTGGATTGCCTTATTAGGTATTCTAAGCTATGTCAAGTTAACAGTTAAACCTAACTAGGGCAGAAGTCTATTCATTCAGTCAAAATATAATAATTAGATACACAATGGCTCATTCTGAGAAGAAGCTGAGGTGAGTTTCCTGTGACTCAATAATAAGGTACAGTTGTGCTGAGTCTGGAGTCACACCAAATTTAGCTTATCCTAGCAGCAAAGTGTATTACTGTACACCCAGGCCTAATTCACAAACAAAAGATAAAAGAGAAAGAGTGCATGACTCCTGACTCCTATTTAAAAAATCGGCTTAGTCATGGTGACTACACTTGGCAGAAGAATTAGTAACACATTCTTGATATTAATGCCACTAATAGACCTTTCTCTTTAACACCTTGTGTATCTTCCTCTCCATCTCTCATTCCCATCTTTCTTTTCTATTTTCTCACCATTTCCCCACAATTGTTTTCATATTCTTCATATTTTTAGACAAAGTAAGATACGAATTTAATATGCAGGCCTTATTTCATTATCTTACCTTTAAATATGTTCAATAGCTAGGATTGTGTGCAATCAAGAGCATGAAAACTTTAAGTAGGACAAAAAAGGACAAAATTAGACTTCCAAGAGTCCTAGAGATAAGCACAAGAAATACCAATCACTTTAATTGACAGTTAAATTTCATATTAAAATGTCAGTTGAAAGCATGAAATAGGGTTACATATTTTTAACATAGTTTAGACTGCGTAGTCACCAAGAACATAGCTTTGTGACATTACAGGTCTCTTGAAGTGTGATTGCTACATGTAGGCTTCAGCGATTGTTAGTTGTCCCTGGAAATTACTTTTTATGCTTCCATCTTCTTGCTGCGCACAGTTCATTTTTATAGGTCAAATATTTTTCAAATGAAGGGTTCATGCTTATTTTCAAGCTCAGGATAAAATTAATTTCAAGGCATTCATAAGTCAATTACTCTTGGTTCACCTTCATTTAATCACCTCAGTCCCTGCTCTCATGCATTAAAACCACCAATACACAATCTGTGCTCACAGAGTTCCTCAACTGTGTATGTTCGTCAGTACTGCCTGACATGGAGCTTTACATATGGTTTTCTGGAAGCTTCTTCAAACACAATCAAGTTCTCATTTACTTATTCCAGCTCCTGGAACATGAAGTGGACTCAGCCTTTTGATTACCATTTTCTTAAAAATCAGTAAAATGATTCTAGTACAATATCATTGCTCCTTAAAAATCAACTATTAATCCCAGTACTCAGGAGGCAGAGGCAGATGGATCTCTGTGAGTTTGAGCCCATCCTGGTCTACAGAGTGAGTTCCAGTACAGCCAGAGTTACAATAGAGAAATCTTGTGTCCAAAAAAAAAAAAAAAAAAAAAAAGAATCAATTCTGATTAAATATGGAGACTGCAGTTATCAAGACATTTAATGAATGCTATTTTTGCCAATAACCAAAGACTGACTGATACTTATGTAAGTATAATATCTCTGGCTTGATACAAATCCACATCCTTGTTTTGTTGGCCACTCACAAAAGTTTATGATGAATTTAAACAGCTTTTATTTATCTATTATAGAATTTATCTATTATAGAATACCAAATTTATCAATTTCCTTTTGTTTCTTAATTCTGTATAAAATAGACAATTATTCTTTGATGTTAATGTCTCTGATTTCTCCTATAAAATCTTTACCCTTTCATTATGTCTTATGTTGGTTCTTCAGCAAACATGTTATCTTTTCACATACATTCTTTGTATGTAATCATTGTTAACAAGCACAATTATATTAAATGTATATTGTACTTTTCCTATATGCTCCTTATACTCTTTTCTGTCCCCACTCTCCCTTTCTTCCTCTGCCATGAGTGTTCCTTCACATAATCTCTCTGCTGTTTAATATCACATGTATATGAATATCACATATATATGTAGAAATATATGTATATACACACACATATATAATATGTATTTATATGCACAAAACATACATATTCACACATATGTCTTCCATCTAGGGTTGATTCCCAAGATAGTCCATATACAAAATGAAATTTTATTCAACCATAAGTGCAAAATTAAAATCGATGGATATAAAAATTACTACATTAAGTGAGACAACTCATAAAGATGAATACCTCATACTTCCTGTCAAATGCAGTTCCTATCTTTAATATGAATTCAGGTGTGGCTTTAAGCCATAAACTAGTAAAGGGTCCAAAGAAGGGGATAATGAGGAAGGGGAGAGGCGATAGATCACATGTAGCATGAAAGCAGAGTTGGAACTGATGTGGTGGAGAAGATCAATGGGTCAGAGGAATAGGGGAGAAGAAGGAGCAAGAAAATCAAGAAAAACAAACATACTTAGGCATTCCTATTGCCAGGACATTACAAATTTACATGTTAATATGAAAGGGGTCTCTCGTGGGGCCTCAAACCCAGATAAAATACCACAAGAAACTATGGAGTACTGAGAAAATTATCCTCCAGGTCAGAGGACACCAATTGCTTGTTCAACACCAAGTGACCAGTCATGAAAAAATTTATTTATAAGTAACTACAATAAAAGTAACACTGGACATGAATTTTAAAAAGTAAGGGGACACATGGGAAGGGTTGGAAGAAGAAAAAGGAAGTTGGAAAATGATGTAATTATACCAATTGGTTGCCCAGGGACAAATGGTCACCCCTAAAAATCATGCATAGAGTAACATTATGCAGACTGAACAGGTTATATTTAGGAAAATATATGCATATATGTACATAGATATGCATGCAGTAACAAATAGTGGGAAAAATGAGGCCATGAATTTGAAGAAGATTTGGGGTGGTATATAGAAGTGGCGATACCAAGCATCCTGAAGGCACTGTTTGACGAAGTTCCAGTACTTGGTCATCCTGGACTGACCCTTCACTGCTGTTGATGGAAATTTGCTACACAACTTTCTCTTGTACTTGTATTCTTTATTGTTAAAGGCCTCTCACCAAAAGTAGAGCTGGGATAATGTAACAAAAGCTGGTGTTAATAAGAATGATACTAATAGTAGTTCCCTGGAAAAAACCACTATGCAGAAATTTGAGTCTTCCATAGAACATATTACTTAGAAATGCACTTAGATTATTAATATATGATGTTAGTAAGCATAAGACACAGGATCTGTAAAATTATTAATAATGAAAATCTGGAGAAATTTTAGAAGCTGCCAAATTGTAACTGAATTGTTAGGTTTTCAAAGGAATCTGTTTAGGCAGGAAGAGACTTAGATCATATAGTTAATGACAAACCTTGGTATCTTTCTGAAGACAAAGTAAGCAGTCCTGAAGACAAGGTGAGCAGACAAAGTAAGCTATTTTAGGAGTCCTAATATCCCTCTAGCCTTCACAGGAGTATAATAAAGATAGGAATTGTATTGAGATGAGAGTTTGTGACTTAGACACAGCGAGGAGCATCTTGACTCAGTGAACTGCTTGCCTTTCTGAGCAGACTTATTAGAATAGGACTTTTCTGATACAGAAAGACAAAATACAGGTGCCTTTCCTTTAACAAAAGGTTGCACAATATTTCAAGAAACAAGGGAAATGATGGTTGTCTTAAGTATTAAAGAAGAACAAAGGTCTGGGAGATTGGCTCTCTATAGAAAGATAAGATTGATGTAACAGGTAGTAGGTAATAAATTTTGATCTATTAACTCTGTGCCAAACACAAACAGAATCAAACTCAAACAGAATCATCCTGCCTGACATTTCTGTAACTGCAAGGCTTTATGACACTAATCTTAAGGAAAAGCATATTGAGTTAAAAGAAAACTGATTTTATCATAATGTTAAATTTTAGTTCTCAGGAAATTTGCCATTCACTTGCTTTGTCTCTTTTATCTTACATAATCAAGGAAGACTTTAGAAAAAATATGTACTCTAAATGCCTAAATAATCAATAATCAAAGTCTTTGATTAAGTGATTTTGTGTATAAATAAAGCCTGTGAGAGACACAGCTTGTCAGAGTATGTAAAGCCACACCAAAATGTGCTTTCTCTCTGTCTTTCTCTCATAAAACAAAATTCAGCTGTTTCCTGAGTCTGATTCTTCTTCCCTCACCACTCTTGCATCTACCTGCTTCAAGCCCTGTCCTCACCTGGGGCTGGACCCCTCCATGGAAGGGTTTGGACAGAGGAAAGGAAAGAAATATAATTATATTAGAATCTCAAAAATAAAATAAAAATGAAAGTTTCCCTTTCCTCACCTTGAAAGGGATTTATTTCTTGATAAATTTGGGGGGTAACACTGTATGGGAACTAAATCAAAGTGTTGGTTTTCCAACACCGTGAATGTACTAAATGACTGAATACTTTAAAATTGTCTTTTTGTCTGACAAAGTTTACCCTAATAAAATGGAAAAATAAAATGTTCTTTTTAGAAAAAAAAAAAGAATATTTTAAGTGTAATAAGCATGAACATGCTACCATGAATCCTATAACTTTATAAGATAATTTTAAAAAACATCTCCTAAAAGAAACATATTTGAGTCCCTAACAGCAGTTCTGAGTAACCAATGAGAGATGAAGGAGTAACACTTTTTCCGGTGCAGAAAATGACTACTAGTCTCGGGATGATATATTTTGTAATTTAATGGCAAGACTTTGGAAAAGATTAAGATTTCTGGCATTGAAGTTTTATTCAGTGAAGGTTAAGTTTCTATGAAAAGAATTTTCCAAGCTAATGGGATGCCGATCGCATCTTTGTCAGTGAGATCAATTGGCCTCTCCAGCTTTTCTGTATTGCAAATGGGCAGATGGCCTTTTCCTTCACGTGGCAAGAGTATACTTTCTGAATTACATTTACCCCAGAAAACAGTAGGGTCTTTTGTGTATATTCTGTGCATGCTGAAGACAAGGGAAACTACATTTCTGAGATGTCCCTGTTATCTGCAATGGCAGGAGTGCACCTGCATAAGCTAGCAACATCAACACAGCAGACAATCATTCAGCTCACTGAGCTTATCTCTAGATCTCCTGTAGACAGTGCTCAACTCATGGATGGATGCAAGCGAATAATTCACCCTCAAAGTATGGGCATATTGATCTAGTTACTGACCTAGTGTGTGCTTAAAGTTTACGTTCCCTTAATGGAGCCCAGTGAGATTGTGTTTATCCTTTAGAGATATAGATATTGGGGCATATACCTGACTTATCTGATTACAAAATCAGTCCTGCATGGAATATCAGAAGGCTATCCAACTCCTCATAGAAAACTATTTCCAAAGTTTATTGAATTAATGATATTTCTCATCTACATCTATATACGCACATATATATGAAGGTTATATAAGCATGAAAATAATATATACCATATGAAGATAACATATATACATATACATATGAAGGTAATACACATATAACATACACACACATATATATATATAAGATAATATATAATATATATGAGATAATATATATCATCACAAAGATATTCATAAGCTGAAAAGAACATTATGCTTTGCAATACAATATTATTAAAGGGACTTGGCAAATGGCTCAGGTGGTAAAGTGTTTGCTTCACCAACATGAACACTTAAGTTCATGTATCAGCAACCATGTAAAAAGAGATGTGCAGATCAAACTCCTGTAATCTCATTCTTGGAACAGAGCAAAGACAGGCAAATACTGTGGGCTCAATGACCACCAGTCTAGCTATAAAGAAATGGGATCCATGTTCAATGAGTTCCCTTTCTGTCTGAATAAAATAAAATGGAATGTAAAGGACACCCAATGCCCTATGGTGTCTACATGCATAAACATCTGCACAATCATGTGCACACACACAAATATACATATGCTATCTCAATTAATATTATATTGCTGTGAAGAGTTAGCATGACCAAGGGCAACATATGGGAGAAAGCATTTAATGGGACGATTGCTTAGTTTTAGAGGGCCATTACAAGTTCATCATAGTGGAAAGCAGGCTCTGGAGCAGTAGACTAGAGCTTTATATTTTAATCTGAAGGCAGCAGGCAAAAGGAGAGGAGGGGTTGCCTTGTGTGGGCTTTTAAAGCCTTAAAGTTCATCAGCAGTAACAAGCCACACACCTTAATGCTTCCCAACAGTTCTACTACATGGTGACTAAGCTTTCAGACATATGAGCATATGGAGGCCATTCTCATTCAAACTACCACACAAACACATGAATAACACATAGGTACACACACAGATGTAGGAGGTACACATACGCTTATGTACAGACATGTACAGACACATGCATGCACACAGGTGAAGATACAAATGCAGGCACACATGCACACATGTGTGCACAGGCACATATACATACGCACAAGCACACACACCTATATACATGTACACAGATGCACAGACAGAGATGCGCACATGCATACACATATGCATATAAAAACATTCAACAAATATACACATATACACATCTGCACATATACAAACACAAATTTTCTGGGATGCCTTAGCATGATGCATGTCAGCAATCATTTTCTTCAAACTTCTTCATCCTAGTCTGAGCATACAATAATTAAATAAAGCCCATGGAAATCTGCTCTGAGGAGCCCTGCACAAGGGCTTTCAATTACTAGACACACACAGAACCAATATATTTTAATCTGTGCTTATGATATAAAAGTTTAGGCCCTGATGCCTGAAGGATGTCCAGGTACCTATGTGATGTCTGATTGCTTGAAGAATGACTGTTTTACTGAGTGGTGTTCTGGTGGCTGTGCGATGTAGAGATGCCTGTGAGACATCGGGATGTCTGTGGGTTGGCCCAGTGCCTGTGTGATACCTAAGCATCTGAGGGATGCTCTGGAGTCTGGGGGATTTCCTAGTACCTGCAGGATGTCCTGGTGCCTATTGAAGGCCATGATTCCTGTGGGATGTCAGGGATCTGGCGGGATGCCCTGGTGCTTGCAGAATGACTGGGTGCCTGAGGGATCTCAGGTGCCTATATGATGTGTAGACATCTGAAGGATGCCCGGGTGCCTCAGAGGGAGCAAAGGGAGGAGAGCTGGTGGTGTCTTTGAGATATGCAGGTGCCTATGGGTTGTCTAGTGTGGGTATGATGCCCTCATGTGTGTGTGTGTGTGTGTGTGTATGTCAGAAAGAGAAAGAGAGAGAGAGAGAGAGAGAGAGGGAGAGAGAGAGAGAGAGAGAGGGGAGGGAGGATTTCTTGTTGCCTCCAGGACATCCAGGTGCCTGTGGAGGTACTGATCCCTACAGGATGTTGGGGCCTGCCAGATGCCCTGGTGTTTGCAGGATACCAGAGCCTGTTTGGTGTCCTGATTTAGGTGGTAAGTTTCAAATTCCTGTTAAACTTTGCCATGCTTTGTCTTGGACTAGTATGAGCTGGGTGAATGTCCATGATCAGAAGAGCCTGCTGATTCCAAAGACCACAGTGATGCCAGTGATCCATGCTCCTGCCACACAAGCTGGACTTAATTTTCTTTTCTTTTTTTTTTCATTTCTTTTTGTTTTCTTTCTTTTCTTTTCTTTTTTCTTTCTCTCTCTCTCTCTCTTTTTGAGTGCACAGTGGTAGGTAGTTGGAACAGGGAGGAATGCAAAGACAGTGCTATGGAAATACGTTTTATTAATATTAAATTATTTTAAAAAGTATTATAAAATAAATAAATCAGAAAGAAAAGAATCTAAAGCAAAAAAAAGTTAAAATCTAGTATTTATATTGCCTTCGTATTCATAATGGTAAATCTGACCAACTTTTCTTTGATAATAAAAAAATTGAAACATTTGCTGATATTCAAAGCCCTCCTATAGGGACAAAGCAGGCAAAGAACTATGCTATAATTTAATTTTTATTTAAATTAAAGATACAGAGGCTATTTATTGCATTTTTCTTCCTTAGCTAGTCTTAAAAATGTTATCTTCCAGCTGCTTCATGGTTCACAGTGATTTCTCCTCCTCCCACCTTCCGCAATGAAACCATTACCAGCACTAATGGCCTAAAGATATTTACAACAATAGCTAATATAAGGATAATTTTTAGAATTAATGATCTGACATTTCAAAAACGCAATTCATAGCTCTGCTCTGAGTTGTTGCTATTACGTCAAGTATCATTTTCTGTTTCAGAACATTATAAGATAATTAAAACTTAGAAATAGAAACTAAAACAGTACTGCAATTCATTCATTTATCAAATATATTTTGAGAACTCCAAAGTTCCAGTAGACTTCCAAAAATATCTTGGTAAAAATGGTACATAAAGTAAGACTATAACTAAAAGCATATGCATGCATCTGTTGTGTTCTTTATGCAGAATTACATTTTAATCTGATTGCTGTTTTATGTAAGTTCAAAAAATTATATGTATGAAACAAAAGATGCACACCCATTGGCTACAAAAACAATCAATAAATGCATCAATGTGTGGTTTGCTCTGCTGATAACTCACTGTCTGAAAACTAATTTCTTAAGGTGAGTAATTTTCAATACAAAGAATTATACACTGTTTGGATACAACTAATTTCATTCTATTATTATTTGTTTATTGTGTTGGTTATTATTAATTGGGAGGCTGTAGCTATATAACTTTACATTATCCCAATAACAACATTAAGTCACATATATTGTAAAGTAGAACATGAAATATTTTTAAAAAATTTTTATATTCAGGAAAATGGAAACAGAATAGAGCTGTGATAAAAATTTGTGTTGATATATCTCTATTAACAGCCAATCTGCTTCTTTTCAGGTTTTTCCTCTATATCTTTTCAAAATAATCAATCCTTCAGTCTTCTCTCATACAACTAACCCACTCATACACTCTGTGAAACATGAATTCTAAGCAAACATTACTTTCAAAATAAGACTATAGACAATAAAATGCAAAGGGATGCCAATATATAATCTTAGCCATTATTTTATTCTAGATATTATTTAGTTGTAAGCAAATATTTTGATTCTGCAAACATGTAAGAACATAAATCTTGAAGCTGAAAATAATTAATTGCCATCCTTTAAAATTATAGTTTAGTAATGAAGTTGTTCTCTCTTACTGACTTTTATCTAGACCCTTCTGAATGCTTTTCTCAACTCTACATTGACTTGGGGGCTTATTTGTTGTTGCTTACCATTATGAAGAACTCTACTTGGTCAGCTTACCAAGAGTAAGCTATCATCTTACGTAGTTGACCAGACATCTAACCACCGGACTTCATAAGCCACTCAAAGCTGTATGCAGCAAGAATAATGTTAAGTTGATTAGCCCCGATCCTCCATCCACTGGTGCTTCTGAAGTCCAAATCCCACCACTCCCAGCCATCTCTTGATTGCAAAATCCTCCCTTGTCTCCAGTACATACTGGTTTAGGCTTAGTCCTATAACTGGATATTTAATTGAGTATCTTTTCCTTTCTTTCAACACTCTTTGTTAATAGCTTGTCTTTAGTATAGTGTTATCTAGCACTGATTTCCTTTTGTGCTGGTTAAGGTGGCTATCAGCACTTGACAATGCTGAGAGATAACTTTCATGGATTAGGAAACTGAATGCATAAATCAGTAAGTTTGGATTAGACTTTCTTTCTTCCATTCTTTTTCCATCTCTCTCTCTCTCTCTCTCTCTCTCTCTCTCTCTCTCTCTCTCTCTCTCTCTCTCTCTCCCCATGTGTTAATGCATGTGTGTATGCCCATGTGTACTGCTGCAATCACCCATGCAGGTTGATTGTGGGGGTCAGAGTCACTTCTCTACTTCTCCACATTATGTCTTTCAGGACAGGCTGCTCACTCACTCCATAGTTTACTATTCTGGATAAGCTGGCTGCTCAGCAAACCTCAGGGACAGGAGAATCCAGGGGTCTCTCCCACAGGACTAGAATTACAGATATGTATTACAAGAATATGCCAGGGATCCAAACACAAGTCTCCATGGTTATACAGTAAGAACTTTATCCACTGAGACACTTCTCCAGCCCTTAATCACAACTTCATTTCATTTCTTATTCTTATCCACCACACAATGCTTCCATTTCACATATTCCCATTCTTTTGTTTTCTAATTCTTAATGAGGTCTTCTGTGATGCTATTTAACACATCCATTTCTTCTCAGGTACAACACAGTCTGAAGATTCATTGAGAATGGAAAGAATGTGACTAGTTAAATTCTCCCTCCCACTCTACAGCAAATGTTCTTCTCTTCTTGCAAGTTTAAAAGAATGTTCTCATTCTTAGCAGAGAAAATCATTCCGTCACTACCAACCATTTGAAGCTGGCAGGGTCAGGAAAAGCATGTTGCCCTTCCCCAATGCTCTCTGTATGACACTTCAAATGAACCCAATATATCCAATAATGAGCATATAACTACAATTCAGTGTCTACAAGAAGCCATTATATATAAAAGAAAACAGAATTAACCAGAAAAAAAAATGGAAGAGTGCTGATGGAATATAAAAGTCTTCACTTTGAACTACCTGTTTGTTGAACAGGACCAGATCACTGATCAAAGTCTCCTGTCCTTTAAGGTACAGTTTGTTCCCTTATATATGGGTGCAACAACTGAAAGTCCCACATTGTGATGAATATTAACGTTGGTTGTGGAACACAGAACAGAGCAAAATGCTTGCAGAATGTTAGTTATCATTGATTGGATCTTGATTATTAATTGTGTGCTCATTCTACATGCTTTATAAGTTTGTATTTATTATTATTAATGAGTTTATGGAAAGACTGGTGTTCCATATTACATATGCAGATATATGTAGATACTTAGTTTTGAAAATTCATATGAAAACCCACTACTCTAGTAGCTTTCTGAAATATATACATATATAAAATGATGTTAAATGAAGTTACTACATACTGGTGAAGACAACACCCCAAACAGACATCATATGCTACTAAATAAAACCCACAATACCTGGAATATATTACATGTTTTGGAGTAATCATCCAGACGTGCCTCATAGACCATACCCCAAATAGGTTATTATTTAATATGAGTGTCACTACAGCACCTTTAGGAACATCTTGCATTGGTGGTCACTGTTGAGATTCATAGGCATCACAGCTAGATCAGACTATTGCTTGCTCCCTACCCTTGCCAGCTTTCATAGCACCTTCTGGTACAATATAATCAAAACTGCAGGAAGGCAGCAAGGGGAGTTTCAAGACAGAACCAGCTGAAATCATCTAAATCTCATGCCCCAAAATGCATGAAGTCGTCAGCAATTGGGACTTACCTTCAACCTCTGAGAGGCAACCAAAGGCAATAGCAATAGCCCATATTGTTTTAAGAATCATTGGGGTTTTCTAACCAACAACTTGAAAAGGGTGTTTCTTATGCCTACGAGTGGGGTTTTGTTAGTCTATGATCCTTGAGAGATACGTTCCTTCCAGTCCTATTTTCTCTATGACTTTTATCATGAAAGCATGTTGGGTTTTGCTATATCTATTGAGAGGGTCAATGTGATTTTTGTCTTTAAATCCATATATATGACTTGCTACATTTGTTGACTCATATATGTTGGCCCATTCCTGTATCTCCTGGGTAATGTCAACTTGATCATGGTGGATGACCTTCATGTCTTCCTGTGCTCTGTGTGCTATTTTATAGGGGATTTTTGCATCTATGTTCATCAGGGATATTTGCCTCTCATATTTTGTTGTTTTCTTTGCTGTTTTTGTGGCTATTGGTATTGCTGTTATTGTTGTTGTGCCTTCATTGGTTTGGATATTAAAGCAATAGCAGCTTAATAGTTTCGAGTTTTGCAGTATTTCTTTTGTTTATGCTTCTTAAAGAATAAATTAATAAGTATTGGCTATAGATCTTCATTGAAAATCTGATAGAAATCTGTTGTGAACCCATTTTGGCCTGGATTTTTTGTTTGTGTTTGTTTGTTTTGTTCATAAGTTTCTTGGTTTTTTTTTTATTACATCTGACAACAAATGACAGTGAGGATATGAGAAAATAAGAATCTTTATTCGCTGATGATAAGAGTGCAAACCTATTCAGTCATTCTGGAAAGCAGTATAAAAAGTCTTCAGAAAGCTAAAAATAAATCTATCATATGCCTTAGTTATATCACCCCTTGGCACATGCCCAAAGGACTCCATAGGTACGATCACTCATGTTCGCTGCTAGGCTTTTCACAAAACCTAGACAATTTAATAAACCTAAAAGTCCTTCAATTGACAAACAGATACTGAAAATCTGAGGTTTGTATATATTGCATTACTATTCAGCTGTAAAAAAAAAAATTATGGGTAAGAGGATAGAACTAGATAATATTATGTTGAGTGAGATAACAAAGACTCAGAAAGACATATGTTGCATGTTATCTCTCATCAGTGGTTCCTAACTCCAAGTATTCAGATGTGACTATTTAACCTAGAGTTGTCACAGAAACCAGGGGTTGTCAGAGGAAGATCCATGGAGACAGAGAAGAGAGGAGAGATAAATATATCTTAAATGGAAGTGAAATTTCTTGAGTGCTCCAGGGAACTATCAAGTTCCTTTAGGAAGGGTCACCAATTGAAATAAAATTTCATGTTAGAAATCAAAAACTGTGGTAATGGCATACCAGATAATTATCTTGAAATTTCGCTAGGAGTGGAGTGACTATAAAATATAGTTGTATATGGTCAAGCCTCAGTTAAATATCTGGTGTTATGGAGTGGCCTCTGCACAGCTGAAGTGCCTAAGGTTAAGCATGGTCTGCACTGCCAACATACCAGGAAATAATGGTCCTAAATGAATCCTGGGGCTCTTGAATGGATTGAAAAGCATTAAAAGACAACAAAATATATAGTATTTGTTAAGCAAATACACATTTTCTACTAAAATTATATTCTAATAATTACAATATTATGGATTTTTGGATCTATTTATGTGACCAAATCAGCATTAAAAGACAATAAAATGAACAGCCTTTGTGAAGTGAATACATTTTTGCTACTGAAATTATGTTCTAATAGCTACAATATTGCTAGGTTATTTACTTATTTATTTATGTGATCAGACCCATGCTCATAATGAAAGAGGGTAATGAGCTCATGAACACAATGATTGGTGAGCTCATCATAATTTGGAAGATGATTCACATTAATCATTTACTACCAAAAATATGAATTTTCCTACAACAGTGAACATCTGACAGCAAAGAAGTACATTGTTTTCATGATACCTCATATTTGAAGACTCAGCAGTAGTCTCTTAGTTAACAGGCACAATAAAAAAGCTTTTCTAACATTTCAGGATGGCCTTACAGCTGAATTAAGAAGGATTACAGATAAAATCTATTTTTTTAAACCAACATGACCTGGAAAGTATGATAAAATAAACTTCCTTATTGAAACAAAATATCACTAAAGACATCATCAACAACAAACCTGAAAGATATTTTGTGATACTGAGATGAAACATTTCAAAAGTGAGATAATTGCAGCCAAAAAGGAGCAATTTATTTAGTCATGAAGTGTTTTTACTTAATATATTGGGTAAGAATAATATTTGGGGAAAGTTAAGTAAAATGTCACTCTGACAAATTATATAATATGAGAAATGCTATGATCATTAGCTCCCAATACTCGTTGAATATGACTAAGCAAGCAAGCAAATCCATTACCATATGAAATGTGCACTTTCATTCAAAATCTGCTGTTGTTGATTGTCATCTACAGTAACAGAGAATCACAGAGAAAATTATGCATGATGGATGCATAATGATTGATAGTGCATTTATTTCATAATCTATGTGTCATATAGAGTCTAAGCTAGAATTTCAAAACAGTTAGAATGGCTTCAAATATATGTTGAAACAAAACAATAACTAAATAATCAAATCAAGGTACGAACCATCATACAGATGATACTAGCTCAAATGGTAGTTCATTCAGAAGTCAGCACACTATAAGCATCCTATAGACTAGCCAGATTTTTGTTTAATTGTATGACTTCAAAGAGCAAAGGTGCTGTAATTCATAGATAAGAGAGACTATGCTACAAGGAGGGATTCATTGGGGACACAGAGATATCCTTGGTAAAGAAGAAATAGAGCAGATGGTGCAGGTGGGCTGGGTGAGGTTAGGAATGGGAAGAGAAGGGATCAATTGGAAGGAGAGGGATGGAGATGGAGAATGTATGGAGAGACAACAGGAACTGAAGGACATTTACTTGGGGGGCCGTGTTCTGGAAACCCAGCGCAGTGGAAACTCACAGGAATCCATGATGGAGATCCTGGTGAAGACCTTTAGCAATGGGAATGTGTTGGGGTATATTTGTACTTATTCTCAAATATTAAGCTGTTTATCTAGCAGCCTGAACCACTGCAAAATAGTCACCTTCCTTAGTTATTGGGCACAGCTTCTTAGGAGCGGACTCTGGAATGTAGAAAGTATGATAATTTGGAGCACCAGCAATTGTCTACTCAGAGGCAATTGGTTGATTGGCAATTGATGGGAACAATTGGTGTTCAAATGTCTGCCCACTGAGACATTTGTGTTAAAACAATCTGATTGTAATAATGGTAATGGAAGAACTTTACAGTGTCCTCCCTCAACCTAAACACAGTGGAGGCAAGACTTCCCCAGAGATTTGACTGGCTAGTAAACTGGCATCATGTCAACCTGCTAAAGTTGGGGGTTGGTGCACTGTAAAAGTTCTATTCTTTAAGCATTAAGACCTATGTAATGGTGGGTGGTGCTTCCGTTCAATTAAATACCTAGAGGTCATGTGTTGGGGGCAGCTTCAGAGAAGGATGGGGATTAGCACTAGAAGGAGGAGATAGAGCTATGGGAAGCTATGGCTTGTAAGTAGTCATTTCAGGCAAGACCCTGTACCTTGGCCATCCAGGTTTTCCATCCCAGAAAGTTGTCATGGTTCTTTATTGATACCTGCCATTAATATTAATTTTAATACTTTAAAGGGACAAGAAGGTTGAACAAGCCATCTTCTATAACTAGGCAAGGCTCCCAGTGGTGGGACTGGTACATTAACCCAGCCATAAATCCTTCAATCTATAACCTACCCTCCCTATAGGATCTGCTGGGACAATGGAATGATAAAACCTCATTCCAAAGGAGACAGAACCTATGCCTGATTCTGCAGATTAGGCCAGGTATTAGAGACTGGACAGCCAGGACATCATTTCTGATGATATCCTGCTCTACTCATAGATTGGTATCTATCCCAGTCTCCAGCAAAAGAGGCTTCCACCAGTAGCTGATGGGAACAGATGCATAGTCCAAGAAGCAAATGTCTTGCCGAGCGCCAGTAACCCTCACTGAAGAGAGGGGAGGAGGGAAATATATACATATGTGCTCAGGATGGAGTACTATTCTATTCAGCTGTAAAGAAAAATGAAATCATTTAATTTGCAGGAAAATGCATAGAATTAGAAAAGATTATATTAAAAGGGTAACCCAGACCCTGAAAGACAAACTCTACATGTTCTTTCTTATTTATTGTTTCTGACTCTGAACTTTCAGATAGTGTAGCTATCGCCTCTCCTCAAAGATTCTTTCCTCTACATCAGATAAACATCACAGAAAATTACCACTGGTCATAATGCAGAGATCAGTGGATAGTGGAGATCCCAGCCACAATGGACACATCATCTACAACACAGCACAGGTGTCTTTTTCAGGGAACATCACAGAAGAAGGAAGGAAGAATGTAAAAGTCAACATACCAGAAAGTCAGCTGTGAAACAGTCTCTCCTAGAAATGGCTATATAAGCAAAGATTGGAACAATGGCAATATCAACAGACATGTTAATATAGAAGGAGGAAAATTTCACAGCCACCAACCCTATGACTACTTGGAGAAGAATTAACCTCTCCAAGGTATGAGCTACCTTTTTGGTAATCCAATACAAAATGGTCAGCCCTGAATCCATTTTCACAAAAACAACAAAAATTGACTTAGCAGGGTAAGTGTACTTTTATATATTTTTGAGAACATATACTAAATATATATGTACCTAACAATAATAGTCAAAAGAAAATACGCTATAAATTTGAGAAGAGGCATGGGAGAACTTTAAGGGAGAAAAAGAAAGGGACATAGTTACATACAATTCTATTTTAATTAAAAATATATTAAATATATGATTCCATTAGTCCACATGAAAAATTAAAGAAATTTAATTAATACTAGCTACAAATTAAATCACATGTTTTAGAATTTTGGAAGAAAACTATAGTTCAAAAAGTGCAAGCAAATATGTGAATTAAAAATTTAAAATCTAGCTGGGCGGTGGTGGCACATATCTTTAATCCCAATACTTGGGAGGCAGAGACAGGCAGATCACTGTGGGTTAAAGGCTAGCCTGGTCTACAGAATGAGATCCAGGATAGCCAGAGTTACAACAGAGAAACCCTGTCTCAAAATAAATAAATAATACCAAATAGATTAGTAGATATGATTTTTAAAGAAAAGTTAGAAATTTGGCTAATGCGTAAAATTCTTTCTATGATGTTCACATGTTCTTGGTTGAAATAGACATTTTAAATAGGAGACAAGGGCTGAGGCTGCTATTTAATGGAACAGCTCTTGCCCAACATGCATGAAGCCCTCAATTCTAAACCCAGTACACCACCAAATTCAAACACCTAAATAAGACATTTAAAAGTAAAAATATAATGTGTATATGTTTTACTAAATTCTCTCTCTTCCCATCTTCCTTCTTTTTCCCCTTCATATGTTTACATCACTCTGTGTGTGTGTGTGTGTGTGTGTGTGTGTGTGTGTGTGTGTGTGTAGGTATGAGCATGCGTTCTCAAAGAGACAACTCTAAATTGTAATTTTAACAATGGACACAAATTTAGTGAATTAACAAGACAAGGATACTGACTTTGAGATGAGTGATGCTCTAGTCTCTAATCATTGGGAGAATCTATCTCCATCAAACATTATACAGAAGTGAAGATGACTATGAAAGAAAATGAACAGAATTATTCTACATATAACTGGATTCTCAGAACTGTCTTCTATATAGCAGGAAAAGCAATATTCAGGGATATACATCTTAACCCTGACATATTAAATTTTTTAACATGTAGACAATATGATAGGATGCTTTTCATACACTGATGACATGGAACACAGAACTGCAACTGCTAGAGAAAGATCAGCCAGCAACAGGATCTCTTTGAAGCTGCCTCTACTGCCTCTTCAGAGGCAGTTTCCATTTTGTTTGCAACACAGGAAAGTGACCCAAAGGAACACCATAGTTTTGAAGAACACAAAGCACAGAAGTTTTGTGCAATACATAAAAAATAGGAAGCTCAGGGGTCTAGAATATGTTTGTGTACATGAAGACACATAGATGCATATGAAAAACTCCCAGAAATTTAATTTTCATTTAATTCATTATGCATGGTGCTTAGGTAAAAATTGCCAAGATTGCGAGAAGCAAGAAACTATTACTCCAAATGGGGAATCTCAATAATCAAGGGTGCATATATGAGTGCAGTAGTGGAACTAGCAAGCAGCACAGATGTGGCAAGGACAGGAGGAAGCATGATGACCAAAGGACACTTCTGTATATGAACAATGTATGAGCAGAATCAATAGCACACGAGACGAAATTTAATGTGGATTAGACAGGATGAAAGCAGTATTTTGTGACAACAGCAAAACAGAAGTGAAAACGATCCCAAATGAGACACGCAGAGAAAAAGGCAGTGCGATTAAATGAACAAAAACAAAGGTACAAAGCTGTTCTTGTCACTGTGTTGTGAGGCTGTCAAAGAACCTAACTTGTCACAAGAGCTCTACAAAACGAGGCAGCAAGAATGACATTGAAGAAATAATGGCTTCAGTAGCTCGAAACGATTTTAGGATAATCATAAACCAACAGATGCAAAATTCAAGTTGAAAAAACTCTCAGTGAAATGATAATAAACCATAAACCTAGGCACGGCATAATCATTTTCTGCATAATGCTGACAAGAAATGTCAACAAAAGCACAAAAAAAATCTACCTATTGCTACCAAAATGTGGGTCAGAAATCATAATGGGTATGTTAGGTTCTCCAATGCTATATGAAAAGGACAACATTGAAAATGCATGTCAAAATAGGATCTCTACACAGAACTGTAAAATGAATACATATTTTTAAACAAAATAGCTGAAAAATGTGTCCCTATAGATTTAGAAAAGTTAAGGGAAAGGTAGGGAAAAGGGAAAAAGTCACCAGAGAGTAAGGCAGCATGTCAATGGTAAATACATGAAGATTATTATGGTATTTTGTTCATCATCACAGTAAAATATAATTATTTAAAGGCAATACCTTACAAAATTAAAGGCATATATCATAAGCCCTAGAGGCAATTCTGCATAATAAACTAAAATATGTATAACTACATTACTTAAGAGGAAAAATATATGTAGTCATTAACACTAAAACTATTCCAAAAAGAGGGAGGAAAAAAGGCACAAATGAATTAAGATAATGTAGGAGAGGTTAAAATAAAGGAGTGGAAAAAGACTAAAACCCAATCATGACTAATGCCACATGAAGTACAAATCACATGAAGTTTTGAACTTAAAAAGACAATGTTATCAAATTGAATTATACAGGCAAGGTCTAAAAATAGATCCTCTAATAGAAGGGCTCTTTAAATTCAAAAATTAAAATGAGGAAAATGAGTGGAATGTTGTTAAAGTTATTCGAAGTTAATCAAAGTGTGACTGCTTCTCATTAACAATATTCAAGACAGAGTCAGAACAAATAACATTATCAAAAACTGAAAGGAGTAATTGCTCAAAAAAGAATGTCACCTTCTTCTAGAAGACACTTAAACCAAACAAAAGTGCCACTATTTATAGATTCAAAAATGTTTGAAGAAAAATTAAGACAATGAAAATACTTTCAGATAAACACAAATAGGTAACTACATCAGCAGTCAAATTTTAAGGAAGGAATACTGAAGGGGGTTACTTAGGAGAGAGGTAGAATATGAAAGCAAAGAACGAAGTCTGAGGATCAACTACATGACTATTATAAATCTAAAATAGGGCCATTAAATCCAAGACCATTTTTTAAATGAGCAATATTGGAGAACTGAATTCCTCTAACAGACGTCACATAACTGCAGTGATTCTGCAATGGTGTAGTTATAAAACTAGAGGAATGGATCAGGATAAAGTATATAAAACAATGTTTATAATTTGTTGCTAAATTTTAACATATTTGTTATCCTCTTATCCTCAAAGCATCTATTATGAATGAGTTCTAAGTAAAGTGACAGATCATAGTAATTGGAAAACTATTATTTTCATTGTTAAGTACGCTTGGTCAAATAGTCACTGATAAAAGAAAGTAATAATAAATTCCATCTCATTCCTCTTATATATACCAATGCCAAATGCATATGAAAACATGAATGTTAAAATTGCAAGGCTTCTATAAAAGAATAGACAATGTTATCATGATTTAGAAACTGAAGAGTTTGATTATACATGACATAAAACTTATTAAAAGAAGGAAAAATGGGATAAGTTTTGCTATAGTAAATTTACAATTTCAGATTTGGGAGACATCTTGGTTGGCAAAGTCTCAGACTCAAAAGCATGAGAACCAACCTGGGCTCAATACCAAACCTATGTAAAAAGCCTGATGAAATGGGACAGGCTATTTGTCCATGCCCTGGGGGCAGGGACAGGAGGACTCCTGAGGCTTGATGTGCAGCCAGTTTAAGCTGATGGCTGAGCTTCAGCCCAATGATAAACCCTGTTTCAAAGGAGGTGGAGAGTCTTACTAATGATGACCCTTATGCTGTTGTCCACAAGCACTTGCAGACACCTGTACCCTCTCACCTGCCCATGAAAACACATTGAAAAAGGGAATTTTGTTGATTAAAGCTTAACATTATTTTTTTTAAAAAACACACCTGAGTAAGACATAATATTTCTAACACCTATGATTGAAAATAACCTATACCAAAATACATTAAATTTTTTTCCATATATCAGTCAGGAAAGAGCAATTGGTTCCAAAATTTGGCAAATGTTTTAAAGAACACTGCATTCAAAAACCATCTAAAAGAGCATAAATCACGTAGTCATTCAAGTTCAGTAGCCATTAGTAAAATGAAAATTAGAATGTCTAAACACCTGGGTGTATTTGCACATGCCTTTAATCCCAGCACTAGAGAGGCAGAGGCAGGCAGATCTCTGGTAGTTCAAGGACAGCCAGAGTTATAGAATGGAGAAACTTGTCTTAAAAATTAATAGCTCAACCATAAACTCTATCTATTTTTACTCTAAGAAATATTGACAATGTTTTATACTCAAAAAAAAAGAGAATAATTGGGTGCTTTCCCTTCAGGACTTAAAGCAACAAAAGTAAACTGTACAAACAGAGATTAATTTTAGACCCATCAGAAAACAGAAGGCATGAAAAAGGCACTGTGTAATCTGGAGTGTCAGGTGCATTAAGAGAGACATGACCAGTGTCTACTTGTGTGGATCAGTTATGGGCATCCCAGGATCTGGTGGAAACACTTGCAAGACAGAACTTGAGAGTGAGAAGCTCTGGAACACTGTTTTTGGCCATTCTTATATATTCCCATATTTTATTTCAATAAATTCCACCAGGATCTCAGAATTAGATGAATTTTATTAGCTTCTGTCAAGGAGGGGGCACAATGAAACTGAGACTGAAACTGAGACATGTTTTTCTCCATAATGAATGCATCCTCACTATAGGTAAAATATAGGTAAAGTCTGTATCATAACTAAGAAAGCATTTCAACCCACGTACGATAAAGACAAATTTCTTGGTTTACCCAAGAGAGAAAGGTGAAACAATGTAATCAAATGATACCAGTAAAGTTAACAGCAAGGAATATACTTCACTAAAAGGAAGATTCAGACCAAAGGTTGTGGAAAACCTTGCCTTTTAACATGGACCCATACTTCAAACCTAGCTCCAATATAATAATATTTCATCACAGCTGAGATCACTGCAAGGTACAAACATTTCCTAAGAAAGATTTCCCAGAGAAATCAGCATTATAAGTTGAGCAAAATCAAAGACATAAGAGAAAAATTGAAGTTTGTGATCACTTTGGCTACAGAATATTTTATACAGAACTTATTATCAATCTGTAACTAATTGAACATAATTCTTTACCTTAAAGAATTATACACAATGATACCCAAAATATTTAATTTAAAAAAAACTACAAGAGACATGCGAAGGCAAGAAAAGGAATCTGAAAGAGACACAGCATGAACGAGAATAAGATAGTTTGGGATTTTGAGTCAATGAAGAGAAAGTTATAGATAACTAGGATTAGTGTGTTATATTCCCTGCAATGGTGACAAGACAACACAAGAAGAAATGGATAATATAAGAAGAGAATCTAAGTATTCTAAGAAATAATGAAAAAATATTTTTGATTGAATCAACTGGAAATAGTCATAGAAATAACCATTAAACATGAACATATGACAATAAAAATCAGTATACTGGAACAAAATACTTAGATGATGGAAAGTAAAGAAAACAGATTTATGAGAACTGAGAAACAGTATCAAAAGTAAATACTCTGCAAATGGAATTACATCAAGAGAGAGTGAGCAAAAAACACAAAGCAGTGACTTTTTTACTTAAGAACAAACACCAAATGACAGATGCAGTTTGTTCAGCAATCCTCATGATGCCAGAATGTCAAAGAGAGAAAGAAAAAGAACTTCTTTTAGGATACTATATTAAAACTATAGGGAACAAAAGGTAAAGGGAACATTTTGGAGGAAATGAGAGCATGATACACCTATTCTTTTAGAACAGAAGTAAGACTTCCATCAGCAATGAGAGAAAAACTAATTGAAGGAAAACTTGTTAAAGGAAAACACATTATATATGGGAGATTTAGCCTATTCCTAAATCCAGATTGAGGATCTGAGGAAATAGTTGTTACTCATTTGGCCAGAGGGAAGGAAGCTTTATATTTAGTTACTGGGTTCAAAAGAATAAACAAAGTGATCAGACATAAATATAAACTAACAGATCTTAGCATACATGCAAAATTCTTGTTGAGAGACTAGCAAGGTGAACAGTGAATGCATACAAAGAATTATCTATTATCACCATGTAGAATATATTCCGCACATGCAAAACTGGTGTGAATATTGAAAATAAACAATATGATACATCACACAAACATATAACAAATACATGCTAGTTTTAAAAGTTTGCTTATAAAATAAAATTCTAAAACAAAACAAACGATTCTATGTCTGAAGCCATTATTAAACTTTTAGCTTATAAGAAGAAGAATAACAATATTAAGATTGGAGAACAAGGTATCATGATAGCTGTCTTGAGTGGTAGGTGAATATCTGTTCACATTGTAGTTCCTAAGATATACAGTATTTTCCTAAATCTTTCTGTTTTATAGATGGTAATAAAATAAGATCTCTGAAGGATTCTCTAACACATGAAACCAAAACAATAAGAACCTACTGATGGGGATAGACATAAGGCAAACATAATAAAACAAGGCATTTCACCTATAAATAAGTCACTCCTCAACAGTATTAAGTTCAGAAAGTTATAGCCTTGAAGAAAGGTAAATTCCAACAAAGAGCAGTATGAATTGGAAAAAGTAAAGGGAATAGTCTTTTCTTATCAGTCAATCCTCTGCTTGCTGGCAAAGACTCATGCTTTTCTGCAATTCTATTCAATAAAGAAGTATATTGATATACATTAATACTTGCAATTGCTCATTAAATATTTCTACTTCCTTCTAGATTTAGACTAGAACGGAAACTGATCACATTATTTTTAGCCATAACAATTTCATATTTAAGGGTCCAAAGAACATTTTCTGAAGAACAGAATCAGGTCTTGATTTGGGGTAGGATCTAGTAAAACAAATGGCAGTATGCCCTAAGGCACTAAAAAGAATAGGACTCCTTTTCTTGAGAGTAGATACTACGAGTTTCTGTTACACCGGTTGAATGTTGGCTGCAAAGATGTTGGGAAGAAGTATCCATTTACAGACATAGAAACAGAGCTAGGGTAGCTAAATTCCATAATAAAATTGAAAGCTGACGACTGAAATAGTCATCTGACAATGTTCATTAAGTAAAAAATGACTCACGAAACAATTGTGGCTTACAGTAAGAATACTATGGGTTCTTAGTAACAGATTACATACACAAATAATGAATGGCATCAAAACACACATACACACACACACACACACACACACACACACACACAGTCCTTTTAAAGACACAGAAGGCCTGGAGATAAAGCTCAGAGTTAGAGCACCTGCCTAGCATATGGGAGGCTAGAGGTTCAATCCCAGTATTGAAAAGAAAAACTAGAAAATTTAAAGAAGGCATAAAGAATTATAGTATGCTTTAGAATTGGCTTGGGCGTTATAGTCAATTCTAGTCAAGGTAGAGAAACATAATGCAACCTATACTTAAATTAATTTATTAAATGAAATAAAATGTCATAGAAAACATGAGTGTTCGTGAACACCACTTAGCTTATTTATGCATGCCATTTTGATAGAATTTCTATTCAGTAGATTAAAATGATATTTCACTGAACAATGTTATCATAAACATCACAGAAACAGTTATATTTCATTGAAATGGCTTTTTTTTTTTGGGAGAGCAGGTTTCTCTGTTGTAACTCTGGCTGTCCTAGAACTCACACTGTATAACAGGCTGACCTCAAACTCACAGAGATCTTGTCTCTGCCTCCTGAGTGCTAGAATTAAAGGCATGTGTCACTACCACCTGTTGCAATTAAATGTGTTTTAATTGATACATAAAGCATATGACCCCACATCAATGGGATACCACATGATGTTTCCTTATATGAAATTGCATGGTTTACAAACTATAAATTATTGAAACTATTAATGCCTTGGTGGAGCTGTTTGGAAGATGTAGTGACAAAAGGCAGCATAGCATATCACACACAGTTTCAAAGAGTATCTTTGTTTTCAAAGGCCAGTCACAAAACACCAGGCAGCTTCACTTATGACATAATGAAAGCAGAATGCTAGGTAGTGCCAGAGAAAAGGCTTTTTAGAAGATCTGAAGATCACCGAGATAATTACTACTTTAAAAATAATAAAATATCCCTTTCCAAACTAAAACAAGGAATGCACATGGCTCCAATAGAATTTATAACATAATTTCTAAACACTCTTGTCTGGTACCAAACCTGAAATCAAACACTAAGTGTTCAGCATTAGTCAGATCAGTGCTGAAGATGAACAAATGATACAGAGAATTCATTTTATAATCTACTGAAAGTTACATGACAAATAGAATTACTGCATTGCTGCATGCTATTTGTGCAGATATGATAAAGAGCACAATGAAATAAAATAACAGATCAGGATATGTTCATGCATATATGAAAAATGTGCACGTCAGAATTTGAATTTCAATTTAATTAGAAAAGAACAGATTCTTCAATAAACAATATTGGGACTATCAGTTACCCAGGATCAAAACAATGATTTAGAACTGAACTATACTCTAAATCTAATTTTATTTCTATATTATGCAGTAGAATAAAATAAAGTTTAAAATAGTAAATGAGATGCAAAATATATTATTTTCAGTGTTACAAAAGTCTAGCTCCATTAATTCACAAAAAGCATACATACATACATATATACATACATGCACACCCAGTCACACACACATGCACACACTAAAAAGAAAAAATACACAAAAGAAACAGTTGACATCGTATCCATAGTAAATGGACATTTTAAAAATCTTGGCTTTTTTTTCTGCAGCATGGGATCCTCTTATGAAATGACTCCGTATAACAAAGAGAACTGCTAATGTTACATTGAATTTTCATTAAAATATTTCATAATACTTATGACTTACTTCTTAATTAATTAATATACCAATGCTGTATACAAAATGAAAATTGTCCCAGTATCAGAGAGACTTAAACATTTTCACTAGGTAATTGATATAGGTAAACCCAGCACCCACAGATCCACAGTAGATAAGACTCAGGAACACTGTCAGATGAAGCCATGGAAAGAATACTTAATGACAATCATAGCAGTAGAATCCTGGGAAGCACTATCAAACCCAGACCACCTGGAGCCTCTAACAGTAGCAAGGCTATCTCCCGCCAGATAGTGAAGGATTCCTGGAGATCTGCAGCTTATGGGACCAAGGCCAGAAGGATCACTACACTCCAACTACATACACTATGTGTTAACCACTGTGGGATGGGAAGAGGCTATGACTTATAATCCATCTTTCTTCACCTTATCTTTGGTTACTAATTTCAATGGGTTGCACTGAA
Organism: Cricetomys ansorgei; assembly: GCA_026225945.1. Lineage (NCBI taxonomy): Eukaryota > Metazoa > Chordata > Mammalia > Rodentia > Nesomyidae > Cricetomys > Cricetomys ansorgei. The sequence goes on along the minus strand of JAMJFZ010001131.1, from coordinate 18,598,417 downwards.
ATAGTGTCTTACCTGTGACTTACTAGCTTGTGTATCCTTTAGGTGTAGAAATTTCTATTATCATCCCTAAATATGGGATGCTTATTAGTACTTCATAACACAATCCTATTATTAAAAATAAAACAACAGCTACTGGTTGAGAGGATATGTGGAACCAAACTAATCCACAAAGAGATCAGAATGAAAATTATAGCTTTTCAACAAGTTCCCATGGTGTTATTGGAAAAATGCTGTCTAATATTAGGACTAGCTCAGGATGTCACTAGGAATGAAATCTGAGAGAAAAACAAATCCACATATAGATTTCAGTCTTACTAAGAGTCAAGTAAGTTGATTAATAAAGGATGGCAAAGAGTTTTCTATCCAATAAAGAAAATAAAAGCATATGCAATAGTATTTCAAATAGTGAAGGACTTATTTAAAACATGAAACAAAGAAAGTTCAACAATAGAACAGTGGCAGCATTGATAGTGACTTTAAGTTTCATTTTCATGAATCCTCCCTATAAGCACCAGTTTTTACATTCTTAGATTATGAAATGTAGTCATGTAGGTATTTGTGTTCCAGTGGTATGTTTATAATCTTAGTAAAGCTTATTTCTACATTCACATTTGTTCTCAATTTTCAACAAGTTTCTATTCATTCAGAATTACAGAAATGCTTAATTTATAATTTACGTTAAAGTGAAATGTCTTGTATGTCCAGAGTATATAACAACCCATTTAATATTACAATATAGGGATCTCTAAAGTTACTCATCCTTCTTAAAGATTCCAGAGCTACAGTATTACTTTTTAAACAGTGTGCTACATTTATGTATTATTTACACTTTAATTTTGTGTCATTATAATTGTTCTTCTTTACAAAATCATTTTAATATAATATTACTTATTAGTATTTAGTTATTAGTGTCTCCATGTGTACATATTTGTACATTATGTGTGTTTATGTGAATGCAGACATGCAGTGCCGTAAAGGTACAGAGTACAGCTTGCAAAGTGTGACTCTCTTCTTCCACTGCAGGATCAATTTCAGGTAGCCAGGCTGGGACACGAAGTACTTACGCCAGCCCAGTCAGTTACTTTTACTAATACCTAAAGTTATAAAACCGTACATAAAAACGGGATTCCCTATGGTGTTTCTACAAAGGTAGAAGTTGCATAGTGTTCAATTTATCTTGTGTGCATCTATTGCCATAAACATTTGTCATTTCTCCAGAGGGAAAACTCAAAATTAGGTCCTACAGCTCAAAAATGCCAATAAGCTTCTGCTCTGCAGTTTCCATGCTCTGTAATAACAAATGATAACTTCTTACTCCCATGTAGTGGAAATCCAGCAGCTAATGATCAACATCTGCCCTGTAGTCCTTTTTCTCACTGGCCTCAGTATTTCATCGTTCTGTTTACTCTTCTAAGACACCTACATCTCATGGATTCCACATATCAGAAAGACCACATGGTACTTGCTTCTCTCGGGTTATCCTAAGTTATTAACACGATGACCTTTCTTTCTATCTCATTATTGGGAGTAGCAGCTTTGATTATTTCTTATGTATAGTTTAATATTATTTAATTTTACACATGTATGATACATGTGTACATGATACATGCCTTTTCTATCCATCTGTTGAAGGGTAACATACTTTTTATAGTAAAATCATTGATATTTATTTGCTGTTTTCCTTTATTAATAGTTTGCATAGCAAGAAGACTATTAAGTATTTAAATATTGATTCCTTTGGCTCATTTTCTGTGGGTTGGTTGATGTTTGCTCTCATCTTATCCATCATATGGGCCAAAGTGACTACTGTTTTCATGTTTAAAAATTGTGAATGGGGGTGACTCAGAAAAGAACATCATCTCAAGAGGAAAGAATTTATATTTTGTTATTTATATGAAACATCAGTCTAAGTCTATAGAACAAACTTAATTTCTGAGGTTTAAAATACATAAGAAGAGAAAATACTACTTAATTCTCATAGACATCATGTTTAAAACTGAATTATAATAGTACTGCCAAGACAGACTAAAAATAAATACGACATATTTGATGATTCTTTTGTTGTTGTTGTTGTCATTTGAGACAGGGTATCTCTGTTATAATTCTGGCTGTCTTGCAACTCACTCTGTAGACAAGGCTGATCTTGAACTCATAGAGACCCACCTGCCTCTGCCTCCAAAGTCCAGTGATTAAAGGTGTGCGCCACCACTGCCTGGCTATATTTGAAGATTCTTGAATGACACTTTCTTCAATATTTTCATCACCAATCTTCATTTTCCTACAGAGACTTTATGAAATTTGTGAGACTAATATCCTTGTGTAATTGGCCACATTTCTGACTTTTGTCTCTGAACTATTAGTAATTAGAATTTCTAGTCTAAAAGCATACCTAAAACACACTAGACATTCTGTACAACCTCTCTATGCTTTGATCAAAAATTTGTATGTTAGGGTAGATAGAGAACCACAAACCTACAGACATGCAGATATCTATGGAAGTTCTGCTGGAATCACTGTATCTGATGACTTTTTCCTTGATGCTGTTTTCCACATGGAAGCATTTCCATCTGACTACACAAAGAGCATCTGTCAATGCCAGAGAAGCACTCTCATTATAAACATAAGAGATACACAGAAAAACCAGACCTGGTATTTGGAAAAAAAAAATCTCTGCTTTGTTTAAACATGAATATAAGACATATTGGAAAAGGCCTTACCATGTAAACTTGATAAAACTGAAAACTCATTTTAAAATTTCACACAGTTCCAGTTGTGAGTATTCCATTATAAGTCCTCTTTTGATGCAGAAAATCCATGTTATGTTAACGTTCATCTTCTTTTACTTCATAAATAATGAAGTTGGATTTCTAAATTGTGGATTATTTCTATGTTGGAATTATTACCACTGGAAGCATTGAAATAAACTGAGAGGTGCTCATTTGTTTTAATGGAACTCTATCTTTAAGTCATAAATAAGTAAGTAGATGTTAAAATGATATTTGTTTTTCACACATTAAACAGTATGCTAAGGCTTCAAAACTTATCATAGTAATCCATATCTATATGCAAGTTCTCAAAAGGAAAACTTGATTGTTATTCCAGATTTAAGTTTGCCTGGCATCAGGAGAAAAATACCATCTGACAAGAGACACTTAAGTAGAAAGCAGCACTGAGTTCTCATCTCTATAGGAAAGCTAATGCTGCTGGCTTGGGACTATCAAACTTCTGATGGAGAGTTATTTTTATGCCAATTCAATTACTCCCTGAATATTATCAAGTCCAAAAGTGACATTAGTTAGACATGGAATCAAATTACCGTCACACAATGTCACAACCATCCAGTAAGTATGGGTGTTCAGCAATGAAGGAGGAGGTGATTATTGCTAACAGGCCTAACATAGCCCACATGTCAGCAATCCCAACTACATGTTTTCTTTGCCATCATTCATTACCATCTTTTTAACAATTCTAGAAATATATCTTCATCAAACTTTATTACTGATGCTAAATATTCCATCTAACTTCACATTTCATAATCAAGTCTCCAAGTTCTCTTATATTTTTAATGTTTTCACTTGATAATTCTATGTTGATGATTTAGTCCCTTTATGTTAGAAATCACTGGAAATGTTCTTGGAGATTTTATTTTATAGCATTCAGACTCTTTTGAATTTCTTCCCATGGTAAATCATGAATTTTCATTAAAAGTAGCCTTTAGATAGACTGCCAAGGTTTTTCTTGGCATAATACCACCCATACTCTGTTTGATGTTGATGAAAGATGTATCCATTTACTCTGAGAATTCTAAATCTGACATATGTCACAGGTGCCCACACTAATAGATGGTGATTAACTGCAGGGATAAGATGCTTGTCAGCGTAACCAAGATAGTCCTAAGTTGAACTAATACAAATAGGCTTGCCCCCTTTACCTCACAGGCTATAATGGACAATTGATATTGCTTATACTCACTGAATACCCAGTGTAGAGAGTACTCCTCACAGGGCACTAATTTTTCCTGGCTTTAAATATAAAGTATTGATTATCTGAAAAGGCAGAGCATCTGTGCAGACCTCTCCACAGAGTACTACTCTCTGGGAAATACTGCACTAGCAGTGTACTAGGCCATCACAAAGCAGAAACACAAAAAGCAAGCAGAAACCTCTGCGTAAAGATTGGTCACCTAAGACACGTTCAGTTCTGTTTTCAGCCCTTACAGGCTTTTGGAAGACTGCGGATTGTCACTCAAGCTTCAGGGATTTTTTATCTTGAAAGGACAACACATCAGCTCATTAACAGCAGTCTAAGGTTGAAATCTATCTCCAAATGCCAGACAAATTCAATTTCCAATGAATCTATTTATATTGTCTTGGATGACAGTGTTTCCCACACTTGAGCCACATGGCAATTTCTACTTTTCAATTCCCCATTATCGCTTCCCCTGCACTGTGTTATCCTTATTCCCCTACAAGATTGTAATTGTGGTTTAATGAGAATTTTGAGTTAGATTCTTTTGTACCTGCTTCAGAAAAGCAAAGGCAGGGTTTTGTTTCTGTAGATAAATTCAAGGAGATTAAGCGAAAGGTGACATTTGTCAACTGAAGAGAATTGACATGATTTGCCTAATCGAATTCTCCGTTGCTATCAAAGTTTGCTGTTGCTTCATTGTTGATGACTTATATTAGTGAGGTGCATTATCTGTCTTCTGTTTCCCTTCTGAATTTGGTACCATGTTTCCAGTCTTGTTTCCTAATAGAAGAACCATGTCCTCACTTTTGAGAAGGAGCTCAAGATATGAAAAGGATCTATTTGGAAAGTAACTAAGATTCCTCTGAAATATGTTAAATGCAAAGCACTTACGTAATTAGTTGTATCTTATTGAAAGTGATTGGCAAGATATGTACTAAACATAACAGTTGGTAGAGTCTGTTTTAGGTTGGCATTCTTTGAGAATCTTTTAAACATTTTTTTTTTCTTTCTGTACTGAGCACTGCATAATTTAACATGTTCGTACTTTGCTCTTCATTTGGGAATTAATGAATCTAACTGATACTCACTTCATAATATTTGATAAGTTTTCTCAATTAGGGTATTGATGTTGTCCTATTGGTGATTTTGTTTGTTTATGTGGATTTTGTATTCTAAGTTCATATATATAAATAGTTAAAATGTGAAAATTTCATCTATCTGGTTGAACATAATACTTGCAGTGTCATAAAAATAATTAAAAGAATAAAATGAATTAAGTGTTCATTGATCAGTTCTAGGCATTGCAATGTGAGACTTCTGAATATTAAATAGTTCTACTAAATAGAATTATTCAGCACAATCTACCACATACTCATAGTGGTATCAATATTATTATAGGGTACAATTTATAGATTCTAATCATGCTGTTTGTGCAGAATAATTAAAATATCATTCATTTTTAAAATCATCTTAATATTTAGAAGGTGTAAGAGCTTATGGATATATCATTGCTCACATGTATTCACGAAACAATTTAATATACATATGCATGCACTCACACAAGTATGTATACATGAAAACATTTTCTATTCAGACACAATTATGTACAAATTTTACTTTCCTCAACAGTTATTTTCCAAAAAATAAATTAGGAAGAGTCAGAATGGAAGAAGAGTGTTTCTGTAGGCCAAAAAACTAATTGAAAAGGAAAAAGGAAAAATGACATGAGAAAAACAATGGTCTTCTCAGCTTCCCTGAGTGGCAATGGGTATTCCATTACTTTTCCTTTTTAATTCTCCATTCTCTATTTCATTCTCAAGCTCTAAGTTACAACCATTTGTCTTATTAGGGTTTCTACTGCTGCATCAAAACACCATGAACAAAAATCAAGTTGGGGAGGAAAGGATTTATTTGGCTGACACTTCCAGATCATACTCCATCATTGGCAGAAGTCATAACAGGGACACAAACAGGGCTGGAACCTGAAGGCCAGTGCTGAATCAGAGGCCATGGAGAGAGGTGCTACTTACTGACTTACTTCCAATGTCTTGCTCAGCCTTCTCTCTTACAGAATCTAGGAATACCAGTCCAGAGATAGAACCACCCACAATGGGCTGGGCCCTCCCAAACCAATTACTAATTAAGAAAATGCCTTAGAGCCAGATCTTAAGGAGGCATAATCTCAATTAAGCTTCCCTCCTTTCAGATAACTCTAGTTTGTGTGTCAGGTTGACATAAGGTTAGCCGACAGACACATCCTTCTTCTTGCTTCAAAGAGAAGTATTAGTGATATGCTATGAATTTTCAAGGAGCTATTTGAAATTAGCTCTTAGTTAGGAATGCATTTAGTTTCTCTTTTTCTTTTTAAGGTAATCAATTCCATGCAAGATCTTCAGCTTAACATTATTCTCTATTTTTTAAAAAAGGAAAAGGTAGAAATAAAGAAAAGGAAGTTCCACTTTTAAAAATAATAGGCTTGAAACTAAAAAACAAAAAAGCTGAATTAAACATTAACTCACAATAATTGTTTGTAATATGTAAACCATGTTCCTGTAGCATTCCATCATTAATTAAATAGATCAATGGGTCGTATTGCAGCTGCTAACATATGAAAATATGTTTGATTTCAGTGATCTGTGATTAATACTAGGGAATCACATTCATAAATATAATTCCTTTGCTAACAACTTTTCTGAAGTTAAATGCTTGCTTCTTTAAAAAAAAACTAAGCTTATTGGCAGAAAATAAAAATAATAATAATTAACTAATTAATTGTTTCATCTAAATGTATGACATTACCTCAGATATAAATATGATCTTTCATTTCCTTAAAATTCAAAAAATGATTATAATCTAGGATGTCTCTTTCAAGAACTTCCACTTAATAAAAAAGCCAGAAGCTGTAAAACAAGTATCAAAATAAATGAATAAAACATGTATTATTGGCAGAGGAATAAATGAAATATACATAGGAAAAGGCTACACTAAAATAATGATCTGTAATCTGTCAACTATAACTAGAGTTATAATGAATTCGTTTTTTATATAATCTAAATATGTTCATTTTAGATCTTAAATGTAGTCCTCTCAGGTGACTTTAGCCATGAGAGCAGTATCAGACTTCAGGCTGAATATTTTAATCTTACATAATTAGTAATATAATACAGAAATAAATTCTTGATACTAGTCTTTATTCTCAGTTAATGACAGAGATATTTGTATTGATGGCGTCCTAGCATTGCAATGTGTTGCTAAATTAAACTATGCTTATGAAGCATTTCATTCTCCACTTCCTTCAAGATAATTATCTAAACACACAGTAACAGATTTGCAATTGCTGTTAAGCCAAAACGTTGATGTTTATAAAAGTATACCCATAGATATCACCTGTGAGTGGATATTCGGTACAAATCTATTCCCTAGAGCAATAAAGGTGTCCGTGATACAACACAAACACACATATATTTTGTTTATATGTATGTATATATAAAGTATTTGAAAGACATAGAAAAAAACTCATAACATTTGAAAAATAGCAAATCGATAGATTAGAAAATATTATTTTTCCAGGAAATTTTTTCTTAAATTCTGAGTCCTATCATAATCAAAGAATCAATTTATCTACCTTACTGACTAGAAGTTGGAGGTAGTCATAGACAAATTTATAGGAGTTTTTGGGTTGTCATATGCAATATATTGTGTTTTATATTTTGCCATATATTCAAATCTAATTGCAATTCATTTTCTTACATTTAATTTTCATTCTTTTGATTTTTCTAATATTCATTATCTATAGGCTGTCATAACTCTCAATGAAACAGAGACCATTCCATTACATATGCATACCAGTAAGGCAAAATGTTGTTTAAAATACCAACTTATTCCTCTACTGGTAGCCTTCAGTTTTTATGACTTAATAAAGCAAGTTTGATGCAAAACCTGGCCATAATGAATCTGTTTATATAGTAACAAAATTATTATTTTAAACTTTACATTGTATAAGCCACAAGGCTGAAAACATATTTTGCAATGCATGCAAATTACAAACATGAAAACAAAGCAGAAAGTATCATACATTTCATCTCCAGGAAAATTACACTCAAAATTAAGAAAGGAAAAATATAAGAATCAATAATGAGTAATTCTCACTTCAACTTGCATAGCAGTTTGCAAAGTTTCCACTTGACCTCCCAGGACTGTCTAAACTTACTGGCAATGGTGAGACTGAACGTGTGCAACTTACTTCTGGAGCCTGAAGAGTTCCTCTCTACCATGAAGGAGTCAGCACTTGGCCTTGCTGCTGCAGAAGACCCACAGGGTGAACGCATCTCCAAGGCTGCTTCTGAGGATGGTGTCAGAGGGAAGGATGGTCAGCTACTACATATCTTCTCAACACCTGGCTGAATGGATACAGGGACTCTTCAGAGGAGGCAAACACAACAAAGAAAAAAACATCAAAAAATGTTTTACATGTTCGTGGGAAATATTGCTTTTTAGTGCATGTTCAATCCCATCCCATATCATGATGCTTCAGTGAATAGAACTCAAATATATTTGTATAAAAATGGCTTTACAATGGAAATGTATAATATGGGTTTCAGTCCAATAAATATGTCAGCACTCTCCTTTCAGGTTTTGGAAGGCATGTTCTTTTCTTGAAACTGAAGGTAGCTTAAAATCATAATCCACATAGTATTCTTTATGTTTGAATTAATTAATTTTGTTGTATAACTCAGCATCTTTAATCATGAACTGCTATATATCTGGCGTGGGCATGCACACGCAGGCGTGCGTGCGCGCACACACACATGCACACACACACTAGTTATGGCAATGAACATATCTAACATATCCCTGTCTGGTCCTTGAAAATAACAACATACTTAGTTTATGTTGACTGTATTTGTTTTTTCAAGGCAAAACAATCCACCCATTGCAATATATGCATTTAGGAGAAAAGGTTCATATAAACTTGTCATATGCATTGAATTCTAAGTTTATATTTGTATTTTTAAAATGTCTGATGTTTGATGTCCTCTTTTTTCCTCAGGATTAACTGTCAATCTGTTTGAGTTCCAACATTTAACTTTTTCTTGTCTAAGATCTACACAAAAGTTCCAGCTGATGTTCAACCTAACACATTTACAGAAGTGAAATTAATTTTTAAAATATCTTTAAAATGACTAAAATAGTTTTAATTTGACTTACAGTGTGATAAATATCCACAGAAGCACAAGAAGAAAGATTTTCAAAATATGACAATAAATAATGAATATAAGGTGAATCAAGTATGGTTTAAGTTTACTTACTGCTTGGGCTAACTCTCTTTAAAGACAATATTAATTAAAGGTTTAATAAATGGAACGAATTTTTAAGTTTTCTGTTTTTAATTTGTTTGAGTCAGGGCCCAAGCTAGCTGCAAACCTTCAACCCCCTCCCCTCCACTTCATCCTCCCTAGTTCTGGAATTATAAGCAACTGTCAACATGCCAAAAAAATCTAAATTTAAGAGAGTGATTGCACTGTCTTTGGGTAGGTACTGAGAGAACCCCCGCAGTAAGACCTCATGAACAAGACTTGCACAAGATTGAGCCAGACAAAATTCTAGCACGGACAGAGGAAAGGCATATGAAGCCCTATCCTTATGTGAATAGTGTTAACTTGCGATGATTTCTGGGCAGGAAACAATTTCTTCAGCAATTTGGCACCTGAGAGACTCACATGATCCAGTAGATGATCCTATGTACATATACATGCACATATACACAAAAGGAAGTGGACATGGTATGTCTACAAAATGAGCACATGAAAATGGAAGAAAAAATCATAGTGGAGTAGGATAGAAATTGGAGGGGGCAATCTGGGATGGCTATGATTGAAACCCCCTATCTGCATGCTTGGAAATAATGAGAAAAGTTACAAAAACATATTTAAACTTTCTGAGATAAGCTAGTGAACGTAGAGACGCATATGCTGTCTTTAGACTGTCATAGCATTGTCAGTGCTCCTCAGATTACACACTTACACAAGATCAATAAAATGCTATCTATATCAGGGTTCTGAGTACTGAAATTATCTGTTTAATACTGAAATTTTCAGAAAAACTGTAAATAAAGGCATGTTTTACTTTACAATTGTATAATAGTAAATATAGTTTATTTTTGATATTTTTATGAATCCTTAAGTGAATGCTATTATCTTTTTAAATTTATATACTAACATATGACTATCGTGGAATTTTATAGTAACTAGCATGTACCACACATATAACTGCAAGTCAATTATATGCCAACAACTGTAACATAACTATTTTTGTTTATTAATTATTTTTCATGAATATTTTAAACTAATTTTATATTCATATATTCTTAGTTGATAAGAAGTAAAATAACTTAAGAAGTGAATCTCCCTCCAAAGCAAAACATCCTTCTCAGTGTATGTAGGTTCCTATATACATAGGTGGTTACTGCACCCAATTTTGCCTGCTCCATTCATTTAATAAATCTTGAGAACATTAATCCACTTTGACTAATACAGTCAACCTACTTTATCAGTGTAAATAAATCAGTTCACCAAAATATAATAATTGAAATATGTTCTGGTTTCTTGGATTTTTGTCATAGAAATGATATACTCAATTCTCTGTGCATATGTTTCATATATATTTGTGAATGCATGTATCACCATCTGAAATAAAAAGTTTACGGCACAGATTGACCTTGTCCATGAAATTCTGACCATGGCCCTGCCTCTTCAGTAAAGTTGTGGTATACAGTAAAATGAAATTTGAATTCTGTTGTTTCGTCTTTCATTTTTTTCCTTTTGACAACAAATATAAATTCCTCAGATTGCTATCCGAAGCCACAGAAGGAAATTAATGAAGGTCAACAGGATTCTATTACCACAAAGCATGTTCAGTACAGGAAATGCCGTACTACCCAAACTCCAGTTCTTCAGGGAATGTTGTGATCGTGTGGTATGTGTACTTTCTTTTTTGCAATAAATTATTAAGAACTTACTAAGTGCTACAGCCAATGAAATCTTTTACCTCATGTTTCCAAAGAACCACCCCAAAAGTCAAATTATGTGATTTTATGGTTTTGTATCTCTACTACTTAAATACAGAAAAGTCAACCAGCCTTGGGAAAGGTAGTAAGTAATGAAAGCAAGGCTGTCACTTAGGTCCAGCCACCTCCACAAGACACCGTATACAGCACGATGTGAACAAAGATTCCAATAAACCATTAATCGATTGTGGTTTAGTCTGGATATACAAGTATCAGTATTCAGGGCTGTACTCCTTGAAACTGCCATTGGCCATCAGGTAATGGGGCCTCAAATGAGTTTATTCAGTTATTGGTGCATGCCAGTGGTGTCTTTCCTAAAGTTCTGTCCCACTCCTTTCCTTCCTCAAGATATAACTGTTCAATTCTATGCACATTTCATCCAGTTTCATCTTTGGTCTAAAACAATAGCTTCATCCAGTTTTAAACTTGAACATATAGAATGTGATTCATTTTATTCCTGAATTTATTTATGTGCATGGGCATGTGACTACAAGTTTTGTGTGCACCGTGCATGTGCAAGTGCCCATGGAGGCAGGAGGGTGTTTGATCCCTAGGGAATGAGATGACAAGCAGTTAATAATTAGTGATGTGAGTGTCAGGAACTAAACGCAGGTCCTCTAGAAGAACAAGTATTCCTCACTGCTGATTATTTTCTCACCTCCAAAATGTGATTTTTAAAAAGTCATTATATTTATTATTAAGTTAGTAGTTATTTTTCTGTCATAATGCAAAGCTCACATATATTCTATAGTAACATTCACAAATGCAGATCAGTGCTGTACTAAATGGAGATAATTGAGTTTTTGATTATGATGCTGTAACTTTACTACAGCACCATGTAAAGTTTTTCTAACATACTGTTAAAGTATTCCTTAAAAGTATGTTGAGATTAAATACCTTTAATGAATTCTGATCATCAAGTTTAAACTCCAAGCTGCTGTTGCTTTGGCCATCTCACAGTCTTATAAATCTGATACTTATTATATTTATGCATTTTCAAGAAATATGATTCCCCATCTAAAAATTACCTTGAATACCAATGATAAACTCTGAAAGAATTCAGAGAACTTATGAAAAGCATTAGAAAATACTAGGACACATATTTTTAAGGCGAGCATCACTACCTTTACTTTATGAGCCTAAATCATCATCACTAATTGATCATCAATTCTCTGTAAGGACAGCAATGTTAATACCATTTACTATCTCCTTCATTTCTATACACAAAATTTGAACAATTATGAACACAGCACACGGTACATCTGTCTTATGACTGATACGGAGAGAATTATATCCATCTTAATTAAAAACTGAACATTTGCTTATTTGGATGCTTGTTCTCCATGCTGGACATGCTGGACAAAGCCAACTGGTTTAAAATACAAACAACTGGGTCACAACCCTTCTCTGTCTTTCAATTCTGTAATTTTCATAACACTATGATTATCTTTAGTGGACCATTCAAAACACAAGATTTTAGTTGAGTAGTATAAAAAATATATCCAGTTGTACTTATGCTTACAATCTCAGTACTTGAGGCGAGGGTAAAATAAAAGAGTTTCTATGTGTTTATAGCCAACATGCACTAACTAGTGAATCTTAGGACAATCTGTAATACAGGAAGACCCTGTGTCAGAAAAGACAAATGAAGACAGCCTAAAATAACTCAAACCATACACAAGATAACTTAGGAAATTATTTCATATGAATCAGTTTCTCAAACCATAAATGATCATTAAGTTTTATATAAATGCTATTATTAAAACACTTTCTCAGCCTGAACACTGCTAAACCTAGCTACTTTCTAAATCAGATTAGAGACACTGGTTAAAAATGGAAATAATCTTCTATCATTGGATAAAAACATAGCACAAAATATTTGCTGAGGTAAAACATTTATAAATAATAGCCCACATACATATGATACGATATGATAAATTTTTTAAAAATGACCTACTGGAGCATACACCACTTATGTAAATGTCACATTGAAAATTAGCACAACTAATCATCCTTGTTTTCTAATAGCAAGAGTTCAGCAGTTCAATAAAACATAAATCTTGGTGACCTAAAAATTTTATTGCTGTATTTGTAACTTCCTGTGAATGACTCTTAGAATAACTGAATGATGGTGTTGTTGCTCAGTAACCCAAGGCAAAGGACTTTGTGGTCAGAGGAGAACACAAGATGAGGACTGATCTTCATTTGTTTCATGGTTAATTCATACACTTAATTTTATGATAGTCCAAAATAATTGATGCTAGTCACCAAAAAAATAATTAAATTAACCATTGGTTTAATGAAGAAAAAAAAAACCTGTCACCCTAATTGGACTTTAATTATAAAAATCTCTGTGTACTATATTGTGCCCGTGTTACATTACAGAAAAAAGATTCTTCATCTCGGAATAGTCTAAAGAAGGACTGAGTCCAAATTTGATGTCACCGCTTCTCTAATTCTTCCATCTCTCTCTAAAAAAGCTTTTGCCAAATATTTATCAAACAACATAAAATGGTAGAGGACAGTAATATGAAATATTGTCTTAATCTATGTTTTAACTAGTTCAAAGAAAGAGTTTACTTTACTGAACCCTATTGAGCCAGAATAGCACTCAAAACTGAGAGCAGATATTATGAAACTATATTCAGAGGTTATTTCTCAGTAGATTATATAATATCTATCTAGTATATTGTATATACACACATGCACATACATGTACACACATACACATGCAAACACACACAATTATTCTGTTTAGGGACATGAAAACGTACATAGTTTAAAATAGCTATGTGTTCAAATTGGGTTTAAAAGGCTGACTAACTATGTTAGAATTACAGATCATAGTAAGATTGGTTGTTTTTCCATAAAGGCAAGTGAAATTTATACTGGCTGAATACACAATAGAAAAGCAGATTAAGTACATAGTTTTATATGATCTTAAGGCATAGCATTAACTTGGTTGCAAGGTCTGTCAAAAGTTCAGTTTCTGAAGTTAAGAGTTTTTTAGAAAAATCTATTCTCATAAAAGATGGGTAACAAAAAATTCTAATACAAAAAAATCCATGTAAATTAAGAGACACAAAAAGATTGCAGAGATAATGAGTATATTTATGACTAATGTTTGAAAAATGATAAGGATTACTTAAATTTATATTTATTTTGCTACATAGAAACAAAATTTGTTTCGATTCAAAAGTTCTAAAGTCACATATTTGCCTTAAAAGTTGACTTTAATTGACACATTTTATACCTGGGGAAGTAAGGATGGTCCTTCTCTTCATTTTCCTGAATCTCCCTGTAGCTTTCAACATTTTCTTCATTCCTTTCTCTTTCCCTTCTTACCACAGATTATCACCATTTTTCTATGATATCAGAGGTTGTTTTATAAAGAAACCATGCTGTAATTCCCTAAACATAGCAATATTAACTTTAAGTAATAATGTAAGGAGAATTTCAAATACACACTTTGTATATATATATACACTTTGAAATTATATATATAATAAAATATATATAATAAAAAATATATATATTATACTATTTCTTTCCTTCAAAATTCAAACTCATATACATATTTATGGGAAAGAAATCAATTTTTAATGTGAAGCATATAAAGTGTGAGTTTCACTTGCTTCTTGGTATTCATTGTACAAGTAAATTTTGAGCACCCCATTTTCATGTTAATTATAATAGACAGGGGTTAAGAAGAAAATAAGCTTAGGTTATAAGAGAATTCTTACATTATTTTTTGAAGTATATGAAAAATCTGCTTAATGGCACATCAGGGAATTTTTTGATAATCTTAAGGGCCAACATTTTAAAACTGTAATCCTATTACTTACTAAAAAGAAAATCGAGAACAAGTTTAAGAGTCACAGTCAATTACTTTCTCTTTTCCAAACCATATCTAAAATAAAGTCTACATAATATGGTCAGTTCCAAAAACAAGTAATAATACAGCACTTTGCTTTGACTAATATATTTAAATTTTTCATTATGTTACTCCTACACAATCTTTTGTAACACACATACAGATATAAAACAAATATAGTAGATATATCCTAACATTTTATATGAGAATGGTAAAAAACCTTCATAAATATATAAGGTAGAATACGTTAATATAGATATATCTACCAGTGCATTTGAATACGAGGCTGCATCTGCTGTGTAACTGTTGTAAAATTAAGAATCATATGGTTTAAAAGAAAACAAAATGAAACAATGTTAGACATACCCTTGGGCCACATGGAGTATGCGGGTTTGGAACATTTTCAACTCTGTTGAAAATTGATATGAGTTTGGTAATACGGAGAAGCACAAGGAGAACACTGAGAGAGTGGCAAGGGATTGCAAAACAAATTTAAAACAGGGAGCAATGGAGAATTTAGAAATGAGATATACTTCCAAAACACCATTTTTACTATACACATTAGTTATTCTTTCTCTGTATGTTTTATGCAGATTAGCATGCATCTATATGGGCACATAATGAAAAACTAAATATATTAGCACTTTATATTTCTTTGCTCAAATGGCCTTTACATGTGTTGACTGGTACTCTACAAGTGATACACATTCCTAAGTATATACTTCACTTTAAAATTTCCATTATCCTAGACATGATGACACATACCAGTGAACTCAGCACAGAGAAGGAAGAGGCAAGAGGATTATTAGTTTGAGGTTACCTGGGTTTCAGCATGGAATAGATACAAAGACCTTGTCTTACCTATAACAAACACAAAAGTTGCCACGTAATGATATATAGTGTGCTTTAGATATTTTATTGGCATGTAAGTATTTTGAGAACCAGGAGCCACATGAGAGGGACTATATGCCTTGCAGCAATCAGCAAACTCATTTACTGCACACAACAAAAACTTATGGAATATAAATTTCAAAGTTTTTAGGGCATATGAAGGAAAAATAACATATCAAAATATTCAAAGATACTTCCTGAAGGAAATAATTTTAAAAGAAAAGATAGCTCACACAGAAAAAAAAATAGGTTCTAATAGTGACACCTGTGATTCAATTAAAAAATATTCTGATGGCAAAAAAGTCCATTAGAAAGAAAAGTTACAGGCGCTATGGAGGACACACTGCAGTAATTCTCTATAAGGTCAGATTCCAAAGAGCTGTGGGTAATGACAGAAGGAAGGATGCAGAGCCACAGATGAATACAAAACAGTATCTGAAGGCACTTTCAGCTACATTATTGTGTTATATGGTAACCTTGCAGTCCTTGGGCCTTTTCTTATTCAGCATTTTAGCACTTACTTGACAGAGGACATAAGTAACAGAGCTTATTAAGTCTGTGAATGTGTGACTGACACAAACCTAAGATTGGAAAATGTCCCCACAGCTTTAATGGATGAGCACAAAATGTCAAAATGAAATATCATGCGGCCAAAGTTTTCACTCAGACTCAGAACTTCAGTTTTTAAAGTGGAAGATGCTTTTAAATTCTGTATATGAAACAAGCATACAGAATTAATTGTCCGATGAATCATTAAAGATTAATTTCCTGAAGTGAATCCTTGGTACTAACAAAAATATATTCATAAGGGTAGGCTTCAACATTGCACTGAACTGTCTGGTCCTCACCAAGCAACATATAGAACACGGTGTATCATTCTGAACTCCAGTAGGATTCCTGGAGATTCACACCTAGTGAAAGCATGGCTAGTCATAAACACTTTTTAACCAAATTGTTTGGACTACTATTCCAATTATTCACGATTGCACATGATGGTTTGTGTGTTTTGTTTTGCTTTGCTTTCTTCCCATGCATGACTTCTCTAGAATCGGGGTGAATTCCTTTGACTCTCAAGTTATTGAGAGTATTTATAATAACATTTTGAATTTATTTAAAATTCTACTTTAGCATCAACTCAGAAACTTCTGTGCTTCTTTTTCTTCACTTGGTCTATGTGCCATATTGCATTGACTGATTTTTTTTTTGTATTGGACCCTTTCCCTGCTTCAAAAATAAATAACAATCAATCATTTTCTGTCATTATTTTGGCATCAAACTCTCCTTGCTAATTTTTTGTTTCTAAGGCAGATCAAAGTTTATAAGACACAATGCCCTACAGAATTATTTTCCTGTAGTAATGTGTGTGTGTGATTGTATGTGCACAATTAAGTTCAGGTACTGGTGCACAAATGGAGACTTCAGCTGCTCTCTGCTTTCTTTACTCATTACTTAATTATTTTGAGTCATGGGCTCTCAATGAACCTGCAGCTCTCTAACTGGCAAGAGTGGATGACCACTGAGCTCCTGGGGTGTTTCTGTCTCTACCTACCCAGACCTGGATATGGAGATGTGCATCTCCTCACCTGACCCTTATGTAAATACTAGGGAACTCCACTTACACCCACATTCTTACGTAAGCACTTTATTGACTGAGCCATCTCTCTAGCCTACTCTTATAATGCACTTGTCCTGCAGTAATATCAAGATTATGACGATAGCATGAGGACAAATTACAGTGTGTTCCCTCCTGTCCTTTTTGCTTTCCAAGTTTGAAATAGTTTAGCCTTTGATTCTTAAATGGTCAATTAACTGTGACATTCAATATCACAGAATATTTGGAAGAAAGAATAATAAATCTTAAGAATATTAATTCCATATTAAAAGTCATAGATTTCATATGCGTTGATTGCCGCAATTAAGAATTTTCATGTCAATTCCTTCAGAAAACTGTGTCTTTTAAATTTTTTGAGATTTTATTTAATTTTATTTCACGTACATGGATGTTTGCCTAAGTTTATGTGTGTCTTGTACACACAGTGCTCATGGAGATAGTGAACAGGAGATTGGATCCTCTGACTGGAGTTACACAAAGTTGTGAGCTGCCATGTGGGTGTGGGGAAAAAAATACAGACCTACTGAAACACCATTGGAAGACCAATAGTCCTCTAACCACTGAGCCATCTCTCCAGAACCAGAAAACTGTATCTTTAAATAAATCATTGTTCACATAATTGATAATAAATCTTTCTTTGTTAAACTGCTCTACAATAATTAGAGATGTTTACAATATGTAATACTCTGAGATAATTGCTATATTTAGATCAAAGTCTTTGAGTGACCGTTACACTTAGAGAAGTAGTTAACTTTTATCTATTCAGCTGAAATAAAACTGAGCTGCATAAATTACAAAGAATACTTTCAGCTTAATAAATTACATATCCTGTGTAGTCATTTCAAAATCAGAGTATGTTTAAGCACTACTTAAAAAAAGGTGAGAAATATCGAAGTTGTGGAAGTTCTCAATTAGATAGTCTTCTTTGTATTTCATAAAAACTTTTGTAAAACTTATGACAAGTAATACATAATATTGTTATTTGAATGAATGATTGACTAACAAATGAAAGCAATCTTAATATTGAAAGTCATTTCTATATTTTAAAATGGAATTAAGGTTTGTTTTTGGCTGATGCCATATGTGAGTTAATAGTTATTCCATGGATTGAGGTAAAAGATTGTTTTTTAACCCAAAAGGATAGATACTTAGAATCATTGGTAAATTAATTTTTAAAAGGCCTCACAAAAAAATGACATAGTTGATCAATATTTGATAGAGTCATTAAAATTAAAGAACCATTTTTTTCAAAGTGATAAGAATGTCTCTCACCTAAAATGTTCAGACACTCAACTGAGTTAAGAACATTAGAATTAAGATATTCATAGAATTGTTAGAGAAGGCAGGTGTAAAATCTGCACACTTCCATAACCTGATACAGTAGACTTGGTGGATAGATCCTTTTTGTTGTTAGGAATGAAGACATACTACTTATAAATATAGAATAAAGATGGTGCTGTTTGGTCATAAATGACAATTGAGAATGAACAGGCATGTCAACATTTATAAGGATCATGAAATAGCTTTAATTCTTTATTAAAGTGTAATTTGTTTCATAGTTGACAGTGAATTTCTGTTATTATTTGAAGTGGAGAATTCATGTGTTTTTCTTTGAAAATCATGGGCTCATAAAGTTGATCTAGCTACATGAGTCAAATTTTTTTTTTCCCTGAGAGACTATATTCTTTCCTATTCTTTTTGTTTGCATTACAGATTTGCTTGAGCTGTTCATGTGAATTCTCAGAGAGGTAGTTACAGACAATTGTATTTGTGTTCCTTTTATAAAAATAGCAACATCAACTAATTTTTTGTGTGTGTGTGCATTTAGTGATTGCTGACCCTGCAAATGTATTCAATAAATTTGACTAATGGCAGATTGCCAGGTGAAGTACGATTCTCTAGATATTTAAGAGTCACACACACAGGAGAGATGCTGCCAACATCACCACCAGAATCTTCCCAGTGACTGAGCAGAGTCCTGGAAGAAAGTCTGAGCTTTCTTCCCTGTTACTGTCAGATGTGAATACAGAACAGGTGGTGTACTTGAAATAAAAAGAAATAAGTGAGCACAACTAAAGTAACCCCTAGGGATGTTCTAAATGAGTGACAATTTTGTACATGGCAACAATGGTCATTCATTCATTTATAATAAATAAACGAATATACATTTATATTCTTAAATTCTTGTTAAATTTGGAGGATACTTCTAATGAAGAAGCAAAGGAAGACAACAATGGTTCTCTAAGGATAAAGGTCACAGGTCAAACTGCAGGAAAAAAGATCCAAATCAAATTCAAGTAGTTATTTACTAAGACACTTTTCAGATCCACAATAAGCCATAAACACTGTAAGAAATGACCTCCAAAAGAGTCCACAGAATGACCACCATTTCTTATCGCTGGGATTTGAGAAAATGAAGCTTGTGTGGTATCTGCAAACAAACCATTAACAACCAATCTTATAAGCAAGGACAAGATAACTGCTTTGTTTTGGTATCTCTCTTTGGCCACACTTACCTTTGGATGTCAATTCCCTGTATCACTACGCCAGAGATATTTACATACGTAACAAAGGTTCAAAATCATTCCCACTGCTGTGTGTAGATAATTTGTACTGTAATGTGTGAGAGTATGAAAGTGTTTTGTGAGTCAAAATCAAACATGTACCTAAAGGCACTTGAGACCTGATTCATGTACACTTTTCTGACTTCAAATAAGAATATTTAAAACAAAAATAAAAATAATAAAATAAAAATAAAAATATTTTTAAATTAAAAAATGTTGTTGTTTGACGTTTTTGTTTTTTCTTCTCCTTATTTTATATCAACATGCTTTGGGCTGCATTGCCTTACTTAATGATTTCTTATGTAAACAACATTATTTAGGTAAATGAATATTAACAATAATTTACAAGTTTACCTTACAAATGACCTCAGCTTTTAACATGAATAATATTGCAACCCATGCTTGCGTAAAATCATTAACCTTAATGAAAAATAGTTGATTTTGTTGCTACAAAAGCACTAAATAGTCCACATTCACACAAAAGTACCCTTCCTGTGTTTCACTGAAGACTAATATAGTGTACATGTTTTTTAAAAGCCAAAATGGAATGTCCTGATTCTAAAATAATGACATTAAATGTAAAAAGGGAAATGACTATTATTATTTGACTCTAGAATGTTCTTTAGTGGCTCCTGTTATGGCACTGGAAATTAGGGTCTAGCTGATGAAAGAAGATCACTAGGGGTAGATTTCTGAATGCCAAAACCAGTCCATAATGCCAGCTCTTAATGCCTGTTTACAGTCTGCCACACAAAGTATGGAGAGCACATACATTTCCTGGAACTCCCTAAATGGTTCAAGCAAGGCAATGTGGTACAGTAGAGACCATGAAATGGTATTTGACCTGGGGCACTCTGAAATTGCCATTTACGTTAATCCTGGCAAATGTTTACCAAACTAGTACATTTGGTTGAGTTTAAGAAAGGTAAAAATTAAAGTTTAGTTCCAGAAAAATGGCACAGGAACCATGGAATTAAAGATAGCTTTTAGGTTTTCTTTTGAGGTAGTGGACTAGTTCCCACATATCAATCAGTTAAAACACTCCCAGGAGGAGAAGAAAACACAGAATTCTATCTCTACGGGCCTGGCATAGTTGCCATATGACATGCTAGAATGAAACTTGTGAATCACAATTAAGTAAAATGCCAACTGTCTGCGAACAGCAGATGAAGCTACGCAAGCTAATGAGAAGGCATGACAGCTAAGGTGTGACTTGCAATGAGCCAGCTTGCTGTCCTGATTCCAATTCTTAATTTCAGTTTCACCTGGAGAGATTAATGTTTTTAATCCCCCCTCCTTTTTAAATCTAAATCTGAAAATGCTAATTCTTGACAGTATGTTAAATTGGTCATAAAATTTGAGTATGGAAAAGATGTCAGAAATTGAATCAATAAATCCATTACCACTGCTAGCTTCATTCCTGCTAAGAAATAAGGAAAAGGCAGAGCCACAAGGCAAATTATACCAACAGTGTCCACTTCAGTCATTGACAGTAACAATTTAGAGCTATTAAAAAAGAAACAACCTGACAAAAATAGAGGAGATTCAAGAGCTTTGTACTGGCTGGTTTTATGTCAACTTGACACAAGCTAGAGTCATTTCAAAAGAGGGAACTTCAGTTGGTAAAATTTCCCAACTAGACTGGCTTGTGAACTAGGATGTGGTGCTTTTTCTTGATTAATGTTTGAGATAGGTACGTCCAACTTACTGTAAACAGACTAAGCACACCTTGAGGAGTAAGCCAGTAGGCAGCATTCCTCCATCCCTTCTGCATTAGTTCTTGCCTCCATGTCGTTGGCCTGCTTAGGTTCCTTCCCTGACTTCCCTCACTGACAGACTTTGGTGTGAAACTATAAACTAAAATATACCCTTTCCTCCCCAAATTGCTTTTGGTCATTCTGTGTCATCACAGCAACTGAAGACCTAACAAATACAGGCTCCTGAAACTCTACTAATAACTGAAAGGTGAAGATGAAACTTCAAATGCTAAAAAAATTAATGAATCCTTACATGTGACTTTGAGGACAATATAAATTGAGAATCAACATGATAATATATGGCTAAGATTATATACGTAGATGAAATTAATAACCAAAACACAAAAATTTCTACGTTTAGTTCACTGTATGGCGTATATTTTAATTATATGTTCCTGAAAATCTGCTTAATTTGTTTAGGATTGCAATTTGCTCATGAAAGTAGCATTAATTCTATGTATTCTCAGCAATAAAAAATAACTTTTTCATATTTTGTAGAGGAATAGCCCTATGTAAAAGCTAGAGTCTACATTCCAGGGGCTACATTCAGAGGCATGTGTGGTCTGGATGGAATGTAGTCACACCATTTATCCAGTATTCAGAAGGCAGTGGGGGTCCAAGCCTTTAATCTCTAGAGAAAAAAAAAAGTGGAAGCAAACACAGAAACCAGAACCCAGAAGCAGTTAGTGTCACATGGTAGGTGACATCTGAGATGAGTGAGAGTGAATGGCAGACAAGGTGACAAATCAGAAGAAGAGTTAGAAGAGGAAGGATATGACCAACACTCAGGAGAAAAGGTAGGCTCTGAGCTCAGTTAAAAAAAATTATATATATATTACAGAAGTTACATAGAGCAGTCGGTTAGAATCAGTCAGTTAACATGAGCAGACAGAAGGGTCAGTTCAGAAGCAGTATGAAGGGTCTGAGTTCAGAGGTAACTAGACAGAGTGGATTAGTCAGCAGTAGAGGCTTAAATGCCCTAGATTGTATGGAGGCTGAAAAGCTCCAGGGCTCCAGTACTAAGGACCAGTGACCTAATTAGACAAAAGAATAAACTGTCCTTTGCCCAAACCCAATTAGAATTGGAAATTTACATACATTATATTTTAAAAATTATACTGGCCATTTTAAAAGTTGAAACGGCAAAAATATGGCCCAATAATTGTAATTAATATTAAAAATTCGTTGATCTGAGTTTATGAATATGATTTTTTATTTTTCTAACCCAAGTGAAAGCTATTTCAGATTTTGTTGTAGCACAGTAATAAAATTTAGCTTGAAAATATTAGTTAAGTAGTAAAATTTTGAATTTCTTAACAGGTTTCATAAAATTTGATTTGAATTTTGTTAGCCTTGAAAATATAGGCTAATAACAAAAAAGAGTCTTTAAACCTTGCTCAATTTGACAGTTAGATATGTCTTTCAATGTTTGGCAGTCATTTGAATACAATTTTAAAGAGAAAATTATTTCCTCTTAAAACAAGTGGTTATTACATTTTCTTTAAGAGATAGGATATGGAATTTTTATCTTTAATTTTACTATAAATATTTAAAAATATTCCTGTTTAATGGGAGAGTATTTTTTGGTTGGTTTCATCTTCCTTTGTAAATTTTCTCTTTTTTCTTACCTCCTTCCTACACCCTCCATTTCCCTTTTCCTCTCTTCTCTCCCTTTTCTTTCTCTCAAAGATTATAATGAGTAAATTAATCAAACATGTATAATGAAATCAGAAACAAACTGGAGATAAGAAAAAAAAAGAATGAAGTTGCACTGGAGGTTAACTGAAGGTTATAAGCTTACTAATAACTGGCGGCAGCATGGTGAAAACAGTAGTAAGAAATAAAGGTTGTGTGTGGGTGATGAGGAATAATAGCTCTTACAATAATAGGATAATTTCTACAGCAATTTTGAAACTATGTGTATAAATGTCAGATATAAAAGTACCACACAATATGACTATAAAAGGATACCATGCACTTAGGAAGGTTATATTAATAATGATTTTAAAGACTATGAACTTAAAAATAATAAACCTCACTAAAAATATACTTGTGCTGAAATAGAAATGCCTAAATGGAAGAAAAATATCAAATATTTCCATAAATAAATATATTCACTTTTCCATATTATTGTGAGATTCACATCACACAAAGAACTTACTGCAGTTGCTATTTTTGTTGCTGTGCCCTCATACATGACAAGAAGCAGCTTAAAGGAGGAAGGGATTATTTAGGCTGATGATTTAAAGGGATACAATTTATCATTGCAAGTAAGAGATAATAGCCTAGATGTCCATTAACTTATGATAACTTATAGATAATGAAAATGTGGTACACTAAAACAATGGAATAGTACTCATCTGTAAAATGAAATTTTACACATGAAATTTATGTGTAAATGGTTATGGAAATTTATTTCATTTTGTATGAAGTAACACAGACATGGTAGGACAAACACTTCATGTTCTCTGTCACCTGTGGATGCTAGCTTTGAATCTTTAGATGTGTGTGTTTAAACTGGAGTACCCAGAGAGGAAAGAAAACTAGTAAAGGACAATGGAGTGAATTTCCAGGAAAGGGAGATAGAACACAAGCTACATGAAGGACTAGAGAATTAGTATGATAGGAGTGGCAGAGTAGAGAGAGGAGTATTCAGCTGGAGAACTAACATTAAACAGCTTTTGATTGTTTTATAACTTTTCTTTTATTGAAAATAGGTTCTTTTCTCATACAATACATTTCCTCTTCCTCTACTCCTTCCATTTTTTCCACATCCACCCTCCTCTCCAGATCCACCGTCTTTCTTTCTCTTATTAGAAAAGAACAGGCTGTTAAGAGATAACAACCAAACATGACAAAATAAAATATAATATGATAAAGCAAACACTAACATATCAAAAGGGGACACAGCAATTCATCATGAGAAGAGTTTCAAGACCCATTGGCTCTTACAGTCAGGGTCCCATAGAAATACTAAGCTAATAGATAATATATACACAGAGGATCTGGTGCAGATCATGTAGGCCCTGTGCTTACTGCTTCAGTCTCTGTGAGCTTCTAAGTGCTTCCTTTAGTTGATTCAGAGGACCTTGCTCTCCTGTCTTCCATCCCTGAAATGCCATATGAAAAACTAATACTGAAGAAGCTACCTAAATTATATAGATTTAAATGTATAAAACAGGTTGAAACTGAGCTAACTTGTAATGGTAGATAATAACTCCTACATATACCATGAGCTTCCAAATAAAAGGCAGTGATGGGTGTGAGTTACCAATTTAAAGTTATTTGCATAGAGCAGTGGTTCTCAACCTTCCTAATATTGCAATCCTTTAATACAGTTCCTCATGTTGGGGTTACCTTTTGTGGCTACTTCATAACTATAATTTGGTACTGTTATGAATGGTAATGTAAATAGATCTTTACATTACATATGCAGATAGTCTTAGGTAACTCCTGTGAAACGGTCGTTCGATCTTCAAAGGGATTAAAACCTACAGGTTGAAAACTGCTGGCCTAAAAGTCTCATGGACCTTTCCTAAACATTATAGGCTAATGGCATTGTGGTTGGCTATCATTCAGAACTTGCCAGTAATATCCTATTGCTGAAAAAAATCTTACCTGAGTCATAAGACATGGACAAATTAACCTGACACCATTCTGGAATCTTTATACCTATTGGGCTAGCGTTCATAATGCTAAAAAGTTCTATGTACACTACTAGATGAAAAAAGTCTTTAGCAATTTTATTCAGTTGTGAACCCTGAAAGCTACAATAATAGCTGGTCTGATAAGATATGCCCTCAGGTGCAGTAGTGGTATGATGTAATGGGAGTACTCAATCACTTCCTGGTTGGATTACAAGCCTGCTCCATAAAACGTAACCAATACTTGGTACTGTTAACTGGGTCAAAAATCCATGGCTAAGTTACGGATGCTAGAAAATAATGTACTGCTATTTTATAGCAAAATGGACCTAGTAATAAACTACCCTTAGCATTCTTATTTTTGTAACCATAGATTAGTACATCTTTCAGCCCTCATAAGAAAAGCTTATTTTCTGTAGTAGATGACAATTAGGACAGAGACCCACAACGAATCAAGGCTCAGAAAATAAGAGATTTTGTAGTGTTTGGTTATAAATGGAACATATCTATTATCCTTCAAAGCTCAGGGATCTGTCATTGCAGAAAAAGGGGTGGAAAGACAGAAAGAGCCGGAGTATTAACTGGCACGACAGCATAGTTGCACACGTGAGCTCACAGCTGCTATGACTACATGCACAAAACTTGCACGCCATTAAGTCAGTCCAAATCACAGCATGGAGAGAAGGGGTTCATGAAATCTTTCACCTTTCTGAGGCAAATTAGGAAATTATGGCTACCTGAGTAGGGAAAAGGAATCTTCCTCATTTATGCAGGTCCTTAGGAGGTAATTGTGTTCCAGTAAACAGTATGACACCATATGCAGACAGCATTGGGTGGATTTAGTGAGTATTTCTTTTTTAAAAGAGAGAAGTAACAAATGGATAAGGAAGGGATTGGACAGAAGGGAATGGGGTGGATTTGATCAAATATAAGTATATATGAATAATATTTTTAAATAGAGAAAAGATATAGGTTGGCATCATCCAAAAGGCATATAGAAACAAATAAACATAAAAATAGCACTACATAAATGTTTAACTATAATAAGTATTATATACATATTATGTAATACCATTTATATACATAATCAGAAAATACAAAACACATAAAATGTCACAAACCTACATTTTTAGTACTGGCTAAAATATGTCATACCAAAGGCTGACAAACATGAAAAGTATTCATAATTCTCATCCATCACTGTGAGGAAGGCAAAATAGTTCAGTCCTTTGGAAAACAGATTGGTCATACTTTAGTAAGCTGAGATTTAATGCAAAATTGAATACTTTCTGGCTTATTTATTTACAAAATAAGTTGAATGTCCACAGCCATACAAAAACACACACAACAAATTTTATAGAGCCATTGTTTATAATCAACAAATTAGGAAAACCAAGGTGACATTCATCAGTGTATGTCAAATTTGTATTTTCATTCCAACTGTATTTTATACAAGATAAGGTAACAATATAAAGAGAATAACAGGATCAGTGCTTTCAAGGATAACAAGAGAGGAAATATTAGGTAGAGTGCAGGAAATGTATAGGTCAGTGAAGCTCTTTAGCATGACAGCAAAATGACAGACAGAGATATTATCATCTGTCAACATACACAGAGATTTTATACAAAACAGAGTTCAGCCTAAATGGACTTTAATTAATAAACATATTTTTCCTGTTGAAAGAAATGTGCCATACTAATGAAAGAAATGAATAAAAAGAGACTGTATGAGGAGGGGGAATATAGCAAGGTTTTTGTCCTTGTGTGTAAATTCTCTGTGAAATGGTGCTCTCTTTTTAAAATCTAATAAAACATCAAACAAACGTTGTGTTGATATAGTCTCTATTTTTTTGTTCAGTGAAGTGATGAGATTTCCCCATTGATTTATGTATATAATACGTTATGAAACTATATTGCATTAAGTAAAATTGATATTCAGTGAGGAAATGTGTAAATTCTAAAAATTAAACACCTTATATATAACTTGATGAAACATGAACAGTATAAGCAAGAAAGATTAAATATAGATCTAAACGGTTATAATATGAGCACTTTTTCCTGTAACTAACTAAAGGACACATTTCTCTGTTCTTACTAATCTGTGTCAAACAAATCAAAGAACAGGCACTTAACTTGACATTTAATGATATGGTTGGCTAAATTCAATAAGTTTAATGGCTACTTATATTAGAGGTATTTTGAATTGTAAGACACTGAACTTCATACTTTAGAATTATATCCTAAACCATCTCATTGTTCATCTACTGTTTTTTTTATTCATGTAAATTGAATAAAACAGATACAGTTTTTCTTCTTTACTGGAAATTATAAAGGTCATGGAGGGCTGTAGAGATTGCTCAGTGCTGAAAGGACCTGGCTGCTTTTTTAGAGAACTTGAGTTGGATTCCCAACATTCACATGGCACTTCACAGTCATCTGTAAATCTAATTCCAGGACAACTGACATTTTTTCTAAACCGCACAGGTACATGACACATCCAGGCCAAACATCCTGATGCATAAAATAATAATAATAATCTTAAAACATGTTGGGTAACTTCTTCAAAGTGAGTAACTTAATTATGTGTATATAAACTATTAACAATGTGGTGAACATTAATTCAGTTGCCTTGCCCCAACATGTATTTTAACATGTCTACATTTTATTTAGCATAATAAAATGCTAAATATAAGATTTTCTTCTTTTAATTTATAAGATATAAAATAAGCTGTAATCAAAAGAGAAGTAACGAATATTTCCGTATCCTAAAAGAAAGAGCTAAACCATGGAATCAGGATTTTTTTGGTGGAAGTATTTGACATGTCTATAGTGATATTGAGCCTATCACTCTCATTTTGGATGAACAAGTTTCATCCATAATGAAAAGAAAATATCCATAGATATTTTCATCCATGGAAAAGAAAATAGCTTTTCCTTTTCAAGTAATTTGTAGAACGAAAGTGTTTTTTAAATAATTTGATTGCAGGCAATGTCCATATGAGAGTTTTATGTATGTAAATCATTAGCCTCTGGAAATGGCAAATATTAGACACTAGATGAAGATTACTGAAAACTAGTGTAACAGTTAAGATGGATTTAATTATAAAGAAAAAAAACATATAAAACATGCAAAAATTAATTAAAACAACAACAACAATGGGTTCCATAAGAGGACATGTTCAGAATCAACGCTCCGGAGGAGAAGACAAAGTGTCCGAAATGTTGTCTCAGATTCACATTTCCAAATCTCTTCATAAATTTAGGTTACTTTCACTATAACACTCTATACCCCTCACTTTGTAGATTATTCTCTCAGTTCTGTACTACTTAAAATTCAGAGGATGCTAAAAACATAATATTTAACTTGGACACTTTCTTTTAATTCATGGGAAGAATTATTTCCTAAATATATCCATAGATTGTTTTCAAGATGCACTGCTCTAAAGAAGCCAAGTCTGAACTTTCCCAAAGGGATTATTGCCACCAGCGGTGTCAGACATGGTTACATGTAACATAAAGGTAGATGAGCAAAAAGTGAAAAACACAGTCACAGTGTCAAGAACTGATGGGTGATATCTGCATAATTTTCACCCTTGATGATCCAGAGGCATTGACAACTTCAGATACTAAACCAGAATATTAGAGGACAAAGAAAAAGAGAAAGACAATGATCAATGCCCTCATGAGATTCCAGTGGAATACATAAAAAGAGTAGGATTTAGAAAATATATTAGTTTGATGAAAAAATAATGTAAAGACTGAAGAAACAGAAGGGAAAATAGAACGAAGAAAAGTAATTTCATCATGACAATGATTTCACTGAAGCTTGTGATATTTTAAGCTTTTAAAGTATCATTGTATATTATTTAAATAAAATGATCAGCTTCATTACATTTCATATAATTATATAATTGCTTTGATTATATTAATATATTTATTGCCCTTCCCATTGTATCCTTCTTCCCATCGATAATTGTATCAATGGAAGAACATTTGAAGACTCAATACAGAGAAAGAATAAAAGAAGAAAATTAAAACATTACTAAACATGATCTTAGCATCCCTCTGATTTTTAAATCAGTTCAGAATAACACTGTTAAACATTAGAGGAAGCACTAGAGGAGCTCTTTTACATTTTATTTTTACTATAATCACATTCTTCAATGAGATTTCTTTCCCTTAATAAACTTGTGAACCACTGGGAAAAAAGGATTGTAGAAACATTTCTGTTTCTGAGATCTTTTTCCACTCACAGTTCACACAACACACAAAAAATCCATGAATTCATAAGTATTGATAGTAAAGCAAAATATGCTGAGGTATCACCATTCTTTTATTTTGTTGCAAAAAAAATGTAAAATAAAATAAAATAATGGAATAGTCTTCAAATTAGAATATAACACTCTTGTATAGTTCAAATTAAATTCAAATTTTGGTAACATACTAATAATTCAATGAGGCAAAGTAGTGAATCTATTCTGATGTAATTATCCATGGAGACTTTAGAATAAAAGACTCACTTATTTCAGTTAAGGGACAGTTGTTGTATGATTACCACATGTCAATATGAGTTCCTTGCTTTACATACAAATAAATGAGTAACACACTGAGTGTGTATAACAGGCTGTTATTGAAAAACTTCAATGACAACACAGCATGCTTTTTCCATTGGAGGGATGTTCTATGTATCCAGCTTGCATTAAGGACTTTTTCCATTACTGTTCTTTTAAAATATGTCCCTTGACATTGGCCTTCTCCAGGTAAAGCTCATAGCTAAAGTTCTTAAAGGAAAAGATAACCAAAGTTATAAGGATCATCGAAAACATGGGGAGACACCTCAACCTTCACCAAAAGTAAAACTGACATTAAAACTCCTATGTCTATATTTATCCCAGTCATATAAAATCATGTTCTAGAATTTTGTGTTTACTGCTAATTTCCAGCTTTATTGGGATATAATTATTATACCAAACTTCACAGACCTTATCCAATTTCTTTTAAGGTTTTGTAGATATATTTGGTTACTTGGTTGTAGCTCATTTTCCTGGCTGTATTCTCCTATAAAAAATACACTGAACTTGCATGTTTTTAGAGTTTCTAACTTTTTCTATTACATCAATGTAGCCAGGTAAATCCAAAGAGCTTCATCCATATCAAGAAATTTCTATGAGATTATTATATTTTGATAGCTAAAGTCATTGTTATGAGTTGTGTACATAATGAGAATTTCAAAGTAATGGCAAGTTATCACACATAGACACACTACCAAATTAGCTCTCAACAGCTCACTTTCTATTTATTTCAATACTTGATTCATAGTTTGTTTCTTTGCAAGTCCACTAAATACTTGGCGGTCTGAGCTTCCAACAAACAAATTGATGTTGTCTTCTTGTTGATCAATTGTTTACGGAGTAACATCCCTGTATAATTGCCACATATTTAGCTATTGGATACTTCCAATTGTCTGATTCCAAAATCTTTTTGTTAAACCCCGGTAGTTTTCCTTTCATATACAGTAAAATGTTATTTTCTAGCCACTTCTTGCAAACACTTTAACCAGATCTGGACTATTTTATTTTTCAGAATTGAAATGTGTTATCACTTTCATTTTTTACAGTTTTTAAATGGGTTAACAGGGATATAGTCCATATACTTATGGAAGTATTCATAGGTTGGGATATATTTAATTAACAGCAACTTATTGTAATTTATGGAAGTCACTTGGATTTGTTTGTTTGTTTGTTTCTTAGTAGCCCTGACTATCCTGGAACTTGCTTTGTAGACCAGGCTTGACTCAAACTGAGAGATTCACTTGCCTCTGTCTATGATTGCTGAGATTAAAGGTATGGACAACCATGGCAAGTCATTTGGATCTCAATTTGAAAATAAAAAAAAACTGTCATGAATCAAATGTTAATAAGGCAACTGGGGATATTTGAAAATTTGAACACTGGTTAGTTTTTTATTATATCTAGAAAATAATGACAGGGATGGTTTAGTGACATTAGTATTGTGAACATATTAATATAATATGACTTTAGGAGACATAGAAGTACTTGTGTGCACAGATAAACACTAGGCAAATCAGGAATGTTAAGCTCACAGAGTTGTCTCTTTCAAGAGAGAAATATATAACTTGTTTTCCACCAAGAAATCTGGGAGTTGAAGTGGTCAATATTCTGGTAACCTCTGAATTATCTGTATGGCCAGGTCACAACAACCCCCCAAGGCCATTACCTTGAGCCTGTTTATGTCAGTCAATCTATAGTGCTATCATCCTATGGATCCTTATCATGAGCATTGCTTACCTTGAACCTACTTCTTTAGTTAATCATAGAACTTATCTTTGTGGAAGATGTCACTTGTACTTTATAAGAATTTCAAAACAATGATGTCTTAAGCTTTGTTGTGTACAGGGGATTGAGTTGATTATACCCTAGGAAACATTTTCCAAGTTGCGCTGTGCTTAGATATGCCTCAAGTAAACTACCCAGTGTCAGACTCTTGAAGTTTAAACGAATACTGGCTACTGAGTCATGTTGAACTGAATATCCTTCTTGCCTCCCCTGGATCAACACTGTGCTGGCCATTATGTGTTCAGAGACCATCACAGAATTCCTTTATGTTCAGATATTTACAGGTGACATGATAGGATGCTGCAAAATATTTTTTTAATTATGTATACATAAAAAGAATGGAGGATGAATTAATAACATTAACCATTTGGCAGTAACCATTTGGAGGTTTTTAATGTGTTCTTTGGAGAATTATTTGTTTATATTTGATATTTTGTGAACTAAAACATACTGATAATATAACATTTTATATTCTCTAATATAGGCGTCTTTGTTTTTCTAAAAATGACTTCATTAAGGATGAAAAAAGGATAAAAAGTTAAACATATGCTTAAATATCAACACAAAATACATAACAATTTGGGAGGAGAAAACATGTTTTTGATTATTTGAGTGGCGTGTTAATTTTATCACTCATATTGGCATTAAAATACCATGTTTTTCAAAAGAGTTAACATATGTAGGCATGTAGATATTTAAACACTAGCAGATATTTGGCTTTTAATATATGTGAATTTGGTGAATAGCCATACTAATTAATATTTCTAGAAGGTAGAAGTTCTCAACCTGTGAATTGAGACTCCTTTGGGGGTCAAATGACCCTTTCACAGAGGTCATCTAAGACCATCTGCATATCTGCATATCAGTTATTTACATTACAGTTCATAACCATAGCAAAATTACAATTATAAAGTAGCAACAAAATTAATTTTATGTTTGTGGGTCACCGCAACATGAGGAACTGTACTGAAAGGTCACAGCATTAGGAAGATTGAGAACGACTGCTTTAGGCGTTTTGTGATTGTGCTATCTCTGACATATCCATTCAATTCTACCTTAGTAGCAATAGAGTAATAGAGTATTCACACTATCTTCATTCAGATCTCTTTTTTTCTCTTTCTTGTTATAAGATTTTTGTTCATTATATTTGTTCAAATGTAGGTGTGTGTGTGTGTGTGTGTGTGTGTGTGTGTGTGTGTGTGTGTAGATCAGAGGATAATCATGGGAATCTTCCACTAGGTACGTCTAGGGATAGAACTCAGGTAAGTATTGTGGCAAGGGATTTTGCTATCTCACCAGCTCCTGAACTCTTTTGCAATGACAAAGCTTCTTTTTCACTATTTTATAGTATACTATTGAGTTTTTTGTTTAATGAAGCAGAACCTAGTTCAAAAACAACAATTAGAAAAAATAAGATAAAAGAAAACCAAAAGCCAAAGATATGAATAAAGCAGTGAGTTGAGTTAAATTGAGTTAATTTCATAGGCTTTTTAGGAAACACACTGACAATAATGAAAAATCTCAGACCTAGTCCCTGACTCTTTCCTGGAAACTAAAAAAACTAAACCAATGGAGCATTTGAGGATTTTAGTGCAATGTCCATTGTATGTTGTCAATGTTGAAGAGCCACCAGAAGCTATGACCTATCTATGAAATATAATTGAATAATATTCCCTATGAAGGCATGCTTGAAAGAAATGTGCCCATTGTAAGTGTAAATATGTAAAAGTAAGTAACAACCTACAACTGTAAATGTGGGGTATGAATGCATTGGTGGACAGGTAAAAATTTGTATTGCACAGTATTGAAAATCATATATATATATAGTATATATATTCTCTACATGTAGTATTATAATGACATGTATGCATAATAGATAATACAACATGAAGCATTATAAACAAATTTTCACTGATTGCCTGGGTTAGTGATAAGGTTTAATATACATAAAGAGAAGAGTTGAGCAAGGAGGAACAGTGAAAATAATACATTATTCAACCATAAAAGGGCTTATTCAGCCTTATGTATCTTGTTATTCATTCTGTTCAAGTTTGGGTAGGTGTGCTTATATGTGTATACATCTCTGTAACAGTTAGAGATAATCATAATTTTGATGCAAAATATTGCACATTATTTTCATGCTTCATCCTCAGTTTTGATTTGTAACACTTTCCTTCCTTCACTATTGAGAACAATGACATTAGTTACACCAAGAATTTTTGTAAGCTAGTTTGAATCCTGGTACCTATGATGACTTTAATATTTATGTGGCATTAGTATCTTTGCATTTTCCAACAAAACAGCAGAGGCCACAGCTGTTGCTTAGAGTAATGTGGCATGCTGTTTTTGTTTTAAAATTTTATTTTCTTGCATTCTTATCAAATTGATTTTTAAGGCTCATTTACTGTTATATTAGACATTAGTATAATCATAAGAATAAATATTGCTTTCTCCTTTGGAAAAGTATACATTTTAGTATTTAAATGGTTATAGAGACAAGTTAACCAGTCAAGCTACATAATAATTTATGATTAATGGATGATATAAATAGCTGACTGATCTACCTGGATTGCTTCAAGATATAGCTCAAATTTGTCTTTCATTCTTTAACAGCATTTACAACATGAACAGACAGATTTTAGAAACATAATTCCCTTCAGTAAGTTTATTTTCCTAGAGATATGTCACATACTTCAGTGAAAATAATAGAAAATTTCATTTTTCCTCTTATAAAATATTTTATAAAGGCATTTGTTACCTGCTTTATTCACAACTGAACAGTGGTATGATACATTTATAAAGACACAGAAAAGACTTAGTGCCCATAGCATTATGTATGATAGAAGACTTTTTGGAAATGGGTATACTAATAAAAATAATTATTGATGTAGAAATAGTTCTAGAAATTCAGGTTAAAACCTAAATTCAAGCGATATGGGAGCAAAAGTAAGAAACGACTTAAGATAATGTTTAATGGAGAAAGAAAATTATGCAGCTGTAGGGAAGCTATTAAGAAATACATTATTCAAAAAATGCACCTGTAATTAGTGATCTCTGAGGAAGGCATTCAGAGTTAGAGAACAATACTGTGGAAGGATAGAAGATTAATTGTTTATAGAGACACAATCCAGCATACATTTGAAAAAGTCTATCAGAGCCATTGTGTGTGTGTGTGTGTGTGTGTGTGTGTGTGTGTGTGTGTGTGTGTACAGAAATCATGTTTTGTTCTGTTGTTTTTTTTAATCTTATCTCACTTTGGGGAGACACAATTTCTTTGGATATAAAAAATAGAAGGTAGAAACTTACAAATAAATAGTAGAACTCTCTGCCTTAGGGTAATAAATAATTTTAGAGAGCCTAATGTATTCTGCCTAAATCTGAATTGAGTACTCAGTTCAAGTAAAACATAAATGTAGAAGGTGTTGGTGTGATGGCTCAGTGGTTAAGAATACTGACTCTTTTTCCAGAGGACTAGGTTCAATTCTCAGTACCCTCAAGGCAGCTCCCAACCATCTGAAATTCCAGTTCCAGGTAATACAATGCCTTCTTCTGGCCTTTGAAGGCATGAAGAACACAGGTGGTGCACAGACATAAATGCAGGCAAAACACCCATGCGCATAAAAATGTATACAAAAATAAATCTTTTAAAATACACAAAAGTCAATATCCCCCAAAAGAAAAAAGTGACACTATCAGGTATAATTTTAAAAAACCCTCATAATAATTCTAATTGGAAAAAATGTTACCTGTTATACAATCTAGCAATGTCAGTTTTCCAAAGTCTGTTTTCTTTCAACAATTAGTAAGATTAAATGATCATCTAATTCTAACACTTTTCTCTGGAAAATATTCACAGTGTTCTAGAAAAGTACTGACATATAGGTATTCTCCGGGGGGGGAGGGGAATGAAGGGACAAAAACTACTGTGTGTCATTTAAAGAAGAAAGTAGTTCAGCTGGAGAAATTTTAAAAACATTCAGTTACCACCAACAAAACAACAAGAATAACGCACTGTCTTACTGTCATGACTCTGAAGGGCATTCTATATCACAGAACAACCATAGTCAAGGAACCATAAAAACTAGACTAAAGTATCATGAAATCATAATACACACATAGATTTGTATGTCACAGGTCTGAAGAAGTCCTAACTATCTAGGAGAAATTAAGAGATGACTATCAAATGTTAATATTCAAGTACTTCTAATAATTCTCTTCTAACAATTTTTGCAGAGTAGTATTATGTTTAACTTGAAAGGATGTACAATCACCTAGAAGTCTCTGGACATGCCAGTGAGGTATTATCTAGATTAGGATAGCCTCTGAGTACAATTAGGAGGAATGATACATTTGGAGTCAGTTGAGGTGAGAAGACCTACCCTAAAACTGGTGCCTTGAACTAAGCCAAAAAGAGAAAGCAAGAGGACCCCTAGCATTCACCTACCCCTGCTTCTTGACTATACATATTATATAACCAACTGTCTTAAGCTCATATTGTCAAGACTTCCCCACCATGATAGGCAATACTCTTAAACTGTGAGCTAAAATAAACCTGTGATGGCCAGTTTAATAGTTAAATTGACACAATCTAGAATGGTCTTGGAAGGGAGTCTCCATGAGGGATTGTTTTGATTAGGCTGAATTGTGGACATGTCCATGGAGGACTAACTGGATTATATGAATTGAGGGAGGAAGACTCACCTAGTGTAAGTGACACCATCCCCTGGGTTGGGGGATAGGATCTTGGTATGTCCAACTCCATACCTGTCATTTGAATCATCATCACCACCACCACAACCAGTATCATTATGACTAAGAGAAATAAGCCTTCCTAGACTAACTCTAGCCCCAAATACATAACAGACAAGTTGTTCTTGAAAGTTACTCATCTACAAATTATGGCATTGCAGTCTAATAAATATTTGCTTTGTGATGCTAGCATTCTATGATATTTCCATTAAATTCTTCTTCAATCTGCAAAACAAGAATTTATTTCCCCAAATTATATACATGCCTTTTTCATATTGTCTTAGAGACATCTACACAACCTGTAATAGACTCATGATAAACTCTTATAGCATCCTATAGCATCCTATTCTAAGGAGTATTCTCTACTTCAATTTATTTATAACTGTGCCGATATATGCCAGTCACACATAAACCATATATCAGTGGCTTAATAACTAGATATCACAGGTCAGCTTCTTCTTATAAATTTTAAAATTTTATTGAGCCCCCAGATGTACAAAACATTTCATTTTCTTTTTTACATTAATCAAAAACTTCAAACTTCAAAGTTAATACATCCTAATTCAGTCAACACATTCCTCTCTGTATGTCATTTGTCTAACATAGATGCTCCATGCAATTTCCCTGGAATTCTTGCTGCTTTCTCATAATTATTTGGTTGATGAGTATTGGCAGTAGAGTGGCAGTTTCCCACACTATCATCTGCTTTCCTGCCATATTTACATGCATAAGTTAAGATTATATAGATGTTGAATAAGTAATGTACAGTAAAATTCTACTTGGAGCAAATGCAGCAGCAGTTTATCAACAGAGATACTTGTATTCAACAGTGTCTTTTATTTTATATCTCTTCATATAATTTCCATAACATTCTAAGGGGTGATATGCAATATTTATCAACTGCCTAAGGAAGGTTTTGTTGAATCAATGCCCATGCTTCTTATTGCTTTTGTCCTCATCTATAAATCCTTTCTTCTCATTCTTGAGGCATCTCCTTCTAGCTGCTGTAACATGAGAAATATCTCTACAATATTTCCCTTCAGGATTTTAGAGCCCTTGAAATAGGAAAGAAAATAGCTCTTTTCTCCTTTCAACTCTGTATCTTATCTTTTACTTTAATTCCCTTTCTTTCAGTCAATTATATCTTATGTCATTTCCAGATAGAATCTACTGCTGCCTCCACAGCCCTGTTTCTCCTAATGCTCCTCTGTGAAGTATTAGTTTCACACAAATAGATGAATAAATGTATGTGTGAAGCATGTGGAGTTTTATGTTTATAACTAAAGTCAGCTGAAGATAAGAGCTCTTCTGGCTCCTCTACTTCCTGAGCTCTTATGTTCTATTGGTCTTTAGAAAGATAAAACAATTTTTTCTTCCAATAGCCTTGGTTTCCTGACTTCCAAGTTTCTCTCCAGAGCTCATTCCTTGTAACCTATCCACATGTTTCATCCTTCATGTTTATAACATGCAGTGGTTTTCTTACAGTCATTATGAACAGTTTGCATGGCAAAGAAGAAAGTTGCTTGAGCAGATTAATGTCAGCAAGACACTGAGTCAGCTTGTGACATACCTAGTGCATGGTGTCATTCACAATGGCATTTCATCACCGAGAAATGACCTGAGAACCAGAATCCTGGGGCCTACTTAAGAAACATGAAAGGCCAAACATTTGAAGGTTTGGAGGTTTGGTATATTTGAAATTTGGAACCAATAGTTAGAGTCTTATTTCTGTGGACAAATGAAACCTATAGATTTTTTGTGTATAGCTCTGTCATCTACTTTTTCTTCCTTTATCTTTTCTCTAATTCAGCTCAGTGTATACTTAAATAAGTATATTGGATTATCTGATTACATTTCTATAAACAAAAGTCTTTTCATTTATGATACAAATATTTACTAAACACTGCCTAATTTATTTTTCTTTTCTGTTTCCTGTCCTCCTTTGCTTCTTCCATTTGGTTTGTATGCCTTTATTTATTTTCTTCCTTCCTTTCTTCCTTCCTCCTTTCCATCCTTCTCTCTTTCCTTGATTATCTCATTATGTACCTCAGGCTGGCTTTATATTTCTAGCCTTACTAATTCAGTTTCTAAGGCCTAAGATTGTAAATATGCACATTCTATGCTTTCAGTTTCTTAACAGCTATAGTCAGCAAGTTTTCTTAGTACTTATCCACACATTAAGCCTACATAGATGATTACCACCTATCTTTTGTGTGTTGCTAATTTTCTCCTAATTTACAAACTGAAACTACCAAACTGAAGGAATTTTCAATCTAGAATGAGTTTCAGCACCATTAAACTCAACTCCCTCACTGTGTCTACATATGGAATGCTTTCAGTTTAAAGATATATATATATATATATATATATATATATATATATATATATATATATATATATATAAATCAATTTACATTGAATCAAAAGGTATCCCTCAGTGCTAGAACAAAGTTTAACACTAGTCACTGAATGCCCCCCATACACACACACATTCTCTTGTTTTAATCTAGTGTTGTCTTTATCCCTTAAAACCTTCAACATGTGCCTCTGGCCCTGAATCTCAAGATTGGCTGCACAAAAGAAGCACCTAGGGAGCTTTAAACTGGTCTCCAACTTACAGTCGCCAATTTGTGTAGAGTACAGCCCATGCATTAGAAGCTCTAAAGGCCCCCAGATGGTACTAATAATGGTAGTGAGTCTTAAAACCATAGCTCTGAGCAATGTTCAAATTTAATGTGCAGAAAAAAGTTCGGATTTTCCTAAACACAAAATCAAATATAGTATGTCAGGAATAGTTCCCAAATTTCCAAATTTCTGGATAACAGCTGCTCACTTTAGAACATAGATTTTTGATACCTCTTAAAAAATGTAAATGTTCTCTGTAAAGAGAGTCCCCTTAATGAAGAAGAAGACAGAAAAGTTAAAAATAAGTGTAGGAGAACTAAATCCTTATAGATGAATCAGTGAAAATGCACTTAATAAAAGATTTAAAAGATAATACACTAGTAGATGAGTCAGTTCAAACAGAATATATGCAAAGTATTAAAATCTCTTAAATAATACAGCTTCAAAATACTTTAAAAATGATTGACAGAACTCATAAGAAAGAAACAAATCTATGTTCATATTGACATATTTTCACACATATAGTAAGTATAAGACAGAGAACTTCTACATTCAGTAGAAATGTCATTTTAAAAATATTAACTTCTACAAGAAACAAATAATATTCATGGTATTTTTAGAAAATACTAATAAAACTGATGAAACTATAGCAAAAAAAAAAGTTAGAAATAATTCCAATTTTCCCCAAATGTTTAATACATGAATTTGTCAAATATATCTATAAGAATGAAATAATGTAACAGTGGCCAAGGCTGTAAAAAAGATACTGAAGAAAGTATACTTAAAGTTCATCAGAATTCTGATATTAAAACAAAGTCTAGTTCTAACATCAAAAAATTTTCCTAACATTTGAACAAAAGATTGAACAGAATATTAAGTGGAATTTAGCTATATGACCCCCTGTGATCTATTTCAGGATTATAATGTAGCATCTCATTAGTAAACAAAGAATTATCTTAAAAGGTCTAATAGAAAAACAAAACTCAGGAACCCTATCA
This sequence comes from Cricetomys ansorgei, assembly GCA_026225945.1. NCBI lineage: Eukaryota > Metazoa > Chordata > Mammalia > Rodentia > Nesomyidae > Cricetomys > Cricetomys ansorgei. The sequence goes on along the minus strand of JAMJFZ010001131.1, from coordinate 18,558,312 downwards.
TTGTGTCAATGATCTTCATCCCAAATCATGGTGCCAATGAAGTTGTGGATGAAGCAAGCTCTTATGAACTTATGTACATAATGTATGAACTCTTATGTACTGAGAAAAAATTAGTTCAACCATTATGGACAATTTTTGAAGATTCCTAAAGACATATAAAATAAAATTACCTATGATCTGACAATCTCTCTTCTGGGTATAGATTCAAAGGGAATCCAGCCCACACACCTGTATTCATTTCAACATGACTGACAAGAACCGAGATAGGTAATCAATGTAAATACCAACCAGCTAATGAATAGATAAAGCAAACATGATAGAGATTAACAACAGAATGTTATTCAATCAAGAAGAAAATCATATTCTATCACCTGGGATGAGGTAGATAACTCTAGAATAAATTATGCTACCTAAAATAATACTGGCACAGAAAAAGCGATGCCACACCAGCTGACTAAATATGAAGTAAAAGACGCTGCATTAACAGAAGTAGAGAAAGGAATAACAGCTATTAGGGTGTGGAAATGGAGGGAGGAGGAAGTGAGATAACATGTCTACAACTGTGAGCTCTACACAATGAATACATTTTGAGAGATTTTTCACAGCAGGGTGTGAATAGCCATTACTAACATATATGTCAGAATTAAGCATATTCTTTAGTGTTGGAGTGGAATATTCCATAGGTGTCTGTTAGGTCTATTTGATTTATGATATTATCTTCAGAAGTTCTGTATTTAGATATTGTCAGGTGATCTGTCCATTGGTGAGAGTAGGGTAGTGAGGTCACCTACTATCACTATGTTAGGGTTGATATGTAGCCTGAGATGTAGTAGTATTTCTTTTATGAAATTAGGTTTCCTCTTGTTTGGTGTGTAAATATTTGAAATTGCTATATACTTTTGAATTTTTATTTTAATGTTTGTATATATATATACATACATATATATATATATATATATATATATATGTCCTTTCTTAACTCTTCTGATTAGTTTTGATTTGGAGTTAGTTTTGACAGAAATTCAAATAGCTGCATCTGCTTGCATTTTTTTGGAATAACATTTAACATACTTTCATCGTCAGGTGGTGTCTGTCCTTGATGGTGAGACATGTTTCTTGTAGGCAGCAGATAGGTAGATTGTGCTTTTTAATCAAATCTGTTAGTCTATGTTCTTTTTAGCAGGAAGAGATAAGACCACTAGTATTGAGAGTTATTGAAGAATGTTTGTTATTTCCTGTGACTTACTGGTTGTGGTGCTGGCTTTTTAATCTTTTGTGTTTAACAGTTTCGTTGAACTGTTATTAACTCTCTGTGCCCACTTAGGTGTAGTTAACTTTCTCTTCAGACTGAAGTTTTCTTTCTGATGCATTCTGTAGAGCTGGATTGGTAGACATAGTTTTCTAAAATTTATTTTTAATCACAAAATGATTTCCTTTCTCCTACAATTATGACTTAAAGTTTTACTGGGTATTTTAAATACAAAATAAAAAGGTCAATTTCAAGAGAAGAACTTAAAGGTTACTAACAAAGAAATTATAGGAGTTGAAACTATAACTGTAATTTGATTCATGAGTGCAATGTGTACATTTAATGTACATGTTCAAAACTAGCATGGTATTAACAAAATTTATGCCAGCATTACAGTTAATCAGCATCAGAAAAAATTTACTGATCTGAAATTGCAATGCAAGTGATTTTTAAACATAAATTATGTGAATGATATCTATTACTTAGCTTATTCACTTTATGTTCGTATTTCAAAATTTCATACTACTCTATAAATGTTATACAATTGTGACATGCTAGTTAAACAACAGAAATTAAAAAACTTATTTTGTCATATTAATGAAACAGGGAAAATTCAATATTTTCTCAACAACTGCAGAGAAAAACTTAGTAAAGTCATTCCTCAGACATGATGCAACCTCACAGCAAATATTATACATTATTACTATTATATATAATAATATATTATATATTAATAATATATTATTATATATTATATAATATATAAAATATTTTATTATTATATGTATATACACATACATATGCATATATATACAAATTATATATATATGCATATGTATGTGTATACACACACACACACACACATATATATATTATAATATACACTTCAATCAGATACTAACTCTGGAACACAGCATATACTACAACTGAACATCAAACTACACAGAAGCACTGAACATTTCCTCTGACAGACATTTAACAGAGTAAATCTTTCAGTTCTTTCTACTTGTCATGAGTGTTCTAATGGAAGTCTGAACAAGAGCAATGAGGCAAGACACAAACATAATTATTAAAGATCAGGAATAATCAAAAGTTATGATTCTCACAAGACAAGATAATGACTTAAAATTATGCAATCTACTGAAGAAGAATAGTCACAGAATAAAAGGATAACACCCTAAATCAATGGCATTTTTTTCTATTTTTCAGCAACAAAGACAAGGTAAAGGGTAGGTACATAATTTTAATGACACAAAAGCTATAAAAATAAAATTCTTGGGAAGATATCTACTAACATATGTGTAAAGTAATTATTATCTAAAGTTAGAAATATTTTTCAAAAGAAATAAAATATATCTAAAGCCAATGGTTTGGCATTTGTTTAGTAGAAGGTGATAAAACACATGATAATTATATGCTCCATAATAAGAAGAGAAGAAGGACCTGGACTTGTTTTGCTATAATCATTTATTTTAGTTTAGTTTCATACATGCACACAGTGTAAAATGATCATAATTGACTTTTGAATATGTAAAGTTTCAATGATTGCTGTGCCTTCTGCTGTGCCGTTGATTTTCTACTTTCATAGTTTTAATTTTTATGCAAGCCTTGCACAAGTAACCGCGGTTACATGTGTTCATTATTACAATGGTCCTGTCATATCCACAAGTTCATAGTACTTCTCCCCATCTTCTGAGTCTTATGGTCTTGGTATCTCTCTCTTCCAATATGTACCTTTGTGTCTTAGAGAGAGTGTTATAACAATCACCCATTTTCAGCATTTTGACTCATAAAGAATCTCTCTTCATTCACTAGCATTCTCTGTAAACAGAAGCTTCTCTGACCAAAGCTAAAAGCAGCACTAGTTTTGGGGTATTGAGGTAGTTTGGTGTCAGTAGTATATAAACCCATTTGCCTGCCTGGTGGTTTATAGAACCATGAATGAATTCCCTCCAATAGAGCAGGCCCCAAATACAATCAGAATTCAGTTGAGTGTCCCAAAATGTCACTACTGAACTAGTAGGTATAATGCCCAGTTGTTTAGAATTATAGCACATAGCACCCACTTTTGGGTAAGACAGTTGACATTTTTTTCCACCAGGAAGCCTGAATAGTACCTTCTGGTACTATGAATGCTAGGCAACAGAGGAAGCTTACAGCTCAGTTCCAGATTGCTTTCAGTGTCCTGTATCTGAAGTGTCTGATTCTTTCAACTGGAAGGTCTTAGTACCTTACTATAATAGACAACCATGACCAGTGTCAATAGCCTCTATTATTTTGGTGGACATTGGGGATTCCTTGGCCAACAACTCCAAGGGTAGTATCCTACAACAGTCAACTGTTTTAGTTTTTATTAATCCAAGTTTTTAGGAAGCCACACTATCCAACCATACAAGATACCTCCATTAAAAAAAAAAAAAAAAAAAAAAAAAAAACCTTTCATAATTCTATTTTAGCTGGCTTATAAATTAGTAAGTTTCTATATAGCTTCTTGTTATGTCTTGAATTTTTAATGAGCCTTCCCCAAATATCTACTTTTCTTATCCCTCTACTTCACACTCATTCATATGTCTAGCTATTTCCCCACTCCACTTCCACGTGACTTTGTTTTTACTATGCCCCACAAGAACTTTTAACTCCCATATTTCATCACCTTTTTCTTGCTTCCTTCCTTTCCATAGACTCTCACTCTCAGCCCCTCCTCTCTCTGTCTCTCTTTTGAAACTAAAATATGCATACAATAGAGATCAGATGATATTTGTCTTTCTGGATCCAAGTTACCTCACTTAATATATTAATACCTAGTTCCAGCCATTTCCCTGCAAACTTTGTGATTTCATTTTTCTTCAGTGGTGAATAGATTTCTTTTGTATATAGCTACCACAGCTTTGTTTTCCAGTCATAAGTTTATAAACATCTAGGCTGATTCCATATCTTAGTTACAGTGGTTAGGGCACCATTAAGCACAGGCCCTCATACAATATTGTTGCAAGTCAAAAATTAAACACATGAAACTATAACCAGGCAACTTTCTTGTTAGAATACCTGAAAGTTAAGGAAAATTAAGATAATAACATGGGGGAAATATGGAACATATTTAACTATATAAAGAGTTTTGCACAGATAACTTGCAAAACAATTTTTATAGGTTTCTCTAAATTTTAATAGTCAATGTTTCTATTCCTAGGCACAGAGAATAGAAAAAGTGAATATACAAAATAACTTATGAAAATGTGCACACATTGTTTTTATAAGCCTTAAGTATAAAATTTCATAAATATCCACTAACAAAGAATAGAACATTTTGATACAATTACCCAGGAACACTATTCAGCAAGGTACAAATACTGGTACAAACACTAACAATGGTGGTTGTACTTTTTAGATTTTGACAAAAACTAGAGTCACCTGGTAAGAGTAAACCTCAGTTGAGGAATTACCGTCATCGACTAGCTTGTGGACGGACAGTGGTACATTTTCTTAATTAATGGTTAATGTGTGCAAGTGATCTTGGGTTGTAAAAGAAAGAGAGTCAAGCAAGACATAGAGAGTAAGCCAGTAAGCAGCATTCCTCTTTGTATCAGTTTCTTCCTCAGTTTCCAAACTTAAGCTACTGCCCTAGCTTCCCTGGTTGATACATTGTGATATTCACCTGTATTCCAAATAAACCTTTCCTGCAATATGTTATTTTTGGTGACTGGGTTTTTTTAGAGCAATAGAATCAAATTTCTGTTTGAAATCAGTAGGTGTCTCTCTGGAAGTAAACATGATCTGGAAACTGAAGTTAAAAAACAGTTGAAAAAAATAAAATTGTAAAGTTCATCAAACTGATCGCTTAACATGCATGTAATTTTAATTTGTATAAACTACAACTGAATGCAGCAAAGGTTGGTCATTGTTGCCTTTGCAATCCCAGTACTTGAGAGCAGAGAAAGGAGAATCCTAAGTTTAAGGATAGCTTGTGCCACTTGGTGAGACCTAATTTCAAACAGCAAACCAAAAGGGAGGGGTGCTTGAAAGTTAATAACTATTAGGCATAAATATGCACACACAGAGATGTGGATAATTTGTATGTAAACATACGAATGGACAGAGAAGATTGTCCATGCTTGCACGGAGAGTGGGCCTTCAAGCACTGAGTCCTGAACTCATAGTTTCTTTCTTGAAAGAGAACTAAACTTTAAATTAAAACAGATGAGTAATATTTCAAACACACATCTACATAATTCACAGGTAGAACACAAAAAATGATATAAATTGTCCTGGTTGGTATTTTGTTTTGTTTTGCTCTGTTTTTGTCATTTCAACACAAGCTAAAGCCATCTGAGAAGAAAAATCACAACTGAGAAGATGCCACTATCAGATTCCTCCAAGCATATCTGTAGGGCTTTTCTTGATTAGTGATTAATGTGGGAGGACCCAACCACTGTGGGTGGCACCATCCCTTGGCAGGTGGTCCTTGAAAGTATAAAGAAACACAGCTAAATGTGACCTTGGGATCAAATCGGTAAGCAGTGTTCCTCAAATTCCTGCCTCCAGGTTCCTTATTGAGTTCTTACCCTGACTTCCCTCTTGTGATGGACAGCAACCTATGATTTTTGAAAGAAACACTTTCCTACCCAAGTGTATTTGGGTCATGGTGTTTATGACAATAGCAGAGACCAAACTAAGACAAATGCTGACTGTTAGATATATAGATATCTATATAGATATAGATATAGATATCTATATAGATATCTATATAGATATTTACATAGTTTTGTTGTATAAGGATGAGAAGAAAATGGAAAAATAAGTAGTTTTGTTCATACTAAAAAGTTTTTTTTAAAATAGAAAATATTTAGGCTAAATTGAAGAAAAAAATATATAGATAATGATGGACAGAATTTAATGAAACTGGAAATAGGCATCAAAGAGTGCATCACATCTAAAATCTGCCACTATAAGCAGATATATATTTAATTAAGTACAGGTCAGACTCATTAAGACACGGTATCAAGAGTAAAAATTAGCCCATTGGTCATGAATTTACAAACATCAAAGACATACTGAATTAAGAGTTATACAAAAATGTAGCTAAACACATACATTAGATAGACTCCCAAAGAGGTAAAAGATGTGTAACATGATTGAAAGGAATAAGCAATCTAGAATTGCTCGAGTTAGAACTTCAAATTGACTGTTAATGCCACAACAGATTTCCTAATATTTTGGCTAATTTAGGGTGAAATGTTTATTTTCTGATTGGAAGATATATAATTATTAGTGGGATTTTCATAAAGGCTTTAGGAAGACTGAGAAAATTTCCTTTATCTGCTCATTTGATGATTGTGTTTCTCATAAAAAATATTAAACTCATGCAAAAATATTTTTGTATATATAAATAAACTTAATTGTACAATTCCCTATTGGGTGTCACTGGTTATAGTTTCCAAATTTTGTATTAAAAATGTGTTTTGCAAATATATTGTACAAGAATTTTTCACTGAATCACATAAGGATAGTTTGAAATTGGCTTTTCCCGTAATGCCTTTATCAGGTTGGTATCAGGGGACTTGTGGCATGAGAATCAGGAAGAGTCTTTGAAAGGGAGGTGTTAGTTATTTTACATTGTCAGAACTCAGAAGTGAAGCATTTTGTTAACAAATGATATCGCTTATGTATAAAGTGTAGTTCATCCTTATTTGCAAAGACTATTGCATCGGGAGACACTCTCAATTGCTTTCCATGAATTTATCCATTGTCTTTTTTACTTAATTCCTTAGATTGATCATAATATTTCTGAAACTTTTGTTTTCCTCTATTTTTTATTTTTTTTTTGGCCAACCTACTGATGGATTTGTCAATATTGTAATGTTGTCAACCTTTCAAACAAATGAAGTTTGATTTGAAAGATTTTATTTTTATATTTCATTCATTATACTTTCCTTTTAGTGTGTCATTCCATCTGTTCCATTTAGATTTCCTGGTTCCTTAAAGTTGAATTGAAGGAGCCAGGAAAATGGCTTGGCAACTCAATTCTTTTTGTCAGCCCGATGACCTACCTGAGTTGGATCTCTAAGGAAGAAAGAAAAACCAACTCTCATGTCTCTAACTTCCATGTGTGCCATGTCACATGCACACACACACAAATACACACTGAATAAATAAATAAATAAATAACTGTACTAAAATTCAAGATATCGAGTGAGAATTTGCTTTCTGTTCAGTTTTGTTTTTCTTTCTTAATGTAAGCATATATACTTATAGATCAGCAATTCTCAATCTGTGAGCCAAGATCATTTTGACCTTTGGGGATTCTACATATTCGATAATTATATTACTATTCATAACGGTAGCAAAAATTATAGTTATGAAGTAGTTACAAAAACAGTTTTATGGTTGGGAGTCACCACAACATGAGGAACTATTGCATTAAAGGGTGGCAGCATAAAGAAAGTTGAAAAAAACTACTACAGATCACAGTCTCAATGTGGAGTTAGCTTATTTATATGTAAGTATGAGTATGCTAAATTTTAATTCCCATTCATCTCAAACTCTTTTAATCTGTCAGCAGGGCTGCTGTAAGGTAAAAGAATGTTGGTATAAACCTTTAATCCCAGTATTCAGAAAGCAGTGGTAGCACACACCTTTAATCTCAGTATTCAGAAGGCAGTGATAGGACAAACTTTTAATCACAGCAGTTGGGATTCAAGAAACAGTGCTCAGAAGGAGTCATTGTCAGACAGGAAGTGGCATGAAGGGTAGGCAACCTGACAAATGAGAGGAAGAGTTGGCTGAATAAGTCAGAGTGAAGACATGCCTAACTCTCATGATAGAAAACAGGATCTCAGCTCAGAGAGGTGATACAGACAATAAGGCACGGAGACGATGAAGCAGTCAGACTGAGGCAGTAAAAGGATAAGGCAGAGAAACAGAGACACTGACTGAGGCAGTATAGGGTAGTGAGAGCTCACAGAGACAAAGAATCAGTCTGAGGAGTCTTAGGCAGAGACACTGAGGCAACTCAGAGGAAGTCAGTATCAGATATGAAGTGTGAGTTGGTTTGAAGTTGACCAGAGCAGTTCAGTCTGTGGCAGAGAATCAACCACAGTCTGCCAGAGTCAGAAGAGTTACATCAGAAAAGTAAGCCCACTCAGAAGATCAATTTGAACCAGTCATCATGGAGAAGAGTATGAGTCACAACTGCAAGTGAGTTGAACCAGAAGAATCTGAGTTCAGAAGGAGCTTATTGGAGTGTCTTAGTCAGTAGTAAGTCTCAGGCTTAAATGTTCTAGATTGTATGGAGCATGAAGCCCTCCAGTTCTAGGCTTAAAATCAGATTATAAAGAGGCAGAAATGCTCCAGGGAGCCACCACTAGGACCAGGAATTGCATTAGAGAAAAAATAAACCACCTTTGAACCAGAATCAACATCTATATTTGGGGTACAATGTTAGGCAACAACTGTTTGGTATTTTTCCTCATTCTTTCTCCTTTTGACCCTTATTTTATTGGGTGAGGTTTATTTAATTTACACCTACTAAAAGTTTGTACTTGACTTTCCATTAATGATATCTTAAATGACTGCAGTAAGGGATACCAAACTTCCATACTTAACTTTCTAGGGGGAGAAAACCCTTCCAGACCTGCTACTACAGAATTAAACATTCTGCAGATATGAGTTATAGCTAGTTATTTTTATTGTGTCAAAATCTTTATTTCCTTGATTACTTCTTGTTACAATATACATTATTAAAAGTGAGGTACTGGGCCTGGTGGTACAGGCTTTAGTTTCAGCACTTGTGAGATAGAGGAAGGCAGATCTCTTGAGATTCAGTTCCAGGTTAGCCAGGTCTATATAGTGGGGGAAAGTAGTTTGACACTGAAATCACAACTATCTTTTTGTTGTTGTTGTTGTTTCCGGTCTTCCTTTGTTTGTAATTTTGCATTTTATTGCCTATGTTTTCTTCAGTACTCTTAGGTTTTCGACAGTTCTTATAGATTTTGCACAATATAATTTGAAGTTCTATTTTTCATGTGTGTCTACAATTGTCATGTTTCACAGCTAGAGTGACCTTTAACCACTGTAAAATGCCTTTAAGAATCTCTAAAAACTTTTAGTGTGTGTGTGTGTGTGTGTGTGTGTGTGTGTTTTTCACTTGCCAATACCATCTGGATCGGTTTGGTTCCTTTTTGCGTAATAATTTTTCCATTGTTTCCTGTTTAATAGGAAGGGTAATTTAGTGATTACTATGGGCTATATTTTCTGATTATGAGAAACTCTAACTTTTTACCTAAGTTATTTATTTTCTCAGACATAAATTTACACATATATGGCTTGTTTTAAATGTACAGATTTGATTTTTTAATACATTTATCCTAATTAAAAATTACAGTAATTGTATATTTGTCAAATGTACAGATCAAATGTAGTACATTTTTAATCAAATGAAATACATTTGAGGTTGAAGTCCTTTTGGAATTATCTAAGTTTTTTGGTGCTCCCACTATACACATGCCAGTATGTTTAAAAACATTTCACATTTTCCCAAAATATTTGTAAGTTTACTTCATTCTTATTTTTTGTTAATGGCATTTTATATACACTGCTATATGTTCAAATATGTTAATTCTCTCATCATAAGCTTTTCTAGTAAAATTTCTGTTTTGTTTATTTTTCATTTTAACTATATATTTTATAAATAACATTTATCCATTTATTTATGTTATCTTTTTATCTATGTTTTTTATATGATACTGATACTATACAACTGTTTACTTGTTTAAGGCTTAGTCTCATGTAGTTGTTTGAACATGGCCATAATAACTACTACAATGTCTTTCTTTAGTAATTCCACCATCTGTCTTTAGGGCTGGGTTCCATTCTCTGAGATATTTCAGGCATATAGGTTAAGCTTTCGTAAGTATTTGAATGTCCCTCAACTTGTTGCAAACTAGATATTTTCATAATAGATCACTGAGATGCTAGCTATTGTTCCTCCCCTTTAGGTAAAGCTATTGTTTTCTTGACAACAGAATCAATTATGATTGATTGAATTATGATTCAGTCCTTAACTGAGTCTGGCCTCAGAAATTCTTGGCTATATAAGTTTATTATTTATGTCTTATGTTATGTGTTTGCCTGAGTATCCAAGATTTGTCCTTGGATCTTTGCAGGCCACTTACTAATTACAGTGGATTCCTGAGCTCCAGATAGATTACTACTTGCCACTGGAAATAAGAATGCTATGTAGGCTACCATCATATTTTTGAGTGGTCATTTTGCTTATATTTAACCATAAGCTAATATCATGCACAATCCTTCTTCTTTGTTTCCAAGAAAATAACTGTTCAGATACACTCTTCTACACTACCATGATATTTGTTATGATATATTGAAGCCCGGGTTCTTAGGAGTCACTCAGATTGCCTATTCAGTAGTATGTGCTTGTGGATTTGCTAAAGCTCAAGTGACAATAGGATTTTTCCCTATATTTATCATCTATGTGAAGTTTAGTGAATGTTTCAAACTTTACCCCACATGAAGAATGTCACACATGTGTCCAACTACCTTTACAATCTTCATAAATGAGTAAACAACCAGGAGAATACCTTTTGTTATTTTTACTGGTTCTCTCAATTAAAATCTTTATTGTTCTGGAATTTTATTTACATCAGAGATTTAATGGTCATGTAATTTCTCTCAACAAAAGATGTACTTGCTTTTGACATATATATATATATATAATATATATATATATATTATTGTCATATATATATAGAGAGAGAGTTTTCCACTATTTAAATTAAAGATGATGACAAGTTTACGGTGTGTCCTTTTCACTTAATTGAACCCCACAGACCACTCTAGCTTTTCCCAAGAAAACATCTAACAAGTGGATGCTGGAAGTGGCTCTAAAGGGATGGAGACCTCTGATCTCAGCTTGCTTCCCTATTATAGGTCTTCTACCCTGGGAGTTTTGGAAACAAGCATCTGGGAGAACAGATAGAAGCAAACCCCAGTTGTGTGCAGAGCAATGGCAATTACAACCTCCTCCCTTCCTCCTCCCGAACAACTACTGGACAAAGTTGGGTGTAGAGAAAAGGAGGCTCCAGTTTCTTGGTCGTTTGGGCCAATGAAAAAATTTCCCAAATATGACCTGGCTGACAGTGAGAATGAAAGGATAAGTCATACCTCAGAGGAGGTTCTTGCAAACAATACATACCTTGAATGGATGTTTTTCTCCTTGCTGTTGCCCTTAAGGTAATTTACATAGCAATCAAATTATTATCTCCTTATAACTACCATTGTTTATACTGTTGTTTTCCTAGGGAGAATACTGCTGAGAACTGAAGCTCTTAGCATTTAAGAGTCAAACAACAGACATTCATATTTTTTAAATCTTAATTCTATTTGGTCAAATATTTAGAAGACAGGTAATATTCTTGTATTTTCCAATCATTAAAACATGATACATGACATTATAACAATCTCCTACACTGAACTCACAAGATATAATAGATTTTACATTAAAGGCATGAAATAGATTAAAAATAACAAGATTCATTTTTGTAACATGAGAGTATATCCAAAGCAGGCTGAATTAGATAGATATTCTTAGTTTGCTCCATACATCTAAAAATGGATGAAAAAAATATGACATTCAGTTGGCTCCGAGCATCCAGTGATCCAAGATTAATTCTTTTAAAAAATCTAGTTATTCACATGCTGAGAATTTTGTAGGAAATTTTATGGGCTTTCTGAACCCCCAGAGCACACTGACAAGCTAAATACTCCAATATTCAAAAAAATCACCCAATGAGTTTCATGTGGAAACAAAAAGGTATTTGGGCAGCTGTTATAATGTGGTTTTGAGTTTCTGTTTTTCTTTTTACTTTCATTTGTTTTCAATTTAAGTCCAAGTGAGAATTACATAAGAAATTTGTCATTTTATTGCACTTGTGAACTAAGTCAGAGCACTCATGTGATAGATGGACTGAAACAATCAACATTCAACCTCTACCCCCAAGAATTACTCATTTGACACTCAAAAGAAATATTTTCCCAAAGCTATTAGCTGCCTGATTGAAGTGCAAAGCTGTGTCAGAAAGAAGAAACATGTATGCTTTGAGAAAAGAATTTTCACCAACGGTGAAGAGGAGGAGCAGAATCTAACCATGAGATGCCTAAAAACTGAAGAGACAAAGAATTAAAATAACTAATACTTACAAGGTGCTTAGTGTATGCCAAATATATTCTTAAAGAATTTTACATGTGCTGATTTCTTTAAATCCCAATAATGTCTACCTATTAAAATATTTACTAATGAAACAATACAGGGAAAAAAATCCCTAAAACATCTTGAATATAAGCATTTGAACTGGGTCACTTAGACAAGCCAAAATTTGGAGAAAAAACTAACATTAGAAGAAATAAGAATATTAGACCTTGAGTATGTCCAAATAGTAAGTAAATAGGTATTGAATAAAAAGTTGGCTATCTGATCTCTCCTACAATCCAATATATGTTATTGAAATTTCCTGAGCTGGAAGTAATATCAGAAAGGATTATGTTAGATACACTTATTTAACAGCCAATAAAGTCAGGCAGGTTGTTTGAAGAGGTACCAGGATTAATGCTTGTAGACTGAAGCAAAGAAATGGAGACAAAAGTATCATAAAGGCAATCTCCAATGCATTATAATAGCAAAGAAAGGTTTTGCTCACAATGGGGAAAAATGTTAAGGAAAATTTTAGAAGCAATTGTCCATCAGTTTTAGAATTAAATGATTAGTAATTTCCTATTGAGATTATTTTTAAGCTTTAGAAAAATATATCTCATATCAGATAACTGAGATGAATATGATTAATTTGTAAATCATACAATTTATTGAGACTATTAATTTATTTTGTGACTGAAATACTATAGACATTCTATTCCTTATAATTCTCACTTGAGGAAAACCACTTTGTAGTAAAGGAAAACCTCTATAATCCAATAAAAAATCAAAACTATACTGTAGTATTATTATGAAATTGTACTTTTAAATTTCTATTTGATTAAATAAAATTTTGCCCATGAAAAAGAGAAAGTTCAAGGTACCACAAAATAATAAAAAACAATCTTAAAAATATGGAGTGTTTAAGAAATGAAGTCCAAAGCAGTAGAATGGATCATTATAAAACAAATGCTGACCAGTTGTTAAGAAAATAGAGTTATTTTTTCTCTTTAGTGTCTCCTTAGAGTTGTAATCATGCACTTGGTTAATTCGTTCTTTAAGGACATTGGTGGAGTGAAGGAGATGGTTTGGCCTGGGAACTAGGGAACATTCTTAGTCAGCAAAGCTGTGGGCAATGGATCAATGGGGAAAAGAGGGGACAGAGGAGAACGAGATGGTGGAATAGCCATGTGCCTACTTGTTGCACTCAGCAGCACTATCAAGGAGGCAGCTGCATAATACATCAAGGATACCCTGCACCTACACAGCTGCAGACCAACACTGAGTTCAGTGAGAATGAGACAGTTCTGGAGACTTCTTGTCTCTCTGGCTGCAGCCAGCGTGGAGGTCAGTTCACAGAACTCACGAACATCTTCAACATGATCATATCCTGACACCTAGATCTGAATACAGACATTTGGTATTGACATATATCACAGAATGGTGGTTGTGATGGTTAGACACACTTGAAAGTTGGGGTTTGAGGAATTTGAGTAGCACAAGGATATTGAATAGTTGCAGGCCACTGACAAATGACTTGGATGCCTGACCATTCTGGGACTGAAGTGTGGATTCAAACTCCCTGGGACCTTTGAGGCAAGAGGATTCCATTTGAACAAACATTATCTACAACAAAATCATCCTGGATACTAAGATGAGAGCAGGGACATGAGAGCGACAAACTTATCAGCTGCTTACTCAAGTTAAAAGAGGATATGGTCTCAAATATCTTCACCAAATTGACATAGAACAAATTCAGGTTGTTGGGATCCAGGTTACCCAGACTATGGAAGCTTCAGCTTGACAAGGTTCCTGGGCATCCGTTGTCTGGAACTGGAATTCCTTAACTGCCTTGCCCCTTTCTTATCTTTACTGTACGGTGACATACGTTTTCTCATCAATAATAAGATCTGATAGCCTTATAGTAATATCAAAATTAATCCCTGAGCTGGCCACTGTGGGCTGGAATGAAACACAGCCATGCTATTCAGAAGTAAATTGTAAACACATCCAGACTTCCAAGTCCTGGAATGTGAGAGCAACCCAGGTTTATTGCAAGTGCATCATAAAGTTATTCCTGGAGTAAATGCTGATCTTCCCAGGAAGAGATAAGCCTTAATAGATGGAAGCCAGAGAGTTTAGTTAGAAAGTTAGTGCACCTAGAAAGACAAGCAGACAGTTAGCCCTTCACTAATGAAGAATATAGCAAGCTTGCACCAACTTAAAAGTAAACATTCCCAGGACTTAAAGAGAGAAATAGCCTTCAACCTAGCCAGGCCACCAGATAAGACTAGAAATTTAGAGCTTTTACCCAGAAGAATAAATACATACCAAAGAACTAAAGAAACCATAAAATCCTCCCTTGGCGCCTTCATGGCACCCTAAACTATCTGTGCAAGGCAAATGGCAATCAACAGTGACATCCCTACCATCCACTAATTAATCATTGTATCATTTACTCTTTGGTGATAACTGAGTAACTTTGAAGCCTGCAGCTGTAAAGAGGAGAGACACCTTTCGCATTGGTTCCTGTTTGAGATATGCCTGACACCTGCAACCGTTAGATAAACATCCCTGCAGTGTGCTACTTAAGCTACAGAAAAGTCTTGGTCAGAGGAAGAACGAAGAACAAGAAGAAGAACAATGAACCACGAGAGACGAGGACAACAACATAAAGACAGAGACAGACAGCTCAGGAGAGACGAGGCAAAATGAACTAACTGAGGAAGATAGATTGCAAGGCCTAGAGAATTGGATTGCTAGCTTAGAGAAACTTTGTTTTATTCCCTTAATGTGCACATTGTTAGTTTCTTTGATTTTATTCTTTGCTTTTCTTTATCTTTCTTTAATTTACTATTAAAGAAGCACTCTTGCGTGTCATAATCACCATAAGACGTATTCTATGTGTCTTATTAAAGAGCATTAAGCTTGCCAACTAAAGGTCCCATAGAAGAGTGAGGTACTGTGCTCACTTGTCGTAGTTTTGGTTGTTTATCCTCCTTTGTGGAAGTTGAGGAACCCATCTTGGGAACTAGAGCTGGACTCAGACCCCCGCACAGGTGATCAGAGGTGGCTGCAGTTGACTATGTATTCCTTAATGGGAACACCAAAGCTCCCCTCACTGATCACACTGGACCTACCTTGGACCCTGATCCTAGCAGCAGTCCATTTTTACTGTCCATCCTCCTACTGTCAGCATTTCCTTCTCCAAGCCCTCATACTCAGCTTCCTAGTCAGCTGCCAGGGCGTAACACACCACAGCATGCCACACACTGAATTTTCACCGGATCTAAGACATGGTAGACTGAGTTGCTTACAGCTATCCCAGACTTTGTCCATTAACTCTTCTGTAACTGGACCATGTTCAGCACTTGTGTTGCTTCAATTTTCCAAACTAGACTTCAATGATATCTTTACTTTGGACAGGACCTTTGTTTTAGTTCCTGCCTCCATGTTCATGCCATAATTTCGTGCCCTGAATTCTTCCGTTATGGATTTTAAGCTGAGAGTTATCAGATCAAATAAATCCTTTCTTCCAGCCTGAAAATGACTAACAAAAATTTAGAAACTAAGTGTTGTAAACAAAGAATAGCAGCCTATAGCTCAAAGAGAAGCCAGATCACATCTCTCTAAACTAAACCCCATCACATAGTTTTGCCTTTATCCAGACGACCCACACAGTTTATTACTAGCTTTTTTAAAATAAAAACTGTTAAATATTATAATTTCTCAGAGCTTTAAGCTCTTTAATTTTTAACACAATTCCCATTAGACTATAAAATAGTAGTTTAAAAGTAAAATAATAGCAGGAATTCACTCTCTACACACATTCATTAAATTATTGAAACACACAGTGCTCATAGCCTTCATGGGAAATGGACCATGGATATTTATGTCAGACTGAAGCGTTTACTTATCCTGAGTTAGACAGACTATCCCTCCTGCTTATCCGTGCCTTTTCCCCTAATTAGTAACTCTTATCTGGATTCTCTAACTTTTGGCCTATGACTAGTCATTGAACCTATTATTCCATGGAAAGGTTTTAACAGAAAACTCTTTCACTCTTTCTGAGGCACAAGAGGTGACTTGTCAGTTACGATTGTCTGTTGCTCTTCCAAACCACCTCTTTCAGTTTCAAGTACCCACATAAGGTAGCTTAAAACCACCTGTACTTACAGGTCCAAAGGATCTGATACCATTTTCAGAATTCCATGGGTACTTATTCATGTGGCATGCATATAAGCACGCATGCACATGTGTGTGCTCACACACATACACACACACACACACACACACACACACACACACACACACAAATAAAGTTAATAAATCTCTTTTAAAGATAGTTTTTCTGATCATTTTGATTTCCTTATGTGGACACTTTCTAAGCTATAAATCTTTGAAATATATATTTTTGAGTATTATTATTGGCAGAAAATTAGGCCTCTCATTCACTATTCCATCACAAAGTCACTAAATTATACAAAGAAATATAATTATAAAAAGAAAGTACAACATAAAAAATATCATTTATTTACCCATTTAGCAGAAGTAGCAAAAAACTGTTTTAGAATATTCACTGAGGATGCTAAATAGATGTCTTTGGTAAGTGATGTGGATGTCATAGGATACTAAACACTTTTTAGTTTCCAGTACTGAATAAGAGACTCATGCAAGTCCTTCTGCCATGACTAAGACTCTCAGAGTTCAGAGGATCTATAACTCTTCCAAATGGTATCTAATTACCTACAACAATAATCTCTATTTGGGACTGTGACAAAATGGGGTAAACTAAGACTGTAAATTAAACACACACTAATCATTTTTAGAAGTACCTAGATAAATCCCTATAAATTATTTTATAATCATTGCATTCTGTGATGTTTTTAGCCTACTAACTCTCTTTCAATTAATGTTAGAATTCAGGGGTTTTATGAAATGATATAAGAAAATAACCAAACATGATTTAAGGTATAAAAAGTCTCTAAAGAAAATAGTTTAATGAGACATATCAATGAATTACATATATGCTATCACATTCTTAATTTTGACACAAGTACAGTAATTTGCTGACCGCCATGGCAATTTCAATTTTATTTTAACTTAAATCAGGTGTGTTAAATGAACTTTACCTTGATAAAGTAATTGAATCTACATTTTTAATTAACAGGAAAATGCATCATAAAAGTATTAACTCTATTTTGTAATTTAAGTGAATAACTATTGAATCTAGACTGTAAACTTGAAGTGCCCTATTGAGAAAATATGCCAATATTCTACATGTTTACACAGCCTCTGCCTTCATCCTATTGCTAGTTTTTTGATTAAGGAAATAAAGTTTATGTTAAAACTTTCAGAGCAAAAAGTGTCAAAGTGTTTGGCAATGTCCTCTTATATTCTAGCTACCCTTGAACTGCAAAGTCCAAAATATTGGCCATGAATGATGTTTTTCTTTTAATTATAATGTTTATCACTTCTTATTCATATAAAATGCTTTGCAATGCCACATAATTAGTATCGTCAATTAGGTGAATGAGTATGTGCAAGAAGAAAAGCCCAGGTGGTTTCTCAGCACTGGATGAGAGTTAGATTAGATATTTCTAAATTTCCAATTATATAGTTCTATAAATTACTCAAATGCTACTCCTTATCTCTCCTAGACCAGTTCCTGTGGATAATTATCCTCCCCATTCCTTTCCTTTGTTTTCTTTAAACCTAACATGTAAAAGGTAAAAGCTGCTTCAACAGAGAAGACTGCAGTAAACACATCATTAACCTTCTTTCTGGCCACAAGTCTCTTTCTGAATAAAATACTATTGGGAAGCAGACACTATGCACATTCCAAGACCCTCTGGTTTGCTTTGTTTTGCTTTGTTTAAGAAATATATTAGGGTGTCAAGGTTAAGAATCTTTTTTTTCAAGTATGTTAGTCTTGAAAAAATATGGAATGCATTGTAGTCCTTGAGAATAACACATATGGAACAAGAATGTCAGCAAGCTATTGAAGCAGTTGTCTGGCCACTACTGTGTATAATACAAATTGCAACTGAGTTGCTCTGAGGTAACTTGCTTATGTAAAGGCAGAGTTGCAACAAAAAAGGAACTTGAGGCTAATGTCCTCCATGTTAGCTTCTGATTGCTAGGTAAATTAGATAAAAGGTAAGATAATATGGAGTTATTGCCTTGATATTTCTCAAGGCTGTGGGTCTGAAATGGAAAGAGTATAAATTAGATATGTGTAACAGAATTTCTCTAGGACCTTAAAATGTGAACTGCATGGGATTCCTAACTGCATTCTAAAGACTTTCCTATACCCACAGATAAGTGTAACTCTCACGTCTTATCAAAGAAGCTTCCCTTTGCAGCACACAGAGACCACTAAGGAAAGCCACAACTGGTTAAAATGAAGAGAATTGTTTATCTAAAACCATGTGTTTAGCCATAATATATAATAAATTCAGCACATCATATTTCTATGTATCTATACATATTTCTATGTATCTGTCTATGTATCTATATAACAATAATAAAAATGTTCACTGAAAATAAATTTATAAAAACCAAAAAAATAATTTTTAAAAACCAAAAATAAATAATAGTTTAAAAGAGGGAAAAATGAGATAAAAATTATACCAAATATTGGACCTCCAAGTACAAACTTTAGTAAAGAGGAGGGAAAAATCCATTACTCAAGATGTAATTAGGAGACTTAATTATGTCCCTATTCAGTGAAGCCTGATTCTGCCTGTGAAATGCTCGAGTTGGGAAGGAATTTTAAACAAGAAATGAAAGACCTTCTCATAGCTTGGTTGGAGGCTCCAAATTGTGCGGGCAGACAGGAACAATCTGCAGGCTGCGGAAGCAGAGAAACTGAGTCTTGTAACGTATCACCTCTCCTTGAGATAAAGGCTGTATAATCTGAAGAAATCAGTCCACAATGTACTGACTTCTTGAATGTTGGGGACTAGAAGATAGTAGAGGAAGGACAAACACTGATATTAAATCAGATATAAGAAAGACAGTATTTCATGCTAAATTCATTGTGTTAGGTAGAACACTGTTCACCGGTGAGTTAAGACACATCCAGCAGGGACTGTGGCTTGTATGTGCAGGGTTTAATGGCATTTCTGAGCTCCATGGCAAGTCGTGATCTTCATGAGGTAGAAGAGGTTCTGTGTGACCCAAATGACTGACAGGCATATCAGTTCGGTTTGTAAAGTGAAAAAGCAATTAAGAGGAGATGAGAGAAGGGTAAAGAACACAAAAGGATTTGTCAGTCTTGACTTCCCCCTGGAAAAAGAGAAAGAAAGACAAGTGCTATGCCATGGAGCTTCTAGAACATGGTAAAGACTGAGCAGCTGCTCAGAAAAGATATAAATTCTTAAATAACGCAAGTGAAAAATATTAAGGCTGACCTAAGGATAGATAATTACCCCCAAAATATGCTAGAAATAGAAATTATTTCCACAAACTGGGACCCTTCCACAGTCATATGTGGCCAGTGGAAATTAAAGAGTCACAGCACTAGCTCAGAACCAATCAGAACCTAGGCAGGTGACAGTGCAGCATTTTGGACTAAGCCAAACCAAGAGGTCCAGGTCAGCCCTGCTGAGACTGTCAGGAGTAGAAGAGGTTCAACAACCCTGCAGCAGCATCATTCCTCAGGAGAGGAGGTGAAATGGCATGTGAGCAGCTTCTGGGGATTATGGAATACTATGTGAGGTTGTGTCCTCCATCCGGTCCGTACTGTCATACCCAACAGTGCTTGACGAAACAATTGACAGAGGTGATGAAGCCTTTTCATAATGTGTTAGACTTAGCTCATACTTCTATTTTTAAATATCCTCTTAGCTATCCCAAGTAATTCTGAACCATACCTCTGTAAATACATGCAGTGTTCACTAAGCTTCACTTGGGTAGAAGCATTTTTTTTGGGGGGAAGGGGTTGTCAATAGTGACTTATCTGGAATGAACAGCCATTTGTCCACTTCTCCAAAGGAAAAAATCACACAAAAAATAGTAATTCCAAAACATACAAAAGTACAACAGACATAAGTGCTGTAAATCCAAATCTGATAATTATATGTAATATATAAATATAGCATGCATTATATAAAAATAATACTTAATAGATATTTACATAGATATTTATAAAGGTCATATATTATATAATGGACATATATAATATATAAAGATAATATGTATACTATATAAAGGTAATATATTTTATTTATAATGAAATTTTAACATGTATATGAATGTTAACAGCAATTAATAAAAATAGGTCAAGAAATTAAAACAGAGCAAAGAGAGATATATGAGAGAGTTTGGAAGAAGGAATGGAAAGGGAGAAATGGTGTAATTATATCGTAACCCAAAAAAATAGAAGAAATTGTTTCAAAGATAGTAAAATTGAATGTTTAGGCAAAAGTTGAAGATATATTACTCTTCTCTTCATATATATTATATATGTAGAATAAATATGTATAACATGTTGTTTGAGAATTTTATATAAATTGTGTTGATCATATTCCCCCCCCCAAACCCTCCGAATCCACCACTTTCCTTACCTACCCAATGTTGTGTCCATTTTTTCCCTCAGCAAAGCCAAATTGTGCTGCGCAAATTTTCCTGAATGTGTAATTTTTCACTAACTTGAGATCAACCAACCAAGGAGAAAACTGACCTCCATCTCCCCGTACCTAACAGTTGCCAATGCCTCCTTGGCCTGGGTGAGACTTCATGTTTAAAGTTCCTCTCCATTCTGGGATTTGGTCTGGCTTTGGCTTGTACATGCATTTCAGATTTAACTAAGCAGAAAATAGTAAATTGTATTAAACTTTCACCAGATTATTCTATTCTACTAACTTTTAATTTTATTTTATTTATATGTATTTTAAATTATTTCATATATATGTAATGTATTTATGTCATTTGCTACCTCACTTTCTCCTCCCTCCAACTCACTCTGCATCCCCTCACTCTACTCCCTCTCAAATTCATGGCCTCTTTTCCTTTAATTGTGTGTGGAGAGAGACAGAGAGAGTATGTGTGTGTGATTTAATATACAAATAAAACTTGCACCCATTTAATATTGTTTATATGTATATGTTTTTAGGGATGATCATTTGATACTGGATAACTAATTATGGGGTTCATCCTTGGGCCATGCTGATTTTCACACTCCCGGAAGTGATTAATTACCTGGAGCTCTTCATCTAGGGATGAGACCTTGTAAGATTTCTCCCACCCATGTTGCCTTGTCAACTGGTGTTGTCATTGTTCGAGTCTTGTTTAGACCATAGTGTTGAGTTGAGTTTCCCTGTTCTATACAGAAGATACTATCTCACACCAAGCATCCTAATTAGCTGGCTCTTATTGCAGTCTTTGTGGCCATTTATCCATGTTGTTCTCTGAGCCTTAAGTGTGAGGGTTGTGTGTACTGGTGCATACCAATGTCAATTATTCTCTGCATTTTTCAACAGTTGGGGCTTTCTGTAATGGGCTCTATATACAGCAAAACGAAACTTCTGTGATTAGCGATAAGAGCAACATTTATCTGTGAGAATATAGTAAGTATTAAGAAAGTAATTAGAAATTATACTGGTTGTGGCAACAGAATGTTCTTCTCGAGGTTCCATGGCCTAATCAGTTACTGGTAGCTGACTAGGTTTTCAGAATCAGGAACAAATTATCTCCTATTGAGCAAGCCTTAAATATAATTAGCTAACTGTTGATTACCACCAAGACAAATGCCACATTGCACCTTTGGGCATGTCTTGGCATGCTGGACATTGTTGGGGTTCACAGACATCATAGTAGTGCAGGACTCTTGATTACTTCTCTCTTTTGGTAGCTTGCATAGTACCTTTCAGTACTAGCAAAACAATACTCAGGGAAGAGACTTTTTGGGTTAGATTCAGCTTGATGACTCTAGGTCCTATGTCCAAAGTGTGTGATGCTTTCAGCAACAGAGACACACCTTCAAATTCTGGGAGGCAAACAAAGGCAAAGGCAGTAAGTAGCTTATATTGCGTTTGGATTGGTAGAATTCCCCTAAAAAGCAACTCAAAAAGAGGTTTTTCAATACTGGTACTGTGGTTTTATTATCTAGTTAGATGGTTCTTGGGGAATACATTATCACCCCAAGTGGTGTGAGTTCACTTAGACTATGTATGCATACACTGATACATATTATAACATAATACGGTTTTCTATATTTTTGTCAAACATCCTTAGTGTTATTTACTCCTTTTTCATCCTTCTTCTCTACCCCTTCCTAACTTAAGGTCCCCCAGTTTTTTTCCACTTCCACCCTCTTAGTACTTTTGCACTGCTACTCCCCTTATAGAACTCTACCTTGGCCCCCAGTCCTCATTTACTGTGATGAGTTTCATTGTTACTCCATGATAAATACTTAGGCTTAAAAATTTGGAATAAGGAAAAACAAAGGACAAAAAAAGCATGTGGTTGTGGTTGTCTTTCTGAGTCTGGTTTATTTTACTCAGTATAATATTTTCTAGTCCCATTTATTTACCTGCAAATTAACAGCTGAATTGTATACCATTTTGTGTGTGTGTGTGTGTGTGTGTGTGTATGTGTATATATCACATTTATATTAGCCATTCATCAGTTGAAGGATGCTACATTCAGTTTTCTAGATATTGTGAGGTATTATAAAATATAGTTAATTTCTCATTCTAAATGCACAGATATTGTGTGTCTTTGTGTGTATATACATATGGGAGAGAGATATAGGCAGAAAAAGATACACACAGGGGGTACGATTCCTGGACAACATTCTTTGCTATATCAGAATCAGAGTACTTGATCAAAATGTCAACCTTTTTGTTAGCATTCCAGAATACTATTGCCATTTCAGAAAAAAAAAACTTATAGCACATAATTTCTGTAGTTACATTGAGATCAATATGAATAGCAACATACTCTAATGTATTAACAGGATATTGCCTTCAGGTTTTCTGCAAGCTAGGTTTCTGTACATGCATTGAAGAGCTGGCATTCTTTAAGACAGCATCTGTTTTCTCACCCTAGGAATGGGAAAAATTCACATCTACTGAGCAGAATACACTGTGATCCATCTTCCAACTACTGCCTTCCAAATGTTCAAATATTTTGATCCAGTGTGATTTTCTGTGACAAGCAAAACTGAATGAAGTAAAAGAGTTGGCTGTGAAAAGATAAGGTAACCTTAGGAACTAAAAAAAAGAAAAGATCTTAGCTCAAAGAGAAAAAAGAAGATAATTATTACATGAGACAATATATTAAGTAAATGAAACCAACATTGTGCTGAAGTGAATAGTTTATATTTGGATCTAAAATATGTAATTATTTGTTGCTTGTTTAGTTAACAAAATTACATATATTGAAATGTAACAACAACAATACCATGTATAATGGAACAAACATGCAATCTTTGCAATCAGGAGTCTGAGAGAAGAGGATCATGAATCCAAAGCCAACCTGTGCTACCTAGAGTTCAAAATCATCCTGTTTTTATTAACAGTGATACCCTGTCTTAAATGCCGTCCTCCAAAACCAATGAACACTGAAATATCTTGTCACAAAGACTTAGTTTACATTAAAATATTGTTTTCATTTTTTCAAAGGAAAATTAAGCAATAAATTTGTAAAACAGAGATGATTGCAAAAGTTGGATGAACATTTGCAATTTAGATATAATAATTTACTAGAATAACTGCATGCCACAACTAGAGAGACACAATGTTTATGAAGTATATTATCTTTTGTTACATATAAGAAAAATAAAAGATAAATAATTTGAAAACTATAATTTTACAGTTACTTTCAAGAAGGTGAACAGTGAAGACTTTAAATGTCAATTAATTATTATGCATCACTTTCTCTGGGCAAACAAAATTATATGTATTAATTATGCTGTGATTTAAAAAAGGAAGTGTGACAGTCATATAGTAACCACAAATGTGCCAAGTGAAATTAACAGTTATAATTCTATAAATGCACCTGATAGTCTCTAAAGGTTCAGCTTTCCTGACAGATATTTTTGCTTAATACTTTGTTCAAATAACAATCACAAACATTAGTTGTCTACAAGAGGAGCAATGTGACTGCTGATCCCTGTGACATAATTCTGCCAAGGCTACACCAACAAAGTTTCAACAAAATGTCTGTGTAAGCATGATTTGAGTGAGGATGACACCAAGAGATAAGATAAACTGGGTGGGAAAAGCCCATGAGACCTCAACCCTACACAAAGCACTACAGGCAATTAAGAAATGCTGAGAGCAGGAGAAATAGTCACTCCCAGTGAAAGACACACAAATCGGTTATCCAATACCAAATGGCAAGCTCTGAAATCATATATACAGGTAATATTACAGACTGAGCAGGTTATATTTAGAAATATATATGTATATACATATACATGTACATTTGCATATTCATAATACATATATGCATGTAATAACACTTAGTGAAAAAAGAGGCCATGAATTTGAATGATAGCAAGGAGGGGTATTTGAGGGAAGTTTTGAAGAAAGGAAGAGGATAGTGTTGTAATTATATTATAATCTCAAATTTTAAAAGAAAGAAATGAGTTTTTCACTATAAGATTTAAAAAAATTGGTTTGGTTCCTTTTCTTAATCATAAGTACAATTTTTTAAAAAATTTACAATGCCATAAACAATTAATTCATATATTTATACAACTGTAATATCTGAAGAAAATGTACGTATTGATCAGAGTTTCTTTATTCAAAGCTTATTTCATGGTATGAATTTTACATTATCAGTATCCCTGATGTCAAATGTATTTAAGATTCATCAGAAATTCCACAGGATACTTTTAATGAAAAATAAGAGTATGGTAGAAGATTTATTAAAATAGTTTATAAATGTTTCAAGACTTTTTAACAAGGCTTTTAAAACTGTCTGTCAGAATATATATATATAGATAGATATAGATATAGATATATAGATATATAGATATATATAGATATATATATAGATATATAGATATATAGATATATAGATATATATACATATGTCAATTTGGTTTCATCTTAAGATCACCTAACAAGTTATATTGCCTAACAAGTTATAATCACTCATATATTTTAAATGGCTATGTGAAAATTACCAAAGCGTTTCAAAGGCAATTTGAATGTTAAATATAATGCAAATTTTCATTTGGATCTTCCTACCCAATGCAAATAAATAACTTATTCAGCCTAACTCAAAGACAGTCTTTCAAATATCCATGTGTGGTAGGTCAGGGAAGAACACTAATTCCAGTAGCCATCCTGGAAATTTTTCACTTGTTCTAATCCCACTAAAGGTAATTTGAATGTACATGCTAGCTGAACAGACAATATAGACAACCTACAAACCATCACTAAAAATGCTGTTTTATGAAGATATTCTGTATCTATTTCTTCCACATAGAACATTTGTAAGGAAAATATCTCTGCTAAAATAGCGCTTTGCTTTATTATAGTTTAGATGTTTTGAGATTAAAGACAGTTCTAATGTTCAAGTGATTCTAATGTTCAAGAGTTCATAATGTAAACAATGTGGGAAATATAGAAGAGACATTGAAAGCAATGTCTTTTCATGCCCCTTACACTTAGTAAACAAACAATACTGGAATTCAGTCACTCATAGCTTTAATCCCCCTTTTCCATAAATTAGGAATTATATTACCAGCATTATTTGATGCTTAATAAATTGATAGATTTAGATATTTTCAGCTTGGTCAGAATCATTATACAAGAAAGAGGACGCAAATTGATAAATACAAATTTTAGGAGTGACATAGTTGTTGTTGTAGATGTTTTAACTTCAACCTTAGCATGAGTTGTGCAACTATTAATAGAAGAAAATAAAATACTTCTCTAACTATAAATTTGTACCCATTAATCCTTTCTTCACCCTTCCTCTTTATTCCATCCAGAACCAAAATAGACTGTTTGGGATACTTACACACTAATGTGTACCACATTGCTCAACTGGAGTCTAAGGCATACACTCTATACTGTTCAAATCCACTACCTTTACAAATCCAGTATTCATCATACTAGAAATTCTTCACTGAATCTCTAAAAATGAGTCAGTAGACAGCTTGGGCCTCAATAAATCCAAAAATGTGAAATATATAAAAAACAAATCTCAGCAATAAAATATTCAAATATTATCAAACAAGAATAAAAGCACTGGTGACTAAGTGCTCAAATTCATCTCTTCCGTGCCTTTAAGTGGCTAGGATTAGCATAAAGAGCCTTCCTGGAGTATAGGTGACAACAAAACTGCAATAACTCATACTTTGTAGTGACTTTCATCTTTGAATCTGGATATTCTTTAATTTCCATAATATCCTTGGGAGGTAAATATCATTATCCTCATTTCACAGGAGATGAAACTGAGAGATTGGTGAACTGCCCACAGCTACACAGTGAGTGAACTCTAAGCTGGTTTTCGTTCAGGATAGTGGTACAGAGATTATTGCCTTGCTAATATGAGTGTAGCTACACAGCTATCAAGGAAGGAGAAAGCATTTAAGTAACAAGCAACTTAGAGTCCAGAAGTTCAAAAATAAAAACAAATACAAAGTTAGAGAACACACAAGAGAAAATACTTGATGGTTATTAAAATAATATAAGCTTCCATTTTGCATTAGGGACCTTTCTATGTTTTATATGAATTAACTGTGGAACCTTTAGTTCATGTACAGCAAAGAACACTGAGCCTTACCTTAACTGTCATTACTCTCCTTCAAGTTACATTTAATTCAGCAGACCATGTTGTCTTCAGCTTCAAATATATCTAGACTCTGACCACTGCTGACTCCTACACCACAGGTGGGTGGAATATAAGCTTTCACAAGCTGATCTCCCTCAGTGAACTGACCTTGTTGCCAACATTCAACCAGGCCTGCCCATCACCCAGTCTCACAACCCTGACCATCCAGGTGGCTTCTGGCACTCTTCTCATTTCTAAGGGCTACATGCTGACTCTTTCATTATCGGGAACCCTTTCTGTCTAAGCATTAGTGTGATTTAGTCTCCATTAGGCTTCAAGTTGCTATTAAAATATTACCAGTGAATATATCTCACATTGGCCTATATGAAGCACTTACCTGACTACAGTTTTTCTCTCCACCTAGCTTCCATTTCCCTAGAACCCACGGGCAGCTGCATATATATTTAAATTATGTGCTGATTTTGGAGAAGTTCATTCTATCTTTCCTATGACATTTAAAACTGTGCAAACAGAGAATTTGTCTATGTCATTGAAGCTATAAAAGGACTTGTTCCATACCAATACCAGATGCTTAACAGAAATATCTTTTAAAAATTCACTTAATAAGCTCAAGAGGTACATAGATACTGTTGGGTTTCTACACATGGAGATACAGAATCAGTAGCATTCAAAACAAAATAACCTAAGGATCAGAGGAGTAGAAAGTGTCAAAACTGAAAAAAAAAAAAACCTAGTAGCACAAGGTTTCAGAGTACACACGCCTAACTGCTGATGCTGCCATGCATATATGACCTTTTATGAAATTTTCTAAAAGGACCTGAGCCATAGACAGCAATAATGACCTTACCCACTGGTTCACCACTATTCTTTTCAAGGATGATATTTAAAATTTTCCATTTTGCCTATTACCTCTTGCTTTCTGCTTATGATCCCCATTAAGTGGAATTGGTAATCTTGAAGATTCAGGTGATAACAAGACTAAGCAAGTAAGATGGCAAAGCAGATCTTGTGAGTCCAGAATATAAGAAAGTGTTTGAAAATGAATGGAGTTACTTATATATGTTCACACACACATGCACACACAAACACACACACACACACACACACACACACACACACACACACACAGTGAGAGACAGAAAGAGATAGACAGAGAGAATATCATGTATAGTCATTCTATGTGTTTCCTTCAAATCATTGATGTGCAGTAGGTATACAAGGCCAGCACTGTACCATGTGTCCTTTATGTAATAAATGCCACCACATATTCTGTGCCATAATGGCAAAAAATGTTCTGGGATCATAGTACAAAACATCAAATGAAAATCACAGAAAAGGAGAAAGAAACAAGAAAGGTACATGGAGAGAGGGAGGGGGAGAGGGACAGGGAGAGAGGAGAGAGAGAGAACGCAATACGGGACCAATGATTGTAGGAGCTGATAGGTTAGAAAATTCCCACTTTATCATAAGTTAATCAGTCAGGACCCAAGGAGGAAAGCAATCACCAGTCTGCCAGTACAGATGATGGTTCCGGGGCTGGCATCTGCAGAAAGATTCCTACTCCTGCAGCAAATCTCTCCCACTGTGTCCTGGATCTCAAATTCCATGGCCTGCTCAAGGAGTTTGTTCTAAGCCTTCCTTATTGTCTCATGTATTACAAGCTTTCCATTCTTTTCCAGAAAATTTACTTCATTGATCTCACATCTCTTAATATTAGCCAATTTAATCATCATAAGCAGATTTACACTCATGACCATAAGTTCCTTGCAATTCATTTTTGCCACCAACTGTACTAATGTGCCTACTGTGGCAAAATTTCAAATATGTTTCTATTATTGGTATCTTACTATCCATTCTGCATTCTCCCTCACCTCACAACGTAGTTTTGTAACAACCAACACTGCAATCAAATTATTTTAATGGAAAAATCAAAGACCAACATTTTGACAAAGCCAGTTGTATCTTTTTATCATACTTCTAACCACTCAATTCAGTTTGGCAAATGGATTATATCCCTACATTGAAAATTAATCTGTTTCTCAGAATATACATTTTAATCTGTTCCTTATTTCATGTTCCACTGTTTTGCTGTTGTTGCTGCTGTTGTTTGCTTATTTCTTGTTTTAAGATACAACTTCCATTTCCTTCAAACTTTGAAAAGTTGAAAATCCTTTAGCTCTGTCGTAGGATGTTTCTTTTGCTTTCATTATGTGTTCTGTCTACATGATGTCATTGAGTTGTTTTGTCTTCAAATACTACTGGTAATTTTAAACTTGAATCTCTTACTTGGCACTCTTCCCTGAAACCAAGATTCATATCCCATGGCTTAGAAGCTTTATTTATATCTTATATATTTAAATACCAGAAACATCAGAGGATGCTTTAATTGTGTAACACTGCTACCTTAAGATAAGGGGTAGTAAAGTCTGTATCACCTATCATTTGTTAATTTGTAATTTTAAGATTTCATGTACTAATTAAATACATTAACCAATTTCAATATATGTTGTAGTATAGGAACTATAATATGAGTATATAAAAGAAATGATTACAGAGAAAATTAAGTTAAAAGAAGTCATTGTTATGGACTCAGTTCCTAGTGACAACTGTCTTTATTCAAAATGGACATTGGGAGAAACAGAGACATGACATCTGTAGGTTATGAAAAGAAGCCACAGGACAGACCAACCTTGCTACCACCTTCATCTTTGATTTCTAGTCTCCATAAAGTATAATTTTGTTCTCTTGATTCTTTCCATTCATTTCAAGCCATCTATTGTCACACAATTTTAAGCGGTATTATCGCAAGTAAATGAAGAAGCTAAAAACAGCAACCAGCCAATGCAGCATGCTTTGATGGATTTCATTTGTCACTAAAGTGCTCTGTTTCAAATACACAATTCAAGTTGGAATAATGGCTCAGTGGTTATGAGCTCAGTTCCCAGTGCCCACATTTCATGGCTCACACTCCAGCTTCAAAGGATGTGGAACATTCTTCTGACTTTCATGGGGACACACATTTGCACATACAGAAAGAAAGAGAGGGGAAGAGGAGGAGGAGGAGAAAAGAAGAAAAAGAAGGAGAATGAGGAGAAGAAGAAATAAACAATCTTACAAAAAAAATCTTAAGAGTCCAACTCCTGTTCTCAGCTACCTACCCCTTTTCATTCTTTCTAATGGTGTCTTAAGTATCATGTCCATAGATTCTCAGATACAAACCTATATGGAGCAATTGAATATACTATAGTACAATTCCACTTGAGGGTTGTAGTCTCATTTCAAGTTCTTTGTGTAAGTGTATACATCAGATCTTAATCTTGTTCTGCTTGTCTTTTGTATTTTACAGCTGATATTATTTATAGCACTTTTCTAAGCACAGAAAACAAAGATTCCCAGAGGACAACTCAGAAGGGCAACTTGAGGGTATTCTGCTCATGAATTTCAGTGTTTGCCACAGACAACTCCAGAATTAGAAGCTGCCATCTCAGGCCAGTGAATGAGTGTGTTTTTGTGGTATAATCTGAACACTCATTAAAAGTTTCCACTAGGAAGCTCAAATTGGTTGTGGGTGTTGAGTATTCAGCAGAATGCTGTGATTGCAAATAATTTGTGCAATTTGATCCCATAAGCAGAGCACAGAATATATTCTTTATACTTAAGTCTGAAAATAAATAAGACACTGCTATAAATAGCTGTATCTTCTTCCAACTTCAAATTAATTTATTCTTTTTATTTATAAAAAGAGACAAGGAGAAAATCAATATAATCAGTATATCCATTATCTTTTAATAAAAATTGTAATATATTTTCAGTTGTTGCTTATAAAATTGTATCTTTTTCCCTCCCATTTCTCTCTTCTCCTCTCCTCCAGTCTCCTCTTTTTCCCTCTATTCTCTTATCCTATGTTCTCCTCTCCTCTATTCCACCCTCTTCTCCTCACTCTTATCTCAGGTATATTACTTTCACATATGAGGACATAAATTTGCCTGTTAACTTAAATATTTGATGTCCATAATCTAACATATGGTTGAATCCATGTGTATAGCAATGTACTTTAACTATACCATGAACAAACTACATTAAATATTTATCTTCTATATTTTATAAATCTTCCTATACAAATATGTATAAATATGTTATTTAGTGAGTTGTTTCCAAAGATGATTTTATAAACTAAGG
The DNA here is from genome assembly GCA_026225945.1 of Cricetomys ansorgei. NCBI lineage: Eukaryota > Metazoa > Chordata > Mammalia > Rodentia > Nesomyidae > Cricetomys > Cricetomys ansorgei. The sequence goes on along the minus strand of JAMJFZ010001131.1, from coordinate 18,526,924 downwards.
AATAATTACTATTATTCATATTTTACGCATATTACAAGTTGCTTTATAGTGAAGTTCTTTCAAACTCCCTTGCCAAGCGAGAATTAATGTAAATATCTTTTCAAGTTGATTACTGCTGGGTCACATGTTAACAGCTAATTAATTTGGTTTGACCATTACTGCTATTGACCTTGACTATTCTCTATATTTATGAAATGACTAATCATCACTACACCCTTTTATTGCTCATTTCTATTTGTATTATTGTTATATTAAACCTCCATCTCTCATCTATGTGATAAATACCTGCTATGAATTGGGGGTGGGGGGGCAATAAAAAGAACTGAACCTAACAAGCTTGCATACTCTCCAGAAGTCTGAGATCTAAGCTGCAAGCCCTGCTGAAGAACTATCACACTTTTCAAGACCATGTTCACTTCCCTTCATTTGTAAAAACCAAACTGCAAAACAGAAAATGTTGAAAAAGTCAAATATTCACGTGTTTTATTAATTTTGCCTTTTAAAATTACAACTGTAAATTGTACTTCCTTTTATTTTAATTTATTAACAATCAAAATTTTAATAGCTCTAGTTTTATTTTGATCTGTGCTGATCAATACCTTTTCATGAATGATTTTAACAAATTTTGAAGTGTACCAACACTATTTATTAACCTGTAATTGCCTAGTAGTATAAAAACTTCATTGATATAGTAACTTATACTTACTTCTCTCATAACTTTTTAAATCTCATCAAATTACCTGCCAATTTCCAGTAATATTTAGTTGCATGCATTTTTAATTACATCTTAAAATTTGACTGGTAAGTATTATATTATTTTCCTCTTCATTATAATATTCACTATCAATTGTTTGAATATGTTTGTTTGTAATGCAGTTAAGAATCATTTCATTGGTTTTCACCTAGAACTTGTGTTCCTGAATTTATGGAAGGAGAGACTAGACTGATTCTTATGCAAAAAATAGGATAGATGGCATCTTTAAAATGTTGAGTCATCCCACTAACAAAACATAAATGCCGTTTATTTTAGTTGTATGTTATGTCTTAGGCAATATTTCCTATTAGTCATTGTTGATTTTACAAGCAAACTATTGAATTATACATATCTACAATTATAAGGTACAATGATAAACTCTTATTACTTGAATATTCTCATTGACTTGGATACTTGAGTTGATAAAATAGTCTACATACTTCTTCATTTCCTGTGTCCCCTTTTTCTGAACTCTTCATATACAATTACAAACAATGATGACTATTTTCATTCCAGAACCTTGTTAGACTCTATTGACAAAAGTAATTATCATACTTTCTTGTTGCAGTCTAGTGATTCCTCACTAAGTATGGTTCTTGTTAGTCTTGTATGTGACCTTCAAAACTACACTACTAAAAATGCAAAAAGATATATATTTACATAGAAATCTGTTGCTTCAAATCAGTATATTAAATGTATTTTTATTAACTATTATTTTGTGCACACGCCTATTCATATGCCTGTGTGTATGCATATGTTTATACATGCATTTGGAGGCAGATGTCAATAGAGATTATTCTATCTTACTAGATATCACTGTACCTGAAGCACATGAGTTTGGCTAAACTAGCTGGTCAGCAAGTCTCAGGGATATTCTTCAATAGACTGGGAATATAGACACATGTACCATGGCCAGATTTTTTTCAGATATTCTAGAGGATCAAACATAGCTATTCCTGCTGTGAACAAGCACTTTGCTAATGAGTTCCTCAGTCCTCTTCTAGCTACCATCATATTAATTTGTCTCTACAGTGACATTTACTATCCTGAAATTATCTGTATTTAGATATTGTTCCTCTTGCTCTTTCAAATGTGTTTGTCATTAAAATCTTGACTACTCTTTTCAATTTTTTCTGAATTGAAAAGGTTTTATCTATCCATTTCCTTCAAGAACTGAATGATTCCCAAAAATCTTGGTTCAGACATGGCTTTGCTTATATTGTTGAACTTATAATCATTGGTCTTATCCCACCTGCCAATCAAAATCAAAATGGCATAATCTGAACTCATTCCCTTTCTGATATCCTTATGCCAGTCTTGTCAAAGTCAAAACATAAACCCATACTATCACTTTCAACATATCCATTCCTCCTTGACTTTGCATTTTGACTCTCTTGCAAATTATTTAAAATGCACACATTTCATATACTTTGCGAGGAAGGCTAATGGCTATAAAACAACTACATAAACACTGGGGGAGCTTGGTGACACTTCAAGCTGGCTTATAGGTGAATAGATAGGTTATAGATGAAAGAAAGAAAGAAAGAAGAAAGAAAAAAGAAAGGAAGAAAGAAAGAAAGAAAGAAAGAAAGAAAGAAAGAAAGAAAGAAAGAAAAAAAGAAAGAAAGAAAAAGAAAGAAAGAAAGAAAGAAAGAAAGAAAGAAAGAAAGAAAGAAAGAAAGAAAAAGAAAGAAAAGGAAAGGAAAGGAGAAAGGAAGGAAGGAAAAGAAAAGGAAAGGAGGAAAAGAGGAAGGAAGGAAGGAATGAAGGAAAGAAGGAAGGAAGGAAGGAAGGAAGCAAAGAAGGAAGGAAAGAAGGAAGGAAGGAAAGAAGGAAGGAAGGAAAGAAGGAAGAGAGATAGTATAGTTTGGATATTTGCTCTTCCAAAATCTCTCATCAAGCTTATTTAGCTCATGACTTTCTTACTGTTTTTTGAGACAGAGTCTCTCTGTTGTAACTCTGGTTGTCCTGGAACTCACTCTGTAGACCAGGCTGGCCTTGAACTCATAGAGATCCACCTTCCACTGCCTCCTGAATGCTGGGAGTAAAGGCATATGCCATCACTGCCCAGCTTGTACTTGACTTTTATATTGTATCACAGAAGCATGGGAACAAGACTTTCCTATATTTTCTAAATATTCTCAGTCCTTCCTTCAAATTGTTGCAGATAAAGACAGCATTGGTTTGCCTTTATGCCATGCTAAGCCAGTCTAGACTTGAAGCTACTAAGAAGTAGTTTTTGTAGAGATTATTGAACAAATGATACCTCTGGGAAATAGCAGAATGCCATGAGCAGTATTAAAGGAATTTTGTGTAGAAAGATACCATCAGATTAGAGTGAGTGAGCAATGTCTTACACAGAACAGATGTTCCATTTTCATTATATTGAACTAAATTGTTAACATATGTAAAAGTGCACTGATATAAAACAAAACCAAAGTGGACCAAAGAAAAATAATTCTTCAAACCTACCAGAATGTGAGTAAGAAGACCTCTTGTAGCATTTTCTATGACCAAAGGAAATTTTAGAGGAAGTAAGAACAGTGGGAAGTGATCTAAGCAATAGGCTACAAAAAGAGAGCCTGAAATGTAAGTTCTCTGCCTGGAGTAAACCATTTCATCTCCATTTTTAAATATCCCCACTTTAGTAAACTGAGACAATGGTAGCTCTAGGCTAGGACCTGGATAAACTCAAGGACCAGAATGGTTTTCATAGGAGTAGAAAGAAAGTGTTTCATTAAGGCTTAAAAATATCAATTAAAACTAAGGAAAATATTCATGATAAACAAAGCATAAGTTAAAAACATTCAGTTATGAGAGAATATATAAAATGTCTTCAGAGTCTAAACTGACTACAAACTTGATTTTGGTGATAAAACTCAATTTACTGCCCCAACAAGAAGAAAATAAAAACTGTATGGACTGTTCAAAGTAATAATAAGAAAACCTCTTTTCCAGGAACAAAATACACAGGAAAGGAGAGGCTGTACTATGTTTGACTCTCCCTCTCCACTCCATTGGTTATACCAGATTCAACTTTCAGGAGACATCTACATACACTTGAGTGTCAACACAGAGAGTTTTCGTCCTAGCACAGATAGAAACTTTATATGCACACTCTATGTTAACACATTGCTCCACTCTGAGGTAAATATTATAATGGATGCTATTTTACAATTTGAAAAACTGAACCATAAAAATGCTGAGCTCACTCCTGAGCTAGCACATGATAAATAGAAATAATCAAGTGTAGGATCCACAGCTTAGTTCGTAAGAGCTTTACTACAGTGACTTGCCTGTGGTTACAGTAAAGGAGGTAAATAGAGATTTAAAGCAAAACAAACAAAAAATAAACAGGAATCTTCTTTTACCAAAATTATTATTTATGACCAAAAGAGTTTTTCTCATCTCATTTGTAAAATTTACTGACTTTAAGTTATTTATGGATTCTAAATCTCTGTCTTTAGTCAAAAGTCTCTATGGAATCTAGCATGTCTCTCATCTGATTTTAGACATCTAGAAATTTAGCTATTAAATAATGAAATGCATAAAAATAGAAATCAGGGAAAAATTAAAAATCTAAAGACATTTTATTGCCTCTATTATTGGGACATCCCCTGATCTTTCTATCACAAACTTAGCCTCTTCCTGTGTAATGCACACTTACGCACACATTATGTTTATACTGCAATGTCAGAGAATGTAATATATTATCCATGTTATGAGATGAAACTCATGGCCGCCTACATATAGTAGGATATGTGTTATTTCTCGGATTGAATACTATATGTTTATTCAAAATAAAAAATAAAATTTTATTCTTGAGTACGTGATAGATGTAAATATCAAAAAAATTCTGCAACTTTTTTCTGTGCAACAATATAGAGTTGTGATTTATCACTAAAAGATTAATCGTTGGGTTGGGGATAGATTTTGGTGTGTGAGAACTTGCCTAGGATATGTAATGACCTGGATACAATTTTGAAGGAAAGGAGGAAGGAAGGGAGAAAGGGAAAAGGAAGGGAGAGTAGAAGAGAGGAACGGGATGGAAAGAGAGACAGAGGGAGACAGGGAGAGAAGAGAGGGAGAGAGTGGGAGATGGAATAAAGAAGCATGAAGAAAGAAATGAGAGAAGAAAAAAATGGTCAATATGAAAAACTTGGAATCAGCTTGCATTCATGTTATAAGTCTATTTGAGATCTCATATTCACACATAAAATGTTGGAATTATCAAAGCTGTTTACAGGCATTTTATAGAAGTTTGAGGATATGAGATAAACTATCAGTCCTAAAATATTAAGACAATTAAGAAAATGTCTTGTTTTCAACCATGATATAAAACAGAAAAATTAGGCTAATTACTTTTCTTTTCAACTCTCAGCATTTTAATATTATACATTCAGTAGAAGATTTTGTTTGATATTGTGAGGAAGATCAGGGGAGGACGTGATCTGAGCTGACAAAACAATTATAAGCATAGAGCTATAAATATATATAGATAAAAATGAAGAATCAAAGCATAGGAATGAGAGCTTTAAAACATATTTTAAGTGTAGTAGCCTTACACAGAGCATGAATAACTGAATGTACATGTCTGTGTGCCAGTGAAGAGACACAGAATGTTTCCAGAAAAACAGTTCATATGCAATGTGGAATGACATCAGAATTGGAAGATAACAAAGGTAGAAGCAGGACACACCATTGATCTAATAGCATGAAAAGAAAACGCTAAAATATGCAAGACAACAACAGACTAGCATTCACAGACTGTCTTTGTGACAGGTGAGGATGTGTAAGGATGTGTTTCGGTTTCTAAAATATATTCCAAAATACTCCCTCCCTCATAATTCTCACAGGACACAGCATTGTTCAAAATATTTTTTTCTAGTTGAGTGGGAATGGCTTCCCGGTATTTTTACATCTTTATGTTCTGAAAGGATATAATTAAATTAATAATGTTTTAATTTCTCTCAATATACTTTTCCACTTATTTTATGAGGAAATCAATAACGCATACCTTTGGAAACCCCAAATTAGCTTTCCAACAATATATTTACCCAACAATGGTCTTTGATCCTGAAATACAAGTTCATTAAACATCTCAAAATTCGTTAAGACTTTCTTCAGGAACACATAAAGCTTTTAGTCTTTCTGATTACTTTTTCTAAGATATATAGCATAAACTGTAGCAAAGGATACAAAAAAATCCCATGCAAATACAGCAAAGTATTTTGCATTTAAATGGCGTGTGCTTTAATACAGCAAAATATGTATAGTTAAACTTTACCCAGCACTCAATTATTTGTCAGATTATGTAAAATGTTACCCAAAATAACAAAACATCTTCTCTGACATTTAGTTCTAGAGGTCAAGATCTCTGGTATTAAAAACAAGCAACAGTTTAGAAGTATCTATGAATCATGAAGCAAAGATTCATTCTAGGAATCCATATTAGCCATGTTCATTTGATCTGAGTCATTAGAAATGAAGAAGAGACATATGGGATTCTCTTTCTAGAATCTAAGCCAGCTCTTCACGATAGCCAGTCTCTTGGCAGATATCAGCTTTGCCCCTATTCACCCTCTTCTATAAAGAGTAACTAAACAACAAGGAGGCAACTCTAATCTGGGTCAGGATATTTGACCTGGGTATTTTCTCAATGTGCATAGCATCTGCCCTTGAAAACTCTGTGGGCAAATCTCTTTGTGCTGCTCATCTATTCGTGCAACATCCATTGAGCTGGAGGAAGACTCCTGTTATCTCCCCTTTTCAAGTGGAAATTGTGAACTGCAAAGGGCTGGCATAGTAAGTCTGAAAAAAACCTGGAATTCAGATTATAACAGAAACAACCTTTCAGTCTGGAATCTATTTTCTCTACTAGCAAGAACAGTACTTTGTAATCACACATTCAGCATTCATATCTACCTTAGGACATTGTTGATAAAACAATTATAACATTTGTATTAGGTACTGGCTGCCTGTTTCTTGTACTGTGTCTAGTATTTATAGAATTTCTTTTAATGCTAAAAACACACTCAAATAGTAACTCAAGGTCATATATGTGATTAATATATTATAAAGTATTTTTCAATTCTATTTATCTGTAAATCAATAAATAACATGAATTTTTTGTTGGAAACGCAACATGGTTTAGGGTTAATTTCACTAGCTTCATGGTACTACAGGTATTACTCATGGTGATCCATGTATATTTTCTCTCTCAAGAGATTTTTATGCTGATGCACTCATTTTCAGCATCAAGGAGATATGCTGCACACATGTGAATGCAGAAGGAACCTGACAGATTTATTTGACATAGTAATATTTCAAATCCTCACATTTTAATGTTTTTGGGCAATAGAATTATGCTTCACCTTTACAATCTTTGAAATCTAAGTCAGAACCATTATCAAACCACAAGAACTATGTCATTATAGGATCTGGTAGACCACAGAACTAGTAATTATCACAGTGGGAGTATATTTGTGGAATTTAAAGAAAAAATTGATGTTGAAGCTTATATTGATTATCTCGAATAAACTGCAAATATCTATATAGGCATTTATGGAAAAGTTACTCCACGACAAAAATACCTATACTTATGCAAAGTCAAAGCATAATAACTTTATTAATATGCTATATTGATTGGGAATTTTGAAAAAAAGTGTATTATAATTAATTACAATTTTAATTTAAATTTTCCAAAATATTACCCTTTCAGATGCATAAGTAACTTATGATACACATGGCACGTTCTTTAAATTGGTGAGAGATGAATGTAGATTTATTTCATCCTCTTTATGAAATCCATAATCACATGCATTGTCATTTCTCTACAGAGTGCCAACCATGCCTGAGTGTATAGTTAATATTTCATATGCTCTATCTAATGTCCTTCCCAGACCTTCAGAATAATGTTTTTTAATCCTGTCCAAAGAGACCTTCCTATCTCTAGAATGATCAAATGCATCTCAACTTACTGTGCTGTGACTTTACATCAGGGTGGGGAATATCAGCCCACAGTTCATGCAATTTGCACTTGAGAGAGTGGGGTTTTTTTTTAACTTCTTTGTCTATCCTGTCATTCTAAATCTTAAATTTTTCTCTTCTTTCTTCAAATAGTCATTCTTGCAATTCTAACTCTGACTGGTTCACACACAGTTCCTAAGCCAATAATCCATGAATGTTATTTGTACCTCAAATTTTAATGTCTGACTGATATAAAAAAGAAAGAAAAATGAGACACTTAACAAATCCTAGAAGGGTTAAAAACAATGGTGTGATATCACAAGATACTGGAAAAAGAGCAATGAAATTTGAGAAACAAACATCTCTGATAATATTGAATGCTTTGGCTATCTGTCTCCTATAAACGGCAGGTGCTTGTACAATTGCTTTGGAAATAAACATCAGCTTTGCATGCTATTAAAGTATAAAAGCTAATCAGTGACTATGATATGTACATTAATTAAGAATGAAATGGCTTACTTGAATGAATGCTGAATGCTTTTAATTTTCAATTTTACAATGTTTTAATATTTTATTTGCATTGCTTTCTCAAAGGTAATGCCACAAGTACAGTGATACCCTGCAAAGATAAAGATGAAAAAAAAACTTTAACATAGAAACAATGCCTCAGTGATCATCCCAAAACAGAGGTGTGACTGCTGCATAGATATGCAAGAACAGATAATGAATTCTATGTGCCAATTATTGCTTTTACATTTCTAATTAGCTATTCCTGTCTACTTTAGCATAATAAGCACTTTAATTTGCAATGGCAGCCTAATGTAAAGTAGAACAGTACTACAACCAACCTCAGCCTCTGAGCCTGTACTGACAAACTTATTTGGCATGATACGGTCATCAGTGAGGCAATGAAGTGTATTTTTCACCTCTAATATTACTATGACTTCAATTTATTTTTCATCTCTGAATCCAGAGATTCCACAGTCATTGTCTTGAATATCATCAACATTCAGTTTTATTATAGATAACTATTTTAATATCAATTTCTCCATGCAGTGAAGAATTTTATGCTATTTGGATCTATTCTCTCTATATTTTTCAATACGGGAGACTTTTGTAGAAGTTTATTTTTAAACTTTTACATTTTAAATTTTAAAATTGTTGTTTTGTGCACTGTTGAAAAAAGGGCTGCCTAAGTCTTGGCATTTGTATTGTCTGAAAGTGTTGGATTTATGTGGGAGATGTTTGATTGCTCATGATCCGCACGTGCTATTAATAGAACACTTGAGGAGCTCAGGTATCAGTAAAAACTTCTGAGAGGAGACTCTCAGGGTCCCAGTGTCTAGTATGGCACTTGCCATAATAGTGATTCCCTCAGCTGAGGTCTGGCAGGGTTTACACCTATGACTATGCCTCCTTGTCTTTCTTGGTGAGTCCACACAATGGCTAACAACTACAAGTGGTACCAATGTAGGGCACTGATAACACACCAGCCACATCCAAAGTGGAGGCAAGGAAGACAAAGAAACTCAAGACCTTGCGGAGTCCATATTTTAATTTTCTCTGCACACAATACAAAACGCTAAGGCCTAAGCAGCCCTTCACCTGACAATGCACAAAACCACCATTTTAAATATAACTAAAAATGAGCTTCTACAACAGAATACCATGCCTAATACCGAGGAGCAGGCCAGGAACTAGAGACTAGATGACTCGGACATAATTTCTAATGATATCATGTTCTTCTTATAGATAGGTAGGTCCCTAGCCCAGTCTACATCAGAGAGGCTCCCCCCAGCAACTGATGGGAGCATATGCAGAGGCTCATGCCCAAACATTGTGCAGACCTTGGGGAACCTTCTGGAAGAGGGGGAGAAGGGATTGCATGTAGTTGTATGCTCCTGTGGGATGGTTCAGCAAGGAAAACAAGGAGGCATATTTCATAACTGCAAACCCTGCTAGACCTCAGCAGAGGGAACCATAAACATGGCAAGTGCCTACCTGGACAGTGGAACCTCGAACATCTGAGCTCAGGTGTTTTTATTCTTTCAGAACTCCTCAGGTATTTTACTGATAACGCATGCAGATCGTTACCAATTAACAACCCCCACAGAAATCCAACACCTGCAGACATACAAAATTCCAAGGCTATGCATCCTTTTCCCAACAGTGCACAAAAGCAATTATTTTAAACCCAACTAAAACTAAACTTCCATAACAATTCACTTTTTCTGTATTAAAAAAATTGATTTTCTTTTACAACACAATTTATCATTATTCCAGCAAAATTATTTACAAGAGGAACAATCGTGAGTGTTGCTAATGCACAGGACCAAATGAAATCAAACATCTATCAAGCTTTCTCAATGTCTTTGGGCAGCAGGAAATCATTATCAATGTCCAATTATCTGGAATTTACTCACGATCTTCTGGGCTCCACCAAAGGGCTTGGATCACTTCTCTGGCTCTGTCCTCTACAGCACACTTTGTCCTCCAGGCTCTGGCTGGCTCCCCTCCACTGCTGCTGCTGTTCTTTGTGGTCATCCATGGTGCTAGCACCTCAAAAGCTGCTGGGTCCCTTGCTGCAACTGGGCTGTACTTTCACCAAAAGCCTCTCATGGGCTCTCTTCATGGTGCCAAGCCTCAAATTCTCTGCATAACCCCTTCAATCTGGGCCTTCAACTATTACTGAGGCTGCACTTTTATGAATGGCCTCACCTGGCCTCTCATAGTGCCAAGCCTCAGCTGTTCTCCAAAGACTGCTTCATGCTTTCAAAACCAGCACCAGCTGGGTAACTCTTACAGTACCAAGTTTGGCTGTCAGCAAGAGATACAACCTCAACCAGTTCTGGAAGACAGTTTCTTTGTGGTGACCCTGAGAAAACTCTTTCCAGATTTTAAGATCCCCCACAGAAATCCAATACCTGCAGACATACAAAATGCCAAGACCTATGCATCCTTTTTACAACAGTGCACAGAACAAAGAATTATTTTAAACACAACTAAAAATATACATCAACAACAATTGCAGCAATCAGATAGGTCCCATCAAGGATGCCACAAGAACAAGCACCACAGATAACTGACCAGCACTCTTGGGAGGCCACGGAGACTGAAGTAGCAGGCACAGAAGCTACAGGGTCCAATTTTACTTTTAAAATAATATTTACCTATGAATGAGGTAAGCAAGTCCAATTTCACTATTATAAAAGTATAGAAACCAAACATTGAAAAAGTTAAAACATAATCTCATACAGATATATCAGGTTTGAATTCAGGTAAAAAACAGAATCAGAGTGTCCAGTTCCTGGATACGTTCCTTTCGTGAAAACATCCACTCAAATAGTGAATCCACTGAAAATAGTGTATCTGCAGTCATGAGCTCTTATTTGGGTAACATTATAGAATAAAGGACAAGTCTATACCCACTTTTTGTTAAAAGAACAAGGAACAAATTAACTTCTGTATCTATAGCTTCCATATAAAAGCTTTAATGTGGACTGTAAAAAAATATTTACTATCATATCCATCTTTCGGGGTAAAATTATCTTATTAAGTGTGTGTTTCTGTGCTTATCAAAACAACGGGCTAGAAAGAAGAATATGATGGACTCTTGACTTTGAAAACTAGCAGATGAGATTGGTTCATAGGAAAAAAATATTATTTAACACTTCAGCAGAGACAGACTACTACGGAATTTACTGCTGTGTCTGCCTTTTTTAGGTAGACATTCTGGACAAACTTCTTATCTATAAAATATATATATATACTGATCTCAAACTTTCTTGCCTTCAGCAGTCTGATGTTTCCTAAAAGTTGCTAAATATATATGAATAGAAATGATTTATCAAGCAGGGTGGTGGTGGCGCACTCCTTTAAACCCAGCACTTGGGATGCAGAGGCAGGTGAATCTGTGAGTTCAAGGCCAGCCTGGTCTACAGAGTGAGTTCCAGGTCAGCCAGAGTTACTAAAGAGTTGCTACTACAGAGAAACTTTGCCTCACAAAAGAAAAAAAGAAAAAGAAAAAGAAATGAACTGTCTATATTTGAAACTATATCCAATTCTTTTAAAACAATCTAGTAAAATTACTTAATAGAGTACTTACAATAATTTCATGATATATAAAATTTAATTTGATAATTCCTTGTGACTCATGGATCTGTATGTAACCTTCTGAAGGGAGATTGACTGAAAATGAACTTTAGGAACTAACTTTATTCTCTTCTGATATATGAATTTTACTCAAAGAATAAATAAATGATATTAAATGAATGATAAAATAGAATTCATTGGATCAGATATTTTTAAAGGTCTTTTACTCCATTTGTTAGTTGTGGAAATTCAAAAGTAATTGTAATATGAAAACAGTGTATATTTGTCTCATTAAATTATTTTCATCACTTTATTCCCAAATACATATTTAGACAAAAAAATGTGAAGGCTTCCCCAAGCAATTTCTAGGGTCTGCCTATAATAAATGTGGAAATGGTTTTTGACACTACAAGAAATTCCAACTGCATACTAAGAGGAATTGCACAGCTCATGGTAGGGCTAGATTCTAAACCTAAGCTGTTTTGTTTAGTGACATGACAGATATAACTTCAAAACATATTTCATCTGCATGCTCTTCCCACATGGATATCTTGTTCTCATGGCTAGGAATGTACTTATGTGATCAACATTGTCATGTGGGAAAGGCTGGTCCAATGAGAAAACAGACAGAATGAGAATCCAGTGTTGGTGTGAAAGGAAATGTGAGACTTGGTAAAAGAGATTATTATATTATAATTAATTATATAAGATTATATAATATAATATAATCTTAACTTTGCCCTTGTAACAAGATCTAGAAAGCTTTCTAGATCTACACAGTGAAACTGACAGGCACATTGAAACCCTTCCAGGTGCTTAGCTGAGAAGAACAACTGATTCTGACCAGAGATCCCTAAATCTTCCATAAAATCTAAGTACATTTGTCCTTGCAAAAGGACAAATCATCTATATTTTGAGTTGTTTTACATAAGTTATAATTTTTATTTATTACTTATACTAAGTAAAGTATCATATCAAAATTTCCAAATGAAATGCTCAACACTCAGAACAACAAAAAAAATCATGGATCACATACAAGCACATACAGGTATCTCTACTCTTGATTGAAGATGACCTTAAACCTACTCAATAGAATAAATTCTTACTGTGCTGGGTTATTAAGACAAGGGCTGGAGTTGCAAATTTAGAAGGAATCTCTTTACAAAGAGAGACTAGTATGTATAGAATTAACTAGATGAGAGCAAAGAAGATTAAGTAAACAGAGAAAAAAAGTCTTACAGTTCCCAACTTACTTCTGATAGTATTTATGCATTTATATGGTTGAATGAAAGCAAAGCATTTCAGAACATATCACATTGAAACTATGTCGTTCTCTTATTGTATGATGGTTAAGATTCATCATGCAGAGAGAGTCTTCCCATAATTGCTAGCAAGAAGCTCAACAGGCCCCCTCCCACAAGATTATTCTCTTCATGGCCTTGAAGCAAACAAAATCTCCTCTTTCATTTCTTTTCTTTTCTTTTCCTTTTCTTTTTGTTTTATTTTGTTTTGTTTTGAGACAGGGTTTCTCTGCTGTAACTCTAGCAGTCCCAGAACTCACACTGGTAGTCTATGCTGGCCTGGAACTCACAGATATCTACCTGCCTCTGCCTCGTGAGTGCTAAGATTAAAGATATGCTCTGCCACCACCACTGCCCAACCTTCCTCTTTCCTTCTTATTGTTCTTAGGAGCAAGTATGAATGTTCAAAGAATAAAATGTTCCCAGACAGCAAGAAATTTCCTGAAAAATTGCAAAACTTGACCTTATCTTTTGTGGAGGAGATCTTATAGTGAAGGAGAACTAACCCACACCTGGCACTGGACTTTTTGTTAAAGACTTATGACATCTAGAAGAAGCATTTATCCATTTATCCAAGGTAACTCTGCTCAAACCTAAAATAATTAATAATATTAATAAAAACAATAAATCTTTTAGTTAATTTATAATTGAGTAGTCAGTTGCTCACCCTGAGATGTGTAACTCAGAGGTTATATCTTTTGGGGCTTCCACAAACATGGTACAATGGGGTACAGGCTTTCAGGAGACTATATACTCTGAGCAACTTTCATGAGTATTGGAGGACAGGTTCATTATGAATCTTGTGTCCCTTATGACTTATTTGTCCTTCATTTTTTGTTGACAACTATAAATTGACCTTATGCAGTTTATTGTATGTGAGAATATTCTGTCCCTTGGATTCTCATGAGTAGGTAACCAGGACACAATGAACTTGTGACACATACCCCTTCTCCCCCCACACACACATACACTGGTTTGCGTGCCTACTTTCTGCCTTAGCTACTGTAACTGGTACTGAAGGCACACAGGCCACAGTAACTTCCCATAATCATGAAGACAACAAGGGATTGAGAGAAGCTTAAGACTTCCAAAATGTAACTGCATTAAATATCTCAATCAATTAGCTCTAGAGAAAGTAAGTGAGAATGCAGAGTTTTGTTATTTATTTCTAATTCTAATGCCAACTCCATGATGCATGCTTCAACAGCCACCCACCCAGAAGTTTACACAGTTTTCCTTCCAGCATTTGGCTCAAATATTTCTCTTACTCATTAGAACTAATATCTGATTAGATCATAATATAATTTCCATCAGTAAAATTTTCCACCTAAAAAACTCCAAAAGGTCACAGAAAGTTAATAAGAATTCTTACTGCTATAATATTTTAAGGTATTTCCTCCCATTATTAAACTATTCATACCATATTTTTAAAAATGCTAAGACCATCCCTTAGGCCTAAATGTGATTTATATGTCCTCCTCCTATTCTGGTCCCACTGTTCCTTCCTTCTAAGATATTTGCCTTCTAATTTCAAACCTCTGTGATGTTTCAAGTCCCACTGGGATTGTTAGCATCTGCATCTACTTTTCTCACATGTAACCCTATGACTTTTTAGTCTAAGTTCACACATTCTGCTTTAAATAAAGTATGTATCAAGTTTTCGTGTTTCCCAACCACATAACAGCTTTCTTTGAAACAATTATAATTTTCTTATTTTAATCACTCATACTACTGCTCTGTTAAAGGAACATAGCCATAAAATGACTGATAATGGCATTACACTATATTCATAGATCAGCGCCTTGCCCAGTCATATTCAGAGAAGCTTCCTCCTGAAGTAGATGAGAACAAATAAAAAGGCCCATAGCTGGACAGTGTGCAGAAAGAGTATGAGAGCTTGGAAAACTCAGTCCTAAACAGGATGTCTCCATCAATTCCTCCTCAACAGGGTCAAGGTACTTTGTGGAAGAGGCGGCAGAAAGAGTATACAGGTTAGCGAAGCCATAGAGGACAGAGAACACCAAGGAAACAAAGCCTTCTAAATACAGCATGATTGGTACATGTATAAATTCACAGAGATGGAGGTAGCATGCACAGGACCTGCAGAGGGCCTGTAAGAGTCTACAACAGAGGGGAACCTAGCACTAAGAGAAGAGGACCCACATCCCCATCCAAATCCAGAATCAAACTCCAAGTTATAGATAATCAATCAGAAATGAAAAACAAATTCTCTCCAAAGGAGTTTTACTGGGAATACTAACCACTAATCAGGGCATGTCCTGTGACCAGCAGTAGATTTCCAAAACACACACAAACAAACAAACAAACAACAAAAAAAAAATATAATGGTATCTGTATAGGTTTTTTTTGTGTCATAATGTTTTATCAGCTTTCGATTTCATGCCTTTATGGGATTTCTATGTATATGAACTTGTGTTTCTCTGTGTCTACATGTGCTTCTTGTGCTTTTTCTTTGGCTCTTTTTCTTCTGTTTGTGTGGTCCTATTCTGGTTCATTTGGTTTTGTGTTATATTATTATTTTGTTTTATTATGTTATTTTATATAAATGTCTGTTAGTACTCTAAAGTGAGACAAAAAGAGTGTAGATTTGGATGGGAGGGGAGGTAAGGAGTATCTAGGAATAATTGGGAGACAAAAAGTAGTCAGAATATACTATATAAAATTATTTTAAATAAAAGAAAAAATAGAGAAAAAACAATGATATATTTGTGTCCATATTCAGATTTTGATATTTCTGACCAAAAATAATTTATAGAAAAGTAAGAGACTATAGGATGATTTCAACCCAAAATACTTGAGTTCCACAAACAGACAAATATTAAAGATATTTTCTTTTGCAGCTGCCACTTGGAAGCAACTTGTATCTTAAGGGTTGGGGTTGTTGTTTAAAACTTTACTGTAATCCATTCATCAGATTATACACTAAAAACCTATATGAATGTAAACATACCATACATAAGAGGAAAACTAATGCCAATATTTCCCAACATATTGCTGTGGCTTGAATTCTATTTTCTCCTTTAAGCTCATATGTTTGAACACTTGGCCCCCACCTGGTGGTAATGGCATTTTGAAAGGCTGTGAAACCTTTAGATAATGGAGCTTCATTGGAGGAAAGCGGGTATCTAGTCTTTGGTTTGAAAGTTAATCACCTGAACCCACTTCCTGCCTTCTGTCTGTATCCTTTCTGCAGATGGCTACAGTGTGACCACTTAAGAGCCACCTGCCGTGCTTCACAATGATGGGCTGTTTCTTGTTAAATTGTGAGTCTTTGAATACGAAAAGTAGCTAATGCTTAAATCAGACAATCAAAACTAAAACTGATTTTAAAAAAATCAGTATCAAGTCCTATAACTCAAAAGGAGTCAGGTCACCTTGTTGGCTCCAGTAAACATTATTAAGCAGTGTAGTTCTGAGGGTCAATTTGCACGATACAAGCAGCCATGCCCTAGAAGAAACTCCTTGAGTTTAAGGACTATGATCCCTTTAGTGCATCATAGAGAATTACACAATTCTCCTTTGGCTCAAAAATTACATGATTCTACTGTGACATTTTGTAAAATCTCTGGCCTGGCACTGTACGTCCTTTCCTTGTATTAAGTTATTTGCTTTTATGAGTTTTTTTTGAACATGAAAAGACCACATGGGAAAAATCTGCATTAAACAGAGGAACGTTTCAGAAATGCATCAACTCAAGAGAATCATTATAACTACTGACATTTTTGGTTCTTTAAAAGTAAGTATGAAAATCACTTCAGGAGAAAAATGCTGAAGAATTTTTTTCTGATATATTTGAGAATATAGTATAATTACAACACTTCTTTCCCTTTCTTCCCTCCAAATATTACCATATACTCTCTCCCTCTCTCTTTCAAATTCCTGATCTTTTTTGCATTCATTGCTATTACATGCATATATATTCCTAAATATAATCTGCTCAGTCTGTACATATCATACACACACACACACACACACACACACACACACACACATCACATGCTTTCAAAACTGACCATTTGACACTGGACAAGAAATTAGTCTGCTTTTCCCTGGGGACTACAACTCTGCTCTCCATTTGCTAGTAATGAAAGAAGAGATGCCCATAAAGTCTAACCAACATGACTGCCCAAGTGTCAGCTGAACAAGCATTGACACCAGTGGATATGACAAAGCAAAATGAGGAGAGCCCATGAGGCTTCAGCTCTATACAAAGAACAATAGGCAACTGAGGAAAGCTATTCAATGATTTTACCAAAGTTTATATCACTGTTGGTTCACGCAGAACTACAGTCAAGGGTAGTAAGTAGGACCATTTCTGGTGAAGATTTGCCACTCATTCTTCTTAGTTTTACTTAGTTCATTGAAAATCATTACAAAAAAATCCTAAGTTCTCTTTTAATAGTTAATGTTCTATGCATGAACATGAGATGGGAGGAAAGTGAAATGCAGTGGGCATAACTGCTTTTAGAGGCAAAGCAAACCTAAATATGGTAAATTATACAATACTCATTAGCCGATTGATAATCATGAAATATATTTTGAAATATTTCCTTGTCTTCTACTTCCTCAGTCATTATCCCTAGGAAAAGATGTGACTTCGGCATATCTATAGTTTGGTTTTATGATTTTATTTTTTAATATTTAACTACAGAAGACAGAAATTTGCAAAACTTAGAGAGGATATTTTTGCCTCTTTTTGCAAAAAGAAATAACTTAAAAAGGAATAACAACAAACACTCATGACATTGTCACATATATTGTCATATTTGAAATGATTCTTATAGAATTGTATCTGATCCTAAGTATGAATTTAGACAGTAGAGGCATCAACATCAAGTCTTCTTGCAACTGACATCAGTGAAATGTTTTCAGTAAGCATGCCTCAGACACATTAAAGCAATATTAAAAATTGGACTCAGATTGATGCTCATACTCATTCAAATGTGCTCAAAGTTTCTAGATACGACATTTAAAAATGAATAAAAAGATATGAACATATAATAATTATTAAAGAAGAAAAATAACTACTACCCCAAAGCAACCTAAAGGCCTGAAATCAAATCAGGATATTGTAAATTAAATGAATTATGATATTAATAAAACTACATAAAGTTTATTTTTTACTACTAATATTCATTTCTATATGAATTATAGTATATGCTTTATATAAGTAATTTAATATGAATAACAACTCAGATGGAAATAACAAAGTTATTGTTTTATAATAGCTTATTTTGGGTCTGGCTTTATAATTAAATTGTCATCCTTATATTTGTTTGTATCCACATTTGCAAATTCTAGAGATTTTAGTTTATTAATGAAGACACAGATTCAGGGAGACCAAATTATTTGCCCAGATAAAAATAATTTTCAAACACGTCTGACTGTCAATCTCATTCTTGCTAACTAGGAAATAGTAAAATCAAGTAACATATTTCAAACTTATTATTTTTACAATTGATGTTCGTTATACTATAATGGTAATATAAATCTTCATGCATATGTTAGGATTTTAACATAATTAAAAGAGAATCTGAACGTACTCTTGAAATACATAAATAGATCTAAAAATGTTCATTGTTCTGCCATCATCGTTCTCATGTATTTATTCCTGGACATTTATTTTTTCCTTTGCTAGTATGTGGGGTATAGACAAATGTTTTCTTATAATACAACCTTTGTCAAAGGGATTTTTTGAGGTTTACTCAGAATAATCCTCATGTAACAATAATTCTGTGTTTCAAAAGAAAGCAGCTTCTTCTTGCTTTAGTTAGCAATTAACACAAAAACCCACAACTGGCCAACATGTACAGAAAAGAAGGAGAATGCTCAGTCTTCAATGGGGTGCCTACATGACATTCCTTCCCTCAAGGCTCAGGGAAGAGGCAGAAGAGGGGAGAGCAATAGAAAGATTGTAAGAACTGGTGGTGGTAGTGTGTAATTTCAAGGAAACAGTGCTTTCCAGACACAAAATTGCAGAAAGGAACTCACAGAGATTGTGATAACATGCACAAGAACCACATAAACTCAAGCCAGACAAAATCCCAGCATGGAAGAAGGGAGGTAGACACAAAGCCACACCCCTAACTGAGGAGCCATTGACATTGGATTGCCACTGTGCTAGGGAAGAGAATGTCAGTTTCCTTCAAAGCAAATAATACATAGACCACACTCTTGGGGAGGCCCCACATTCCAGAGGAGAAGAGAGGTGTGGGAGTGGACATGAAGTTATGTGCATAGAAAGTATGGGGAGATCTGTGATGAGTTGAGGAAAGCATATAAATGATCAAAATGCATTTATGAGATTCTCAAATAATAAATAAAACATTTAAGTTCTTATAATTGTAAATCTAAAGTAGCATTCGAACAATGCTACTTTTTTGTTTTTCTGAGTAACATCTTATCATCCTTTAGAAAATAAAATGACGTTCTTTATTTCCCAGGATTTGTCCTGACTCTGGCCATATTCTGTAGCAGACTCATGATCTCACACATTACCAGTCTCTATCACTGGACTTTGTACTCTTATTTTCTACTGGTGATTATACAGTAGCTCTCTGTAACAGACATCATTTCAGCTTCTAACTGCTGAGAACTATCTTGCTTATATCTTTACCACACTGCGAGATAGCAACCATGGACTGGTACCCACCCTTATTCCCCTCAGTCATCAGCCATGTGTTGCTTGACTATTTTATAGACATATAGAACTTGTGTAGTCGGGGGGTCTTTCTCTTAGTCTATTCTCCTGCTTAGTCTCAGGACTTACTCTTTCAACCTCTTTCTTCAAAAAATGTCACATCATGTAAGATGGCATATTCCTGATCAATCTAGATAAAGTATCGGTCCTCTCTCTCCAGCTACGCCAGAGGTCGCTTTGCCTATTTCCTTCATTGTGCTCATCATTATCTATTAAAATATTTATTATTTACTTATCTATTTATTGTCTGTCTTTTTTTTTCAAAAAAATTAAGAATAGAGCATTAGCAGTCTTGATTCATGCTGGACAGACAAATATTTGTTGAAGAAAAATAAATCAGAAGTTTCTTACAAACACATTCTTCTCTAATGGGTTCCGAAGGGCTAGCTAAATTTGAACAGGAAAAAAATGTAGAAGAGCTACAGTTTCATGAAGGAAAAAAGAGCCCCAAAAGAGTACATAGGGTTGAGGGAAATTATTAAGAGGCCGTAAGAAGAATAGTATCATGATATTGCTATTGATTGGGCAATTGGAGAACTGCATGTTGAATTTGGAGGGGTCTGGATGGCAGTGGATCGTGTTGTTTTAAGTAGATTTCATTCACAATTTTTTCTTAACTATTTCCTAATGTGTATATAGTTTCTTACTAGTTCTTCATTCGAAATTTCTTCAAATAGTAATTTCAAGTAAATCGTGTTCTTAATTTCAATAGATTTGGGGGGAAATCTGAGAAAACTGTTGCCAGGTTTATGCCATTAATACCTACTATTAATATTTTAAACATAGCAATTGATTTACCCATTTTAATAACATTTAAAACTAGTCTAAAATCAAGATAAAACATGTTTAAAAGATATAAAGTGTATGTATCAGGCACTGAAAAGTACTGGTATCAAATATACATCGAGAGAAAGACACATAGTGTGTCAATATAATCACACATATGATGCTGGTACCAGAATACCCTGATACAGAACATCTACCACACAATAAACAGTGCTTTCAGAAATATAAATATTCAACAAAAGGACCTAAGAGTTAGTGTGCAACTGGAGAAGTTTGCCTTCTCCTCCCCAGGGCCAAAGCATGTTTTGTGTGAGCGAATATATAACACTAACCTCAACTAAAAAACTGTCAGAGAAGCCATCTTCAAAAAGGAATGCTTAGGAAGCCTGTTCAATAAAATTTAGGAGATGAGGAAAAATAGAACTTTAGGAAAAGGGAACAGCTAAGACATTGAAAAATGTACAAGCTCATAATGTTTAGACACCTTCAAGTAATTTAGTCATGCTTGGACTAGACGGTGTTAGCTACACTGACTATTCAATTAGGAAATCCTATTCAGAGAATAAAAGTGTGTTTTTTTTTTCCTAATCTAAATAAGCTGTAAAGACCTTTGAATATGTGAGAGAGTGAGTTGAAGTAAAACAATGAAATTATTTTATAAATGAGCAATATGAAACCCTTCCACAGCCATAAAGCAGCATAGCAGCGTAGCCACAAATAAGCGAGCATGAAGTTGATTATGGAGTAAAACCTCAGGCTCCGATATTGAGTAGATTGTCTGTTATAAGACATAACCATAAAGCAATGTGATTTGACTAATGGGGAGTATCATCCAAGCATATTTTCAGCTCAGCACTTCAGCCTCTACAATCTATCTTATCTAAAAAGAAGGAACACAGGAAAATCTCACACCTAATGAAGAACTACAGAAAGTTGTGTTTGCAAATTAGTAGACAAACAGCATCTTTAATATCCTTAAACATCTGTGTGTTTAAACACTCATGCATGCATGTGTGCATGTGTGTGTGTGTGTATGTTTAAAACCAAGGTGAAGAGCCAAGCTTCACAGCTGTAATGCAATAATTCACACATTAAATGGAAATTCACAAGTCAGAAAAATAGTTTTTTACAAGTGCAAGTCCAACATGTACTATCTCTAAACCATGGGGAACACAAGATGAGCCTCATAGTTAGAATTCTAACCCACACTGAGAAGAGCACCTGTCTCTCACATAATAACAGTCTTAACGTGTAGGGCCAGACACAAAATTCATAATTAATACTATGTTATATTTTAAGAATCCTTCCCCTACTATGCGTGATATGTGTAAATATTAACAATAGACATGTGTTAAATGAATGTATCAATGGATTAAAGATACATAATGTGATGGAGATACAAGATAAGACATGTTTAAAAGATATTAAGTGTATGTATCAGGCACTCAAAAGTACGGTATCAAATATGCATCGAGAGAAAGACACAAAGTGAGTCAATATATCACACATATGATGCTGGTACCAGAATACCCTGATACAGAACATCCACCACACAATTAACAATGCTTTCAGAAATATAAATATTCTGATATTTATGAGAAGAGGGGCAGGCTGGAGAGATGGCTTTTCTCCCGTCTCTTCTCTGACAAGAAGTCTCCCTAATAGTTTACTGAGGAATATATGGGATTACATAAGGAGAAAGAAAACTTGACATTTTAGTCAACACAGGAACTGAGGGCTTATAAAGCAGATAGCCTTGACCATAACAGAACAGATTCTGTCCAGAATCTGACCAAACATTACATGAACAGCTGAGAAAAGGGAAACCAGGAAAAAGTTACTCAGCCATTTACAGTTTACTTTCCAGTGGAAACATGAAATGATAATACTGAGAAAACGATGTTTTCTATTTCCCATAAAATTAATTTGAAATATATAATATTCTTGATTATTAATTGTATAAATGGAAACAAAGCACATTTCATTGTTTCTCCCACAGAGAAAATAAATGTATAAAATTTCCAAGGGACTCTTAACCTGATATAATCTACTGAAGTTTCTGAAATGTGAGGTTTAGTTAAGAAGCAAAACTGTCCCTACAAACCAGTCAATATTGAACTAGTCACTTATGAAGTTAACTTGGCTCACATATCTCTGCTTAGTATCAGCACAGGTAATGGGACATGAATTAATACACAGATCCCTTCGTTTCCATACATTTATCACTACAAATATAATATATATTTATAGTAAAGTGAAATTGAAATTTCATTTCTAAAATTAGAATTTCATAATGTGATGTTGTATGTCTGTTGGAATCAAATGCCCAGATGTTGATAAAGAAAGATCTGTTAAGACCAAATTACTCAACAAATGAAAAAATAACTTTGGTAATACTTCAGAGGAACAGATTTGCTCATCTCACAATTAAGAAATGTTCGTAGGATGTCACAGTCAGTCCACTAGGTCATATGAACAAGACCAAACAAAAACTACTGTTAGCTGCTCTTTCTGCAGTGACAGGGGGTGATGGAGTACTCGTGGTTGCACAAGATGTGAGAACAGTCCTAAAGAAAACATCTATACTACCACCACTTCAAGGTTAATCAAACGCTGCAGAGAAGCAAGTGGAAGAATATAAGTGACAGAAGAAAGGGGGAAGGGCTTGAAAAGACACTATCATTGACTCACAACAGTTGTGGTTATCTGCACAGATCCATACAAGCCTTGCCCTGTCCACAGTCAGTCATGAGAAATGTGGGAGCTCATGTGTACCTCTCCCTACTGCATGACTGGCTACTTACATATTCTCCAAGAGTAGGCAGTCATTGTTTTCCATTGTAAATTCAAATACTGAGACAAGATGCCAATGAGTAGCTCTAAAATCACTGTCCAACACAGAGAAATGGCCTAGTTAAACTCAGTGATTTTTCACAAAACGAAACAAAGAAAGAAAGAAATTTCAGATGAAGGTAAACAAAGACAGAAGAGGGTAGATGTTTAGGGTGGTCAGTATGAATTATGTATTTTGGGCATCTGTCAAATGGCACATTTAACATTTTAAGATTTTATTTTTAATAAGGAATTGATAAAGAAATTATGGCACCTACCTCTGCTTTTTAAGTGCTGGAATTAAAGGTGTGCAACATGAAAAAAGAAGGAAGGAAGGAAGGAAGGAAGGAAGGAAGGAAGGAAGGAAGGGAGGAAAGGAAGGAAGGAAGGAAGGAAGAAAAGAAAGAAAAGAAAGGAAGGAAGGAAGGAAGGGAGGGAGGGAGGGAGGGAGGGAGGGAGGGAGGGAGGCAGGGAGGAAAGGAAGGAAGGAAGAAAAGAAAGAAAAGAAAGAAAGAGCTTGAAAGAATGAATCCTTTTGTCATTCAAGATCTTGGTAATCCTTGTAGAGATGAAGGCATGAAATTTGTATTTATAGAACTAACATCATCCTAGGCAGACTTAGGAAATTTTTACAAAGAGCAAATTTATAAACATCATCATTTTAGCTAGTAAGTAAACATGTAACATATTAGCCTTTCATTGTGACTGAGAAGTACACATTTTTTATTTAATATATAATCCCATCTGTGAAAATACATTTGGACTTTTATTATTATGAATTGTTACATACACAAGGAAGTATTTTACATATAAAGGAGAAGTGTTTCAAAGATATAAAAGAGAAAATTATCACTTGATCTTCCCATCACAGACAGAAGCATCGTTTCCTTTTATGAGTGTTTGTTTCCCGTCATAAATACACATTAATACATATCTCCCTATGCATTGATACTTATTTTTTATGTGTTTTTACACAAGGAATCACATCAACCAAAGCTTCCATTCTCATGGACACATATATTTTGGAACTATATATTTATTTAAGGAACAACACCATATTTGATTAGGAAATATGCTTACTATTGATAAAAATTTAGGTTATTATGCAGTTTATAAAGTGTATTTTATTATTAACAGCCAGATTACAATTTATCATGAGATAAATTCCCAAATCAAACTTCAATTTAAAACCAAGGTGAATGAAGGTGAATGCAGGAGTTCAGTGTCAGGAGTGACATGAAATCGAAACAATATGTATGTTATAGTTCACTAATGTACATCCAAGTGTCTATCTCTAGTCATGACAAAGGTACACAAGGAAATCTACAATATAAAACCTATGGGGCTAATAGAACTTGCTGCAACCTGAGTTCCATCCTCGGAATGCATGTAAAGGTACAAGATGACTGATACAGTATACAGATTTATCCACTGACCTATGCAGGCCAAAACTAATAATTATAATAAATAAGCACACACACACACACACATACACACACACCTTTAAAGTTGATTCATTAAATACTAAACTGACAACTGATCACTGGTAATTAAATCTTTTATCTAAAGGCAGTCATAGCGACATATGCCAGTAATCTCAGCACTCAGGAGGTTGAGGCAAAACAATAGTGAGTTCAAAGACAGACTGTCAAGGTTGTCGGCTTCGATTACATAGTAACATCCTATAAAATATAAAACAGGATATTTTAGAAGGTGTTATCAGAAAGGAAATCAGGTTAAGACTGAGGGAAAAGAAAAAAATCTACCAGTTGGTAATTATGATCCAAATAAATTTTTTAAAGGAGTGAATTAGTAAAACGATAAATCCTTTGTGTAAAATGTAAAATAAAATATTAACAGAAATAAGATTCACCTTTATTTAAGCATCTTTGTTTTCTCTCTACTGCTATTAGTTTAGTCAGAAACCTTACTCCAGTTAGGTTTAGAGCAGTGATACAGAGTAACTGAGAATTCACCACTGTATAAACAAAATATCACTGTAGCCTGGTACTGATTATACTTGCAATAGTTCAGAGTTACCTCAATAAAAAGTGAGTCTTTAAGAGCCCTTTGTGGAGCCTGTATAGTATCATAAAGTGAATGTTTTCCCCAGATTGAAAAAGACAGGGAGGAGAATGCTATTGTTATATTAGTTTGCTGTGTTCTATTTTTACTGATAACCTTCCTGCTCAGTATTTTTCTCACCTGAAGAGTGAGAAATTTTCTAGATGAAGAAACATCTAGAATAGATTATAAAAGATAACAATTACAGTTCATTCTAATTAAGTTATGAACAGTATGATGTTGATTTTAGTTAAACAATGATATTGCATTAACAGAATTATTAACAGAAAAGCAACAAGAAACCTAAGTTTCAATCCACATTAACTAAAAAGATCATGAATATACAATATGTAGATAGTGCTATACTTAAAAGTTTCAATATTCTGTTAACTAGTAAAGCATATGTGTGCACTATACTAGATAGAAGACATTATTTCAAATTTTGTATGTCTGAATTTCAAGACATTATACCTCAAAATATTTTATATGATCAGGTCCAGAAATCATTTCCTCCTTGGTGATTTTGGAACTTATTATTAATACATAATTCAACACATTATATTACACTAATCGTTGGCAAACTGCATTATATCATTCTCTTCAAAGGCTGTCTCCAACTTCCTCCTAATTCAAAATATAGAGCTGTATTCCTACCACAATTAGGTAATGAGTATAGAATTCTTTGACTCAAAATAACAGCAAAAAGGAAGCTTTCACATCTTCACCTTCTCAGTACTGAACTAAACTAAGATAGAGATAAATACTGAACTGTTAAATGATGTATGATCTTTTAAGGAGTGTGATGAGTTCGAGTAAATGTAAAATTGATGTAAGTGATATTGCAACAGGGATAAGGCAAGACAATCAAGATACTGTTTCTTTTTATTTCCGCATGCAGTTTGTAGCAACGATGGTAGATATTTATTATTAAGACCCACTTGAACCCATTTAATATGAGTGACATATACCATATTATGCATTATGGTGGCGTTCCATGCAAGACACAGTATGTTTGATTACTTTTTATATATGGCACTTAACTACAAACTCAAATGGAGACTTTTTTCAAAATCCCCAAATGTATTAATTTTTAGCTGCTGCTTTATTTGTTAGAGTTTTTTTTTTTTTTTTTTTTTTATTCAACCGCTGCACTAACAGTGTGCTCATGGGGTAAAGCAGAAGGCAGAACTCAGCTATGCTAAAGCAGAGTCTTTAGAACTCCCCGGAATACGACATAATGTAGGTTTGAATTTCCTTCTTTTCCAGAAATTCAGCAGAAAGTGATTGCTTACCCCTATTCAGACTTTGCTTGCTATTGTCGCCTATGATCTTAAAATTAAATGATAATAGAAAATCAAGAAGACATTTGATAAGAAAATAAAGTTCTTTAACCGTATGTGGAAGGATTCCCAAAAATGAGTAATTCAAAATGAAGAATTTCATGCTCCAGAATCATTAAAAATAAATCATGATAATGAAAAACATCCATACAATCTGTTTTATAAGGAGATACAGATCTTACACTGTTTTTTTTAATCATGTTTAAGTTCCCACTTTCTCTTCTTTATTTTCATTTAAATTTATCTTATAAATAATCATATATGGTTATATAGTATTACTTTTTAGCTTAGAATTTATGCATAAACTTTTTAAAATTGGGATTATTATAAACACACTGTGCACATCATATATTTATTAGGATTGTGTGCTTGAGAGAAAAAAATGTATCTGAATGTGCTATGTGTGTGAATTCATAGTATATACAGAGAAGTTTGTACTTATATATTGATAGCTCTTCTGTGTTCTATAAATAGAGTTGTGGTTTGAATAAGAATGCCCCTCCCCCACAGACTTATATTTGAATGCTTAGGGAGTGGCATTAGGAGGTGTGGCCTTGTTGGAGGAAGTGTGTCACTGGGAGTGGGCTTCAGGTTTCAAATGCCTAAGCTACATCTAGTAGCTCTCTCTCTTTCTGCTGCCTGCCAATCCAGTCATAGAACTCTTAGCTCCTTCTCCAGCACTATGTCTGCCTATGTGCCAGCATGCTTTCCACCATGATGATAATAGACTAAACCTCTAAACTGTAAGCCAGAACCAATTAAATGTTCTCCTTTATAACAGTTGTCATGTTCTTGGTTTCTCTTTACAGTAATAAAAACTCTAACTAAGACAAATAGTAAGTTGAATTTGGGCAGTAGACAGATGGAAGATATATAGGTGATAGATAGATGTGTGAATAGGCTCTTAATGCTCTAACATATTAGGGCAAAGCAAAGCTTAACAAATAGTGAAGATGTTAATTAACTTCTCAATGAAACCAAACAAATATAATTTTACTTGTAATAAAATTTAATTAAACGATTCATTTCCAAGATTTTACAATAAGATTGGTTTGACAAATTTCACTTTGCTTCTCTAAAATAACAGAACTTGCTAGGGGGTCTTAAATTAGATAACATTTACAATCAAAACAAAACACTAACATTTAGTCAAAGCTTTGCTGACTTTTGCATTTCACATGAAGACAGAAGAGTGGCCTTTCATGGAAAATAATTTTGGTAGGGGGCATAAAACAAGACTAGAACTATTATTATTCAAGCAGAAATGGGAAGAGAAAAGAAAATAAGGAAGACTGGGGAGATCAATCTGCAGATTCTTGGTTGCTTCCAAGCTCTGTGATGATAGCAAAGCTTTGGTCACAGAACTAGGGCCTAAGGGGACACTCTTGGGTACTGCTGGAGATAATGTCTTGCAATTTTCTGCCATGCCCTCCTCGTACCTTCCCCTCTCTTTGTCTTTCTCCTTCTGCCCTTGTGTGCTGTGCTGTGATAGTGTGGAGCTATTGTACCCCCACTTTTACAACTCAGAGTGGAATCACCAAAGAGTAAAGACAGCTCAGAGTCTGAATACTGCTTTTCAACAATTCCTAGGCTGTGAGGCACCATTAAATTCTCCTTGCCATTGGTGAGCTGTGCCAAGAGACTCCTTTGATGCTTTACTAATATCAGATTCCTCTTCCAATATCACTTTTCTCTTGCCACTAAATGAGTCCTATTGGTCTAGGTACTAAAAGCAAAATCTTATGCTGTGGAACCATGGTTACTTATCCTGGTTGCCAACAAGCTTCACTCTATCAACTGACTCTGCCTCTTTTTGCACATTCATATGCAGGCCTGAATTCCTTCTTGGTCATTTAATTGTAAATACAGTAAATAGTAAATTTAAATAATTATTTGACAGAAACTGTTTGTCAAAGTGAGTGATGATTCCAAATGAATTCAGTTCACATGGATTCTTTTTATCTAAGTGGAGTCTAGGACCTTTCTACTTACTACACTAGCCAAGGAAAACTGTCTTATAAAGTGCTTGGAGTCAGTTTGAGAGAGCTAGTAGTTCTTATTCCATACAATTGTGATATGTCACAAACAGCATATAGAAAGAGGCAAAAGAGGAAAAACCCAAAAGGACACTATATTTGGCTCCCTTCCTCTCCCTAGTTAAGGACCCCTATTTTTCCATTTCCCCCTTCAAATCACTTGTACCCTGATATTCCCCTCTCTGTTGCTGCCACACACATGGTCCCCCTTTACTTTCCATATTTCTGCAGATACTACAGGTAATATAGTCACCTCTGAAGATACTGAGCTTGGGGGATGCATGGGAGGCATGGGAAGAAGAAGAAGGAAGGAGGAGATGATGTAATTATTGTTTCAAGAAATTTAAAAAGTATAAAAACATTACTTCATTGTTTGTTGTCACTGTTTAACTTGGGAAGGAGCGTGTTTATTTCAGTTTACAGGCCATAGTCCAAGACCTAGGCAAGCTACACTGTTTTTAAAGGCTACTTTTTCATACTTCAAGGATAAGAATCCTTTTTTTTTTCCTACATGGACTATTTAAGCCAAAAGGTTAAAAATGTCAGTATTAAATGTAAACATCAGAATATTGATAGTATAAAATAAAATTCTTTCTCTTATAGCATATAAATATATTTTTATGCTTTTTAGTCACCTTCTAAAGTCAGTATTTTAAAATGTATGTGACATCAATGTGTCAACTCATTTAGTCAACCAGCACATCCAGAAGACATATTTTCAAGCAAAACTGGCATATTTCACTGAAATTCTCTATCTTTCTTTGAAAATTCCTTTAGACCTCCTTCCTTATCTGAACAAAAACATTTCATTAACAATTATATACTTCATACTTTTAAGATGCAATGCTGCAAATAACATTTGGAATAAAAGAAACTTTATTTTCCTAACTTTACTAGATAAATTCAAGCATTCATTATTCATATGGATCTATCAATATTATATCAATGAAGTAATATGTGTTAAACAAATTTATATATTCATATGGTTACTCCGATAAGTATTTCAGCTTTCAATTAAAGACATCCCAAGGGGGGGAAAAGAAGTTTTCAAAGAGACAAATAAACATGACAACAAATATGTTCAAGTTTGTCTAAAATACAATCAATTTTCTTGAATGATGAAAGAATTGACATTATTTCTTTATAATTCACTGAATATTAGCCTAGTGTGAGGATCACATTTTCCTAAAAAACAATGACTTTACTGAAGCACTATACTTAGGTTTATGTCTGTAATTCTATACACATGAATTTTTTTTTCCAGAAAAGATTCTCTGTCTAGCTGAAAAACCATAAGCAGTTCATAAAATAGTTGCTATTTTCAGCTAATCTGACCATGCCCTGAGAATCACAAGCTATCTGAGATGTTACATTGACACTTTTATTCCAACCATCTATTGTTAATTTACTTATACAAGGTATATATCTATACAACCTTTGAATCTATATAATCTTACATTTAACTTATTTTTAAACAGAAAGTTATATATTAAATCTGGAAAGTAATACATTGCTCAATACTATTCTAAAAGGTTTTCTTTCCTGAGTTTCCTCAAGAAAGGCAGGAAACTTTCAACAGGAGTTACTCAAGCCAAATATCACAAACAGAGCTGAAAGAACAACACAGTCTCTTCAGTTCAGCAACTGTGTGATGTATATGAAAATATTTATCTTCATTCTATATATAAAATCATAATTCTCTTATGAATATATTGATAATAATTGGTGGTTCGATTAAGTTATTGGGGAGTCAGTCCCTTACAAGCATTTGGGGTAGACAACAGTACTGGTCCTGTTCAACAGATGAAGAGATTAATCCATATATGTTATAATATAATTTGTATATATATTGACACATGAAATATATGGAACATATACTTTACTATGCTAGAATTCACTAGTAGTAGAAATGACAAATACCCAACTTCACATGATTTTTATCTAATATTAAACTTTAAAACCGCAATGAGAAATAATGAAGACTGTAACAGAATATTCTATATTCAGTATATCAGAAAACATTTCAAATTTATAATTTAAAGATATCATTGAAAGAAATAACATGAGTATGAAATGTAATTTCATGCATTTCTTTGCAAACATACCTCTTTTGCCAAGAAGGAAAAATTTTGAACTATGAAAAATTTTAATTATGAAGTTTTGTAAATAAATTATAGTAATTATTATAATATAATTTTTCAGAGTACTAGTAGTTCACACCTTTAATCCCAGTACTCAGGAGGCAGAGGCAGGCAGATCTGTAGGAGTTCGAGGCCAGCCTAGTCTACAGGATACTAGAGTTACAATAGAGAAACTTTATCTCAAAAAACCAAAACCAAAATAAAAATAATAACAATAGTAATAATAAAAGAAAAGAAAATAATTCTATATAGACTTCTCTATCACCTAAATTCCATAGCTTATTATAGTTATAAATTATGAGAATTCCAGGTAGAATAGTTAGATATGCTAATGACATTATTGAATAACTTTAAAAAATGAAACGTGATAGTCCAGCATAAATGGCCCAATCTAAATGTAAGTTACTGAAGAAGTTAATAGTAAGTATGAATTACTGAAGCACAGTAAGAAGAAAAAAGATGAAAGCGTGTAATTTTTTTTTTTAATTTTTCGAAACATGGTTTCTCTGTTGTAACTCTGGCTGTCCTGTAACTCACTCTGTAGACCAGACTGGCCTCAAACTCACAGAGATCACCTGCATCTGTCTCCAGAGTGTAGGGATTAAAGGCGTGTGCCACCACCTAGCTGAAATCATGTAACTTTGACAATGGCAAAAAGTCACACTGGAAGAAATCAAGCCCAAACGCAATGTGGAGAAACAAAGCTCACTTGTGTCTAGGTATTATGCTAATGTCAGACAAGTAGCTGTAAGATGACTTTTTCATGGAAACTTCTCACATGCAAACATAAAAACCAGGCAAACTGAAATTAATATTGTGCACATTCAACAACAACAGCAACATCTTAGACAAAGAACCTATTGTGGAATCAACAAACACTTCTAAAAGTTGAGATAAAGAAAATATTCTTCCTCAGAAATACATTAATCCATAGATTGAAGGCAGTGTTACTACAGGTGGCCATTTTAAGTAACCACTTGTTGAAAAGACTTTCTCAAAAATAAGAAATTTTTTCCTCCAAAAGACCCATGGGGTCTGACTAACAGTTATATTACCCAGGGCACACATCTCAGAAATCAATTTCTACCTCATAATGCAGCAGTTAAAAGTAACACCCATTTTCTTTTTACATGACTTCTCGGAAAATGATTTTGTTTTGACTC
Organism: Cricetomys ansorgei; assembly: GCA_026225945.1. Classification (NCBI taxonomy): domain Eukaryota; kingdom Metazoa; phylum Chordata; class Mammalia; order Rodentia; family Nesomyidae; genus Cricetomys; species Cricetomys ansorgei. Next base: position 18,494,725 of record JAMJFZ010001131.1, on the reverse strand, counting down.
AGATTGCTAGCTGGTTCTTCTGCTTCCTGCAATTGAGGTTATTCATATGACTATAATTATTAAGGATCAATTGTGTCTGGAGAGTCTCAGGTGACCTTATCAAAGTGCCTGGCTATTGATATTCAATGTCATATGGACCACTTGTCCTCAACGTAGGGACCTAATTAGAGGGTTTCTTTTCATATTAGGAGTATTTTCCCAGATGGACAAAAGAGTGAAAACCACATGGTCTTGAGATGCTTTGGTTGTAAACTATTCTATAGCACTTCTGGTACAGCCAGGTTCAAAGCAAGCCACAGAAAACTTCTGATTCAAGAAGAAGCAAATGTCCATACTCATTAAGATTACAAAGTATAGGCAGACATTTTCATTCCACCAAGAGAAAGGACATAGATTCCAAATGAGACTACACTAGAATATTTACTCCAGAGGTGATACGTCCTGAAAATGTGTAGAATTTATGAACAGACTTTGACAAACTATCATCTGAAACAATGACTCAAGATAAGGGAGTGGCTTTATTACTGGACTCTTCCCTGGCTTTGTGCCAAAGAAAGAAGGTAATATGAGAAAAACATGAATACTCACTAAAGATGTCCTACACAGTCTGCACCAATCTCAGGGCAAAGGAAAACAAAAAGGACAAGAGGAATGCAGGGCATGGTTACATAGAGGTCAGTATTTTAGTGACAGATATATGATCTCTAAGTCCTGCTTCATGCTAACACTGCAAAACTCTCTGTTTTCTCTGTCCTAGGAATACAGTTAAGAGGAAAAATCATCTATTAATCACCTGTGACATAGTTATGGCTTTACAAAGCTTGAAAGATCCTTTTGGAGATGGGAATTTGGAATTCAATTAGTTTAGAAACATGTTTTTAGCATACATTTGTATCTTAGACTCAAGATAAAAATTTCCATTGTTAACAAATTCCAAATCCCCTAATGGAAAACCATAAAGCCTTTGATAGACATACAAATATAAAATCTGTCAGTTTATAAACTAATATAAAAAGCAAAAGAAATAAAGGTTCAGCATATATTCAAAATGTGGCCTCATCCAAGAAAGAAGTCGGAGTATATACATATAATAACCATTACCAAACTATCGTGATAGGTAGAATAAAGGGGGAATACCCTAGGCATAAAAGCAATAGCACCTTCTTTAGAATCAAAAGTATTTAGTTTTGAGTTCTAACCTTATCTTCTATTAGTTGCATACTCTGCTCACATAAAATTAAATGTTTTTCTGTTTCAGTTTGCATGTCTAAAAATGGAGATGGTCACGATGAAGCTGTCGTGAAAGCAGAAACCATCAGTGGCTGGTGTAGGGTATCTTCTCAGAAGATGAACAGGATAAGACTATGTAATGATGCTGACTGCCATCCACTACATATTATCTAATGATATTTTGGTATTTTTCAATGATTTCCTTATAAAATATATGACAGAAAAGGGCATGTGTTGCTTCATAGGAAGCCTTAAGATTTTTATTCAGACTGATGTTCTCTTATCCAAAAAATGTGCTATTTTATTAATAAATTCTTATTTGTAAGTTGAAAAGTGAAACTGATCGACTGAAAAATACATACCTAAAAGAAACGTAAATCAAAGAAAAATCTTCCTTAGCAGAAGGAAAGGAAGCATGCAATGGGCTGGTCCCTGAGGACATTTTACAAACACTAGTATATACAGTGGAGACAGAGAGTCATTAACAAAATAATAACTATATTTATGCTTGCTGTCTCAATTTTGATAACTATTTGTATTCACGTTATGTATGAAACCTTTAATGAAAACATATTACACATAATGTCCCAAAAGAATAAGATGAAAGATTACGGTCAATAGTTATTATCTAACTATTATCAGGGACACCAAGAAAAGGGAGGCTTACTATCACTTATTGCATTTGATTTCTCTCACCTTGTTAGAAAACAGTTACTCTACTAAGGAAGCTGAAGGGGTTGCTTGGAGCCTAATTGCTGATTTTATTTTTAAAAGAACCTTTCTAAAAGCAAAAAAAATAATAATATTCTAGAAATAAACCATATAGGTCTGGTGGTAAACTGAAAGGCAAAGATATGAGATTATCAACAGGCCTGTTTTTGTTCTAGGCTTTTCTCCTAAAGGAAAGCTTGATCTTACTGTAGAGTCTAGATTGAAGTTTTCCCAGAGTAGCATCTATGCCATTTTGACTTGTGTCTTAATAGAGACATGAATGAGGGTTTCCATGAATGTACTAGATAGCAAATAAATAATCATTAAAAGTATAAAGAATATCATTGTAACCATTCTTGTTTATATCAGAAAGCCCCTGATATACCCAGCTAAACAACTTCGGAGTAAATTAGTAATATACATGTTTTTGTCTTTCTCTGTTTCATTGTTTTATATGGTACTGAGGAAAAAAATGACCACGATCCATAGGAGGGATGGTAGAAAATATTTAAGTAAATTGACCATTATGAGTTAAACATGTAACTGGAATGTTGAGAAAGTAAACTCAGACACTTTATTAGAATCTCAACTCAGAAACTTGAAATATTTTTCATCTCATGGCCAACTTAGAGGTATGTGTTAAGGGATCTAAAGCTCCATTCAAGTTCTGGTGGAAGAAAGGCACATGAGTACAAGACTGAGTTCTTTCTTCTCTACACCAAAGTCAAAAGTGGAAATGATGGCTAATACTCAAATCTGCATTGGTTGTTCACTTTGATTCTTTGCTTCAAAGAAACGTGGAACAAACAAACCAAAATCTTTCCAATAAGTCTGTTCAGACTAATGAGACAGAACATTACTGAGCATAAATGGTAGAAAAGGTTAACAGCAATAAAGGAAAATTGTCCCTAACTAGTGGGTATATAAGCAAAGAAATTATGGGTTGACTGTCCAAAGTAATTCAGCTCTAAATACTCCAAGTATCATTATCAAAAATAAGGCTTTCCATATATGATAATAACTGTTTGCTAAAATTTATTAGAAGCTACAGGATGCCAAAATTTTATAACAACCAAACGATATGACATTATGACATACTTAATAGAAATATAGAATAATCAGTTTTGGGAAAGTGATTTTGAAGTTACTAAATGTAATAGAAAGTTAGTCAAAATGAAACTTGACAGAGCAGCTTGAAAGAGATATATGATTGAAAATATGTCAAGAAAATTTAAAAGTTTCATAGTTATCAAGAGTCAAAACATATTTTAGTAACAGTGATTTGGGGTAGGTCATGCATTGGCTATTGGGTCAGTTTCTAGAGCTTCATATTGCCCAAACCTGGACAAATTCCCTGTTATGCGTCTTCTGCATGGTGGCCAAACACATTGACTATGTTTCCCTGGCCATTGTAACCTCACACTTTCATTATTACAATCATAAGATCTAAAACTTCCCCCTTACCGTTATCGTTCCTTAAGCTCATGATAGTTAATGATGAGAAGATCACAATCACAGTGAAAGCACCTGAGTTCACAATGTATGGTGACATTGAAGATGTTAAATCTACAATCACACTAGCTTGTTTTATAAGTGAGGACAATGAGACTCAGAGTGGTTAAAAGGCTTGGCAAACCTAAATTATGAAAACTCAAATTCCGTGTTAATAACCACTGCATAAAACCCAAAACAAAGCTATGATTTCCCAATCTTCCCTCCCATATCTACAAAATATACATTAAAGAAGGACCAAATATTAGTTAATAAATGTATATCAAATTAACATGCTTATATCTTATATAATATTAAGAAAATATATTCATAAGATCACAGCATAATATACTTCCTGACTGTCTCCCATAATTCCTAAAAATAACATGATGTTTTCAGTTTTAAATGAGATACAATAGAATAGTGAAATAAAAGATCTATGACTATTAGTGTTTCTAGGATATGTCTCCATGCATAATAAAGCATGAATGTTGATGTATAAATTACACATCTTTTAATGTTGCACATGCATACATGAAGACAAACCAAAATAAAATTAAATCAAATATAAAAATAAAGAAGTTTGCTATACTGTGTAAATGAACACCTAATTAACATACTCAACATTTTAAACAAAATCATTTAGAAAATAAATTTACACAACTGATTTTTATGATACATACATACTTTAGCTTATATTTCATAAACATGTTATTATTGTTCTGTTTATTAATAATATGTATCAGTAATTTGACATTTTCCAATACCCAGGAATCTGACTTAGATAAAAGTCTAAGTATATTATAATTTCTCCCTTTTTTTGTATTGTACAATCAAGCCTCCCAAGTTTTCTTAATATTGGTTGAATGTATAAATGTATCATGTTTTTTTTTCAAATATAGCAGATTGATAAATTGTTAAAATAGATTTTAATAAAATGGGTTTCTTTCACTTAAATGTAAGAAAAAATGTAAGAAAAATACTTCATCTCATACCACTAAAAAAAAAAAAAAAAAAAAAAAGGAGAGTTAGCTTTCGTGGAATTAATGTTTCCAATAGTAAATCACTTTAATGTGACTATCTTGTAGTTTAGGAGGTGATATCACTGAGACCCAGGAAAACCTATTTCAAGATAAACAAATAAGGCTGTAGGTGAGCTCAACAGCACAGTGAGTATTTAGCATGAGGGAAGCCCTTATTTTATTGGAGAAGTCAAAAGAAAATGATATCTAGAGAATGAGTAAACTATTCCTGGGATGTTTGCCCTTTCTTAGTGGAGCTGAAAAGATCAGAGGGAACTAGATTAAGGTAAGCAGCATTGTTTAGCTTCTGTCCCTGTTTAAATTAAGCATATTAGCTAACTTTAATGTAGAAAAATCTAAAAATACATTCAACATTTCTTTCCAAATCCTGAAATCATGCTTCACAGGACTGTAACACTAAAACTAAGAAACTCCATTAAAAGTCTTCACAATGTGTTATATAACATATATATATGTATATATATATATATATATATATATATATCACAAAAATTAAAAAAGAGTATAGTGTAAGATTTAGCATGTGATATATGTCTTTTAAATGAATATACTTACTAGGAAAGGAATACAGTTGATCATTATAAAGTTGATCATTTGGCATTTTCTATATAACCTGTGGAATTCCTCTGTAACAATGTAATTTCCCACATAACCTTGGTTAAGAAATATGAACCATCAAAGTCAGTTTTAAAGAATGTATTACAAATATTTTTTGTAGCTTAAATATTAAACCTGTTTGTTCATGCACTTTACTTGGCATCAGTACACTGATAGTACATTTATATTATCATGTAATTACATTGTAATTTTCTATCACTTGTTACATATCATTCATACTTACTTTTAAATTGCCATATAGTTTGGCAAAAAGCCTTCTGTCAAAGCTGTGTCTACAAGAAGGCTGTGTTGTTGTTTTTTGTTTTTTGTTTTTTTTAAGCTTTAAATGTAGCATTAACTCTTTCTGAATAAGATTCTCCTATTTCCTCTTCACTTATTGAAGACTTCATGGTACTGTACAATTTAGGGTGATGGAGCATAATAAAAAATGGCTTACTTCTTGCTAGAACAATTTCTATAACTACAAAGAAACTTATTAATGTCTCCATGCGTACACCACAGAATGTATCTTATTCTTCCTTGAGTTCTAAAATCATTGGATGCCACATGAATGAGAATGTAAGCTACAGAAATTGAATAAATTGATTCATTCTCAAGACTTAATTGTATTTATGTGTCACTGAAATGATTTAGCAAAATTAGTCATGTATCACATGTATGAGGAGTACATTTTAATCTCTACTCCTCTGTGAAACATGAAGCATGGAACTGTTTGTATTGTGTGGAGAAGGAGGAGGAGAAGGGGAGGAGGAGGAGGAGGAGGGGGAGGAGGAGGAGGAGGAGGAAAAGAAAGAAAGGAAGGAAGGAAGGAAGGAAGGAAGGAAGGAAGAAAGGAAGGAAGGAAGGAAGGGAAAACCTGGGGAAATGCCAGTATGTTCTATTTCTGAGTAAACAAAATCACTAGCATAAGGCAACAGGTTAGCTAGTTAACTCTTTAGAAAAAATTCAAGTGACTTTTCTTCTTCCTCTTCCTTCAGTATTGGCAAAAACGCTTTCGGTGGACATTTGGATGAAGACCTGAGTGGTTGCTGTGGAGTAGTTTCACTGATAGACAGGAACGCTGTTAGATAGCTGCAAGTATCTCATCCTCACCATGTAACAGCACAGCAACCTTGTCAGCAGAAAGCTTGGTCCTAATTTCTCCAGCTAGAAAACTCAGCAAAACCACCAAGCCAGAATTGCTTAAAGCAGCAGTGCACTGGCTTAAATGGACAAAGGGAAATGATGTTCCTTCAGGGAAGGTGGAAGTGGGTGCAACATAGGACTGAGTTTGCTCTAAATACCAATGGCACAAGAGGATAGTGCTTCAACACCAAGAATCTATTGAATGGCAAGAGAGGAAGAATATAGGAATTAAAAAACAAACAAGGGTGGGGCAATTCTTCCTCAGATACCTACATCTCTTGTATTTCTTTGTAGGAGAAAAAAAAGAAACTACTTTAGCTGGCATCAGTGAGAGATGTTCACTGATGAACTCATTCCCTAAACGAACTGGTACATGAGTCTCTTAGCAAAACTGAAATGTGTGAGAATGTTTATGTATGGATTACATTTTCTGAATTCAAAATGGTATGTGAAACACAGAATATCAGTCTTGCTCAAGGTCATTCTTTTCAAAAGAGAAAAGGGAAATCACTTAGAAGAATCAAGACATTATCTAGAGGATGAAAATCTAGTTGTCAACTTTTTTCTAGCTGACTCTTTCCTCCTGGCTGCTCCCCTGAGTGTTCTGTATTTCCTATTGTTCTTTTCCTATTAGGAATGAACTAAAAAGGGATTTGTAAAGGAGGATTTATGTGCTGGGAAATTTTCTATCAATGTCTTAACCCATAACAAAACATCTCTACCTAGGGATAATGTCTAACAGGAAGACAGAGTTATATCCCAAACCCAGCCTTAGCCAGCCAGCTTTCTTCCTTCCTTCCTCCCTCCCTCCCTCCCTCTCTCCCTTCTTCTTTCCTTCCTTCCTTCAGCCTAGGTTATGAGCTCTATTTCCTTATGACATTTAACTTAACTTCAGTCCCACAAAGGAAATGTCATATTTTTAAACCCGAATCACATCACAATGTATATTCGAGTTTCTGAGCATGTAAACACTGGTTTATGGATTTGTCTGCCTTTTCTGAGGATAGGTGCTCAAGGATAAGAACTGACTTGCAAAAGATGAAATCCATCATGAGAAAAGGCCAAAAGGAAGTGAAACAGAGATGATAAAATATTCATTTTTTAAGTACCGACGTTCTCCACCAGAATTTTATTTTTCTTGGTCATTTTCTAGATATGTATGGGTTATTTGCTTAAAAATTATTGTGTTGTCCAATATTCCAGGCAAGCTTAGGATAAAAAGGCATCTCTCTGTTGGATGTTTATCACACAAGTCAGCTTTGTATGTTGGGTTTTCTGAGTGATAAAAGATTTTAAAATAAAATCACTAAAAAAAGAAATATATATACATATATATTCCATATATATATATGTATATATGGAAACTCTCTTTAATTCTTCCAAATCTTATTATTTCTTAGTGTTTTTCCCCCCTCTATACACTTTTTGATGTAGTCAATGAAGTTTTTTTTTTTTTTTTTCCTCCTGAGTCCTCAGAATGTGAAGTATGGATTTTCTGGCTGTCAGAGTTGAGTTAGCCTCTATTTCCTTCCTCTGGATTGAAGTTACACACTAAACACGTCTGAAGAGTGGCTTTCATACACTTCATTTTTAAGTACACAGTGAAAGATTAGTTGATTTCGTATGCTACTGTTTTAATTGAAGGCTGCAAATACCCTGATGGCATCTAGGAACGTATAAGAAGAGAAAGGAGGAATAGGAAATCTGGGAAATATACACTTAGCTTCAGGGTTTTAATCCTGATAAATCATGCAATGTTTGAATGTCAAACCGTTTTCATAGCCAGCTTTCATTACTTGTTCTTGAATGCTCATATGGAGGGAGGAGGCAGGAGGGGGCTGTAGTCATAATACATGGTCAAACACCACAGCCCTACTCATGCCCCACCTCCCTTCCCTCAGACCTAGGCAGTCACCCCAGCCACAGTAGCCTCACTGTCTGCTAGGGTGCCTGCTGAGCTCTACAGCCCCGCCCCAAGTAGTGTCAAAGCAGATCTGCCAGCTGCGGTGGTGGAGCCCAGCCCCCAAAGCCGGTTGCATATGCGGCCTTGTAGCACCACCACCCTGCAAGGGCTGCAGCAGCAGCTGAATCTAGACTCCAGAGCAGGAATTGGGGATATAAGCGAGCAGGGGACAGCTAGAGCTCGTAATCTCCAAATACCATCCTATGGGTATCTATAGAAACGAAGGGAATAGAAGACAACCAGGCAGTCTCCCTACTTCAGCAAACAGAGGACACCACCCCACACTCTGTTCCACCTCCATCAGTCAGTGGCTGTCTCTCCTTGCTTCCTAAATCAGAGAACCACAGACCCACCAGGCCAAACCAGCGGGAAGCTCCTGAAGGTGGGAGACAAACCAGCACTCTTCAGCTGAATTCGTCAGACCGTCTTCACTGTGGACTTAAACATTTATGAGACTACTTTGGAAGTGCTTTGTATTGTTCATTCAAGTGCCCTCGAGAAAGAAGTGAAATTTTCTGTAGGGAACAGGCAATGGAGGTGATTGGAGAAGATGAGATGAACAAGGTGCAAGGAGAAGGGGCTTTGGAAGTTAACTAAATTCGTTCTGCGTCCTCAAGCAAAGGGAATCTCCATTTTCACATATCAGATCCAATATGTTAATTAGGCAGTCGCAAATCCAACCTGCTTTTAAATCAAAGCACTTCAGGGAATTTTCAAAATATCTATTGTACACAAACAACAAACGCAGGCACACAAGCCTCTGTCCACAGACAAGATAAAGCAGGTGGGGCCAGAGCTGATGTTGTCACTGGGCTGGGGCTGGGTGGTGCCTATTGGTTTTTGGCCTCATTCTCCTAGACATAAGAAGGACTTCTTTCATGGATCTATTCTGCTAGATCAAACCAAAGCCTGGCAGTTAAACACCTCATCTCAACACACACCCGTGACAATGAATTCTTTTCCATGCTAAGCAAGTCCCAAGAAAACTCCATTTCACATCAAAGTCTCCACATGCATAATTCACAACTACTAAAAGAATCTGGCAAGATCGTGCACAACAAGGGAAGGAAAACAAGCTGGCACAAGAGGTAGAGGGGTCGGAGGAGAGAGAAAAAAGATCTCTGATAGATGTGGGGGGCGGGGAAACACAAACACTGAATCTCACTCCAGTATCTGGAGGGTTGGGTACCAAACGGTCCGCAGCAACCATAGCCTGAAGGAAATATGAAACGTTCATCTCTGGCACCTTCAGACAGGTTCAATACGCCTAGCCCTTTACAAAAACTATGCCCAGGCTGGATATATTATTATATCTCTAGATTTCGTTACCACGTTTAGTGTTCATGTATGGACTTATATTCTATGTACCAGAAACTGCATAACCCCTCACTGAGCAAGCGCCCTTGGGTACCCAGCCCTTCCTAATGATTTTCAAAACATTAATAAGTAAAGTAGTCTGCAATGCAGATACGATGCTAGAAACAAGACCTTAAGGAAAGAGGGTGAGGCAAGTAAGTAGTCCTTCATTGTTACCTGGTGCCTCTAGGGGGAAAGACGGTCATAGGAGGACTTTCTGCCCGCAGGTAAGATCCAGGCAAGGTGGCTCCAGGTGGCTTTCACAGTCGTACTGGGGTCTCGCTCCTCACTTCGCTGCCCTTTGCCATAGCTCAGCACCCGCATCCTAGGGAGTCAGAGAGGTGGCTCCTGCCACTGCCGCCGCTGCCCGCAGGTCGCGCTGGGTGGGGAATCAGCGCAAATCTCCCCATGAAACCGGTGGCTCCGCGCCCGGGAAGCGGGCAGAAGCAGGGCGGCCGCGCACACACACACAGACACGCTCACACACACTCACACATTCTCAGCCGGGCGCGCGCGCACTCACACTTGCACAAGCACTCCCAGCACCGCACTGGGAGGGAGAGACAGCACTGGTCCTTCTCAAGATCCGCTCCCAAAGCCCACCAGCCCACCGGCAAGGAGAGCAGCCGCTTTCTCACATAGCCCTTTGATCACATTTCCTTCAAGTTCTCCAGCAGCCCAAATCCTTGGAATTCAAAAGCTGGTGACATTTCGCTGGGGAGTCAGGGAGTCCTGGAAGGGCTATGGAAGAGTCAGGGGGTTCCTTAAGCAGTTTGAAAAGCAATTCTCATTACCTTGTTTGTACAGTAAACCAGCTGGAAGTGCTGAAGTTTGGGCTTCAAATGTTGTGGGCAGCAGCTACGTTCATATTCTTCTGACCAAAACAGGAAAGTCAAGATGCAGGGAAATAAGACAGCTGCAAGACCCTCTCTTGACCTTGCGATGTACCTGGAAGCTGGTTAATATAGCCACTTTCCAAGCCTCTGGATTAAATGATCCATATATCTGGGTCCACAGCTTAGCAGCCGCCCGGAAACCAGCCAGGAAAACGGGTCTGGGCGTCCTCCGCGCTCTGCGAGAACCTGGGCATGGAGGGGCATCTCTGAGTTAACACATTTGCTTCTGGGCAGTTGGAAACAAGACTGTCAAATGCATAGGCGCGCGCACATACACACGCGCGCAAACACACGCACACACATACACACGCGGCTAGCTGGAAAGCGGCTTACAAAACACTAGAGAAACACCAAGATGACTTGAAAAGGTGGAAAACATCCAGGTTCTTGCCGGAGAACGGAAGGGCCAGCTGGGAGATTCCGAAAGTCTTCTCAGGTCTTTCAATGTTCATATTCTATTCCTCTCTCTGTCTCCCCTTCCTCTCTCTGTCGCCCCCACCCCCTTTCTCTGTCTTTCTTTCTCTCCCTCCCTCCCCCTTCCTATTTCTGGTTTCCAGAATGTTTGGTGGATCCGCCCCACCCCCGTCCAGTTGAGCCTTTTTTTCCCCCCTAGTATAATCGACCATGCAACATGAATTACATGGGCGGGTTGTGCTCGCAGCTCCCCGAAGTCAAGAATCCTAAGGACCAGCTAGCTGAGAAGCCATTCACATCTTTAAGGGAAGAAGAGAAGCAAACGCACACACGCGTGCACGCACACACGCGCGCACACACGCACACACTCGGATCCGGCCGCTCTGCACACGCTCACCGCCTCCCTGCGCCGCTGCACACAGCGTGGCGGGCGCCCCTCCCGCGGGCCGAGGCGCTGGGGCGAGTCCGCAGCTCAGGCGCGAGGGCGGGAAGCTGCGGTCCGGCATCGCAGCCGCAGCCCGGGCAGGCCTGGGAGAGCCGCTCCCCGGCGCGGTGCGCGCGGGCAACGCCGGCCGCCTAGCCCGGAGGAGCTGCGCTCCGCGCTGCAGCATGGAGGCGGCGGCGGCGGCGGCGGGCGCGCGGCCGTGAGCCCGTCCCTAGCTGCAGTGACGAGGACGGCCGCACCTCCCAGACCCCTAGAATCCGGCGACACCCAGAGCCGGGGCCGCCGAGCTCTTGGCCTTTGCAACTCCGAGCTAGACGTGTTCGGAGAACCGATTTACCACTGGCGAAGGGAGAGGGCCCCGCGCTGCGCCTGAAAATCCCCAAGCAGAGGAGGCGCGGGGGCGTTGCAGGAGCGGGGGAGGGGAGGCGGTGGAAAACCCAAAGACAGAAAGCGAACTTCAGGGGCATCCCCCGCCTCTGTTGGAAATGATCTGCCGATCTGATCGCCCACTGCCGGGTGGTTAAGGTGGTTAAGGGATTAGGAAAAAAAAAAAAAAAAAAAAGGTGTCCCTCGGTCAGGCTGTGACTGTTAATGGCAGTGTGAAAAGTGATTAGCTCCAAGCCTGCGGAGAGAATCCCAGCTTGAGAGCTACTGACTGATGCTCCGAGTCACTCGTGGCTGGCTTCCAGAGTCCCCTAGTCGGTGGTGGGTGATTTGCTTACTAATCAGATGGGAGCGGATTACTTTCGGGAATCAGCAAGGTACCAGGCGTAAAGAAGTATTGCAGCTGAGCACATTTTGGTGTGCAGAGCTGAACGCCACCCCGAGAGTCGGCAGGAAGCAGGCCTGGCTACCGAGGTCACCTGCACTGGAGAGAGAGGTGTAGTGCAGAGGAAACCAGAAGGGCCTCTTGGAGACGGATTGGGCAGGGTCCTCTCTGGCTTTACCCTCGCAATTCTGCCACAATTCCCAGTGCCCCCACCCTCCCCCGACCTCAGTAAAACTCCCAGAAGCCCCTTAAAGCCAGTCATTAAGGAAAAGGCTTCGTTCGGTATCTGGAGCTGTCGGAACCCATCCCTTTCCTGTTAGAGTTGATGTGCCTTAGATCTTCAGTGTTTGTGCGCACCTCCCCTCGCAGTCCAGACACCAATCTGAACCAAACCTGAATGGAAGAGTTGGGGGATGCCATAGGAAGCTGGCAACAAGGAGCCTTTCCTCAAGTACTTAGTAAAGAATCGCACCCCACTGTTCCTCGCAGGATAGGATGATCTGGAATTTGGCTACCAATAGAACCCCAGAGGCTTTACCGCTGCTTTGCGAATGCACAAGGGCGTGCGCACTCAGGCACACCCACGGGATCGCTCCGAGTGTGCGCAAGGCACCCACGCGTAATCAAGACCCTCACAGCTGTCTTTTTGAGAGATGAACTCAGCCTGGAGTACTTTAAGTGGTAATTTGCTCCCGTTGCCTCCTCTCTTCCTCTTTCCTGCTGGCCCAGATTCCAGGTTTACCCCCTGGGTGGCTCATCCCTGGGTTTAGCAATCCGAGCTACTCTATGACTGCTTGATTTTGGAGGAGCTTTGCTGGGGCTAGGGTTCGCGCCGCACAGTCTCCATCTAGTTCCACCAGAGCAGTCCCCAGCGGTAAATTGCAGAGCAGGAAGCAAGTGTGAGAGTCCGAGCATCCACTCCGAGCAGCTAGTCACCGAACAGTAAGATTCCATACAAATCTGCGCAGGAACCCTGAAGGACATACTTCAGCCAACGTCAGGAAGTCCTGGAGAGTCTTCACTAAAATCGTGAGCGCTTCTCCCGCGGGTTTCTAGTCACTGAAGTGGATAACCGAATATTCCAAGAAATCCCGTGCCAGAGTCTTCACTTGAGGAAGCTACTTCTGGAGTAAAGCTAGAGAGAGTGCTGCATTCCGGTTTCCCTTTAAACTTTGAAGCTTTGAGGACTTCAGGGCGAGCTGTGGAGTCGCCCTAGCTGGACTCCAGACAGATCCAAATGAGCAACTTCCAAGTAATTTAGATTGTGGGGGTGACTCCTTTTCCCTTCAGGACTGTCCCACTTGCTGTCCGGCTCGGCTGAAAGGAACTAAAGGTCTCCAAGATACGGATTTGTGGTTCCCCAAAGGGGGCAAAGTACATATCCAAATACTGAATCAGAACCCCAAAGACCTTGCCTATTTGGATAAAATAACTTTCTTTTTCTTTGCTTTTGTTTATACCTGGACTGAGGTGAGAAAAGGACTCACTACCAATTGGGCCAATTGAAGATTTTAACAGTTGAGAACAAGACCAAATTCAAGTCTCATCTTGGGGTGCTTTTAATTAAAACGGTGAGGGATTCTTTTGAGGTGAGAAAGATGACGTCAGCATTTGGCTGAATGGGGGAGTGACGCCTAGCATCTCAGTGTTATTGCAAGGCGGAAAGAACCTCTAACTTCAGCCTCCTGTGCAGTGGGCATTGCTGAAGGTGTTTGCCTCTCCTCTCCCACTCCATCTCCCTCTAGGAAACAGAGTCTGCTAAGGCAGGAATCTTTTACTGTGAAGGTAACTATGTTCTTTGTATCCTATGCAAGCTAATTCAAAATTGCAAAGGGGGAGAAGGGGGAAAAAGCTGGTTATTATGAAAAGTTTTTGATCTACTTATCCAACTATTGTTCAGAACAGCTAACTGTAAAGCTGTTGCATTCTCAACAGTTCATACACTTTAGAATAGGTTTCCTTTACCCAGCATTTAAAAAGAAAACCATGTATGTAGTTAGAAACTTGAATTAAATTTGACTTATTTCCTTTCCAGACTATGTATACTATTTTAATTAGTCCCAAACTAAACTTACACCAAAACATTTTAAAAATAATTTTCAACTTTCTGTCTCCTCCAGATGATTTTCATAAGAATTGATTGCCATAAATGTTGGAATTCTCATTTTTACAAAGAATACTTTATAAAAGTTTTCATAACTTCAGGCAATTAGTGAAAATGTGAGTATTTTATGGTTAAAATGATTTTCATCAAGAAGCATCCTTAATTTCCGCATGTTTTGCATTGGTTAGCTCTAATGTAGGGAGAAAATATAGCCCACTCCTTAAAAAATGGCATTAACCACATAGCTCAAGATTCTTATTTCCGTAAATTGAGGCAAGTAGTAAGTCACCTCTTTAGTTTACTCCTTTCTTCCCTGTACCTTCTAAAAGGCACACTTCAATTGGGAACATCTCCAGATTTTGTGGTGATGCATCATGGTTGAGTTACCAGCCTCTGCTTCCTTTTAATAAAAGGCTATGTGGCCTTAAATCTTGGAGATGACGAAGTAATACGGAGAGATAAAGTTCTGAATTAGATCTTTAAAAAGATACCTTAAGGCAAAGCAAACAAACTCCATGCACAGAAGTAAACTTCAATAGCTAACATAGTTGTGACCTTCACAACCTTTAATCAATAGTGCAGTTATGACCTTCACAGTTCTGCAATGTTAAAAGTTTGCTTCTGAGTTTGTTTCTGACATACCAGATCATGAAACCGAAGTGCAGAATACTGTAGCAACTAGGTCTTACCCAAAACATCTCATTTTTTAGCAGAGTTGAACACCTGGTTTATCTCTCTTACACTTAATAAAAAGTGTTTATTCATAATTTGGCCTAAAAGTACAGGCAACTATACTCATTTTTAGCATGCCCCAGAGATAAAGATTTCCCCCCGCTTATTTTGTTATTTCTTGAGCTTTTATTTGACTTGTATGAACTCATTTACTTTCTGGAATCTGGTATCATAGCCACAGCCCCAATTCCATGGCTTGTTGTAACACTAAACCAGAGAGCCAGGCCTTTTCATTTCCTAATGGGAATGGAACTAGCATGGAAGACCTAGCTAATCACTGTGTGGAATGCTTTTTTCCCTTTGTCTCTCCCTGTGTCTCCCTCAAACCCACTCTTGAAAAGTTAATGCTGAATTTCAAGTTTGGAAACGAAAATGCAAAAATAAATAAATAAATAAATAAATAAATAAATAAATAAATAAATAAATAAATAAAAGATTCTGCTCTGGGCAAGGATTTCTTGAGAGTTTAAAGAAAGATCATCTCAGAGTTAAATATCCCTGGACAAAAAGAAAATCCTTAAGCACTATTACAGCTAACCATCTTTTTTTTGCTTTCCCTTTTGTCTTTTTTGTTTATATTCTGGCAAAGAAACTCCATCTACTCTTTAGTTACTACAGATACAGTGTATGTATCCCTCTATTGAAGAATATCAACCACTCGAAGAACAAAAAGATATTTATTTTGATTTCTTTCTATCATCAAAGTGATTTGTTCAAACTAGAGGAATCTTTTAGGGTTAGTATGTGAATGTATACTGAAGTGTGAGTGACCTACTGCAGTCTGTACATCTTCAGAAGATAAAGGCAACTTGTTTCTTAAACAGTAAAACTTCCAGTAAGATGTATTAATATACAGAAATGGGGGCTAATTCGGCTAATATTTCCTCATTGAATGAATATTAAGTACAATATTTGTAGATTTTTCACATTTTATAATGTTTTAGAAAGATTATTAAAACCTAGTTTTTGTTCATTAAACATTTTCTTGTATATATGTTCACATATAATCTCATGACAATTTCCACTTCACTCTAAAATCAAGCTAGTTATGAAATAATTATCTAAAAACAAAAGTGTGGCTACCATTATTACTTGATTTATGCATATGACTGAATACACTGAATCCTAGTAGATGGAAGTATTAAGCCATTTGAAAAGCTTTAATGCGCTTCTATTAAAAGCCCTGAGATGAGCTATATAGAAAAGGCTTTACTATTCAGCTTTATCGTACAAAAGTAGGGCTTTTCCCCCCTATAAATTCATGACTATATTCTACCCCCAAATTTCAGGCAAGTGACCACAAGTGGGCAGTAAGTTGACACTCACTTGGTTGGGACCATAGGGCTGGGTTTTCTGAAATACTAGTCCCCAGAGACTTAGGCTATGAATTTATTTCTACGTATTTATTTAAAATGCATTTACGTTAAGGTAAATGATATCTGAAAAGTTTTGTGAGTATGAAAGCATGCAATCTCTTCCAGAACACACACACCTTCTCCCTCTCCCTCTCTGTCTCTCCTCTCTCTCTGTCTCTCTCTGGATGTGTGCATGTGTGTGTGTGTGTCTATGTGTCTGTGTGTGTGCATGCATGCATGCGCTTGGGTGTGGGTGTGGGTATGGGTGTTAAGCCCATATGCAGATGTGATAGCATGTGCATGTATAGGTAGATCTGAGGTACAAATTGCTTCACAAAAGACAAGTTCTCTCACTGAACTTCAAAATACTGTTTATATTAGGCTGGATGGGCCAGTAAGCCTTCAGGATTCACCTTTGTCTCCCTGTTCTCCATTCTCAAGTGTTGGGGTTTTACTTAAGGCTGGGGATTGAAACTCAGGTCCTTGTGCCTGTTCAGCAAGCACATTTTAAAGCACCTAGCTGTCGGCCCAGCTGTCAGAACAATTTTTTAACATCAACTTCTATAGCATGACTCAGGAATTTGCCTTCACCTCTTCAGTAGTTGTTTTTTTTTTCCTTTAATCAAGGACTTTTGGTATGAAGACTGATTTATGATTTATTCTCCACTCATGTTTTATGTTCCTAGTCTTCCTCTTTCTTTTAATTAGCTCCATTGGTTTGATTACCATGTCTTAAAGTTCCTTTGGGTCCTTTGCTTTGATCTCTGTGGCTTCTGAAGAATGAAAAGGAAATATTTTTTGTCTCTGCCACCAAACTTCTTTCTTTATACAATGATGTTAATTCTATGCTGATAGTTTTGCTCATTCCAATGAAATTCATGGATCACATTGCTTTTGACTAATGTCCTGCACTATGCCCAGAAGAGAGGAATTTAGTATAGTTCTCATCCTTTGTTTCCAACAGTGCATAACCAACAGCCAAGCTGTGTCATTATGACCTTGCTTTTATTTCACCACTGAGATTTATGAACTTTAAGTGTCACTTTCTTGGTCTCTTGAGAACCTTCTGAAAGTCGTGTACAATTCCCAACTGCCAACTTCAGGTTTGGATTTTTGATGTTCACTCTTACTTCCCTAGACAGTAACCTTGGAATATCTAAACAGTATCGTCTCCTCAATGAAAAACATCACATGGGATATCATTCGGCCATATTGGTTGAATCCTTAGAGGCTTTGTGCTTCAGACTGAAATTCAAATACGTAAGGAGCTGCAGCAACAGTTCAGCAGTTTAAGCACTTGTCCAGGCCCAGAGTTTAGTTCTCAGAAGCCATGACAAGAGACTTGCATCTATCTGAAAATCAGATCTTAAAGGGATACAACATCTTCTATTGTTCTCTTCTTGTGTCCTCAGGCACCCACACATACATGGACAGATATGCTTCTCCACACACACACACACACACACACACACACACACACACACGCGCGCGCACACACACACACACGCACACACGCACTATAATAGCAAAATTAATCTTAGAAAATGCTTTGATTTGCGGTTTGTTAAGAGATATTAATGACTGATTTGTAAACTAGCTAACAAAAGCAATCTTTTTCAAGTCATATAATAAATTACTCAGTTTCACTAAAGTATATTATAAAGAATTTAGTTTCACAATGTAATTTCTTTTTAAATGAGGAAAATGCACTAATCAAAATGAGACTAAAATCTTCAGGAAAGTTGCCAAAGACATTCTACTGATACTTTTATTTTCCTTGGTATTAAATATTCCATCATTTGGATGAGATAATATTGGTGAAATTCTGAATACTGGTGTTGCTGTGTTCAGACACTGTTTGCCCTCAAGATACTAGTTATACATGCCATAAACCTGTTCCCTAGATGAGTTATGTCATGAAAAGACAATAATTAAATATTCTTCCTTAAATATTGCTGAGTTTATCATTGTCTCTTCAACTGATTATTACGTATAACGAGTCTCGGGCATTTTAGAGTTAGCTAAAAATATTTTAATGAAAGCTAAAGATTGGCTTATATTAATTTTTGTTAAATTAGCTGATATTTTGAGAAAGAGCTGTACAATAGGAACACAGAAGCATAATAAAATATTTTAAATAATTTCTTAATAATGATAATGATAATTATATCTATACTTTATAGCAAATTCAACTATTGTTAAATGTTTTTATTTTATTTGTATTCTGTCATTGCACAATAGTATTTTTTCTGTCTTTAAAATGAATTTGTATAGTTCTAATCTTAATTCACACTATAATCTGTTATATCTTTTGTTTCTCCATAGATATGACAAAAAGATAAACTAAAAATTACCTTATTTTTCTTTAGTTTGCCACTTTTAACACGTCAGTTAACATTATGACTAGTATAAAACTGCAATTTTTTAAATAAAAAAAATTGTTGAAAAATAAAATGAAAGCTTCCTCTTTGTGGGAATATACTAGAAATTATAAATATAAAATTGACTTTCCTAATAAAAGTTTTGAATCCAAGAAAAAGGAACATGGTGTATTGTGAAAATTCATGTGAGCAAAACCTCCTCTGTTTTTGATACAAATATATGACCATTTGTTTTATTGTTTCACAAAATACATCAATTTCTACGTTTTCTGGTGGAAAATTTGAAAGGCAGAAAGGATTTTCTGCTACACTGATAAACTATAGGTACATTTATATTAACTGCACTATTTTTTTTTCACAAATAGCATGTTTCAGAGTAAGAAGACCTAGAATAGCCTTCACTCATTGAGGCATTTTATGATTCCCTAGTATTAATTTATGTAAAATGATTGATTCTACAAAGGAGAAAGTGAAGGTAAGACTCCTAGAATGAAGGCCAACAAAAGTTAACAATTATTCAAAACTACATAAATAATACCATAGATTGTCTAGAAATTCCATTTTAACGTTAACTACTAATCCTTTGCTTTCCAAAATGTTGTCTTATATTCCACAAAGGCAATTATTTTATACTTTTCCAGTTGTTTGTGGCTAAATGGATGATTTCTTTTAAGAAAGACAAGTAGAAAGGTATATCAATATGCAGATATCTCTTAGCATGGGTTTCTCTTTCAGTTTGATATTTTATAGCTGAACCTATAGATCACACACCACTGAATCCTCATCTGAGC
Organism: Cricetomys ansorgei; assembly: GCA_026225945.1. Lineage (NCBI taxonomy): Eukaryota > Metazoa > Chordata > Mammalia > Rodentia > Nesomyidae > Cricetomys > Cricetomys ansorgei. The sequence goes on along the minus strand of JAMJFZ010001131.1, from coordinate 18,475,301 downwards.
AACTCCTTCTTGCAGTTGATGGCAATTAACACAGAAAAACCCACAACTGGCCAACATGCAAAGCATAAGAAACTTTAGAATGCACAGATATGAGTCTACACCTCATCCCTTGCCAAGACAAAAGGGATCTATGTAGAAGAAGTTGTGGAAAGATTGTACAGGTCAAAGGGAGTGGTGGATGACTTCAAAAAATGCAATGTTTTCAAGATACAAAAAGGCACAAGACTACAAGCTCAAGCCAGAAAAAATCCCAGTATGGAAGAGTGAGGTAGGCATGAAGCCCCATCACTAGTGAGGACCTATTGGCATTTGATTATTACTAGGAGAAGGAAAGTTACTCTATTTTTTCCAATAGAGTAACACCTGTCATATTGACAACACTCCAGGGCAAGTGCCACACTCAGAACCAGTCTGGCAATGTGGGTTGGGTTTTTCATGGTAGAGATGGTGTTGTATAGGTGGGGAGATGGGGAGGATCTGGAAGAAATTGGGGAAGGAAGATCAAAATATGATCAAAATACATTGTATGAAATTCTCAAATGATAAAACCTTTAGTTAATTTTAAAATTCTAATTTTACTCTTCTTAAAGCTATTTTTTCTGTTTTATTTTTGTTATTGCTGCTTTTTTGTTTTGTTTTTTAATGTATAGATGGACTCATAATTACTTCTTTATTGTGTATGCTTTGCCTTTCAGTAATAAAGATAATCTCCCAGTGGGTCCCATTTTTCTTTTTGATGTTGTTGGTGGTTTTTTTTGTTTGTTTGCTTGTTTGTTTTGTGTGTGTGTATGTGTGTGTGTGTGTGTGTGTGTGTGTGTGTGTCTGTCTGTCTGTCTGTCTGTTTTTGTTTTTGCATCAGTGAAATATTTACATGCTCTTGTGTGTCCTAAGAAGCAAATACTCAAACCAAAAAGCAACAGTAATAAACACAGTCCAAGAGAGTGAACACCAGTTTCTGAACAAAATTTGTTTAGTTTTGGAAAGAAAGTGTCTGAGTATCATCTGCAAGCTGCGAATCGTGCTGTGGCATCGCCTGTGACCCGGTCACAAGTTCTGCCCTCCACAGTCTGTGTAACTCCCATGTATGTAAGTAATGAGTTTTTATTAAGAATGAAATGCAGATGAGACTTTTCCTAAATCTGTGTTTCCCCTTTTCCAGCAATATTTACTAAAGTTATCCCTTTGATGTTGTAATGTGTAAAGAAATGGAATCAACTTCATTTTAATGGTTTATTTTGCGCTTTTAAGAAAGTGCTAGGTTAATATTGACCCAAGCATATGTTAGAGATATGCAGCATGGCTGAAACAGATTCTTCAGGATGGTAGATCATAATTTAAGTGTGTTTTATTCTATTCTCTTTAAAATAAGAAGTGTTTAACAAGTGAGACAGGATGACTACTAGGAGCTGCAAAGCAAGCTGATGAGACACTTTTTCCACTCAGCAATACTGATTAAAAGCCATTGTCAATTTGTTCTCTTTGTTGTTTCTGGCAGTGTGGGGATCATCAGCGTGATGACAAATCAGTTTTGGAAACCTTACTCCAACTGAAAAGTAATTTCTCTATCAAATATGACATTTGGTAGTACTGCATCACTGTTACCAGGAATTATAATCGTTAATCCAATATGTAGCAACTATGTTTATGTGCATATTCCTATCCTATATGTTTTCTGATATTTGCAGCCTAGAAACAAAAAATTAACATATATATTATGTTTTAGATTCCATTTAGAATAAAACAGGATCTTGGTGTTTGGAAGGTTATTTCGGAGTTTGGAAAATTATCTTCTCCTAGTGTTTGTGCAATCCTGATATCACCTCATCATTCCTGATTGCTACGGTCAGAGGGACCTCTTCAGGACATTTTTTCTTATATCTGAAGTGAGTATAGTTGTAGTAGTCATTAACTATGCCAGATGGTTCAAAGAGATTCATGATTGATATATACTGGGTATGCTTATATAAGAAATAATATACGACTTTAAAAATTACTATAAGTGTGTGTGCTGGTCAGTAATAACTACTTTAAAAATCATCCCATTTAGAAACTAGTAAAATGACTCAGACTGTGGAGTGTGTGCCAGACAAGCATCATGGCTTTAGAGCAATCCCAAATGCTACTTACAGTCTCCAGGTGAGAAACCCTGACTCATAAAACAAGATGAATTCACAGCTCTTTAGGAACAAATAAGGTTGTCCTCTGGCTCCTGAACTTTCTCTCTCTCTCTCTCTCTCATGCACACACACATACACCCCCTACACACACACATGTGTGTGTGTGTGTGTGCGTGTGCACGTGATCACTCTTGACACACAACTATCCCATTAATTCATATTCAGGGGTGATTTTTGACAACACTCTGCAAATAAATATTTCAACTGCAAACTTAAAAGAAAAATTGACATCCAAATGACATGCTAACTCTCTCAATGTGAATATAAATTCAGTAAAAATTATAACTCTAAAAAATGCTTTTCCTTGAAAAGGGAGTAAATCAAATTGTTTATTCACCCATAGGTTAGTGGTTAGTCATTAGGATTCTAAAACTTAAATTTCCCAATTTTTTTTGGGTTAAGGTAGATTGCAGTAAACAAATGGTCCATAATGATTGAGCATCAAGATCCATAAAGGGGTCATGTTCTGAAATGAAGAGGAAACATTTAAATATGTTACTGATTTGTTATTTAAGGTATTTTAGGACAATGTGAGGCAGCCTGCTTCTGGGTAGTACTTGGTTTCATGTCTTGGTAAGCGATTTTAATTTGATAATCGGCAGTAAACTTAACAGGTATGTGCAAAAGTATAATAAATAAGGATTTCTATTTGAGAACTATTTCTGCATTAGTGTTGAAAATGAAGTGATGACTGAACATGAATCTTAAAAAGACTGCATAAAAACAATTATTGCTGTTTAAACATGAAATAAAATGTGTATTTATGAGATAGAAAAAATTGTAGAGTTAGGTCTAGTGGCTAATAAGATCCTAGATCAACTCTCAAGTATTTCATTCACAATTCCTGGTAATCCAGAGAAAGGATGTACAGAAGGGCTGAGGACTGCCAGGAGGCAGAAGAACTACAAGGGACACAGTAAGGGACACACTGTAGAAATACAATAAATGGAAAAATAGATGCTAACAGGGACTTCAAAGGGTTGTACTTGAATAAACTGTTTGATACTGGCAAATGTTCAGTAATCAGATTGTTAGGAATATTTGGGGATGGAAGAGGAATGATTTTTATGTTATGTATAACCCTCCCTTTATCCCTTGATCACTCTAATGATATCTGTGGTTGAAATGATTCAACTTCAGCTGACTTTGCATTGCTGTATGAGATCACTGAGCACAGAGTGGGAAGAATTTTGCACACTTGACCTAACAAGCTGGTTCTACTTTGCCAGTGACTACAGAATACAGAAGTGTCCTCATTTGATTTATGTTTGTTGTTTTTCTTAAGTATTACATGGTGTTGACCAGTATTTTTTTCTCGGTATGTTGTGGTAGTGGTAGGATTTGTGTGGCAGGGACATGCTATGGGGAAGGGGTTGATTAGCGCTGTAAATGGAGCTGTGTGTGGCTGAATGTGAAAATGTAAGTGATTTAAAATGCTTATGGTAAGTGGTATAAAACAGATTGAAGAAAGTGTTTCCTCTCATGTGAAAGCTAAAATATTTGAGGTAATAGAGAAGAGTTGAATAGTGCTCACTAGAGGCTAGGAAATGGTATTATATAAGGAACCTGAATAACTTCTATCAAAATGCAGACAGGTAGGAAGAGGAAGTTTTAGTGTTGTACAGCAAGGAATGTTACTACAGTTTGCAACTGTAGCATTTTAATATATTTTATATATTAAATATATTTTAATGTATCTTAATATATTTTATATTTAATACATTAATATATTTTAATATATTCTATTAAAAACAAGAATGGGATTTGAAGACTCCAACCACAAAAGAATGACAAATATTCAAGAAGATGTACATGTTATAAAAAGTATTTACTTCTATTATATTAAATCCTCTTTTCTCTCTTCATTACCCCCTGACCCTATCCCTTCTTTCCTCCCCAGCCTCTCTCTCTCTGTGTGTGTGTGTGTGTGTGTGTGTGTGTGTGTGTGTGTGTGCATGTACATATGTATCTTCACATAAGTTCAGTAACTATGGAGGCCAGAAACACTGGTTTTCCTTCAGCTGGATATAAAGTCTGTTGTGAGTCACCTTACACAAGGGCTGAGACCTGAACCACGCATTCTGCTAGAACAATACTGGCTCTTATCTGCTGAGCAAAAGGAGATGGGAATGTTAATTGTTCTTATTACTATATATCACATACATGTAACAAATCTTCACATTAGGTTTCATAAACAATAAAATAATTATATATAAAGTAAAAAAAGATGAATAATTTTGAAGGATTTGAAAGTCTCTTCAATTTTACTAGGTTGCAGCATTATATTACAAATGGCATTGGAACAATGAAATGTTAAACATCTTTAGTTATTGAGGCAGTGGAAATCAAAACTACTTTAAGATTTCTTCCTATACCCATCTCAATGATTAATTAAGATCAATAAGACAAATTACAACTAAAGCTGGCAAGGATTTCTAGTGATAGGAATACTCATTCTTTGCTTGTAGGACTGAGAAACGGTTCAGCTGCTATGGAATATGACAGTTCCTCAGGAAGATGGGAATCAATCTACCTCAAAATCTACCTATACCACTTTTGTGCATATAACCAAAGAATGTTACATCTTATCATGGAATAACTTGCTTAGCCATATTCATTGCTGCTATATTCATATAGCAAGAAACTGGAAACAACGTAGGTGCCTCTCAACAGATAAATGAGAAAAGAATATGTAGAACCTTTACCAAAAAATGGAATAATACTAAGCCATTAAAAATGAAACCATCAAATTCACAGGTAAATGGGTGGAAATAGATCAAATCATCTTGAGTGAGGTAATCCAGATCCAGAAAAACAAATATGGTATGCATTTGCTTATATGTGGATATAAGCTGTTATGTCAATGGTAACTGATTTACAATTAATAGAACCACAGAGACTGTGTATGGAGTAAAGGAATTGGGGGGAGGAGATGTCCCTAGGAAAAGAAGTATAATAGAGAGTTATGAATGGATGGGGTGGTGGGATGGAGGATCAGTTGGTGAGGGGGAGGGGATGCATGAGAAAATATGGGGAGAAACAACTAAAGGCGCTTGGCCATTTGAGGGGTAGTATGGAGTTCTAATAGAGTAGACGGTTTGTATAATATATACATAAATCAAGGAGATCTTAGTGAAACCACCAAAAAAAAATAGAGGATAAAGAACCCCAACTAGACGTCTCTTGTCACCAATGGAAACTTCCAGGACACAATTGGGTTACATCTAGTTTAGTTATTGGCCAAAGGAGTCCCATGGGAGTTCCCAAACAACACAAGCTATTGCCAAGACTATAGGTTGCTCTCCACAATCTGACAAGGAGGTCCCATTGCTGAAGATGACATCTATACAACTCATTGAATGTGAAGAAGTTGAGTTGGTGCCTACATGAACTTTCACCCTATACACTAGTGTCTTTGGTATAGGTAGTTACTCTGCATGCTACCAAAGGAAAATGTAAATACCAAGCCCGCCACAAACACTTTGATATTCAATGATAGCATGCCTGTAAGATATGCTAGTGCAATTTTGGTTCAAACTTTGTAGAAGTAACCCACCAATATTTGACTGAAGACCCACTCTATAAAACAAAACTCATATCCAATACTGTTTGGGTGACTAAGAATCTGACTAGATAGCTGAAAGACGTAGGGTAAAATGAAATACTACTTTTAAAAATATGTAGCAATAAAATGATCATAGGTCAGTGTCTTGCTCAGCCATCATCAAAGAATCTTCTTCCTGCAGCAGATGGGAACAAATATTCAGACTCATAACTAGACATTATGCAGAGAATGAGAGAATTTGGAAAACTTAACCCTAAATGAATTGTCTCCATCAAAGAGCCCTGTGGAAGAGAAGGCAGAAAGAGTGTCAGAACAGGTTGAAGACATCAAGGAAACAAGACCTTCTAAATCAATAAAATCAGAACGGGTTGAAGACATCAAGGAAACAAGGCCTTCTAAATCAATAAGATCAAAGCACATAGGAACTCACAGAGACTGAGGCAGCATGCACAGTGCCTGCATGGGTCTGTACCAGATGGGATCTTAGAGACCCCATCCCTAGCCCAGAAACCATCTCCAATTGATAACCACTTGCAAATGAAAATTTAGTTTCCTCCAAAGAGTCTTATAGGAGAAACAAGCTATTCTTATGGGTAGGCTGCATGCCCAGCAGCAGACAGTCAACAGAAAATGAACTCAATGCCATCATTAGAGGTTCTTTGTTTCATAGTGTCATGTGAGGAATTTTTTTCCTTTGCTTTGCTTTTATTATAATATATTTTCTCTCACTCCCTCTCTTTCTTTTTATACTACAGGTGCTTTACATATATAGTATATCTTCCAGTTTTATGTTTTTATGGGATTCCTAAGTGTTTGAACATGTCTGTTTCTTGTGCCTTTTCTTGTATGCTTTTCCTTTTTGTTTGTTTCATCCTATTCCAATGTATTGCCTTTTTTTAAATCTTAATTTTTTATTATTATCCCCTAAAAGCCTATTTATTTTCTAATGAGAGAAAGAAAGGGTATGGATGTGTCTTAGAGGGGAGATGGGGAGGAACTGGGAGGAATAGAGGAAGGGGAAATTATAACCAGGATATATTAAATGAGAGAACACTCTATTTTCAATAAAAGGAAAAACATATAAAATAAAAAAGAAACTCTTTTTCCTACTGTTATAGAATCATACTATAAAATATAAGGCATACCTATGTCTCTATAATATACTTCTTATTATGATGGGAAATGTGGCAGGAATTTTTTTTCTTTTTATCTCATATATTTTATATTTTCTTTATGTGAAAAGGTACAGGAAACTTACAATATTTCGGGCTGATGGGACTTTCTAGACTGAGAAATTTTAACTTACAAATTGTTTTCTGAAAATGTCAAAAAAATATTCTGTATACTTAGGTATGATTTTCAGGCATTTCAGGGAAAGCGCTCACCTTGGCAGTCCTGAAAAACAAACAACAAACAAACAAACAAACAAACAAAAAACAGCCTTTATGGCTGTTAGTCAAGTCACTTCTGCCTCCAGGGAAGGGAGAAGACAGTGACGTTGTTTTGCACTTTAGCTGCTGGGCAAGCCTGAAAAGAGAGCAAACATTTGCTTAAATATTTTGTAAACCTAATTCTATAATGAAAACTGAGTCTTGTTATGGGATCAAAATGCAAGAAACCTTTGAAGAGAGATATGAGTAGAAACATCTCACTTTGAAGCTAGCAGACAACCGCAAATCTTAGTTTCCCAGAATGTATTCAAAAGCTTCACATGTCCACAATATTTATTCATTGTTACAAAATGAATTTTCCACTTCCCAGTCACAGAGATCAGTTTCAACGCTGTATAGCAATTTACACATTCTTGTGAGATCATAAATAAGAAGAGACTATTTTAAGAATACATGCATCTGATACATTTTTTTTTTGTTCCCTCAACAAATAAACTATGAAATCAAATAGACAGTATTAATATTATTTATCAAAAGAAAAATCCCGGTTTGTATTCTTTAGTCTGTAAGATGGGGGAGCTGTTGTATTACAGAAAATAGGCTGGTTCCATTCCTTTAAACACTTGGCTCTGACTAAACCATTTGACGTGAAAATGATGGCCCCAGCCTTTATAAACAGCAGCATGACTGAATCGTAACCCAGTGAAAATGTGTGTTTAAAAGTGCTTCACTTTCCACAAGTGTGATATTTTGCTTTATTAGTATTGTATTTAAAACAGGTACCAATTATTTCTAAAACACCAAAACACATTGATTAATACTCTATTTTAGAGTTAAAAATTATTAAGCTTTACTCAAGAGAGTTTGTGCATCAGGACAGCATGAAAAATATGCTTATTTAAGAATAAAAGCCTTGTTAGCATTTGACTATGCTTCCTCTTAAACCCTGATAGACCTAACAAATCTCTTAATCTCTGCTAGCTGCAGTGAGAAGAAAGCATTACCAGCCTGACCCTGAGTAAATACAAGTCAGGAAAATATAACCAGAATGTTTTCAAGTTTTTATACTACAAATATGAATGCTCAGAGAGGCAAAACTTTTCTTTGTAAATTATAACCTAAAATTATTCTAAGCTAGATTGAAAATCTAGTCACAAGCAGCCAAATATATCACTCATTTATACAGCAGATCCCCTGTTATGGAACTAACATTAGTAATTAACTTTTGTTGTGGATGTGTGAAAATGGGCAAAGAGAAAAGGGTCTTTGCTGTGTGTGATTGCTTTTTTCATCCTTACCTCAAAGTTAGGAAGAACCCATAGCAGTGGGCGAAGTATCAGCTCTGCAACATGAGAAACTGATGCACTGGAATGATTTCCTTCAGGTAATTAGTCATCAACCACTGCAGTAGTCTACGAATGCCCTTTCGTATTTATTAAAATACAGTGAAATAATTTAAAGCTTCTCACGGCACTCAAGACTCTTGATAGTGAGTGTGAAAAGTGACTGTGAGTCATGAAATATGATAGCATTGCTAGATCCCACACTCATAATCACAGTTTGTGGCTGACCTTCTCTATTTTTTTGCATTCTTGGTTAATACTTCAGAGATCCAATTCCACTCCTTAATAGGTGGAAACTATTTTGTATTAAGCACTTTCATGTCAAGCTTGGTGGCTTTCTTTGGTATGTCTGCAATCTCCATGAAATCTACAAGGAATCTGAAGTGGAAGAATACTTATCCATGATGGCACGTATCTCTACACACAGCAGTTTAACTTGTTTAAGCATGTGTTAAAAGCTTCCTCCCTTGAACTCTCTTAAACTAGGATTGAAAAAACTGAATACATTAATTGTGCACAACATGATGGGTTTGCATTCACTCACATTGTGAAATGACTGTGACAGACAAGTGAACATATCCATCAATTTGCATAGTTACCTCAAAATAAACAGATGCAATATTGTTCATAAATAAATACAATTTTCTACTGTTAATCCTGACTTCCTTTAAGATTTATGCAAAGAAGGCCACTGAAACATTTTTGGGGGAACAAATCATACAAATGTAGACCATGCAATATTTCTGTTGATTTTAGGAATACATTTTAATAGCCAGGTCAAACTTGATTATAATATCATCATCTACAGCATACTATTAATATCTACTAACTTCAAATGTGTACTATTTCTCACAGATAAGTCCATAGGCTAATGAAATGTTTTACATAGTGAGTTTAATGGCAGGGATCGAGCAAGCATTTATTTTACAACTTCAAAAACTTTAGAAACAGACAATCTTGAATGTGTGAACTTTGTAAGATGTAAAAGCTAAAATGAAAGTGGTGAAATTTTATTATATTCCATTAGCAATTGCTAGAGCCATTGGACATTTAGCTTTAAATGAGAGAAAAAGAGAGGGGGTGGAGAACAAAGGCTGTCCATTTAAAAGTCTGTTTACAGGGAGTGGTCACCATTGAAAACACTGGATTCATGACTATAGTTTTGTTTCTTTTCTGCATATATCAGAGTATGGTTTTAGGCAAACTAATTTAATTCTGTTAATTTATTTATATAGAGCAAGAAGGTAACAATAGATATTTCACATTTAAAATAACAGGTAATATTTTTCAACACAAAGTAATTACTGGCATAAAAAAGTGCATAATATCAAAGTACATAGTACATGAAAGATGTTTCAATGCTAAGCAGGATCAATAGACTTTTTTTTAACCCCCCACCTCCTCCTAGATCTTTCCTACTCACCCAACTCCACATCTGCTTTCTCTCTCCCTTTAGAAAACTAGCAGGCAAATAAAACAGATTGTTAAAAAAGAAAGAATGAAAAAGTACAATAAACACACACACACACACACACACACACACACTAAAATTCATAAAAACACAAAATCAGAAACCTTAATAGACAAGTCATTCATTGTCCAGTAAGACAAAAAATGTCAAAAATCAATATGAGACAAAAATTCTAAAAAATAAAATTGTGTTTGTTTTGTGTTTCCCATATACTATTGAAGATGGGCCTACCCTTAACTGTGGTTAATGTGCTCAGTGAGACTCCTTTAGAGAAGACCAATTTTTTCTTTGTGAGTGGTTGTCAAGTGGAAGTAGCTTCTTGACTAGGGATAGGAGAGCTGACCACTTCCCTCTCTCAGTGCTGGAGCTCTGTCTGATTTGAATCAGTACATGCCCTTTGCATGCTGCCAGAGTCTCCGTGAGTTTATACATACATTAGTCATGGTATGTCTGGAAGACACTGCTTCTTTAGTGTGCTCCATCCCTTCTTATAATCTTCTGCCTCCTCTTCTATGTAACTCCCTGATCCCTGAGGAAAGGGTTTAGATGAAGACATCCCATTTAGGACCGACAGTTCCAACGTCTCTCACTCTCTACACATTGTCCAGTTGTGGGAGTCTGTTAGTTCCCATCTGCTGAAAGAGGTTGCTTCTCTAAAAATAATGGGGTAAAACAGTGATTTATGAGTCTAGCAGAATGGTGTTGGGAATAATTTGATTGCTATGTTCCTTTAGAAGAACAACCATATTTGATTTCCCCCTAGGCCTATCGCTTATCTTTGAGTTACTTTTTAAAAATGCAACCTCTAAAAAAAGTATATATTTGTTCATATACATTAAAAGTTTTTTTAATCAGAAAAGACTCTTGATTCAGCCTCAATCATTCTTATGTATCTAGGTGAAGTATAATTTTAATTTTTTTCACAGAAATGTGAAATCAAACATTATTAATTTTTCCCATGAGTTTTGAAAGACTGATTTTTGTAACATTAAGATTATGATATTTAGATGTATCAGTAAGAAAGTACTTTTAGAAATACAGTTTTTGGTACTGCATCTAATTTTGGTAAATATTTTCATGGAATCAGCTGGCAAGATCTGTTTTCAAATATCATCTAAAGTTAAATATGTTTTGTAATAAATAGAAATTTAATCATTGAAAGAACCCCATGGGTAAATAATTACAAGTAAGCGTCTATAGCTTTCTTACATGTGTTACCATTTTTAAAAGCTTTTATATGCCAGAAACTTCATTCACTATTATTAATATTATTTGAAATTATTTCATTTATAACTTTTTCTACTGATGCTAGTTATAGAGGTTAAAATGTCAGGTTACACCATAAAATACTTGACCAAGGAGCAAATTAGTTAAACTCTGTTCATCTCAAAACCTTCTACAGTAAAATATAACAATGGTAATACTTCTACTTATTTGGTTGTCATAACACTAAATAAACTGACAATATTGGAATACCTGCAATAGTGCTTGAGCCACAGTCAGTGTTCAATTAGCTATATTTTCTGTAAGAAAATAAGATAGATCTTTTGGACACTGGTAGGTAAAAAATAAGTTTTGAATTTAGGAAATATTGAACACATGAATATATGTCATATTCTCAAAACATCATAATTAATTTTCTCACTCCTCTACATTTTTATTCTTTTATTCAAAGTACTTTTATTTTTAAAAGTACATTATTCAATTTTATTTTTCATCACGAAAGACTTTCCTCCCTCTCAATTGTGTAGGTAAGGAATTTATAATTCTTGGCTAAGGCTATCATGTCTTTCTGCAGACAGTATAGTTTTCCTCAGAGGTGGAATTTCAATGAGGATATATCATTTCTGGCATCAGATCATTAGACTCAACCCATTTAAAGTAGAAAAATACTTTAAACAGTGAAATATTTAAACAGAAAAATATTCTTCACATGAAATATTAATTCCCCAACATGAAAAAGCTGAAATGAAGCTTCTGAGAGTAAGATAAGGAAATATAGAGAAGAAAATTCTTTGAAAAGGAAGATATAAATTAGAATTTTTCCCTAAAGCCACTCATCTACCTTGAAAAGAGATAAATGGAGGGAAGGGGTAAAGGAATGCAATTAGACCAAAGTCACAAGAAGAAGAAGAAGGAGGAGGAGGAGGAGGAGGAGGAGGAGGAGGAGGAAGGGCCTATTTATTTATTTGTTCTCCAAACAATCATAATGTATTCTGGGAAGATTTTTCCATTTTGTTCCCTTTAATGAAAACAAACATCACACAAATCCCCATATGATGGGAGTGCTGAATGAAGAGCTGTGCAAGTAATTTTCACACAGCACAAACCATAGCCATTGCAAAGGGAATTTGAAACTACATCAGCTTAGCCTATTAATACATTTGTTTAAACAATGCTTTAAACTTTTTTCAGGTGATGAAATGAAGTCATGCAGAAAGGATAAGTACTGTATTATGTATTACAGGAAGTTCTTTAGATCCCTACGTTTAATTTTAGCTTTCAGTCCTTGTCTAAAAAATGTTCTGGTGGAGCAATGAGATACCTCAGCAGGTGTGGGTGTCTGCTGTAGTGACTGGTAACTTAAATTCAATTCTCAGACCCACAGATGGAAAGAGAGATCCAACTCACACAGGTTGTCCCCTGGCTGCTTACCAATCACCATGAGACAGACACCCACACACATACAGTTGCATTCACATGTACACACACACACACACACACACACACACACACACACACACACACTCACGATGAATAAAATTGCAATACACAACTGAAAAGATAAAATTTTCTGGAAGTTTAACATAATTTAACATGTCATGAATCAATGATTATGAGCCACTATACAACATGCAAATAGTTACGTGTTTAAATAAATTCCCCACCTTATATTTCAAATCTAAATGAGACTAGGAAGGCTTATTTAACATGTTAAATTCCAATGCATGGATTAGTTATAATGAATGCATTCATACAGTAACATGAAAAGTTATAAATGATTATAAGTGTCAGCATCAGGATAGTAGAGATTTGTTCGATGTTGTTATGCTCAAATGCTATGTGTTCAAATTGTCTTATTTAAAAAAAAGGTTTTACTTTGTTATTTTTTTCTTACATGTGAATGTGTATGTGTATGTGTAGGATTGGAGTTAAGGACAGTTATGAACTGCCCACCATTGTTGTTGGGAGCTGAGCTTGGATCCTCTGGAGGAGCATTAGGAGCAATTAACTACTCAACCATATCTCAAGTCCCAACTGTCACGTTTTTACATCTGATTTTTTTTAATGCTTTGATGTTTCTTTTACTATATGATTTTAAGTTACTTTTCTTAAGGTTATTCTGATAATCAGAATTGATAACCTTAATAGAAATATGCTAGATTAGATTATTCATTGAATAAAATTGATAGTATATTTTTAAAAAGTGGTGCTATATGGCTGTACTTGTCCACACATTATATTTTATATACTCTATAGTCATCAATAATGTTTTTTTCTAAAATATTGTTTTATGTAATTGTGTTTTTTACAAAAGGGAAGAAAAGCGCTGCAAAAACTAACTTCATCTCTTGTTTTAAACTGTATTGTTACATTTAACAGTGTGTTTTTAAATTTTTGTTTGTTGATTATCTGGTTATATTTTCTAAAGGCGAATATCTGTTAGTTCCTTTTCATTTTAACTTGAAGTATTCCTTTCAAGATGTCAGCAAGTGACACATACTGAATTTGTGCTCATCTTGGAATGTCTCAATTTATCTATAGCTTTCAGAGTATTTTTGTCAGAACACAGGATTCTGGACTAGAAATCTCATTTATTTTAAAACTTTGGGCTTACCATCCTATTAGACTCTGTTCTTCATTTCTAATGTCAGTATCACTGAAGATTTATGCAATCAATCACATTTTTCTTGGTGCTTTTAATATTCTGTCTGTACTTGCCTTTCAATGTTTTGATGTATTACATGTGCCTGTATTTGAACTCATTCAAGTGGCATTCATTAATCTTAAATGTACACACAAATGATTTTATTATTTTTTGGAAATATCAGAACTTATATATTAACTTATCCTTCTCTACATATATAAAGTGTGTGTGTGTGTGTGTGTGTGTGTGTGTGTGTGTGTGTGTGTGTGTATGTGTGCGCATTGGTACATTTTATAATATCCCACATCACTAGGTCTCGATTCAGTTTTACTTATTCTTCTTTAAGTAAGAATACTGATTTTGTGCTTTGAGAAGCCTCCACATTTTTTCTCAAGTGGTTGCATTAGCTAACACTCCCCTCAGCAGTGAATAGTGGTTCTCACAAAGACATTTGTGTTTTTTGTTTGCTTAATATTAGTCAATCAGACTAGGATGAGAAAGAATTAAAGCGGCTTTTTTTTTTCTTTTACATTTACTTGATGCTGAACAATTGTGAAAATATAGACCATATGTGTTTCTTTTGAGAATTGTGTGCTCAGTTACTTAGCCCATTTATAATTGAAGCTTGTGGATTTTGCTGTTAATATTTGGGGTTCTTTGTATATTCCAGATCTTGATTCTCTATTTGAAGTATAACAGGATTTTCTCAGAGTTTCAAAGTTGTCTTTTTCCTTTGACAATCTTTACTATGCATAAAATGTCTAATTTCATATAATTCCATTTTCAATTATTGGGGCTATTTTCTATGCAATTGGATTGATTTTTCAGAAAAATAAATGTCTATACTGTGTCTTAAAATGTTTTCCTTGTGTTAAATTAATGTTCAATCGCTTAATATGAGTCCATCGTTGAATTTTCTCAATGCTTTTTATTAATTACAAACCATGTCAAATCTCAAGGAATTCAATACCCAGATGGCTAGGCAGAGACTTCATTCCATCTTTCTCCCTCCTGCTTCTCCTCCTGCTTCTTCTCCCTGCCCCAGCCCTAGGTGCTTTTTTGTTCCAAATCCTCCCTATCTCCACCCAGTCCTCCAATATACAAATGAATGGAGCCTAACCTTCATCTGCCTTAAGGTTAAGGAATGTCCTATTCATATGGAGAACTGAGTGGCCACTCCATCCTTTACTGGTAGGAAGCGACTCCTTTACATGCTACAAGGACAGCTTACAGGAACGCTATCTATAACTATAAAATATCCCACAACATTCTTGTTTTCTTCTAGTAGTTTCCCAAGTTTTATATTAAGGTCTTTGACATATTTAGAATTGATTTTTGTAACGTCAGTTGACTCTGTTGTTGAAACTGGTCATTATGACTGTGTCGGCTTATTCTTTGTCTTCCTATCTTCCATTAGTCCATATGTCTCCTTTTGTCACCATACCATGGTGTCTTTGTTACTATTGCCTTGTAGAATAATTAGAAATCACTTATTGTGATATTTCCAGCATTGTTCTTTCTGCTTAGGATTTCTCTGGCTTTTGGAAATCTTTTTTTTTTCCACATGAATTTTAGGATTGTTTTTTCTAGTTATGTAAAGATTGTCATCATAATTTTAATGGGGATTATATGGAGTCAGAAGGCCATCTTTGGTAATAGAGTCTTTTTCAATATTGTGATTCTGCTTTTCTTGGAACCTGGAAGAAATTGTATCATCTACTGTCTTCCTTTGTTCCTTTTTAGATGTCTTAAAGTTTTACTATAGAAGTCTTTCACCTCACTAGTATGTATTCCTAGGAATAAATTTATTCCTAGGAATGTTTATTCCTAGAAATTCTTTAATGCTATCATAATGGAATAATTCCCCTAATTTTTTTCTTGCTAAATTAGTTATTACTGTATAAAAATATTACTGATTTTTATTTATTAATTTATATTTTTTAGTATATTTATTTTTATTTATATATGTGTGTATGTACACATATGTGCATGTATATATAGACACATATATGGTAGGTACTCCAGGAGGCTAGAAGAGCCATTGGAGTTGCAGGTCAATCTGAAATGGGTGCTAAGAACTAAACTATGGTCTTCTGCAAGAGCAGCAAGTAGTCTTAATCATTAAACCATCTCTCCAGCCCTGTTACTGATATGTCTAATGGTGATTTGTACCCTGCAATTTTGTTGAAAGTATTTATGAGATAAAAAGTTTTCTAGTGGAGTATACAGAGTTTTTAAATACGGAATCATGTTATCAGCAAATAGTTTGATTTGTTTCTTTTATTTATCTGCATCTATTTTATCCTTTGACTTGTCTTTTGCTGCAAATCAGAATTCAAATACTATTTTGAATAAAAATGAAGAGTACAAGTACCCTGGTCTCATTTTAGATTTTGGAAAAAATGCTCTTAGGTTTCTCCTCTTAGTGTCACATTAGCTATAGGCTTCTCATATAAAAGCCTTTACTATACTGAGGTATGTTCCTTCTATTCCTAATTTTCTCAAGACTTTTATTATAAAGCATGTTAACAATTTTCAAATTCCTTTTCTTTGTCTCAGGATCATCTTGTGATTTCTGCCCCTAGGGCTATTTATAGGGTGCTGCATTAAGTTGAATGAATTGCATATGTTAAACAAACCTGGTATCCCGGGGTGAAACAAATTGTGTTGTAATGTGTGATCTTTTCAAAGTATTCTTGAATTTCGTACTAGTTATTTTGATTAAAAAAAAAAAACCAAAAAAACTGAATCTATATTTCTCAGGGAAAATATCTTAGCTTCCTTTTTTTATTCCACACTTATTCAGGTTTAACATCAAGTGAATGCTCCATGGAATGAGTTCGGTAGTGTTTCTTTTCTTCCTATATTATAGAATAATTTGAGAAGTATTGACATAAGTTCTTTTAATGCTTAATAAAAATTGAACGGTGAATTCATTTGGTTCTGAATCTTTTTTTGTAGGGAAACTTATTTATTTCTCTATCACACTTCTTGTCATGAGTCTTTAAGTTGTTTATATCTTTGTTATTTTGGTAGATCACAAACGTATAGGAATTTATACATTTCTCTTTAGTTTTTCTTTTTCTCTGGACTTCATTGGAGTCTCTTTTGGCAATGTTGTTTGATCTCGGAGTTTTAAAATTTGGGTCTTCTTCCTTGTTTAATTTGCCCAAGAATTAGTCAGTTTTGCCTTTTAAACAAACAAACAAACTTACAAACAAACAAAACTGGTTCTTTGACTAATTCTACGTTTTACATTTTTCTTAGTGTCTATTTTGTTGATTTCTGCCCTAATCATGGTTATTTCTTGATTTTACTACATTACTATATTTGGGGATGGCTTCTTGTTTTGCTAAAATCTTGCAGTATGTCATTAGGGTATTTATTTGATATTTTGCTTTTTTTATCAGGAGCACTGCAAACAGCCTGCATAGACCTGCTTAGGTATATCTGATCTGTCTTAGAAGTTGTGGAAACTTGTATTTTGTGTGTGTGTGAGTGTGTGTGTGTATGTGTATCATATTATATATTGTGTTATATATAATATGTATAATTATAATAAAACATATTACATATAGTTTGTTTTATATTGTATATATTAATATATAATATATATACTTTAAATTTTTTTTCAAATGTTTTAATTTCCTCTAGGATTTCTTCTATCACACCCTCACCATTCAAAAGTGTATTAACCACTCTCTAAGTAATTGTCTAGTTCTGTGATTTTTCTTCCCTTTGATTTCTACTTTTGTTCCATCATGGTCTGCTAAACTAGAAAGAACTATTTCCTTTTCTTTGCATTCTATATGTAAATGCTTCTTTTGTGGCCTATAGTGTGGCCGATTTTAGAGAACTTTCTATGAACTGCTGAGACCACCATGTTCCTCTTATCTATTAGATGGACTATTCTATAGGCATCTTTTAAATCCAGTTGTCACAAATGCTGTAATTTAGCTGGGAGATTTTGCTACTGGCTTTTTAATTAAAATGTAAAGAAGGAGGTAGGATGTTGAAGTCACCCTTTGTTTATACCACAGTCAGTGGGACTTTTCATGCCTTTTAGAATTTGTTTCATGAACTGGAAAGCCTCAGATTTATTGTGTACTTATAATTATTACATCTTCATTATAAATTGTCTTCTTTATTAGCATGTAGTTCACATATTTGTCTCCTCTAGTTTTGGTTTTCAGTTTACTTTTTTAATTATAAAAATAGCTTTGGCAGTTTGTTTAAAGTTTGCACTCAATCCACACACCCATACTCTGAAAAAGATTCAACCATATAATGTATTTAGACTCAATGGATTATATTTATAAATGTATATGTATATTCAAATACATATATGCATGCAATAGCAATTGATGAAAAAGCGGTCATGAATTTGATAAAGAGCTACAAGGGGTATGTGGGAGGATTTAGAGGAAGGATAAAAGTCATAATTAAAATACAATCTCAAAAATAAATAACAATAAAAATAAAACCAAAGGAAAAACAAAGATTTTAGCCATTTTCTTGAGTAAATTGTATATATGGTGCAAGTTTTTAGTATCAAAATTACTAAGTATTCTTACTAAAATACACTTATTTTGTCAGTTTATGTTCTCTCTACCTCTCTTTATCTTTCTCTGTCTCTTTCTGAAAGCATGACATTTGTCTACAGAAGTACCTGTTGGAACTACAGTTGCAATAATTTCTGCATAATTTCCTCCACAGAGTAGTGTCCTCTATTTAGATAACTTTCTATATTCAGCATGACCATGTACGACTTTCTACTTCTCTAAATCTGTCTAGAAAAGTTGTCTTTTCTTGCTTTCCACACTGAGTATATAATATTGGGTTCTCGTAGCACATTTTGTAATTCAGCAATGCTAGACAAGTTTTTAAAATCACATTCCAAAGTTGACTGAGGTCTTGTACTATGTTTTCTCTCTTTACCCAAAACTAGAGCCTTGTTTGTAATTTCCTACATGTTGATAAAAGAGACACTGCTGGAGAGTTGGTCACAGAACCCTAAATGCAACATGCTGGCCTTGCTTAAATTGAGCTTCCTGTCCTGCAGAAATACCAAGCTAGAGTCCCAGAAAGGGGTGGCACTTTCAAGGCATCTATATTGCAAGTTACATGGGGAACTTTTTACTGTAAAATATTTGAGGAAGTTTGATTGCTTTGGTCTCATTTTCTAGAGTCAGCTTTTGTTTTTCACATGAAAATAGATATTATACAGTTTATTTCTCTTTCAATAATGCTTCTGCTGGAACTATCCTCTGAGGAATTCCTGACTATCTTATAGAAGACAAAACTATAAAGTGCTACTTTTTAGATAAAATTAATGTATGCTAAAAACCAAAACAAATTGATATGCGCAAAGATAACCCAATGATTTTGTGAACTCTTCTATCAACCAGAAGTCACTGACATGATATGTGTGCATATCTGAAGACTTGCTATGGTAGCAATTAATTGCATCTGGTCATGTTGGCGTACCACATAGCAGTGTGTTTCTGATGTTTCAAGCCAGGAAATAGCACAATATTTCCCCACTATTATCCCAGTGCTTTCATTTGGAAGTAAAATAGTAAACATACAGATAGCACCTTTCTCTCCTGTATAATGACCTGTTGGAATAAGTGATAGTTGATTAACTTTCTCATCTTTGTTTCTCAAGAATTAACTGGTTTATATTTTAACATACTACCATGCCATCTGTGTATTCCTAGGCTCAGACAAAGCAAGGGTGGAGTGTTTTAGACTACACTGAAGAACAGGTACCATAATGCTAGAAAATAGGAAGAAAAAAAAAAGTACAGATAGAATCTAGTCATCCTCAGAAGTTTCTCATTTATATTAATATTAGTGGTACATCAGAGAGGTAAAATATTGGAAGACATACCAAAGAATCAGAATCCTTAGGAAGCAAGATTTTTTTTATTAATATTTTTTTCTTGCAACCTATTTGTTTCCCTTCCTCCAACTCATCCCAGATCTTTCTACTTCCTTCCCCAGCCAACGTCATGTTCTCTATTTCAATAAAAGAAACAAAGAAACAAAACTTCACAAAAAAACAAACAACAACAAAATGCAAACCTACAAAAAAACACAAATGAAAATCAAAGCATGAAAGTTAAGTTTTAGATAAATCAATTCTCCATAGCAAATGAGGCACCATAATAGCTGAAGTGTTGGCTGAAAGCAAAAGGCCTGGGTGCTGGAAAGACATCT
This sequence comes from Cricetomys ansorgei, assembly GCA_026225945.1. Taxonomy (NCBI): domain Eukaryota; kingdom Metazoa; phylum Chordata; class Mammalia; order Rodentia; family Nesomyidae; genus Cricetomys; species Cricetomys ansorgei. Next base: position 18,455,264 of record JAMJFZ010001131.1, on the reverse strand, counting down.
TCATTTTCTTTCACCAGTCATAGAAACACTAACTGATAGCTATGTATTTTTGATTTATTTCATTATTAATATATTTTAACTAATTTCCACTTTTACTTTAATCCTCGAACATTCTATCCATATTGTCTTCATCATCTAAATAATAATATTATTATATAAAACATAGTAGAAAATTGTGGTCTCTTAAATTGGTGTAAATTAATAAGATAACAGAGGGTTGTTTACTTTTGTTTTAAACTTTCCAGTCTACTCTTGAGTAAAGTGATACTGGCCTAAGTACTATTTTTCTATTCCTAAAAGTATGTTTACTTAGGTCAAAATGACTCATTAGAGTGTTTTGTAACAACCCAATGGTAATGGCTAAATGTGTGTTTGTATGATTGTTGATAATTGCATATCTCCATTATTAGTCATTTAAAGATTCTTTGCTGAAGATTAAGTCAAGAGTTCACCACTCTGTTTTAAGTGGTTCCTGTGAGGCTTTCCACATAACAGAGTTCAAACACACTGACAGGCACCACTTATCACCTGGATTATAAGGATGCCAAGTTTCAAGACAGAATCCTATAGCTAAGGCAATCTTTGAGCTGATGAACATGTACACACAGTAGTATTATCAGAAGACTAAAGGTGTATGCCACTTGGAATCTTCCACATCTAAGAAACTACAAATTGTGTATGAGTCTTCAGCTTCTTTACATGCTTGGATATTTTGTCTCTCAATTCGGGTTTTATGTATTCACCAATTATCAAAATTTCTACCAAGCTCTGTAGAAGCTATAGGGTATACTGCTTTGCTTTCATTATTCAACATAGAAATGCACAGAAAGTTTGAATTCTGTGAATGAGATATAGAATATCAGGTATGTTGAGACATGTAAAAACAATCTCATTTAATATTTAATTGATATTGATATATTGAGAATACATGTACTTTGGCATTTTTCAATATTGTGAGAATTTTTAGTGATGGGATTTTAGCAACTCATGTATAAATTTCATAAACTTTTGTTACACCTATTGTTTTCAAGGCTTTCTAATTAAAATGTCTACAAAGTCACAGCATATACATATATATATATATATATATATATATATATACATGTGTGTGTGTGTGTGTGTGTGTGTGTGTGTGTATGTGTGTGTGTGTGTATGTATTGGTACTTAAATTTTCCATAATGAAAATTTAACATTGGCCTTCCACATGCTAGAAATACACCCTACAACTGAGCCACATCCCCAGGTAAATGGTAATTTATTTTCATATAATTAAAGCTATAACTTGAATACACATATGAAAAGTCTATTCACATTTATGTTTATACACACACACACACACACACACACACACACACATATGTGCATATATTTATATGACTTAGCCCATATAAAGAAATACTTTGCACATGGGATTTTCATAAAGAGCCAATCTTTAGCCTATATGAGATGGGGATTTTCATTAAGAGCCAATATCCAGCATGTTTGAAAGCTGGATTGTATGTCAGCTCAATCTGGGATATAACATATGAACTAATTGTATTTTGCTGTCTATCTCACATCATCCACTTTTCTAGTCTCAGCTTCTCGGGGAATGATTTTAAATTTAAAACTCTAATTTACATCTTTGAAGATTGCATGATTGTTCACCTACAGTTAAGACATATTACATAGGGAAATAAAGTAAAATTATGATGTATAGAAGGGCAAACTGAAGTAAGACATTATGAAACTCAGGTCTAAGTGACAACAGTGAATTTCTGGAATTCAAAGATAAACAAATAATTTGAAGGCAGTTTCCATGCACGGGGTATTAAGCATAAAGGATTTGTTCTCCAATTGAAGTGGGAGAGTTGATATAATGACTAGAATTCTGTAGGGACTTAAGCAGTAATTGAATTGAACAGCCCCTGTGTTTGTATTTGCTTGTTATGCACACACATTCAGACAGTGCATACACATTAGGAATTTATCATTAAACACCTGCAAGCAGAGGTGATCTCAAGCATGGAGAGAGGCAGATTGTACAGCTCTCTGGATGCTTCATATTTTCAAGCATCAACATTTCTGTCTTCTCTTCTTTGGGAGATTCATGCCTCCCTTACTTTGAGATATTTGTGTGATTACTGTCACTATATCCCCATGTTTGAAAACCTTATAAAAGTCCCATCTGGTTTACAATACTAATGCCCTTAGATGACACAAGTTTGTAGCAATCTGACATGTTTCTAAAGCTTCTTCTTTTTTGTGAATACGTCCTTTCATAAATTCTGAGCTGATGCTGTTCTTCCTCTGGTTGACCAGAGAAATAAATGTACACATTAATGAATAAAAAAAGAAGCATTTTATTATATGTCTTGAAAGAAACCATTGTAAACATATTTCTGAGCAAGAATCTAATTTTTCTGTGAATAAGTCATAAATTTTATATTTTATTTCTTAGATAGTATTGCTTCTGGCAGACGAAATTTTCTTTATGGATGTGGTTTCTGTAACAAGAATCATGCTGTAGTAGGTGAGACCCCACATAGAAATATATGGTCACTACAAATTTAAGTCAATGGGGTATTAAATTAAGAAAATAAGTAGTAGCTAAGAGGCTGGGAGGTAGGGGGTGGGAGTGAATCTGGGGAAGGCAAAGGAGAAGAGTTGGAGGTAATTATGATCAAAATACACTGTATGAAATTCTAATTCTCAAATAACTAATAAAAACACCTACTAAGTATGAAGAAAATCTAGTAACTCTATGTACTAATGATAATAAACATTGAAAATGGTGACTCTTAGAAATTATTTGTATAATGTTTTGTTTCAAAGTGCCTGTTATATTAGTAGGAAAAATTACAGAAATTGGGTTATTCATAAATTAAAGATAAAATTCAAAGTATAAAATAAATAACTTAGCCTTAAAATATATTAACTTAGCCTTAAATTCTGCCTTTTTAAAGCACCCTAAAATTTAATTACCAATATTATTATATATTTTAGCATAATAAAATCACATAATAATAAATAGCAAAAAAAAAAAGCGACCCATGATTTTGTTATTTTACCACAATTTAAATTGTTCACTAGCCTGTGTCCATGGCTATAATTAATTTTAAATGTTAAACACATTTATAATTTTATTTGCAAATGCAAGCTATGTTTTGTAATTATTAGTTAGAAAGAAATATAGAAATGTTCACATTTAGCCAGATTGTCCTAGGGTGAATTGTAATGACAATAATAGCTTAAAGATTTTATTCCATTCATGATGGCAACACGCTATGCCACCATGAGAAAATTCTGAATAGAGTGTCCAAGTACCTTGCATGTGTCACATTTTGTTACTCAAATCCAGTCTGGATTCTGTATTGCCACTGGCAGGAAGTTTTAATGAAAATTGTCTCCCAAGTGGCTTGCAACTTCCACTTCAGTTTGGTCACAGCAGTATTCCTGATTAGCCCCTGCAGGAACTGCCACAAGGCTCAGTCTAAATCTGCTCTCTAAAGTCATAGACTTGGGTAGCACAAGGCCAAGAGTTATCAACATTCATAAATGCAATGTGATAACCTTTATGTTTGATTTAATCATTCTGTATGCTCAAAATAGCCATTGATGATCATAGAATGTGCATTGTCTAAGAACTTTTTAGATGAAGCCAGTGATTTGTCATTGTGAAATTTTTTTGTTCACTAATGATATAGGACACACAAGAGTTGAAATAACAGCAATAACCATGGCCACCTAAGGTTTTATTCTAATCTTTTATATTTACTCATATGGGTTTGCACTCTTATTTCCTGTGGCTTTCCTGTGTGACTCAACAGGTACAGGAGCAGCTCTCCAGGTTTTATTCAGAGAAGGCACAGCATGCAGGTAAGGTTTTACTTAGAATAAACTTTACAATCAAAAAGTCTTATTGAACTTTTTGCTGAAAGATTTTTTTTATTATGAATTGTGAGATTTTATTTGGATATGTTCGGGCTTTAGTTATTTTGATTTTATTCTCCCTAAGGCCAAATTTTGATAAGTTATTATAGACTGTAGGAAAATATTCATTTGTGTATGTATAGACGTGAGGATGTGAGTCCCTACATTTGGATGCTTGCAGCATGTAAGACAGACTGAGTCCTCAAGGGCCTGAGCAAAATTTGGGCAAAGGCATACACAAAAGTGACAATCATACATACATAGAATTACATGAGTAGAAAACCTTGGTAGTAGGCTCAATAGAAATGAACCTTAAAAGTTGGTATGAATAGAGAAGACTTCTGAGGAAGTTTAGCTCTATATATTAAATACAAAAAATAAATCCAGATTTAGTGGTAGATGCCTGCTAACCCAGCATTTAGAGGTTAAAGGAAGTAACATGTGGATCAGGAGTTCAAGTCCAGCCTCAGCTAAGTTCAGAGCAACTTTAGGAATGTGAAATGCTGTTTAAAGGATATAAAAAAATAAATAAACAATGCGAGAAATCAAACAAATAAATATATGAACATAAAAAGAGGCACAGATGCTATGATAAGTACTTACACAGAATCTCCATCTTCTATTTCCATATATGTCTCAAATAACTGTATGTCTTCAGGAAGAACTAAGCAGGTTCTTATCAATTCCCCCCTACTGACAACACATATATTATGGAAAGAGACGGAATGATGTGATGAGACTACACAGCACCTAAAAATATTGTAAGAGACAATCTAAGGCTTCAGATTGCTCATTGTTTGGAAGAGTAGAAGTAATCATAGAAGATTATATTCATTGACTATTGTGTACTGTTTTAAGAAAGAGAAAAAATAGATTATAAAATTATTTCTCTAAATGAAAGATTAGAGGAAGTGGAAGATCGTCCAAGACTACCTAACATGGTAATGACCCAGGGGACTGAGCAAAACCAGACAATGGGGAAAAGAGCCAATAAAAATGAGAGACAAAGGGGAAGGATAGTCAAATTGAGGGTCACACCAATTGATGTGAATATTGTGTTTAAATAAATATGTTTAGTTTGAGCAGGGATGAAATTTGTGTGCAATTACTCATCTAGACAACAATCACAGGCAGACTTCTAGTCAATATATATATATGAAAAATATAGAGCTCGAATGAGGTTTATTGTGGGCAGGAAGCAATTGGGTTGCAATTCAAGAACCAAAGTGTGAAAGCAGGTGAATGAAGTGAGGGTCAGACTATATTCTAGCGTGTATTAAGCAGCTGCTTGATAATACATGGTGAATGTGCTTATCCTAGTAATGCAGGAATGTTTAAGAGTAGTACAGTCTCTGGAAAGCCTTAAGCACAGCAGAACACAAAATACAGCTCAAGAGAGAAGCCTTTAGTTTCTTTGCTGTTCAGTATGAAGAAGGAGACAAATTATAAGATTAGGAACAAATCCTTGATCTTAATCTTACATAAAAAAAAGAGAGAGAGAGAGAGAGACAAAAAATATGCTTTTTTTTTTAAATCAGAAAATAATGATGTCAGAATTATAGCAGTTACTTATTTCTTTGGTTCTGTTCATTCTAAATATCTCTCTTAACAATATAAATGAATAATGATTATTAGCATAAGGTCCAATATAGAGATGTATAGAAAAACTTGTAAAATAAGAAAATTCTCTTTATAGATCATTTTGTTTTGTTTTTTTCTCCCAGTAATACCGTAAACTAGTATGGTATTTTCCATCTTTACTGGACACTAGGAATATTCAATCAAGGCTGCTGATCTTAAGGAGTTTGACATTCAAGTAATACAAAACAGACCAATAATATGACAAAGGTAGTGCTCTATCCTCTTGGAGAAAAATGTTTTAGAAGGCATTTGGAAGTCGGAACACTTGCTTCCTATTGACTGATGTGTGGCTTGTGTCTACAGACTGGAGTAGTGATTGAAAAAAACACTGTATACTCTTTCTTGAAAGAATGTGGTGTTTCTAAATGTTGTAGCTGTGCAAAGCAGAGCAGAGATCTGGGAAAAGATTTGAGAGCAGGGAGTGTTATATTTCTTGGGAACCAGGACAGAGTCAGGGAATGATATTTTTAAAAAGAGGTGATGGAATCTCAAACAATGGTCATAATTTATTGGGTACTAACCTGTAATTTAGATGTTCCAAGACTTACAGCAGAAGGTTAACTTCTCACATTTATGTTCTAGAATGCCATTACTGTCATACTGAGGAGACCAAGGATATGAGCCTGGAGGTAAGGACACAAAATAATAGATTTTACAATGAATTATGCTTAGCCAGTAAATTTACATAAACCCAAATTTCCTGGTGAGTTTTAAAATCTACTGTTAGATGATTAATAAGATGCTAAATAAATGAATGGTATTACATTAACTGAAACATTGCCTTACCATGAAGCTGAGGAACCTATGGCATACAAAAAAAATTTACAAAGGAAAACAAATAAAGACATGTGTCCCATATATTATGTATTTATTTATGTAGTTGTAGACATTGATTCATGTTCAATTCAGGTTCAAAGACTTTTTTATTCTTTGGTTAATTCAATCCATAGTCTTAGTCCTGGAGCCATGGAGGATTTAAGCCTCCATACAATTTAAAATATTTAACCCTAAAACTAGAAGGCTTCAGCTTCAGCCTCCTTACAATCTAGAATGTTTAAGCCTCTGTACAAAATTCAATTCACTCACTGTTCTGGCTCCAACTCTTCTCCAAGCTGACTAGTTCAAAGTGACTTTCTGAGTCAGCTGACTCTTTCTGACCAAATTCTTCTGACTTTGGCAGACTCTTGCAGACTCCCACAATTTCTCTGCCTGAACTGCTTTGCTTGATTGACTCTTTCTTCGCAGCGGATACTGACTTCTGCTGAACTGCCTTTGTTTCTGCTTCAGACTCTTCTTTTTGACTCAGTGTCTTGTTCCTCTCCAAACTCTCATTGCACCATACTTCTTGACTCTCTGAACTGAGAGCCTGCTTTTACATTATGAGAGTTGGGTGTGTCCTCACTCTGCTAAATCTTCCTCTGATTAGTCATTTTGGCTGCCCTTCACTCTGACTCATTTCAAACATCACTCCCTATCTGACACTGACTTCTTCTGAGCTCTGCTTCCTGTCTACAAGATTTGGAATTAAAGGTATGTACCACCAATCTTTTTACCTTAGCACAGTCATGCTGCAAGATTAAAGGATTAAGTATTCCTCTATAAATTTATATGTTAATTTATACTCAAGGTAATCTCATGTGGTCTCCAGAACTGCTTCCTATTTCTAGCTGTTATCTGTTTGAGGAGCCTTATCAGTATGGCAAAAATTAGCTGATCCCCATGTCCTCTGACTTCCAGTTGGATTCAGCCAATATGAGATACCGAAACGAAATCCACAGGTAGAAGAGAATCAAATATCCTTCATTCTTGTATTCTAAGGTTCCTTAAGGTCATGTATCTTCTGACAGCAGATAAGTACTTACCCAGATTACCTCTTTCTGCTCATGATTCCCTCCAACTCTGGCAACTTCTTACTTTCTCAATTCAGAGGTAAGGATGGAAATAACTTCTGATTTGTTCTCTAGCTCTTGTTGTTTCCCCATGTCTACCTCATGCCTTTAAAATAGCTTACAAATAAGCCCTTCTGGAGAGATGATGCTTTTATTGTGCCATCTGTCTGCTGTTAGTGCCTTGTGCAATATGATTTAAATTAAGAATGGCTCTTAACACTGATTTTAAAGGACAGAAATTATAAGTCAACAGATCTAAACTATTCTATGAACTTAAATAAAATGTCATGTTAAAAATAAAAAGCACATGACAAACATAATATAGAATTTATTTCAATTATTAAAGTCGAGGAGAATTCTTGGTTCAATTAAAATATCCAAATAATGTAGACCCATTTCCAATAGAAATATTTTTCTAGGGTTACATAACATTACTAAGTCTGACCCTCTAATCCATGATTTTAAAGAATTGTTAGGTCAGAATTAGGAAAGTAAATGATTGCCTTTGGATCTTTTTTACATCAGAAATTCACCTATATACAAAGAGGAACAATCATAGAAGATGAAGAAGCATAATTTAATGTTGAAAAGAATTTATAATAATGGTTGGTGTCACCACAGATATGATTCAGTGACCTTGGGTTATAGCAGGAATGAACTTAATAGTCAAGCAGCCCTGGCTTATTATCCTAGATTGCATCATTAATAGCAAGGAGATTTCTGGCTAGTTACTTAGCACAATCCATTGTTTACTAGAATGCAGCCAATGATGCTGGCAAGATTAAAAATGGGTCAATTATCAGTAAAAATCACTGTAAAGGGGACAAGATTCATAATCAACAGTTCATAATAGCATAGGATGTGATATTGACTGGTCAGATTCTGTTAAAGCAAGTTAGTTCTTTAACTTCTCTAAGCAACTGTCTATTTATAAAAAACATAGAGGAAAAGAATTACTAACTAATAGAGTTTTTAAAAGAATTATAGGACTAGATTTATATCAAGTATTAGTATTTCAACTTGGGTTTCAACGTTTTAGAAGATGAATTCAAGGCCCTTCTTTTCCCACTGGTCATAATGCATTCACCTGCCAAGCAACTGGTTGTCAATCATTATCTATGAATCATGGTCTCCAGCATATTATATTATTCAAGCTTCCATTTTTGAAAAATGTACATGGCAATAGTATTTAGCCTTAGAATTGTCATGAAAATAAATCAAACTTTATCTAAACCACTTGGTATAATGCCTAGTATTAAATACAGTTTTAATTCACCACTGTATTAGATGTGTAAACAATAAAGATAATATTCAGAAAATTAATTTGACATCCAGGGACACATATCCATCTTGTTTTTCCAGGATATTAATCTTTGGTTCTACTTTTCTTCTACTATTAGAAGATAAAAAGATAAAGTAGAAAGATAAAACATGAAACATATATGATTCCTATAAGAGTGCAAATTCCAGATATTAGAAGAGCGTTATATCTATTTAAGATGTTTTAAGAAAACAGTACAATACTAAAATGGAATAATCATTCAAGATTTTAAGTTTATAAGTTGTATAGTTGCACAACACATATGCACACACATACATAAGTATGCACATAGACTACTGAATTCAGATTTGTCTGGATATGAATTTGATAAAGGAGACATGATTTTTACTCCCATCCTACCTTCCCACAGGAAATTGCCATTCATTCTTGAATTACTTTCTGAAAATATTCTTATTCTATACTGCTGTTGTAAAAAACAAAAGGCTGACAAATCTGCCAACTCTACAATCTAGTTCTGACTCTATATGAAGTTATTTTCATTACAAAATGAAGAACACGAAGTTCTTGACCCATCATTTATGGCTTATGTGCTGAAGTCTCATAAAAAAATTGAGTAGTGTATAAGTTATGTATTGTGAAATTCATGCATTTCTGAGATTTAATGAACAAAACTGTTTCTTCAAGGATCTTAACACTCAGAGCAAAGAGAAGGAGGCAGAGCATGGTGACTTTCCTTTATAGAATTTCCTCTTTTTTGGTGTTCATATTTTCCCTGTAAGCCCATGAGTAGCAGCTTCAAGTATCTCAGAGAATCCAGTCTTAAGCCTGGGTTAATATTTCTGTCATCTGCTTTCAGTTCCTGTGGCCTCTTCAGCGTGAAGCCCCACAGTGTCTGTTTCATGAGTTCTCTCCAATCTTGTGTGTCATAATTCTATAATTCCTTTTAAATTCATCTCTTTCATATTTTAAAATGTGTGGTTTGGGATTTTGTGGGCTAGAATTCTGGGGATTGATTCTGGCTATAACAGCAGTTACACGAGGCATAGGTGTTTGCTATATTCTACACAGAGGTATTCCAGAGACTGAGACATGTTACCAGAGTTAAGGACTAGACCCTGAACAAATTATATTACTAGTGAGATAAAGTGCAGTTTAGGATGAAGAAACAATTGAAGGCAAAAAGTAAGATATTTTATTGTGAAGTGTGTAAAGAGAGTATTTGATGAGAATACCTATACTTATAATCTGGGAGTTTTCAAATATAACCTACAGCTGAACTCAAAGAATTAGCAATGGCAACAGAGATTGGAATTATACATTTTAATTTATTATAATACTATTTTTTGATATTTTATTATCTAAAACATTTTTTATATTTAAATATATCTTGATCATATTCTTCCCTACCCCAAGTCCTTCCAGATTCTCTACCCCTCTCTACCCACCCAACTTTAAGTTCTTTCTCAAAAATAAACAAAAAGTCAATATGACAAAATTCCCCAAACCAAGAAAATAAAATAAAACACCACCTCAAAAGAAAACAAAGCTAAACAAACAATAACAAAAAACACTGTAACTAAATAAAAGCACACATACACACACACTAAAAAAAACAAAAACAAAAACAAAAAAAACTGTAGTGTCCATTATATGTTGAGAAGTGCCCAAGAGAAAGCATAAGAGTCAGAGACACAGTGGTCTGTGCACTCAGGTAATGGTATTGAGGGGCTGAGGGAGAGATTAAGGTCTGGAGTTTGCCTATTTCCCTAACCAGAATTGCCTCATTACTACTTTTGGTTTTGAAGAAAATTTAGAAGTATTAGGAAGATAATTACATAAGCAGCTAAATTCAAAAGATCAAATTGGCTTATACAGTTAAGGCAAGTACCAGCATGCCCTATAAATAGTTTAATTACATGCAGTGATCTATGAGCCTTAAGATTATAAACCTGGATTATTTGGCTTTCATACCTATTATTTCCAACATTCAATATTAGTAACAGTGATTGTTTCAAATGGAAAAATCACTGAAGATGAATGACAGTGATAATTACCTAATGGTTTTACCATCTGGAGCTAGGGATTATGTCATTATTTAATGTTCCCACCTTTTAAATTAACTATATACCAGTACATTTCTGGTGACTACATATATCAAAGAAACACTTTCTATGCAGAACTTTAAAAGCCTTGCAATGAAAAATTCAGCCATATATAAGTCAAAGTGCTAAAGTATAAATAACTTTGAAGAAGATATTATGTCATAGTATTATTGCTTATTGAAATTTTAAAAGTATATTTATCAGGTTTATAATTTTGTGAGGATAATACTAACACAACATATTCTCAGCACATTGCTACCACACAATCTTAATATTTATCCTTCAATAATGTTTCTCCCTAGAAATCTCTAGACTTTGCCTGACACATGCTGGACTCCGAGTTTACTATGCACAAATTTCTTTGTGTATTGAAAAAAAAACAATTGATTTTTGCATAGCACCTCCCATGTTTTAGACACTATTCCTAAAGGCTTGTGTATGGCAACCACAAAGACATTTCTTCAAATGACTTTGAGGAATTATTGCTGACATTACAGTGAGCCCATGTCTGTCCCATGGAAAAACTGAAGTGCTAACAGAACAGCTGAGTTCCCAGCCATTTGACAAGGGCATGCAACAGTTAGTGTTATCCCAGCCATATAGCCTGGCAACTATATTTGTCACTAGACAGGAACAATACTTGATTCCCTGTAGTACATTTACCTTTGAACTGAAACTCATACCAGTATTTCCTAATTAGCATTTGTAGCTTCTGAATCCAAAGGAATAGTTTTGGAACTCTAGCATGGAGAAAGTTTCTTTCCTTCTGATACCATTACAGAAGCAGAAGGTATGAAATTTTCCTTACCATGAAATTATTGATTTTTTTCAGGTTTGTGATCTCTTATTCGTGGCTGGCAGTTCTCAAGTTGGTTTCATACATAGAATAAAGAGAATTTTATTAGTACCATAGTTTATTTCAAATGCAACCTTATTCAAACATGCTCATTTTATATTCCCTCAAAAGCATTTAAACTTCATCAGACAACACATAACTTTAAAATAAATTGAATTATAATTTTCTTTGTATATTAAGAATGTCCAACCTTCTGCATCTATTCAGAGAAATATGGGATTACTGTCCTGAAGTCTATTCAAATGTTGTATTGCATTTAACAATTCGCTTACGTTTAAACATCCTCGGGAGGAAACCAACTTGATTGTGGCATATGATCACCAGAATGGTTCCATTTTAATTTACAAGTATTTCAATGAGAAGATTTTGCATCTATATTCATCAAGAAAAATAATCTAGAGTTTGCTTTTTCATTCTTTTCAAACATAACATATCATATACCACTGAACAAATTCCTTATTCCATAGATATGGTAATACATTATGATAAAAATATGAGTTACATTCTAAGAGACTGGAAATTTTGCTGGTTGCCAAAGAAATAATATAGTTTGATGTCCGTTAAATCTTAAGACAAGTTTCCTACTGTGCACTCAGCCTGTTTCTTTAACACACCTTTATGAAAACAATGTCACAACAATTCTTAATTGTCTTGGATTTTATGTTAATCAATATTTACAAGCTAAGATAATGCATAGATTTAATCTTAAATTATGTACTCTTCCATCCTCTTGACCAAAGAGTCATACATATGTATTTTTATATGTCTTATAAAAGTGATTTGTTAAAAACAGCAAATATAAGTTGAAAGCAGCCTTAAAAATGAAAATCCACTACGAAATTGAATACAGCATATAGATGTTTCTTGATAAATAATGACACTTGTAATATCATTTGTTATCTGGATAAGTTGGTGTCAGTTGTAGTCTCCCTTATCCTTCTCTATGTGATGCTTTCTATGCTGTTCAATAAAAGAGAGATCAAAACCCTTTCTTAAGAACAGATACTCTCTTACATGCACACACAGACATACAGGGACAGACACAAGGATATATTCACAGGACAGCCTTCAGGAAGGCACAGATTCAGACTCATACATCAAAATGGCAGAAAGGATGGAGAAGCAGGGAGAGCAAAGTACTGGGCTCACTCTTGCTCAAATAACACTAAGAAGAGGTTGTTTATTGATTTCTGTCCTTAATATGACACTGACATATTACTGATATATTACTGATGACTCTGAGATCATTATTAACATGTTCAAACTGGCATATTTAGTTCTACTCCATGTCAGTAAAAGCAGCTTGTTATACAGGTAACAGTTGTTACTTGTTACTAGGGAACAATCTTGGAATATTTCACTCATAAAATAACAATTTGCTTTTAAAAATCATATACTTTTAATGTCCAACACCAGAGGTTTCTACTAAAATGACATATTATACCATTAACCTTCCCCAAATCCTTCAATGTCACCCTATGAATTGCAAAAGAACTCATAGGATTTTTTACAGCTTTACTTTCTTCCACTCTTTAATTAAAAATAGAATTTTTCTCACATAATACAATCTGATTAAGGTTTCCCTCCCTCTATTCTTCCCAGTTTCTCCCCACCACCCCTCCAACTCAGATCCACACCTTTTCTATCTCTCCTTTGAAAACAAACAGGGATAATATTAAAATAAAATAATGTAAAATAAGATAAAACAAAAATTGACATAATGGAATATGACAAAGCAAATAAACAGAAGGAAAAGAGCTAAAAAAATAAAACCCACAAGAAACATAGACACCGGGACTCACTTGACTTCATATTCAGGAATCCCACAAAAACACTAACATGAAGCCATAGTGTAGGCTCAAAGGATCTGTAGGGTAAAAAAGAGAAAAAATATAAATAAAAGCAAAAAAAAAGTCAGATAAATATTTTTCAAAGCCCTGACTCAATATTATGAGACAAAGAACCTCCAAAGATGACATAGCATTCATTTGCTCTTGGCCATCTACTGCTTGGCTGCAACCTCCCCACTTAATCCTTCCATGCCAGCACCCACCACCCTATTTGTCTATAACCATCTATTCTATTTCTCTTTCTCAGGGAGATGTATGTGTCCCCCTCCCTCAGTCCCTTACTCTATACCTATCCTCCGTGGTTATGCAGATTGTAGCTTAATTATCATTGACCTAACAGTTTCTTTTAGATTTTCCAAATCTGTTACTACAGGTTTTCAAAAGTATGTGATGATATTCTAGATTTCCTCAGTGTCTGTTATCTTCTCCTTTTTATAAAAATCTCTAATCCTATTAATTTGTATATTTTCTCTATGGCTTTTAGTTAATTAGGTTAAGAGTTTGTCAGTCTTACTGATTTTCGGAAAGAATTAGTTCTTTGTTTCATTGATTCTTGGTGTTGTTTTTGTTTATTTGTTTTCCTTTTTGTTTCAATTTTATTGATTTCAGTCCCTAGTTTGACTATTTCTTGCCATCTACTATTTTTGGGTATGATTTCTTATTTTTGTATTGGAGCTTTCAAGAGTGCTGTTAACTTACTAGTATGAGATCTCCCCATTTTTTTAAAGTAAGCACTTAATGCTTTGAACTTTTAGAACCACTTTCATTGTGTCACATGGGTATGTTGTATATTAATTTTCACTTGATTCTAGAAAGTATTTAATTTCTTTCTGTATTTCTGTCCTGGTGCTTTTTTTTTTTTCACTCAGTAGTTAATGTTCAGTTTCCATGAATTGTAAGCTTTCTATTGTGTCTGTTGTTGGTGATATCCAGCTTTAATTCATGAGGGTCAGATAGAATGCAAAGTATTATTTCAATTTTCTTATATCTGCTGAGACATGTTTTGTGTCTAAGTAGGTGGTCTATTTTGGAGAAAGTTCTATGAGGTGCTGAGAAGAAGGTATATTCTTTTATGTTGAGGTGAAATGCTATGAAAATATCCATTAGGTCCATTTGGAACTTCAGTTAGTTCCAGTATTTCTCTGTTTAGTTTTTATCTAGATGATTTGTCCACTGGCAAAATTGGGGAACTGAAGTCTCCAGCTATCAGTGTGTGAAGGTCAGCATGTGATTGAAGCTGCAGTAGTGTTTCTTTTACAAACTTGGCTGCCCTTGTGTTTGGGACATACATGTTAATAATTGAAATGTCCTCTTGGTGAATTCTTTGATGAGTATGTAGTGTCCTACCCTATTGATTAGTTTTGATTTTAAGTCTATTTTGTCATATATAAAAATGACTGTACCAGCTTGCTTCTTAGGTTCACTTTCCTGGAATATCTTTGTACATCATTTTATCCTGAGGTGATGTCTATTTTTTATGTTAAGATGTGTTTCATGGATACAGCAGAAGGATGGATCCTGTTTTAACATCCATTCTGTTCATCTGTGTCATTTTGTTGGGAATTGAGACCACTGATGTTGAGATATAGTATTGAATAATGTTTATTGATTCCTGTTATTTTGTTGTTGTAGTTGTGGTGGTAGTGGTGGTGGCGGTGGTGTATGTATGCTTCCCCTCTTTTAATTTGATGGTCTGAGATAATTTGTTCCCTGTGCTTCTTGGCTGTGGCTAACCTCTTTACATTGGTCTTTTCCTTCTAACATCTTCTGAAGCACACATTTTGTAGATAGATATTGTTTAAATTTGCTTTTATCATAGAATGTCTTAGTTTCTCCCTCAATTATTATCGGAATTTTTGCTGAGTATAGTAGTCTGGGCTGGCATCTGTGGTCTTGTAGAGTCTGTACCATAAATGTCCAGGCACGTCTGGCTTTTAATCTCTCTATTGAGAAGTCAGGTATAATTCTAATTGATGTGCCTTTATAATGTTACAATGTTAATTTTTCAGGGTTTTTTTTTTTTTTTTTTAGTCTGGGTTTTTTTTCTTATAACTCTGGCAGTCCTGGAACTCACTCTGTAGATATGGCTGGCCTCGAACTCACAGAGATCTACCAGCCTCTCTCTCCAAGTTCTGGGATTAAAGGCATGCACCTCAAATACCAAGCATCTCCCAGCTTCTAATATTATTTTTCTTTTCTGTTTAGTGTTGATTATTATGTACTGAGGGGACTTTCGTTTTTGGTCCAGTATATTTGGTGTACTGTATGCTTCTTGTATCTTGATAGGTATTTCCTTTTTTAGGTCAGGGAAATTTTCTTCTATGAGTATGTTGAAATTTATTTTTCTATCCCTTTGGCATGTGTTTCTTCTCTTTCCTCTATTTCTATTATTCTTAGATTTGGTCTTTTCATATTGTTCCAAACTTCCTGAATACTTTGTGGCAGAATATTTTTTAAAAAGATTTAACATTTTCTTTGACTATTGCATCCATTCCTCCCATTTTGTCTTCAATGCCTGAGATTCTCTCTATCTCTTGTATTCATTTGGTGAGACCCGTCTCTGAGTTTCCAGTCCAAGTTCCTACATTTTTCAATTGCAGATTTCCCTCAGTTTGGGTTTTCTTTACTGATTCTATTACTACTTTCAAGCCTTGAACTGTTTGTTTTTCTTCTCTTTTCTTTTCATTTCTTTCCACTGTTAATTTGTTTTTATGTATTTCCTTAAGGGGTTTTATTCATTTCCTCTTTAATGATCTCTATCATATTCATAAAAGCTATCTTAAGGTCTTCATCTCGTCCTTCAGCTATGTCACAATTCTCATGGCCCACTGGGTTGTGATTGCTGGGCTCTAGTGGAGGCATTTTGTCCTGGCTTTATTGATTGTGTTTTTATGCTGGTGCCTAGGTATCTGAGTTTGAGATGATTATAATTGTAGGTGCTAATATCTGGTCTTTGTTGGGTTGGTGATTTTTTTCCTTGATTCTGTTGCCCTCTCTGGTTCTTAGTAGGGTATGGTAGCCATATTTTGCCTGGCATGAAATTCTTCTAGGATTCTACTAAGTGTAGTATTGGAGTAAATTGGTAAAATGTATTTCTATGTATTGAGAGGGGACACTTAGGAATGGGGATGGGCTAAATGTGGAGGTTATTGTAGTCCACAGGAGTGTGGATTGCAAGGTGTTCACCAGTAACTGCTTTAGTCACCTGAGAATGGAGTTAAAGAGTAGGGAGAGGCCACAAGAAGTAGTCGGCTATAGAACTGAAGAACTGAATATAGAGAAGAGAGGAGAAGAGAGGAGAGGAGAAGAAAGGAGGAGGAGAGGGAGAGGGAAAGGAAGAAGGAGAGGGAAAGGGAGAGGAGAGTTCTGAAGCTTGTCTACCTGCTCTGGTGGCCTACTTGCTTCTCAGGTAGACTTGACTAGAGAGTTCCTAGAGAATGCCTGAGCGATCTGAGGGCTGAGAAAACAGGATGAGTATGGAAGAAGGTTGGAGAAGAAGATCATGATCAGCTGGAGGTGGCAGCAGTAAGTAGAGAGAAGCCAGAGCAGGTGGTCTGCTACAGGGTTGGGAGTGAAATTGGAGAATTAAATTGGGAAGAGAGGAGGAAAAGGTAAAGATTTTCAGTTAGGCTTCCTGCCTTCCTGGCTGGAGTGGCCTATAGCTTCCCAGGGCAGGGCTGCTGAAGTAGTGGACTGGGATAAATTTAGTGAGGGAAAGGAAGGTTGGAGGAGAAGGACTATGTAATCCGTTGAAAATGGGGCAGAGAGAAAGGAGTAGGTGATCTGCAACACATTGGGAATGAGATGGTGAGACTGGATTTAGAGGAGAGATAGGAGTAGGTGAAGATCCCCAGTGAGGCTACTGCTCTTTTGGCTTGTGTGAACTGCAGATTCCCAGGGAATGTCTGCTGACCTTGGGAGCTAGGCTAAAGCAATAAGTTGGAGGAAGGCTGGAGGGGAAAATCTGTGTACCCATTGTAGATGGGGGCAGGTTGGGGACAGGAAACCACAGCAGGTAGTCTGCTACAGGGCTGAGGTGGAGACTGGGGTATTGGACTGGAAGATAGAATGGAAAAGTGAAGGTCTGCAGTTAGCCTTCCTGCTTCGCTGGCTAGAGTGGCCTGCAAGATCCATAGATTTTACAAGTATACAGGTATCCTTTCAAGAAAATCTCTGTCCCGTCTCTCACATTTTTTCTGTTCATACCCCATGCTGGATTGATTCAAGTACTAGGTCCTGAGAACCTATTGGGAGATTATCACTTCTCTGAAAGTATGTTCAAAGTAATAAATAAAAAACTTCCCATGGCCTCCTTGGTTTTCCTGAAATACAGCACACATCTGCCTGTGTCTAACTTTCATTTCTGTTCAACAAAATATACCTCATGTATTCATGTAGATAGTTAGTTTCCTTCCTACTGCACTGTAGGAAGTGTGTTTTTTTTTTTTTTACAAATTTTTTTTCTTACTTTTCATTCCATAATAGATTTTATTTGGTTACTCTGAGTTTCTACTCAACTGAATATATTATAAATTTTCTTGTTCTGAAATGTAATAGAAAAGGAAAAAGAAAGATAAATGTTATATCTTAAAACTAGAGGTATAGATATAAAAAGATAAAAATTGTAAAGCTGTAGTATATTTTTCATTTATGGAGGCATTGATTTTGTTCACATGCTACTTTGTACCAATATTAAGGCAACATAATACTGTTTGACTTATTTGCAGTCACTTGTGAAGAATAACACCTCATCAACGAAAATAATTTAATTGGCTTTTTAGAGACTCATAACAGAATAGTGCTAAGTCCTTCTGATTACTTTAACAAAATATTATCTAGATTCAATCACAGTACATACAGCCAAAATCGGGTCTATACTAATTAAAAGATGGTTGCTTCGTTGAGGGGATCCAAGTAACTCTTTATTTTGCTCACAGACAAGAGCCAACTCTAATATAGTTGTTGGCTGAACTCATAGCCCTCAAAATATTTCTACATAGCTACACACAATCAGCTTCCATCTCAATCTGCATTTACATTTTGGCTTATATTTTACACATCACAAGCATTGTGCACATTATTTCAACCCTTTTAAATATTTTTATTAGGAAAGCAGAGAACCAGCAGCCAAGTTTGTGAATGTGTGTATAGGTACCCTTAAAGTTCTTTAAAGATGTATGTCTTGAAACTCAATAAGTCAACACTAACTCGGTGTGTGACACTGATGTTTTTCTTACTTATGTAGAAGATAATAGAATATGCTTTTACCATAATGTTACTTCAAAATATTTATAAAGTTTAAATATTTTATTGACAAAGCCATGATGATGTCAAATACTCAAATTCTAATTGTAACACTGTGTCTTCCTCAAAATTTACTATGGATTGGTCTGTCTGTCTTCCCAGCCTCCTACGAACTCACTTATCTAAAACAAATAGATCAGCGTGGAGCTCACTATTTCACTTCTATGTTTACCAGAGTGGGTGTTACTATCTTTGTCTACTCATCTTTCAAGTCCATCATCATACTTCATTTGCTCTGTAGAATATTTACTAATTTTGATTTCTACTTCTCCTTACTGGGAATTACTCTACTGTTTGATTTCATGAATTTTGGACTGAAGTTTCTGTCTTTATAGTAATCATAAACTTCTTTGAATTTGATGAATAAAGTATTGTATTAGCAAGACCTTTCTTCTTACTAGGTATTATACTTCTTGAGTGGAAAAATAACTCCTCACACATTTCAGCCTCTTGCACTGCCTAATACAGGGACATACTTGCAATGCCTCCCTACCTAGGGGATGTCTGGCAATGCCTGGGAACTGTTTTTTATAACTTGGGAGAGTGGCATGTACGTGGCATTTATTGTGCAGAAGCCACAGATAATACTGCTCACTCTATAATGCAAAAAGTTGGAAAAGAGAATGCTTTAGTCTAGAATGTTAACTATGCTGAGCTTAGTTAGCACTATCTATATGTGCCTAATACCTCTTATCATATATGGACTCACATAAAATAGATTTATTCAACCTAGGTCATCTAAACAGTTTTAATAATGTCAAAATTTCTTTTAGGAATTTTTGTCATGCTTTAATGATTGCCATCAGTTTTATTTTATATAGATCCTAATAGAATTAAGACTATAAATACTAAACTTTTTTCTTATTCTTTCTTCTTATACTAACTAACTTATGAATGGGAAAAAGAAAGATCACATACTTATATGTTACACTGACCTATATGCAAAAGAACATAGTTCTCTCATAGTCTTTTGTATAGTATACTAGCCTCCTGTCTTACCTTGTGAGATGAGCCAACCCTACCCTGCTCCTTTCATATCAATAATTTTATATCTTCTTCACACCAAACACGTAGGAGATCACCCAATTTTAAAAACTTCATGCAACATGAAACATTTTGAAATGAAAATATAAAGTTTTTAGTAACATTGTTTGGGAAAAACAAATCACAAAATCAGAATGTGGGAGAAAAGTGTGGGAAAAATGCATGACCTGATAAAGATTAGGGCATACACTGATTTTTGATCCCACTTTCTTGCTTTTGGATTACATCCTGCCTCATCTATCCAGCATCACAGATCTTTTGTGTTCTTTGTCTCAAATCTCCTGAATGAGGTTTTTGTCTTCCCCTGATTCATTCTGTTTCTCCTCTGTGATT
The DNA here is from genome assembly GCA_026225945.1 of Cricetomys ansorgei. Lineage (NCBI taxonomy): Eukaryota > Metazoa > Chordata > Mammalia > Rodentia > Nesomyidae > Cricetomys > Cricetomys ansorgei. Next base: position 18,435,051 of record JAMJFZ010001131.1, on the reverse strand, counting down.
TAATGAATGTCCTTTTATTTTTAACTAGAAAGAAATACTTTCTACTTTGTGTATTGGACTAATTCTTGCTTTGAGACTAGATTCTGCTTCTTCCTCTGAAAGGCATTTCCCAGTTGTTCAGCCTCCCACAGGAGGCTAAGGTGCTTGCTTTATCTTCCATTGAAGTTCTCTGCTTTCTCTCAACAGGAAACTGAATACATTGAATTGGGACTGTTTACTTGTTGGTGTCTTCCTTGTGGAAATGGAGTGTATTTTTCTTCAGTGCCAAAATAGTCACATTCTTACCTAAATAATTACTTCGTGATAAAAGAAATCAGCAAGAATACAGGAATACTGAAAGCCACACTTAGCATGTGTTACAGGCTTTATATTCACTGAAATGAAACCCATCAGGGAGATGCTAGGCAATCACCCTAGCCTCTGAGGACTGAGAAAGGGTTAAACATCCACAAAGAAAATAATGTGATTCTGTGGCTTCTTATTTCTAATGAAACAATACTGTTTGGTACATTATTAAAGTGAATTCCTGTTAGGAAAGAGGGGGAGATTTTGAGTGTTTTATATGTCCATAGTGATTTGACATGACTGTGCTATCCAGGTAAGATACTAACTACTCTCTGAACTAGTCCAAGTCATGTGAAATCTAAGAATAGTAAGGAGAGTACATAAGATGAGCAATTATGGACAGACTTTCAATAACTACATTTATATAGAGACCTTTATGTTAATTATAAAATTAAGAAATCAAAAGAAGGGGCTGGAGAGGTAACTCAGCTGTTAAAAGTGCTAGCTGCTCTCCCAGAGTATCTGAATTTGATTCCCATCATCTACCCACACCACAATCTTCTGGAACTGCAGCTCTTGGAGCTCTTGTGTCTCTGGTTTCCACAGGTACATGTGCTCATGTGTACATAGCCACAGACACACAAATACACACATACATATAAATTTTAAAAAGAGTTTTTTAAAACTCCTGATTTCTTGTTTTCTCTTAAAAAATAATAAAGCTTACTTGTGGAAGAAATAAGATCTGTCAAATGGCTGGAGACAGTTGTAGGAGGCAGAAATGGCTGAACAGCTACAAAGGCAGATAGGTCCAATGATGCTACGCATCAGCTATTAAAAGGCTCAGTGTCAAGCAGATATTTTGACCTTGCTATCTAAATAATGAACAAAGCCCAAGACAAGGCCAAGAATAGTTACATTCCAGCAGGAGGTAAGCTGTCCTATTGATTTGAGCAGAGCAGTGTAATTCTCCACAAGACTGTTCTGTATGTAGCTTGAGGAGAAGGGCTCTGGTGAATGGTCTATTCCATTCACACGTTCCTTGTCTCCAAGCACAGGAGCACTCTGCCTCAGGCCTAGAGGTAGAGATCTAGGATTAAGTGGGGAAGAAGACAAACATGGAAGCTGTGAAAACATTAAGAAGTCACATTTGATGAGTTTTGTAACAATAACTTGTCCTCCTTGGTCTTACCATCTGTGTCCTCATCAGAGTATGCACAGGGACCTGTGTTTCACTTGTAGCAAGACAAGACTGCTCTCTCTCTCAGAGTAATAGCAGCAGCAATCAGAGCAGACACCCAGAGTGCACTGATGACAACACTCCTCTCTTCCTCTTAAAAGATGCTTGCAACAACATTAGAAGCACTCATCAAAACTAGAACAATGTTCTCCTGTACGATTCACTCTAATTCCCTCTTTCTATCTATCTTAAAACACTTGTAAGTTATGGATGTCTTTGGGAGTTACCCATCTGCCTTCCTCATTTACTGATTTTAAATATTATATAAAGCTCTACTAAGCAGGAGAGTTTGGTACAGGTGTATATTAATCAGAGTTCTCTAGAGGAATAGAACTTATAGAATGAAATATATAGAATAAAATATATGTATATATTCATACACACACATACACACACACACACACACACACATATATATATATATATGATTTGTTCTTTTAATGTAATATTTTTATTAATTACTTGAGAATTTCATGCAATATATCTCAATCACACCTACTTCCTATTCCTCCCAGGTCCACCCTCCCATCCCTGCAAAACAATCAAACAAACAAGTAAACAAAGAAAAAGAAACAAAAGCAAAGCAAAATTCCAAAAACAAAACCAACAACAACAACAACAAAAATCTGTGTGGCAGGAGCATGTATGACAGCCATCAACATGCTCTGTTGGTACAGCAGGGATCATGGACATCCAAATGGTTTCCAGATGAAGCATGAACAAGAGCATCCTTTGGATCATGAACATCAATGTGGTCTCCTGTAAGCATTGCCACTGCATCTCCAGCTCCACCTGGCTCAGCCATGCTGACTTACACTGACTTAGGTGGCTGCAGTGGGACAAGGTAGGCCTCACAGCAGCACTCCCATACCTGTTACCACCAAGAGTCTAGCTCCACATTTCTTCCATATGCCATGCTCTGTTCACCATCTTTCCCCTCTCTACTCACAATCAGGCAATTTTCCACATCTGTTGCCACTGTTGCATCTTTCCAACTATTTTTAATCCTTAAAGTTTTCCCCTCTATACCTGAAGCCAAAATACCTTCTCCTGGTCCATGAGTATGTGAGGAGCTAAAATCAACTGGAGTACAGGTAGTGATGTATTGGCTTCAAGAGCCCTGCTATACTCTGCCTACCACCCTGCGACCACCTGAAAGGGGATTTATTAGAATAGGTGGCAGTCTGTGGTCCAGCTAGTCCAACAATGACTTTTGACCAATGGAAGGTCCAAAAAGCCAGTAGTTCAGTTCACAAGCCTGGATGTCTCAGCTGGTCTTCAGTATATGCCAGAATCCCAAAGAAGTAAGCTCTAATGGCATGGGGGGGAATGGACCTGCTATCATGACTGAGAGCAAACAGGCAAAGATCAAGCTTCCTTCTTCTATGTTCCTTATATAGATTGCCAGCAGAAGTTGGCACTCAGATTAACAATAGATCTTCCCATTTCAAAAGATCAGGATTAGAAATGGGTCTTCCCACTAAAATGCTTTAATTAAGAAAAAATTACTCACAGTTGTACCCAGAACTTGGGCTTTAGTTAATTTCACATGTAGTCAAGATGACAAGCAAGAGTAACCATAACAAGATGAAAGGATAGATGTTTAAGACTATGGAAGAGAATAGTAATCCTAGAAGCCGATCCATGCAAATATAACCAAATGATCATTGAAAAATCATCAGAGGCGGTTCAACATAGTTGTCAGTGATAGATCATACACCTTTCATAGACATTAGCTCAAAGATTTATTGACCTACATATAAAATGAAAATCAATAACACATATAGAGGAAAGACCCTAAGATCTATGAAAAGAATAATTATTCAATTGAATTTGGTCAAAATTTAACACTTTTCTCAAAGACATTATTACAATATGAAAAAGCCATAGGCTGTAGATAAATATCTATAAATGATAAATTTAATACAGAACGTGCCAAAAATATAAAAACAATTACAAAACTCAAAACTAAAGAATTTGACTTAACAATAAAAAGAGAAAAATAGTTACTCATCAAAGAAAATGTTTAACCTGATTTTAACATTATCAAAGTATCATGGCCTCAAAACAAGGTGACTATGAATAAAATATTTTTTATAAAATTCTCAAAAAGCTAATAAAAAAGATATCTGAAATCTAAGAGTAAATTTTCTTTCAAATTTAAGATACTCCGTTTAAAAGTGAAAAGAAATTCTATTATTGAAAAACTAAAAACAGCCTCGGAAATCAAAAAACAAACAAACAAACAACAAAAAAAATAACACATTTTATTACCTCTTTAGGCTTTGCAATCTTAACATTTTATGTGCCAGTCAAAAATAAATTATGAAAACATGGCAATGTTATTAGCAATAGTAAGATCCACAGCTGGTGAGAATGCAAAATCATTTTGGAAGAAACTTCACCACTTTCCTGTAAAAGTAAATATACTTTCCTTATATGATGTTTATTTGTTTCTGTTTTTGTTGTTGCTTTTGAAAAAAGGTCTCACTTTGTAGTCCAGACTGGCCTAGATCTGGCAGAGACCTGTCGACGTTTGCGCCCAAGTGCTAGTATTAAATGTGTGTGCCACCATGACCAGTGGGCTAGTATATTTTCATCAATTTATTTGAAAACATATCCACTCACAATTTCACACAGAAGGCATGATGGTTTATGCTCATGGTCAATGAAATGAATTTGGAATATCCAGGTAATATCTGTGAGGCCTTTGCTAAAGAGGATAAACAAAAGTGGAAAGATCTCCAAATATGGGTGGCATTATCTCAGTGCTCAGAGTAAGAGAGGCAAAGGAGATAAAGCCAGATGAATTCCTGTATCCCTTTCTTTCTGCTTTCTGGTCCTCCAAGATGTGATAATTCTAGCCATATGTTCTTCTTTTTATATTACCCCATGCCTTATTTCCATCACAGGCTCTATTCTCCAGAGCTGTGAACCCAAATCAGTCCTTTCCTTAAGTTATTTTTGTATTTTTCACAATACTAAGAAAAGTAATACATAAAAATTTATATTAGATTTATTTAAAATTGTCAAAAATCAAAAGCAATTGTCTTTCAGATATTAGATTAAAAGACATCCATTCATGAGATATGATATTACTCAGTTATTGATAAATAATAAACCATTCTACAAAAAAGACATGAATAAATTATAAATTCCTATTATTTAGTTAAATATGCTAGTATAGACAAGAAATAATATATTGCTTCCAGTAACAACACTTTGTATAAGGCAAAAACAGAGATAGTAAACAGGTGTCAGGTTACCTGGCAGAGACTATGAGTTAGGGTACCTCTGAAATGGGATAGTTTTCAGACTGTGAAAGTATTCTGCATAGTGCTATGTACTTGGTAAGTGGAACTGTGTTGTCTAAAGCCTTTAGAATGAAGAATTAACCTGTATAGTTACAATTAAAAGAATTGTTTGAAAATTGATCCTTTTATGGGTGCATGACTGAAGAATCTAATAGCATTTTTGTCAAACCATGTGTTAATGATGGAGCATCAGGATAAACTATGTTTAACTTTAGACCCATAGAATTAAAATATTTGAAAGGAAATGACAATACTTACTTCTTTATCAAAGGTTAGTATGTATTGTACAGGTCCTTACTAGTTCACATGAGAAGCAATAAAGACATCATATCTCTAGATATCAGTTTCTCATATTATTCTCCAATAAAACAAACTGGGGTTTGTTGGAGAAATGATTTATTTGGGGAACGAGACAGAAAATATACAAGGTGAACAGGATCCTAGAGCATTCCCAAGCACTTCAAGCTAATGACAAAAACAAACAGAACTCCACAAAAACCGAGCACAGAAGTCATCAGAAAGTGCTCGCTTCAAGATTTCAAAAGGATGAGCAACAAATTTTCCTAAAATAGTACTGGATTATAATTAAAGCAAAGGTACAAAATAAAAAAGACACTGAGAAGATAAAAATACCTTTGTAGAATAATTCCAAGTAATTTATGTAAACAACCTTTCTTCTGAAAAGATGAGCATGATTTATGTATTACATGTCTGTTGTATGACTTCCTTGTCAAAGAATGTCACATGAAAAGAGGGGGATAATGACTCAGAAGTAGATGAAATATTAATATTATTATAGATGGGTAATCACAGCTAACATTCAAGAGTGCTAAGTCTTATCAATGTGGTATTTTTGAGCTTTAATATTTCTGTTGGGTCATGGCTTGAATGCTTAGGCTCCAACTGGCCACGTAGATTTGAAGTCTGTGGAGCCTCTAGGAGGTGGGGCCTGGCATATGGAAGTAAGTCACCAGGGTAGGGACTTTGAAATTTTTTTCTGGTCCATGGTTCTGGCCTGAATTTTCTGTTTCTTATTCATAAAGGGTAATTAGCTATGGCCTTGTGCTCTTGCCAAAATGTGTTTCGTCTTCACCACCCTCCGTGTTTTGCTTTGAAGAACTGGAATCTATCTGAACACATGACCCAAAATAAACTTTTCTTCTTGGTTGTTTCTGTTGGGCACTTTATCATAGTGACAAGAAAAGTAATTCATAAAGCCCTTGATATGATGTGTGAGAAGGACATTTACCTCAGTAGTCTTCTTCCTGAAAATATATAGCTCTAGTTTAATCCTGATAAAACAGCATGCTTACCTTAGCTGAAGGGCATTCTACAAAGTTCCTGATTAGTTCTCTTCAAAGTGTCAAAGCCATGAACAGGAAAGCCAGGGGAAAAGAGATGTGATAAATCAATGTAATGGCATCCTGGATGCTGTTGGGAACAGAGAAAAGAACACCCTGTTAAAACTAAGGAAATCAGAAAGTGAAATTTTAATAAACAATTGAGAATAAGTATAGCAACTTACCACACTAATATGTTGTTACTAGGGTGTAAAGTGGATGTGTACTACATAGAAACTCTGTGTAACATCTCAGCTTTAAAAATTAATTTAATACTTCTCTAAAGTAAAGACATAAGAACATTTTTTTAAAGAGTGAATGGTTTGCCTAAGGCCTGTAACCTACACTTTCATCCCAAATCCTTTTTCTCACGGGCAATTAAAGATAATTGCTTTATTTTTTTCCATAACCTAGTTACTATTTAGAGAATATAAATTCCTGATCTCTACCTTTGTTACTTTATTAAATTTGATAGCTGGGGTTGTTACATTTTGTCTCAATATTCAGTTTCTACTTCAGAATGAAACAAAGTTTCCTGTGGTTCTTGTTCCAGAAAAATGAATACTAGGTCATCAAGTGAGGGAAGACTTAGTTTTAGGTTTACAGACTAGACACTGCACATTGACAAGTCATTTGACTCTGAAGATGAGTGTAAAGTAATAGCCCTGTGTGAAAGCTAGGGTCTATATTCTGGGGTCTATATTCAGAGGCCTGTGTGGTCTACATGGAATGTAGACACACCTTTAATCCCAATATTCAGAAGGCAGTAGTGGTCCACGCCTTTAATCCCTAAGAAAAACAGAATCTACCAAAAGTAAACACAGGAAGCAGAACTTAGAAGGAGTCAGTATCACACATGAGATGAGTCTGTGCAGGCAGACAAGGACAAGACACAGAGATAATGAAACAGTCTGACTGAGGATAAGGCAGAGATGCAGAGAGGGTGAATGAGGCAGCAAGAAACAAGCAGTTACAGCAGAGTCAATTAAAGAGTCAGTTACAGAGTCAGTAAGTGGTAATCAGTTACAGCAGACAATATGAGTGCAGTAATTTGAACCAGGCAGCTTGGAGAAGAGTTTGCACTGGAATAAGAGTGAGTTGAACCAGAAGAGTCAGAGTTCAGAAGGAGCTAGTAGGATGACTCAGTCAGGAGTGGAGGCTGAAGTCTTCCAGATCTAGGCTTCAGTAGGCCAAAACACTCAAGGGCTCCCAGTTAGAACTGGTGATTTAATTAGCCAAAGAATAAGGCATCTTTGACTCTGAATCAAAAGCTACATCTGGTGGATCTACAACTATGGCTACAGAAGAGAGTCACATTTATCCTACTTTTAATATCTCTCTATTGAAATTCTATTTAAAATATCCCCATATAAACACTTTATATATGCTAAGAACAAATATTGTCATAAATACTATGTTCAAAAACCACCGTAAGTTATTTGGTGTGGTTCCATGCTCAGGGTTTTCTGAAATACTTAAAATAGTCTGAATGCTTCTAACACATCTCCTAAGGTGATGATCAGCAAACACTAATCAAAACTATGTGGCGTGAATTGATGTCAAGTCTAACACTCCTTGTAAATGCAAGAAGCACCAGTATCAGTATCATTAATAAATATTTGCATTAATATTTGTACTTGATTATTCCTTTGATTGTCCTGAATGACCTGGATTGCAGGAAGAGGATGTCTCTTCTTTGTTCATCTGCTGCTTACTCAATCATTTGTCCATGCAGTTTTATATAGATACATATCTCCTAATGCTGAAGAATGTTGTAAATATTTAAGATGTAAAGGCCAAAGACACATTCTCACCTTGACATCAAAATACATATAGGGTTAAAATAAAGGAAACTAAGATTCCATGGCCACATAAAGTACTTGCATTGTAATTTTAAAATTTACAGTTATTAAGAAAATTTCCAATTGACAACTCTTTGCAAAGGAAAAATTAATTTTCTTCAGTGGAGCTTCACTGGAAATATAAACCACACTTAAGGGTGGTAGATGGGCAGCACAAAATGACCTCAATGGTTCTTATCAATTTTTTCTCTTATATTGCTTTGTTTGGGCAATTTTTATCTTTCTGTTCATTTGTTTATATATTATGATTTCTGTTTCTGTGTTTTTATGGGACTTGGTTTCTTTGTGTGAGTGTGCTTATGTATAAGTGTGTGTTTCTTATGCTTTTTAATGCATTTTTTTCTGGTTTGTTTCTGGAAGGTAAGAAACTGGAGTTATAGGGGTGGGAAAGTGTCTGGCAGGACAAGGGTCTGGGCAGGAGAGAAGGGAGAGAAAACTGATGAGAACATACTGTATTAATTTTCAATAAAATAGACAAATGCAAAGGGGAGGATGCTAGAGATATGGCTCAGTGGTTAAGTGTGGTTGTTACTCTTGCAGAAGACCTGGGGTCAGATCCCAGTGCCAGTATGCTGGCTCACAAACATTTATAACTCCAGGTTCAGGGTATCTGGCATGTTCTTCTGATCTCTGTGGGAACCAGTCTCGCACGTGTTGCACATGTATACCTGCAGACATTTTCAAAAGTGGAAATTTCAGAAAAAAATTTTTATTTGAAAATAAAAGCAATTTTCAGAAGTAGAAAGGAGATTTTATGTAGAACACACACATACACACATATGACATGTATGTATATCATGCTTAATTTCTCCTAAAAATCACCAGGTTCATAGATCCTTTGCCCTCTTCTAATAACATAGTTAGGCAACCATTTAGTGACAATTATTTTATAATGGGGAAAGAATAGATTTTTAAATAGCCATTCTAAATCTGTAAAATATAAACTTGGTAAGAGTTTATGATACCTTCCAAAGAAGAAATTTCCTTGCATTTGTTATCTGGACTTAAGCATTATATATTCCTCCTCATTGTCTTTTCTCTGATTAGTTGATCTAATTTTATACAAATGCATAGTTAATGTGCAAAATTAAGTGCTTTAATTTTGTAAGATCATACAAAAAACATCTTCTTTTCACAAAAATTGTGTTTAAGAGGCACCTTCCTACCCAAAAATATTTTTAATCTTTGCAATGCTACTATATGAGGTAGCAGCAAAATGGTTTTCTAATAATAGTAAGAAAAATTATAGCTTTCTATGTCTTTTGTTTTTTCAGGAAATTGTGTTTTAAAATTAATTGCTTAATAATATTACACCTTTTTGTATTTCATAGATGTGACTCATTTTTAATGAGAAATAAAACATACAGAGGCAAAATTTTCAATATATAATTCTTTTTTTTAAATCCAGCACAGATATTTTATAAAGATGTAACTAATAATCATTGCCTTCAGTTTTAATTCAACTTTTACATATAATAATTGTATATTGTTACTGTAAGCATATGTGGTAAGAAAATTTAGTATCCTATTGTCTCTAGTTTTTTTATCTTAGCTATTTTGAATATGTCTATTACTTACTGTTGATTTTTGGTTACTAAAAATTTTAAGTGAACAAGCTGATACTCTAATGGCAATTTAAGGAGAATATTTTATAATCTTAGAAAAGAAACCAGTAAATTTGAGCCCAGTATTATAAGAAATCTTTTCTTACTTTGCATTAACTCTTATGCTCCAACTAGATATCTTTCATCACCAAGCACATTCTTTAGTACCAGGATGCCTAGTTGAGTGGTTGGTCAAAGGTGCCCCATGCAAATGCCCAAATATCTCAGGATAGTACTAAGACCATTGGTTGCTTTCCATAAAATGAAGGTAAGGCCCTACTGATGACACCACATATGTCTTATTGAATATGGAGAAGTTGAGCTGGTGCCCAATAAGGGCCTTTACCTCCACTTGCAGTGTTCATGATATTGGAAGGTACTTGGTACACTACCATAAGACAAAGGTAACCACCAACCCAGGTACAAATCTTAAAATCCACAATGGTGACTTGTCTGAAAAAATATCGTGGTGGAATACTAGCACAAATGTTGTGGGAGTAACCAACCACTCTCTGTTTGGATTTGAGGTCAACTCCATGAGATAGAACCCATTCCAGATGCTGCTCAGGTCGCCAAGAAACTGAGACTACATAGGACATGGACTTGGGTAATCTAAATATGTTGTTATGCTAAAGGGACATAGCAATAACATGGCTCTCAATATTAATCTTCTATGCACACAGACTATTGCCTCACTCAACCATCAGAAAAGCTTCCTCTTGCAGAAGATGGGAACTAACTTACAGACTCAGAACTGGACAATGAGCAGAGAGTAAGAGACTTTGGCATATTTAGTCATTAATGGGATGTGTCCATCAAACGTCTCCCATCAGGGTTCAGGGAGTGATGAAGAAGAGGAAACACAAAAATCATCAGAGCCAGAGGAGATAGAATACACCAAGGAAAGAGTGTTTTTCAGACACAACAGGACTAATGCACATATGAACTCACAGATACTGTGGAAGCTTGCATAGCACCCAATGTGGTACTAGCACTAAGAAGAGGAAGTGGGCATTGGCTCCCATCCCAAACCAAGAAGCCTTCTAAAATTGAAATCCCTTTGCAAAGGAAAAATTAGGTTGTTTTTTTTTTCCCAATGAGGACTCATTGTACATATTAACTATACTTAATGTTAGGCCCCGTGTTCAGCAGGAGGCAGCTGCTGAACTCAATAGTATTTTTGTAAACTCTGCTCATATTGCTTTGTTTTGGAATTTTGTTATATATTATGATTCCTTATGTTATGTTTTATGGGTTTTCTTGTGTGCGTGTTTCCTGTTTTTTTTTTCTTCTTTATTTGTTTGCTCCTGTTTGTTTTCTAAAAGAAAGAGAAAGAAAGGGTGTGGAGATGGTGAAGCTGGGTAAATGGGGAAATCTGGGTGAGGAAAATTGATAAGCAGAATATATTATATTGATTTCTTCAATAAAAATATAAATTATTTCCTTAGGACCAAATTTCCTTTTGTGAATTGGTTTAAGATTTTGACAATTCAGCTAACTAATTGAAAAAGATTACAATGTAGTCTCTAAAATCAACTAAGCCAACAACTCTACATATCTCTCAGTCGTTTACATAGATTGAGAATTTTCCATTTGGTTTTGCAGGTTGGGTCTTAAGGGTAACTTATATTTGGAAACAAGTTTCTGAGCTGTTTGTGGTACATTTTCCTGCTCCAGCTCTTGTCCACTATATTTATGATGAAAAAGAATATTATATAAAATATTCTGTGGTCTGTGTGTTATAGTCCAGACCATCTTACACATGATAATGCATTAGCATACCAGACACTTATATCTAGACCAGAGTTGCTCACTATTGGTATCTGTGTATTTTGGAAGACATTGTATGTATGTAGTGCTCACAATATACCAGAACCCCTTGTATATACTTTCATATCATGCTCCTCAAACTCTATGTGCCAAAGTTCATATGTAAATTCCATTAGCAGAAAATGGGATTTCATATGCCTCATTTTTTACAAATTCCAAGGAAAATAATGAATTCTGCCATTGGGAGAGACAAGTTTGAGGGACTAATGGCAATTTATTATATTAAAGCCTGAGAAAGGGTTAATAAACCATGTTTAATTTTCTGAAATCTAATTTTTTTCTCAGCATAGAATAATGCAGTCTTCCTAGAATGTTATTTGATAACTCAGGGAACTACTATTACACAGAACACATTTGGAAATAGACCCCTTTACGTTAAGTGTTCTGCAAATGGAACATCAGTGCATGAATAACAGTGCATCTACTTCAGACAGGGTTGGTTCAATGTTTTAAACCTACTCTGGAGATCTACTGCTCAAAGAACACTGTTTTTGAAACATTACAGCTGTTGAGAAGGCACATTTTCACCAAACAGCTTTGGTAGAGAATACAAGACCAACATCTACCAGCACAGTGTACATTCAGAAGGTTGTGGATCAATAAATAATTGTAAATTTTATATGCCAATTTCTTTATTTCAGAGCCAAAAAACTGACAGCTTTCTGAAATGTTGACTTGTTTCAGCCACCGAGAAAAAAAACAAATAAAGTCTCTATATTTTCTCATTTAACTAAAAAATACATTACATCATTACTCCATATTTATGTTTTACAAATCTTAATTCATAAACACATTTCTTATCATTATTATCAGAAAGTTTACTTAACTGTACTTAAATGTTGGTTCAGTTCATTAACTGATCTTTGCATTTATTGCTATATATATTTAAAAGATTTATTTTTATTTTTCCATTTATCTTTATGTGTGTTTGTGTGTCTGCCACATATGTTCAGGTTACACAGGGGCCAAAATAGGGTGCCAAATCCTTTGTAATCACAAGCAGATATGAGTTGCCCAGTCTGTGAACTGAACTCGGGTAATCAGGAAGAGAAGCAAATGCTCTTAATCTGACTACCATTACTATGTTTTTTAACAAGCTTATCCAAATCTCACCTTAAAATTAGATCCAAGCACTAGTTTCCCAAATTTCTGGAACTGTAAACTATTTGTATTTACATGGGTCATTTTTCATAGAATGATGTCCTTCATAAAGGAAAAACACTTTGTCATACTCAGTATTGTAACTTCCAGAGCTTTCCACTGAACAGTAAGTATGTCCACAGTATGTGGAACTTTCAACCAATGAGTATATAATAGCACACTACAATATATTACTTCAGTGTATGAAAACATCTTATTACATTCTGTGTGTGTGTGTCTGTGCATGTGTACACACACAATGGTGACAAGTAGATATCAGAGGACATCTTGTGGAGTTCCTTTTCTTCTCCTTCTTCTTCTCCTTCTCCCCCTCCTCCTCCTCCTCCTCCTCCTCCTTCTCTTCTTCTTCTTCTTCTTCTTCTTCTTCTTCTTCTTCTTCTTCTTCTTCTTCTTCTTCTTCTTCTTCTTCTTCTCCTTCTCCTTCTCCTTCTCCTTCTCCTTCTCCTTCTCCTTCTCCTTCTCCTTCTTCTTCTTCCTCTTCTTCCTGTTCTTGTTCTTCTTCTTGTTCTTCTTCTTGTTCTTGTTCTTCTTGTTCTTGTTGTTGTTCTTCTTCTTCTCCTTCTCCTCCTCCTTCTTCTTCTTGTTCTCCTCCTCCTCCTCCTCCTTCTTTGTCTTCTCCTTCCCGTGCTTCTATTTGTTTATTTTTATTTTATTCTCTCATATAATAAATTCCAAAACACCTCCTCCCCTCAGAACATTCTTTCCAGCTCCCTCTTCCCAGGCCTACCTCCTTACCCCTAACCATCCACTCACCCCCACTTCTGCCTCCCCCAAGAAAAGAGAAGTCTTTTCAGGGTTACTGCTCAAACAGGGCACAAGATGGAACAGGGCTGGGCACTAATCCCTACATTAAGGGTGGACTTGGCAATCTAGCAGGAGGAAAAGAGTCACAAGGGCAGGCAAAAGGGTCAGAGACCCCCACCAACAGTACAGTCTGTAGGACTTCTGTGTAATTTGCCCAAAATTCTGATTAAATACTTTCCTTCATTTAGAATATTTCTAAAACTTTTCTATAATATGGATTCTCTGGTGTTTCACAAGGACAGAACTCTATGGAAGACTTTCCCACCTTAACTATTTCTAAGAGTTTCCTATCTTGTGGAATTTTTATTTATCTTAAAAATTTTAACTTAGCATATAAAATGATATTTTTTCTTGGCATCTTCATACTTATATGTCAACATACTCTATTTTTATTTATTTCTTCTCTTAGTGCTTTCCTTCACAACCTCTCCCCCTTCATCTGCATCCTTTCCTTCTCTCATTAGTGCCCTGTTTTGCTTTGTAAAATATGGATATGTTCCATTAGCTTATTTTGCACATACCTAAGACCTCTTTGTCCCTTCTCATAATCCTCATTCTATTTCTCCCCACCTCTCTCTCTCTCACACACACACACATACACACACACACACGCACTACAAATGACTTTAGATTTTTTGATGTAGACTAAGGTCTGTACCACCATGTATGAGCTCTCCATATTCAACATCATCTCACCAATCATCCATCTATCTATCTATCTATCTATCTATCTATCTATCTATCTATCTATTTTAATCTATCAATGTTTATGTGTCTGTCATATATATTATATATATTATATATAATATATATACTATATAGCACACACACACATATATATATGTGTGTGTGTGTATATATATATATATATATATATATATATATATATATGTTATAACATATTTAAAAGTGTTAGAAATACCTATGTTAAGAGTGCCAGGAAGTTCCTGAGACTCTACTGGTAAGATAGCTTCTGTTTTGGAATTTGTGCTCTATTTTCAGGCTGAGCACATCAAAATACCTCAGGAAGTTCCCAGGATCCCCAATTGAATGGCTTCTCCACAGCATTAACCTCAGCTTTTAATCCCTGAGCTTCTTCTCAACATACCATCTCCTCTACTAGCACTTTTGGTTTCCATTGAAAAGAACAACTGAACCAGAGAGGTCATCCTGTTCGGTTTTCTTTAGAGCTACCATTGCTTCTTTTCCCTTCTCTGGATAATGATTCTCTAGAACCCATGTCTGCTGATCCTCGCACAGAACACACTGCTCCAGTACTATCAGCTTCACTATTTGCTCCACTGTGTTTGAGTGTATGAGTCTGTCTTCTGCCACAGAAAGCAAAGTTCTAATAGGTGAATCCTGGTATACAAATCTTTTCCAGAAACCTAAGGGTTTAGTTTGATACTTCTTAAGTCTGTGGAGTTAAGGTGATAAGTAATAAGTCTTCTTCCAGGGTCTGCACATTCATTTATGATGTTTTACAAAAGATATATAAAGCAGAATATAAACCTTGAAGGTGTATCTTTTTTCTTCACAGGTACTCCTGTATCTGGGTACCACAGCAGCTTTACTGAAGACTGTAGCCATGGATATGGCACTCACAAGCCATTTTCCAGAATTGAAATTCAAATTCTTTATTTTAAAGATCTATTTCATGAGGCAGTCACCTCCATGTACTGTTTATGATGATGAATCTGCACAAACTGAACTTTCCAGAAGTAATCCCTCCTTCATGGTGACACTGAGAAGAGCAGTGATTCATGGAGGAAGTCAGGAAACAAACAACACAAAGCAGCAGAAAATGTACTTCTACTAAGGTACAATGGCTTACTAGATAAAAGTGTTTGCTGTCATAGCTAGTGTCCTGAGGTCAGAACCCACATGATGAAAAGAAGAGTACGAATTCCCGCAAATTTTCCTGTGCCACCTGTACCATGTTGGGTGGTATATACGTGTCTTTTCTTGTATATATTGGTCAACCTAACAGTCAGACAGTCTATGTAAAAATACGTTAATTAGTAGTTTAGAAAACATCTATTTCCTATCTTATTCCTCAGTGGAGGAAAAGGCCCGGCTATAGCTGAGGAAATAGTGAGATAAATAGAACTGATGGTCTCATCTTCTGACTGATGGTGATGTTATAACCACGTGACAAAAGATAACAAGTAAGCAAATGAGCAAAGTGGCTTCTGAAATGGATCTACTCCAGGAAGGATACTGTGATCTCATGGAAATGTCAGCAAAATACTGCAATATACTTTAAATTCCGTACATTTAGTTGGCTAAAAAAGAGCAGAGTTTATAAAAACTGACTCCAAATCTTGAATAATCAGAACTGTCAGGGGCAAACTATGACCAAATAGCATCAAAGCCACAGAGAAATCTCTAATAAAATGAAGTCAATCAGCATGTCAGACTTTATTATTGTATTTGCTAAAGAAATTTCCATTACCAGCACATCCTTCGGCACTCTCTACTCTTCTTAGTTAGCAAGCATCAACAAGGAGCCAAACACCTTCATAAGGAAAATTTGTTTGCCTTGCCTAAGGCTCAGGTAATATTTTAATGATATAATTTTATTGTGTTGTATAAAATACTTTTAAGCAAATGCTATTGTATACTCAAAATGCTACAGTACAGTATAAATGTGGATTTATTAAGGACTAGGAAAGCAAAATGAAAAAAGCGGGTAACAATTATTGTTATGGTCACTTTATTTAGATGATCCAGATCATATTTCTAGCATCATTAGGCTGGATTATAATTTTAACTTTACATTTTGATGAATAAAAGATGCTTTTGATAAAGAACATAATTTTTCTCCTTAATTAAACTTGTTCCCTAGAAATTATGATAAATTACCTACTTTTTCTTCTCAGAATGTTCAGCTTTATATCTAACTTGTGTAATAAGCTGTATTTTTCATTGTTATAGTTAGTTGTGCAACAGGCATACTGTATTTCTCCAAAACATTTTACATATTAGTCATCTGCAATGGCATTACTTTTATAAAGAAATATTTGATTTATACTGCAAAAAGCAACATGTTTTGGTTTAAAAATCAATAATGTTGATTTATAACAAAATTCTATGTAATATTTTAATAATAAGCTTTGTATTATTCTATGTCAAGGATAAATTTATAAGCTAAACAAGTTGAAAGGTTTTTAAATGACACTAATATTTTTCTAACAAGTGTTTTTTATTCCTGATTTCTAAATATGTTGTAAAATTTGCTACGTTTCTAGCTGATATCCGTCAGCCATTTGGAGGCATTATAATAGGAATCATGATTCAACATGAAAAACTGATGTACTTCAAATTTTCAAATGCACTCCTTTGAAGCACAGAAGAAAGACCTTTCATAACACAGTGAGAGGGAGTTTGTTGGGGAAAAGTCATGTTGATTTCCAAAAATGGAAACTGTTTCAGGGTTACCGTTGTTATGATGTAGCACCGTGATGAACAGCAATTAGGGGAAGAAAGAGTTTATTTTGCTTACACTTCCACATCATAGTCCTTCATTGAAGGAAATCAGGGTTGGAACTCAAATAGGGCAGGAACTTGGAGGTAGGAGCTAATGCCAAGGTAATGGAAGGGTGCTGCTTACTGGCTTGCTTTACACGGCTTGCTCAGCCTGCTTTCATCTAGCACCAAGGACCACCAGCCCAGAGATGTAGTTCCATCCACAAAGGGTTGAGCCCTCCTCTATTAATCACTAAATAAGAAAATGCCTACAGATTTGTATACAAGTCTATCAATGTTAAGGAACTATTTTCCCAATTGAGGCTCCTTCTCAGATGAACCCACCTTGTGATCAAGTTGACACAAAACTAGCCATCAACTAAAAGCATTTGCCAGACTGTTGAAAGAAGTCATTACATTCTCTGTTGCAGGGCTAATTTCTATTTTCGAACAATTGTTCAAAAACAGAATGATAAACAGAGAGTATGAAATCGGTATCAAAGCAAAACAGAGGTAAAGAGAAAAATAGATTAGCACACTGAAAGTCACTGGCAGTGACATTCCAGTGTTTAGTCATCTAATACTCTTTCAGCATTTATTTCAGCTAAATATAGTTTAATTTTCTATTTCTTAAATAACTAGGAAAAACAAAAGAGCCACTTATTCTTTAAACCCTGCTTGACTGTATAAAATACTCGATGTTTTTGTATAACTACTTTGTTGGCTCTTTTCTTCTGTGGACTTCTGTATTCTCAGAATCATCAGGTGAATTTGTACAAATTAAACAAGCTATCCCTGCTACAGAAAGAAGATATTATTAGGAAAGGCATTGAGAGTTTCCTGGGAAACTACTTCCTAACAATTACACTTGTGGTAACTATCATACACTTTCAAATTTATTATGCAATATAACACAAATAGAAATATTAATTATATTAATAGAAATAATATATGGTAAAGCAATAAAGCATTTCAGGGAAAATGTACCTTCTTTTATTTTAACTAATACCTACTATAACTTTGAGGAAAATGTCCAAGTAAAATTGCTTAATTTCTAGAAATTCTATCCTAAATAAAGCAAGTACTGTATCAAGGATGGAATCATACTGTTCAACATTATACCGGAGACGTGGGAAGTAGATGTTAAAGTAACTTACACATTAGATAGAAGACCAGGGACAATGATAATTATACTAGTAGATCTATTAAATATCTTTTGCCAATAAAAAATATTCAATTCACTCACCTATCATACATTATGAAAGAGGGACAAGAGAAAAGGTTCTGAGTTAGAATTCTGAAAGTCAGCAGTGAGGGTCTGTGATTGAGGTGAAAACTCAAGCCTTTGGGTGAAACAAAGACATACCTCATCTTAAGGAGGTCTTCCTCCCATCTTCTTACAGTGTTTTCAGTATTGTAATTTTCCTGTGTCTATTCTGGATTCAGTTTGTCCCTTTCATATGGTAAATTAAGATTTTTCTCTTTGTCTCAGGATGTTACACCTTGTCTAGAAAAGGGAATCTCTAGATAGATGTCTTCATCAAAGGATGGCATCAAGCTCTGACCAACCCACTTTTTAAAGGGTTACTAACCATTAACCATGGTTTTGACTTATATTACATTACCAGATGTTATTCATAACCGTTAGTAAGGTAGCCAAATAAGTGAAGGATTCACTGTTACATCAGAAAGGATCTTGGATCTTACCAAAAGAATCTGACATAGATTTGCATCATAAACAGTACTTGAGGAAGAGCTAGTTACAAATGCCTTTTCATTCTCTCTCTCTCTGTCTCTCTGTCTCTCTCTCTCTCTCTCTTTCTTGGTGAGGAGAATTCTGAAATTTAGATTAAGGTTCTCTTTTATAATCTAGTCTAGTCTTTCTGTTTGGTCTTATTATTAATTATTCTATCATTTAACTCCATTTTTTGGGGAGCCAAAAATTAACTTTCCTTTTTAACGTCAGCTAAAGCTTTCAAGGAATTTCTTCTTGAATGTAGAAGCTTTTGGCTCTTTTAGTTACTTGTAGCCAGCTGCTTCCACTGTCAATAGTGATGGAAAAGGAAGAAAGACAAATTTCAATGATAGACACTGCTTGAAAGCTGACAGAGTGATCAGACCCTTGGTGAAGAGCTCCAGAGCAGCAGAAACCAAGGAATGGGAGGGAAAGTTGTACCTAACTTATAAGTAAAAAAGATTTAAGGAAATTATTGCAATGGGATAACAATAGACTGCTTGAAGATATAAGAGTCTGTGACTTGCATGTAGTTTAAGCTGAGATATTGAAAAGAAAGCTGAAGATACAAAGTTAGATATTTTTAATTGTAATCAGTAAATGAATTGGTAATTCTACATTGCATATTTAGCACATTATTACAGCTAAGACAAAAGTATATCCAAAGAATGAATAACTATTCTTCAGAGAATCAGATTATATGATTGCTTCTCTTCTTGTAGAATAGAGATCATTTTAAATAGATATTAGATTTTATGTTGCTGACAAAGGAATCTTTCCTTTTAAACCAATACTAGAAAGATACCCAATATTTGCATATTTTGACACAAAATATATACTATCACTTTCTTTTCTATCTTGTTCTCCCTCTATGTTATACTAACTATATCATCTCTCAGAGTATACTGGCATTTGTCACCTCTTGGAGATGTTAGCCTTTTCTCTTCTAGTTCAATCAAGTACTTAAGTCCAGTTGTATAATTCTCTTGTAGAAATCCCATGACACTCTTCTCCTTTGTCTTTTTGTTTTTCTGTTTTTTGGGTTTTTTTTTTTGGATTAGAGTGGGTATTCAATGCTTGACATACAGCATATGGAATTCTGTAATGCAGGATACAGGTGTGCATTCACAATAATAATTTACTTTATGTTGTTTTCTTGCTGCTGTGGTAGCTAGTGCAGCACACATTTGCAGTACACATTACGTGTATTCACATGTAAATTATCAACAAAAATGCATGTGGCACGTATAATAGATGATCTTTGCTTTTTCTTCAATAAAGGCAAAGAATTCTAGAGTTAATTTGGAGACAAGTTTCTCTGTGTCTTGGCTTTTGTCCATCTCAAAAATTGATGCTGAAATTTAATCCTTACTGCAGT
Organism: Cricetomys ansorgei; assembly: GCA_026225945.1. NCBI lineage: Eukaryota > Metazoa > Chordata > Mammalia > Rodentia > Nesomyidae > Cricetomys > Cricetomys ansorgei. The sequence continues at coordinate 18,415,030 of JAMJFZ010001131.1, read as the reverse complement.
AGTATCTACAGGTGTGATAACATTTGAAAGGAGGTGGAATCATGACAAGCACTTTTCAGAAGTACTTGCTTTCTTCTTACTTCCTAATCATTTCACTGGGTGAGAGCCAAATATCCTATCCACTCTAGATTATGATTTTGGCCTCTTGGATGACAGAAATCTCATAAAGAATTCATCTCTTTTAGATTACCTATCCTTGATATTTTATTACAACAGTGCAAACAGACTAACACTGGCTTAGGTATCAGCTAGTACCTGAGTCAATGTCTTCTAGGTTGTAGGTAGGTCAATCTTTACTATTACTACTAAGACTTAATTGTGTTAAGAAGTAATGAGGACTTCCATCTCTCCTATACTTCATACTCTTCCTCCACAAATATCTTTCCCTACCCTATTGCCTTTATTTCCTATAGTATAACTTTATCTAAATTTGTTACATAATTTGGACGCCAATGATATCCTCATCCTCCAGTGTAGGCAGCAATAAATAGATCTCAGTTTATTCAGATTTCCATAACCAAATTGCTCTGACCGGGTAGTTTATGTGCAATGAAAATGTTTTCTCAGTTTTGGGGATTAGAAAGTATAAAATAAAGTAACAACTGATTGAATAATAAATAAAAATAAAAATTCATTTTTGCACACTCTAATCGAAGACAGTGTTCCTTCTGTTTCTCTCTGCAATATTGAATGAAATCAATTGTCATATGGACAGCAAGGAGAAAGTGGAAAAGCTGGATGTGAACCTTGCACTCAGCTTCTCTCAGAATTGTCTGTCATTTTGCTGGGGAGGACCAGAGAAATTTCTAGTGTGAATTTCCACAGAAACAATGTTGAGCTTTTCTACATAAGAGCAAGTTATCTATCTGCTTAATATTGAAACTTAATCCTTATTAAAAAGACTAACTGTCCCATTCCTGTCATAAAGCATCTGATAATAGCAACTTAAGGGGAAGAAATTAATTTGGACTCAAAGTTCTGTGGAAGCAGTACTTCATGATGAGGAACGCATGGTAGTTGGCTGTTGGGATTCATGTCATCCAGACTATGGAAGCTTCAGCTTGACAAGGATCCTGGGCCTCTGTTGTCGGGAAATTGAAATTCCTTAACTTCTTTCCCCCTTTCTTATCTTTACTGTATCGTGACATATGTTTCTCATCAATAATAAAGTCTGCATAGTAATATCCAAATTAATCTCTGAGCTGGCCACTATGGGCTCGAATGAAACACAGCCATGCTATTCAAAAGTAAATTGTAATCACATCCGGACTTCCAAGTCCTGGAATGTGAGAGCTACCCAGGTTTATTGCAAGTGCATCATAAAGCTATTCCTGGAGTAAATGCTGATTTTCCCAGAGAGAGATAAGCCTTAGTAGATAGAAGCCAGAGAGCTTAGTTAGAAAGTTAGTGCACCTGGAAAAACAAGCAGACAGCCCTTCACTAATGAAGAATATAGCAAGCCTGCACCAACTTAAAAGTAAACATTCCCAGGACTTAAAGAGAGAAATAGCCTTAAACCTAGCCAGGCCACCAGATAAGACTAGAAAATTAGAGCTTTGATCCAGAAGAATAAGTATATACCAAGGAACTAAAAAACCATAAAATCCTTCCTTGAAGCCTTCATGGCACCCTGAACTATCTGTGCAAGGCAAATGGCAATATAATTCAATCAGCAGTGACATCCCTACCATCCACTAATTGGTCATTGTATCATTTACTCTTTGGTGTTAACTGAGAAACCTTGAAGACTGCAGCCATAAGGAGGAAAGATACTTTTCATATTGGTTCCATTTTGAGATATGCCTGACATCTGCATCCCTTAGAGAATCATTCCTGTAGTTTACTACTTAAGCTATAAAAACGTTTTGAACAAAGAACACAGGACAAGAAGAAGACAGAGGAAGAAGAAGAGACAGAGAAGCAGAGTGACAGAGAAGAAGAGACTAAATTATAAGGCCTAGAGAATTTAATTGCTAGCTTAGAGAAACTTTGTTTTATTCCCTTAATGTACACATTGTTATTTTCTTTGATTTTCTTTATCTTTCTTTAGTTTTACTATTAAAGAAGCACTCCTGTGTGTCATAATCATTATAAAGTGTATTCTATGTGTCTTATTACGCATTAAGCATGCCAACTAAACGTCCCATAGAAGAGTGAGGTACTGTGCTCACTTGTCATAGCTTGCTTACATTGTTTATCCTTCTTCGTGGAGACTGAGGAACCCATCACGGGGACTAGAGCTGAACTCAACTCCCGCAGCTGGGGTAATTTGGTCTTGGTTGTGGGAGCTTCCAGTTACAGTTCTTCAGATGGCTTAGACTGAGAAGGAAAGGAAGAGGAAGAACAAGGTATGGCATGTAAGTTTCAAAGGTCTAACACTAGCCACCAAACTTTACTACTAGCCATGTTACTCATGTCTTCTCTTCCAAATAATCCACATCTTTCAAAACAGCACTATCAACTGGGGACCAAGTATTTGCATACATTAGTCTGTGGGGAAATTTTCTTATTGAAACAGTAGCAATGGTGAAATAGATAAGGCAGGGCCAGGTACCATTTGTATTCTTTCATAATTTTTCAAATTATCTTTAAATCAAAGTATTTTACAAACAGCATCTATTTATTGTATTTGTTTCTTTGTGGTTATATGAATGAGAATTTTTTTTTCAATGGTTGGATGCAAACAATTCAGAGACAAATTTATTATTTTGAGACCACATAGTCAATAGTGATTCTGTCCCAAGAAATCCATTATTTTCATGTCACAATTCCAAATATTCTCTTCTTTATGACATTTATAGTATGAGCTAACTATGGTCTGCTGTATCCCTAGACAATTCATGTTGAAACATTCTTCCCTTTGTCACTAAGAGAGAGGGCCATTCAGAAGCCGATAGTCTGCAAAACTCTGCTCTCTCAGATAGGATTCCCTATAAAAAGAATCAAGAAGCCACTTTGTCCTTTTCCTTATGTGAGGATTCAGTAACAAGGCTCCATATATGAAATAACATTCATGATGAACTTTTTAAAGGAAAAAAAATCTTTCTAGTTTTATTATCTATGAAGCTCTTATAGTTATTTTTCATGAATATTTTTAGACCCTCTGAACAAAACAACCTACTCTCTAAATACTTGCTCCCTTTACATTTGAAGCAATGGACAATTATTTGTTCTGCTCTCCATTTGTGACCCGAATCAGTGTCTATTATAGTATATTCTGATGAAAACAGAAACTACACTCAATATTTAAAAATAGTATTTATTTTCTTTGCTTTCCAGGTACTCATATATGTAAAATGATTACACAACATGTACAGTGTAGTTCTTCCTTTTGGTATACATTCAGAGTACTCAGGAAAAAAAGAGGGACTATTATTTCTACTGAAATGTGATTTCTGAAGCCTTTAAAATTAATGAGAGTACCCATGAAGAATTGGTTATGAGTAAAACAGATTCAATTTGAGTGTCTATGAGATTAAAAGACACTCTCTCTCCCAGGAAAACATATTTTCCTTGCTGAGTTCCATTGATTGTTCATTTCTTTTCTTTTCTTTTCTTTCTTTTTTTTTGTGAACAAGGCAATAGCCTAGGTTTGTGATCCACATAGCATAGAATATTGAAGTCAATTTTAGTAGAACTTGCTTTTAAGACTATTGTATTGATTGCATGCTTATTTTTATTTTTTGAAAAAATTGGTAAGATAGTAAGAAAATATGACTAATATAATCTAATAATTTTCAATGATTACACTAAAGTACCTACACTTCCAAGAACAGATCTTTGTTATTTTCTTTCAGAGTCTGTTTCTGGATATCCCTTTGTGACACTCAACAGAAACATTCAGACTAAGGATCCAGATTCTTATGTTCATATGATGCAGAGTAGACTGGCTTTACATTTATTACACCCTGAGAAAGCTATTCAGTAGTTTACAGATAAATGTTTATCAAGATTGTATTCCACATAGCATAAAGTTCTTTTCTGACTTTTAAATTTTTATTTATAGGATTCTAACTTTTAATTCTATTCAGTTAGTTTTAAATAACTTTCAATATAATTGTTTTCAAATGTTCCCTTAGCACATAATAATAATATCTTTTCTTTGAAAAGTTTCATAAATGGACTTATCTATTTTATTATGAAATATAGATCTTTGGAGGAATTATACAGAGCTTAATTTCATATTTATGGTAAATATATATGTTCAATGACAGGTAAATCTATTTTCCTTTACTTGCTTATTTTATTTTCCCACTGAACTGGCATGCTTTTCACTAGAAGTTTCATTTGTTGTACATACATTGATTAATTTTCCCAAGTAATATATTCTAGTCTATACAAATCTTCCTCTTTGTGGACATTTCCTCAATGAATATGAATGAACAAGAGGCTTAAGTGCAATTAAGACACTCTTAATCTACTCCAGCAGATGAGAAGTGAGGACATATAGTCAGTGATACAGAGCCATAGTCACTATTGAGAAATATGTTTGAGATTCAGGCAGCAATATGGGCAAAGCAGTCCCCAACATAGCAGCATCAATAAACTTACAATATTCTTTCCCCAGAAAACATACTAGATATACTCTCTGCATTTAATCAATATGATTATAAAAGTACTTTAAATAAAAATGAAAAAAAAAACTGTATTATATATTGTTAAAAAGAAAAAAAATAGAGCCAATGTGAAAACTACCATAGAGCTGTAATGCCTACAAGCATCATCATACCAAGAGCACAGATTCACTAATTTTAGCTTCTTCTACAGCTTTTTAGCCTTTCCCATCATACATGGAGGAACACATGTCAGGAAATTTCTGGTTATGTGTAGTCCAGTTTTTCTTGTGTCTCCATGGTAAGGTGCACAGACTTGTTTCTATGTCAGCATGATTCACGCCTCCATTGCTCCACTGTAGCTGCTGTCAATGTCACACCTGGCTGACTGTCTTTCACTTAGGGTCTTGATACTGTTCAGTTGCCAGGTTTCACACAATGGTTGCAGTCCTTCTTCATTCATTAGAACACAGATGAGAAGACATAGTGTCTTCTGCCACTTGTTCTACATGGGCAACTGGGTCTAGACCAGCATTGCTTCTGCCCAGAATTGTGATGAGATTCCCTCTTTAAAATAACTTCTTGGGCTAGAGAGATAGTTCATGGGTAAAGGCACTTGCTGCCCACCCTGAAGACCTGAGCTTGATTCCTGAAATTATATGGTGTACGGAGAGAAGTGCAATTCCTGCAAGTTGTCCTCTGACCTCCACATTGACACTGTGAACATGACACACATACCCACACATACTCTCACTGTAAAAATATATTTAAAATATCATCTGACGTTTTAGTGAACCATTGTAGAAGGCTCACAGAGGTAAGTTCACTAAGAAGTCTAGCTCTGGATAACAGAGGCTGCCAGGCCCTCTCATTTGAGCTGTTCTTGACTTTCTTGTCAGTGACTTTCTTCATCTCAGAGAAGTTCATCTTTATTTAAGATTAATTTTAGTGCACTGTATGGAAAGACAAGACAGTTAGTTCTGAAGTTTAGAACAACAACAAAAAAAAGCACATAAATTTGTCTCTTAAGAGGAATCCAACCACTTCTGTCCAGAAAGATAATATACTGTGCAATACAGTTGCAATGGTCAATGCTCAAAACTAAATTTTCTAATGCGAAGTACACAGCTTACCACATGTGCAACTTTTTCAGGATAGGATTTTATAAGTTCCAGAAATGATATCTTCTGATGTTTGACTTGTGAAATATTTCTATCACATTAAATTGATGATAAATGATATCTGTGTACCAGGAAACTACAGTGAAAGTATGCTTTAGATGAACTTGCAAATTTATAAATTATGTTAGCTTCCTAGGCTCTAAAGATGTGCCTAATATTAATAATGAGCTATGGTTACTTTTATTATCATTTTGTTCCTAGGTATGTGTTTTCTTCTAGGTTTTTGTTACCTTAACATTTTTGAACTCAGAGTTTTCTACTCTTTTTTTTCCCTTCAGTTTTTGCATTTTGTTGCTAGAAATTAACCATGTCTATCCTATAAGCATGTAAATATTTTAGTTTATTTCTATCTCTTTTCTTTAAGTTTTGCTTTTGATTGTGTACTTTAGTTTTATTTATTTATTTTTATTGAAAATTCATAGTATAATATATTCCTATCACTCTTTCCCCTCTCTCATTTCTCCTCAGATCTCTTAACATCCCTACTCATCAAACTCCACAACTTCTTTCTCTATCCCTTTAGAAAACAAAGGGCCAACTAAACAAATCATACAAACCAGAATTAAAAAGCCACACACACACACACACACACACACACACCATAAAACATAAAATTGTAAGCCATAATATACAACCAAGAAAATAAGTATGATAAAAGATGCCCTCCAAAAAGAAATATAAGACAAAGACAAACTTCAAAAACAAAATTTAGCTAATTTTGTGTTGGCCATCCAGTACTGGGCATTGAGCCTGCCCTTAATTGTGGCTTCTATATCAGTGGGATTCTATTGGAAGAAACTGATTGTTGTTTGCAAGTGGTAAGCATTTGGAGATCACTTCTGGATTAGGGAAGAGATTGTATTCACTTCCCACTTGCAGCACTGGAACCCCATCCTGCTTGAACCACTACAGAACCTTTGAATCCTGTCACACTATCTGCAAATTCACATGTATATCAGTCCTGCTGTATCTGGAAGACACTGTTTCTGTGGTATCATCCTTTCCATCTGTTTCTTAGAATGTTCTGCGTCCTATTCTGCATAGCTCTCTGAGCCATGAGGGAAAGGGTTTGCTGAAGACAACTGTAGAGGAATATTTAATCCTTTAATCTGTCAACATGCTTGTGCTAGGGTAGAAAGAATGTTGGTACACACCCTTAATCTCAGTATTCAGAAGGCAGTGGTGGTGCATGCCTTTGATGCCAGGATTTGGGAGAGAGAAAATAGAGCTCAGAAGGAGTCATTGTCAGACAGGAAGTGATGTGTGAGATGAGTGAGAGTGAAAGATAGGCAGAATGACTAATCAGAAGAAGAATTAGCAGAGCGAGTCAGAGTGAGGACATGTCCAACTCCCAGGATATAAAAGTAGACTCCTAGCTCAAAGAGTTCAGAGAGGCAGAGAGAGAGGGACGAGACACAGAGACAATGAAGTAGTTTGACTGAGGGTTGGGGGAGAAACAGAGAGGCTGATTGAGGCAGCATGAGGCAGTGCAAGCTCACACAGACACAGAAGAAGTCTGAGGAGTATGAGACAGAGACACAGCAGGAGAAGAAGTCAGTATCAGACAGGAAGAGTGAGTCAGTTTGAAGTCAAGTGGAACAGTTTGGTAGGCAGTCAGTTTGGAGGCAGTCAGAAAATCACCCAGAGTCTTACAGAGTCAGAAGAGTTCAGTCTGGCTCAGAAGAAACCATGGAGATGAGAATGAGCCAGAATAGCTAGTGAACTGAAAATTTAATCTGACTTTGGAGTTTACTAGAAATAAGGCTTTGGGAGGTGACTAAGATTATATCTGTAATCAGAATGGAGATCTGTGTTTGAATTCTGGAGATTTCATGTGAAGGGGTAGGTTTAAAGGAAGAAAGAGAAGAGGATGGAAAGGGTGGGAAGAAAATCAAGCAGAGGACTCTCTCTCTCTCTCTCTCTCTCTCTCTCTTTCTCTCTGCATGCTTTCATTTTTGGTTTGTGACTCTCTGTACCACCTCAGGATCCTAACAAGGAGGTCATTATCACATTTGTTTGCTATCCTTAAAACTCTTTCCTTTATTTAGAAATGAAAAATGAATTGTTACAGATATTCAAGAAATTATTTTGGTAGAGCAAGAAAAAAGTGCAACTATAATACAAGGCATTTAACTAGGAAAAAATACTTTAGTAATAACACAAGCAAATGTTAATATTAATTTCAATTAAAAGCATATAGCATAACTGCATAATCTAAGTTCTTTTGCCTACTAATGAATGTATTTTTCTCTAAATATTTGCAACAAAGTGTCTTTTCTTATCAACTTATTTTTTTTCCAAACGCACATACATGTACTCAAACATAACTGATATTATATATCATCTATCCATACTTTATTTAATAGTCTTCTTAAGCAACATCCAGGTCACTAAGTTTGATATTAATTTCTCAAACATCAATTCTATAGGCTTGTCTGCACTTAATATGGAGATTAAATCTAACTTTAAGAAGGAGCAGTTTTCTAATACTGCACTTGCTGAGTCAGTGTGTTGTTCTCCACAAACCAAATGAAAAGACTAACCCTTTGTTATTGTGATTTCATACTTCCTAAAAATGTTTGCAATTTAGTCAAAGATATTTTAGGACTTTGGAGAAAATTTAAAATTTTTTAGTTATATGAATTCATTCTGAATTTTATTGCTTATTAATTTGATCCATCCATTAAAAGCAGCATTTATTTTGTAATTTTCGTTCTTTCACTGGGTATAAAATTATGTTAGCTCTTCATTTCCTCCTCTAGTTTCAAGTGGTTCAATTTGCTTATATGTAACTCATATATGTATTAAACTCCCCCAAATTAAGTGTTACCTGTAATTAGGTTCTATATTGATATAACATTTAACACATGTTAAATATATTAAATATTAAGTTACTAATTTAAATATTATTAATATTATCACCATTTAGGAAAATGACCAAAATAGTTTTGTTTAAATTTATTAAATTTAAAATAGCTACCAGAGAATGTATAAGAAATTGCTAAATATACTGTGTTTCCTTAAACTGTAATTTCATTTCATGAAATAGGCAATAGTCCAATCTATGGATTTTTTTTTCATATCTGATCATCCGTGTGCATGTACTTACATTTTAAAAGCAGATAGATATTCAGTTTCATGTATGTAGCTTTATATATCCAGTTGTTAGTCTCTGAGATTGCTCATAAAAATTGCATCTATCTTTCTAGTTTGACTTCTGAACACATGAAAAATATAAAGCCAAAAAAAAAAGGGAATCATTTTTTCAGGTATTTTCTTTCATAGTCACAGAATAAGAGTAGAGGACATAGCTCTGTGTGAGGACCAGAGGGCTTGAAAATGAAACCAGGAATGATGCTGATTGTGTAGTCTAGTAGACCATAGATTACTCATCACAATAGGGATGTGGCAGAGTTAGCCTCAGTCTATTTAGAGTCCGAGAGTAATCCTTGCCTCTAGGCTCAGATCAATACCACAGGAGCCATAGCACAACATACACGAATGTGTCCCCTTTTATAAAAACCTGAGATAAATTACCACTCACTGTGCAGGAACATATATTTTTTTTCTTTCTTCCATGGTATTTATTTTCTACTAGCTATGATACATTTACTCACTATTTAATAATATTCAAATTTTAAGAAAATTGTTATTGACATAAATTTGATCATTTTTATTCTTCAATAATTTAAATGCAAATAGAAGATAATTTAACCCATTTACAGGATCATCAAGATTACATAGTTAGTTGACACGTGTGTTGTATTTTATTTTTCTTACTTCAGTGGTGTAGACAATACACAAATTTAACTTAATGTTTTGCTTTTCCTCAGGAGCTGAACACTCTACCCAGATTTTGCCTTTGGCTTGCTGGTGAGAATGCAAACACAAAACATGTACAAGTATCCAGAATATTCAAAACTTCTTTCACCTTCCTTCTTTGTCTTCTTCCTGCACTCAAACCAACTTCTGGTTGAAATGGACAGGCTGTGGGGGTTGTCCCCAGTTCTTCTTTACAATGTGAGATATTAACAGGAACCACTTGAGCTTGTTTATACTGCACTGATCCTCCTTACATACTAGGTCCGTGGAAACTCTGTTCATGAGACACAATGGGTATCCATGTTCTAATAAGGCAGCAGCAAAAGCTGACATGCACACTTTGGTTATAGTCCCAACTCAAATGCATGACATGTTCTCTGATTTAAAATTCTTAGCAAAAACTTTAAAGTAAAATTCTGGAATATTTGGAAACAATGACAGCAGTGCAGAGATCAGGGTTAGCTTCTCTCAGTGACAGGCTGTGTGTTCAACATACTTCTGCCTTCATCTCAGAAATGTTGATATATCCTATTTCTTACCCAGTGGTACTTACAAGGGTATATTCAGTCTATAAAACTGACTACAGTGGACACATAAGTTGATCTTGAGAGTATAGTTAAAATTTTTCTGCATTATATTTCATCAAAAACAATCTAAAAATTAACCCCAAAGATAAGGTAAAGCCTTTGTATATTGGTGTGTTTGAGAATGAAACTTTAAGGAATGAACCATGAGCATGAGGAGATCAGAGAGACTTTTGATTCAGAGCCTGACTTGCAAGGGCTCCAAGTACCCACCAGCAGTACACAGACCCTGTTCATTTGCTCTTAGCTACTGGGTAACCTGAAGAAATGATAACTAACTCTTCAGTGGATTTCAGTAACGTAAATGATTCCTCTGAAAATAGCACAGACATAACTTTTTTGACCCATTTTTCGCTCATCTTCCCTTCAGCTGTGTTTTAAAGATGTTTGTGCCCACTCAGAGGGAGTGATGCAGTCTCCAGGCTTTGTGTTAACTTTTTCTGAAGCATTTCACCTACTGACCCAGAGTTTGGAAAGTTGGGGAAGAGTACAGAAAAGTTATAAAACTGAATCTGGCAAAAAAGAATGATTACAGGAAAAGTCAACTCACTGCACCCTTCTTACTGTATTCATTTTGGATAGCATATATTTTCATCACATTCTTCAGAGCTTTTTGACAGTAGAAACAGAAGATTGCTAAAAAATTAGTTATGGGAGACATTCTACATGAATTGCAGAGAAGATGACTATTAGAGGATATTTCAAGCCTCTTCACAAAGTCTGTACCTTCGTATTATCAGTCTAATATCATCCCTTGCTCTAAACTTATCCTATTAGTATCTATTCAAAGTTTAGAATGTGCATAATTACATTTGAGTACTACTTTTAAAATACATCTACTCTGCCCATTAATATACTGGTGGTGCGTATGTCATAACTATTTTATGTGGAATCCCAGTCCTGACTTTCCTGTTACTGTCCTGTTACTATACTACTTAAGATCATACTATTTCCATGAACATACACTTACAGTGGCAATTGCGTCGTGATGCTTTATGAACTTACCTAATCCTGCCTGAATGTCCATCTCCAGAAAAGTTTCATTTTATTTTATGGGCTTTTAGCTATTTTCAAAAGCACATCATGTATGTATAAATATTTGTGTATGTATGTGTGACTTATCTGAATCTTACCTGAAAATTCTCACATTTATTATCTATTTGATGAAGTCTCAACCTTTCTTAACTTCAGAGCCACCTCTCCAGGCTATGTCTCAGCCTTTCTTAAGTGAAAAGAATAAATGATAATTTACTCACAGTGTCGATTACATTCTTGGGTGGAAAATTACCTCTTGATGCCTGTATGCACGTGAGTTCTATGAACAGCAATTATCACTAATTTAAGAATCAACATACAGTGTTGCTGCCATCAACATTGTCTGTTCGTGTCTGCTGTACAAAACCCTGCACACTTTTACATCATGACTAGACTCTAGACTTCATGTCTAACAAAGATAAAACCATAAATCATGTACACATTCCCCCAGTTGGCTTGCTACTCTCAGGGCTTAGGAAGTAAAATTATTGCAATTCTTTGGACGCATTAGTTGGTGGTTCTTTAAAGAAAGTGTTGAAAAATTCTAATATATGTGACTGTGTTATTAAAGAAAGAAAATAAAAGCAACTTCACTGAAGGTTTATGAGTGTGGATGAAATAGCCTGGGCAACTAGGGTGACTAATTATGAAAGCTGAGGTCAGGAGATGTAAAGGTCAACAAAGATTAAAGATAAGGTTGAAACTCTGAGAAAATTTTTTACAACTCTTACTTTGGCAATATGAAGTAGGTTAGAACTGACAGATAAGACCAGACTGGTGGTAATGTTAGCAGGGCAGAAATTGCTCCATATGTTATTTGTGTTTGGGAGAATTCAATTCTGATTCACACTAATTCAGGTACGATAGGGAGCAGCATCAAACTGAAGTCCAAAGACTCCATGACATTTCACATTGGTACCTGGCCGTGTTACACAGTCAGTTTTGCTGTTCTATTTTAGAGTCTTGTAATTGCTAGGCTTCCATGCTAGATAATGTGTAACTCTAAACAATTTGAGATGCAATATATATACCTTCACAAATTGAACTGTAGTCCTACTAGCATTAGATAAACTAGATTGGTTTTATAACATAATAAGAAAAAGTGAACTGTGTATTTGGAGAAAACTCATTAGTCTTGCTTAAAAGACGAGTCAAAATTTAACCTAATAATAATTAATGTAGCTACTTTTTTACACCTAGTATCTAAAAATCACCAAACTCCCCAAATATTGTCGTTGACTAGATATAAATTATATGTTAGTGACCTTGAACATATTAATATTTGAGATATCTGAACCTTAGTCATTAATGTTAAATTCCACTTTAGTACACATTATTTTGTAAACCTAAGATTATTGCATCAAGTTTTAATCATTTACACATGATTCATTTTTAATGTTCTTTATTTGAAAATTGAACAGAATTATTTTTTACTCCGATTGCATATATTAGCACCTCCTTATGGGTGCAGATGAAACAGAAAAAAAGTCTTCATTTCTCTCCATGAGTACTTGCTCTCCACTATACTTCAGTTCCATTTTAGCACTGTGTAATCTAGTCCACATTTCAAAGGTTATTAGCTTACTCAATGGCAAAAGGTTACACATATTAGTGGTAATTGGCTTTTATAAATATTACCCATTATGGAAATGTTTTATTTACAAGGACCATTAGATGAAATTAAATGTGCAACTCAGGTAGTAAGTTTTGTGCATTTGTTATGAGGTGAAGTATTTGACAATAAAATAGAAACTGACATCAGTTATCAGAATAATTTAAAATATAAAAATATAAGGACAATTCTACTCCCTAGAACAAAATTACTTAAAAGGACAAAAATAAAGATTAAGTGTTCATATCTGAGGGCAGGTGCATAATCTTAGTTTTCTAAGCTGCAAACATCTAGAAATAGTTCTAACTTATCAGTACACTGCCATATATAACAAGTCAGTATCAGCCAACTTTGCAGGAATTAATTCCTGATTATGTTTTCCAGATTCAGAGTACAGTGATAGAGTTTTTAAAATTTAGAACCATGAAAATCTTAGTTTCCTATAAAATTGAAAAATGTACTTTCTGCCTATTTTAATAATTTAAAATGTTTTCATAACAGAAATCACAAGTGCAAGTAGATCCTGCTGGAACAGTGAAGTGACCTTAGGATAAGAATGTAAGTTCTCTTGTGTAGATGCACTGCCACGGGAGGGGGGGGGGACCAGTGTGTGATTTTGTCCTTTAATTACCTTGACTGAGCATCAGTACTGATAACAAGAAAAGAAAAATTATTAAGACATAGTCTCTAGGACTGGAGAGATGACTTAATAGTTCAGGGTACACATTGCCTTGTTTCCCAGCGCTCATAAAGGACAAAACACAGATGACCCCAACTCCAGTTCCAGGGAACCTGATGCCTTCTTGAATCTGCACTCAACAGTAATGGCATACAAATATCTGCTCCACAACATATATACACAAAATTTAAAAATAAAATTAAGTATTTATTTAGAGAAATACATAGTTATTGTTTGTTAAATTTTAAATAAATTCCAATCAGATAAACACATTGCTGAGTGTTATCCTAAATTGTAAAGATCTTAGTTTTCATATCTTCTACTATAGAATGGCAGGCAATTAATTCTTCTGGAGGGATGGGTAATTTGTGAAAGTTCAGAGTCTTTGCATAGCTTAATACTACCAATTTCCTTTTATGAGCAAAATAACTAAGATTTACAGGAAATTTCAGCTTAGTTTAGATTTTCCTTTTCAATTAATAAATGTGCTGTCTGCAGTAGCTCATGGCATTCTAGAAAATTCTTCTAGAAAATTCTGTTTCACAGCTCACAAATTTCCACAGGAATTGTGTGAAAGGAGTTTCTATGAGCAGGAAAAATTAATGTAGAGAAAAATAAAGAAATAAATCAAAACTGTTTAATTTTTAACTCCTAAAGTAATGAGTGCTTGCCATAGCTACATGGATCAGTTACTTATTTAGTTAATACTTTCTTTTTATGTTGTCAGATGTCAATCACAGGAAGTATTCCCAGAAAGCCTGTCTGGAAGAAGTTCTGGACAGAGTGAGATACGGTGGGGAGTCAATACTTCTCCTCTTGTCCTGCTGCTTTCACACTTAATGAGGATACACAGGCCAAACCTTGGCTTCATGACAAACTTTCAAAATTTAATTAAGGAAAATCTAGCTTATCAAAGATTTTGAAATTTTAACCTCAAAAATAAAGAGATATAGGTTTCTCTCTCCCTTTCTCTCCCTCTCTCTCCTTCCCCCCTCTCTCTCTTTCTCCATCTTTAAGAGGTAAAGATCCTTATGTCTATATGAATATGTCTTTCCTCTAGGAAGACAGATTTTCAGTCGGCAAACTCTAATATTCAATTTTAAAAATGAAATTAAAGTACTCAGAAAAATGTAAGAACTGGAATATGACTTAAAATTTATTCTCATAAGAAAGATAAATTTACCAATAGGAGGAATACAACTTCTAAGATTATATAACCAAGTCAGTGGTATTCAACCTGTGGGTCACGGCTTTTTGGGTGTCAAAAGACCTTTTCATAGAGGTAATCTAAGTATCTGTTGTAGAGGTTCAATTTTACCTATGTATAAAATAATTGTTTTATGCACTGTTGGGTGAGGGGCTCTCTAGGTCTTGGCATTTTGTATTGTTTACAGGTGTTGGATTTATGTAAAGGATGTTTGGTTGCTAATGATCTGCATGTGCTTTCTGTAGAACACTTAAAGAATTCTGAATCAAGAAAAACACCTGAGCTCAGATGTTCAGGGTTCCACTGTCCAGTATGGTGTTGGCCAGGATGATGATTCCTTCTGCTGCGGTCTGGAAGAGTTAGCACCAATAAATATGCTTCCTTGTCATCCTTGTTGAGCCACTACAGTAAGTGTACAACTACAAATGATGCCCACTATGGAGCAGGACATCACACCAACTAATCCAATGTGGAGACAAGTAAGAAGAGAAGCGCTAGACCTGGCAGAGTCTGGTAGATTACACTCAGGGAAGCTACCAGAGGGTAGAGATTAAAGCACTAACTGAAGGCTCCTGAAGAGACAGAGAACAGCAATAAGCATCTATGAAGAGAAAAGATTGCGAAATTAATAAATAAATGAGGAAAAAAAAAACTCCAAGGTGAAATCCACAGAATGGAGGGCCTTAGAGATAAAAAAATTCAGCTGGGATCGGGAAAAAGCAAAGTTCTAACTGCTTTTCCTGATCATAGAGCTGCTGCTCTCTCCTGCTGCTAGCAGCAGCCAGGGCACAGGAAATGGAAACCAGGGTGTACTGTTCTATAAACGGAGTTTGATGATGGCTTTATGTGTGTGTGAAGCCCAAATGGGTGCTGTGTTTGAGGTCTATGAAGAAAGGTGTATGTTTACCCATAGTGGTGGTAAAAAAGAGCACCAAACTGCCAGAATGTTTCATCCTGCAGTTCCTCCCACTGGCCCAGGACCCGTGCTGTGGGAGCAAAAACCCACTTAGTTAAACTACTCAGTTTATTTTTTTTTCCTTTTTTCTTTTTTGCAAACCTGTCTACAAATAGTCCAGATACTGGTAATGGTGATGAGAACTCTATCCTGCAAGGGAACAATTTCTGCAGACAAAGTTACCAGTTATTTTTTCTGCAAACCAGACTCTATCTTAAAATCTGGAAAGTAGTTCCTCAGAGTCAGCACACAGAAGTTGTCTTTCATGCTGCTAGCTAAACTCAGTACTGTAATTGTCACTCAGGTGGAGCTGGTTTTGAAGGTAGGAAGGGGACATGGAGAGCTGCTGAGACTTTGCACTCTGAGAGGCCAGAAGAAGCCATTGGTGAGGGTACAGTCCCAGTGGCAGGTAAAGGCCCAGATTGCAGGTGTCATGCAGATAAGTTTAGGCTTGGAACCATGAAGAAAGCCTATGAGATTTTATTAGTGAAAGTGCAGCCCAGTTGCACAGAAGACCCCAGTGTTCTGAAGATGCCAGTACAGTGGGATGAACACCAAGAACAGCAGCAACAGTGTAGTGAGCCAGCCAGAGCTTGGAGGACAAGCTGTGTGTGCCGCAGAGGGCAGAGTCAGAGAAGTGACCCAAGCCCTTTGCAGGAGCCCAGAAGTTCATGAATGACATTGGACATTGATAATGTTTTCATGCTGTCCAAAGACATTGTGAAAAGCTTAATTAGTGTTTGGTTTGTACATAATTCTATTTTTTTTCTTTCTTTCTTTCTTTCTTTTTTTTGAGACAAAGTTTCTCTGTTGTAACTCTGGTTGTACTGAAACTTACTCTGTCATCCAGGCTGGCTTTGAACTCACAGAGATCCACATGTCTCTGCCTCCAAAGTTCTGGGATTAAAGGCATGAGCCACTACCACCTGGTCTGTACATAAATTTTTAATCTTAATAAATGAAAAAAATATATCTCATGAGATATTGATGGACCTTGGAGAGAAATATAATTTGGATTTTCCCTATTGACATCCAGCTTTGTTAAACAGGATGACTGAGGCATTCTGTTTGGTCATAGGAGTTTGATCATTAAGTTGTCATTGGAGATTTAGTTCATATAAGACTAGACTACCTAATTTATATTAAGCAAAATGAATATCATATTTGATTAGATTCTGTAAAAGCCTCATTATTGTTATCAAATGTGGGACCAGTGCAGAGGTGGGGCAGAAAAAGATTTCTCATTACTTTGAAATGAAGAATAGATATCTTACCCACTTCATTATTTCAGTAAACTCAGCAACACAGAACTAAACTACACATGAGTCATATCAATCATGATTCAGCTGTCTGCATTCTATTTTTTTCTTTTGAAATAAGTTATTTTAACAAGAGTTTGAGAATACTTCCATATGGTACAGGACCTCTTGCTTTAATGCTTTCTGTTTGGGATTGAGAGCCAGAACAGTGGCCAACCACTCAGTGAGATTAACCTTCCATAAGGATACTGTAGTAGCCCAATTTGTATGTGTAACTCAAGTCTAAGTGTCAAGGACCTGCAAGGCCACCTTCTGCATAAGGTGTGGTCCCACATGGAAAAGAGGAAGATGCCTTATCAGTAAATGTGCTCAGACCTAGGCTTCCAGCTTCAGTGCAGATGCTGGTGACCTTCTATGCAGCGGGCAGTATTTAATAGTTAGCTGGCTTCTGGCCAGAGCTAAGAGACGTGGGGAGCAACTGAACTCTTACTGCTCTCAGGATGAGAAAAGGCTAGGATTCAAGGGATGCTTTGAACCACTCTTAGTTTTAGGACAGTCCCAAAACAACTGTGTTGAAACTAGTTTGCAAACAGTTTAACTGAAAAGAATTATATTTCCCATGTGCCATCACCATTTACTCAAATTAATTAAAAGTCATTATAGTAGCCACTGAATTTTTCTGAATCTCATTTTTGCCACATACATTTCATTGAATATCTTAATAAACAGCACCATTTGGTTTGGATGTTCAATAGATATTAACTTACTATATAAAAGAATAACTCTATGAATAACCAAAGAAAATTTCTTCATTTTCTGCTAAAGATGCATTATATTATACACCAAATATATGTACGTAGACTGCATTTTTTTCCTACTCAGTCTTGATAAAGCAGCAGGTGCTTCCTGACAAAATAAATCACCAGGTGCTTCCTTTCTGTATCAAGAAAAATCACACTGAATACACTAAGGAAACTGACTTTGTACAATTGATAAAAAGCAGACATTGTACTCATAGTAATAAGCACCTGAGTCTCAATCTAGATTTTCTTCTGCCATATTTGATGACTGAGGGTATTTGAGGATATATACTTGTCATATACACTTGAGGGAATATATTTAATACACACACACACACACACACACACACACAAACACAGAGCTTAAAATAACACAGTGTCTTTGGTGAAATTAAAATACATTTTCCTGGAAAATTATTATTTAAATAATCCTTGCAATTTTAAGTGGACTAGGGTACTCTAATATATAATGTGTGTGTGTGTGTGTGTGTGTGTGTGTGTGTGTGCGTGTGTGTGTTTGTATAGCAAGAGTATTTAAAAGAAAACATTGCAGTCTTAAATGCATATCGACACATCTTTGAAGTCATAATAACTGTGATTTTTTGCTAACATTACAACAACAAAGAATGATATAAGTCAATTTAATACAAAATTAGTTATAAAATTATTTTATTTTTAATATTTTCTGTTGAAAACTATCTTCTGTTTGCTGTTTATTTAGTGACTAGTTACGTATACACAGGCCAATATAGTAAATTGATTTTAGATAATCAATAATAGAAACCCCCACACAATTCTCACACATAATACTTCACCAAGTATTTGGAGATAATCATCATTAATAATGTTTTCTCTCTGAGCAAAACAATGCACTAAACTGTCAATCATAAATTGTGAAAAATTATCAGTTATTTTCTGAACTGAGAACATAATCAGTGACATGGTATTTTTGTTCATCTGAGGACTAATGGAGATGTTCAAATCAGCAGTGCTTTGTTTCTGTGCTGAGAAAGGACATATTGAACTACACTGAGGAGTCACAGCTTTGAAGTAGACAAGGAGGAAAATACAATAAAAAGGTATTATGTTTGAATCACATTTGACTCCCAGACTTGATGAAGGTGGATAGACATGAATAATTGGTTGAAGACAATAGAAGTCTCAAAATACTGTTCAAATATACAGTGATGCTCTTACCTAGATAAACATGTGTGGCTTTTTTGATGCCACTTTCAGATCAAAATATAAAATTTCTTAAAGTTTTATATGATATTAGAAATTTTAGTTCCAAATTAATTACATTGCTCAGTTGTGCATATGAGCAACCTCTCATCATTCAAATTATTTCTTTTCATAATTTTAACATTTCTAGGGATTAGTTACAATAGGTGTCAACTTAGTTCTAATTGTTTTTCACTTTTTAAGAAACGTAGATGACCTAAGGTTAATAATTTTCAAAATGCAGTCTGGATGAGAGGATTAATGGTATAAATTGTTTTTGCTTAATTCTAGAAATGAAAAAGTAGTGAATTTATAGAATCATTTTCTTAGAAAAATAATATGACCATTCATTATTTTCTATCACAATCTTATTGAAATTAGGAAAATTTTAGTGGGAGGAAGCAACTGGACTGTTCAGTCCTCATTTTAATAAAGTATACAATGGAATTTCAATACCACCAGCAAGAACTAAGGCACCTACTCTTTGAAAGCCCTTCTTAACCTCATTCACATTCTCCTTTAAGTAATTAAGCTTGCATTGTATAAAATGATCAATTTAAATCTGTCACTCTCGCCTTTTGAATGGCTCATGTGCCTATTATTTAAATTACTTAATAAATATTAATTTACTTCAGCAAATAACATGAAAGACTATTGTGTGACTTTTCCTGGTAAAATGTGACTAAATGTCTCTTCATCCCCTGACAACAGACCAAAGAAACAATTCCACCCAAGTCTAACTTAGTGAAGACAGTGATTGTCAATGTTGCTTACAGCAGGGAGGATGAAGAGTTACTTGCCCGGGTAAGGGTGACCAACAGGTGACTGCTTACAAAAGCTGCTTCCCTTGAGCCTCATGCACCAGCTGCAGTGAGAGGGGTCCACTGGCTGTGTAAACTTAGGGAAAGGAGTTGTGAATCTTGTACCTTTTCCCAAATCTTCTAATTTACATGAGCTGTCCCCCTTCCTGGTGAAAATTTCAGTTGGGAGGATATGAGTATGTAAGTATGTAACAAATATGGAAAAACAATTTCCTTTCTGATTTTAACATCTTTTTTCAATTTCTGATAATATTTGAGGAATAACAGTATACTGAATAGAATAAATATTCAATCAAATATGTCTAATTTGCAAATGTCTAATTAAGCAAATTTCCTATTTTTTGTATGTATCCACCACAGAATTCACCTAGGACATTGCTCTCAAAGTTTTCTAGGAAAAACAAAATCTAGATAAATTAAAATTGATTTTAATACCATATTGACTATGACACCAACTTAAATGGGAAGTAGTCAAAAATTTTCACACTATGCCTTCATCCAATTGAATATATTTTGATATATAAACCCCCTAGGACAGTGTGGCATGTAAATCAAAAAAATTTCATATTTTCTATCAATTAGGAAATCTAATGTGTGTTGAATGGCTAATGCCCATATTATCAGCATTTCAGGGAATTCATCTGCATACAGTATTCTGCTTCATGAGGATAAATCTTTTTTGACAGAGAAAATATTTTCTGTTTCTGATGTTCAATGCATCATTTCAAAATATCTAAGGAACACAATGATGAAGTAAAATTTAATAACATATTGAGTACTTACAAATAGTGATTTAAAGGTGAATGATCTCTGGTAAGATGGTCATGGAAATAATATGCACTGAATTTTTGTATCTGTGCACACCATAAACTACTTTGTGAAGCAGATGCTTCCAGCACTGTAATGTTGTAATTGACAAGCTAGAAAGACTGCTGGATTTCAAGCATTTATAAATGTGAGTTTGTTCATTCGTGAAAACATCTATAGGTTATTATTTTTACTATGTCATGCTCATTTTATCAGAGGTACATGCGATATACAGCAAAGGTAAGAATGATTTCAAGTCTGCATTTGGAAAAGTTGGGTTGAGTTCTTTTTATAAAAATCATTGTACTTCCCCTCTTTATCCTATGCTGTCATCTGAGTGTTTATTTAAGAAAATATATTTGCTTTAAGCCATTAAAGAGAAGCCGATGAACAGAACACTGCATCATATTTACATAATCAACTATACATCTCTCCCAGTCCTAAAGCAGTTCTATTTTCAAGGATTCCCCACCCATGAAACCTCAACAACTTGACTTCCTAAACACAATGGGAACAAAGATGCACCAACAGATGTGCTTATATGCTGGTACCACTGGGTCCCAACTCTAGATAAAGAACTACAGTAGTTCTTTCTTATAGCAGAGAAATAGTCTTCCCCAGGGAAATCCTCCCTGATCAGTTATCCACTTTCAAGTCATCAGCCCTAAAATCATATAAATACAAGAAACATTGTAGGGACTGAACGTGTGTGTGTGTGTGTGTGTGTGTGTGTGTATGAGCGTGTGCACAATTAAAAAAAAAAGATGAGAAACCATTAATTTGAGAGTGAGCAAGGGTTGAAGGGTACCTGGAAAGAGTTGGCAGAAGGAAAAAAAATGGGGAAATGATATAATTCTATTTCAATTTCAAAATTTGAAGAATGAAACTGACTCATCAGTGTTAGGTATTATATTTTTGTTTTCATCCTGTGGGTGAAAAGCAGAATTAGAACTCAGGCTAAACAGGATTCATGCTTGCATTTCTATATCAGCAGGAATTCATCACTCCAGCCAACTACCAGAATGGTATTATTTCTTCCATCTCAAAGATATGTTCCTTAGTACTCAAAAGGATCCGTTACAAGTTACTGCAATTGATTAATAAAAATATCCTCTTCCAGAAATACTGCATTTCTTCTGAAGGCTGAATATGTTATATGATTTCCTAAATGTGTGTTTGATCCTAAGTATGACACTATAAACCCAAGATTATTATTCACCTTTAATAAATAAAAAGGAAACAGTTTATTACTGTCCTTTTCATAATAGCAAGAAAATGGAATTAGCCAGAAGTCCAAAAACAGATTAACAGATAATGAAAGTGTGTTGACATACACCATGGCATTGGGTTCAGGCGTGAAGAGAATTGAAATAATGAAATTTGCAATAAAATGGATGGTAAAGAAAACATCATTTTAAGCAGGGTATACCAGGAAGACAAACGCTGTACTTTTTTTTTTGTTGTTGTTTTACATGAATCCTAGGAGCTGTTAAATATGTGTATCCAGATGGGAGAAAGTGTGTGAGGTGAAGAAACAACAGAGTAGCCCATAAGACTAGAGAAGAAAAACCTTGATGGGAGCAGGGACTGGAGAAGACGATAAAGTGGGAGGGAAGGGTACCAGATGTACAAGGGCACTGTTAATGGGACGGGTAGAAGATGAAAGGAGGCAGAGGGGCAGAAACAAACCACACAAAATATGCATGAATACCTTACATAGAAAACCATTATTTTGTAAGCTAACTTTAAATTTAAAATTAAATTAACAGAGTGTATTTTTTAAGTTCTACTGTGTTTGAATCCTAAATCTCATTTATATAATAAATGCTACCCTCTTTTTTTTTTTATTCTAAGTGTTCAAAAGTGCAAGATAACTGTTTATTGCTGTAAATATTTGTAAACTTATCTATAGCATTCAGTTCTGATTTCAGAGGGGAAAGATCTTCTTGCCTTGTGAAATATACTGACATTGTGAAACTTCTGCTCAAACTTAGAAATGGATATACTTGTTCACATTTCACTGGGTAGTTCAAGTCACATGATGAAGCCTAATACTAACATGGAGAGAGGGCATAATTATTTTACAACATACAATAAAAATCTTGGGCATGTGGTTCTTTTACAAAGTGGAGATAAAAAATCGCGGTTAACTTAATGGACTTTATTTTAAATCTTTAGACTTTGTGATCAAATTACCTTTGTGATTGCAAATTACAAATTAAAGAGCATGTTTTTTTTAAATTAATCAACATGATAAAATGTTTCCACTACTTCTTCTTGTCTCATACTCATAAAGTAATGTACTGATTTCTAATTTCAATTAAAATTCAAAAAAGTGTGCCCATGTTTAATTATATATATCAAAGCTGAATTTTTAAGAGAATCATTTTCTTTTTAGTGTCTTGTATTTCAACTATTCATATTTGTTTATTTCATATAACCTTAAAGAAAGGTATAGGGAACAATAATTGGTTGGTATGATGGATGTTAATAGCTTACCAATTTAACAAGGCTTTTGTTTATTTATTTTTATTTTTGTCAAAATAGTAAACTCTGTCTGAGTACCATACCAAATAACTGAATCAAGATTCTCTGTTCTCAAAATGCTGTGTGCTGGACTTTTCAGGGGAAACCAAAAAATACAAAGCTTGACAGGATTCACCACTCATGTCAAGAAGCCGGTCTATGAATGAATTAACCTGCGACCGAGCACTACGAGGTTAGCAACTGGATAATGAAGTCACGGCAACAGCACTTTCTGTTGTGAGCCAAAGACATCCTATGACATTGTGAGGAAAGAGGTGCATCTTTCAGATTCTCCTACCCGACTCTCCTCAGTCATCTGGTATAATGAGCAATAATTAATAACCTGCTACTAATGTTCTCCCTCCGCTATCAGGCCTGCAACATCACAGCTTACATGCATTCGAGTATGATGTGGACGTTGCTAGATGAGTTACAGGCAAAGGTAGTTACAGGTAATGATAGTCGGGAGGATATGCTCAGCACAGTATGGCAGAAAACTTTGATTTTGCTTTACTTGTTGGCACACAAGGAAGTAAAGCACAATGTAACTTGACAGGCATTTTCCTTCCAGTATGGTCGGAGATCGAATAACTGTTACGACACAGACATTCTCTGCAACTCAAATCCTACAGTTATAAATGCCCCAGCTTGATTTTTGTTGCTGTGATCAACACAACCCAAAACAACTAAAGGAAGAAAGGGCTTATTTGGCTTACATTTCTACATCTCAGTCTATCATCGAGGTAAGCCAAGATGGGAACCTGGAGATAGCAACAGAAGCAAAGGCTTACTTGTTTCTTAACTTTTCTCAGCTGCCTTCCCTATGCAACACAGGGCCACCGGCCCAGGAATGGCACTATTCACAGTGGGTTGGGCCCTCATACATCAAATTAACAATCAAGAGAATGTCCTACAGATACAGTCAAAAGCCAATCTGGTGGAAGTAATTTTTCCCACTGAGGTTTTCTCTTCCTACGCCAAGTTGATAACTGAAACTATCAGTGTAAGAGTAGGAGGGTGTGTAATTCTGCCTTAATAATTTTAATATCGCTATTTATACCAATAGTCATACTTATATCTGCATTTTTTTATAAATAGTACAGTTTGAATAAATGAGGTTTTTAAACTTTTTATGTGTATATATGTTTGGCCTGCATATGATTCTAGCTGTCTATTCCCTCATCCCATCCCCCAATTCCACCTCCCTTCTCCTTCACACCTGACCTCCATTCTGGCTGTACTCCACCTGCCTCCATTACTTCCATAAAGTCTATTTTTCCTTCCCAGGAAGATCCATGTGATTTCCTAGCCCCTTCCTCTGAGCATTGTAAATTCATTATCATTTAGGTCATGGCTAATATTCAGTTATAAACAAATACATATTATATTTATCTGTCTGGGTCTGGATTACCTCACTCAGGAAGATTTTTTTCTATTTCCAGAATTCCATCTATTTGCCTTCAAATTTTATAAGGTCTTTTTTTTTAATAGCTGAGTAATACTCTATTGTGTAAATATACCACATTTTCTTTACCCATTTTTTTTTCTGTTGAGGAACATTTAGGTTGTTTCAAATTTCTTGCTATTATGGACAGAGCAATGAATATGGTTGAGCAAGTGTCCTGAAGCATCCTTTGGTGTTGGGAGCCAAGTTGAAACGCCATTACAAGATGGCGCCGGTTTCCTGCTTCCGGGTTCTTCTTGCTCGCATTTGGAGTAAACAAGTTACAGCGCAGGCGCAGGTGAGCAGTCCTTGCCACCTCCCTCCATGCTAATGAGGGTCTGGACGAGTATCCAATCATTGACGGTCACGTAGCCCTATGCTCTATATAAGCAGGGTGCTTTTTGCAATCAGGGTCTTTCGCTCTCAACACTCAATCAAGCTACAGTCCTCAATAAAGCGTGAACCAGAAGAACCCTGTGTGCGGCGTCTTCCTTGCAGGCGAGGCGGGCGTCCGCATTTGGTGCCGAAACCCGGGAACCTGACCATCAGCTCAGCACCGGCGAAGACCCCTGTTTTCAGGAGGATTCAGAACTGGAGCGCGGGACAAAAGTGGATCCAGACTTTTTCTGAGAGGTATGCTGTTTTATGAGATTGACCCTGCACTAGGCGCGGTCATGTTTGCTTGTATGGTTATTGTTGTTCTTGCTTGTTGCCCTTGTCTAAATTGTCATCGCCCAGGAACCACCGGGTCTCTTACAATCCCTTCTTGGGGTAAACTAGGAGGAGATTTGCAAAGGGAAAAGGAAAAGGGAGGTCTCCGCGCCGGCACATGGCCACTATGGCGTATGGTTAAAGCTTGCTTAGAAGATAAGCGATGTCAAGAAAGGGTAAAAGAAGATTGTCCAACCCTCTTATTAATAGTTAAGCTGTGTGTTATCAGAGCCAATGAGACAAGTCCATCTCCCCCACATGTTTTCTTTCAAGACAATTTAGGGCATGTGGCCTTTGTACCTTGAGGACTTGCTTCCATTGCACCAAAAATAGGCACATCCCTTATTCGACCCAAGGTTAGCCTTTGCACATCTCAGAGGTTCTCCTCATTGCATGAGATAAGGTAACCTGGGTATTTAGGACATGCTTAACTTCCTTGATCCTCACCTCCGTAGATGGAGGGGGTTGATCGGTGACTTAGCATGTTCCTTTGTCCTCAATTTAATATAAAAGGGGGAGATGTTGGGAGCCGAGTTGAAACGCCATTACAAGATGGCGCCGGTTTCCTGCTTCAGGGTTCTTCTTGCTCGCATTTGGAGTAAACAAGTTACAGCGCAGGCGCAGGTGAGCAGTCCTTGCTGCCTCCCTCCATGCTAATGAGGGTCTGGACGAGTATCCAATCATTGACGGTCACGTAGCCCTATGCTCTATATAAGCAGGGTGCTTTTTGCAATCAGGGTCTTCGCTCTCAACACTTAATTGAACGGCTGTCCTCAATAAAGCGTAAACCAGAAGAATCCTGTGTGCGGCGTCTTCCTTGCAGGCGAGGCGGGCGTCCACACTTTGGTTATATGCCCAAGAGTGGTATAGCTGGATCATGAGTTAGATTGAATATCACCTTTCTGTGAAACCAACATTTGATTTCCATTGTGGCTTTACAAGTTTGCACTCCCATCAGCGATTGAAAAGCATTCCCTTTGCTCCACATCCTTGCCAGCATGAGCTATGGATTATAGCCATTCTAACAGGTGTAAGATGGAATCCGAAAGTAGTTTTGATTTGCATTACCCTGATGGCTAAGGATGTTGAACATTTTTTTAAGTACTAATCAGCCATTTGAGTTTCCTCTATTGAGAATTACCTGTTTAGGTCTGTACCCTATTTTGTAATTGACTTATTTGGTTTTTTTGAAACCAGGTTTCTTGAGTTCTTTATATATTTATATATCCATTTGGAGTTGAGTCTTGTGCAGGCTTATATGTATGAACGTCTTTGCATTCTTCTACCTAGAGCCATCCAATCTGACTAGTATCATTTGTTGAAAATGTCTTCTTTTTTCTCCAGTTTGTATTTCTGGTTTCTTTATCAAAAATAAAGTGGGACTAGGATAGTCTCAATACTATGTTTTCTGTACTCTCTATGTGATGGTGTTTAAAGCTGGTAAATTTTAAGAATGGCTTAATGCTGACTGCTGACTGTGTACTTCAAATAATAAAAATGAGATGTATTATTTTATTATTTTTAAGAAAATGTGATAATACCCTAGTGTGGGGCTGTCCTAGAGCTGATTTGTGGTAGAAGCATGCTCTCATTCTAAGAGTGGAAGGTGTTTGGCTGCTCCCCATTCTCCATTCTGACAAACCATAAGCTATGCTGCTACTTCCACAGCAAGGCACCACCCCCTCAAAAGTATGCAATCTGCTGGTTGTGGTTGTTGGAACTTATCTCCCCCTATATGACCATATAAGGGCTTTCCTCTTTCGCTCTGTTTTCCAGGAAAATACCTAGGTCTAGGTTATGAACCCCAACATACAAATGGAGCTGTCTCACCTGAGCTATCCTAACAGCTAGGCTTCCCCTGACATCCGTGGAAACCAGAGTCCCTTTCTCTCTATATAAATATAAAATGTTCCCTCAATAAACAGAGTTACACCCTCTGAAAGTGTGCTCCTGGGAACTCTTTTCGTTCCCTGGCTCTTAAATCCTCCAATCAAGGACCCGCTAGGATTTACAGACCCACAGCTGTGCATTTTTCTTCCCCAGTGCTGAGCTAGCAGCTGACCCGTCTTAGCTAATTCCCAGGGAGGAAAGCTATGGGAGGAAATCCTACAGCCTAACACATTAAACTTTGCATCTAGGATTAAACCTGCCCCTACAATTAAATCAGAGAACCTGAGTGCTGCCAGTTGTTTAAGAACTTTGCTGTTTTGTAGACTGGATCTGCCAACTTCTACACCTGTTCCTCCTCAGAAAGTCTTTGGGAGATCCACTGTCTATGAAAGCCAGTAGTCTGATCTAGGTTAGCTGACTTTAATCTCTTTCATAGGGACCAAAGCTTGTCAAACATGATTGATGACATGCCTGTGTCCCAACATTGGTCTGTTTATAAAATACATGCCTAGTTCTGCTTTTTCTCCTTTTTATGGATTCATCACAGGTTAAGCCTTGGTCCTCACTTGGATTTTTCAGAATGATTGCTTCCCAAATGTAGTTTTAACTTCCTGTAGAGGGAGAATGGAGTCTACCACTTGGGGCTGTTCTCAGACTCTCACTCATTCTTCCTTGAGGAAGGATGAATAATCGAAGCTATCTTCTTATAGACGTAAGCTGTTATGGGGCATAGTTTTGTTCTTTTTCCATATTTGAATGACATCAGAAGGAAATCACAATGAAGTCGAAGTAGCCCAAGTTCACTGTGGTACTAAAAAGAAAAGAAGGGTCGCTGAATTTTAATTCGGCTCTTTTGGTAGTGGCAGAGAGGAGCAGTGTTTGAAACTGGATTACATTAAAATTAACTCTGACTCCCTTATACCATACTTCTTGTCTTATTTCAGGATTGGCTCAAACCTCTTCCAGAAAGTTAATTACTCACTTGCTAGAATGCCCTACATGTTTTATTGCCTCTTATTTCCTCAGAAATCATGAGTGTGTGTGTGTGTGTGTGTGTGTGTGGTAGTGGTGGTTGTGGGAAGATGGTGGATAAAAGAAATGAGAAAGTAAAGTATATTTGTCTCATAAAAGTGTCTATCACAGACATCACGTGTTCCTTTGACATCATGAAATGATTTTGCATGGAACTTGTCTCCAAAAACCTAAATTCCTATTATATATAGCATCACTTATTAATGGATTGATTTATTATTTATGCATTATGCACATTTGAAAAGGATGTTATTGTTATTTAAATAGTATATTGGATAATAAATTCCAAAGAGCTTATTTTGCATCACCATGGAGCCTTACATGTAATTTCAGATCTTCAGTATTGTGTGTATTAGGCAGACAAAGGGATTGACGGACAGACACAGTAATTCACTCCCAGTCTGTGGTTTTGGATAGCTCATTTATATATAAATAATTTATTTAATCCATAATTGTATCTACAACATAGTTATTTTGAGGCACAAACAAAATAATATAAGTAAATAAATTAAAAGTTGGTTTGAAATCCGTATTTATAGTAATTTATAGGTATTATAATGATCATTCAGACACTCATTAACTTTACAGTGTTGCTTTGGGTCTTTTATGGTTTATGAGAGAACTTACCATATATTATTCCAAAATTTGTGAGCGATTTTTTAAAACCTATTTTAAGCGTATATATGTCATGGGAGAAAGTCAAGTTTAATTTTTTATTTTATAAATATAGTATTTTCATTAGACTTTTGAGACAATAATATACTTGTCCATAACTAAAATTAGTTTTGAGGGGCTAGATCTGAATTCCAGTTACTAGTGTACTTTGCATCAAAAATGAAACTAACAATCCAACTCCTAGTATCACATGCCTAACATCCAGTACTAGGCAGGTAGAGGCTCCAGGATCATACTGAGCTACATTGTGACTTTTAAGCCATACCAAAATATAAGATTGTCTTAAAAAAAAAAAGAATGGCTTTTAGAAATCATGAGATTCTTTGATAAAGCCTTATAATATTCTGAGAGTAAATATAATCATTGCCTGTATAAGGATCATGCATTTTCAATAAAAACTATTATAATACTAGAACAAGAGGAAAGGGATACTAAGGATAGGAAGCACACATTTATCACTGATAGCTGCAGTGTGCTGTCTGCTAACTAATTGCATATTCTTCCTTTTCTTCCAACAAATTGTTTCCATTGGTCTTAAAGTGCTTTAACCATCTTTCTTTGAATTCTTTATCTAATTTCTTATGTCTTTCTCCAATTTTTAAATGGAAACAAACTCATGTCCCATGTGAAAATTTTGTCATGAAGATGTTTCAATTGAACAGCATAACCTTAAAACAGTTATACTGAAAATCCATACATTTTTTCATAAAAATCAATATCATTAAATTCTATTGGAAGGTTAGAATGAGATCTCATTTCTGCATGGCCAAATTTCACTGGAGTGGACACTCTCCTTTGATGAAATCAGTTTTCTAAAATGTGCTATGACAAGACTCTTTCTACATTCTTGTCTGTCATCTCCTTATCTACTTTGGCTGTTGATCATTTCACTTCTTATGATACTTAATATCATAAATTAGATAAATAGAGGTGAGAATTCTCACCATAACTTAAAATGACACTTTACCATGGGGTGAGGGTCAGGACTGACTATAAAAGAGAAAGTGAATAAAAGATTTTCATGGTTCATGTATCCTGACTGCTGAGGCAATGTAGACTCTTACTACTCTTTCCTGCTATCTTACTTTTCCTACCAGGATGGACTTATTCCCAATCCAGAATGAATATTTCCATCCATAAATTGCTTTGTTAGGTAGCAAAGAAAAAGAACAATGGAAACACTCTTGATATATCTGCATTTTGAAGTTGACAGGACTTCAATTTACTGAAGTTCTCCAATCTCTTCATTGTTTTCTTTTTGTTTACTAAAATTGAATATGTCCAATATTGAGATAGACTTCATAATTCAAATCTTAATTGATGAAATCATTACAACAAACATTAATTTTCAACATTTAAGATTTTTGTTGTTTTTTTATGGGCTTTTTGCAAGTTAATACACACATTCACAGAAAGATCAGAGTGTTTGATATTTAGTTCTCTCGAGGATGAAGTTGTATAGAAAAAAATCTTTGTGGGGCTGATTATGTAAAAAACAAACTGAGAATACGAGTCGGAAGTGCTTACTATCATGTACTATGCCATTCAAAATTAATGCTTTATATGTTTATTCTTTTAAATCTGGATGCTCTATCTTCTCATCAATGCTAACTTGCAAAATGGCTTGGTTTAAAATAAATAAGTAAGTAAGTAAATAAATAAAATATGGCAAGGTATAATCCATAAAATATATTGAATGGATGACATCTAGGTATTTTATAAATAAATGATTTGAATTATGGGAGGAATTTAGCAGATTGTGCTCTAAGTATTAAATATTTCATCATGCCATGTTTTAGAAGAGAGTTTCTAAGGTAGATTCTTCTCTATCCTGGGAATATTCCTTCTCTTGCAATTTCCTCATTGACTATACATATGCTTCTTAACAAAATGTCCTGTGAAACATAGAAGTATCCTGGGCCTAACCAAATGTTCTGATACATAGACAGGGTTTATCCTGTGTGGTATGGGAGGGCTAAGACTAACCACCCTAGTGAAGCACAGGATGAATGTTCCACAAGCACCCTCACCTGGGGGATTATTTCAGTGACTTTGAAGAGATGCGACTGCTCAAATGTGAAATTTGAAGTCTTGGAGGGGTTGTCTTTCAGTTGCTGGAAATACTTTTGTGATATTTATAAAAGGGAAGTTACTGATGTGCATGCATTTCGTGCTTGGCTCTTGTTTCTGGGAGAATTTTGTTCAAATGACAAAAACTGTGCTTATGTTTTAATTAAGTAGATTATGTATAGGAATTCTTAAATCTTGACTTAATATACATATCACTCTTCCCTGTAATATTTTTTTGGCATAGGCGTAACTGTTTTATTACCATTACCATTTTATTCAGATGGGCCTTACGTATCTTCCGTTTCAAAACTTTTATATACCCATTTTGAAATGCCACCTTTTTTCATTAGTATCGTTTGAGACAGAGTTTCATGTAACTCAGGATGGCCCTGACCTCTCTGTAAAGCAAAGGCTGACTTTAAAATTCTGATCCTCACTGCGGATGCTTATGTCTGGCTGTGGGTCCCTGTACCTGTTCCAATCTGCTACTGGAGGAAGGCTCTCTGTTAGCAAATGGACATTCTACCAATCTATGAGTATAGAACAGAATCATTAGCAATCATTTCATTGACTGTGGGGCCAGTTGTATTTGGTTCTACCCTAAGTCTCTGGGATATCCAGTGTTCAGTTCCTAGTCATCCAGGCAGTGTCAGATATGGGCTCCCTCTCATGGCATGGGCCTCAAGTTAAAAATTGGAGGCCTTCATATGGTTTCTCTCCTCGAAGCTCATAGAAACTCCTCAGAAAAGGGGTAGGGAAGATTATAGTAGCCAGAGAGGATAAAGGAAGCCAGCTGAACAGGGCCCACTGAAATCAACTAAGCACGGCTCAAATGGGCTTACAGAGAATGAAGCTGCAAACATGGAACCTTCATGGGTCTGCAACAGGTCCTCTGCTTCTATGTTAGGGCTATTAGGTTAGTGTTTTGTGGGACTCCTAACAATGGGAGTAGGAGTGTCTGACTCTTTTGCCTGTTCTTGTGACCCTTTTCTTCCTTCTGGATTCCCTTGTCCAGCCTAGATATGATGATGTGTGCCCTGCCTTATTTTATCTTGTTTCAGTTTGACTGATATCATTTGGAAGCCTGCTCCTAACTGGAGCAAAATGGAAGGGGAGTGAATTTGGAAGAGAGGGGAAGAGGGTAGATCATGTAGAAGTGGAGGGAGGGGAAAATGTGGTTAGGATGTAATTGTATGAGAGAAGAATTTATTTTCAATTAAAAAAGGAGAAGAAAAAATTCCTGATTCTCCTTCCTTTGTCTCACAAGGGGGTGGGGGGTATTACAGGAATCACGCAACTTTGCTTTGAAATATATGATTTTTAAAACTGTATTTTTATTTCTAACTACATCTCACCATTTTACTATGAGATCTTAAGAAAATATGTTCCTCTCAAAAACAAAATAATTGACTGCACCTCTATTTATACTTTAAGATTGTGTATATACTGGCAAATGTCAGAAAGAAAAAATACCCTCATATCACATGATGTAAACCATGTATTATCTCTAGAACATACACGAAAGCGTAATCCATTACTCAGTTCATCTACTGCTTAATAATACTTTTCAGAATAAAGCAAATGCTTGTTTTCCCCATTTACTAATGGAGCGTTATTAAGAAAAATTATTTCTGTAACAAAATCTTCTTGGTAACTACTATACTGTCCCAAATATTTGTTACTGTCTTTAATATTTCCAGAAACTGTTTTTCTTTCTAGCTTGCTGCTATGGTAGTGTACTAAGACCAAGCATACATCACTTTAAATGATCTTGTTAAGTATTATGAATGGCAAGATGGGGAGGAGATGAGATAGTTAATGTATCCTCCTTGGTAGTGTTAATAATCATGTATAAACTGGAACCTATTTGTTGAATTTGCAAGAAAGACATTATCAAATGTTAACCATTTCTTCCAAAGAAGGTGAAATCACTCTGAAAAAAAGTCATATAGTTCTCATTCTTATAATGGCCATGTACTTATAATGGTCATGTAATAGTCAATAGTCAATAATTTGAGAGTACATCTATATGGGTATGGAAATTATGACACTGAATGAGATAAGTTGCCACAGGAAAAAGTAAGCACTATGTATTGTCCTGTACTCAATCCTTGAAAGAATGATAAGTATTTTAAGATTTTTGAGAGCCAAATGGTGAATACCAGCAGCTAGGAGATGGAGGGAGGGAAACATTGGTCAGTAGGTATTAATTTAAAGAACGAAGACGAAATTCTAGTGTCTATTGCACATTGGGGTAAGTATAGATAGGAATAATGCACTATCTGTTTCAAAAATTGGAAGACAGAATTTCCATCATAAATAAACAATAAATTTTGAAGTAGATGTGTTTCACAACATCATATCCCATTAGTATGCAAAATTTTGTTTTCTATTTTTGTTGTGCTTTTACTAATAGTTAAAGTAACTTTAATGAAAACTATTAATAACTTCTCTAGTCATTTTGTAGCTCCCCCAAATGAACATGTTGAAACTTAATCTCTGTGACAACATTGGTGGTGAGACTTCTTTGCCTCATGAAGAGAGAGTGCTCACGAATGGCATGAGTGGCTAAACAACAGAATTTCCTCTTTGCCATGGAAGAACACAGAAAAGGGGGCATAGAGCACATGTAAGTCAAAAGTAGGGTCTCATCAGACCTTAAATCATCTTTACTCTTGGTCTTCTTATTCATAAGAACTATGATGAAGAAATGTTTATCCTTTATAAGCTATGATGCCTATTATGGCAGCCAAGACAACCCAAGACATGTAGTTTCTATAAACTATTAAGTGTATGTAAATTTTGCCCACAATATCTGGTCTGTTTGTAATGACAGAATATCTCATTCTTCATACAATTACTTGATGTCATTATTTTGTTCATGCACTGTACATGTATACCTGTTCTTTTTCCTTCTTGAATAAAGTCTCAAACATCTTATGTTAGATAAAGGATTTACTTACTCCAACCCATTTAGTGACATATACTCGGGTTGAATATAATCTAGCTAGGGCACAGACATAGCTAATTCCAACTTTCAGTGTGCCTATGTCCTTTAAGGCTCCCTGTCATTAGGACATCACTTGTTTTTGATAACATTGTTTTCACCTTAGAATCAGGTGTACCATGCTTTCACAGCCTCAGCTTTTCTCTGCTTAAATCATTTTTCTAAGAATAATAACAAGCTCTTCTATTTTCATCATTTTCTATCAGGATATTTATAATATGTATATCATAGTAGGTGGCATATATTAGCTGTGATTAGATTATAGACCTTTGCATATTAAATTAAAACACAAATATAAACAAATTAAAATTTTAAACAAACATATAACTTTATAACTTTATGAGTGAATGCTCTATAGAAAACTTTAGCAAATGACAGCAAATTCAATTATAGCAAATTCAGTTATGTTACAATATTGCTTGTTATTAGGCTATATGCATAAAGAATTATATAAGACTCATGATTTGTCTCATTCATTGTCTGTAAATTTCTAATAGCAACAGGGCTGTGGTTCAGTGGTAAAGCACTTCCCTAGCATGTACTGCAAAATTAATTAATTATTTTGAGACCCCTTGTAGTTTGTTTCATATTTGCTATTAGGTGCTCTAATAATGAGTAGCAACTTTGAGTTTATGGAAAATCATGGCCTCCAAGCACCGCTAATCCTGTTATGCTGTGGAATTTGCTTGCTCACTATTACCTTTTGGAATCCATCGCAGTACTCTGCACATCACTAAACTTGCCAGAAAAGCTCTTCTCCTCCTGCTTTCACTCTTTAAAGTTGGCAGAGACAAAAAGGGCTTTGGATAGGGAAGTATAAACTGCCTTCAGTTTTTTCAGGTTAAGAATAGGAAAAAGAGAATTTCATCATGCAAGATTTTATCTTATATCACATCATACACCATGAGCTGACATTTATTCAAAGGGAGTTTGTTGACACATACATAATATTTAATTAGAAGGAAAGTTAATGATGTGCTGAGAAAAGAAAAAAGGTATGAATTAGGCTTAAACTGTATTTTATAAAACCTTTTGGTAGGGAGGTAACTTCTTGCATTTACATGTGCATGTCTGTAAAGGCTCTTGTGTTAAAATTTTGATTTTTAGCAGCGGTCCTATTGTTAGGATGGTTAAAATATAAAGGTGTGTCCAACTTATGAACCTCAGGCTGCATGTGGCTCAGAATTTCTGTGACCACATCCCAAATCCAAAGTGTAAATTTACTCAAGAAAATGTGAAATTCTCTATGTGTGTGGCTGTGCATGTCCATGTGTGAGCAATTCAGTTGTGCAGTTCATCATATCTCAATGTCAAAACAGTGGGAATGCCTGCATGATGGGAGCAAATACAAGGTTTTCTGTTCATTGAGCCTGGGTTGATATTCTTCCAGATGCTGGGATCCTTGACACTTCTTATCTCTTAGTTAGAAGTTGAGGTCCCCCGGCTAATCTACAATGATATATTTATTGCCAAAGGTCTGAAAAGCCAGGATCTACAAGATAAACATGAAATCTATGAGCCTAAATAAATTGCCTTTTTTAGTTAACATGATTACCTCAGGCAGATATGAATGAAGCTCACATCACTCCCCAAACCATACAGCCTTCACATTCTGAGAACAGGATTAGCAAGGAAACCTGGATGCCAGCAGGAACACAGTAGGTGGAAAAAATAGATTTTTTTCATTAAGGCATTCTTTGTCCCAGGTGATACCCTCATTTCTCTATGTTTTGTGACATAGAAAACTGTGTTGCACCCATGGCCATGCAGTCTTATCTCTCTTGGGCTGTCTACTGACTCATTTCAATGCATTCTATAGGATTCTGAAATAGAAACGTGGGATTTTTAATGAAAGAGTTTACATTTTCAAGTTTAATCATACAGCATTATCTTTCAGAGCACAGAAAACAGATTTGGATGATGAAGCTATGGTTTCCCTAAACTCCACTGGCATGCTTAAGACTAAAATGTTGATCTTAAGTTAAGCCATCTAATTCCTTTTCAAACTGAGGCTTCCTCTTCAAATCCACAGCATATGATTCAAAACCCCTCAGTTGGGGCTCTTGTCTGATTTTACTATGTATGCCTGGATGATAATAAAGCTGAGTCACATGAGAGGCAGCTGGTACATTTCTACTGTATGAACAGATTCCTTTATTAACACCTGTGCTATAGACACAGCATTTACAATGTTATTGTAGCTTTCAGCTGCTCATTCATTCCTTTGACTTTTGAATGTTACTTACATAATTAATTATAAGACCCTAATTAAAAACTATTATTTTTGTAAATGATATTTTTATTCTTTGAAAATTTCAGATTTATACTCTTATAGCACTCCAACCCGGCTCCCTCAACTTTGTTCTTTTTTTTTAATTAATTGTTTCAAATAACCTCCTAAGTTCAATTTGTGTTTCTCATACATGAATGGGTTTGTAGCTAACAACCAGATGGGCAGCCTACCAGTGGAGATATCCTCAAAAAGAGTGACAGCCTTCACAGCATTCTATGTCAATAGCTCTCTTAACAGAGATGGAGCCTCGGGGGCCTCAAGGCCCATCATTGCTGAAATTTGACTGGCCTGGTCAAGTACAGGTAATCACAACAGATGTGAAGTGATGCATGCAACAACCACATCATGACTAAAAATCAAATTTCACAGCTCTCATCCCAAAGACAACCTCTTCCATGATTTATGTCCCCTTTTCTAGGAAGTTTCCAGAGCCTTGGGTGGTAAGAAGTTGATGTAGATGACTCACCCACAACTAAATACTGTTATTTATACTGGGTACTTTGATCAGTTATGAGTTTCTGCATTAACTACAAGCCACTACAAAAAGAAGCTTCTCTGATGAAGATTGAGACCAGCAAAAATTATAATTATAAACACAAAAATTTTGAATGCAATTTCATAGCATGATAATTTAACAAAGCAATAACAGGTGAACCTCTAAAGCCTATTATCATTTATCTAGTATCCTCTTCTAAAAATGAAATAAGGAGAACAAAGCCCATCAACAGATTTGAGATACATACATATATATGTAGATATATACACATATATATTGTATATATATATATATATATATATTACACATATGTGTGTGTGTATATACATATATACACATATATTTGTGTGTTTGTATATATTAGTCTGAGGCAATAATCTAAAAATTCAATGCACTAAAAAACGAACAGAGTTTTCATATTAAACAAAAATGTCTCATACATTTATGATGCTATTATATAAACATAAAAACATCACTAAATAGTTATATATGTAAATATCAATGATTATAACAATTTAATATCAGGCAAAATTAATTTAAATCTTAGAATCTAAAGATTATAGATATAAAGTATCAGTCTCTCAGTAAAGCAAAGAGCCAAGGGTAAAATTCTGTAGAAGAATACTTGAGGATGCTTAAAATGAAAGGTCAGCGTGCCGTAGGAGGCTGAAAAAGAAAATATAAGTATGATGGGTGTAGAAAGGAGGCAAGGAGTTTAATGACTGATAAGTCATGGTGAGCATTTTAAATTTCACTACAAAATCTAGTTGGACACAGTAGAAGGGCTTCGGTGGCAAGAAATCATTTTGATTTCTGCATAATAACTAAATGAGGCATCTGATGGATATACGGAAGACAATCAGGAGATATTTATTCCAGCCTAGGAATAAGGGAGTAGTGAGTGATTCCAGCTGATAGTGTAAAAATGGCATTTGGAGGTAGAATTTAAGGAGTATGATCATGATGAAATATCAAGTTTCTCCCATCTGTTAATCTCCTCCATGGAGATCAGGGGAAGTCAACACCAGGTATGAATGGGAATGAACAATCTGACTGGAAGTTGAGATATATTAAATCTTTCCATAGGATCATTTCTATATTAAAATATGCTTGCTTAATTGTACATCTGTTCAGAAACATTAATTACTACAATATACGTCTCAGGTGTTTTACTTAGTATTAAAGATATAAAAATAAATGAGATATGGTTCTTGTCTGGGAAACCATAATTATTCTGCAAGAGACAGCTAAATAAACAATTATGTACAAGAAAATTATATTCATGAATATTTATGAAACAATACGCACAAATTATTAACAAAAAAATCCATTGATGTACAAGAATAATAGTACTCCATGATCTATTTTGTTTTGTCCTATGAAGCATAGGTCATGTAACAATAGAAAATATGCAACATATTAAGGGAGAAGACATGAATAATTTTCTCAATGAAATTATATAAAAATTCAGATAAACTGCAATAATCTTTCATGATGAGAAAAGTCTTCTTAAAATAGAAAAATCTTTTGCCTCCTAAGATCTATATACCAAAGTTATGAACATATATTACTAAAAATTGGAAGATTTTAGAAACATTTCCTTAGAATTATGAAAAGTCAAATGTTTCCATTATCACATTCTTCAACAGTATACTGGAGACTGTAAGTGCTAAAGGAGGACAAAAATTAACTTCCAAAAGACACGTAAAATAAAACAGTATTTAATGCTACTATATATCAGCTTTCACGAAACTTTCTGAACTAACATAAAATCCACCAAAACCAGTGGCTAAATAATAAGAATGTTAAATATTAATGAATGGCTCAATCATGTAGTACTGGGTTCAGTAGATCAAGAGTTCCCATATATCTTCTACTTTACTCCATTTACAAGATGCAAATTTCCTGGTACTTGAGAGATAGTGGGTTCCATTATTCATGTCACCATATAATGTGTACATCATATTGATTTTGCTTTCATTGCTCTGATTTCTACTGAACCATTCATATAAGACCAGATGCTATCTCCCACTCAGTAGGCTACATTACAGAAGTATCCTTAGATTGCAGAATGGGAATTCTTCAGACTGGGAAATTAGTATCTGAACTCTTGGCAACACTATGGTGAATAGCTGTGTTATTGAATGAACACAAAATATTGATATAATCTGAAGCCTATATACTGTAAAGTAATAGGTAATCTCATTGGATGATTTTAAATATTGATATGGAAAATGAATTATCTAAAAAATGAATAAAGTTACCCCTCAGGTAAAAGAATATGTCCCATGATCAATGTTAATACAAAGAAAAATAAAAATAATTATATAATTTCAGAATAAATAAGGATTTAATAACCATAAAGTTGTTAAGTTTAAAATGAAAAGAGAAAAATTAGAATACTATATTATTTAGCTCTGTCAACTTTGTAGAGGACTACTTAATCCTATAATCCAACAGTATAGCTGCTGTAGGGTAGAAGAAATGTTAGTGAAAACCTTTAACTCCATATTCAGAAAACAGTGGAAATACATGCCTTTAATCCGTAAGATAGAAACAGAGTGTTGAATCAGACACAGAAAGCAGAGCTCAGAAGGAGTCAGTGTCAGATAGGAAGTGATATCTGAGATGAGTTAGGGCAGTCAAAGCGACAATCAGAGGAGGAGTTGGCAGAGTGAGTTCAGAGTGAGGACACACCCAACTCTCATTACAGAAAAAGCAGGCTCTCACCTGAGAGAATCAAGCAGTCAGTTACAGAAGTTGGCAGATAGAGGATAAGACACAGAGAAGATAAATCACAGAAGCAATCTGAGGAGTCTGAGGAAAAGGCACAGAGACACAGAGACACAGAGGCAGTTAGGCAGAAGTCAATTTCAGACAGGAAGCGTGAGTCAGTATGAAGCTGAGCAGTGCAGTTCAGTATTAGGCAATCGGCAATCAGAGTATCAGCCAGAGTCTACCAGAGTAGGAAGAACTTGGTCAGAAATAGTATGCAGGCTCAGAAGATCAGTTTGAACCTGTCAGCTTGGAGAAGAATTTGTGCCAAAACAGTGACTGAGTTGAACCGGAAGAGTCAGAGTTCTGAAGGAGCCAGTCAGAGTCGCTCTCAGTCAGCAGTAAGTCTTGGAGGGAGATTAGATTGTATGGAGGCTTAAACATTTTGAATTGTACAGAGGCTGAAGTCTTTCAGATCTAGGCTTATGTGCTGGGATCGATGCAGGGGAAGAGCAGCCAGCACTGGAGCTTCATGAGTATAGCCTACTGTTTAGCAAGGTGACAGTAGATTTTTGCCTTGGCCTTCCAGAGGATTGTCTCCTGAATGCCCTTTGTTACT
Source organism: Cricetomys ansorgei (assembly GCA_026225945.1). Taxonomy (NCBI): domain Eukaryota; kingdom Metazoa; phylum Chordata; class Mammalia; order Rodentia; family Nesomyidae; genus Cricetomys; species Cricetomys ansorgei. Next base: position 18,375,016 of record JAMJFZ010001131.1, on the reverse strand, counting down.
GCTGGGCCTTATTGTGCTTGTTGTTACCATGTCTTCCCTGTCTCTCTTATTATATGAAAGTTCTATGGGGTTCTCTAACACCTCACTGGGCATCATTACTGGCACACATAATAATGGTGATGATTTTTCCTTGAGCAATGCCATATCTTTGCTAGGGACTTGTCTGGTCAGGGTTAGGAAAGCTAGAACAAAGAAAGCTTAATTGCTAGGGTTCATGATTTTTACCTATGAAAAAGAGACCCATGATCAAGAAATAACTACTGAGTTTCAATGCCCATTGTTAGGCTTAAACTTCCTAGACCACAAATAAAATAGATTCTTTCCTGGTTTCTATACTCAGAAGTTTACTGACAAGTTTGGATATGTTGAGGATGTAGAGCTATGCAGCAGATTCTTCTTTTACCTACGAAAAGCAAAAAGACCTTTGACTTAAAATTATCTAGTTAATAGCATACTTGTTTCACTGTATTAACTAAATAAGAATTGTGTTAGGTTAGGATACTATGACGTGTAATCATTTGCTAGTAACTGCAAGACTGTGACGTGCTAGCTACAATAGAAGCTGGCTGTGAGAATACTTTGCTTGCTTGTACTTCGTTAATCTATGATAGAGAAGCTATTGCTTCTAGGATATAGATGTATTATGGGGAGAAAATGGGGAACTAGATGTTCAGGTGTGGGTTTTAAGATAACTTGTTTTTAAAAATATAGAACATGTAATCACTGAAATGTAAAACTTGTAATAATTATATGATGTTTAAGTTTATTATTAAGATGTGATTATAATGTGATCTTTCCCCATGAGGGGCTTTGAAAAAAAAGAAAAAGAAAAGAAATTTATAAAATTATATATGGGAAAACAGACAGAGAATAGGAGAAGAAGAGAGAACAGGAGAAGAGAGACGGAAAGAAGGAAGCTTGTAAGATGTGTGAGAAGATCTATATGTGATGGAGTTTTGCTTATTCCATAGGAAGATGAAGCTTACAGAAGGAAGCTTATAAGATGTATGAATGAAATGTGCATATGTGATGCTTTGCTTCTTCCACAAGAACAAGGGGAAGCTTACAAGGTTTGTATGGGTAAGATGTGTGTGTTACAGTTTGCAGCTAAAGTTCATCAGTGAGGGAAGTCTCTGCAAAAACGCAAGCAGAATTTGAAGCAGAAACCATGGAAAAACAGCGATTGCTGCTTCACTTGTTCAGGGTCAGGCATTGTTAGCTTTCTTACATAGCCCAGGATATCCTCACACCAGGAACCTTGTCACTCACAGTGGGATTAAACCTTCCACAACAATTAATAATCAAGACAATCCCTCAAAGATTTAATTAGGCAAAGAATAAAAGACTGTGCCCAGAGACAACTGCTACACCTAGTGTAGTTTGAAAAGAGAATCCTCATTTGAGGAATTGCCTAAAACCAACTGGCCTGTGGGCAAGTCTTTGACAAGGTTCCTGAGTTAATCATCAGCACCACAAACTAGTTGTGGTGGTTCATGCTTCTTCTCATAGCATTCAGAAAGAAGGAAGGAGGAAGGAGAATCAGAAGAAGTTCCAGGTAGTATTTTGCTACACAGAGAATTTGAGGCCACCTTTGTATTACCAAGCCTCAAGAATCAATCAACGAACAATAAATAAATAAAAGATTTGAGGAAAAGTAACAACAACAACAAAAAAAGAGCTGAAAGGAGATAAACAATCAAACCTTCAAAACAAATGCTAAACTTGTAATTCTATATTCCTATGCTATTTTGCTTAGGAATCCACTGAAATAAATTTAATACCACATGTGTAAATATTGAGAACCTTTGTCACCCTATAATACATTATACAAGAAAATGTAGGTAGGACATAATTTTAGATGAGAATTCAAAAATTTAGGAGGAATTCAAACAATATTTTTTGAGTGGATAAAATATTGCCTTGTGTTTCCAGCATTTCTAAGCTCTGGATATGGTTTTAGCATGATTCAAGAGGCCTGTGTTCTGGAAGGTTAGTACCTGGTATGACAATGTTAATCAGTGGTAGATTTTTTTACAAAGTGAAGCCTAGGAGAGATGATTAGGTTATTAAGATTATAAAACATTTAAAAGTCACATGATGATGTTACTAGTTATCTATAAAATGTTACAAATAACAAACTTGCAAAATTAGAAAATTTCTTAGAAATGAGCCAAAATATCAAGGACTTTGGTGCTGATGGTGGCAGTGGACATTAAGCATAGGACAGTGGTAGAGAGTTGTGGGGTTATTCTACCTTATTATTAGAAAAATATTTTTGTCAATAATTTTCTTACAAAAGAATCCCAATTTTCCTCAGAATCTAATGCTTATCTCCCCCTCTGAGTCAAGAAGAATTAATTCCAGCACTGAAGTGGAAAAGCACTAAAGTACTTTAGAAAATATCGATTGTTCAGTGAAAGAAATGTGGAATTTGAAAAACAGTATCAAGAAGAAAGCATACAAAAGGATTATGTGTTGGAGGCTTAGTCACCACCTGATAGATGCAAACATTCACAGGGACCAATCATGAGATTTCTTTCTTTGTTTTTTGAGAGTCAGTCTCTTTATGTAATCCTGGCAATCCTGGAACCCACTATTTAAATCAGGGTGGCCTCAGACTCATAGACCATCTTCTTTTCCCTCCTGAGTGCTGGGATTAAAAGAATGTACCACCACATCCAGTGAGGATTTTGACATCATAAACACATAAAAACCAGTAATGGATTAATAAGCTGATGGCATTACTGGAAGTGGTGGAAACTCTGGAGATAGGATATCTGCAAGAAGTAGATAACTGAGAGTGCGTATTTGAAGGGTACTTGTCCTAGCCACTCACCTTTTTTTTTCCTATTATCTTCTGCCTAAGAGGGGCAACGATCTGTCTTCTCTGCCTGGTTCTCTAACTGACTTCCTGACTCTCTGAGCAGAGAGCCTGCTTTTGTGTTGTGAGAGTTGGGCATGTCCTCATTCTAACTCACTCTGCTGACTCTTTCATTCTTATCTGTCTCAAAAGTCATTCTGTGAAGTCTCCGCTCTGATTCATTCTCAGATTTGGGATAAAAGGCGTGTACACACTCTGTACTTCACTCTGCCTCTGATTTTCTGCTTCTCAGTTGACTAGAATGCTCTCTCTCAATCTCCTTCCATTCTCTCAATCTCTACTGTTTCTCTCTTAACTCTGAACTGACTGTGAACTCTGAACTGAGAGCCCTGACCTATTTTTGACCTGACTGCTTCCTTTTATATCCCAAGATCTGTGATTAAAGGCATGTGCCACCACTGCCTTCTCAATTAGGACTCAAGGTGTGTACTAATATTCTTTCTACCCTACAGCAGCTATGCTGTTGGATCACAAATCAAAAGTCTATCACACAGGCTTTTCAATGTAATTCTCTGCTAGAGCGGTCATGCTGCTGGATTAAAAGATTAAGTGTTCCTCTATACCCCACTACCACAGATTTTTAGATGATTTGGATATCAGGACTTTATAGATATAATCAGATGAAATTAAGTTTTAATTGTGAACACTAACCTAAAATGACTGACGTGTAAAGAGGTAATTAAGTCATAGAAGCAAACGTAGACAAAGAAAATAGCATGTGACTAAGGGCCTATCATAATACACCTGAATGCCAAGGAACACCATAAACTCAAAGTTGACTTGACAAACCAAGAGGTAATGATGACCTATTTCTTCTAGCACTTATGAGGAGTATGGTTTTGCTATGGATTTTTAACTGTTAGAGTTGAAAAAATACATTTTTGTCTTTATAAGCTACCCAGTGTTGGGTAATTTGTTACCACAACCCTAAGCCGTGGATACAGGCTTTCTGTGCATAGAAGAATCTATAGGCAATTATGAAATAGAAGGAAATATCAGATGGAGGCACGTTCAGGGGCATACCTACCTAGGTTTTAGACTTAAAGTATGTTGAACAAACAGAAGTAGCATTAACAAAGTATAAAATTAATTAATAGATACCTAGTCCATTTATAGCTTTAGAGTTGGTGAGTGTGAAATGGTAGATATCTATGGGCAAACTGTCCAAAGAGTTTGAATAGTCCGGAGACAAATTTGGAGATAATTATCACTAAATTACTTAACTCTACCCTCAGCATATTTCACAGTGAGACCCAGAGAATTCTATTTGCATGAACAGTACGAGAGAAATCATGTAGGGATCTTGTTTAACTTTGTGGCAGTTGCCATGGCAAACAAGATTTTGTTATAGGAGATTTTCTCATCTTAATGGAAATAATGAAACTCCAAGGGACTAAAACAGACAAAAGTGCAGGTATCAAAATATCCAAGAGCAGAGTGGTTAACAGAGCATTTCTACATTGGGAAGTTGTTGGCTCGGACAAATTCATCATGTTCATCATGAGGTCTCTAGAAATGCAAGGTAATGATGTAGTCAAATACTAGTCAGAGCTGTTTTCTTGGCTTGTGTTAGTTTACTATAATGAAAAGTAACATAGAAATAAGCAAAGTGAGTAAAACACAAAAGAAGTAAACACATGAGTACTGTCATTTCCAGTCTGCCCAACTGAAATAAATTTTCTCTGTACTCTTAGTTTGCATTCTCTTCAATATATTGTTTGGTGTCATGGATATGGTCTATTAACATTTATATAAACATGCTTGGTATGTTAGTCTAATATTTAACAGCCTCAAATATCTTTGTTGAACTTAAAGAAGCCAAAGTCAAGGCTTAGTTAGGGAAAAGGCTCAGAGTAACCTAATTAAATTTATTTGCAATAAACTAAGCCTGGTAGGAAGCATTTTACTATTTAAAGCCAGCTAAATTTGTAACAATATATTATGACTAAGCTATGTGGAAGTTATGATTGCACTAAAATCTGTAGCATCATTCTGGAAGGGGTTCATGATTCCAAGGGAACAAAAAATAAAATGTAAAAATAATATAACATTCAACAATAAAAGCTCCGTAACTCTTATTATTTCTAAGATTAAATTGAAATATATGAAAAATGTTAATAATTACATTACATTGTATTCCATAGCAGAATTTCACTCACATATATAATACACAAACAAGCCATTTATACATGCTGCTGTTCAGGGAAATATTTAGTCAAAATCTTTAATGTTCTTTTGGTTCATGTATAGTTTATGCTGATAAACAACAAAATAGAAATAAGCAAAATAAGTCATAAAAGAAGTATATGCATAGCATCAGTATACTGAAATGGATTTTTATGTTCTCCTGAGATGTATTTCATTGTAATCTATTATTCGGTGGTGGGGAATGTGTAAGTAAGCTGGTGAAAAGATTTCAAATTGCCTATGCATATCCTATTTCTTAGAATAGGGAGAAGACTTTTATCAGAAAACAGCAAAGGAGCTTAGTACTTGTTATTATTCCAACTCAATTATACTTGAGCAATTATGCATTTCAATTCATTTTTAAATTTAAAAATAAAAATTATACATTTTATAGATTACTATGAGATGTTTTAATACATGTACATATTATTCAATGTTCAAATCAAGGTAAACATCTTATAATATATTTACTTAATTGTCAAATGTTGGGAGTACAAAAATAAGATATATATTTTGTGAAGGTTTCTAAGGCTTTGCAATTGTTCTTAAACATATTTAGTATGATTTTCACTAATTGCTTTCAAGTGGGAAGATAATAAGAACTAAATTAGCCTTTTCAATTCTAATTATGGAAGTAACTATTCATTAACGTCAGATTAGCTACGGCATCGATGAACACTTTGCCATGTACTCACACGCTCACCCAGCATGTATTTCAATGCAAGAAAAATAGCTCCTGTGAAATATTGATGGATCTTTTACAGGGAACTTCACAAAACCTGTCAACTTTTTATATTTTCCAATTAAAAAAATAAATTCCCTCTGGTACTTCATTTCTTTTTGTCATGGAACCACATTGCATTTCACAGAATAAACACAGATGGCTGCTGAAAAGGAATTTATCACCAAGTTTGACTCGTTCATTTCGTAGAGTCTTTCGATTTATACATGGAAATTTTATGAAGTGTTTCTTCTCCAGACCCTTATGTAAATTAGCGCACATCCTGAGGCTCCAATGACTGAAAACAGTTAGACAGACTTAAAGAAATCAGGCTGTGGGCAGATAGATAAAAAGCACAAACTGAAGCCATAGCTCTAATGTATGCCTGTGCTTTCACCTGGCTTCAGCTGCCCTGGTTCATAGTCTCATCATGATTGTACATGGAGAGAGCTAGAGAAGCCTGCATGCTGAGATGGTGTTAAAATTGGGCTAGAGAACTCTCTAAAGCATTTTTGATCTTTCTAGTCACTGATTTTCTTAGCATGTAATTGATGGTAATTGATAATTTTAGTAGTAAATTTCTTCAGCCAGTTTCAGAGACCTAGAGTTTTCTCCCCCTTGCTAGCTGCTGCCTTTCTTTTCCACAAAGTTCTTTTATTCCTCTCTGGAATTTCTATGTATAGCTCTGATGGTTTGTGAGCATTCTGATGCAATTCAGCTGTTTTCAACGTTCATTTTATTGCTGGACACAGAATCCGTGGGTAAAAAGCTAATTGACTTAGGGATTATTTTTCCAGGATGTACTAGTCTATTCATAGATTCTTTTTAGGAATAAGATGTAACAAAGACATTAACAGTGAAACTCATTGTCTCCTTCATATATGGAGACAGTACTGTGACTGGTATCATTTTAGGTATTTGGTACAGCTGAAACACAGGGACTTTTTGCAACAAGGTTTCTATGCAACTAGATTGATAATGAGAGCCCTCTCGTCTGCAGCTGCTGATACAATTCACTAAGCCTAATGCAGTTTGGAACTATTTCCCTTTTCAGAAACAAATTCAGAATGTAGCAAGACTTTTCAAATAAGTTTGTGTTAGTACATACAATGAAGAACATCTTTAAAGGAAATAATCTGACTTAAAATTAAAACAAATCCATAAACAGGATAGTGAGTATCATATGGAATATTATTTTAGAAGCCTGAAGATTCATGGCAAGGAGGATCATTAGACCCTCAAGGAAAACTTCTTTCATTTCCCTAAACTAATATAATTTCTAACTGCATTGTACATCTTATCCTTTTTATTTATTTAAAAATTTTTAATGCAATATATTTTGAACATATTTTAACCAAGAGCAATTCCTCTTTATCTTATTTGTATACCCAGAGATAAGTGTAACTCACACCACCACCAAAGTTAGTTCTTTTTGCAACAGATGGAAATTATTAAAGAGATCCACAACTGGTCACAATGTAGAGAATAAGTGTTGGTGGATGCAGCCCTCACACCGGATTAGGAAATGTCTCCATTATTGTTTTATTTACATAAAGAGAAACATATGGCCAAGGCAACACTTATAAAAACAAATAACTGAGAACTTGCTTACTATTTCAGAGGGTTAGTCCATGATGACACTGGCAAGGAGCATGGAGGGATGCAAGTAGGCACTGCCTAATGCAGTAGCTAAGAACTCATATATTATCAGTAAGTTATAGGCCTGGTGTGGACTTTGAAGGCTCAAAGCCCGCCTCTAGTGATACTCATCAAGGACATATCTCTTCCAAAAAGGCCAAACCTCCTTCCCAAACAGTTTCATTAACTAGAGACCAAGCATTCAAATATATCGTCCTATGGGACACTCTCCTTCAAACCACCACAGGATACATCATGGGTAAAAAGGCAGAAATCTTTTTAAAATAGAGAGCTAGGATACCAGCTACTAAAGAGTTTCTCCTGCATGTGACTGGAAAAACATACTCCTGAGCTCCCAGAAATATGGCTGAATGAAAAAGAGTAAGATAAAACAGCATCGGTTGACATGCCAATGTGAATGGAATAAATCTTAAAAAGTCCTATCCTTAGATGATGAAGCAATATAAGTCATCAATGGCTGCTAAGAGAGGGTGAATAAATTTCCTTAAAGAAGAGCTCCTACATAGGTTGTCAATCCCAAGTGGGTCAGACCTGGACAAAGTACACATCAGCAATAATAATTGCTAAATGGACTCAGCAGAATATATATATATATATATATATATATATATATATATATATATATATATATATATATATATACACACACACATACACACACACATATGTAGAATATATATCATATATACACACATATATGTAAAATATATATTATACACAGACACACACACACACACACACATATATATATATGATACCTCACATATACATGTGTGTGTGTGTGTGTGTGTTTAACAATAATTACAGAAGACAAAGAATGTAGTTAGGAGATGGGGGTACATAGGAGGATTTTGAGATAGAGGAAAGGGAAGGATGATGCATATACAGTACTTGTATATGAGGCTCTAAATAACATAAAAATTTTAAAAAGCATGAAAAGCACATATAGAAATAAAGAGAATCTAGACTGAAAGTCAGCACTGATAACTAGTCCCTTTCAGTATGATGTTGGAAACAGAAATTGGTCATATATTTGCTATAATAATTGACCTTAAAATTGTAAGGGGGAGAAAATGGCCATGTTTTATTTGATGCAGAGTGAATAATAGTTATGCTAGAACACTACAGAGTTGGCAGGGTATAACAGGGTATAACAGGATGCAAAAAGAAAAGAGAAAGACATGTATAATAAAGTGAACTCACAATGACAACATCTGGAAGACAAATGCAGAGGGATTGTGAAGGGTTGTGAACTAGTAAAGTGTTGGGTATATTGCATCAGAAAGCCAAGGAAGGGTGGTAAGACATTACATCTGTCCCTCATAAAATGTTTTAAAATGTACTTTAATGATGTCTTAAGACTGATCAATTTTCCTCCCATTTTAAATATGTTTCACCAAATGATAGAACTTACAGAAACACAGAGATACATAGACAGGCAAACAGTAAAGACAACCAGAGATGAATACCACACAGACTGAAAACAGGGAGTCTGGTGATGTCTCATGTGGATCCAAGACACTGGATTAAGGCCATGTCCATCTTTTCCTATGTGCCCTCTTCTAAAGGCAACATAAACAGACTTACTTCCAGAGGCCACAGATTCAAGTGACTTTCTGTAATTTCCCATTTTATGGTAGAGGCATCAGGAGTCTCTGGGGCTGCAGAACTAAAGTCAGGAAAAGTCCATGAAGCCTGGAAGGTCTCAGGGTGTGCACAGCATAGGAACTGTCTGTTTTGTGCATTGTGGACCTGGAAGTGTTCAAGACCCCCATCCTTCACCCCAGTGTCTTAGCATCTCAGTCTCTGGGGATCTTGCTGGTACCTCCAGATTGTTGCAAGGCAGGCCACAAAAGACTGACAATCCTCAAGCCAGAAGGAAAGTCTCTATTGCTGGCAGGTGGCTGCATGGAAAACTTGTCTAAATCACACAGCTTTGAACCTTATGGCTCTTTGTCTTTTATGTACAGAAACATATCCTTTTTGATACATTTCACTAAGAAAGAGGCAGGTCCAAAGAAGTCAAAAGGAAAGATTAATACATTTAGGGACTTTTTTATTTGGGGAATTTTCTGGAACTATGGCATAGGCTTTTGCTTTTGTTTTGGCAGATGCTGGAGCCTACACACTGGGTTTTCAGGTCAAAGGATGATACCTCTAGCAAGTAATTACTTGTGCTAGGGTCTAGAGAACCTATAACAACTGATCCTGCATCTAAGGCTTGGGAAATGTCATGAAAGTATAGGCAGAAAGACTGTAAGTACCAGAATGTCGGGAAGTTTTGCAGAAATGGCTGCACAGGAAGACAAGAATAGGGCAATATCATTAGAAATGCTAACATAGAAGTGGGAAATTTTCACAAGGTAACACTTTTAGACAAAGAATTATAGGCAAATTATGACTCCTGAGAGAAGGAAATCAGCCTCTTCCAGGGATGAGGTTATCCTTTTTGGTTATCCAATGCAAAATGGTCAGTCCTAAAACTAAACACACACACACACACACACACACACACACACACACACACACACCAGAATAAGCAGGCTCTATTTATTATTTACATATTTCTCCATACAAATATGCACACACACACACATATAATAATAATAACCAAAGAAACAGAGGCCATCCATCAAGTTGAGGGGGAGTCTGGAGGGGGTTGGAGGATAATTACCTAAGAAAGGCTGGAAAGAATAAAAGGAAGATTTGTATTGCTGTAATTCTTTAATAATAAAGATATTTTAATGTACAAGAAATTATACAGTGAATAAGTACATAAATTCTAAAATTATTTTTGCCAATTTGGTATTTTTATTATTATATTACATATATTATATAAAAATATAATTATTTCTGCCAATAAACATACAGTTTAGGATGAAATGTTTTTTTAAATAATTCTTTGAAAATTTTATACATATTCTTATTTAAGGGTGATTGTTCTAGTTTGCTACATACTTTCAAATGAGATATTAGCATGTATAAATCAGTCCAGGAGAATTAATTTTATTCCTAACCAGTGTCATCCAGAGAAAAACAATATTGAGTTATGAGTGAACTAAATCTACTGGCAGATTTCTTTATCTATCTTCTTAGACTCTTAGTTATGTTAAAGATAGCAGCAAATTGCTGGAGATTGGCTATAACATTTGTAAGTTAAGTCTCATGTGTTTTACCCTGAAAGAGTAAGTCATTTTACACAGACACACTAATGTAATATGAAAGCAAATCTATGATCTGACAGTGCCCAACCAATGATATTTTGCTGAACAAATCTGATAAAAGTAAGTCATGGAAGGAATAGTTACCCAATCATCTCATTTTCATCAAAATGCTTTTATGGAAGTTATTCAACTCTATTACACATATTGGCTGCCACAGAAGAATATAGAAGCACATGAATGAAGAACATTTTAGTGCAGTTTACCACTATATAAAATTAAAATAACTTTAGTTTGTATATAAATACTGTAACTTCCCTATAAGTATTACAAATGAGACTGTGCACACACACACACACACACACACACACACACACACACACACACACACAGCCACTCTATATTTTTTTAACATTATCTTTTTTGCTAAAAATCATCTGCTTTTGAGTAACTGCTTAGTTTGAAGTATCTGAGAGAGTTTTACAGAGGTTCTCCTCAAATGATCTGAAGCTCATTCTCGTTAGCTTCATTGAGAAACGTGACCACATGCATCAAATTTTCAGATTTTAGTACTAGTTAGGATTACTTATATGGTCTTTTAAGCTACTTTTCAAATGTTATATTTACTTTTATCTCTTCCAGAAGTCTGAATATTCAGGTATTAGAACATGCTGGAGATGTTTGAATGTTATGTTAGAGAAAGGCTTATGATTGGTGGTGGTATATTGCACAACACTGTATATCATTGGTATTACTAGTATCAGTATGTACAATGCCTTGTTTATTAGACTTTAGAAATGTGTGTGGCATAAATTAGCTAATAACTTCAAATGAGGAGAAAGTCAATGAACCCTAGAAAAAGTCAAACAAATTGTCATTAAAACAAATTACCTTCTACCATGGAAATTTGAGTATATTTAAATTAACTTAGTTTGAGAAGTAAGAGTTACTGGGAGCTGAATTTCTGAATTTGTGGCAAGTTTACAACAATGTTAATAGTCACATCTGCAAAATAAAAACTAACGAATTAATATTTAATTAATTATTAATAAATTATTAAATTATTATTAAAATATCTTAAATAAGATATTATTCAAAGTTACTTAAGGCTAACTTTATGAAATTATTTGCAAGTTTCAGAAGGATGCTATTCTTTTCCATAAGACTTTAATCAGCATTTTTAAGATTATACTAGTTATGATTGAGGTATATACTAATGTATTAGTTAATTTTCTGTTGCTGTAATAAAACACTATAACCAACACCAACTCAGGGAAGGAAGATTTTATTTTCCCATACAATTTCCAGGTGTTAGATGACTAAACAGTGAGGACAGCATAGTAACGGATCTGGAAACTGGGTGATCACATTTCTATTCACACACAGGAAGCAATGTCAGAAGTGAATCTGTGACAAAATGATAAATCCACAATACTCCCTTTACCCTCCAGTAGTGTACTTCCTCTATATCATTCATATATATATATCATTCCAAAACAGTCCTTCAAACTGTGGACCAAGTTTTCACTATGGGGAATATTTCTCATTTAATCCACCAAATTTCTACTTGGACTCCATAGGCCCATGGACATCTTATGATGCAAAATGCATTTAGTCCAACTTCAAAAAGTCTTCCTACTCTTTGATACTCTAAAAAGGGCAAAGTCCAAAGTCTCTTCTGAGACTAAAGACAGTCTATATAATATGACCCTCATGTGAATTCCAAATAAATTACATACTTCCAAAATACAGCCACATAGAATAAACATTCCTGCTCTAAAAAGAAAGAACAGAGACATACTGAAGAAATGTTGAACCAAAGCAGGACTGCAGCAGTACAGGGCAGATAAAAAAAATCTTGTAGTTCCCTGTTAAATATTTGGGGATTCACTCAAAGGTTTAGATAGCTTGATCCCTCCAGGTTTGCTGCCTGCAGCATATATCTCTCTTATAATTCTATTCCCTTTATTCAGATGTTTCACAGCTCTGGCATCTCCAACATCTTGGGGCTTCCATCACAACTACAGAGGAACATTTAATCTTCTAATCTAGTATCATGGCTGCTTTAGTAAAGGATTACATTGAAAAGCCTGGGTGGTAGACATTTGATCTCTGATCCAGCAGCATGGCTACTCTAGGGTAGAAAGACTGTTAGTACACACTTTTAATCCCAACATAGCACACACCTTTAAAGCAAATTCAGGAGGCAGTGGAAGCACACACCTTTAATTTCAGCTCAGTAGAGAGAAGCAGGGAGTAGAAGCAGAGTGTGGAGGAGAGACAGGAAGCAAAGCTAAGAATGAGATAGAAGCAGACAAGAAGCTGTGAGAGCTCAGAGAGTAGAGGCAGAGTTTAGAAATAAGGTGGAAGCAGACAACAGATGTCAGAGAGAGAAAGCAAGGTAGAAGCAGACCAGAAGGAATGAGAAAGTAGAATTCAGAGAGTAAAAGCAGAGTGAGGAGGCAGAGTTTAGAGAGAGACAAGAGGCAGAGCTCTGTGGAGAGTTTGTTCAGTCAAGCAGTCTGAGTGCAACCAGCTCACAGAGGAGAAGCTTAGAAGAGTAGAGCCAGTCCAGACTAAGAAGAGAGAAAGCAGAGTCAGAAGCAGATGGTTTATGATTTATGTTTTGGGGTTCACAGTACAGTCCAGAGTGAAAAAGAGGTGATTCAGAAGACAGCTAGTCAGAGTGAGCTTGATCAGCAGTAAGACTCAGAGGCTGAAACAGTCTAGATTTAGGTTTGAAGATTAGATTGTACAAAAGCAGAGAAATCCTCTAGGATTGGGAATTGAATTAGCAAAGAATACACACTGTCCTCTGTCATACACCCAGAAGGATGAATAAACAAAATCAAGGCTTATATCTACACTTACACACAACCAAGTTGTCTCCTTCACATCTTAACCCAGTGGTCTCCCAGAGCCTCCTTGCAGGGATTCTAAGCTACAATAGGTTGTATGGATTCAATGGCTCTCTGAAACCTTGACATGAGCATCCACGATCCCACTTCTCACTTCTCTCTAGTCCCATCTGTTCTACTCTGCCGATTTCTTCTGCCAACACAGAATGTGCTCACTACCGTCAAACCACAGCTGCATCAGCTTTTGTATGCACTTACTTCTACAAATAGAAAACCCCTGATTCCCTTTAAATTTGAGCTTTAGATCTGTTCTGTTAGTAACTTTCTTATCTTTCCAATGAGAGAAGGAAGCTTCCCTTTAAAGCCAATAATCTCAGTAACAGCTACAGCCTCTTTTTTTCAGAGGACTTGGTTGTAATATTAAGCTTCCTATTGTTTTTTTTTTTTTTTCCGTTTTCAAGCTACACGTTTTTAAAATTTACTTCTGCCCCACATGTTGCTCTTTTTTATTATTGACCTACATAATGGTATTCAGAATCAATATTATATATTCTTGAAATTTTCCCTACTAAGAAATTAGTTACTTACTTTGAAATTGAGCCTCAGATAAATTTGCAGGATGCAGGTAAAATACAGCTGAGTAATGTGCCAAAATATCACATGACTGGTCTCTAGCCACATTGGTAATATAGTCATTATCCCCTTGTGAAACCTCATGGGTCCAGCATCTATAATCTGTACTACTTTCCTAAACTGCGATCTATACTACAGTTCCTCATATGGTAGTGATCCCCAACCATAAAATTATTTTCATTGCTACTTCATAACTGTAATTTTGCTACTGTTATGAATCATAATGTAAATAACTGATATGCAGATGGTCTAGAGCGACCTCTGTGAAAGGGTCATTCCATTCGCAGAGGGGTCCCAATCTACAACAGAGAACAGCTGCTCTCCTGTCTTCTAGGCTCTTACTAGAATGGTCCCTTAAGCTCTAGATTTTCTTTCTCGTTCAAAGTTCCAAAGTTTTCTGCTTTTCTCAGAAAAACAAAAACAAAACAAAAAAAAAAAAAAACACAACCAGGTTGTTTATAGTAACAACCCCACTTTCATGGTACACATTTCTGCATTAGTTACTTTTCTGTTGTTGTGGTAAAATGTGATGACCAAAATCAACTTGGAAGTGTCTGTTTTTATGTTCTGGCCCAGAGTGATAGAGTCTATCAATGGAGAACTCATGGCATAGGAAGGCAGCAGAAGCAGAAAGCTGACTTCAACATTTCCATCCACACTCAGGAAGCATAGTCAGAACTAGTTGAGCAATGGAGTAATGAACCTTCACAGCTTGTCCTCACTGGTATACTTTAACAGAAAGGTTCCACTTCTGGAAAATTCTATAATCTACTCCAACCATGCTACCAATTGAAGACCCAATTTTCAAATGCATAAGCCTATGGGGAATATTTCTCTTTCAACTACTACAACCAGAAAACTATTGAGAGAAGTATATAGTTTCCTCATTTGTACTTTTTTGTTGTAGTTTGTACCCATTATTTAATTGTAGATTTAGTTGAGCTTTGATAGTGTCACTCAACAGTTATTTTGAAAGACCACAGGGTACCATAATGCAATTAGCAATCAGACATTGCACTGATTTCAATCTAAATCTTTATCACAGTTCTATGTAGCTTCTTTGAATTTTTTCCCATATCTTCCCACATCTTGCTGATGTTGGCCATATCCTTTACCACCATTACAATGTGCTTCTTGAATGTCTTTTATGATCTACACTAGTTCATTTCTTAGGAAGCACTAGAGCACATGGGTATTCTTTATAAAGGATATCAAGTGGTGGTCCCCATAAGATCAAATATTCATAATTTCCAAATCATTTTAAAATTTTATATTTCCTCCAAACAGCATACAGTCACAAATTTATACATTGATCCATCTATCTAGTCAACTAAGTAGGGTAGCTGCAAGGAAATTAGTGATTCACCTCAATGAATCAAACTATAAACAGCCATTTTTGAAGTTTGAACAGTGTTTTAGTTTAGGTGTGGGAAAACTTGACATTTTCCTAATTTGCCTAAAAATAGGATATGTTAAAAAATAAGATTAAATCTGAATTTTCTATAAAGTCCTCTGATAAAATGTTTAAAACATAGACACTTTACAGAAATGGCTAGTATTAAATCACCCCTTCAAGTAATGTAACATCAACAGTAAACTATGTTATTATCTTGATTTTTGTTAGAACAAAATACTAAACTAAGTAGCTCAGGGAACAGACAAATATCTCCTCAGTTCTTGATTTAGGAGTTCTGAGATTAAAGTATCAGCCAATTGTATTCTGTCTAGGACTTTTTCTCACATGCAGAAATCCACTAAAGAGTACCTCAGTCTCCTCCTCCTCCTCCTCCTCCTCCTTCTCCTTTTTCATTTTCTTCCTAGAAAGCAATAGATTTGGCATGTGCATGAGAATCAAGAGATGTCTATAGTGTATGGTCTCTTAATCATAAAGTTGTAAGTAATAAACTTTTTAATGTTATTTTTAGTTCAATATGTATTTGCTTGATACATACATGTGTTAGTATTGGATCCTCTTTATATTTTCTTTATCTGTTCTTCACTGAATTTCATAGCAAAAAGGCTAATGAAGAAAAATCTTATTCACACACAACAGTGTCAATAAAAAAACTACATACAATTTTTATGTCTAACATTTCTTATTGAAGCACAGAATACTACCAATATTCTACTTTTACATGTCAGGGATTTGGAAACATCTCTCAAACTCCCCTGTCTCTAGTATGTATTCTATCATTGTTTGCCCAGATCATCTTGGTTTATGATTATTGTAGTGACATCTTGTAGTAAAGGCTTCCTGGATTTTAAGTATTATTAGAAATTAATATATAATTTAACATCTTTGAATATTTAAAATTTAGTATGGTTGTTAAAATGTTAAAAGTTTGCCAATTCAATAATATTCACTTAATGGTTAACCAAAAACTTATAAATATTTTTTAAGTTTTAAATAGGCTGTAGTAAGTGGTATTTGTTGTTATTAATAATGGACCTGAATGAGAACTGTATTTGCATCATTAAAATTATATAGTTGACAAAATATATGAAACACATATTTGAAGTCAGTATCACAAGGCGGTGTTACATGCTGATATTTTACAGAAAAGAAGCAAATTAAGTAAAACTCACCCACAGGATCTCTGTCAGAATCACTTGCCAGATAAGGATTAGTGTAGGCAAATCACTTGCTGAATATGCCCAATATAAAGTACTGAAAGATTTAACACTGAGACAATAAAATTGCTAAAAATAAAGAGTGAAAGTGTCAGAAAAGAGGAGATCCATTGTTAGGGCATGGTTAAGCTTATGTGAAGGTTTTCTATGGGTGCTTGTCCTAGGACTGGTAAGGGCATCATGATGTTGGACTGCAGAAAGCCTGGTACCTAGTGTCTGTATCTATAGTATAAGTAGAGGCAAGAGATCTCAAGATGCAGAGGTACCTAGAAACTGTGATCTGACAAGAATACAAGGAAGGTGTGGAATATCTTGGGAAATCAAATGAAAGTTCTTCAAAAGCTTCAGAAAGTGGGACATGTCTGTATTGGTTCCTTAAGGATCTATATTGAAGTGTCATTGTTATCCATCAGAACTCTTTGCTTCTGCCTCTCTCCTTTCATTATATAACCAGTTTGTACAAAGTTTGTACAAATTTCTATTAAAAAATTTTACTTAGTTATTGCTGTGTTGCATGTTTTTTCATTATTCATAAATCCATGCTATAAATAGGCTCTTTTAATAAGTAGAAAATACAGATTAGATATATTAATTAAATGGAAGATAGAATTTGAAAAATCTTACAGGGCTGAAAAGATGACTTAGCAAGTAGACAGGCCTGATGACTTAAATTGAATTCCCAGGACTTATGTGGCAGAAGGAGACAACCAACTCCTACAAATTGCCCTCTGACCTCTGCAGATATACCATGGCACCTTTGTGCCCACAAATAAATGCACATAATCAATATAAAATGTAATTAAAAAGTAAGAAAAATGTACTACATATCACTGATTATAGTACTTCTGGGATGTGCCTAGTATGACGATCTCAGAAACTTTTATTTATATCATCAAGTTAAACTATATGGTTCTGATACTGACCTAGATATTAACTCACAGTACATTTTAAAAGAAAAAAAAAACTTTTCCCACCTCCAAATATAGTTCAGTAAGTTCATTAGACATTGTTATTAAATACCTTGCCAGGTTCTTCCCTGATAAATGGTAATCATGGATTTATTATGCTAAAAATGAAATACCAGACTCAACTAGTTTTGGTTTATTTATAAGCAACTATTGTTTTCACCACCTTCTTAAAAATCTAACAAATTGGCAGTTTTTTGTAGCTTTTAGTGACTTTCTATTTCTGGTCAGAAGTAGGCTTATGCTTGTATAAGTCAGCTCAGTGAGGAACAGTTGTTACCATTCAGGATCCTCCAGAAACTGCTCTTAAAGCCAGATGAGTACAGAAATTCTCCTATCAGATCAGTAGCACTGCCATTTTGGATCTTCTCAGATTTTTTTTTATCTTAGTTATTTAATCATTTTTCAGTTAAGTGAACTGAATCATTTCTCCCTTTGCATTTGAGAATAGAAACAGTAATTTCCTATGTTGATTTTAATGTCATAAACAATTCTCATAAAAGAAAATAAGTCCTTATTTTTAACAGATTTGTCATATTTTCTAATTACTGAATCAATGGCCCTAACATAATGAAAACAACGTGTCAAAAATTCTGTGAAATGCTTCAAAAGTGTGAGCTCTTTGTTCTTCAAGGAATAGCAATTCTTAGAACTAGATATTCTTTAACTCTGATGTAGGAAATAGGGGAAAGCTGATTAAATCAGTTTCCAGGTGCTGTTTATCTAGTAAAGACCAGAACCAGGTAGTCCTTTAACCCAAGCCACTCACTCTATGTGCTTGTTTTGTTATAATTTCCTTATTTATGCACTCATGATTCTTTTCATGATATGAAGTTCTAGATTTAAATGGATTGAGAAAAGAATATGACTAGAATTATAGTTACTACTAAAGAAAGGGCTCTTTACAAAGTGAATCTTTCATGCAGGGTTACTAGTCGTATATTTCCCTTTTCTGAAAAACTTCATACTTCTTTGGAGAGTGCCTGGAGAATTGGAGAGGTGTTTCCTACATATTCGTTGCCATTTGGGTCTGCTGTTCAATCCCATGAACAATTCATGTACAGATCAGTAAGATTCCCTTTGATAATCCTAATTCTCTTCTGTTTGGTATTGCTGTTTTGACTTTGCTCTTCTTGATTCAAATGTGAGTCCTGCAGGGTTACTTCAAGGGCCCTCTTAGAAAAGCTTTCTTCTGAAGCTTTTATTAGTCCGTTGCAGCAAGGCTCACTTTGAACATCACTGCCTCTTTACAGAAAAACCTTTTTAACAAATTTAGCTTAAAGACTGCATTGACTTTTCTTAGATATCCATGAATAGGTTAGCACTTTATCTGTTTTTCTGTTTTTTAAACAGGAAGGATATAATTTTACGCTGCTATGGCAGCTCACTAAGAGAGACAAGGAGGCAGATTCATTGGTACAAACCCTTCCAGACCTCAGCAGAGGGAACCATCATCATGACAAACACAATCTGGACAGTGGAACCACGAGCATCTAAACTTAGGTCTTTTTATTGATAAAGAACTCCTCAGCATGTGTAGACCATAAGCAATCAAACATCCTCACATAAATTGAACACCTGCAGACAATCCAAATGCCAAGACCCAGGCAGCCCTTTTCCCAACAGTGCACAAAACAGTATTAAAAATAAACTTCTGTAGCAGAAGGAAGAAACGAAGGCTGAAGCACTACACTGAGGATTACAGACCACTCTAGTTTTGTAAGGTAATTTAAGCTTGAGAACGGAACCAACACACTATGAATGAAGATGAACTCAGGATATTTTGTCTTACCTTCCTTATAAACACAAATGTGAGGAGACTTCCTTGAGGAAGGAGCAGTGATCTTGATGGGAACTTGGCTCTTATCTTACCCAATACTTGGAAAGTTAAAATTCTACAAAGCTTTAGTCTGGTGACAAAGAGCTTTCAGAGAACTGACTACATTTTTGAGTTGATCTGCTCTGGTCTAATACTGGAGATTAGTACAATTTGGTGACCTTCTGTAAAGCTATTTAATATTCTTATATAATTGTTTGTTAAGTTGACTGCTTATGTATTTGTCTACAGTCTTACTATGGGTAACTATACTAATACCCTTACTCTGTTTCTGAGTTGCTTGGATATATGAATGATTCTATTAAAGGGTAAGATGAACTCTTCCTATCTATATTTTTTTTCTTTGTCAAGTCTCAAAATACTATCTTTGATCAGACAATAGGCAGAAACATATTTTGGTAAGATGTACATCATTTTGAAGCAAGATTAGCAAAGCAGATCATATTTTTGTGTGTGTTTAATTATTGTTCTTACCTAAACATGTCCGCATTTGGACAGATTTTTGTTAGTAACATTTCAGAATGACTGACAGATATGTGTTAATTGTAGGCATTTGATAATAAGGAAGAAAGCACTAAGAGTGGGCTTGGCAGCCTCATTGGATAATGGAGCTCTATTAGAAAATGATGTGTTATATAATTTTTTGAGTTTCTAATTACTATATATGCTAATTTTCATTGATTGGATGAAAGATTCATGGCTTAGTTTTGTTTGTAACAAAATTTAATCCTGTGTATATTATGGTATTTGGTTATATAAATTTGCAAAGAAAGTTTCTGTCACATAGTGTATTTTCTTTCATTCTGTTTGATGCATCCATGAATAAAATTAGGTGATTAAATTAAAATGACTGTACTCATATTATTTTCTTGGTTTTTAATTATGTTGTAGTTTTGTTGGTTGTGTTGGGGATATAAATTGATTGTTCAGGGATGAAACACTATTCTTAATGAGTTCCTAAAAATGATGTGAAACAGTTTACATATGTCAACTGTATCAGTAGGACTTAAGTGAGCCTATTTCCCTAATTGTTTTGTTTTAAACAAAGTCATAAAGAGTCGCTTCAAGTTATCATCCTGTGCATGTTATAATTGTACCACAGAGTGTGTTTTTATATAAAAATGGTTATAATTGTGTTTTTCAAACTGAGTCTGAGTCAAATTGATTGGATATGCAGAATATATATTAATAATGTATATGATGTTTAAAGAATAGTAAACACTGTTAATTTCATTGCTTATTGTTAAGGAAAAGTTTCTTTAATTAAATCTAACTTAAGCATATCTTTAAAAATCTGTACATCACATTCAACATTGATCTATATTAATAAGAAAAGGATCAAATTTTTGGAGACACTTGAGCTGGAAAATTGAGACTAACACCAACTCTTTTAATATAAGACTCATGTTAAACTTATTGTCTGAGACTTGGGGTGCAGTGTGTTAGATAACATTAGATAAAATGAAATATAACTTTCAGATGAAGAATGAGATCTATGACCATACAATACTGACTGAGTAAAAAATTAAAAATAAACAAAAGCCAGATAATGGACCAATCTACAAATCAAATATATGTATTTGAATTTAATGTTAGCTACTTCCTTTGGATAATGCAATAATGTTTGCATTAATGCAATACATAATGCAATAATGCACTTACAAGTACTAAAACTCTAGTTCAAACAGAGATGCTATACATTCATGATTATCAAACTGATCACACTTATGCTTTCAGAAAGTTACACAATAAAAACAAAATAAATAATTACAAGCGTTGGAAATTTTTCTAAACACTCTGTAGAAAAACATTCTACCAGATTGGTATACTAGATATGCCCTGAGAGTAGATGCAAATGAATCTGTGGAGAGGTGTAAAGGTTGACATTTAAAAGGTAAAGTATTAAAGACATAGGCATAGGAGACAGCATGTATACATGTCCTGATATGGGAAAAAATGGAGTCTTTGGATAATTTGAAATCCAATGTGGCATGTAGGTGTAGACTCATGCCAGATGTAGACCTGGCTTTTATTCTTTGTCAAATTAAATCACCAGTCCTTAGTGCTAGAGCCCTGGAGTGTTATGACCAACATACATTCTACTCTTAAGCCTAGAACTGGAAAGCTTTAGCCTCCTCCCTACAATCTAGAATGTTTAAGCCTCCACTGCTGACTGAGTCACCCTAACTAGCTCCTTCCGAACTCAGACTCTTCAGACAAGCATGCTTCTGTGTCTCTGTAAGCTCTCACTGCCCCATTCTGCCCTCTGTAACTGACTCTTCTATAACTAACTGACTCTAACTCCTTCTGAACTCCACTTGCTGTTTGCTTTCATACTCTGTTTCTGTCTTAGGGATTAAAGGCATAGACTAATACTGCCTTTTGAATACTGGGATTAAAGGTGTGATGATATTTTATCTAGACCACACAGGTTTCTGAATGTAGAGCCCTGGAATATAGACCCTTCCTAGCTTTCCCATAGGCCTATTCCTCTACAGTGGCAGAAGAATATGCTATGTGTAACTGTTTAATAAATTCGAGATATTAAAGACCATTACTTTGTTAAATATAATTTTCACAAATTTTGATAGTAATGCCTGTCTCATGAATGGAAAAATGATGACATTTCTCAGAGAGTTTTATGTGATCATGTATGCTCACTTGATGCTTGCTTGCAGTGGAAACTTAATCTGCCATATGTGTTCTACCTATCAAGAAGAGGTAAGCACCAGAGAGATGGCTTACCAGATAAAAGTGCTTTCTTAAAGCTTTGTCACCAAAGTTCAATCTTTAGTACCCCATGGATGAAGGAGAGAACCAACTCCTGTAAATTGACTTCTGACCTCCAAGTGCATATCAGGATATATATATATATATATATATATATATATATATATATATATATATATACACACACACATCCAAACAATGAACAAAATTAATAAGTAAAGGTAAATTTTAAAAAAGAGGTAAGGAGAACACACTCTTCTAATCATATTTGTATCCTTAAGTTTAAGTTTTTATGTGTTTTTAAGTAGAAGGTAACAATTTATTGTCTTGTGACTCTCTTGTATTATTAATAATGTACTAGGGTCACTGAATGTACATCTACATTTGTTACTGTTATGCTATATCTGTTGTTTTTTTTTTACACGAATTCTCTTTTAATGCTTCAATATTTTCCTCTGGGACTGCAGTACAATATAGTGCTGAGTAAGATGACATCTCTCTCATCGAAATTTTCTCCTGGTCCTTAGTTTCTAATGTACGCTCTCATTTTGTTCTGTTTTTCCGCTAGAATTCTGTACCTAGAAAATAAGATGCAATTATTTCTACCACCAGGCAATCTAATTACTTTCTATTTAAGATAGTAGTAGTAATCAATTTAGTAGTAAATAACAATGTATTTACTTACTACTCAGCTTTAAGGAAAATGTACTCCTGCTCTAAGTTTCAGTTTCCTGTGTGTGAAACCTTAGTTACCTAAAAGGAATCCTGGATTAGCCTGTCTCTAGTCATTTGCTGTCCAATAAGTCAATGGAACTGGTATCATAAGTTTTATGAGTCTCTGAAGGTGTCCTGATCACTTTTGATATACACACAGGAAGGAAAATATAATTTACTATAGATGGATATCATATACCTTCATATCTGCTTTTGTACTTCTAAACAGAGCCACTAACTATGGCTGGCAACTAATGTTAGAGAGTCAACATCTGCCACTAGCTTTTCTCCCTAAATATACCTACATCTTCAGAAAGCTCATAATATCTTCATATTTATTGTCTGAATTCAGAGATGTTGGATTTTCTTTTCCTCACTCTTCATCTATGTAAAACTCATAGTGTGATGGTTAACATCACAGCATGTATATGTATGCATACATATACATATATGTATATACATATATACATGTATGTGTGCGTACATGAATGCGTATATACATATATACTGTATGTGTTTGTCTACATATATACATATATGTATGTTTATATACATATAAATATATATGACATATATATGTACATATATGTAGATATAAACTCATACATATGTGTATATAAATATATTCATGTATACATATATACATATATATATGTGTGTGTGTGTATTATATATTTATCATAACCCATAACACATAGGTCAAATTTTTCTCGATCACATTTCAGGAAACATTTTCCACAGTCTTTTATCACTACAGTTTAGAGTTATTTACTTTGAGTCTTTTCATCATTTTTAGTATGAAACAAAGTGGCAATTATAGCATATGTAACCATTGGCATTCTTAACACAGAGGTCAAGCTGATTCTGACCATCCAATATGGGGGAAAAATCCTGAATCCATCAACAGATCTTGGAACTTATTTGAAATAGAAGTTTCTTTTATTTATATTTCTTCATGGGCTTATATCCTGAGATAGACTTAACCGTGGCTAATATAAAATTTGAATGGGTCTAGTGGTGTACTACATTTTATATTTATTGAACCTGGGATTAGTTATGATACAGTGATACATCTTTCATCCTGGGATGGTGGCCAAAGGTGGATTTTAATTCAGTGCTTTTCTTCCACTTGGATATTGGAAAGCTCTAGTATTTATAAGGCTATGCATTTTAGATGATGGTAATTTAGGTACTTAGTCCCTTTATAAAATGTAACTTTATTTTGATGAAAGTTATGTTAATACTCTAGAATTGTCTATATCATGCTCATAAATTTCTACAATGGTAACTGATGAACAGAGAGCTGTCATTTATTTCCCTATCTTTCTTTTGTTTTTCTCTTGATTAGTGTACATACACAGATCTATACTCATCAGTGAGTATATTTTTACCCAAGGTGAGCTAGATACTCATGAAATGGACCAGTTGAGTTTTGCAAAACATATTCAAGTGTGTGTTTGACTCAAATCAAGCAAGACAACATTTTCATACCCATTAAAATGTCCATTTTTCTTCCATTTAGTTCCATCCCCAATACCACTCAAAAGGCAAGTTTATTTTATTAAAATCACTTTAGAATAATTTTGAATCATTTGATTTGAAATGTTATCATTTGATAAGTGTGACTTTATTCTGGGTTTGTTCTCCTTCAATATTTTATTTTGAAGTAGTTGGTCCTTTCTGTAAAGTATTCTGATACATTAAAATGTGCACATTTAACAAATAGAGTTTTGATTTACATAAAGAAATTTCAATTCTTATTTGCAATGAATAAAACTCTGAATACTCTTATAGACAGCTGTGATATTTCTATTACAATGAATAATTGAAATTCAATTGCTGTAATATTGAGTATGTGAGAAAAAAAGATGGCTAATTTATTTAACTTATACCTTTTTGTTACACATAATAGTTGGATAAGAATTCCACTAGTTTTTCATCCTTTCCAGAAAATATTTATTAATTAATAAGTATAAGATTCTTACTATTTTTTTAGTGAAAATGCCTGGCAGATAATGTCTTAATCCCATGATTCTCTTAACATTTTATCAGAGTCAGATGGAGTCTTGCCAAGACCCATATAAATTGATTACTACAAATATTATCTTCTCTCTAATGAATAATAAATTATATTTATAAAGTTATTTCATATTATCTAAACTTTCTGCTGTTCAAAACTTTTCCACTACATTATTTCACCACTCATTAATAAGAATAGTTTGATTGCTACTGCTAATGGTGGTTAGAAAACATAAACAGCTGCAAGCTGGAACTTTCAGTTTTAATTCCATTTAGCATTCTATTGAATTCGAGAGATTCAAGAAATTTGTTCCTTGTCTTAGCCTTGAAGTTACAGACTTTCCAATTAACTCAATTTTCTTAATCATGAAAAATATTTAAAAATTATGGTTAGAGTTCTATGTTGTAATCGTTATCAGATTTCTGTGTTTCAAAAACCTTCCAAGTAACAAATCTTTTCTTATGCCACTCTTTATTTCAGGAACTTTGATATTCCCTACTGCCTTCATTTAATATTTCTTGTTTGTTTGTGTTTTAATCTAAGAAACTTCTATCCATCCTGCTTGTCCTCAATTGATTTGATGCTTTTTTTTTTTTTTTTTAGCATGTGTTAAGAACTGAGCATTAAAACTGAATTAAGGTATGAATGTTTCAATTAAATCATTTAGAGAAACTTTATAAAAATAATCATAAATTTTTGTTACTTGAACAAATCCAGATCTATATGTATACAGTATTTATTACAGAAAGGTGAATTCTGTGTTGGAGAGATGACGTAATGGTTAAGAGAGTTTTTGTAGAGGACCTGAGTTCAATTCCCAGCACTCACATAGTTAGTTATTCACAGCTGCCTATAATTTCAGTTCCAGGGATTCAGATGCCCTTTCTGTTTTCCACAGGTGCCAGGACGCAGTGCCTATGCACTGTATGTGTACTATATACACACATTCACTATGAATATAGATATAAATGTGTGTGTACTTCTTTACTGAATTATTCTGTATTTTTGATCAATGTAACAATTGCATAGCCACAGTACCCTTAAATTAAATTTTTTAATTAATTTAAATTCCATATTTGTGTGTGTGTTCCAAATGCAAAAGAGTATTTTCTTAAATAGAAACAAGAAAAGGAAAGAAAGGATGGAAGGGAAAAAGCAAACAAGGACAAAGTTCTGAAATGCAATTCAAGGGCAACTTCTTACCACTTGGGATTATTGTACAAACCCACTAAATTGTTATTTCCAATTTTGTTAATCAACTAACATCAGCAAAACTATTCAGCCTTATTCAACATCTCTCAGAGAACAAATAAATAAATTATGATATTGAAATATCTAATAGTATATTGTATGACAAAAATATTCATATGTATTTATATAACATATAATATTTCACAGTCTTAGACAAAATTACAAAATAATAAGTACATGTAATTCATGTGGACAGTAAGGTATTGTTCTATGTCTGCAAATGGAAAATGACCTTGTGAAATATGTACCCATCATGTATTACTAAATCTTGTGGATACTTGTCAAAAATACCCAAACTATTGGTGACAGCATTCCGCTAGTAAGTCTAATGAAGGGAAATAATGACTGGATGAGTCAGCAGGTAAACATGCTCACCACCAAGTCTGATGATCTAAATTCAGTCATCAAGATCCACATGATGGAAAGAGAAAACTGACCCCTGAAATTTATACTATTATCTACATGCAAGCTGTGGCATTCTTGACCATAAATGTAAAAGAATTTCGCCAAGTAGATACATTCCATTTTAGAATGAAACTCTTTAAGACTCACAACTTCTTAAGGGAAATAAATTAAGACTCTGGAAGTAAACAACTTGGAAGCTTTAGCAAGTCTCTGAAACTGACCAGATGTACTAGGTTCCTCCCTCTCCAAATTTATATAAACAGTATGGACTGCTGATAGACACTCTTAGATCAGACAAGATAGCTGGAAGCGGCTCAGACCAGCCTAGCTTTCTTGAAGAGAAACAGAGTAGAAGAATTATTCTGCAACCTGTCACACTGAGGAAGTTCTGCAATAAATTTAAGTATTTGAGTTTTCATGATGTGGCATCCATTCTTGGATGGGAGTTTTATGGTACAGATGCATTTGAATTATCTTTGCTTTTGTAAGTAGCATCTCACCTAATTATTAATAAGTTTATTAACCATAAACTTAGTGGTTCATCAGGTTGCATTTTAGTGAAATCCTTACTTTGGTCTGTCATTGTTCCCTGTCTGAAATAGTGGCATACTGTTATGGGTCTGGGTCTGTTCATAGATTTGCCAGTCTGACCATGAATGTACTTTAATAAAGTAGATGATTTTATTCCGATACTGGCACTAGGTCTCCACAGAGGCTCGTGATTTCCCAAGTTCAGTGCAGAGCCATATTAGTCTGGGGTTTATAAAGGCAAAGAGCATAAATTTACATTCTATTTACCTGAAAATATACATTCTGCAGTTGGAAGGTTCCATTCTGTTTTACAAACAGATGTCTGGCAGGTGTCTTGGTAATCTTTAGCAAAACAAGCTTCTGTATACAGAATTAGAAACAGTGGTCAGCCTTGTGACTTTGGATATCCAATTTTGCTTTACAGTTGTCTTAAGCGTCTTAAGCAGAGTAATTTTAACTTTAAAACATAAAGGTAGACATCAACATAACATTAGCCATCACAATAAAACACACACAAACACCAAACAAACAAAATAAATGAAACATAATTTTTAAAAAATTAAAAAGAAAGTCTAATGAGGGTTTGTTTATTTTTTTAAACTGGGAGAAAAACTAACCCATAAAAGTAGTGTGCATCACAATGTAATGTTTGTGGTTGAAGGACTTAAACTCCATTTCTTTTTGTGTGTATGTGCAAGGTTCCTCATCTCAGGCCTAGACCTGGTCCAGGTCCACAGCATTCATGCTCCATCCCTGACCTGGACCGATCTCACAAGCTAAGCAAACTCCCGAGGTTAGCCAATCAGAAACAATGAAGAGCCCAAAAAATTCAGGGATGCCTTATCCCAAGGGCAGCCATCTGCAGGAGGAGGGCCATCTGCTCCTATTGATATCCTTATTTATAGCAAACATTACTAAGAACATCTCCTCCTAGGAATATGACTGAAGAATGCGGGCAGTTGGCCATGTGAGGAAGAGCAAATCAGAGAGCATTCCACCAAAGAGCCAATCAGAGGTCATGCCTGAGGCCCACCAATTCCCTTGCGCCAGAACTTGTTAGAACATAATAGCACCCAATCTGTAACCACTGGGTTAGAAACTCCTGTCCCTTCCTGTAACCATGATAAAAATTCTGCCTAATTGCTGGTGGGGGCTCTCAGTCTGATGCACTGATCCACTCAGTGGATGCAGAGAGTCTTTTGTTCAAGCTTGAATAAAGGCTACTTGCTTCTTGCATGTGGACTCGGTCTCTCTCGTGGTCTTTGGGGACTGAATTCTGAGCATAAGGAAGTAAAAATATCTGCTCACCTAGCAGGCTTTTCTTCCTTGCCTCCCTGAACAGAGGCTTTTACACATGGACCTTCCCTGGTCTTGATATATTTAATCTTAAATGATTGATATGGCTGCCTAAAATGTGATTTTTGAAGAGGAGGAAGCGACATATCACTTTTTGGGCATATTTCAATATTATATATTGACTAACCTAAGAATGGTAAAATTATGGCTTATTGTATTGTTATTGAAGTTCTGAAGGAGGGAGAGGGGAATTTGTGTTGATCTTGAAAACAAGGACTAGTCTTTTTAAAAAGGGCTGACCTTTAATCCTCTGTTGTTCCTTCATTCCCAAATTGCTACTGTTACAAAATGAGGTGGCTATAACCAAAGGCCAATATTGGATCCCCAAACAAGACCAACCATGAAGGGCAGGGCTCCAAGAGCCCAGTAAGAAGAGTCCAACCCTGGTGGATTCATACTTCTGGGGCTCTTCCTAACCCTTGATGAGATCTGTTTTTCTATTCTAACAAAGTTTGTTGTTTTGTCCTATCCCCCCTCTCTCTTTAGCTGGTGTTTTTCTGTTCCTGCATCAATCTGCAACGTACTTTCAGCAAGTTGTTACACCCTAGATTTGTAACTATTACTTTGTGTCCACTACCCTCAGATCTCTACTGTCACTCTTGCATGGGCTGTGACTTGTGCTAGCGTTCACACCTTAGATCTGTAACTGTGACTTTCTGTCCCAGACCTTGATGGTCTCTGTTACTTTCACTCTCAGAAGGCTTCTGCTTTTGTGTCCCCTTCCTCAGATCTCCAGCTGTCATACTCTAACAGTGGCTTTTCTCTTTCCACTTATTACCTCATTTTCCTGCCTGAGTGAGTCTTCTTTCTACAATGTAGAATTCTTTGTAAATCCCACTGGCTCAGCAGTGTCTCTATATGACCACTCATCACCCAAGATCCTGGTAACAAAGAGAATTAAAACTGCCAAACCACCTATGGATATAAACCTTTTTGTCCTAGTTTATGGAAAAAATAAAGATAAGGTATCAGGATAATTACAGTGTCACATTGACTATTTCTTATTAAATTGGAACTTTTGCTACAAATCAGTTAATTAAATTAATATATTATAAATAGAAAATGAAAAAAAAAAGAAACATTTCTGCCACCCTGGCATTCTGACCTGTCTCTTTCTGGGGTTGAACATGGTCACTGGACCAACATCATCATTGTCAGGATAGTGAACTGTCCTAGAAATACTTATCATTTGAATCACATGATACATGTTGTTGTATATCTGAATTATTTAAACAGCATGATAGTTTGGACTGATCTATGTTGATATTGTATAAGTTTTATTTTGTGAGATAATCTATTATTGGAGAATAAATGCTTTATTTACTCAGACTTCACAGATATTTGGATTGTTTCTAATTCTGCACTGTTATCAAAAAGCTGATAAAATATGTTCTTCCACAAATCTTTTTTGTGGATATACCCACCTATCAAGTAAATTTGTGATGTAGAAAATCACTATGAGAAGAATTTCTACACCATAATGAAGTCCTGAATAAAATAATCTAAAATTTGATAACATATTCTTAAAGTGCCACATGTGCTGGGAAACATTGAAACAGTTATATTTAGCAAATAGCTTGTTATATATTCTTGTTGAATATGTTAATATCTCAGATAATCACATATTTGTTGGTGATACTGAGAGAATTATAGTTTAGACAAAGTAGAAGACATTATGGTTAAAGGCAATGGCATAATTGGCTTGCAGAGAGCCAGGTTTTGTGGCACTTCTGTTTATCACAGTGATTAAATGCAAGGCAGAAGAAGTTTATGGATATGTAAAGAGAGATTTATGTCAGCTCACAGTTTAGATAGAACAAGCCAAATAAAACATGATCAAGGTGTGTAATGTGTGACTAAGGTTTCTCTAATCTCAGTTGTCAAGAGGCAGTGAGATAGATCACTAGAACAGAGGTTGGTTTGCCTTTAACCCCCAGGACTTAACACTATTGCCCTGCTTTATTCCCCGAAGTTTCCTCAATTTCTTCATACAGGACTGGCTAGGTATCAAGTGTTCAAACCCAAAAGCCTGTAGAGAACATAACTAAATACAAACTATAACAAAAGGTATTTATTTGTAATAATGTACAATTATATTTCACCTAGTATTTGGTTAACATACTGATTGACATGTAGAAGCTATTTGATACTGGTCAATCTAATTTAACTCCAAGCTTAAAGTCTTTTTATTTTTGGTTTTCTATTTGAAAACTATGACAGAGTAGAACATCTATACCACAGACGATGAATATTCAGCTTTCTTATCAACACTGTCAATTGTAAATACCATTCTAGTTTCCATTGCTGGATTGGGACAGCCCTCTACCCAAACCCTGAGGGATTTGAAGTAAGTTAGTAAAACAGTGACTTTTAGTATAGACATATCTACATTGCTTAGCAAGGTGTGTGAGATATTCTTTGATATGAATAAACTTTGAGGAATAGATGCTGTAATGTTGTTTGTGAATAGAGACATTAGTAAGCATCATTAAAACTGAGTTAATTAATTTCACTGTCTAATATACAGAAATGCCATAAAGATATGAACTATGTACTATAACAGATCTGTTGTTACACACTCTGAATTATGAGTGCATGTGAAAAGATATACACATTGACTTAGTTGACAAAATTAAAATTCAAGTTTAAATTGAAATTTGTTTAAAAATTGAATAAGTTCTATCCACTCAAGATGCAGAAACCTTATTTAAGGACACAGTGATTAAACTCACTCTAAGATAAAGACAATAATTTGGTTACTATTTACACTTCTAATAATTGATTGATGAGACTGCTGTGCTAAAATCTTATGAATGATTATATTGACTTACACAACTACTAAACATGCAGTGATATTTACTATAATGCATATTTAAAATGAAGCTACTCCTCTAGTCTTTTCTTCCCACTGTACTGGCTAGCTTTCTATAAAAATGACAAAAACTAGTATCATCTAGGAAGGGAGAACCTCAACCAAAGAATGCCTTCATCAGAATGGCCGGTAGTCATGGCTGTGGGACATTTCCTTAATTATTATTATTATTTTTTTTGATGTGGGAGTGCCCAACCTACTGGGGCTGGTGCCACCCATGAGCGGGTGGTCTCAAGAGACCAAAGGAAGTATAAGAAATGTAGCTCAACATGATCCAAGAGAACAAGCCAGAAAGTAGCATTCTTCTATGGTCTATGCTTGAGTTCCTGCGCTAACGTTCCTCAGTAGTGACCTGTGACATGGAAGTATAAAATTGATTCTTTCCTCCTCAAATTACTTTTGCTCATGAGATTATCACAGCAATAGAAGCAGATTAGGATACCAACAGAATTATCTTTCGGTAAACCATTACACAACTGTGTATGTGTTGATTTTTAAATATATGACAACAACAACAATAATATTAAACAATTAACAATAACAATAAATAATCTAAATAGTTTATATCATTGTAACATGAACAAAATTTTCCATTTTTTAAAATTTTTGATTATGAATCAGTGTTTTTCTTCTGAATGTATAACCTTATTTCCAATCCTTTGCTGAGTCTACTAAAAAGTTCTGTTTGGAAAAAGAATGGTCTGCTGTTAAGATTGCCTGGCTCTCAAACTCATGGTTTCAGTTCCACAGCTGATTTCTTAGAGATCAGAAAAGCCTGTTGGCAAGTTTGTGTTCCAAGTTACTTCCTTCTTCCAAATGAGGAATTTAAAGCATTATGTCACTGGAATGTTGAGATAATGTTTCCCAAAGCACTTTAGAGTCTTAAATCTGAAAACCTCATGGACAAAAAGTGATTTTATACAGCCACAGCTTTAAGCTTTTTATAGTCTAGGAGAAATTACCAAATTATTATTCTTTCATCAATAACTAAATACATCCCTTTGTAGTTTCCAAAGCGAGGTCCCTGTAGACAAGGACAATTGAACATATTTAAAAAGGAAGCAGATTTTAATTTATTTCAGTTGGCAACCAAAGGAATGGATTCTTACTTGTATTTATTTTCCTTTAATCTGTAAGGCTGATGGCTCCCCGGTGAGAGGATAATATGAATTCTCCAGTCAGAACAATGCTTTACTAACCCTTACATGCAATAATAGGCATAGAACTCTTTTATGTCAGGCTCTAGATGCTGTGGAGAAAAAGTCTTTTACAGTATGTGATTTTGAATGCTGTTTTCTTCTTTAGATATATCAGAGATTCCTACATGGTCTTATAAACATACCATCAGGTAATATGCATTCTAGAGTTGATAAGTGATACTCCCAGGCACTATACTACATGAAGAGTTATAAGATATGTTTATTGTTTTTAATTATATCAGATATACAAAAGGAATGTCCCAATCTCCTTTTCTAAAATAGCCAACTTGGAAATGAGCAATTAGTTTTGGAAAGGTTGAGAAGGTTCCTGCCCCTGCACTTGCCTTGTCCTTTACTGATATCCTAATTTGTTTCTGGTATGTTGCTACACTACTAGTCATGAATAATTTTTATTATATTACCGTACTGTCTTTTTGTATATTTTAATTGGTATTTTTATTGTTTTGAGATAATATTATAGTACTATCTCAATATGTAGCAGATAGTACTATATTTACATCATTCCAACTCATCTCTCTTTCCCTTCCAGATCCTCTTGTACACTTCACCTTCAAATTTATGGCCTCTTCTCTAATTATTTTCATCACCCCCCCCAAACACACACACACACATACAACACACACACACACACACACGTCCATTTATCATTGTTCACATGAACATTTTAAGTCTGAACACTTGGGATTGGGTAACCTAAAGGGATCTTGTTCCTGAAAAAAAAAAAAAAAAAACTCCTTCTTTGAGCAATTGCTTGTGGCACTTCAACCAAGGATGAGATCTTGTGAAATTTCTCTTGCCTATGTTCACATGTCAACAAGTATTGTCATGTTTATGCAACTGTATTGTTGAGATTTCATGGTGCAACCCCTCTGGCATATATAAAGACACCATCTTGCAACTGAAATCCTGGTGTTTTGGCCCTTACAATTTTTCCACTCCTTCCTTCTTCCATTTTTGCTGAGCCTTTCTGTGAGTAGGGTTTGCATTGTAGATTTGTCACCTCGGTCTCGGAGCCTCACAGTAACTTATTCTCTGCATTTTGACCAGGTGTAGATTCTGTCATGGATTGTTTCATTCTTTTCTGTCCACCGTGTCATCAAAACAATTTCTTAATATTTAGACATTATGAAATCAAATGCAAAAACTCCAACTTAAAGGAAAGTCTAAAACAATGTACTGCTCTGCCATTTTTTCTACTTCATATTCCTTTTTATATTGATGACAAGGTAAATGGTTACTGCATGACTAATTAAATTATACTACATATAAAATTCAAATATATTAAACAAATATATGCAGATATGTACAGGTATGCATGTATATATGCTGCTGTGTTGCTCAGCAAAGAAGACAAGGAGGCCTTTTCATAGTTGCAAACCTTGCCAGATCTCAGGAGAGGGAACCACTATCATGGTAAACACCATATTAGACAGGAATTTTTGTTGACACACAAGCTCCTCAGGTGTTCTGTTTATAGCTCCTGCAGATCATGAAAAATCAAACATCTTTTACATAAGTCCAACACCTGCAGGCAAAACAAAATGCCAAGGTTCAGGCCGTCCTTCCCTCACAGTGCAAAAGACAACCATTTTAGACATAACTGGAAATAAACCACTGCAACATTTCTCCCTCTCTGTAAACCAATCAAATTTTTTTGTATTTTCTCTACAACGCTACACTAGCAAAACCATTCACAAGAGAAACAATCACAAAAAGATGCACAAGACCAAATGAAACCAAACATCTATCTAGATTTTCACAATGTCTTTGGACAGCAGGAAAATATTATCAATGTGCAATTATCTGGAATTCACTCACAATCTTCTGGGCTCCTACAAAGGGCTTGGATCTCCTCTCTGTCTCTGACATTTGTAGCACCCACTTTGATCTCCAGGTTCGGGCTGGCTCCATAACTTTCCAATGCTGCTGCTGTTCCTGGTGGTCATTCCATGATATCAGCATCTACAGAATGGTAGAATCTTCTGCTGAAAATGGGATGAACTTTCACCAATAGACTTTCATAGACTCTCTTCATGGTGCCAAGCCTCAACTTCATTATATGATCCCTTAAATCTAGGTCTTCAACTGACCCCGAGGCTGCACTTTTCTAATGGCCTTTCCTGGCCTCTCACAGTGCCAAGCTTTAGCTTCTCTCCACTGACCCTTCATGTTTTTAAAACCAGTACCATCTGAATGACTCTTACACCTGACCAAGTCTGGCTGCCAACAAGAGGTGAAAACCTGTCAGCCTCTGGAAAACAGCTTCTGTATGCTGACCTGAGGAAACAGTGTCCAGAATTTAAGATAAGAGTCTGGTTTGCAGGGGAAAACATTGGTTAGTTTAACTCATTTAAACTGGCTCCAAGCCTGGGCTTTCATAGCAGGGTGTTCAGGGCCTGTCGTAAGAGTATCTGTCTAAAAAAATCCTGGTAATTTGGCTTTCTTTACCATCACCACTCGGGAAACATACAGCCTTCTTCACAGAGCTCAAACATAACATCTTGAGCTTCACACACACACAAAAGCTATCAGCAAACTCAATTTGTAAACCAGTATACTCTGGTTCCCATTTCCTGTGCTCTGGCTACTGACAGGGACAGAGAATGGCTAGTTGTTAGAGCACAACACAGGTAGCCTTGCTCTTTTCCTGTGTTGAAGTTGGCTCCATGATTAGGAAAAGCAGTTTGAACTTTGCTTTTGCCCTGCTCCAAGCTGAATTCTTTGTTTTTACCATTAAAATCTGTCTAAAACATTCTAGATGACTTATGAATCCTCTGGCTGTAGCCCTGAGCTAATGCTTTGACAGACCCCACCAAGGTTCTTGTATTTTACCAGAAGATGTCCTTGTCTTCTCAATTTTTTTCTCTTTCTCTAAAGGCATCTATTCTGTGGCTCTCACCTAGGAGCTTTCTTTCTGATTTACAACTCTCTCTTATAGAACTTCTCTTCCTTTTGGAGCTTTTCTTTACCTTTACCAGACTCTGTAAGGCCTGGAGTTTCTCTGTCTTTCTCCTTTGTCCCCACATTGGATATAGCTGATGTGATATCCTGCACCACATTGGTGTGTCATTTGTAGCATTACACTGCTGGGTGGTACAGAAAGGAAGACAAGGAAGCATCTTCATAGGTGCAAACCCCAACAGACTTCAACAGAAGGATCCACCTGTCATTGCAAGTACCATACCCGACAATGGAAACCTGATAGTCTGATTTCTGTGGTTTTTATTGATGTAGAAGCTCATCAGGTGTTTATTGATAAGATATGCAGATCATGAGTCATCAAACTTCTTTTAGATAAAGCCAACACCTGCAGAGAATACAAAATGCCAAGGTCTAGGCAGCCCTTCCCCCAATAATGCATAAAAGAGCCATTTTAAACATAGCCGAAAATAAGCTTCTGTGACAAGTATTTGTATTTCTATTCATGCTTGATTTTATTAAATTTTAAATGTCTTGTAATGCTGTCAAGATCAGCCTTGTACAAGATTTAGGGCCAAAATAGAAAGTGAAGTGTGTGTATATATATATATACACACACACACACACACACACACATGTAATTATTATAAAAGATCTTAGATAAAAATAAATATTGGTTATTTTATTGAAAATTGCAATAGGGATAGTGTAACAGATAATTTAGTATCATTAAAAAGACCATTATGAAGTCAAAATATTTAGTAAAATATTAATAATTGCATATGAAAAAAGAGGACGGACTGGATTCTCTAAATTACCTAAACACCCAACTATAGACAAAATTAGTTTAATGAATGATTTTCTATTAGTTTTATTGAATAAAAGACATTATATATTGTCTACTTTCTATAATGATGTAATGTAATAGCAATAAGAAAAAACTATTTGTCATGTATTTATTGCTTGAGGCAAATTTTTCGGCAAAAGGGAAATAAGAACCAAGAACACAGAAGATTTTTAGCTGTTACCTCTTGATTGACATGTGACAGAGTGTTACTACTTATTTTATATGAATAAGGTTTTGTGGCATGAAATTTGTATAGTTAAGATAACTTGGAAAATGTAATAAAATCTTGCAACTGGCTTTGGTTTTTATTGTATTAGCATCAGATTTCCTATTTCAATCACTTGGGAGCACATATAATTTTTGAGCTTCTCACTGATGTAGTTATTTTCTAATGTCTGTTTTGAAGACATGAATGAAAATAGAAAAGAATGTTGATGAAATGCTAGCCTGTGGGACTGTCTGAAATCACATATATATTGCTAGTGTTAGCTTGGCACTGAACAGGTGTTGGATTGACTGTGATAGCTGTTAATGGTTAAACTACTATTATTTCATGGTGCATATTTTTATTGAATGGTTATTTAAATAATATATTTGTGAAAATTTGATTTATTATGTAAGATGGTAAAATTATTCTGTTGGATGTTCATTTTCAACATAGTTCATTTTTGGTAATTTTTAAAAAAATATTTGTATTCTAAGATTAATTAGTAGACAATTTCATAAATTGAAAATCCAACAACTCTAAAACCATTACTATTACCATTCAGGCAAGAATTAAACGAACTTAAGTTA
The DNA here is from genome assembly GCA_026225945.1 of Cricetomys ansorgei. NCBI lineage: Eukaryota > Metazoa > Chordata > Mammalia > Rodentia > Nesomyidae > Cricetomys > Cricetomys ansorgei. The sequence goes on along the minus strand of JAMJFZ010001131.1, from coordinate 18,337,823 downwards.
GTACATGCAACTAAATTACACATATCTTACTACTCTGGTTACTTTAAAATAAGGTTTCATTGACTTTTCCTTCAGATCTCTCATGATACTTTACTTTTCAAACATGTAACCTTTTTTTCAGATTTGTATTAATAGTAAGAGGAGAATTTGAGTCTCCCTAGAACAGTGCTTTTATAATTTAGCTTCGTGTGCATCATCCAAATACCTGGTATCCATGGTCAGACTGAGTTTCAATATGGAGTATCTGGGTTGGGGTTTGAAAATTTTCATCTCTAGAGCCCATATTCACTGACAGGATAGAAAGCTTGTATCCAGGTTGGCTTTGAAATGGTACAGGGTATGTGTTACAGGTACCACCATTGACAGGCTAAGAACAAGGTGTTAGGGTTATGGAAAACCTGGCTTGGAGGCTGCGTAGGTTGATACGTGGTGTAAGGCTCTCAAGACGGCAACAGTCGACCATGTGGATAGTCAGGGCAGGAAGTGGTTACAGTTAAGGCCCATGGCTTGTTTGTAGGATTGGGTCAGAGATGATTGACTGAGACAGAGGGCAGTGTTGCGATGGGGTGGTTACATGGGTCAGGGCTGAGATTTGGAAGACTGACACTGTTGAACTTGTGTAGGGCCAAGACTCTATATTGGGACACTTGAGAAGTAAAGAGCCCAGATTGCTTCTAGACAATTAAACTATACTACAAATTTTGAAAATTTTGTTTTCTGGAACACATTATGATATAATTCCTTAACACATAAATCAAACAGCATATTTTGAGAACTCAGAATTTGACTCCATGACCATTGCAGTTTTGTATAGTAAGCAGGATACTGCATTGTGTTTACTGTTTCTCAGCAACAGTGGTATAAGATGTCCACATCTACTTTTTATTTTATTTCTTTTTCTTGTTTCCCTTAAGATCTCTTTATAAAAAGAATGCTGCTTTCCTGATTGGCTGGACTTTTAATCCTAAGTATGATTACTACTCAGCATTTACATCAGTAATGTGCTTCTTTACGTCAACCCAGTCTCTCTCGGGAGCTAGGGTGCAGGATGATCTAGAAGAATAAAGAATGCCAGCAAGAGGTAGATTTATTAAGGAAAACTGGATAAAACTCACAAGTGAGAAGAATTGTCCCAAGAAAGGGCTATCACCATAACATGCTGCCTAATTTAGTGGCCTTTTGGGACATTTATTGTGAAAACAGAATACATTGTAGCAATTCATATTAAATTTGGTCATTCTTTCAGCTCATCACAAGCCATGACAGTAAAGAGCCTTCTTTGCAACTTCCCTGAATATACTTTGTGTATGTTCCCTTGATCCAACAAGGGAAAAAAAATGTCAATTGTTTTCCCAATCAGGGAAGTGTTCATATTTTACAGTTGTTTTGGTTCACTGTTCCTCTCAACACATTTTTTTATTTTTATAGGTTATTGATCACATCCATTCCCTCTCTTATTCTTGGGCTATGTGACTGGTATATGATTTACCAGGATCTCTCTTTATTCTTATGTCCCAGGGGGAGCTAACTCTTGTCTCAGTAATACATTCTAGATCTTGGAGATACACATAAGGTTAAGACTTTTTAATTAGGAGGAATATTTACAGGTGATTTTAAGTAATTGAGTGTGTGCCTACAAATGTCCTATCCAGTTTTATAATGTGTGTCTGAAAATAGGAGATGCTGTGTGCCCTGAAGCTGAGAGGCCAAGCAACAATCTATTATTCCAAATGCACCATCATGATGACTAGGACTCAGATATTAGTAAATCATGTTTATTGTGCCAAAGTTTAGAACAGGCAGTAGGTGACTTCAAAATGGGTGTAGAATTCGGTGCTTAAATGATAACAATTGATGGGAAGCATGGGCAAGAGATATTTTCTTCTGCTAGAAGGGCATATTACAGATGATGAGTGGGGGCTTTACTACTATAATAGAAAAAGAATATGTGACTTAGAATCTAAGAAAGAAGTTTTGCAAAAATAAAATTAAAAGAGATGAAGCTTGTGCATAAGAACATGGACTTAGGTTTTGGGAAACTTTGGACAAGACTGCTTCCAATGAAAATGAGTATCAATAGACACAGCAAAGAAATTTGTGAAACTAAGTCCAAGACAGAGTCTGATAATAAGGAAACAAAGGGCACAAAGAGTGCCCCTTAGCACACTGCTATTCATATAATACACACAGGCCACCAGGAAGAAGCAAAGGGTCTGTAGCCTTTTACTGTTTACTTGAGATGCTCTCAAAAACAACCAGTCTCAGGTACTATTAACATCTCTATCCAATTTCTGCTGTAAGTCAACAGCAGAGTGCCTGTGAACCCATTTCCCAGGTTAGCTGCCCAGTGTAGCTTGCTCTCCTTTCTCCTTATGCTTGGCTGAGACATGAAGCTATTCAAAGTGGTTTTATGCCACAATAGACATTTTGTAAAAATTAGAATAAATGGCAGTACTCACTTTAAAAGACACACTCTAGAATTTGTTTGCAGATCCAAATTGCATTTGATTTCTAGATTTATTGATGTATTATTTTGGTTGAACCTGGTCTCCTGTCATTTACTACCAGCAGAATTGTATGTGAAGTTTGTCTTTGATAGGCAATGTGTAATGTTTAATATGTAGTAAGAGTCTTGACTATTTTGAAGAGATTTGGATAATAAATCTACCACATAGTGAATTCTATCAGAAAATAGAGAAACAAGGCTGGAGGGATGCTTCAATGATTACCAGCATTAGCTGCTCTGCAAGAGTTCAGTTCCCAGCACACATGTGGCTGCACACAATTCCCTGTAATCCCAGTTCCAGGTTATCTGATGTCCAATCCTGAGCTCTGCTGGCACCAATAATGTAGATAGTGCAAAGACGTACATGAAAGCTAAACACTCATACAAGTAAAATAAAAGTAAATAAATCTACAAAGAAAAGCTTTCATAATTGATTCAGTGTATTGCTTTTATCAAGTTTCCCTCCTTTGGTCTAAATTGTTATGGCTGAACAAATTAGAATCTTTCCTGAATTAAAAAAACAAACAAAAAAATGTTGCATATTTTAAATGCTCTTGAGTTTAGAAAATTAATTACACACAAATTGCTGATTTATCTTGTTTATATTATAAATATTCCAATACAATGTAAATGTGCCACTCTTGATGAATTCCATCTCTATGATGTCCAAATTCTTTGACTGATTTTTATAGTTTTGGATAGTACATGAATTGACTGTCATTTATACACAATTCTCTTGTTAAATAAAACAATCCTTTAGCTTTCTTATTAAAAAGAATTGGCACTTCTCTTGTTACAAGTTAAGGCAGATGCTGCTATTCCAGGGTAGACACTTTGAGAACCATTACATTAAAGACTGCCTAGAAATGTCATCCAGCACTGAGTATTTGGATCACAACATTAGCCAGCCAGCTGACTACTGGATTCTGAATTTGAGTCCTTCTTGGTTGGCTGCTTCCCGGCAAGAGAACGCTTAGGGCAAACTCAGAGGCTGCTTCCCTTGGGCTGAGACTGCTCAACTCAGTGCCACATTGTCCTACTTACAAATGGACACCTATTTCCTTAATTTTCCCAACATAGTTAAGGTCATCTCCAAATCTAGTCTGAGCTGAAGGCTTCATTGACATGGGAATTTCCTAACAGTTTTTTTAAATCCTTACTGTGCCTCAGATGTCTTTTATATTTATACACCCTACTTTTGATTACTGATTGCTCTTAAACTGCTGGGTCTCAGTCTTTCATTGTTCTGGCAAACAAACTCCTGTTCATAGATGTTATCTTCCTTTGAGACACAGCCTCAACTACAAGTATGTTTACTGGGTGCAACTTTTCCCAAAATTTGAGGCGAATATGCACATTGCATCAATTAGGGTGCAGTTAAAGTATCAACAAGTCTTTATTGTGTTCTATCTTGACATTTAAGAAATAAAATATTCTATTTATTTTTAGGATTAGGATAAAAAAATATGTGACTTGTTCAAAATGTAATTTGTTATAGCAAGACAAACTAGCGAAGAACTTTAATCTCAGGATTCATTTTATAGCTTAAAATAATAAATTAAAAGTTATTACACACACTGATATTAATACTGATGGAAATATGCCTACATTTCTTTTCAAAGTGACAACAGTACACTTAATGTTATGAATACTCACTCTGTGTCTGTTGTTTTAGATATCCTAATGCTAAAGTAAGAGATCTAAGCGGTAATGTCATCTAATTATATATTAATAAAACATATTGGGAATATATAGAATAATTTCAATTGATCTTTTAAAGTCATAAAGATTTGAACCTTTTTCCCTTTAGAGAAATGAAAATGTATGGTGAGTTGTGTGAAAAAAATTACAAGTAATGGTCCAATTGTCCTCTTTATTTCCTTTAAAACTGCTGCAGATCTAAGAAGCCCAGACTTTCCTGCCAGAGTGGTAGCAAATAAGCCCCTTCAACTATGGTGACTGATTCCATATCAGCATTAATAACCAATTAATTTTAAAAATGCGCTTTTGATTTTATTAAGGATTTTTTTTTAGCAGTGCCATAATATAAGTGAATAAAACACGCAAACCAGGCCTGAAGACATCAGGAATCCCACATTAAATGGACCAAAAAAAGATGGGTTAGAACATGACATGGTCATGGACACATGTTCTACAGAATGTTGGGGATAAAATTCCATCAGTTTCCAAAGTAAATCACTCCCAGATGTTTGCACTGATTTTTGGTGAAATGGAAAGAAATAAGAAAGTAGAAAAATTGATGTTGCTGTATATGCTTCCACAAAACCATTCTAAGTTATAAAAGTGAAATTTTAGCAGAAATAAGTGAATATAACAAAAATTAGTTGAAGCTTTCCTTAGTAAACTGAGGAATCAACATTCTTCCAATAACAATAAAATACAAGCCAGGCAGTAGTGGCACAAGCCTTTAATCCCAGCACTCAGGAGGCAGAGGAAGGTGGATCTCTGTGAGTTTGATGTCAGTCTGGTCTATATAGTGAATTCTAGGACAAGAAGGGTACACAATGAGACACTGCCTTAAAAAACAAACAAAAAAACAAACAACAACAAAAAAGAACAACTCACCATCACCACCAACAAAAAAACACAATTACGTCGGCTGACTCCATGAAACTCCTGACATCCTACTCTGACTTGTGTATATGCAGGCATCTGTACACACATGTTAATGTACCACTCACATACAGCACACACACACACACTCACACACACATGCATACACACATGCACATACAATACATACATATACACACAAATACACATACAACACACACACACATATACACACATGCACACACAACCGAACACGCACACACGTATACACACATGCACATCCAATACACACATATACACACAAATGCACATACAACACACACACACATACACACATGCACACACAACCGAACACACACACAACACACACACACATACAACACACACATATACACTAGTGCACACACATATATTAATGTACTACTCACGTACAACACACACACATACATACACAAAGTCACTCATACACTCATAAATCACATACACATACATACCAATATACATACACACAGAGATGGTAGTTCAAGTTTATTATTAGTAGAATTACAAAATCCTGCTAGAATACATGTTTTTAAATCATATATTTTTTTCAGACACTATCCTCCTCAAGAGTATAGAGCCTGGCCAGGCTGTGCTGGTGCATACCTTTAATCCCAACACTCAGGCGCAGAGGCAGGCAGATCTCTGTGAGTTTGAGGTCATCCTGGTCTACAGAGTGAGTTCCAGGCAAGCCAGAATTACAACAGGGAAACCCTGTCTCAAAAAAAACAAACAAAAAAATTAATTAATTAATTAAAACAAGAATATAGAGTCAAAAAATGAAGAGTTTGAAGTACTTTTAACCAAGTGATAATGAAGAAATTCAAATTGCATGTTGTTTAACTTTTTTCCTTTAGGAATTCCTTACACACACTATAGATCTATAGATTCTCAGGTATGATTCCTTCCTTCACTGAGCTGCTGTATTTCCTGGCAAATGCACCTTCTATTCCTCATGGGATCTCATAGGTGTCCACTTGTTTTTCTATACATTCAATTTGTCTCAGAATGTTCACATAAATTTTCTATGTGGAGGAATCCTATGTAGTCGCTGCAGGCAATTCTGGATCATTTAGTCATCTCCAATAATAGCAGTTATGATGTTTTTCCTAGCTCCTATGTGCACTGGACTGAGAATTCTCTGAAGGTTGTACTTCTCTTTGATCATCACTTATAGATCTGTCATTCTTTTCCTATTTCAGTACTCTCAAATCATGAGTAAAACTTTTGAGGAACTACCCCAGCACGTTTTCCTTAAAATGCCTGAGGATGTTGTTTACTTCTACATCAGAGTCACTCTCTAGAATGGGACCTGTGTGGTTAAAAGCATATAAAAGTAGACATCTGTTCCTAGGCTAATGACTCTGAACTTCAGTTAGTCATTTCTTAGAGATTATTTCTGCTTCCCTATTTAAATGTCCCTATTTTTTTATACCAAATCTTTCATTTGTGGTTATCTGGAAGGTAGTTACCAGTGGCTGTTATGGTGACAGGCTTGATTTCTCTTGTTAAAGTGTGAAAGAAGAAAAAGAGCAGGGTAAGGGAGACAAAGAGAAAGAGGGAGAGGGAAGAATGACAAAAAATAGTTAATGTATTTTTAGAAAATATCCTTACTGCCTCGATTGTTTTGAATGTGTCATAACTTTTATATACATGCATAACTGGGAAGAGGAGTGGACCATCATTACAAGTGTTTCAAGTATGGCTTTTGATCGTCTGGGCAAATGAGAAAGATGCTGGAGACCCTTCAGGGTGAATGTTTGGAAAAGTGTATCTTAACTAAACTTTGAAATAGTTTGGAAGAAAAAGGAAAAACTGAATAAAACTGCTGTCTAAACAGTATTTTAGTTAATAACTATAAGAATAAACCCAATAATTTTTTGGGAATTTCTTTGAAAATGTTGTGATGTACTGATAAAAGTTTTGATTGCTTTTCAAGAGTATTCTGATGCAGAATTTTGCCCATTTCAATTTTAGGATTAATACTACAAACATCTTGTTGAAAAAAATTGCTAAATTATTGCGGTGTTTAACTTTTAAGATTTCTAAAATCACTAGTGTCTATCAAGACTTATGCTTCAAGGCTAAAGACTAAACCCTGAAGTTTGATCAGTGTCAGTACAGTACAAGAAGTCTTAAGTCTTGTGACTGTTAATGTGACAAGAGCTTAATGTGTAAGTTCTTGTCCTATAGAAGAATTATAATTGCCACAGAGACATCTACTTTGTTTTAAAATTGAAAGTGCATTTAGTAATCTAAAACTACAGGGTTGACTAATGATTCCATTAAAGTCCTAAATGACAGGAGTTAACACTGGACAGTTGAAGCCAGAGATTGAAGATGTAGTGTAATTTTTTAATTAAAACACTTTCAGTGTAGACATCAAGAGTAAATAAGTCTGAACGACCCAAGACTGTGTGTTGCTTTGACCATCTGTGCTTGGATTCCCTCTACCATGGCTGAGGAAATGCTTCTTGCCAGAGTTTTACATTCTGTTCTCTAGTGAATTAGCCACACTTAGGATTTTTATTACAGACGAGCACAAGCCAGCTGGGTTTCAGCAGATTGGTGAAGGGAGACTGCTTCAAGACAGCGTATGAAGAAGCAGTGCCAGCCAATGGAGATTATTTCCATTGGGTAGCTTTTGGCAAAAGACATGTGAGCAGGATTCTAACAGTTATAAGATCTCATATAATCTTTTAAAATGTGCATTTGAGCATTACCACTACAGTATATCCAAAGCCAACAAATCTTGTTGAAATCAAATGAGCCAGGATATACATATTTTAGCCTGATAGAAGAAGGAGAATTATTACCTTTTCTACATGAGTTATGAGTAACATGGCTAGAAAAGGCAGAACTCAGACAATTTCATTCTCACAATATTATACTCAACATGTACTTGGATTAATTTAGCCATGAGTATTTTTTTCTCCTTTGGCATCTTATTTAGAGTGGGTGTGCTTCACCTTCTTTTGACTCTTGTCTTTTCTTGTACCTCTGTTCTGCTGAAAACTTTTTCCTAAAGAGGAAACACTAGTATTGTCTCTGCTCTCTGTGCATTTTCAAAGTTAGAGAACCATAAAATATTCTCTCTGAGTTTGTGGATTGTAGTACCTTTGTCCTTTGTTTAACAGCTAATATCCACTTATAAGTGAGTACATAGCATGTTTGTCTTTCTGGGTCTGGATTACCTCTCTCATGATGATTCACTTTTAGTTCCATACTTTTGCCTACAAAATTCATGATATCCCATTCTCTCTCTCTTTCTCTCTTTCTCTCTCTTCTCTCTCTCTCTCTCTCTCTCTCTCTCTCTCTCTCTCTCTGTCTTTCTCTCTCTCTCTTCATTTTTTTTAAGACAGGATTTCTCTGTTGTATGTCCCTATGGCTCTGCTGGAAATCACTCTGTAGTCCAGGCTAGCCTTGAACTCACAGAGATATGTCTGCCTCTGTCTTCCGAGTGCTGGGATTAAAGGCATGTGCCACCATCATCCAATGTGATGTCTTTTTCTTTATAGCTGAGCAATACTCCATTGTGTAAATGTACCACAATTTCTTTATCCATTCTTCAGTTAAGGGGCATCTAGGTTGGTTCCAGTTTCTGGCTATAATGAATAAAGTCACTATGAACATAGTTAAGCGAGTGTCCTGGTGGTAGGATACATATATATATATATATATATTCCTTGAGGTATGTCAATTTTCTGAGTGAAAGCAGGGTTGGTCATTGGGGGTTGATCTCGGGGAGAGGGGAAATGTGGGGGAGTTATTGGAAGGAATGGAGGGAAGGGGGCATGGGGGTTGGGATGTATTATATCACAGAGAAAAAATAAGAGATAGAACCATAACATACCTCCATTTAACTTCAAAGCCAAATTATCTGTGCTTTCAAATTTTATCAAACTGCCATTACCTCAATAAACTCCTTTTTCTGAGAAATTGTTATGTGGATGCCATAATTGTTGGACCTTTGAGAGTTTTTTGATTTTAGAATGCTCATATATTAAAAATTGATACATAGGACTTTTACATCAGGGCTAGAGAAGTGACTCAGTGGTTAAGAGTGTTTGCTGCCTCTTTCAGAGGACCTGAATAGTTTCCAGTGCCAGCAGGCATCCTGCAACTGCCTCTAACTACAGCTCCAGGGGATCTGCCACCTCTACCGCCTCCTTGTACAGTGCTCTTACATCTACTTAACCCCTACCCTACACATAATTAAAAATAATACATATACATAAAAATTGAACATACTTTAGATGGTTTCTAATTTTAATTCCATTGGATAATTTTAGTACTATTGGCTTTATATTTGAAGTATTGTTTCAGTTTAAAAAATAAAATTTTGTATGCTTTTCTTGTCTTGCTTACTACATAAGTTTAAGCAGAGTATAAGAAAATGATGTGGAAACACGGATGTAATAATAGACTTCCCTGCCAGTTATAGTCTTTTTTTTTGTTTCTATTCCTGTCAAATTACTTAGGTCAGCAATTTAGAAAATATTAAAAATTACTACATGGTATGTACATTAAGGGTTCCAATTCTAAATCCACCAGAACAATTAATCACATATTAAACATTTATATTTTTTAATTATGTGGTACTTTATCATTTTCATTCTTTGTTACACTTCTTAGATAAATACAAATAAACTGTTAATAGGGCTTGTGTCATGATGTGCCACTGGAATTTGTCTTGGGAGACATGAAAATACAGTATGATATGATATAAAACCAATTGTGTCCTTACCACAGATCATATAACATGTCTTATACCACTATTTCCTACAAGAATCTCCAATATAGATATATATTATCAGGTTGAAGAGCAACTAATGAAAACTTCTTTTCCAGGAAACAAACACTGTGCAATGTACATATTTAATGGTTCAAATTGCAACTATTTGTCACATTCTATCCTTCTAAACAGCCATACATATCTGTAGTTTTCTCTATGTCAATACGTCACAGGTTGACAATGTCCTTCTGGTAAATAAGCCAGATTCAGAAAGTGCAGTAGAATATTTAAACTTATTCTCAAATATTATAAAGCTACATGCACTTCTGTGCAATAATATGTACCTAAAAGAGCTGCTTTATCTGGAAGCTAGTGCTTCTCCAAGAAAGTCACCTTCCTTGACTGCTTAGAACCAGCTTTCTGTGTGTGGGTAGGGTGCAGCTTTCTTTAATTCATAGAGAATTGTCTCTGCTCTCTTTGAAACCCATCCTAGATATTAATATTTCCTTCTACAAGAAAGACATCTATCATGATTTCTTTCATATACAAACATCTGCATTTAAAAATATATATCAGGCCTGAAAATGGAAGAAGTATTATTTGGGAAAGGGGAAAGGAAAAAGTGAATATAAGAAAAGGGAATTGGCTAGTATCCCTAACAATATGGGTGCTACGGTAACTGCTAGAGAAATGTATTTTGTCAGATAAGCTTTGCTTTCGAGTGCATTGTAGTGAAATTGGCTTGGACTCCAATAATAAGGAATCAAAACTTTTGTCTAACTAGGAAAAAGTAAAATTTTGAATTATATAGCAAATGTTCCATGAAAATTGCTAAATAATAGAGTGTTATGAGATTAAGGAAAAACTGAAATATAAATAAATATGCATTCATGAGAGAACAATCATTGTTAAAAAAGGAGTTGATAGCAATGTTTTGATGCTCAAAACCCAAGAATTTGCGATCATATGAGGAACATCTTAATTCCTTTGAAGCTAGTACTGACTCACACAGTTCAAAAAGAGATACAACATAGAAAATGTTAAGCCACACGTGAAGCAAGTTCTGCAACATAAATTACATTTTATTTATCCTCTCCTCACATGGAGGAGAGTTTATATAGGATGAGAACAAATGTAATACCTGGACCTTAGGATATGAACAGCTCCCGTGAAGAAGTTACATCAATCATTCATTACAGCAATGCTATAAAACAAATCATCACAGAATTCATGGCATTTAACTTGCTGTATTTAATTTTCCATGTTCTTGTCTGCAAGAAGGCTTATTTCAAGTAATGTCCACTACATTTATTTTAACTTAAGCTGAAAGCTAAGTCGAAGTCCCACCTTAAGAAAAAACATGGCTTTTATTTCCTTCAAAATAAACAGATAAGACATGTTCTTATGTGTAAAGATCACTAGACAATATATTTGAAATCTCTACTGACTTGCTATTAATGATTTACTGAAATAAGGCATAGCCTATGGCAATGCCAAAAATGTGACAAAGTCTTCCCTTCCACGGAAATTAGCAGGACAGGGGAGAGTAAATAATTGGTAAATAATAGCCAAGACTATCACTTCAGATAGTGGTGTATCTCAAGTGAATATGCCAACTCAGTCTCACAGAAACTGAAACTGAGGCTTGATAGACAGGTAAGGAAAATCTTAAGAAAAACAGGAAGGCAATGAATCTCTCATCTAGGAGACCAGTTGAATCCTCTTACCTGCAAAAGTGCAGGATTCAGTACAATTAAAAGCCACTGAAGGCTCTTTCTCCCTTCCGGGTATAATCATGCAATTTTCTAGTACTCTCATGTGAAACCTCATATACAGTTAAAAGACATGTCCTAACGAACCCAGATAACTCCAGTAGTACTAATAAAAACCCATTAAGGAAAACTCTTATTTGTGAAGAGAATGGAATTCTTGCTAGGTGGAGACCTAACATTATTTTGGGCTGGGTCAATCATCTAGCCAAGGAATGAGTTCTCAGGAAGTAGGGACCATACTTAAGAAGGCAGATTTACCTTAAGCCATGCTAAAGAGACGGCACAATAATTATTCCTTTAATGAGATACTGTACTTGTCCTTCCAATCTTCTCACCTCCAGTATTATAGCTTAGCGGGCCAGAGTGATGTGGCTCTGCAAGTCTGCCCGCCTTTCTGAATTTCTCAGTAAGGTAAATTATTTTCTTTTCTTCTTTCTACGTCTGTCCTGATCATATTTATACTGGTACTTTGCACACACTTCCCCTTTCTGTAAAACTTCCTTCCTTGCCATGTGGTTGCTTGTCCACGATTCAGCTAGCTGATCTCTATACTGGCTTAATTGAACCAGCATGTTCTATTTGTTTTACATTATCCTACTCTGGGAAACTGCTAAGATGTACAGCTTCCTGCTATATATATATATATATATATATATATATATATATATATATATATATATATATATATATATATATATGTTTGATCTGCTCCTTAAATTCATTATTTAATGAGACTATAAACCACCATAGGGGATCCTGATTTCCCTTGTAGTGAGCAAGAAAAGGAATCCCAAAGTAACACTATTATATGATGAGTGTCTTTCTCTTAACCCTCATGCTTAAGCAATATTGAGACATCTGTAGTATAAGTTCCAACTCTGCTTCATCATACTGTCCAATTCTGAAATTCTTTTCATGTTTAAACTTTGAAACTCAGTTTCTCTGAATAGAGGTCCTTAAATGGTTAGGAGAAACTTAGACTGCTAAAGGTGACAATGTGCCTCACCAAGGACAAGCGCACGGGCATGTGGCACCATATCCTTAAGTCCTGTAATTTCTAATAGCAATGCATATGACTTCACTTTTCCCATGCTTATGAAAATAATGCTTCATCAGGTAGTGAGTTCTCTTTCTGAGTATTCTTTTTTGGAATTTGTGTTCTAGATGAATATGTTTCTTTTTCAGATCCAAGATATCTCATCGTGGCTCCAAAGAAACAACCATAACTATTTAGTTATTCAGTCTAAATCTAGATTTAATTTTAAATTTGCAAAAGTAAGTCCTTGTATATAACTAAATAAAACAAATACATCTTATAGTGGAAAATATACTGAAAAGTAGGCCTAAATCAACATTGTAAGGGCTCTACATCAGAGTAGGAAGAAAAAGATCCTTGTCTGGGGAGAACAGCAGGTAGCAAGAGATAAGGAAAGTCAATAGAAATTGAACACAGGCAATGCTTCCCTTGATTGTCAGGGAGCTTGTGCTCTAAATTTTGAAAACAGGAAATAAAATTCTGAAATTGCAGATTTGTTTATTTATTCATTTATTGTGCAGGCAAACCTTGCCTAACATCTTAGGAATGTCTATGCATGAGAGTTTTTCTCTATATTTAAAGCTTTCCTGCTGGCTTTTGTGCAACAATCACTTTCAAGTCATTTTTAGGCACCATTTGTAGAGTCTTAACAACACATACTGGGATGATAGCTCTTTGATGTCTTTGCTTGTATGGGCCCCTAATTCCTTCTTTGTAATTATGTAATATTCAAGGGAGTATTCATGCTTATCCATAAAAAAGGATGAGAGGATAACATCTTGAAACTCATGATCCAGATTTATTGCTAGTGGTTGCTGGCAAAATAAAACTGCAACTAAAAGAATTTTGCCACTCAGAAATCCTCCTCCTAAAGATAGTAAAAAGCTATATTCAGGTGCTAGCACCTAATTGGTGCTGAATTCTTCCTCCCACCCCACGGAGGTAATAAGAAAGTCCTTTCATTTTTAAAGAAATCAAAACGCAATGCTCAGCGAAGACCTTCTGCTATAAGATCGCAAGGACAGAAAGAGATGCCAACTCAGCAGATACCACCTACGGCTCTCATCTTCTAATGATGTACAATAAGTATCTCTCAGTAAAGGTGCCTTTGGCCATAGACTTTATCCTCATTTCACCTGGAAATTCTGGTACTCACTCACTTTGCTAATTGGCCCTCTCTTCTTCCATAAAACACCAAACCACTTACATCTTCATACAGGAAGTACTATGAAACTCTGGAAAGCCTCACTGACCTTAAGTTTCCAGCCTCCCACACAAACTTCGGGATGGAGTCCATAGCTTCCAAATTTTTACATTTCAAAGAGATAGTATCTGTGTTCTTTCAGATAGGCTCCTTAGATGGAAAGCTGACAAAAGACCTATCTTCGTTTGAAATGGATTTATATGCATTTCAGAAAGGAAAAAGTTTTCCCAGTCTTCCTAACTTAAAAGGTATTTTAAAAAAGACAGAAAGGAAGAGAGACAGACTTTCTTCTGTTATTTTCAGCACAGAATTAAGCCTTTAAAATTTGTTTTTATCTGATCTATCCTCATAAAATATCACAGATTGTAAACAAAGTATTAAAGAAAACTGGGTCCCAATGTCCTAATAATGGTCTAGACTATACTACCATTGTCTCTAATGTGCTAGTCAATCACTAAAATTAATGAGAAAAAGGTTAAAATCAGAGGAGATTAACAAATCTGTACAGTGGTTAGACATTGGAGTGTCTCTAAAAGTGACAGTGTCTTTGGAGCTAGTTTTCTGGAAACTTGTTGGTCACCAAAGCAGCCTCGATACAGTGACTTTCCAGTTCTTGTCTTGTGAATTCAAAGAGTGAAATTCACACCCATAGAGGATGAGCTTTAGAAAGAAGCTCATTATAAATTCATAGGTAGGATAATAGGGAGAGAAGAAAGATCAGAGTTCCTAAATAGCAGAAGGGGGTCTAGAGAAATAGGATGCTGCAAAGTTGCTAATCTGTAGTTGCAGAAATTGAATGAAATCTGGGCAAAGGGTGAGCTGGTCAGTATAGTCAGGTTACACAATGAGGGGGGCCATGTGCTTCCTCTCAGTTTCAGTCATGTAGTTACATGTAGATAATAGGCAGAGGTGCTTAGTTTGGGGAAATGAAATAACAAGAGACTAAACTTTCTTAAACAGTTTTGGTCTTAATCAAGGACATTTCCAAAACTACTGTTATGAGGTTTACATCTCTTGAACTTATCAATGGGAAGATGAACAGATGAAGGGACCATCTGTGTGCTATGGAACTGACATCAGCTTTAGGTTTAAATACAGGAAGAACCGGAGTGGTGAGGGCAAGATATATGCAGAACTAAGTAGTTCCAGTCAAGGTGTGGTTTGAGTGTCTCATTTCTGCTGCTGTAAATTCTTTTACTGCTCAATGGAGATAATTTATCTTTGCTAATAACTAGAAGGGCATTTGTCTAAGTCAGTCAAGGTTAGGGTTAGTAACTATGCTGTTATTGGACCTGGGTGGTTTACAGTCTGCATTCCAGAAGGTCACGTTCACCTACTTTTCCTTGAGAAGCCAATTGAAACATCCAAATTTAAAAACAGAATAAAGGAGTTTCATTCAATGTGGCCACATTGGGAAGAAGGACAAAGAGACCCGGTGACTTACTCCAGTCCATTTTCAGGATTGAAGTTAATTATAGTTTAGAAGGCCACTGATATGTATATCTAGCTGTCTTGGTCAAGGTGCAGTGTTCACCACCACACACTGGGCTTCAGTCTTATATTTTAAGGATATCTGACAAGTCCGAAATGTATTTCTAGGTGACAAGTTTACCTCTAGGTAGTGTTTTACTTTTCACAAGATTCCTGGGGGTAGGTGTTCCTATTTATTGGAACTTTAATAGTCTTTAACTTTAATAGTGCTTTAATAGTCTCCTAGTTCAGATGAGAGACACAAATGCCTCTTTAGAATATATTCATGTCTTCCAGGTTGGAGAAGATTAGTTGGTTTTAATGAGATGAGAGGGAAATATACTTTGTAAGGCATAAGGCAGGAAGATCAGAAACGAACTGGATGCCCTCAGCTTGGAGTTGTATAGTTTTAATTGCACTTATTTATTTATTGCCCTTTCTTTATCAAGAACAGAAGGTGAAATCAGGCACACACAGAGGTGCCAGTGTCTATACAGGTATAGCTTGTGGCAGGTCATATGGGGCAATATGCACAAAAAGGGGTCAGCAGAGCCATGGGTGGCCCAAGAACCAGGGTGTGTACTGCAGCTAGGCAGAAATAGCTACCCATATACTGAAACTGCTGGTGTTATCTTTAACCTTGAGGTTAAGTAACTGCCTTGGGATTTATGTTTCTTAAAGAGAGGCCATCATTGGAAAATCTATCCTCTTACATCCTGATTCCCTATCTCTTTACCAGCCTCAACATGCTTAGACATCTCTTCCCACCTGGAAATCTGTATTTATTTTTAGGATATGAATATACATAATATACTTCTTTGGGCTTCATAGGAAGAAATCAGGTATTAAAGATTAAATTATCTATTCTATGATGAAAGTTTCTGTAGCAGCTCTAATTAATGATGGTACAGGATTTGAAGACAGACAAATGTACAATATTCACTTGGATACTCATAAAGTACAGCTTTGGCAATAGTTTCTACTTAAGCCCCAGGCATTCACCTGCAATAGCAGATGTAGAGGGTTTTTATGAGTTCTGTTTTAGTTATTATACTTTTCTGTTTTGATCATTACACTTGTTGAGAAGAATGAGGATTAAAAAATGCTTTCAGGTTGCTTTTTATTTTTCTGCCTCTACATAAGATTTTCTTTTCAAAAAAAAGTGAGCAATCAATCACTTTCATACTCTCCAATGTTCACCAATGAATATTTTTAATCTAAAAATTATTTTCTTACTTTAATGATTCTTCTCTGATTCCTTTATAACACACTATATGGAGGTAGAACAGTTTTCCCTCCATCTTTACAATAATTTTATTGCATAAGATTTGTTATTTGATTCCTTGATGGAGCACTTTAAATTTGAGAAGCTTTAGCCAGTTGATCATCTTCACAGGAGAAAGGGACATGAAGTGGACAAACTAGCAAGTTGTTTTAGGCTTCAGGGAAGAAGAGATAGTATTTGATGTTATTTGAATGTCCTGGTTCTGCATTAATAATAGTATCTGCAATAATAATAGTATCAGAACAGAAGAGGTGTAGAATGAGCAGACATCCAGGCCATTTACCATTGTGAACATTAGTGTAGCTGATGACTGGAGGCTGGGTAGGAAGCTGCTCTCTCTTTCTCAAGTGGTGATTTCCTCATTCTCAGTTGTCAGTAATAATGTTTTGGATTTTGCTCACCATCATCTGAAGTAGGTTAGAAAAGGTTCATAAATTGTAGTAGCTTTAACCTGGGATGCCCTTCCTAAAGTAACTGTTTCTATCCTAAGTGCCTCTCTACTGCCCTACATTCTGCCTTGTTTTTCAGATTAGGGAGAATTACTGAGATTCTATCTAATCATGATTTGTTTCATGTACACATGGAAAGCTGTTCTTTCATGGACTGAAAGATATGATTACATCCCCTTCCTCCGTAAGGATCAATTTTTAAATTATATAAAGCTTAAGTGTTTTGTTTCACCCTGCAAAGGGCTTGCTACACCTCTCTATTTTCTCAATCAGATGAAGATTGGGATCAGCTGGGATACCAGTAGATTGATTAGAGGGAAAAGAGATTGACACTTTTGCACAAACTGTCATTAAACTGAGAAATCTACTTTTAAAAATAAGAGAAGGATTGGTGGGCATCTTTTTACTTTCTTTGAAATCTTCCTTATGATATTGCTTTGTACCATGGAACACATATAACTGTGATAATTTTTGTGGAGGTAAAAGCAGCAAGTAATTTCAACTACTTGCTAATTAACTCACAACATTGAACTTCAGCTGTCAACTAATTAGCCCATGGGGCTGTGCCTTAGCCCACAGAAGAAGGCTGGGGCCATCATAGCTGTAAGGGAAGGCAGGCTTCTGTCACAGGAAGCAGTTTAGCTAGATGTAGGTGTAGAATCTAGTACTCTTTGCTTCATAAAAATGCTGTTAAGCAAGCTGATGGATAATTGATAACCATTATTCTGCTATTAACATATTTATTAAAAAGTGTTATTTTTGGTTCACATATTTTTCTCTTCTGAATCTCCTCTGTAAGTCCTCTAACGTTTTTCTTTCTATATTAGCTCTATTGATGTCTAGGGTTTCTAAAAATTGATCTCCCTTGTATAATTGCAAATATATTCTCCCAGACTGCTACTTGTCTATTAGCCACTTTTATAGTCTTTTCATTAAAGAAGTTTCACATTTTTGTAGCTGAATTTATCTCTTGCTTCTATTATGGCAAGCATGTTCTTCCTCTTCATTAGGAAGAAGTTTTCAGATTCGAGGTTATAAATTTTAACTCTTAGGGTTTTCTTATAGTGGCTCCAGAATTTTATTTTGTTTGTTAACTGTTTGAATTGAAGATCTCTCTCTTTCTCTCTCTCTCTCTCTCTCTCTCTCTCTCTCTCTCTCTCTCTCTCTCTCTCTCACACACACACACACACACACACACACACACACACTATACAAATTATGTTTTATCACAAATTACAGCAACTATACACAGACATAGAATCTATTTTAGAATTTGATCGTATATCAACAATTAAGGGTTTTCCTAAGGTTGACTAGGTAGAATTTCAAGAGAATAGTACTTGGGCTAAGAAAAGACTCATCAGTTATATTTAGTCAATAAAAAAGCACAGAGGAGTGTGACTCAATTTCAGCCATGGAATTCTCTGTCTCTACCTCTACAAGGCTACTAAAACTTGGAAATGAATGCATCCTTACAGTATTGAGTTCTGTCATCTATAAACCTTATTACTGAAGAATGTGATGGATAATGCTGATTGTCAGCTTCATGTGATTGAGAAGAACCTACTAGATGAATAAAACAAATCTACAGAGACATCTGTGAAGGCTTTTACAGAGAAGAGCACAAGAAGACCCTACCTGAATGTGGATGGCACCCAGCAGAGTGTGGGTGTGTGGCGGGGTGGAGCTGAAATAAAATGGGAGCCAGAGGAAGATCTTTAGTCCAGATATTTGCTCTCTGTATTTCCTGGCCACAGTGATGAGAATTGCCTTGACTCATCCTGATTTCCTGCCTTGATGGACTGACACCTCTGAAATCAGAAGCCTAAACCCTTCCTCCCTTAAGTTGTTTGCTTCAGGTAATTCACATCTACATGCATATGTAAGTATTACTTTAATAAATGTGAAATAAATGTGCCATGTTTTCTACTTAGAGTCTATACAGTAGTAATGACTAAATGAAATGTTGTGGAAAAGGGAGGTGTCTTTAAGAGTAACGTAGCCTTGGTTGCCTCAGGAGTGTGTGGCCTAGAGAGCTAATGTGCCAGACATTTAGGACTATAGATGGGTGCATAAGAGAAAGAAGGAAGAGTCCCTGCAGAGCAGGAATACATCCCCAAAATGTAGTTCCATGCTGTGAGCCTACAGGTTTTATTCATTCATTTATTTATTTATTTATTTATTTATTTATTCATTCATTCATTCATTCATTCATTCATTTATTTATTTATTTTACAAGACTTAAGACAGTAACTGGGTTGATACATAGGGAGGTAAGCTAGCCAGTCTAGTTTGTCCAACGTGAAGTGTTCATGTGCCTTTTGATTGTATCTCATGCTCACATAGGTTCCAGTGAGGGGTACTCATTAAAGAGAACAAATAAAGAGAAACCACAATAAGAAACAGAGCTCCCTTCTAACACTTCAAACTTCCCACTTGCACAGAATCAAGGCCATCTCTAGCTCCTGATCAGGAATCAGAATTGACCACATTCAGGGTGCCTGTTCTAAAACTGCCTGATGTGTTCCTATCTCCTATTCTCACATTCATGCACACAAAAGGAAAACTTACCTTTTATCAAAATCAGACAGTACACAAGTAAACATAAATATACAAACTGATGTGAGATAATGTTTGGTGCTATTGAGAAATTAAAAAGTAAGGAGAATGGACAGTAATTGATGAGGAAAGTGAGCTTTTTAGTGAAAGTGTTCTTTGGGAAGATTTTATTAGGAAGACGGTGATTGCTTAGAATTTTGAGAGAAATGTAATTCTGTCTATAGGATGGCACAAAAATCAAAGATTTTTTTGTGCAGGAAAGTCTGTTGAGTCCTGACTCAGACTTGGAAACATATGGCAGACGTTATGACGCTGGAGTGGGAGACAAAATAGAGTAGAATGAGCATGGAGAAGGATGCCCAGGAGAATGGATGGCACTGAATGGTGCAAAGCTGAGCACGGACATCAGCCCACCATCACAAGGAGAGCTGGGAAGCATTGGATATCCAAAAAATGTGACCTGTGTGCTGCTGTTTAGAGCAACTCTGTATCTTTAGTGGAAAGTAGATGACAGTTAGAAAAAGAAAAACTACAAATTTATTTTTATAGAACAATTGTAAGTATTACATGCAAGATATTTTACCTGTATAAATATTTTCTTGATGCATCTAAGGTTTACGCAGCATATTGAATGTCAATTATTTGTCCATTCTTTTATCTATTCAATTTTCAAAAATTATCAAATCTCAACCTTGGTATACTTTGCTGAATATTGGGAAATTAACAAAAACTAAAGCTGTGATTTGGGTAGAGAACTGACAAATATATATATTAACAGTAACAATTATATATTAATACAAAACAAAACTACTAAGTGATTGCTGGAAAGAAAACGTAGAAAGTATATTTTATCAATTAACTTCTGTTTATTCCCATCAAGCTCTTTCACAGTCTTATTCAGAATGGACTTTAGCTTTCTCTCACTGCCTCTTTGGCCAAGCACAGACCCTGGGCATTTTGCCTTTATTTCACATTGACTGCTTTGTTGACTTCAATCTGTTCGGGCTTGCACCAGCTGTTTGGTAGGCTTTGGAGAATTATTAAAGGGATTTAACTATCTGTTTGCAGTTTATTAGAGAGAAAGTGTTAATTTGCTTCTTAGCATTTTTAATTAGCTCTGGAAACCTCTAAGCATCTTTGCAGTAATTCTGGGGAAACTCCTGTTTTGTAGTGAGTGCAATGATCCAATTATCCTTTCAGTCTTTCTGGCCTGATCTATTTCTAGTTCATAAACTGGGGAAAGAAATAAATACTAGTTATAATAATAAATCCCTGGGTTGTCCTCAGCATTAATGGCAACGTTTTCTTAGTCATAGTTTGCTTAAGAGTAAAATCTTTTTATAGTAAGAAGTGCATCACTCAACACACATAATCATCATATCTTAAAGGCTTTGCTTTATTGGGAACGTGGCTGTTTTTGAAATACTGATAGTTTTCTGTTAGATTTGATGTATATGATTTTTTAAGTGTTGGTTTTCATGAGTTTGAACAAAATGGACTTTCAATAGTAACAAAATAACAACCACGGAATCATGTTTTAAACATAAATTTTAATTTTAGTTAAAGAAAACATTTATTATCTTAAAGAAAAATTGTTCTGTTGAAATATAATTATAACTATTATTCATATATTTATAATGTATACCCGTCACAATTTGTTGAACTCTTTTTTTAATGAAGCTGTATAGTATTTTAAGCAGGTGTCATAAAGATTATAAAAACACAGAACAGAAAGAAATATTATAAACAGGGAATTCTGAAGTGAATTTGCAAATTGATTCAAAATGGATCCTCATGGGACAATTGCTGATTGCATTCAAGAGCATACAATTCATGCAAGAATATATTGCATTATCACTTTCCCAAAATTTGTAGTTATTAAGAGACTTATGATAATAGAACACAAAAATAAAAAAAAGTAAACTAAATTGTAAATGCTTTACTATTCTTTTGCACATTTCAGAGTAGTCACAGCCCATTCACCCTCACCATGTGTTTATGATATTCCAAAGAAATGAAACTACATAAAAACCTAAGGCTGATTCCATTGGGTCTGGCATATTGGGTTGAATTAGGTGTAGGAAGAATTTTATATGATCATTAAGACCTTCTGCTGCTTGCTTTGTAATTTCTAGTGTCATACAACATTGGGTACCCATTAATTATTAAAAATAATATAATATAACATTATATATATTATAATAAAATGATATAAATCTTCTGTCTGAAAGATTTTTCATAAAGCATCTCAGGTAGCCCATGGGAAGACTATTATTTAACATCCTGAGGCTAAGAAAACAACATTCTCTGTTCCATGTCACTTGCTTGTACATTAGTTGAATTGGTCTATTTTAGAATTTTTAAAGAGAATCAACTTAGTTACTTTTAAAATGGTTTTTCAGAGTTGGAGAGATGCCACAATAGTTAAGAACACTGGTTCCCAGCACACATGGCACCTTTCAAACATCTTTAAATAGCTCCAGTTCCAGGAATCCATGGACCACTTCCGGCTTTCTCAGGTACCAAACATACACACAGTGCATGTACAGAGTTGGTCAAACTTTACTGTAGGAGGGCTATTCTTGAAAGAGGTCCCGAGGTAATGTTTACCAAGTTGTTTAATTATGCTGACAAACAAAATAAAACCTAAAACAAATTTCTCCTGAACCAACATAAATAACTGTGTAGTTAGCAATTTTTATGTATTGATTCAAAGTATGTGTGTGTGTGTGTATGTTCCAATCTGCAAAGCTCTTGCATTAGAGGAATGGGGATTTGAATCTGACCTCAAGAAATATGCTGAGTGTTGCAGAGTCTGTGTTTTCTGGTCACCTCCCAGGGAAAGCCAAGCCATTGTGCACCAGCCCAGCCTTGAGCAGGGAAACCTAGACAGGTTTTGAGGGTCATGGAAGAGGCTTGAGAGCAAGGAAGAGACACACTTCTCAGGTAAAGTGTGAGAGAATAGCTCAGTTTAATGAAGCAAAGGGAGTCAGATATGCATACACACACACACACACATACACACACATATGTGGTAGGGGGATGAAGGGAATGCCTTATATGGTTGTAAAGTTATGGCTAAGGGAGTGATATCAGAAGATCTCTATTTGCATGTGGGAGGCTTACAAATAGATATGGGTGGTCACTTGTTATTGACTGGGGTCAAAAGTCTTAAGGAAGTCTCCTTTGCTTAAGTTGAGGTTATACAGGGGCTAGGGAAGAGAACTTATAAGGTCATATAGGGAACGGAGAAGTCCAGCCTGGGGTCCTCCAGCTGCAGTGGTAAGATAAACATTAACCAGGCCACATACCTCAGAGAGGCAGGATTTGAATTAAGTGCTACTTGTCATAAGAAATGGCAGCACTGGAGGAGCTTTGCTAACTGCTGGCATTAGCTTGGGTCTGTCAGAGTAAAAATAGAGGAGCATCCAAATGTCTTTTGCTCTCAGGGTGAGAAATCTGGGGTTCGAAGCATGCCTCAAACCCCTCTTAGCTCTAGGCCAGGCCCATAGGGTATGGCAGCATAGACTTGTAATCCTAGTGCTGAGAAAGTTGAGCAAAGATCCCTTGTGCTTACTAGACTACCACAACCTGGCAGTTCCAGGGAAATGAGATGTCACATCTCAAAAGAGCTAGACAACATCCCCGAGGATAACATTGGAGGTTGCCCTCCTTGATCTACATATATGTGTACACACATGTAATTGCACATTCAGACGCATTCAGAAGTCCCATGTTTATTTTTTTTGGGAAGTGGAGGGATATTACATCACAGAGTGCATGACAAAATTTTTATGAATTGAAGCATAAGGTATATAAAATGAAACAAAGCATTCTTAAAAGATCTAGGAAATAAAATACTAAAACGCCATCACAAAATTTCAAATTAAATGAAGAGGAAATCCTCTAGTCAGACCATTTATTCCTGTGTAATTAATTCATGTGTCATTTTCTTCAGTTAAAAACCTTCTGGTTTGTTTTTGACGATGAATTTCATTTATCTATTTACATATATTAAACCACCCTTGCATCTTTGGGATGAAACCTACTTGATCATGTTGGATGATCTTTTTCATGTGTTCTAAGATTCAATTTTCAAGTATTTTATTGAAAAATTTGGCATCAATATTCATAAGGGAAATTGGTCTGTACTTCTCTTTCTTCATTGAGTCATTATGTGGTTTGTGTATTAGGGTAACTGTGTCTCATAAGATGAATTCAGCAATATTTCTTCTGTTTGTATTTTGTGTAATAATTTGAGGAGCATTCGCATTACCTTTTCTTTGACAGTCTGGTATAATTCTGTTCTAAAACCGTCTGTCCCTAGCCTTTATTGGTTGGGAGATTTTAATGACTGCTTTTATTTCACTGAGAGTGTTCGTTGTGTTTAAAGTGTTTAACTGATCTTGATTTAACTTTGAGATAGGTGGTATCTGTACAAAAATTATTCATTTCTTTTAGATTTTCCAATTTCATCAGTACCGGTTTTTAAAAGTATGTCCTTATGCTTCTCTGGGTTTCCTTGGTACCTGTTATGCCCTCCTTTTCATTTCTGATTTTCTTTATTTGGATATTCTCTCTCCACCTTTTAATGAATTTGAATAAGGTTTTGTTGATTTCATTGATTTTCTCAAAGAACTGATTCTTTGTTTCATTAATTCTTTGTATATTTCTGATCGTTTCTATTTTATTGACTTCAGCCCTGAATTATTTTTTACCCTCTATTCCTTTTGAGTATGATATTTCCTTTTGTTGTACAGAAAAATCCTTTGATCTACGGTGGTAGAACTTTTACTCTCATGTTCTAGACAGGCTACCAAAAGAAAAGTATAAACACCAACCCAGCCACAATCCTGATGATCTTCATTGCTGTCCTCCCAGCAAGATATGCTAGAGCAATGGTAGCCCAATGCTTGTGGAAGTAACCAAACAATATCTGAGTTGACTTAAGGCCCACTCCATGAAATAGAACCCATACTTGACACTGGTTGGATGACCAAGAATCAGAGACCAGAAAGCCCAGAGATATAAGATAAAGTCAAATTCTATTGTTCTTAAAAAAAAAGTAGCAATAAAATGACTTCTAATGACATTCAGCTATGCTCATTGATTAGTGCCTTGTTCAGCTATCGTGAGAGATAATGCAGCAGATGAGAACAAATACAGAGATCCAGAGATAGATATTATGCAAAGGGTAAAGATACCTTGCAACACAGCCCTAGAAGGTAGTGTCTCCATCAATTCTCTCCTATCCTGGCTCAGGAACCCCTGCAGAAGAGGGGGCAGGAGTACAAGAGCCAGTGAGGATGGAGGGCACCAAGAAAACAATGACCTCTAAATCAACAGGATCAAAGTTCATATGAACTTACAGAGACTGGGGAAGCATGCACGAGTCCTGCATGGTTGTGCACCAGTTTCTCTATGTATATATTATTGCCTCTAGTTTAGTGTTTTGATGAGAATTCTGAAAATGTAGATGAATGGGTCTCTGATCTTGTGCCTTCTCTTGGGTTCCTTTCCTTCTGTTTTTTCTTCTCTTTTCTTTTTGTCCAAATCATATGTGTTAATTTTTGTTTTATCATAGTATATACTTTCATATCATATCATATTATATTATTATCCCTTATAAGCCCAGGTTTTCTTTTTTCTAATGAGAGACAGAGAGTTGATCCAGAAGTCAGGGCAGATAGAGAGAAACTGGAAGTAGAGGAAAGGGAAGACATGATCAGAATATATTATATGAGAAAACAAACATCAATTTCCAATTAAAAATAATTCAAAACATTTAAAAAAGAATATGATATTAGATATATAATAAGAAGATTTGTATCTCTGATATTGATGTACTGAAATTCAGATTGATAACTTTGAGGCATTAAAAATCATTTGAGGCCGTCTAAGGAAAACAATAAAGAAATCATAATCTGAATTTGAATGTGATAATATATGACTATAATTACCATATTCATAAGGCAGAAACAAGAGGATATTAAATCCAAGATCTGCTTAGTTTTAGAACCTCCCCTTAGAAATGTTAAAGTACAAATTTTTAATCATTTTTCCTTGTTTCAAGAAAATCTCAATGAGAAAGTATAACATACACTCCCCCCCAAAAAATTGTTACTTTCTTGTATTTTCTTTAAGGTCTGATCATGGTAGAAAAAACTTCATGTTTTTAGTATAGACCTGGATTCTTGACCATTTATGAATATGGTCCCTACAATTACTAAACATTATTGATTGTAAGCTTGACTGGGTTTAGAATCACGTAGGAAACACATTTCTAGATGTGTCTCTGAGGATGTGACTAGAAAGATTTATCTGAGGAAGGAAGATTCACTTGAATATGAGAAGCAGCATTCCATGGTCTGGGGTCCTAGACTATATAGAAAAGAGAAGGAGGAAAAATCAGCTGACCTCTGGCTTTGCCTTTTCTGTGCTTCTGGTTGGTACCACAGTCCAAGCTGTTTCTTCTGTCATACTGTTCCCATTCATGATTGACTATATTCCTCTGAGTTGTTAAAAGAAAATAAAACTACCCTTATGTAAACTGCTCATTGTCAGTTATTTAATAACAGTAGGACAAAATGCAACTGAGTCTGATACCCTATAAACTAAAAATAAAAAAAAACATATTATAAATAACATATCAGGAAACAGAAATGTAAAGAGCCTTGTTTTTGTATTTTTGTTTTTTTTCTTTAAGAATACGCAAGTGAAACCTTTGCTCCCTTTGCCTTGAATATCCATTTTGTAGTACAGTCAGCACAAAAGATACAAAGCAGCCCCTTTAAACAAAGAAACTGCTATCCTTTCAGATTTTCCAGGAAGTAAAGGCTGGGCACTTGCTTTAGGCATTCACTGAAGCAATAGAAACCAAAAATATTTCCCTTTATAATTGAGAAGACGGTGTAAACATTTTAACATATTTTTAGCTTCTTTTAGACTCAGGTAATACAAATGAAGCGAGGTATAATTCACTTCTCTAATGCCTTTCATTACTCGCTTCCATACACTTGAACAAACATTAACTTGTTACTTGAGGACCGTGCTTAGCCACACCTGCCCGGCAATTAGTACCCAGGAATAGTATTATTGTTATTACTTCTGTGATTCTTGCCTTGTTTCCATTTCAGCAGATGGAACATATGTTGCAAAAGCAAATAAGATACCCAGTGTAAAATTTGATAAATAAATCATTAACCTTGGAAGAGTTTTGGATGCAAAAGAATTATGGTTTTCTTTAACTCGACAAGAGCATGTGAACATAAAGTTATTTTCTGGTGCTGTAAGATATTTATAACTTATGATTTAATCTAAGAAAAGGAAAAGACATGACAGAAAAAAATAGCTAATAGACTAAGAGCTGTATGGATATAAGAATTAACTTTGGCGTGACAAAGTGATTTTTTTTTTTGTACAGCAAAATGTTTCAAACCAATGTCTGTACTTTAAAATTTTTATTTTTACATTTAAAAATTAGTTGTGCCTGGGATACACATGTAATCCTTTGTTTATAAGTTAATAATTTAGTCTGTTAATACTTACTATGATTATTTAAAACCGATATTGACTTAGGCATTTTTTTGGGGGGGGGAGTGGAGTTGAGTCGGCATCCTCCTATTTAGCTTATTCTTCCCTAGAACAACCATTTAGTTTTCTTGCTTCAGTATCTCAAGTGTTAGGATTACAGGTATGCACTCTATTTAGCTACTTCACAGGACTTAGGTTATTTTGATTAATGTGTATGTGTGTCTGGCACATGCATGTGGGTACCCCTGAAAGCCTATAAGGTTGTTGGATCCCTGCACCTGGAGTTACTGGAAGTTACCTGGATGCTGTAAACCAAGTTCCTGTGCTTTGCAAGAGCAGTATGTACTCTTAGCCCTGAGTTATAGCTTGATACTCTCGCTTGTCTTCTTGCCAGTTGTGGAAATGTATCTATTTGGGGCTACAGATTCAATTCAGTGTTGGAATTCTTGACTAACATGTTCAAGGCCCTGGATTCCCTCCCTAGCATTACCCTCTTTAATTATTTCTATTGGTTGTGAACTTAAACTTCTATTAAATGTTAAAATAACAACTTAGAAAGCATTGTTAGAAATTTTTCACTATAATAAAATAGATTGAATAAATTTATATTCCTTTGTCTAAAAGATATAAAGTTAATAGATCATGACATATACACTATGCTATGTAAATGAATGTGCATATATTTTCCTAGTGGGTTCCCAAATCTAAAATTAATAGGAATAGTTTAAAATTTACCAAAATTCCAATAAAATATTACTTGATAAAGTTTTATTTTATGCAAACAAACCTCTAATGCTAGAAAATGAGACAA
Organism: Cricetomys ansorgei; assembly: GCA_026225945.1. Taxonomy (NCBI): domain Eukaryota; kingdom Metazoa; phylum Chordata; class Mammalia; order Rodentia; family Nesomyidae; genus Cricetomys; species Cricetomys ansorgei. The sequence goes on along the minus strand of JAMJFZ010001131.1, from coordinate 18,309,850 downwards.
AACAAGAAAACGAGTTGGTTTACTAAGCAATAAGAGAATTATAGTGTCATTAAAGTATTTTTCTCCTTTATAGACTTTCAGAATCAATGCACACAAAGAAAATACATAAAAATTTTGCACATTAAATATTTGATTTTATGTGACAGGTCCAGGGGTTTTCAACTTCAGTTTTCAAAAGTCAATACACCTTGTCCCTCACTTTGGAACCTCGTGTGGCTCTGAGTTTTTATAAGTACTGAGATTGATTAGAGTGAAAATTATGGAATTATGTCTATTTTTATCTTTACTACTTTTCGAAATAAATGAATCACCTGAGAGCAACAGTGACGGAAGCTTTCTACTTTATTGGAAGTTTTGCTCTAACCTTCCAGGAAGTTCTGTAGTATGGTTACATATATTCATTCTTTATTAGGCACCTGCCAAGATTTTCAGATAAACTATTAGATAATCCTATAATTTCTTTATTTTTTATTTCACTTTCTAAGATCACCTAGAGCACATAGTTTGCAGTATTATTTATGTGTCCAAAACTGGTTTATGCCAAGTAGGCATAAACCTAACACTAAAAAATACCATAAACAATCCAGAATTGTTCTGAAGTATATTTGAATAGAAACTGTCCACAAAAGGAAATTTTTGATGGTTTTCAAGGGGAGGATAAACATACTCCATTCATTAGATAGGAGTGTATATATGACTCAGCGCTGATCATGATCCTAGGGTTGTTAGAAGTCTGTGTGCACAGTATATACAGGTGAAGGCTATAGATTGATAATTGCCTTGTTAAAAGAGGGACAGTGTATAACCCACGCAAACTGGAGTCCCAGGATTCTAAGCTATTCCCTATGCTTTCCTGTTTCATGCTTCCCGTGGTGATCTAGATACTTATTTTGTTAAAAGAGCAAAATATGCCCTTTACTTTATAGTTTGCCTAAAATGAAGAAATAAGAGAGTCTACAATAATAAAATAACAGCAACACCAGAAGATCATACCAGCCAAAGACAAGATGTGTATATTCTCCACGCTCTCAAGGATGTTGCTCTAATTGTATTTACTAGGCACTTTTAACTAAGTTTGGGAACCTATAACCTGTCTAAAGAAGTAACAGGAACAAATTCCTAGGTTGTGGTTAGAACTTACAAGACTTGCCCTCCAGCAGAGGATTGAACAGTAAGTCTGGTTTTATGTGTTGGGTGGTAAATGGTATAGAGAGTTTTGATGATTAAAAAAAAAATCAAAATAAAACCAGTCCTCTAGCCATTAAGTCTCTGTGCAACCATAGATTCAAATATCTCAAACTATAAAATTAGAATTAATTCCTGCTTAGATGTATATTTAAACTCAGAATTATCATGCAGCTAAAGTAAAAATGGAAGCGTAAATCTGTTATGACTAGGGATTTATATAACAGAAGTGTACCTGATATTGGTAGGTCTGTCTTTAAAAGGTGAATTGCTTACTTTTATAAATCTGTATTTACTATCTTTGCAACCACATCAACTTTATTTCAATTATTTTGCATGCTTTTGAAGGGATATAGTATCTCCAAAATACCAGCTCTATCTTTCACTGGGCCACCAGTATAGCATACAAACGAGCCCAAATATTTATTTTCATTTATTGTCTAAAGCCTGTAAAATCTGGATGAAACACAAAATAATGCGATATTATACGTGTGTGTGTGTGTGTGTGTGTGTGTGTGTGTGTTCCTTCATGAATGGCTCAGGACAGACTTGATATTAAATAAGCAAAGTAGAATATAGAACACACATTTTTAAATTGCTAGCATTGGATCTGATTGATGTCTTTGTTGAAAACGTACCTTCTCACCTATTCAAATAGCTTCATTTCATCTCCATTATCACAACACAGCCAAACCTGTTTATTTGTTATCTGGATTAATGTCAACACCTCCTAACTAGCAGGTCCTTATCAGTCTTGTCCCTTTTCCAATTTCACTTTCTTTGTGGTCCCCAGAGAGATCTTTCCTAAGCAGACAATGCAACAGCACATGTCTCTTTTTTTTTTCCTTTTTAGTTCACCAATACCTCCCACAGCCTAAACAATTAAACTCTAGATTCTGAGCCATGTTCTTGTCCCTGGCTCTCACAGTAACCTCCATCGATCTCTCTTTGACCTCATTATACTCGATTGCAGAAGTGATTTAATTGCTCTCAGTTTCTGGAATGCATCATGCTCTTCATTATTTATTAATTTTTTTTTCTTTTAACCTTCACACTCGATCATCCACTGCGTAGAGTGCCCTTTCCCCTCAAGCTCTCCTAACTCATCTATAATAACATTTCTTTCTTATTTCCAACTTCTCTTTGTCTACATTTCAGTTCGTCTTATGGTTTTAGCACATGCATTACATTAATCTGTTAAATTAACTTTCTACTTTGATTAAATATCTTTGTTAGTGATGTTTTATCTTCTGCCTCAAGGAAGCATTAAGCTCATTTTATTTACTAATTTGAGATTAATAGAGATGCATCAATATGCTGGGCCTCAAATATGTGTTGAAACTATGAAATAAAAGTAATTGCCCATATAGTCAGATGCTTGAATTATATGGATCTTCTTAACACAATAATTTAACAACTATCCTAAATATTATCTCCCAGGAAAATATAATGATTTGCATAAAAATTCTGGACATGAAACGACATGAAACAGAAATATATTGTTTAATGAACTGGAAATTGATTTGCAACACTACCAGTGATATTTCATTTTAAAGAGTTTCTGACATCTATATCTAAACTCAAATAAGAGTAGCATAGGGATTTTAGGTAAATTTCAATGGCAGCATACCTATGTGCCAATAGACATTACTCATTACTCTTTGGTGACTAGCCCTTCATTTTAGTATGTATAGACAGTAAATATGAGTCCTTATCCCAGATTTTTGATAAAAGCTTGGATTATTTCCATGGCTTCTCACACACATTCTTGATTTATAATTTCTTTTCTGTTAATCACTTATCACATTTTGCTTTAAAATTCTCATCTTTATTTATCAGTTATCTTGGATTATTTTATGCTATCTAGTCCCCCTTATCTATCTGAGAATAAGAAACATATGCTATCTTTCAAGCAATTATTACACATTTTTTTTATGGAGCATGATTTCCTTAATATTTTGACTTCAAGGGAACCACATTGTAACAAAAAAACAATAAATAATTTTAACAATTTTCATTATTGCTGCTAATCTTAAAATATCTCAAGCACATCTACTTCAGGACCCTCCTTCATCTTCTAGCCCCATGGGGGAAAAATAAAACTTTCCAAAAAATTTCATTGTAGTTGGGCTGTTTCACCACTCATATTTCCAAGGTCACAAATATGAAATCCTAGATATTAAATAAATAATTCTCCTTCTCTAGTGTACCAATCATTCTAGTTTAATCAACTTGTCCTTTTAATATCAGTGTGCATTGAGATAGAAACCTCCTCTCTATCAGAATGATTGACATCGTGATGATTTTGGCTTTACACCAAAGTAATGTCTTACACAGTTCCTATGTTCTGTACATATCTATGTGAATAGATTTTATGAAGGTTTTTTTTCTGGAATTATTTATTTGTGCTGGACATGCAATCGGCCTTGTCTACTGTTTTTCCTGTCCTGACACAGATAACTGTAAGTTAGATGTTCAGAAATGTACCCATGAAGCAGTTTCATTTCAGTGTTATGTTGTTCCCTTGACTTTTATGCATTAAAATTTTACAGAGATTTAAATTATAAAGTGATATCAAGAAGACTGTATACCAGTGCCTCCCATGGCTTTTGTCACCTGAATTTAGAAATCTGTCTCCTGTTCTGAGTTAATTGTTCGTAGGTAATAATGAACATGGTAGACACAACTAAAACTATTAAATGTCAATGTAGCATTTCTCAGAGCAAACTTCTACAGCTTTTATACTGGAAAACTTCACCTTTTTGGAAAGCAAATAACATATAATCAGAAAATTAACTGAAGGCTGAAGGAGGAATTGAAATACTACCGAATGAACACATTAGGGATACAGATACATAATGAAATTAATATTCCAATATTTTAGTTTCCTTTTAACTTCCTGAGTCTTACTCAGATTTCCTCTAAAGCAGAATGGTTCAGCTGAAACTGCCACACAAAAGAGTGTTGAAGACTTTTTATTCCTGACAGCCTATGTTATACTTTTGGGGACTATATAAAAGCTAGCTAGAACAGAAGTATCCAGCTGAGTTACAGCTTGATTTTTCCCTAATTGCAATAAAAGTGCATGATCTCTTCAGAAATAGGATTTTTTACATCTAGTTTGGTGTACATCAATGTGTTGATTTGAATCACAATTGTCTTTTCAGTCTCATATATTTGAATACTTGATCCCAATTTGGTAAAAGGTATGGCCTTTTTGGAGGAAATCTGCCACTGGGGGCAGGCTTCGAGGTTTCAAAAAAAATGTGCTCAGTTCCAAGTCTGACTCTCTTTCCCTCTGTCTACTATTTGTAGATCATGATGTGAGTTCTCAGTAACTCTCTGAGACCATAAGCCAAATTAAATGCTTTCTTCTCTAAGTTACCTTGGTCATAAAGATCTATTATAGGAATACAAAAGTAACTAAGACAGAATCCAAGAGCAACATCCATATCTATATTGTTTTAGTGGCTTCTGAGTCCTCTCTGTTCGATAAATCATAAGTAAACATCCCATAATTGATATCGGGATTTTATTTAATGATTTATACCTTCCGGAAGCATCACTGTCCACCCACACAGGGAAACTACCTTTAGACTCCTATTTTTTATCTATCTCTTTTAATTAGCTTATGAAAAGTAATTTTCCATAATGCTTTACTTTCCAAGCCATTTCCTTCTCATCACTATCCCTCATTAACCAGCCACATATGCCCTTAAAACTTTTCAGGTATTGATTTCCATAGTATTGTCGGTATTCTAATCCTCCTTTTTTCACATCACATATTATACTTTCCTTAACCTTAGGCCCATTTTCTGACCTCTACAGATACTCCGAATTAAAAGCATAAAAATGAAAATCCAGAGTTAGGTTCTACATATGGGTGAGACACATGTAAGACATACGTAAGTTGCATATGTGTAAACACATATGTAGTGTTTGTCTTTTAGAGACTGGATAAGCTCACTCATCATTGTTTTGTTTTGTGCGTTTTTGTTTATGTTTCCCATTTCCATCCATTTATCTACAAATTTCATAATTTGCTTTTCAGTATAGCTGAATAAAATTCTACTGTTTCAATGTATTTCATTTCAACTTTGCATCAGCTGATGGATATCTTTGCTATTTCTATTTTCTGCTACTGTGACTAGTGTAGCCAAGAACATTAATGAAGATCTATCTATAAGTTGTATATTTGGATCATATGGTAGTTTATTTTTAGGCTTCTGAATAACATCCAGTCTGATTTCCTCTTTTTGTTCCAGATGGAATAATGTTGTTGTTGTTTTTCTGTCTACAATGTAGGCATCCCCTAAGCCAGTTTTTATTCTTCCTGGGTGAACAGTATTTGTTCCACTGTATTGTGTTCAGCCTCCACTTCTCCATTGGTGGTTTTGTCCATAATCAACATTGTCAAAAGATGAGATCAGTGAACAGAAGTGTAGGAAAGCATTTAATATTTATAAGCTCAAAGCCAATAAAAGCCTCACGTATTGAATAAGTATGTTATAAAATGAAAATAGAGTGAGAGAGAAGCAACATACAGGTAAGTGAAAAATATCATAAGCAATAAAAAGAAATTATGCTGATATCAGTAAAGATACATTCCACACCAGTTCAAAAATAAACGTGAATGTGTTACACAGTGCTTTTGGCAGCTGGCTTAGTGAAAAAGCTAGGCGCACAGTAGCAACAGATTGAATTTTACAAAGAGATAATTATTAGTGATAGGAAATAACAGCAGTAGCAAATTCAATTTGAGTTTCCTCTCAAAAACAGAGAGAGAAGAAATAAACATATCAAAAACAATTTACATTACTTAGTATGTCATCTTTAAAAGTCCTGGCCCCAGGTATTTTAAGCCCATTATATTTTCTTTTGAGCTTTTCATTAAATTAAATTAAATTCCACGTATCAATAAAAAGTTGAGGAAAAAAACACTAGATGACATTTGAAGCTTTTCCTGCAAACTGATCATTAGATTCTTAGATGCTATATTGACACTTATTAGACTTACCATTTTCAACATTGAGCGTGCACATGCATGCATGCGCGCACATGCATGCATGCGCACACACACACAGACACAGACACAGACACACACACACACACACTGTATTGTTACAAAGAAGAGTCAACATACAGGAAATAATTCTGATTTTTTGCTGAGTACAACAGAAATAAGTCAACTGCAGTAATATGTGTATTTTATCCCTACTTGTATCTTGACTCTTGAGAGCACACACATCAAGTTGGAATTATTACTTTCATAGTTTTATATTGTAGTAAATATTAATCGAAGTAGAGAGGAGAAGCAAATGAGTTGTCGTAGCAAGAGTCCAAAAAGCAAGAGAGATCTTATTCTAATCCTTTTTCTGCTGAACGTTTATTTTGCTTTGATGCATGTGCATATATCTATAAAAATGTATGTCACGTGTGTAGGCATGGCAAGAGAGACTTAGAAGAGGGTCTCAGATCCAATGGAGCAGGAGTTAATGGAGTCTGAGAATCACCACTATTCAGTTCTAGGAATTGAACTATGATCCTTCTCAAGAGGAAAATATGCTGTTAAACCTTACACCAATTCTCCAAACCTGCAATCTTTTTCACATGGGGGAAACATTTGATATTAGTATTTCCAAGCTTTACCAAGATGATACTTGCAATAATAGCTGAATGCGAAGCGTCACTCAAATTTACAGCTCATGAATGAATTCTCTTTGCATTTAGAATAAGCTGTGTGATTAAATTTGCAAAAGTTTTCTAAAAGGAAGTAGTTGATGACTTGCACTGTCCCTTTCACCCTCGCTGCAGAGATTACAACATCAGGCATGCATCTAAGGAATGACAGTAAATTCCTCATGCTGTATCACTTAGTGGCTGCAAAGAGAACAGTTTCCTTGGAGAGTTGCTTAGCACTCTTGGCATAAACCAAAAACAAACATTTTTGCCATTAATTCCTGTAGATTTGTAGATTGCTTGCTATTTCAACAAAGCTATTGTTTTATTACTCCAACATAACTGTTACAAGTTGCACACTTCAAACAAGCATTCCAAACATTCTCTGGGAATTTCAAGCATGTCAATATCCTTACAAGTCTTTTGAAGCTTTTAAAGTTTTATCCAAACTTTACAAACCTCACATCTAGGGAGGTGAGTGTACTTGAGGACAGAAACTAAAACTTTAACTTTTTATTAAGCTTAGAAGGAGTTTCTCAATTTATTCACCTATGTTGATTGAATAACACCTCAGAAATCAGACATGTGCTGTGTGACCAGATGCCACTGTTTTTGTAATGCCGAAACTTGGGAAAGGAACAAGGTAGAATAAGAAAGCTAAGACTGAATACTTTTAAAAAGACTGAGCTATTTATCCTCAGCTTTCAAAGCTTTAACCAAACAATATGAAAGGAAGTCATTTGCTACATACTCAATTGGCCCATCAAGTGAAAAGTGCTCTCCCACCACCTCTTGCCTGCTCCCAATTATTAGCTGATTAATGTATCATAACAAAGTGTCTAGTGTCCAGGGATAAAGTACTATTGATAGAAAAATCTCTTTCAGTTCTAGAGAGAGACACTTTTGTAGACTTTTACCTGGTCTTTTTTATCTATGTCTGTAATCACCATCACCATTCATGATATTTTCATTAGAGCTGTTTTACAGTGTTTCCAGAGTTCACATATGTACACAGCATGTTCACTCCATTGCTTCCACTTCTGTTCAGGGCTTCCTATAGTTATTTGCTGTACCAATAGTTTTTCTCTTGTTCCCTTCCCAAGAGGTCATCATCTCACAGACTTTAGGATCATAGGTAGCTCAAGCCATTCAATTTCTTTATTTTGTCAGTTTGTACGAATGAATTAATACCTACGATTACGTTTGTTTTCTGCTACAGTCCTGAATGGAAATGCTTAATCCAAGGATATCACATGCATTTGGATACCCTCAGCTTTAGAATTCTGGATTCAAGACAAAGTCCTGTACTTGACCTCTTAGTTCTAACATGGAATTACAAAGCCCTCGCTTGTCAGTACCATTAGGAAAAACAACCTCTTCACACTGAGCTAAGGCTTAGCAAGGGTCTCTTTCCACTAATATGAGGGACTTGCTTATACACAGGCATCCATTCCTATTTCAAACACTTGACTTTAAAGGCCTCTTTGATCAGTAGGTAAGATCAAAGGTGCTTTTCAGCTCATTATGCTTATCCTTCTTCCTGGGGTTTTAACAAAAGACCTTTCTCCACTCAGGTTCATAGATCTTCTCCTCTTTATCTCCAAAGCCCCCAAGTCTCCATAAAATAGCAAAAAGGATTATGTCATAATTGTTCCTCAAAAGTGAGATATTTTCTACAATTGCAGACCTGTCATCTGAGCAAACTTTACTATTCTGTGAACAAAAATGAACCACTTTTGATTTCCGTTTTTGCCTTTATTTCTTTCCTGCCTATATTATCACAGTAAGTGAATAAGGAATTGGTTGAGACTCATCTCAGCTGCACATCCCGTCTCTGCAGTCTCTAGTCAGGAACCCTAGATTCATTCTGCAAACTCCACCCACCACTGTAAACTGTGTGAGTACCACATGCCTGGTACCTGCTTTCCTTATGGATGCTCAGAATATTTATGCTGTCAGCTCTACCAATACACACTACATGCGCTCAGGCACTCTTCTCTAGTCAGAGAACTCAGCCAACTCCTGTGACCTGCCCTATGGTTTTCCTCTCCAGTAAGGATCCTAGACTCAGACCATCAGCTTTAAAGACTCTGGATGCCTGACGGAAAGTACTGAACATCTCCCTCAGACTCCTACAAATTAGGTTTAAACATATTCTATCTCTACAGAAAGTCTGCTCATGGGATAAGAAACTCTACTCAGTTTGAGATAAATCAAAATTACTTCTGATACTCTGTCTAATGATCAACACTGGATTACCCCAAAACTGAACCCTAAGGTCCATACAGCTGTTTACAACTGATAAAGCCATGGCAACAAGAAGCAGAGATCCAAACACTCACTCAAAAAAAGAGGAGACATGATTTCCACACCCATCAAGAAACCTAAACAATGACCTAACTCTAGATGCCTACCCCCAAATATAAACACAAATAACTGAGACAGTAAGTTTTCTTAATAATTTTCCCCAAGAAAAGTAAATTAGAAGACATATAAGACAGAGACATCAAATAGCAGTAACAAATAAGATCATGAAACTCAAAGAGAATATAATGGGTACAAAACAAGGTTAATTAAATAATAAAATCAATTCAAGATATAAGAATTGAATTTAACACAAAAATATAATATCTTGAGAAAAGCCAAATTGAAATAAAACTTGAAATTAAAAGTTGGGGGAATTCAAACAAAAAACTCGAAGGAAAACACGACCAACACTTTGGATGAAATGGAAGAAAGAATATAGAGTTTTGAAGACAAAGGGCAGAAATTGTATCACTCAATCAAAAAAAGATCTCAAATCCAAGGAAACTCAAGGATGGAAGACAAAGAATACTGTCAAAAGACCAAACTTATAAATAATAGGAATAGAAGGAGAGGAATAAACTGGGTGAAAGGCATAGAAAATATTTTTACATTATTATAGAAAAAAACTTCCCTAATTTAAGTAAACAGATGCTGTTGGGGGTCCAGTATGCATACAGAATATTGAAAAGGCAGTAAAAGAAACCCCTCACATCATATAAAATAAAAACACTAAATGTATAGAACAAAGGAGGCTATTGCAGGATGCACCAAAGTTCAAGTCACATTCAGTATGCATACAGAATATTGAAAAGGCAGTAAAAGAAACCCCTCACATCATATAAAATAAAAACACTAAATGTATAGAACAAAGGAGGCTATTGCAGGATGCACCAAAGTTCAAGTCACATTCAAAGGCAGATCCATCAGGTTTATGGAATGTATGATAGCTAAGCCAGCACTACAGAAGATACTAAAAAGAATACTTGGTCTAGAAAGAAGGAAAAACATTCCCAAGGAAGCATATGTAACAAAGGACCATACCTGTAACATTGAATAAAAGAGTCTAACAAGACAAAATAAAAGAAAAATAAATCGTATAGGAATTAATACATATTGTTCAGAAGTAACTCTTGATACTAGTGGTTCTTAGTAACTTCCTATCAAGTAGACACAGACTAACAGAATGAACTAGAAAACAGAATCTTTCTTTTTGCTACCTCTAAGACTCTCATCCCATGCTTTACTTTAGATACCAACTTGGATAAATGGATGGAAAAGGCGATACTCTAAGCAAATGGAGCTAATAAACATGCAAGCATAATTATTTTAATGTCTCAGAAAACAAACTTCAAACCAAAACTAGTCAGAATAGATGATAAGAGGCACTTTATATTCATTAAAGAAAAATCTACCAATTCACATACACATCAAACATAGGAGCACTGAATTTCACAAAAGAAACACCACTAAGTTTAAGACTACAATTTAACCTCAACTTAATGAGAGTTGGTCATTTAATAACCTACTGCATTGGTTTGAATAAGAAAGATCTTCATAGGCTTGTATATTTGGATATTTGGCTCTCAGTTAGTGGAACTTCTTGGGGAGGATTAGGAGGTGTTGCCTTGTTGGAGTAAGTGTGATCTTTTTGGAGGAACAGTATCATTAGGGGTGGGCTTTGACATTTTAGAAGCTCATACTAGTCCCAGTGTTGCTCTCTCTTTGCCTGCTAGGGTGGGACTCAGGTTGTAATCTTTCAGCCTCATATCTGTCTTCTTGCCACCATGCTTCTTGTCATGGTGATCATAGACTAAGTTCTGAAACTGTAAGCAAGCCCCAATCAAAAACTTTCTTTTATATAAGTTGTCTCGGTAATGCTGTCTCTTCAAAGCAATACAACAATAACTAAGATACCCACCTTTAATAGGCAGGTCATCTGAAAAAAACATATATAACTGTGAAGTTAAACGATATCATAAATCAAATGGACATACCATATCTATAGAATATTCTAACCAAACAACAAAGAATACATACTTTTCTCAGTAACTCTTGTAATTGTCTTCACTATTGACCATAATGTTAGGATACAAAGCAAGCCTCAACAAATACAGGAAAATTGAAATTAAATCCTATGTGCTATCTGACCAACATGAAATAAAGGCAGATATCAAAAGCAATAAAAACCACAGAAGGTACACAAGCTCATAGGAACTAAGTAACACACTGCCCAAAGACAATTTGGCCAAAAAGAAATTAAGAAGGAATTTTGTTTGTTTGTTTTTTTTGAAACAGGGTTTCTCTGCTGTAACTCTGGCAGTCTTGGAACTCACACTGTAGACCCAAACTCAACTCACAGAGACCCATATGCCTCTGCCTCCTCAGTGCTGAGATTTAATGCCTGTGCCATCACCATCAGGCCTGAGAAGGAAAATTTCAAAAATCATAGAAGTTTATGAAAATAAAATCAAAACACACTAAAAATACCCCACAGAAAGCAAGGACTAAAATTAATGTGTTTATCACTTGTCCCACATATATCACCCCAAATTCTATACCTTACTATAAAGGGATCTGTTCCTCTATGTTCATTAATGCTCTATTCAGAATAATCAGGAAATGTAAACAACCTAGATGTCCAGCAATGGATAATTGAAAAGTTTAAAATGTGGTACATTTATACTAAAAATTCTCAACTTCCTGTGATGATTGGTTTTAAGAAAGCACAAAGCATATTTAAATTCAGGCTTGAGGTTGGTCCACATTTATTCTTTCCTTCTTATCTACTGATCTATTCCATTAATTCAGTGAATTTGTTTTCAAATGTAAGCTTTATCTGAGAAATAATTTCCTGATGCACACATGCAACATACACATCTATACCTGCATATCATAAATCAGAATAGTCAAGGCTATAGTTTTAACATTTTTCCCAGTAAATGAAATCCAGAGTATTTCTCTTTAGGCACACAAGTGCTGGGGATATAGTAGCTCCTGGAGGTAACATTCCTTCTGGAGTCTGTGATAGATGTTGACAGAGAAGTGATCCTGAGCTCTGGTGCGATGCAAGGTTCATCACAGAGCCCTTTTGAACTTGACAAGTGGAAGACATGCTTTATGATACAGGAGACAATAAAAATTGGGTATTGGCAATATGACATTGAAAGCTAAAATGTGAATCAGTCTTTATTGTACCAAAAACAAAAAAAATATTGTTTCCTCTGAAAGGAAAGGTAGCTCAAGTCTATGTTAGTATAATATAAAACCTATATTTCTTTCTCCTTCCCTTCATCCCTCCCTCCCTTATGCCTTCCCTCCCTTTATCCTTCTCCCTCTCCCCCTCTCTCTGTCTCTGTCTCTGTCTCTGCCTGTCTGTCTGTCTCTCTCTCTCTGTGATGTATGTGTGGTATATGTGTGTGTTATATATTCACATATGTGTATGCAGGTACCCATTTCACTGTGCATGAGCAAAGGCCAGATGAGAACATGATATTTTCTCCTAATTTATCATTCCAAATTCTATTCTTCTGAGATATGGACCCTCCCTAAAATAGATCCAGTACGCTCAGGCAATCCTCCTCCCTCCATTCCCCGCAGTGCTGACTTACAGGCCCTAGCGCATGAAAATACTGAGATTTTTAAGTTGTGATTGGAGAGTTAAACTCGGGTCTCTATGCTTGCATAGCAAACAGCTTACCGACTGAGCCATCTCCCTAGTCCCTGTTTTAATATTTTAAATCATGTATATCATATATATAGAAAGGTATACAGTTTGCTGATTTGTCAATATAACAAAGTGGATATTGACTTATTTTTTAATAACTTTATTTTAGTTTTATTTTGATGCTGCAAGTATAAATTACTGCAAATTTAATATCCATCAATATCCTGAGAGAAATTAAGCCTTTATGGTCCTATTATCTTTTATTCTAATTAATAGACTTAAATAGATGATTTAATAAAGTAAATCAAGTGTCTTTGATTATTTAAGCTTCCAAATACATTTCTCACAAACTTAATAAATTTTGTCAGGATATTCCATCTCTTATCTGCTAAAATTATATCATAAATTGTTTTCTACAGAAATAGCATTATTTAATTTTTAATGGTGGAGTAGTTCACTTTAATGTGCATTTGCAAGTATATCACATAGGTGTACTCTGAGTTTCATCTGAAGTTGATATTAAAGATAAATCCAGTTCTAATTAGAATATTCTTGGTGACTTTTACTGCTTTGCCTTGCCATTTATCTTAACTGTAATAACTAGAGTAAAATTTCCCAGAGGTCTCCCCAGATATATAAAGACGCTAACATCAGAAGTCATCAATCTGTGGAGAATGAATGTGCTGAGCTGCCACTGTGACTCTGGAGGACACAGGACATGGCAGGGTCAATTCACCTTCCCCATCCCTTTTCATTAAAACCAGTCATTATTAATTGGGCAGTCTGTAACACTGTTGTGGATCTGTTCAAGACAGCCATTATTATAGATTTGTGAAGGTCATCATGTAATGTATTATCAACTTACAGTGTATCTTAAGGTGTGAAAGGGGACATAAAAAGGAAAAGAGGGATCAACAGCTTTCAAAGCCTTTTTCCTTTCAGTGTTAGGTTATCTTTCATTCTTTCCCATTAACTTTGAGATACATAACTTCTAGTTTTTCAGTTACAATGTAACTTCTCACTTAAGTATTTTGTGATTGCAGTGAGAAGATTGCATAGAAGAACACATATTTTATAATCAATATAAAGATGCTTTTAGTATTTGCTGTTTTCAATAAACTCCAGTATGTTAGGTGTAGATTCAGCAATATGGAAGCTTTTCTTCCTTTAGAGAAATATTTATTTCTTGTTTCCAATATTGATTAACATCTAGATAGCACAATAGTAAATCAATTGAATAGTGAGAATATGATAGAAATTATTGAGAAACCTAACTCTAAATTTTGAAAAATGTTCAAGAATATGTGAAATCAAAAAATGGATTTGTTAATGATTGTATTCTTAAGTTTTGAGAGAATTGGCATTGTTTGAACTTAAAGGAACTTCCCATATTTAGATGCTGATCAGACATTCTTTACCTGCAGTCTAAACTACTAGAGGTAGGGTCATCTTTTCCTTGGCATAGCCCTTGGAACAGAGTCCTTTTAGGGGAGGCAAGTCTCCATACAGTCTCTATTGTCATCTGTTCCTGTACACTGGGTGCTATGATTAGGATATAAAACAAATCCAAACTCCAAAGACTCCTGTGTTGAAGCCTTCCTGCTGAGAAGAGACAACATGCAATATAGTGCTTTCTGAGTTTGGCTTGCTTTGTTTAAGGTGATCTCCACTTCTACTCATTGTTTCTAAAAATTGCATGCATTTATTCTTGCTAATGGATGAGTAATAACCCACTTGTAGATGAATATTCACTTATAGATGTCATATTTTCATTCATTTGTGAGATCCTAAGTTTACAGTAAAGCTTGACTCTTGTGAACAATTCTGTGATAAATGTGATTATTCAGTTTTCCCAATTATATGTCCTTGCTTTTCTCAGATAACTATCCCCAAATCAAAGACCAAGAACGTATATTTGCAATTTCTAGGTTTTTGATGAATATTCATATTTATAAACAGAGTGGATGCACTAATCATATTCCTATTAAGAGGGCAGAAGTCTCCCTTTTTCACACCCTGATCAGCATTTATTACTTTCTTGATGGTAGCCATTCTGTCTTGGGTGAATGGAATCTCAGCTGAGTTTTGATTTGCATTTCTATGATGACTAAGTATATTGAATATTTTCATGAATTTTCTGGTCATTTATATTTTCTTATTTTTAAAAGTATTAACTTAGTACTGACTAACAAACATTACAGATATTTACCCATGAACAAAACAAACAAACAAACTGGAGAATAAACTCAGAATTTTTATGTAGGAAACATGAGGCAGCTAAAGTCTTTCTAAAATGAAACCAAGATCAAAGGCAAGGGAACTCTAGGGGAAAATGTTCGCACTGGGGTCTGATAGTTAAGAGGATGAGTCAGAGGAAAGTGTTAAGGGAAAAATACAAAGATTGATTCTAGAAACACATAGTCTCATTTGGTATCCACAGGACACAAGTACTCCAGCTTTTCATATGACAGGACGTTTTAGAATCTTACTGGGTGTTCTTTTACTCTATAAACCTTTGTTCAGAACCACACACTGTTCCCTGTGTGAAATATGAGATGGTGAATTAGACACAACAATATCCAAGTTCTCATAGGCTTCAACTTTGTAACATTTTATTCTTAAATAATACATAGAGATAATAACAATAAAACAGTAATCAGAAAATAATTTTAAATAATAAGCTTGTATTTTATTAACCTTTGACTTAGAACAATTTATGTGACTTCTGTGCCTTACCTCCTCTCTGGATAATGGGGGTTAGCACTGTGGTCTGTAGTAAGACTGAATCACAAATATGCAGCAGTTCACACTGTGCTTGATGTTTCACATGCATTCACTATTAACATATAACTATCAATACATATTCATTATTATGATGTAGTACATATTAGTATTACTAACTCTTACTGAGCAAGAAATATTTACGTGTATTCCCAAGGTGACTAACAATTCATATGTTGGTTGAGTTATGCGGAAGGAGGATGCAGATGTATAAAGTATACATTTTTATCAATCTAGAAAAGACAGTTATATCGAAGATAAAGTATCCTTAAGGCTATTTTGGGATAGGAAGCTTAAACATCACTAAAAAAGAAATTATAAGCCTCAGGTCAAAAATTTGTTCTCATTATCAGCAATTGCTATTACATAATATATAAATAATTTTATTGAAATAAACATTCAAGTTGTCTGTAAACACAGATTTATGTACACTTCATTCATATTTAGTAGTAGTTCACTTATAGACGTGCTACAATCATCAGTGCTTTTTCAATACCCTCACTCATATCAAAGCTATGACAACATTCATATGCACCCAACCTTATTCGACTTAATTGAATATCTTGAAAATTTCAAAATTATTTGAGGAAAACTGAACTGAGAGCATGAAGTCACAGTTGTTTTCTGCTCATGAAGCAAAAATTATCTAAAACACACTTGGACACACATATGAAGATCTAAATATGAACTTGAACTGCAGGTCATTATTTCTTCCTCCCAAGTGAGATTTATGCTTCTAGGTATAAATGCCTGGAACATGAAATCTGCTTCCTAGAGAGAGAAACCACAATGACTCTCTCCTTTACAGCTTTCATTTGATCCTTATTCCCCAAATGGGGCTGTCTATTTTCAATTTTTCTTCTCTTTTTAGGCCCTTCAGGATTTGTAGTTCCCCTTTAATGAGTATATAAAACTATTTTAATGAATCAAGTATTGATTACTCAACAGTGTTATAGTGGATTCTAGGAATTCTAATTTGTATACATAATTTAAATAATTTACATTGTTTTCCTTTAAAATACAATGAATCCTGCCTTCTTAAAAAGTAAAAATAAATTATCTTCTACTGCTTGAATTGATGATAAATACCATAGAAAACCACTTTGTGATATATCCTAGGTAAATTACTGGGATAAGGTATGAATTTAAACATGAGAATTGGCATCAAATTAGTTTTAGACAATTTTATTAATTGATGTGAGAGGGAAGACAATATTAATCATCATTTAAAAATATTAGTAGGGTTTGGGAAAAGAGAGAGCTTATAATTACATAAAAAAATCAATGCTTTCCTTGGGTTATTTCCCCACATTTCCTTACTATAATGGCAGGTTTAGAGGTGAATTGCTTCAGTGATTGCTTTTTTTTTTTAACTTTTTTTCTCTCTCTTTTCTTTTGATTATAATATAATAACACAATTTCCCTTTCTTCTTCCCAAACATCCCATGAAAACCTTATTCTCTTTCAAATTCATGTAGTCTTTATTTTTACATATATAAGTGTGTGTGTGTATGTGCTCCAAAATATATTAAAAAAAAAAAAAAAGCATGCACCTAATGCTCAGGGATCATTGGCAAAGAGTTGGTGGCAATATTGTTAGAGCTAGAAAATCAGGGAGTTTTCTGTAAATTATGTCTCCTAGAAATGTCAGAATTTACACATATGAATTCTCACTAGATTGGCTGCCTAAGTACTATGTAGACAAGTAATACACTGATATATATGCCGGCATGGGCATGGGAAATCTCAAAAGGGCTCAATCCTAGATGAAGAACCATATTCTTTGCTCATTTTAAAATGCAACAAACATCACTAGAGAGTGTACAGTGCTCACTATGGGTAGGAATTTAAAGAAAGCTCAGAAGATAAGCTATTGCTGTTTCTCTATTGAAACAGAACACTGAGATTTTGACTGATACAGAGATATTTCAAACGACAATTAGAAAAAAAAAAACTGCTGATTCGTGTACAATGATGGTGAAAAGGAAGAATTTGGAAGGCAAATCAGGAAATTAAAAACATCAATTGGGGCAGAAACATCAGGATTTCTGATCGTCTCAATTCAACTTAAAAGAGAATACAGGAATCTATGTCTTATTGACTACACGCTGTGTGTAAATAGAACACATTTCATCATTGTTCAATGGAATTGAACAGAATTGAAGCTCTTACTATTGGAAAGACTGCATATACCAAGTATTCTTTGGAATCTCATTTTAGTCTCTTTATTGTTTCTGTGATGAGTGTTTGGGCAAAAGTACTATTACTATTAAATTGATAACCTAAAATATTAGAATTTTCAGATTTCCAAGTCAGTCTTTTCTCCATATTAGTAAAAATCATCTTTTCTTTTCTTTTTAGTATGAAAGTTTTGTAATTAATTTCAATTAATAATACATCATCACAATAGAAAACATATCATAATATTACGTAAGAAAACTTAGCTACATGATGTGGAGTTTAAATATTACTTTTAAATTACTTTGGTTAATTCTAACCTAAAAAATTAATTTATCTTTTGGCACAGTCTCATCTTTAAAGCTCTAGATACTTAAGTTGATCTCTTTCTATGTTCTAAGTGTTGCACTAAGAAACGTATGCTTAGTCTCCAATATAACTCCACAAAGCTGTCCTTTTAAGGAGATGCCATTACAATCTTCATTTTAAAGATGCAAATCTGGCATCAGCCAACTTCCATAACTCAGCCAGAAGTACATAATTTTTATATGGTGATATTCTGGAGAAGGCAAATTATTTAGATTTTAGAGAAATGTTAATTAAACTACTCACAGCTTCCACTAAATTGCATACTCTAACAATGAAGACAATCTTCATATTTACACTATTCAAATTTTCTCATCAATTAAAATGTTTATAGGAATGAACCACTTCTATTCATTATTTACCTCAATAACAATTTTACCTTCTATAAATATGTACAATAAGTGAAAGAGCTTCTTATAAAATTAAGCTTGATAAACACCAAGTTGCATGAATAGCTGTTTTATTTGTTTTCAAAATCACCTTCAAGGCAGTGTTAAAAATTCATTTGTTTTGTTGTGATTAAACATCAATGTTCATATCTATGCTAATCAGAGAAGTAACTACCGGACAGGTAACTGAAGTCAAAATGATCTTTCCTGAGCTTGCCACCCTAAATTATAATTACAATTTACTTGGATCTTACATACACAGGTTGTTATTAAAGCATGAGGAAGGTGTGCCGCTGATTTTCCCTGTGATGTTTTATCCTTTGCACTACCTCCAGATGACTGAAATCCTGATTTTTACTGTTTTCTGTGTGTGCTCTACCTTAAACCTGTGGCCAGTGATTTTATGTACCAGTAACACTGCAATTCACACAATTTAGTTCCATGTGACAATCTCCATTATAATTCTTTTAAAATGGCAGGACCACAGATGCCAGGCTACATGGAGGATTTAGCTTGGCTCTACTTTGCTTTCAATTTTGGATGTTTGTATTATGCAAGAAAATCATTTGGAGAAGCAAGGGTGGGTACTGGTGTAACAAAACCCTTCAGGATATTAAAAGACTTTGTTCATTCTATTCTAATTGCCATAAAATGGAATGTTTCTAAGTAATATAAATGTTTATTGCTGTTCAATAAAATAGGAAATAGCCAGGGAAGAGTTGATCTATGGGAGCAAAGTAGACATGTGAAGTATCAACACTGCCAACATTATAACCTACTGAATACAGCTTGCTCTTTCCTCCTCCAGCTAAGAAAATTACTGCAGGCAAGTAGGATGCTAGATCAACAGGAATACAAGTGGGTCAGTGTGTAATGGATTAGAACTCTTTGTTTAATCTTCAGAAGATGACTTTATTCCTTGTAGTAATTATGTTAGAAGTCTCCTGTGAATGGATTCATTAATAGGCTTAATTCAAAAGCTGATGGAGGCAGTGACTCTGGGCAAAATCTCAATAGAAAACATAACCAAAAATTTTGAAACATTTTCAAGGTCAAGTAATAAATAGAATATATTTTTATTATACTAAAATTTACCACTAAGAATAATGTATTTTATATATCACATACACAAGTACATTAAATGTAAGCAGTATAAAGGTAGAAGCAAATGCGAAATAAACCATAAGCAGAGCTACCAAACATTATATAGTTCAAGCTACAATACTTCAAGCATAAGATTTGATTCTTTATGAATTATTTCTGTTGAGACAATAGACATAAATAAGTATAGTCTTCCAAAAACTGAAAAGCATGGGCCCTCAACTATTTACACAAAGAAGCAAAAGATATAATTTTAAAAGTTGCAAATGTTGTGACATAATCATGCCAGTGAAGAGTGTTTTATATTAGACTGATTGGTGATTACTTTAAAACTGCCCACCAGAAATCTTTGATTTCTCCTCTACCATTCCCTTACAGACGTCTGTACACAAGTCATCCTATTTAATTTAGCAACAACAGGACAAATTCATTCGCTCTTGTTTTATACTTGGTGCTGTGGCTTTTCTCATCCTACCCTTGCTTTCCTGAGCTGGCATCTACTGTAGTTATGATGGTATGATGCCAGAGGAATGGAGATTTTTCTTTGTGCCAATTAAGTCTCAGATGTGACAGATGCATCAATGTCATTCTTGCCCACCACAGGAAACCAAAAAGTCTCAGGATCAAGCATGTCTTTTCTTACATTGAGGAAAATTTATCTCTGATCCTCTATATAGAAAACAGTGTTTCTTAAAGATTCCAAAGATCCCAAAACATCTTCATAGAAATGTATGTTTTTTTGTTTTCAACTGTTTAGTGTTTCTCTACAGATATTTATTGCCTCATCAAATTTTAACTAAAAAAAAAAAGAAATACTAAAATAATAATGACTCAGCAGCAAATTTAGAATTAAGTTCACAAAAATTCACTAAAATATACTGTGATGCATTTTAATTGCCAAGTTTTAGGAAAAATGTGATAATGTAAAAAATTTAAAAAGTAAACAATAGCATAATGACTTATTTTTTGATGAGATTAGTAAATGATCATATTTGAAAACATTTTGTCTTTGCCAGAACTGTAAACATTACATATCCAAGTACACATTCCATTAAACTAAATTTAGATTGCCCAAGTAAGGTATTATGCTGATTAGATGATACCTTGTGTGTCAGAAGAGACAATAGTTTAAGTTAGATAAATAAAATTGTGGTAAAATAAGATGATGTGAAACATTTGCTTGATGATAGTGATAATTATACCTAAATTTTACTTAAAAAAAAAAGAACACATTCCATACAGTATTTATTTCTGCCTTTTGTAGAGGACTGGGTTTGGTTTAAAAAAATCCATTTCAATTGGCTCACGAGTACCTGTAACCCTGTTCAGTGACATCTGTTCCCCCTAAGTTCCTGGTCTTCATAAGTACTTGCACATACATGACATTTACACACACACACACACACACACACACACACACACACACACACACAAATGCCCACTACAAATAAAGTAAATTTTTATAAAAAAAAATCATATAAAGCAATCTTTTGTAAGGTCATGCATTTTATTCTTTGATGTATTTTATGAATCAATCATTTATATGCAAATGGCAAAAAGGAAGAGATAAAAAGTATGGATATTATTTTTACTTCTTTCCTCCTACATAATGGTTGAGATTTAAAATGCCCAAATTATTTCTCTGGAATATGAGCGTCACATAATATGCAAAATTGAATGCAATGAAGAATGCTATTAATAAATCAACAATAATCTGTGAGTGGTATATTTAAGATATGCAGCTTTTTTATGTCCTGGCTTATTTAAATTGCAGTCATTTTAAAAGTAGACTAGGACTAATTTTTCAAAATACCTAATATCTACATAATCTAAAAGCCATATGCTTTATAAACTGAAGTTTGCTTAATAATGGTATAAAATTATATTTTTAAAAGAACAGAAATTCCATATTTCTGACATTTTCCTGATGTAATAGTCTGTGCTTTTGTAAAGTCATTAACAAATGTTCTTTGATTTTGGTAGAAAAAACTGTTCATTTGGCCTGGATATTTTTGCAAGAAATCTCCAGTTATCTGAGTATTTCTTGAAACATCTGGATACTTGGATGCTGAATGCAGATGGGCCAAATGCCAGTGTAAAGAATCTAGAATGTATTTAGCTTTGTGAGGTTATTGTGCACAAATACGAAGATTCTGTGCTCAAATGAAAACACACTCAAGAACTGAACAGTTTAATTGGGTTTGTGCAAACCCTTTCAATTATAATTTGGCCCAAATGCTTAATTAAAGTAAATGGTGGTATTGAAATGAAACCATTGGAATGAAAACACGGCTCATTAACTAATGTTACACTCAAACCAATATAATTTTTAAATACGTGATTATTATTCTCTTAACTGTAACATGAACATGAAGAATGTTTCATTAAATCCTATACCATGAGTCCTAAGAGGACAGTACCTAGCTATATGTGTTAATTAAACCATTCTTTTCTGTTTAAAGTAAAAGAACTCATTTCCTTCATATACCAAAGTAAGTGTTGATTGTTTGTTTATATATTAGGTTTATTTTTATTTGTGGAGTGAATGTTTCTCCACTTATTTGTAAAAGAAACAACACAAGAATTTTGAGAAGTATCACTAACTGAGAAGTGTGTGAAATTTTAGTTGACATGCAAGCTAACAGTTTAGCTGCCACTGTGTGGAAATGACGACAGATGTGAGATTCCTGAAACACAGACAGAAGACACTGTTATCCTCTGCAAAAGAAGTAACTGAAATCAGTAAGCTTTCATGTGCTCCCTGACATCTAGTTCCCCTTCAGTGACATATGGTGACAAATTCCAGTTGCACATGCTGTTGGGTGCTTTATGGAGTGAGATCCCATGATCAAGTCAGGAGCTCTGCCTTTCTTCCCCCCAACAAACTGAAGCAAGTACGAAACAGTTCAACCTTAGTGAGCTTGGGAGAGACTATTTGACATTTCTATTCAGGTAATTGGCTATCTGATTAATTACAGAAATCTTTAATACTCAAAAAGAAAAAACTTGTGGTTGGGTAGCACAGGTATGCAGACACTTGAGGCTCACGGTAGACCTCCTCTCTAACCACTATGCAAACAGGTCACTTCTGTGTAATCATCAAACTTAGATCCTATGTTAATCTTGTTTCACACTTGGATATCAATATGACTGTGGAAATGTTTATTGCATGGAGGGATTGGGTACAATGTTTCACCATGTAACACATAGCAGATAAAACATGCTCTTTTAATAGTAATACTGACTGTTCTGAAATACAAGTAAGAGAAAGAGAAAATGGTCAATTAATTTATTATTTTAAAAGTGAACTCTGAAAGTGTAGTTTCTAAGGAGAAAAATTTAGTTCAATGAGGTTGACATACTTCTTTCAACCATTATAACTACTTTAAAGATGGTTAGATAAAAAGAGTGCACTAGCCAATGAGAAGGCGATGTCAAGAATAATGGAGCTGAAGACAGAAATACCAGAAAAATATCTTAGTGACAATATAGACAATCTGTTGCTACAATATATCATGAATTAGTTTTTGCTTTAAGGGAAACTATATGTAAATTATTAACTTGCATATAGCAGAAGAAACCAGTTTCCCATCATGACCAATTGGCAATCCTCCAATGCTGCAACTCATTTTGATGTATATGTGCATGTGAACATGTGTATCTCAAGTTAATTTTTTAAAATTATTTCAAAGAACTTCAGTGTTAAGGAATATAAACTGGCCAATTAATATCATAAAATGATCCAATGTTATTACCAAAACTAAGAGAGAAAATAGAACAGAGGCTTATGATTGAGGAAGACTACAATTATCACATTACAGAAATTGTACGGGCAGGAAAATATGGTTGTAATGGAATGGAGGAGATTTGGTTGTCAGAGATAATATGAAACACTGTGTATGTTTTATTTTGAAACAAAAGAAATAAAATGAGTGCATGCTGGCTAGTGTAGCCATATATTCAACAGATGCAGACATTGATCCACCAGATGTAGATGAAGGATAGGTCCCCATGTTGGACACGAAATATAGACATAGATTCACAAGATGTAATCATTGATTCAGGGCAGAGGACAATTTATACTGTTGTCTAACTCAAATCACCATTTCTTCCTTGGAGCCCAGAAGAGTTTTAGCCTCTATACAGTGTACTCTTAATCCTTGCACCGGAAGGCTTCAGTCTCCATATAAATCTAGTCTTAAGCATCTGAGACTTACTGACTAGCTCATTCTTAACTCTGTTTCTTCTGATTCAACTCATTCGTGTTATGGTTCAAACTTTTCTTCAAGGGGCCTGGTTCAAACTGACATTTTCTGCCAGCTGACTGTTTCTGACCAAACTCTTCTGATTCCAACAGATTTTGGCTGACTCTCTGCTTCTCTGCCTTATCTTCAGTCAGACTGCTTTACTGCTTCTCTGTGTCTTGCCCCTGTCTACCACAAACCGTCTTTGTAACTGACTCTGATGTTACTGACTGACTGTAAGTATTCTTCTGGAACTGACTGTAACTCTGACCTGAGACTGTAACTCCTCTTCTGTAACTGACTCTGAAACTGACTGTAACTCTGAGCTGAGAGCCTGACTTTCTTTGGTGAGAGCTGGGCATGTCATCACTATGACTCTCTCTGCTAACTCTTCCTCTGATTAGTCACTTAGCCTGCCCTTCACTCAGACTCATTTTAGATGTCACTTCTAGTGTGACAGGCTCCTTCTGAGTTCTGCTTCCTGTGTCTGCTTCCACACTCTGTTTCTGTCTTAGGGAATTAAAGGTATAGACCACCACTGTCTTCTGAATACTGGGATTAATGATGTTTACCAACATTCTTTTTACACTAGAGCAGCCATACTGATGGATTAAAGAATTAAACATCTCTCTAATTAAATTAAATATTCCTCTAAATTAAATATACCACACATGACCTAGTTTAAAAATTCTTAATTTCATTATCACTCCTTAACTAAATATTCCTCTACAGACTAGTTAGAAAAGAAAGGTTTACTTTTGTGCTTAGAAAAATGAACAAAGAAAAAATTACATGGTAAAATGGTATTAGTGACAATGGACATTAATGATCCTGAGTCCTTAATAAAATCTTTTCACTGCTTACCATTGTGAGTTTTAAGACTTTTATAATCTTTTTCTACTTAATAACAACCAAAACTATGAGACTAAAAATCTTTCTGGAATGCTGAACTTCATCATCTAGTAGCATATGTTTATTTGCTCAAGATGAAAATGTGAATGTTTCATATGTGGAATGAATGAGTGAACATAGAAAATCATATTAGAAAGTAAATGTGACACTAGTTCTTTATAAAAAGTCCTATAGGCTGGAGTGGGGAGTCCATGACCCTTTTATGTGCTCTTGGTACCCTCTTGTTCCTGCTGCATTGCTTAGCCCATCCATGCTGTAGAGACTAGTGCCTGGCCTTGTTTCATCTTGCAATACCATGACCTGTTCGAGTGGTAACCCTGTGAGAATTGTTCTTTCTTGAAGAGAAGCAGGGTTGGGGGGAAATTTGTGGGTGGGGATGGGGTGTAAGCCTGAGGTAGAAGGGAGATGGGAACTTGGAAGAAATGGAGAGAAGGGAGGAGGGTAGCCAAGTTGCATTTTATAAATTGTATGAGGGAAGAAAAATTAAAAAATAAAAGAAATTTCATTGGATTTCATTGGATATGAATATTCCTTTTCTCTGATTTCCTTCCCTTCTCAGTAGTTCTTTATATCCTGTATATTTTATTTACACATATTGTAATGTGCATTGGTCAATTTCCTCACCCAAATATAAGCTTTCAAAGCAAAGACTTACAAATATTGTCTACCTTATGCCAAAGATTAGAGACTTTTTTATAATGGCTCAAATAGCAAATGGTTTAGACTTTACCATGATTTCTACTTCAAATGCCAAACTCTGTCATCAGTGGATGAAGGTAGTCATGAACTCTTTATAAGCAATCAATATTGTGACCATATTGCAATAAATATCTTTGAGAACTAAAAAATAATGATGAGACTGTACAACAGACACAGACAGTAAAACCAATGTTAAAAATTACAAGTAGTTCAAAGGAAAAATTATCTCTATTTTAAGAAATGAAAGGAAATATCAATTGCTTTGTGTGTTGACATTTATTACAGACCAGAGTACAACATCCTAAAGGATCATAATTTTAAGGTATATGGATTTCAAGAGAATAACAGGAAAAGTGCCCAACATGAAATGCTTGTGGCTGATATAAGAATTTTACTTGTTAGTAGATTAATGCTCTTGCTAATCCAAAACTGCCAAAAACCAAAGCTGCCAAATTAAACTCTGCACTTTGCCCTGTCTATCCATCTCATTACTAGTGCAATTCCAGTTTCTTCCATATTTTCTGTTCATTTGAACAGCATACAATTCTCCAAACAAGATCAATTTTGAATTCCTCTGCCCTGTAAATTCTTTTAGCTCCCTGCTTCCTTATAACTGTATTCCTAGACTGATCTTGTCAGTATTGCAATGAAGACTTAAACTAACATCTTGGTTGGGTTTTTTTATACAGAACAGAGACATCAAAATGCTGTCCATGACTTTGGATTTCCATGGTGTATGTTCAAAGCCATACCCAATATATGTTAGTAGAACAACTTCATGTAGGTAAATGTGTGTTCTTTACTGAAATTATTGCAACCAAATATCTGATCACATTCAAAAGGATATATATATAAGCTTTAGTGTAATGTTTAGAAAAGACTATAGTATTAAAAAAATCCCCAGGCCTATATTATTAAGCTTGAATTTCCTAGGCTAGTCAAAGTTATTAGTGCTTTAATTTTCAAGCGCACCAGCTGATCTTAATGTGTTAAGAATATTTATAGTCACAGGAATTTACAATTGTCTATGGTCTACAAATAAACTGTTGGCTGTGAAAGGTTTCTAGATATGTTTTATTTTTACCCAATACTCGTACCCATATTAAATGAAATAAAATTTTCTTTCATATACTTTATATATTTGCCTTGGAAAAAGGTTTTAGAAATTATTGTACCAAAGTATCACCTTTTAAACATTTTTACCTTCATATTAATAATGCACAACATAAAGAAACATTGTACTGAATTGCTGTTACCTAAAATGGTAATACAGAAAGAGATTTCTGTGCTAATATACATTCTGCTTCTTAATAAAACTCTTCTCACATGTATAGTCAAAATCAACTGTATTTACTGTCTTTTTCGTTTGAAGAGACTCTGCTGTTTACATTCAGTTTAATGGAGACATGTCATTTGCTCAATATCTCTGTGACATTGATGACTGGTAGCACAAGAACATTAGCACATCAAGTATTTATAGTACATCTGGAAGGAGAAGCCACTCCCTGGAATTGCTTCTCAATTATTAATGTAGCACCCTATAATGAGTTGGAATTTTAGTGACATCAAGCTCTTATTGTCAATCAAAGCCTGCCAAGTAGAAATGTGATTGCACTTGTTTATGGGAACCTTGCAGCTTTGCAGTGGCCTGGGCTGAATTACCAGCTATGATATCCTACCCAAACGAAGGGAAACTGCCACGTGTATAGTAATTTTCAGGACTTGATGGCATGCAGGACTCAACTGCATCCCTCTCTTAGAAAGGCATTCTTTATTGGCCTACAGTTCACTGTGGGATTTTGAAAGCTATCAAGTTATTAAACTGTACTGCCTAAGTTGAGAAGCACAGATAGGGTCAGGAATACTGCCTAGACTATGAATCTGTTATGTAGCTACTGGATTCTAGAAATAAATTACTTAAAATTCATAAATAAAAAAAATCCATTGACCTACTCCTTATTGAATTTTTAGATAATATATGAATTTTCTGATAACGTACAAGATTTTGTAATATAAAATGTGTTACTTTTAAGAATCTCAAGTGCATGTGTTTAAAATTTGTCTTTACATATAGCATTCATAGTATATTTAAGTATGCACATTACATAGATATATATGTGTATATGTGGAGATATTTATAGATACAACATATAAATGTAAATATGTATATATATATGTGTATATATATATGTTATAGGTGTGAACATGTGTATCTATATTTTCTTATACATACGTATATATTTTTACTAATAGATAAAAAGTTTCCAGGGTGGCTCTTGAACCCTTACATTTTAAACACACACATGAATTTTTGCATTTATTTGTACTGTGATTCAGTCAGGATAAGAGACAGTCAAAAGAATAAAAGGGTAGGTGGTTAAGCCTTATTGAATATGAGCTCCTTTGCCTTGATTCACAGGAATATACATACATACACACACACACACACACACACACACACACACACACACACACACACACATGTGTGCACAGTGGTGTTTTGAAGCTTAAAAGCACATGTGATGCTATAGGATTCCTCTTATTATTTATCATTTATGAAAATGCAATCTTCATAAGTAGGCAGTGCATTTTTTCTTCATATTATCACCACCTCATTCCTATCTTATTCAATTTTCCCGAGTCACCTATCAACGTTCCTTGTTTTATCTCTCATGAGTGGTCTGTAGTATATACTATGATATTTATCTCTAATTTTGGAGTCTTTATTAGTTTATATTTTAATTTGGTAGTGTTTTTTTTTTTCAAATTTGATACGTATTTAGCTCCCATAAGACATTTCATTCTTATCTTGGCAATTATACTTTGCTGTATTGCAAAGCCATCCTATGCATTGGCAGTTGGAACAAGACTCATTCCTTCATTCTAGTCCGTCCATTCTCAGGCATCACACAAACTCAATACACTCTCTCCTTCTGTGTATTTTTTGAAGAGTAATATAGACATATACTAGGAAACAGACTGATGATTTGCTTATTTGAAATTACACTGACATCTTTAACTAAATAAAGATTTTATTAGAACCATTTGTTAATGGTTTTGCAAGAGAAATGAGATCTTCTAATGATTTTCTACATGCAGCAGAGCCTTAAGTAAAATTAATTGCTAGAAAACAAGAAGTGAGTACAAGGCATGGAATTTAAAACTTGCTAGAATGTGTCGCCTACAAGTTAATATTAATGAATGAAGCTTAAAAATGGAAGGCAAAGTCTTTAAAGTCTACAACTAGGTGAGATTAGCTTTATACTTTCAGAATAACAGTGACCTTAACAAATAATTCCAGTTTTAAAATTATAAGTTTTGAGCTCCAGTATGTTAATCTCATCCACGATGACACAGTACTGTAGTACACTAAGCCCTCTACCTTCTATTCTGTCAGTCTAATTAACTTTTGTGCCTCAATGCAACATAATCACCACATTAGAAAACTCAGATGTGGTAAATAGATTAAATTTACATAAAACTGAATTATAATTCAGTGTAACAACATATTTATTCATTCAAAATACTGAATCCCTTTTACATTGACCAAGAAAGGTGAAACTCTGCACTTTTGGTGGTGTCTCACTTTTGGTTGAGGAAGATCAAAGTTAAACTTAAATCAATGAATACATTGTTACATAAGAATATGAAGATGGAAGTAAAACATGAAGAATTTAAAAGTCAGATAAGAAATATTGAACACATTTTCTATGAAAGCCATTCTTACTCATATTTGGTTACATTTGTATTCTTCAGTAAGTAGCAATGCAAATGGATATATACTGCTCTATAGGCAGTTGCTTCCACTGCTAAATAATGTTTTAATAATTCAGTTATTAATCCAGCTATCCATAAATATTCAGGTACTTTAGAGTGTTACTTTTCTTTTAAGAGCTGTGTAGCTAGCGAAGAGATTTTATAATATCTGTCAGTGCACATGTGGAGAGGATTTTTATAGTGTAGACACCTTGAAATCTAGTGTAGTAGAATGCAGGTGGGCATGATGATGGGATGCAGTTTTCAAAATATTAGTTCAGTCTTATAGCTTGAATAAGAGTAAGAGTTTCATTAAAAATCCTACCTCCACTCTACTTATTATTAGAACTCCATTTTATGAAATATATGCATGTTAATACGGCTTTGGTAGATATAACAACTCTACACTGATAGTGAGGTTGAATATATTTGTAGGTATTAGTCAGTTTTTAACATTGTTTTCTTCATTGAAGAAGTTTTCAATGTTTGTTTTTCCAGTCTGTTTTTTTTCTTATCAAATTATGTCTTGTATGGACAGAATCTTATGAAAAGATCTGTAGAAAGTCTTCCCCATACTTTTATGTAATTTTGATTGATACCTGTGGTTCTATTTCTTGGATGGCATGCTGTTTGGAGCATAACTTCTTAATGAAACTAAATCCATTACTTCTTATTATAGTGTTTAAGATAAGGATCATCCGATAAGCTTTTTGCTGTTATGAAATTATAAAGCTAATTTCTCATAATGGTAGAATTTTAAGACTTTGGCTTCCAACTTTTTAATTTTCATTCTTTGATATTGAGTTTTAGGTGACAAGTTTTAGAATGTTTCAAATTTCCTATTTTAGGATATAACTTATTAATATAGAAATTATTGAATAGATTATAATTTTAACCAATAAAGACATAATTTATACATATTATTATTGAGATATTGTACAATTTGAAACATATGTACATTTTAAAACATTGACATAATTTCAAATAGTTATCATTCACTTATGGTAAACGTTGAAAGTCCCCTCCAATAGCTTTGCCAAAGCTGCATTAAGCTACTGTCAAGGATGATGACATGTTCTATAGTACTCTAAAGCGCCTAGCTTCTGTCTACATGTCACTTAATATACGTTTTCAATATGCCCTCTCACCTAATGTCCCTAGCTTTTGTTAATTACCATTCTTCTTTCAATGTCTAAGAGTCTATTGTTTTTACATTCTGTATATGAGTGCAATAATGCACTTATTTTTTTCTGTTTCACTCATTTCATTTAGCATGATGCTACCCAGTTCTGTCGATTTTTACAAATGACAGGATTTCACCATCTCTGTGGTTGAGTCGTTTTCATTTAGTGTGTGTAGAACAATTTACTTATCCATTTACAATCTTCTTCAATTACAAACTTCTTGCAGCTGCAATTTTCTCTATACTATAAATGTTGCAGTAGAAACAATTAGTCTCCAGGTTTAGGGCAACATTTATATCTTTACTGATTGCCATCTTATTTTTTCATAATGATCTATACCCTTTTCTCAGATTTACTCCTCATTTCTTTCTTACAATATTTTCTTTCATCCTGATAAATCATTAAATTTTCTTTGTAATAAGATAACATGTTACCATTTAGCTAACAATCCATCTTCATATAGGGCTTGAAGAAGAAATAATAATTTTCCTTCTTTCAAACAGTGTATCTGCATAGTCTACGAGTACTAAACACGAAATGAAGTACTATTGGTTGAAAGATTGTTTTGCCAGTGTAATATCCTACTATATAATTTTGGGGTTCATTATACAGTTGACTAAAAAATAGAATATTCAGAAATGTATGACTTATGGAATTGGCTGTTGATACAGTATTAATTATTTTGAAATATAACCTAAAACTGGAATAAAACTTGAAGGAAAAAGGCTCAAAATGAGTACTGACTGCTTTTCTCATGCCTGAGCAGTATTGTGTGTTCAATCACTTTTAGGTTATTTGAATAGAAAGCAAGAGATTTTAATGGTGTTTACTTTTGTTAATATATAAAGAACAGCCAACAAAACATTAAAAAACCCTTATCTGTAGTGTCTACTAAATATATGTTAGTATTTAAGAAGGAAAATATATTTCATTAGACCTGAGAATTTGGATTGTTATTATTCTTATAGCAATATGATAAGTAATCATGAATATATTCATCTCTGGAATAATACTCCTCAGAAAAGACATTTTCTGAAAAAAATATTTCTTTTTAAGTTATAGTTACACATGAAAAAATGTTACTAATGTGAGATCACACAGCAAGTTGATGCAATAATAATATCGTATTGTGTTTTGGCTATTTTTAAAATTTTATTTAGTTTTTAAATTTATCTTTCTTCTGTCATATAATACATATCAAACCCCTCCTACCTTCCCTCAATTCCTTCCAGCTCCACCCATCCTCCCTCTCCTCCTATTATATATCCTCTCCATTCCTACCCACTCACCACCCCCTGCTGCTTCTCCCCATAGAAGAGAACAGCCCTCCCAGGGTCACAGGCCACAACAAATGGGACAAGGCCAGGTACCAGTCTCCACGTCGAGGGTGGACCAGGCAACCCAGCTGGAGGAAATGAGTCTCAAGGGCAGGCAAAAGCGTAGAGAACTCTAGCCTGCAGGCTCTTTGCAAGAACACCAAGCCAGACAACCACATAACATATCTCGGAGACTCTTAACGTTCCTTGTCTTGTGCTTTAGGCACTGAAGGACCCCAAGAGTGCTGGTCTGTTGACTCTGTGGTGCTTGTTGTCCTGATTTTCTTGACCTTTTTGGTCCCCAAAATGTCTCCTCCCCCTGTTCTGTGAGTTTTCCAGAGCTCTGCATGATGTTTGACTCTGGACCTCTGTATCTGTTCCCATCAGCTGCTGGCAGAAGCCTCTCTGATGGCGACTAGACTAAGTACCAACCTATGAGTAGAACAGAATATCATTAGAAATCGTCTCCTGGCTATCTATTCTCTAGTTCTTGGCCAACCCCATGGAATAAGGCATGAGTTCTCTTTTGGCATGGGCTTCCATGGTCATTGTTCCAGTGGGTCCTGTATAGAGGATGGGTTATAGGTTGAAAGTGTGGCTGGGGTTGTGTTCCATTTCCTCCACTGGGAGCCTTACTGGCTACATAAGGAGGCCTGTTCAGGTTCCCCAACCCCTATTGTTAGAGGTCCTCACCAAGGTGCCAAGGTCTCCATCTTGAGCTCCAGTGAATTTCCACAGCCCTTGGTCTCCAGAATCCCCCCTTAAGGTCTCCTGTTCTGTCTTTCCCTCCATATACTCCCTCCCTCTATCCCCATACCTGGACTCACCTCCACTCTTCCCATCCTCCCCCAGCCCATTCACACCATGCTTTCCACCCCGCCTCCACACACCAGGGAAATGCTTGCTACACAACCTAACCCCTCCTTGAGTTCATTCTGGGTCTGTGAATTGCGGAGTCTTTGTCCTTTGCTTAGCAGTTAATAACCACTTATAAGTGAGTACATGCCGAATTTGTCTTTATAGTACTGGGTTACCTCACTCGGAATGATTTTTCCTAGTTCCATCCATTTGGTGGAAATTTCATGTAGTCAGTTCTTTTGGGTTTTTTTTTTAATAGTTGAGTAGTATCCTATGACAAAAACTTTAAGTGTTTGAAGAAAGAAATTGAAGAAGATCTAAGAAGATGAAAAGATCTCCCACACTCTGGTAGGATAGGAAAAATTAACATAGTAAAAATTGCCATCTTACCAAAAGCAATCTACAGATTCAATACAATCCCTATCAAAATCCCAACACAATTGTTTTCAGACCTTGAAAGGACAATTCAACTTCATATGGAAAAATAAAAATCTTGGATAGCTAAAATAATCCTGAAATATGAAATATAAAAGAAAATAATATAAAAGAAAATAATAAATAATAAATAAAATAGAAAATAATATGATGAAACCTACTTCCAGAGGTATCACAATTCCTGATCTCATGTTGTACTACAGAGCTATAGTAATAAAAACTTCATGGTACTGGCATAAAAACAGACATGTTAATTAATTGAACTGAATCAAAGATCCAGACACATATAAATCCACACACTTATGAATATCTGATCTTTGATAAAGAAGGCAGAAATACACACTGGAAAAAAGAGAGCATCTCCAACAAATGGTACTGGTCACATTGGATGTCTACATGTAGAAGAATGCAAATCCATATTTGTCACCATGCACAAAACTCATCTAAGTGAATCAAAGACCTCAACATAAAACCAGATACACTGTATTGTGTTTTTCAAAAAACTAGAAAAATTGTTTTTAATATCATAAAGAAAATTATATATCTTGGAGAAGATGGATATGTTAAATATGATTTAAATATTATGTGACTATTACATTATCAGCATGTAAAATATTTGAAATATTATTACTTAGTAGGTAATATAATTGTCCTTAATTAAATATCATACATGTAAATTTGATTATATAGCAAAACTATTTAGGAAAATCTGCTTACAGACCTTGGAATGAATGTGAGGTATGGAGATAAAGGAAGACTGCCTTAATAAAATCTAAAGAATCTGTGTTAGGAGGAGTGTACAGCCAATCAAAGTACTCTTTTATCACTCTGAAATAGCATTGTGGACTGATGGAATTCTCTTGTAAGTTTTGTTTCAGAGAATTCACATGTCTCTCCAGCCCTCTCCAATGTTATCATATTCAGAAACAGAAGGTAACAGAACTACTCTGAATTTATATTTTTTGCATTAGATAAAAACAATTAAATTAAATAAAGTACTTAGTTCAAATATTCTGGGTAAAATATTTATTTATTTATTTGTTTGTTTATTTATTTATTTATTTATTTATACTTGAGCATGCTGCCATTACTGTGACTCTAAAGAATACAGCAACTGTAATTGACAATACTCATAAGCATGTGGTATTGTTTGTCACTCTGGTTAAGATTTTTTGCAGCATTTTATGGGGGATCTGTTTGTGTTCTGTTTATACTTTTTACAATCTCAGTAATGTCAATTTCTTTCATAATGTTAGGAATTAACTGTTATAAGAAGAGTGATATGTTGGTAATGAAAAGAGAAACAGCAGATGGAAGTAATAAACAGGCCTCAAAGTAAGACTTTTCTTAGCATTAACCACATAAAATATTAAAGTTAATCATGAGATCTTCACAATGTATATTATTAGCTTTGATCACAAACACTTGATGCTGCTCTGTCTTGTACCCTATCCCCTGTCCCTGTTCTTTTATTTTTCTAATGTTATCCTTCTACTTGCATGTCTTTTTAAGAATCAAGATTCTATAAATAGCAGAAAACATGGCACTTATTTTGAGTCTGCCATATTTATCTTAAAAGTGAAATAAATAGTTCACCCATTTTCCTGCAAGTGACTGATTTTGTTCATTTTTAACACTCATTTTTGAGCAGAAATAGGAAAGTGGTTGGAATAAAAGAATGTTATGACATTCTTGCAATTCCTACATAGATGAAAGTATCACAGGTCCCTGTGAGAGTTCCCCAAGGAACTCACTACAGCAATGCATGTTCAAGAGATGGGGAGGGAAGTGAAATTTCTGATTCAGAAGTTAAAAGTTCAGATAGTGTTTTTAAGTTAGTACAACTTTTCTAAGTGGCAAAATGGATCCCTCATCAGGAGGGTTAATAAAGTTGCCATAAAGCCTTTAATACCAAATGCGAAATGCATGCATACATTGAATATGGGAGAACTATTTGGGGATGAGAAATAAGCATGTGCTAATTGAACTTGCCTCGGAGACATTCTAACCTACTAGGGATTTACTCTGCTGATTTTAGCTTTAGGTATTGCTAATTCAATTTCCACTACTAACTTTTGTTTTCACAAGAGGATTTCCTGTTTGGCATAAAATTTGGTCAAAAGCTCATGTTCGCAGAAGTGTTAAACCTTATGATGGAACTTCCTGTTTTGTTTTGTTTTTTTTTCAAAATGATCATAATGCTAAATTGCCTTCTAAATATTTATATTTATACCTATTTACCTGGGCTGCTCTCACCCTACGTGAGAGATGTATATTTTTATAATGAGCAACAATTGATAAAGAGACCAATAACTGGCCAAACTGTTGAGAAAAGGAGGCTGTGAGAGCTCAGCTCTAAATGAGACATCTCGATTACACACTCACCCCCAAATATCAAGAAATACCACAAAAGAGGGTGAAGAACGAACGTAGAGCTGGTGGGTGAGAGAAGTTCTGTGAAACGCTGTTATCTGCGTGCTAAATGACTGTCACACAAGATTCATAGCATAGGAGAGGAAAGTGCTTTCCTTACTGAAGAGTTATTAGCAGATGATAGCTGCTAGAAGAGGGAGAATCATTGTTTTAGGAGGGTGTGTCTGCTGGGAGGTTTCTTATATTCCTGTTGAGGAACACACCTATGTACATATGGCCAACATAAACTGGACTTAGAGGGTTATCATTAAAAGGAAGGAAGACATGAAGTTAGAACAATGTGTAGGGGATATCTGGGCTACTTGGAGGAGATGATGGAATGATGGAGCTGGAGCATTGGTATAAGCATATATATATATATATATATATGCATTATATATATTTATATATATATATTATATGAATATATATGTATAAATTTTCTCAAAGAATAAAAATTCCCATAAGAATATAAAATAGAATCCTGTCTCTAGTCCTATATATAATAAATGAACTCCAGTATTGCATTCCCAAATTGAATAAAACTTTCTGAAATTACAGTGTAAATTTCAGAAGATGAGATTTGCTGCTGAAATGTATTATGTTTTTCAGACATTTTAAATTTGTTTCAAAAAAGTTGCATTCACCTGTCTTTTAATATACGGTGTGAACAGCCAATGTAGGGTTTGTTGAGACTGTTCAGCTCTCAATTATCTGTGATAAGTTCATGTATTCTTAAATTTTTTCTTAAAAAAACATTCATACAATGTATTTTGATCATGGTTTCCCTTCTGAACTCTCCCTAATCAGGTTCACCCTTTTCTAAAACCAAGCAAACAAACAGACTCACACAAACAAAAACCAAAACCAAAAATGAAAACAACCAAGCAAAAGACCAATTAGCCAAAAACCAACCAACCAAACAAACAAAACAAAAAACAAAAGCCAAAATAAGAAAAGGAAAGAAAAAAAATCCATAGAAATACCACTGAGTTAATTTTGTATGAGACAACTACTGCTGGGCATGGGGATTACCCTGGAGTGTTCTTGATATACCAAATGAAAATGCTTAAGAGAAAATTGATTTTTCTTTTGCTAGACATATCAGTTGCAGGTAGTTTCTTGGTTAAGGTTGGGACCCAGTGTCCACTTCCTCTTTTCAGTTCAGGAACTTGGTCTGGTTTGTACCTGTGCAGGATCTGTGGTTGGTTCTACAGTCTCTGTGAATTCATATGTGCATCAACCGTATTGTGTCTGGAAGAAACAGTTTCCTTGGAGGCATCTAGCTTTTATAATCTTTCCTGCCCTTCCATGTAGATCACTGAGCTTCGAAGAGGGGGTTGATAAGACATCTCATTTAAGACTGAGTACTGCAAACTCTCTGAACATTTTTCAGTTGTGGGTCTGTTTTTGTTCTCATCTACCACAAGAAGATACTTCTCTGATTTGGATAAATAAGACACTGAACTATAAGTATAGCAGTATGTTGTTCAGAACCATTTTATTACTATATTTCTTTATCAGAATAGTAGTATTAGATTCCCACCTAGACACATGACCTATCATTCACTGTATACCAATCAATAAATGTTTCTAAACTATCTGCCCATTGATACAGTGTTAATAAATATATAGAGAGGTGTGTATTATTATGATAGTTTATATGTTGTCTGAATAATACATTCTAAGATCATGAGTTCAGTGCTCATCACTGTTAGGTAGATCTTTCTGAAGTCAGTTGGAAGACCTTTTCCTAATGTTGATGTTATTTTCTTTAGACTCGTAAAAGTCATTGTCAATTGTATATGGTAACTGAAGTGACTTTTAGTGCATCTGATCTCTAATTGACATGCAGAACTTTTCTT
Source organism: Cricetomys ansorgei (assembly GCA_026225945.1). Lineage (NCBI taxonomy): Eukaryota > Metazoa > Chordata > Mammalia > Rodentia > Nesomyidae > Cricetomys > Cricetomys ansorgei. The sequence goes on along the minus strand of JAMJFZ010001131.1, from coordinate 18,272,519 downwards.
CCATTATATTTTTCTTCATTTCTGTAAAGCTGGGTAAAAAATGCTACATTGCATATCATGTCTCTGACTGTGAAGTTTTCTGATGAGCTGAAATATTCCTGTCTTTGTTCTGCTGCCTTCCTCTCGCTTCCCCACTATTCCCCTTCATCACCTGTAGTCTAGTATCCTCAAACCAAGAAAATCCCTCCCAACTCTCCAATTTTGAGTGTATATTCAAAATTCTTTTCTTTTTGCAGAATGTTGCTTTGGGTAATCCAATTTTTCATCTTCATTCAGTCTCCTCTGTCCTTGACCAAAATATTTGATCATACTTTATCTCTTTTTATTTTCCATAATTACATAAGAACTTCTCCAATTTGTCATTTCATTAATCCGTTATGTATTGACTTAATGGCAACTTTGTTCCTTTTTTCCAGTAAATTACTATTTTGAGATTTTTAATATTTCTTTTAATCATTTCATCTTGACTTTTATTTTATTCTCAACTCTAATATTTTGATATGGTTAAAAGCTTATCGCTTTAAATGTTACTAAGAATTTCTTCCTATATTTGAGTTTCTTCTTATGCCCCAAATGAGTAATTTTCTAAACTGTAAATGTTTTGTGAATTTTCCACTAGATAATAATTTCATTGTTCTTCAGTATTTTATTATGGATTTTATTTTTTGTTGTTCATTTATATATATATAAGTATATATAAGCAATATCCCTCAATCATAGAATAATGTTATTTTATTGGTACAAAGCCTTATTTTCTATTTTGCCTGAATTCTAAGAATTTTCATCATAAGTACTCTATCTGCTTCTGAACATTAAATTTCCTGTACATTTAATATCCAGTAAAGCATTTATATGCTAGTACATACATACATACAGATATATAGAAATATATGTATATATGATCTATACAATGTGTGTGTATATATGTGTGTGTTGTTGTTGTTTTTCAGGTGTTGTTTTCAGAGTTCAGCTGCTATTTATTTGCTTCCAAAGGAATTTACTTCCTTTGTATTGCTGCACAGGGATCAGTGTCTATATAGTTTTGTATTGTACAATATGTGGCAGAATTTGCAGCGCATGAAAACTAAATGTTTGCTGTCAAGATGAAAAGAATATCTGTTTATGAAAATACATTTATTGAAACTATACATCGTTTAAATTATGAAAAGTTCTTGGAGACTAAGCAGAAGAATATCTGATTTGTATTGGGCTTGTTTAGCACAGTGTCTTTGCACTCTATTGAAAACTCGGTAAATTAAAGGCCACTGTCTAGTGATAGCAACAGCTATTGTTATCAAAGAACTGTTTATTCGTGTTCTAGGAAGCTCATGTTTAAGCAATATATAGCAAGGCATACTTGGCAATTGTGAAAAAAACAACAGAATAACTCTCAACAATGATGTTTAGTAATATGCAGAGTGCATTTCACCATGTGTTGAAGGACTCTGAGTATTTAAATTGAACCAACTGTGATAAAAAAAGGATATTTCATTTATAGCTTAAGATCACCACTTTCAACAAGATTGTGTTTTCAATAAAAATTTTGTTTGAAAAACCAGCATAAAAAATAAATCTTGTAGCTGTATCTGTTGGGACTGGGCTCAGAATTCTGCATTTTGATTTGCTGTGGTTATCGGTAATGGTCTCTGTTGCACAGTGAAGTTTTCCTGATTAGGGGTGAGGAATAGATTTATTGTTGGTTGTAATGACAAATATTTAGAATGTATTTAAGGCTCATTTCTGGCTTAAATAAAGTAGGAATTTCATTCAAGATCCATGACCTCACCAACCCTAGGTAATTGGTTAAATTTCTATTACCAGGAATGACTTTCCTCTTGTGAAACAAATCATAAGTCCAATAGAGATTGTTGCCATTACTGCACTCAGAGTGGGAGAAAAGCCTTCCCTTGGAACATCAATTGGGTAACCAATATCAAAAAGTCAGCCATTAAAACATACATACAAGTAAAACTATACAGACTGAATAAATTGTATGGATGTAATTAGGAATGTAAATAAATATACATGTAATATGATGTATATAATGTACATATATAATGAGAAGGAATAAAGAAGAAATGACTTTGAAAGAACAAGAATGGTATATGAAAGTGTTTGTAAGGATGAGAGCAAGGGAAATCATTATGATTTTTTTATTCTCTAAAACATAAAATAATTAAAAATTAATAGCCGTTAGAAACTGCTCCTTACAGTAATGACTAAAGCTAAATGCCTTATTTGTTTTTTGAACTTTTTAACTTTTATTTAATTTTTAATATGTGTAGAGGAATATTTAATCTTTTAATACATCAATATGACTGCTCTAGGGTAGAAAGAATGTTAGTACACAACTCTAATCTCAGTATTCAGAAGGCAGTGGTAGCACGTGACTTTAATTTCCCAAACAGAAGCAAGTAGAAGCAGAGAAGGAAGCAGAGACACGAAGTGACATGTGAGATGATTTAGAATGAATAGCAGGCAAAGTGATGAAACAGAGGAAGAGTTAGAAAAGTGAGGAAAAGTCCAACTTTCAGGATATAAAAGCAAACACTCAGAGATGTAGTTTGAGGCAGAGACACAGGCAATTCAGCAGAAGGAGAATGAGTATGGGAGAAAAAGTCAGCCAACAGTGAGAGTCAGTTTGAAGCAGCACAGAGCAGTCAGAGAAGTTTCAGGAGTCAGCCAGAGTCAGAAGAGTTCACTCAGAGACAGTCAGCTGACTCTGGTCAGTTTGAACAAATCAGCTTGGAGAAGAGTTTGAGCCAGAAAAGCGAGTGAGTTGAATCAGCCAACCAGAAAAGTCAGTTGAGTTCAGTACATCTCTGAGCTCAGAAGGAGCTAGCAAGAGTGAGTTAATCAGCAGTAAGTCTCCAAGATTAAAACATACTAGATTTGTTAAAACAGAAAATATTTATTGTCATTATGAATAGAGTCATTACATAGCTTACACCATGACTTTTAAAGTTCCTGTTTTTCAGTGTGGATATGTATTCTTGGTTACTGAGTGTGGTGGCTTGAAAGATAAATGTTCTTAATAATTTGAGCATTAGAAGACTTGGTCCCAATTGGTAGCATTATCTTGGTAGTTTCCAGGAATGTAGACATCTTGGAGGAAATAGTCATTTCTGTGTAAGCTCTGAGAGTTTAAGAATTCCAGCCTTTTTTAGTTTGATGTTTTAGATTTGTGCTTTACATTCCAAATGTGAGTTTTTAGTTCCCTGCTCCAGCTGCCATGCCCAGTGTTTGCTGCTACAATTTCATTTCATGGTGTATGCTTAATTATGTGGAACTCTAAGCACAAATAAACCCCTTCATATGTAAAGTATACCATGCCTTGGTTTCACTACATGTTACATAGTCATGAAAATAGAACCACCTTCTGGTAAATCTATGCCTACAAACTTCTGGTCCATAGAGGGTTTCAACCTCCACACATCCTAATTTTAAGTGTAGACCTGGAAGGCTTCAACCTCCATACAATCTAATCTTCAATCCTAAACCTAGAATTTTCAACCTCAGAGACTTACTGTTGACTTTCACTCTGACTAGCTCTTTCTAAACTCAGAGCTAAACTGAACTCAACTGACTCTTCTGGGTTGGCTGACTGAACTCACTTGCTGTTCTAGCTTAAACTCTTCTCCAAGCTGACTGGTTCAAACTGACCTTCTGAGCTGGCTGTTTGTTTCTGACTGTACTCTTCTGACTCTGGCTAACGTTGGCTGACTCCTGAAACTTCTTCTCTGACTGAACTACTCTGTTCAGTTTCAAACTGACTCTTACTGTTATCCGACTCTTTCTGCCAAACTCACTCTTCTGCAAAACTGCCTCTGTGTCTCAGTTGACTGATTCTCTGTCTGAATACCTGACTCTGAGCTGAGAGCCTGATTTTGTATCATGAGAGTTGGGTAGTCAGAGTCACTCTGTCAAATCTTTACCCTCTGATTCACTCTTGGACTTGTAACTAAAGGCATATACTCACTATGTACTTTACTCTGCCTCTAACTTTCTGCTTCTCAGTTGACTAGCATGCTCTGACTCAATCTCCTTCTATTCTCGCAATCTCTACTTCTTCTCTCTTAACTCTTAACTGACTCTGAACTCTGAACTTGGAACTCTGACCTACTTCTGAACTGATAGGTCTCTTTTAATCCCTAGGATTAAAGGCATCTTCCTTCTGAATTGGGTTGCTTAAAGGCACATGCTACATTTCAGCCAGATTATAGAGGTCTTTAATGTGAACTTTTCCCAGAGCAGCCATGTTGCCGAATTAAAAGATTAGATAATCCTCTACATATTTTGAGGATTGTATGAGTTTATGTAGTTGAAGAAGTAGAAAAGATGTCTAACACAGAGAAAAGTATATGTATTTTAATAGCTATTCATATATATTTTGTCAGTGAGATGATTCAATAAATGGTAAGTGAACTTTTCTCCAAGCCTGGTTTTCCTCAGTACCATCCTAGAACTCACATGGTAGAAAGAGAGAACCAGATTCAGAAAGCCATCCTTTGACTTCTGAATGCTAGCAATGGCACATGTGGATGTGTACTTGCACACATACAATAAGTAAATGAATGTAAAAAGTATTTTTATATTTTTTAATTTATTTTCATATTTTGTAAAATGTATATCGCCACCCATGCTACCCTCCCTCCATTCTTCCCAGCTCATCCTATCCTCCTATTATACATCTTCCCCATCCTTAACCCACTCATTACCCCCTTCTTCTCCCCATAGAAGAGAGCAGTCTTCCTAGAGTCACCATTCAAACAGGGCACAACAAATGCAACAAGGCCAGGCACCAGTCCCTAAATTGAGTGTGGACTCAGGCAACCCAGCTGGAGGATATGCAACCCAAGGTCAGGCAAAAGCATCAGAGAACCCCCACATACACTCTGGCCTGAAGGTTCTCTGCAAGAACCTCAAGTCAGACAACCACATAGCATATCTAGGAGACCCTTAACATTCCCTGTCTTCTGCCTCAGGCTCTGTTGGACCCTAAAAGTGCTGGTCTGTTGATTCCATTGGGCATACTTTCCTGATGTCCCATCTTTCTGGTTTCCAAAATGCCTCCTCCTCCTGTTCTGCGAATTTTCTGGATCTCTGTACGATGTTTGGCTCTGGGCTTTGGCATCTGTTCACATCAACTGCTGGCAGAGGACTCTAATGGAGACTGGATTAAGTACTCATCTATGAGTAGAACAGGATATCACTAGAAATCATCTCTTAGCTATTCAGTCTTTAATTCTTGGCCTACCCTCCGTCAGGCATGGGTTCTCTCCTTTGGCATGGGATTTTGCCCTTCCATTTTCCCAGTATTTATATATCAACAGTCTCTTCTTTCAAGTGAAAAGACCAAAATCACATTGCTTTTATTTGTATCTACTATAAACTGATTTTTCAACATTTTAAGTAGTAAAAGTTATAAATAGCAAAATAAATTACAAAGAAATTGCCAAACATACCTAATTGTACCTATATTATTATATATGCAACATATAATTTAATGAACTTTTTAAAAATCTTACCTCAAATACTTCTGTTGTGTTTTAAAATAATGTTTCTTTATGAACTTATGTTTTAATAAAAGCATTTTTTAAAATTACAGATGCATCATGATTTGTTTTTCAGTTTCTTCATAGTATCATGTAAGCTTTATTTTTCTATTCTATGATGTGGACGATCAAATCTTTATGACTCATTTCAGCTTCACTCATTTCATTAAAATAGATAGCGTGAAGGGCAAGTTACTGACTTCCAATAGTGAAATTTTTCCTTAATATTTTAGTTTTACATGTATATCTATTGATAGTTCAACTTTTATAGATCCCTTAAACTTAAAATCTAGTAAGCATATATGTACCGAATTAGAAGAGGGAAAAAGAAACTTCTAAGCTAGAAAACTGGTTCATAAACTGTGTTGTATTCTTGGATAAATAAAGCATAAAATTAAATTTGTTGTTCACAATCATACCACTTTGTGGTAATTTAAGAACAGAGAGTACTATGTCTCTTCACAAACAACAACAACAACAAAAACTTTATCACATTGTGATAAAAATTTATTTCATTTTTGACTATTCAAACCTAAGTTGTAGAAGTTGAAAAATGCTCTTTGAAAGAATTGCTGATTACATTTATACTACCATTTCTGTATACATTCATAGCAATACAACTTACTGTTTATGCTATCAAAATGAATTCCCAACTAGAATGCTATGAAACATGTACAATACATTAAGTAATTAGAGACATCATTAAGCATATTTCTACAATGCAAAACTTCTTGAATGAGTATGCTGAAAATATTCCAATCATGGCAAAGTATACGAAGATTTATCCATCTACCTTGGCAGTGTTAATGATGACAATCTGAACATTTTCTTCTAGGACACAGAATTATTACTTGGTGGCTCTGCTTCTGGGTATGTGTGTGACTAAGGAATGTATTCAAATGAAGTTGAATACTTATCGTTATTTTAATATCTATTAATATAATAGGCTATAATTCTTAAAAATTTATTAGCAATCTTTAACCTATGATCCAGCTAGCTCATATTTTTGTAGAATATTTGATAGGCTATTTTTCTTTTTAATATTTTGGTTATCTCTGGTATGCAAAAAACATACCTTGTGAATGATATTAATGGAGAGCAGTTAAACTATTTTCAGAAATATAATATTTATATTTCTGATATTATTAGAAATCATCATGAAATAATTGTCTTACAGTCAAAATGATAGTACATATTTACAATTTTGGCACTTCAGAGGTTGAGGCTAACTTGAGCTATGAAAAAAGAAGAGGCTGGAATGAAGGCTCAATGATTAAGAGTGCTTACTTAAAAAGGACTTAAGTTTTGTTCCCTCCACCCATATCAGGTGGATCATATCATCTATAATTCCAGCTCCAGGGACTCTGAAAACCTCTTCTAGATTCTACGGGTAATTATACTCTCATGATACACACACATGCACACCACACACACACACACACACACACACACACACACAAAAATAATCACACAGGACAAAAATCTAAAATGTTAAGAAAATTCAAAGAACTAGTTTGTTCATAATGGGTCATTGATACAATTTTAAATGTCTGGTTAATTTATACTTTTTTATTCTAATAATTTCATGTCACAAATTTATTTCTATTGATATAATAAAATAAGTTCTCCTTGATGAATTATCATGGGTAATAGCTATTTAAAAATCTAAGGAAGAAAATACCATTAATTTTTAAATTAGAACTATAACTGGCTTAGTTTGAAATATTTTACTAATTTATAAGCATCTTTTAAAATGTACTTATGTAATATTTAAAAATATTTGGGTCATGCTAACTCAGGCCACCATGTATGACCTTTGCAGGCCAAGTAGATGAGATCCAATTCATAGATCCTTCTTAGTCCATTTAGTAGTGATACTCATGTGTACATGGTTCAGGATGACTTGAACATGACCTCAATCAGGTAACCTATCAAGAGGCTCATCCCTGCAGAAGATGGACTTTCCTCTTCTTAGCAGCAATTAATTGTCAGTAGTTTTCATCTTGGGATGGGGACATGTATGACTTGTGCAGGATTGTCATGTAGTGTTATCATGCTTTAGATTCTGTTAGAGTGAATGCATTTTTGAAATTTAAAAGGAGTAGTTTCCTTGTATATAGAAGACACTATCTTGCAATAAATGTCCTAGTTCTGTGATTTGTGCAGTCTTCCTGCCCCTCTTCCATGATGTTCCCTGTGCCTTAGGTGGAGAAGTTGTGTTATAGATGTAACAGTAAGTCTGGGCATCTCAGTGATAATTATTCTCTGCATTTTGACCAGTTTGAATTATGTGATCATCTCTGCCTTCTGCAAAAAGAAGCTTCTTTGATGAGGGGTAAAAGCGACATACCCTATCTCTGCATATAAGGGTAAGTGACTAGAATGCAGTGTATAATTATACTGGTTTGGGAGAGTGTTAAGAGGAGGGTTTTTCCTAAAGTCCACAATCTTATCAGTCATGGGTAGTTGGCTAGTTTACTTTACCAAACAGGAATTCCTTCCTGTTGAGGTCATCATAAGTTTAAATAGATAGCTATTGGTTATCCTAAAGATAGCAGGCTAGTAATACACCATTAAAAATATCTTGTTGTTGTTTAGTTTGTAAGACTATTGTTTGGTTTGGTTTGCTTCCTTTTTTCCCTTGGTTGGCTCTATAGCACCATTGGATACTATGAGACCCTTGAGAGCTAGACCTAAGGATGGAGGCTTCCAAGGCAGTGCCAGAATGATTCTTCCATGTTATTTGTCCATAAAAAAAAAAAACAGTCCATAAAAAACTGTTTTTAATTCCCATAAAGTAGATTTTTCTTTTGAGAAACTGACAAGTGTTTCTGATATTACATTTTATTTCCTCTTCTTACATTATTTTAGCTAATGTATACTACTCATTGTGACAGTTAATAGTTTAAAACTAGAGTATGCAAAAAGGATAGTCACTATAACTTTATCAGTAAACTTTTTAAGAAAAAAAATGAATGAAGAAATTAATGCCTAAGAATTTCAAACACAGGTATACCTTGCTCTTTTCTTGACATGGAAAGCTTGTAGGTATTTCTAAAGGACATAATTTCTGGACAAACTTTAGAGTAACACAGAAAAGTTTATTAAGGAAAGGCATCTCAAATAGCCAAAGCAAGTATGCATAACAAAGACTCACGGAAACATAAATTTAGGACATTCAATAAGTTTATCAGTGCTTATATACAAGCTATGTGATGGCAGAAGATGATGCTCATTGTTCAACAAGAGAAAAGTGATGTGAAACATTAAAGACTAAGCCTTGGAACTTATGGTTTATCTTACACAATAAAGGTGCATTGCAAAGACTTAGAAGGTGGGTGCTTTCTCTTTCAGGACTAAAAATTTTAATTAAAAACAAGATTCCACAAACAGGGAATTTGGGAAACTATACAATAATTTAGATAAGGTTTGGTGAAGGACATAGAGCTAAAATGAAGGAAAGAGAGTAGAATATAGGCTAGATACATTTTTAAGATAGGAGCAGACAAGAATTTGTGTTTGATTATGTATAACTTACAAGCATAAACAATACAGTGAAATGCAAACAAAACAATGTAAGGTAAATAAAAGTAATCTAATTATAACATAAAATTTGATGTCTCCCTAAAATGTGAGTCTCAAACTTGAATTTACAAAAAGAATTACCTAAGGGGAACAAAAATGAACTCTCATTCAATCCCAAGACCAATTATGTAAGAGTCCCAGGTGAGGCGATTCAGGCATCTGTATTTTTGCAAAGCTTCCCTGGTGATTCTAATGTGCACACAGTATTGAACACAACTGTTGTCTTAATCATTCTCCAGATGTGCATTTTACTTATAAAACAACAAAAAAATTAAATTAGAAGTGAAAATAGTATGAAATTTACTTTTTCCCTATGGTTATTAGAAGCAGAAACTAGGACTACTTGGAAACTGTGTACCACCATGCCAACTCAGGAGACAGAGATTCTGACCTATGTGGCTTAGTTCATGAAAATATTACTTAAGTAGACATCCCACTCTCTTGTAGCTATTGAAGCTGAACTTGTATCAGATCTTGTCTGACCATATTTTCGGTACATAAAATTTAAAATTACCTCTTCAACACACTTAAAGATATATAATTGTCTTGGGATATTTTCTTGAAATTATTTATAATTCTACAAACATTTGAAATATGGTATCCATTCTCTGCATAGAATTTTGGGAGATTCTACATAGATACTTAATAAGTCCTTCCAAAGTATTTATAAAAATAAAAAAATGGTTTTTTTGGAAAATGAAAATTGATTTGTAACAGAGTTCATTACGACAACAGAAACTTAGGGACATTTTTTCCTGAAACTTAAAATGTACAAGTAAGTTTAAAGAAGATACAGAAACTGTCAGGTGTGAATCACCCTTAACTTTAAGATCACCTTGGAACATTTCACAGTGCATTTCCAATAAAATTGAAGTTCTGTGAAAAAGGAGGTATACGGTTGTTTCCTTTACTGATATTCTTATGAGATATCAATTTATATATGATATTGTCTTTTATAAACAGAAAGAAAAATGACACTGAACAGAGACCATATTGTAAAAGTTTCAATCTATCAAAATTTCTTTGGTATATACAATAAAATAAGTGTTTTTACTATATTTTTACTTTTCTGTATCAGAAGTAATTATATTTTAAGTTGAATTCCATTTTCTTTGCTGTATTTTTCTGAATCCATAATTAATTCACAAAGTAATCTATTTTCATTGTAATCAAATAATTTGTAAGCCCTTTTCCGATTATTCACCTTTCTGTACTGTAGGATTTATTCTTCCTGTATCATTTTAATTCATCAAACTTTTAAGGATCTTGGCCTGGTTCTCAGTGTGTTTTCAAATGGATGTAATTTTACTCTTTATACTTGTTTCATCTTCTGATGTGAGTAATATAAGAAATTCTTAGATGATTTACAGATTATTTCTGAATTTCTTTGTTTTTTGAAATGTGGTAGATTTATATGTATCTACACATATATTGAACCCTTCAGCTTAAAACTGTAACAAATTTAATACAGGGAAAAATATATTAAGGTAGTTGACAATACGAGTTAAAGAAAAAAATGACTTGGAGAAAGATGATTCAAAGTGTACTTTCCAGAAATTCAAATGTATGTAGATTTTCCTTCTTTTTAATTCTTATCTCCATGGATGACACAGTTTTGTTTGTCTCCAATGTGTTTATTTTTGACCATTGTTAATATTGTTTTCTTTCTAACTGGATTTGTGATCAACATGTATTATGTTTTCTAGTAGTTCACTGAATCAATGACTTCTCTTTCATTTGAGACAATATTAAATGACATTGAGATTTCTCAGTATAAACAGAATAACACAGCTGAATGGAAAGACAGTACTATCTCATATGTATGTATATATGTATATACACACAGACACAAACACACACACACACACACACACACATATATATATATATATATATATGCCTGTGTTTCTGTTGTTGCATGATGAAAGTTACTCTCTAAAGTCACATTTAATTAGCTTAAATTTGAAATTAATTATCTTATTTTTGAACAGTTTGCGTATGAAGGAAGTGTAACAATATAAAACAATTGCTTAAAATTATTTGAAAATGCAAATGCAAAATATTTTCATGTAAATACTTTTACAAATATTTAAAATTAGACAAGTTAGATTTACTTGTAAAAGAATATTCAAAATCTGGGTTAATGTTTAGCAATGATATTAATTATATTTATTAAAAACATATTTCATACCTCTATGGGTCTACAACACAGTATTTTGGTTATACCTACCAGAAAGAAAATACAATATAATAGAGTGAGACAGGTATGCTAATTACTTTAAATTGACTCATGATATCCTAGTGTACACATGAAGCAAAATATCACATTGCATCTCTAACATACATAGTATTCTTATACAGAAATCAATTAAATTGAGAAATTTTATAATAAAAAACATAGTTAAAAATGAAAAGGTTGCATGTTTTAACTGTTAATGAGCAAGATTAAGAATCAAAATTAATTTTATATTAAATGTATTAATCATGATATTATACATATTTAATACTATTCATTCATATTATGCTATTTATTTTATACTATTCATATGATAATGTACAGATTTTATGATATTCATTTATAGTATTCATTATTTTTAAATAGTAATTGTTGTATACTATATATACATTTAGAAGATTGAAATGATCAAGTGAATTAAAACATTTTCCTTACAATTGTCTGAATTTTAAACCATTCTGAGTTTTACAATGATGGAGTTTTTGTTTAGAAGAACAAAACACCTTTGTCAGGTTTGCTGGCTATGGAGTTCTTAAAATATATATCCTGAGGTGAACTTTTACAGTAGAAGTTGTAAAGAGATGATTTCCACAAGGTTGGAACTTGCTCTCTATATTTTTATTCTGGCATCTGGATAAGCTGCAAGGCATTGAATGTGATCTCAAAGGCATTCATCCGTTACAACCCCTGTTGTGACAAACAATGAGAACAGAGAGCTGATTCTTAAGCTCAAGGCACATCTATAAACTAGCTGTCCTAATTTTTTTTTTTAATCTTGGCAAGTCTTGTCTGAGGCATTTTATAAATTTTTAGATTAAATTAATTCCCTGCACTACACATGAGTAGAGGCAGCTTTGAGAATATTACATTTCACAAACTGAATGTGAACAGTACTGCAAAACAACTCACTTTGGGTTCTGTGGATGCTCTGGGAAAGCACAGCTCCGAAATGAGCCTTGGACACCTGTGAGAATAGATTATTTCTGGTTCAGATGATTTCATGGCATCTGACACTATGGTGATTATTTGCCCCGATGTTATGTAACATACACACACTCACACGCGCGCGCGCACACACACACACACACACACACATTAATGGTAAAAATTTACTGAATCATATTTACTAAAATAAAATTTAAAACCTTATCAGATAGATATGGGAGCAATGAAGCTTTCAGTGTTTTGAGTACTATTTTATCATATTTATGATATGTAGGCATACACATGTTAAAGGAACAATTACTTTATAAGTGTAACTGGATAATATACTTTGCATGCATTATCTGTGAAGGAAGAGGAAAGAAATGATTTAAGAGCTAAAAGTAGAGGTCATGAAACCCACTGAATAAAGTACTACAAAGATTGATTCATTGTAAGTAAATGGAAGTTCACTGAATAGGCTTAACATATCATAAGCATTTGTAGGTGAAAGAGACATGTTTGGCTATACTGTCAGATGCTAGTGTTGAAGACTGAAATACATGTAGTGAGTTGTGAGGAAAAGAAACTTAGAAATTACTATAAAAATACAGAGGAAAGTGAAAGCAGTAGAATCAAATATACTATTAACATTCACTGAATGAGAGCATTGCCAAGATAACTACAGAGTTCTTTATAGTCAAGAAAGTGGAAAAATACCACCATTAGTAAAGTGAAAATAGGAGCATACTTATGGAACATAGTGTAAGGCCATTTAGTAGCCAGACTGTGTACATTTGAAACATGAGATGATTTGGACATGAGGTTTATTTTTCAGAATGATAGATATGCATAATAGTAAAAAATATGTAAAAAAGAGTTGACAACTGCTAACTAAATTACAAATTAAGAATGCACACCTGAATTTGTAAAATTTACAGAAGTATTACTTAATCTTAGCTTATTTTTTATTTCCCACTGAATTTAAGCTTGTTGTACTTTGCGAAATCAAGATTTGATTGTCTATTTTTTCCTCTGGTAAAGACATTATTGGTTCTTATTTTTGCATCCTTTAAGTAGCTCTATTTAAAAAGTTATTTCAAATTTTGATAATAAGTTCTTTAAAATATGTGTGGTTTGTTCTTGTTTTCTAAATTGTTTTCTTTATAAAATGATCTACAGGCTACTTAGGGGCTATTCTTAACAAAGAGTTAGATTTCTATGTTAATCACAAGCTATTTCAAAGCTTCTCAGATAAGGGTTGAAAGATGTACTGATCTATGGTTTATAGGTACAACAATATATCAGAAGAGATCTATATAGGTCTTTATAGTCAGTTAGGTAAAGAAGAGGGAAATAGCTGTTGTGGTACATGCCTTTATATATGCCCAGCACTCAGGAGGCCGAGGCAGACAGATCTCTGAGTTCAAGGCCAACTTGGTCTACAGAGCAATTCCAGGATAGACAGAGTTACAACAAAGAAACTTGTCTTGAAAAAAACACAAAAAGAAAGAAAGAAAGAAAGAAAGAAAGAAAGAAAGAAAGAAGGAAGGAAGGAAGGAAGGAAGGAAGGAAGGAAGGAAAGGAAGGAAGAAAGAAAGGAAGGAAGAAGAAGAGAAAAAGAGGAAGAAGAAGGAGGAAGAGGGGCAAGAGGAGAAGGAAAAGAAGAGGGAACTAGAACAAGTGAATAAGCTATAGTATCATTTTGGACTTAGTACATGCTTAAAAATTATTTAGAGATTTTATTGTAGCAATGAATAAAATGTGGATGTTATCACTAAAGTGTTTTAATTAATAAAGGTCTTCTTTCTAAGAAATAAGCAGTTGCATAGGTAATTTCCTATTTTTTCCCAAATGGTTCTAGCTGTGACTTGCTGATTTAACGCTATTTAATTCTTGATTTGTTGATCTCCTTTTTTTTTGTTTATTTCTAAACCATTCCTAATAAATTGTTTTCTGAGACAGCTGATGAAAGATCTATTTACCTTTCCTTCATTGAAATAGCTTTGTATTATCATAACCCATTCTCAGATTCTCAGTTCAAAACAATCTTATTAATATCTAGTGCTTTTGTTCTGTGTTCTGATCTTAGTTTTTCTGACCTGAACTTACCCAACGATATAGCCTATCTCCAGAAACTCTGATAGCTCAACTTTTAGTAAGTAAATTCTTTGGAAACCTGAATATCTGATGAACTTTGTTTTTATTCATCTTCAATTCCTATCTTTACCTACAGACTTCATCAAATATGTATAGAGGAATAGGCCTGTGTGCAAACTAGTAAGGGTCTATATTCCAGGGGTCTATGTGAAGGGATCACATTTAGAGGCCTGTGTGGTCTGGAAGGAATGTATAAAGAATGTTAAGAATGTTGGTACACACCTTTAATCACAATATTTAGAGAGCAGTTGTAGCAAACATCTTTAATCCCAGTATTCAAAAGGCAGTGGTGGCCCACATATTTAATCCCTAAGAGAGAAACAGAGTGTGGAAGCAGACACAATAAGCAGAGCTCAGAAAGAGTCAGTGTTACATAAGAAGTGACATCTGAGATGAAGGACAGGCAAACTGACTAATCAGAGGAAGAGTTAGCAGACTGAATCAAAGTGAGGACACACATAACTCTTAAAATATAGAAAAGCACCCTCTCAGTTCAGAGCAGAGGCAGTTACAGTAGAGTAAGTTATAGCAGGCAGCATGAGGCAGGCAAGAAGTCAGTTATTGAATCAAACAGACCTAGAACAAGACACAGAGACAATGAAGTGATCTGACAAAAGATGAAGCATAGAGGCTCACTGGGGAGTTTGAGGGTCTGAGACAGACACAAAGAGGCAGCTCTACAGAAGAAGTCAGTGTCACATGAGAAGAGTGACTCAGTTTGAAGTTGAACAGAGCTCTTCTATATCCTCTCTTCTATTTCCACTTTATGAGGGAGATCCCTTTGTTCAGATTGTGGCCTTCCTTGTTGCATAGTTTCTCTATATCCATGGATACATGTATCTTTCTCCTTTGCTTAAGAATCAATATCCACATATAAGTGAGTACATACCATGTTTGTGTTTGTGGGACTGTGTTACCTCACAGAGGATGATTTTTCTAGTCCATCAATTTCCTGCAAAGTTCATGGTGTCATTTTTTCTTTTTAAATAACTGAAAATGCTCCATCTTATAAATATACCACAGTTTCATTTATTCTTCAGTTGAAGGGCATCTAGGATGTTTCTAAGATGTTTCTGGCTATTATGAACAAAATTGAGCAATGCCCAGCAGTGGTATAGCTGGGTCTTGAGGTAAGTTGATTTACAAATTTCTCAGGAATCCCATACTGATTTCTATAGTGACTGTACATGTTTACATTTGCAACAGCAATGAAGGTGTGTTCCCCTTTTCAATTTGGATTAATGATTTTTTTGATTTCTAGTTTCTTGAGTTCTTTATATATTTTGGATATTAGCCATCTATCAGAAGCAGAGTTGGTGAAGATCTTTTCCTGTTCTGTAGGCTGCCTTTTTTGTCTTATTAACAGACAATTATAATTGTCTGTCCTTTGCCCTACAGAAGCTTTTCAGTTTCATGAGGTCCCATTTGTTAATCACTGGTCTTAGTGCCCAAGCTATTGTTATAATGTTCATAAGTTGTCTCCTGTACAAATGAGTTCAAAGCAATTTCTCCCTCACTCTTCTGTCAGGTTCAGTGTGTCTGGTTTTCATTGAGGCCTTTGACTCACTTGGACTTGAGTTTTGTGCATGGTGACGAATTTGTATCAATTTTCATTCTTCTATATGTAGACATCCAATTAGATGAGCATCAATTATTAAAGATGCTTTCTTTGTTCTATTCTATATTTCTGGCTTCTTTATTGAAGATCAGGTGCCCATAATTATGTATATTTAGGTCTGGAGCTTCAGTTCCTTCAGTTTCATTGACAATCTGTTTGTTTTTATGCCAGTACCATGTGGTTTTTAGTACTATAGCTCGATAGGAGAGCTTGAGATTGAGAATAGTGATACCTCCAGAAGTTATTTTATTTTTCATGATTATATTAGCTGTGGTGAGTTTTTTGTTTTTCCATATGAAGTTGAGTATTGTACTTTCAAGATCGATAAAGAATTTTGTTGGAATTTTGATATGGATTGCCCTGAACCTATAGATTGCTTTTGGTAAGATAGAAATTTTTACTATGTTGATTCTATCAATCCAAGAGCACTGGAGATCTTCCATTTTCTGAGATCTTCAATTTCTCTCTTCAAAGATTAAGCTCTTATTATATAAGTCTTTCACTTTTTTGGTGGAGTAACCACAAGATATTTCAATAATATTTATCACTAATGTGAAGGGAGTTGTTTCCCTGGTTTCCTTCTCAGTCCATTTGTCATTTGTATACAGGAGGACTGCTGATTTTTTTTTTAGTTGATCTTGTAGCCAGCCACTTCATTGAAGTTGTTTATCAGGTGTAGGAGTTCCCTGGTAGAATTTTTGGGGTTGCTTATTTATACTATCATATCATGTGCAGATAAGATACTTAGACTTCTTCCTTTCCAATCTGTATGTAGTGTATCTCCTTAAGTTGCTTTATTGCTCTAGCTAGGACTTCAAGTACTATATTGAATAGGTATGGGGAGAGTGGACAACCTTGTCTTCTTCCTGATTTTAGTGGAATTGCTTTGAGCTTCTGTCTATTTAATTTGATATTGGCTGTGTGGCACAGCCATAACCCATGAAGGCAGTAGAAGCATGAAGCCACCACAGCTGTTTGACATAGTCCAACAAAAGTTTAGCCAAATGCTGCTTGCTGAGATGCTGTCCTTCAATCTCAGTTCTAATGTCTTTGTGGTTGCATTAGGGAATATTTCAAACTGTGATTCATTTATGTTTTTACCTGAGAAAATTATTTCTGAGTCTCCTTAGGAAAGTCTTAATTATTATATCTCCTTCTGCTTTTATGGAACCATTCATAAATCTTCCTTATGTCTTGGGGATTGTGAAAAACACAAAAATGCTAAGAATTTATGAAGTTATAGCTCATAAAGGATTTTTAGGTGGATTTACCCCTGAAAAAACTCAGGACTGAGGCAATTAATACAATATCACTTGAAGATAACTCTGAGGCAACTAGGGCATTGTTTATTTCAGAAAAGCTAATAAGAAGTGGTCTCCTCCTGTATACATTCAGAGTTTCCTGATTATGCAGCTTATGAGCTCGAGGGCCATACCTGACATGCCCTCCGAGAAATAAGAACTAGGAAACAAAGTTAAAGTTGGCTAAAATAATCTTCACCCTACATAGTAATAATATATAAAAGAAAAAGAATTAGACATGAGAATAAGACTAGTTTACACCAGTTTTTATGTCAGGTCACTTAAGTTGAAAACAAAACGAATTCTCCTTTACAGATTTTTATAGAGATCATAAAAGCAAGTTACTGCAGAGAGTTTAGTCTGAGAAAACCTTTTAATATTATTCTTTAACCACCAAAGTTTTATTATACTTAATATAAGACTTGGGAACTTACCTATACTGGATCAGATATTTTAAAAATTGATGTAATTTGTATCCCTGTAGAAATCAGGAACATGTCTTTGTCCTGTGAAGTCTGTATAAATCCTGATTCTTTATAATCTCCCCTCTTTTTACCTCAGTAAGAGTCTCAGAACATTGTGGAAAGAAAGTATGATATAGGTGTCCATTTGTGGTTGAACATTCTATAAACACTTATTTTCTTCACTTTTACTAATTACAAGGTACTGTTTTATATACATAGATTCATATAGTTAATGGCTTCTTATTAATTACTACATTCTTAAACCATTTTACAAGGAAAAATACACTAGATGCACAGATAAGATACAGTTATGGATATAGGTAGATATAGATGAACAGATCTTAATTAAATAGAGTCAAAGGAAGAGAGGTCATGCTAAATAAAAACACGTGAAAACAGAGGTTTAACATACTCTTTGAATTAGGACAAGAATAAATATTGCCTACTCATGAGGGAAAGTTTTTGTAATAGGTCTAAGGTAAAGATGTAATATAAATAATAAGTTTATGAATGGAATGTTGGGGCTTGTGTATGTAGCTAAGAAACTTGGGTTTATGTATCCTAATCACATTCTAAAAGCTCCTGGGCAAAGCTTAAAATTTAGGCAAGGACATATCAATGTCTGAAATGGAAGAAAGTCTCTTCTTGTTTTCCAAGCATAACAAGCTTCTTTAAAACATATTTTATTGTACTTTGTTTACTTTGAAGTTTAGAAAGTTTAGCATTGTAAGGATTAATTTATGGGGACACAATTTGCATTTTATTTCCTTTAAATCCTCCCGGGAAGAAGCTAGAGTTCTGTTAAAATTTGTTAATTTTAATAATATATTTTGTATTTTAATATCAAATTTTATTTTAAGATTTTGATAAATATGTGTGTCAAAATACATTTCTCCACATATGTATCTATGCATGAATATATATAGCTTTGAAGCAACATAGAAGAGAATATATTTTGTGATTTACAGCTATTGTAAATCATTTTTAAGTGATTATAATTCATGTTGTCATTTGTTCCATGTTTTAGCTTCAGGTATTAAATAATATTCTACTCACCCATTTTAAAAGAGTACAAGTGTAAGATTTCATTGGAAATGTTTAGTTTCAATTAAAATAAATCTACCCTCTTATAAATAGTCAGATGTAAATAATTTTTTTTGTTTACTGTTATATAGTTTTGCAAAGATTATGGACATAAAAAAACATAGTTTATTTTCTATATACCAAATCGTTGATATATTTTCCTCTAAATTCCTTCATGAATTATTAAGTCATTTAAATTAGTACAAACCTCAGGCTATCACAACTCCATATGCTTGTTTGGTGAAGCCTTATCTGAAAATCCTAAATTGCACCAAAATATCATCAGTGTTCAGGTAAGGCCACTTACACATTTCTGAAAATGCTGAGTAATAAAGGGAACTATTGGAAGTGTATTGTTACACGTATATGCCTGTAATCTATTCCTGTATTACACAGCACTTTTGCATTGTATTGAGGAAAGAGAACATATGACAAAACAAACAGCTGTCTTTATATTCTGGCTTTGCATAATGTTGATTATGAACCAGGGGAAATCATGTTTCCACAGTTTGCTAGGGCAACATAAAAATGATAATACATCCTCTTGGTAGTGCTTAAATCCTGAATAGTAAAATCTTATTTAAATTTGAAGATGTCAAGTCACATCAATCCATGGTAGCCTGTCTGTACAGTACAGATGCAAATATGCTCATCCATGCATTTACCAAAGAGATCACATAGGCAAAGCCTGAATAATATGTCAGATTAGTGGCTGAAATTTTTGTTATTGTGTTACTCATCACAAATTTCCCTATATTATCAATTATTGGCCAACTAATCATGGCCAATGTTCTCAGAGAGAGTCACCTGCTCTTATCTCTGCACACCTATGTTTTAGTCACATCCTAGTGTCATCGCTTTTATCTCATACTACATTATCTATCTTCTTCTTTTGCACAAAATTCCTCAAGATAGTCAAATATTTCTTTTTCATTCTCCCTAAATGCAGTGATATCTTTCAAGAGTAGATTTAATACATATGTGCATATATATATATATATATATATATATATATATATATATATATATCCAAATTACAAGTTAATGATGTATAAGAATATGTTCAGCATGAATATCATGCGAAATATACACTTCATTTAGTTCACAACATATAATTAATTTAGAAAATATATTTAGAATATACTTAAAAGCACTTAAATATGGCCTAGAAAAATTAAATATATTTAAATTCTCTGTTCTTGTACTATTTAAATGCTACTTAAAATGTTAAAGCATTTACATAGCACTCTTGAAATTAACTATACTATAAGACTATACAGTGGGGCAATAATTTTATTCCTGTCTATATATCAGATAAATGAATATTTTTCTTTGAAATAAGTATGTAGAGGGTCATTTTTGTTAATTTCGTGACAAACCTTAAATTTATGCTTGATAAGAAAGGGTATTTTCCATCAAACATCATGGATTTAAGCAAATACAGAAGATAAAAATATAATTATCATAGCATTCAAATGGCATAATAGATACTTTAATTATACAAACATCTAACTCAAACAAGTAATTTAAAGATAAAATAATAATCATCAGATAACAATACATTTAGACATAAACTGTCATATGCAATAGTGTTGAAAATAATGCAAGCATTATTCTCTTCACAAAGTAGACATTTTTAAAATGTTTATTGTGTTTTGAATATTAAGTTGTGTGTATTTGTGCATGTGTGGGTGTGGTATATGCATATCAGTACAGGTGCCCACAGAGGCATTGAATCCAGTAGAACTGGAGCATGAGATGATTATAAACTGCATAACATGGATCCCGGGAACCGAACTCAGGTCTGGGAACAGAACTCTGAAACTGGTTCACACTGTTGTTAATCATTGAGTCATCTCTAAAATTCAAATTTTGTACTTTAATGAGTATGAGTCTCTGTATGTGTGTGTGGGTATATGTGTGTGTGTGTGTGTGTGTGTGAGTAGGTGCACATGAGTACATGTACTTGTGGAGTCCAGAAGACTGCATCAGATTACCTGGAGCTGGAATTACAGGCAGTTCTTAGATGCTTGATGTGAGGAACTGAACTCTCATCTTTTGCAATAGCAATATGTGTTCTTAGTCACTGAGGTATCATCCCAGCTCCAAGGTAAACATTTTAACATTTAAACATTAGCCAAAAGTTTACATTTAAAAAAGTTCTATGGAATCTTTAAGTAGTTATATTATTTATTTCCATATGTTTTCACTTACTCTTATTTCAATACTTAGAAGTTATCAGAGGGATTGGAAGTTCTGATACTGCACTAGAGGTGACAGGGCCAAGATCATTAAAATATCCTTTGAAATAAGAACTATCTATATTCTTGACTAAATACACAAATTGACTGAACTTAGTCTCT
Source organism: Cricetomys ansorgei (assembly GCA_026225945.1). Lineage (NCBI taxonomy): Eukaryota > Metazoa > Chordata > Mammalia > Rodentia > Nesomyidae > Cricetomys > Cricetomys ansorgei. The sequence goes on along the minus strand of JAMJFZ010001131.1, from coordinate 18,251,233 downwards.
GAATAAAAGCAATCAACCATTTAAAATTCCAATACCTCAGCATTTAAATTTTTCGTTTTTATAGACCAATGCAAAAACACATTTTACTGTCATTAACTAATAGCCTGAAGAATTTTACTATTGTTCACTTTGAGTTATAGGCACATAAAACACATATCAGATAACACAGTGCCAGTGATAAAAATGTAAATATGAATGACCCTTAAATCTAAAGTTAACACAGCAGACTATAAACACTTTTACACACAACCTTTCTTCAAGTTAGTTAGTCCTTCCTATGCCATGGGATGGGCAATAAAAAACTAAACTGGTGTGCTTTGCTTAGACTCCTAAGAAAACTACATCTGTTCATCGAGATCATTTTAGCTTCTACCAGAGTGGCAGCTGTAATGCACATAATTCATGGCGTGTTGGAGCTGTCCATCTGCTGGGTGCTGAATTCATGGTTGACTAATCATCTGTAATGGAATTTCTGTCTAGTTGTTTGTGCATAACACCATATTATAATGACTCCAGATCATTTATCCTGCATGGACTTAGAACAAAAAATCATGCCATTCTCTCTGGAGAAATACTGTGAAAATAGCTAACAATGGGAAATAATTTTATTAAGATCAGAACTCCAGGCATATGAAGAGATTTATCCTATAATAATCAATTAAAAGATTTTAGTATGAATCTGTACATATTTATATATGTTTGAAATCATATAGTGCCATTTGTCTTCCAGAGAAATGTTCATTAGTTAACAACTACTGGAGGCTTTATCATTTATTCAGTGTTTATTATTTGTTTGGGGCACTATTTCATAGATACTAATAATTCTACTATTATGATTTAGAATCATAATAAAACTGCCCTAATTAGTATTATATTATTGTTAACATTTAAGAGAATAAATTCTGACTGGAAAAGATGTTCAATTATTTCCCCAGTCTAATTATTCACTCAGCAAGCACTTAATTTCGACTATGCCATGCAGATTCTATACTCCAGATGCTTTGGTACGCTTCGATAACAATAGTGAATGGGCTTAACATGAATTCTTTTGATGCTACATAGTGAACCAGTTGTTGTATGATATGGTAGCAGATGTAAACAGCATTTGGCAAATACTCGACAAAAAAGTAACTCTTTCTACTGTAAGAGAATAAACTTGTTTTGGCACTTGGGGTGTATGTGGCTGTACTTTGGGTTAAAATACCCTACTTTGTCTTGGACTAATGACTCCTGTAGCCTTCTCAGTTTACATGTTTTGAAACCCAGCATCTTTGTTCTCCATTAGCAGATGTAAACATGTAGTTTATACCTGACCTATCAAAGCATTCCATAAACTGGCAAGTCTGCCTAATTCAGGCATACATGCTAAGAGGACACTCTTTGGATGATGGCCTCATCAAGAAGAAACAAAAATCATCATTACTTGTAGAAAAGAACTAAGAAAATATATTAATTGCAATAGTTCAACTAAGACATCATTAGAGAACAAATCAACATTAAAAAAAGAACAGGAAAGGAAATGTGAACAAATGTGACACAGAAGCTTGGTTCCAACAGTGTTATTTAAAAACAAAACAAAGCAGAATCACCTGTGCCTGCGGGTGATTCTGAGCCTGAAGTTTTCATGACATGAATGTGAAAAGCATTATTTTCTCTGAAGATGCTTGATTGTGCAGTCTGTCCTCAAATTGAATGCATAGCCAAGGGGAGAATCAGCAAAGACATTGGAACATGAACATTTGCATTTGTGACTCAGCATATTCACACTGCTATGTCCACTGATTCTGATGAGTAATATGATTCCTACTGGATCCTGATCAGGTCCTCTACTGAAGCCTCACATTAAGCCACTTGACATTTCTCAATGAACCAAATATTACATTGTCTTTTGTTTTGTAACAAAACATGTACTTTATAAGGTAGTGGTTCTCCCTTCACATCATAAAATAGTTTAATTTTTCTTTCACAAGCTGACATTCATAGTAATACTGAGAAGCGAGAATTTCTCAAAGATATAATATAGACTGTCAAACCATATATAGTGGTGAACAGAGAATTATGAAGTCATTTTTTTAAAGTAGTAAAATGTGAATAATTTGGTCACATCATATAATAAGGAAACTCTAATATTAAGATGACTACTTTAGGAAAATAAGAACACATTAATTAAAAAATTAAATATGTAAAGAGAAAACATTATTACACAGATTTTAAAAAAAGGGGAAGTATTTGAAAGTCTAAAATCAAGTGCAAAAATGTTACAAATTTGAAAACTTAGGTCTGTGAAAGTGAGGCAGAAATGTCCTTCAGGTCTTCCATGTCCACAGCATGCGATCTCCATGCTGTACTTTCTGAGATCTGGGATGTAGAGTGCTGAGTCCTGGCTCTCATGTTACTCAGTGTTTCTCAAGGAAGCAGGAAACTTCACTGTATTGCAGATTTGTAAGCAGTCTCCACTCCAGTGATATTCAAGCTCAGGATGCCACAGGAACACTAAAGGAATCAACCCTTCAAATCTCAAATCCACAGTGACACATACTTTCCATTTCAGTGGACACTATACAGGTCTGATTTCCATTAGGTAGAACTCGGACACAAGGTGACAAGTGACTCAGCCAGAAGCAAAGTCTTAGCATCCTGAAGGCTTTTTTTTTTCACAGCAACAGTAAACATTGCTCACTTGTGCAAGCTTTAGAAACTCCAACAATTATTTACAAACTAAAATGTTTCTATGTTTTTTGATAACTACTCTAGTTATATACTAAATATATTACTTTTTTTCTTCAGTTGACTTTACTTTTCCTTGGCTGTTTTATCTCTTCCTCCTGTTTCTGTCTTCTCATTCTTTCCCTTTTTCCTTTCTCCTCTCTTTATATATATTCTTACTATACATGTCTATTTTCTCCTATATTAAAACAATCGAGCTTAATTCCATATAATATTAATAAAAGTAATCTACCTTCATTTTTTTTCTTTTTTTAAAAATAACTATTTTATTTTATTTCATTTTATGTTCATTGGTGTAAGGTTGTCAGGTCCCCTGGAACTGTGGTTACAGACAGTGTGAGCTGCCATGTGGGTGGTGGGAATTAAACCCATGTCCTCTGGAAGAGCAGCTAGTGCTCTTAACCACTGAAGCTTCTCTCCAACCCCTCCACCTTTCTTTTAAAGTTAAAATTTAGAATACCCACAGAAACCATCTAGGCTGTAGAACCACTCACAAACATTTAAATAACATTGCTTTGAAGGTGATCTTATCTTAATTATCAGGTCATGGTTATCTGAATATGCAAAGACCTGAAGGTCTGTACTTGATGACTCAGTAACTCTGTCACTAAAAGTCTAAAATAATATTTAGAAAACTCAATAGAATCACACTAACAATATTATATTGAACTTTTTAGTAATATCATAGTTTATTCTCTATCTAGAAGTATATTATGACATTCAAAACACATATTTTACTTATAATTGTGACAAAGAATACTAGCTTCAAAATTATTATTTAACTTAACAAAATTGAGACTTTTGGAAAAGTGTTTTTTGTATAAGCACATTTTCCTTAGCATGAGTTTTTTCTGGTAATATATAAATAGTAATAACAGAAATTAATACATCCTTCAGAAATGTAAAATCATCTTATGATATCAATTCAAGAATTTCATTCACAATGAGAGAGAAAACTGAGGTCTTGCTAGGCTTTATTTAACGTTACTAAGCATATAGCTCAGAATTTAAAAAGACTAGGAAGGTAAGATACAATATTAAGTTTTTATCAAGCTTTTAATGACCTTCATGAACCAAGCATCAACATTTTAAGAATGACTTTGTTAAATTACTCCTCGATAGTTGTTTTTGTTAACTTGACTCCATCCTAGACATATCTGGTAGGAAGCAATCTCAATTAAGGAATTGCCCATAACAAACGGACCTGTAGTCATGTCTGTGGGGATAATTTCATGCTAATAATTACAGAATTGGCCAGCCCACTGCAGATATACCGTTCCAGGATAGTGGGCCTGGTGGAGCAAACTAGTAGTACACAGCCTGCCTTCCTGACTGAAGGTTTCTACCCAAGTTCCTTCTCTGCCTTCTCTCAGTGATAGATTATGAGAATTGGAAGATGAAATAAACCCTTTGCTCTCCACATTGGTTTTGATTAAAATTTCATCATAGCAACAGAAAGTGAACTATGAGAACTACTCATATGTATAAATGAGTATATATACAACTGAAATAGTTATATACAACTATTTCAGGGGTTTTATACTAAAAAGTTTTCTAAATTATACTAGATCATTTGAGTAGATACAGAATAGTATTGTAATAATACTAATGTGAACTAATATTAGAATCATATTAGAACTCATAAGAAGCCACAATAAAAGGAAACAAGACCAAAACTTTTTGCCTGTTTGTTGTCTCATCCTCAGTCACTTTGAAGTTCTATTCTAAATCAACAGATGTTTAAATGATAAGAAACAGCAAAACTCTGCTTTGGAATACTTCCCCTCTCTCTTTGGAAGTCTGTGCCTAAGAGAGATAAACTTGTCAAATAATCTCAGTCATCAAACATGGAAGACTGACGGTATTAATCTTTCACTAAGATAAACACACGACTGTACAGAGGGAGGGTGGGTTGCTACAACACATTTCCAGTTAGAAATGAGTAAAGTAAAAGGTGAGAGATGTCTCACCTAAATTTGCTCTCCATGGAAATAATGATATCACTCATTTTTTAAAAAATTTTATTTTAAGGAACCTATAATTTACCAGGAATATGTGGGTTTTTTGTTTGTTTATTTGTTTGTTTTTAGTTGTAGCTGTTGATTCAGGTTCAATAGCCATTTTCCCCCTTTGGCTAATTCAACCATAAATCCTAGAACTTGAGCCCTGCATGATTTTAGCCTCCTAACAATCTAAACTTAATTCTACATCTAGAAGTATTCAGCCTCAACCTCCACCTACTCTAAAATATTTAAATCTCTGAAACTTATTGAACTCTGACCCTTCTTTTTCAGCTCAACTCACCTGTTGTTCTGGTTCAAATTCTCCTCCAAGCTGCTGGTTCAAACTGACCTTCTGAGCTGGCTGACTGTTTCTGAGTCAGCTCTTTTGACTCTGTCAGACACTGGCTGACTCCTGTAGCTTCTTTGTCTGAACTGCTCTGCTTGGCTTCGAACTGACTCACTCTTCCCACTGATGATGACCTCTGACAGACTCCTTCTGTGTCTCTGCCTGATGTCTTAGACAGCTCCTGTGTCTCTGCCTCTGTGTCTTATCTTCTGTCTCTTATTCTCTGTGTGTCTCTGAGCTGAGAGCCTGATTTTCTATCATGAGAGCTGGGCATATCCTCACTCTGAGTCACTATGCCAATTCTTTCTCTGATTCATCATTTTGCCTGCCCTTTACTCTGACTCATCTCAGAGGTCACATCCTGTCTGACATTAACTCCTTCTGAGCTCTGATTTCTGTCTCCCAAGTGTGGGATTAGAGGTGTGAATCACCACTATCTTCTGTATACTGGAATTAAAGATGTGTACTAACATTCTTTCTAAATTCTATCTGGACCACACAGGCCTCCAAATGTGATCCCTTCAAATAGACGCTTGGATTTGATTCATTCCTAGCTATCACATAGGCCTTTCAATGTGATCTTTTCCAAGAGAAGCCATGTTGCTGGATTAAATGATTAAATATTCCTTTACACCTAATAATTTCTTGGAAAATAATTTGCCAAATTTTGTTTTGTCTATTATATATTATGTGACTACCAAAGTCAAAGTTATTAACTTTGACTTACATGTATTCCTACAGAAACACTTGCAATGATGAGCCTGGAGACAATACCTCTTCAATGTTCCCTCTGTATTCTATGTAAAATTTTACAACCAAAAAACTTAACAGATAAACTATTTAGACAAAAAAATACAGCAAAATTCTTACAGATTGCAGTTTTAGTCTGTCCAGTTCTTTGCTTGCTTGCTTGGTGGTTTTTATTTTGCTATTTTCTCTTTAATTTTTTTCCTCATTAAAAATGGATTTTTCACACTATATATTCTGATTATAGTTTCCCCTCTGCTTATTATTCCCAGTTTTTCCCAATCTCCCTTCCCATTCAGATTCTTAACCATTTCTGTCTCTCAGAAAATAAAGAGACATCTGAGGAATAATGAAAAAAATGTATCTAAATCTAGAATTCAAACTAAGACAACCAAATCAGAACGGAACAAAGCAACCACACATAAAAAGATCCAAAGAAAAAGCACAAGAAATGTGTGTAGACAGTGACATACAAGTTTTCACACACAGGAAACCCATAAAAACACAAAACTTGAAGACATTTATATGTGTGTGTGTGTGTGTGTGTGTGTGTGCCGCAAAGGACCTATACGAATTTTTAAAAGCCCTGATTAACCTTATGAGACAAAGGAGCCCCAAAGATGCCAGTGTAGATGCCCTGGAGTTAAGTTTATGTAGGTCAGCTACTGACTAGCATGGGGATTTTTACCATTAACTGTGGTTTGTTTCTTCAGTGGAGAAAACTAATTTTTCACTTGCAGATAGATATCAATTGAAAATGCCTACTGGCTAGCAGTGAGGGCATGTCTTCACTGCTTCTTTCACCCTAAGAACCATTTGATGCCGACTTGTGTGGGCCTTGTGCATACTGCCTCAGTCTCTGTAAGTCCATATGTATACCAACCTGGTGCTTCTAGAAGGCCTTGATTCCTTGGTGTTCTCCATTCCCCTGGCTCTTACAATCTTTCTGCCTCTTCCACAGAGTTCCTTGAGCCATGATGGAAAGGATTTGATGGAGACATATCTTTTAGGCCAGACCTGAATGTTCCAGTGTCTCTCTCTGATTGCCTATCCTCTGGTTGTGGCTCTCTCTATTTGTTCCTATATGCTTCTGGAGGAAGCATCTCTGATGATGGCTGAGCATGGCACAGTATATGAGTGTAGTAAAATTGTTTAGTAGTCATTATATTGTTATGTTCACTTAGCACAACAGAAATATTTGGTTTTCTCCTAAGTCCCTGACCTATCTAGTCTCAGGTTCTTGGGCAGTGTTCAGTATGGGTTCCAACTCATGAAGAGGGTTTGCTTGAACTCAGGTTGGATATTGGTTTATAACTCCTAAAAGTTTTGTGTCACTATTGAACTGATATATCCTTATGGTAACTCACCATTGTAGAACTAATGGTATGATCCAGGTTGGTGTTTAACTTTCTCCTTTGATAGCATGCAGAGTAATTTTCAGTACCATGCATACTGCTGGTTCATAGGAGTGAAGACTCTAGGTAGGCACCAGTTCAACTAAATTCTCCATGTTCAATGAGTTGTATATGTGTTGTCTTCAGCAAAGGGTCTTACTATTTGCTACCACCATTAAAATGTCAAAGGATCTATAGCTGGTAATCCTCTTATATGTCACTGTAGTTCCCCAGCCAGATCATGACAGAAACTGGATGAACTGCAGAGAATGAGTATACAATCTCAGAATCTCCAGAAAGTAGATGTGATGGTAAGCATTGCTTAGTAGCTAGTATTGTTAGAATAGAATTGGAAGGCTTTTGGCAAATCACAAATGACCATAAATATGGTGGATTTTTTTGCTTCAATTCTCATTAGAGAAATAGTTAGAATGCCTTTTTGTATACCATTAATATTTTTAACCTTCTCTTCTTTAGACATCTAAGTGATTTTATCAGCATCTCTGTTAGAACAAAAATCTCAAGACCAACTTTTCTAAGCTTCTTACAGAAAACAAGTTTCAAAATATCATGCTGATTGCAATGGTACAATAAGAGCTGTAGAATGTGTCCGAGGCTTAACAACACCATCTTAGCAGATTAAGGCACCTGCTATTTCTGTGAACTTTAAGGGATACATTGACTCACATGAGGAAATATCCCTTTCCAGTAAAATGTAAGTTGCAGAGTCTTTTATCTTTTATCACAATAAATTTAACCCAAGTACTTAAAGATAAAGGTTTATCATAAACATCTCTGTGTGTATGTTGTTTTGTGTATGATTTATACATTAAAGAATATGCTTATGTTTCTGTATCCATTCCATGATGCCTACATTTTCTTACTAGACTAAATGATCCACAGTGGTAACAGTCTTTCAATAATTTGCTGAATATATATATCAGTATGTAATAGAATGTAATAAATACTTATGATTGTTTAATGAAGAATTTAAATATTATTCTGATAATATTTTTGTCAAGTAAATATTTTGTCTATAAATATTTTTGTCTAGTAAATATTTTATCTATAAGAATTTTTCTCACCACCAAGTTGGACATATTTAATTTATTTGATCTCTATTGCTAATAAACATACACATGAAGAATTATTAGGGTTCAATTTTAGGACAAATACTAGAGAAAACGGGAAATCAATAAATATGTCTTTAAAGAGTCTAGTTATGTTCTAATATCAGTAGTATTGATGTGAACAGATACTTTTTTTGGCAAAAGTTATCACAAGTTATCTTTATTTAAATTGTAAACCCAAGCTACTAAATAAGGTTGTTCAAACTTTTACAAACACATTTTATGATGAAATTACTTAAAGATTCATTCATTAGAGATTCATTTTATTTAAATGTATAGCCTCCTGGATGTGGGATATTGTCATTGTGAACCTTCATAGCTAGGGCTTTACCCATTGATGCTGTATTTCTGACTATCCCTAGGGGGATATTGTCATTATAGACTTTCATAGCCAATGTTTTCCCCATTGATATTGTATATTCTGGACATTACTTGGGGAATATTGTTATTGTGAACCTTCATACCCAATGCTTTACCCATTGATACTGTATATCCTGGACATCACTTGGCCTTCACTTCTCTTCTTTCCTGGAGGCATGGATCTTCCACAGAGAAGTGACAAGTGTTTCCTTGTTTGTTTCTTTGTTTCTTTGTTTGTTTTGTACACATGAAAAGATACAGATCTTCCTCACGTCAAGTGGACTGAGGATGGAAAGGAACAGATACTCTGGACAGTCTGCATGGAACACGCTCCAGAGTGTGACTTGTATTTTCTAAGTATTTCACAATGTTCCTGTGCCCCAAAAGGACTATTCTGCCTCCTACAGTTTTCACTGGTTAATATTAGGCTGAAGAAAGTGCTCAAATCAGATACCATCCCTCCATAGGAACAGGATTCCTTTTTCAGGATACATATTTTGTAGGAGAAAGAGTAGACATATATACTCTTTCCTCCTCCACATTCTTGCCACTATTTCTGCTTCTCCCTCTTTCTCATCCCCTTTATTTCTCATCACCACTTCTCCTATATCCAGTCATCAATCCACTTATGAGAGTAATAGAATACCACTACTATGTGCAGAAAATCATTTAAGTTTGAAAAAAAAAATCCTTGGCAAAAATTCCATGACATCCTAGAGGAAATAATTAATTCATAATGAAAGTTTTAAGCAATTGAGAGTTGTATTTATTTTTTTAATGCATTAAATAGCTTTACTTATCCTGTTTCTTACACTGCATCTTTCAACAATATTTCTGTATAATAGTTGTGTTTCCATATAAAAAGAAATGCAGATGTGTGAATTTATAAAAACATATACTAGAAGGTATAGTATTTCATACATTTTATTGTGTGGATTTGGCTCACATCATCTTTCTGTGCTATTTCATATATTACTGATGGACTGCAAATGTTCCCTACTATTTACCTAGTGATTCATAATTGTTAGTGTAGACATTGGTTAGGGCAATAATTGTTGATTCTTTGGTCTAATTCAAACCCTGGTCCTAGTCCTGGAGCTCTAGAGTATTTTGACATCTGCACAATCTAGTCATAAGTCTTAGGACTGGAAATCTTCAGCCTCAGTCTCTGTACAGTCTAGAACATTTAATCCTCTGTACAATCTAATTAACCTTCAAAACTTACTGCTGGCTGAGCCACTTTGACAAACTTCTGAACTCTGACTCTTCTGGTTCAACTCAAGTCACTCATTGTTCTGACTCAAACTCTCCTCCAAGCATCTGGCTGAAACTGATCTTCTAAACTGCTGACTGAACTCTTCAGATTTTGGCAGAGTCTGGCTGACTCTCTGACTGTCTCTGATTGAACTGCTCTGCTGACTTCAACTGACTCACTCTTCCCATCTGATACTGATTTCTTCTGCTGAGCTGCCTCTGTGTCTCTCTGCTTCTCTGCCTTATCCCCAATCAGTCTGTTTCATTGTATCTGTGTCTTGTCCCCTGACTGCCTGCTTCAGACTGCTTGCCTCATGCTGTAACTGACTCTGTTCTGACCTGAGAGCCTGCCTTTCTATCCTGAGAGTTGGGCATGTCCTTTCTCTGACTCATTCTGCTATCACTTCCTCTGACTAGTTACTTTGCCTATCCTCCACTGACTTATTTCAGATATAACTTCTTGTGTGACACTGACTCTTTCTGAGCTCTACTTCCTGTGTCTACTTCTATGTTCTGTTTCTGTCTTAGGGATTAAAAACTTGGACCACCACTGCTTTCTGAATACTGGCATTAAAGGTATGCACCAATGTTCTTAACATTATTTCTAAATTCCATCGAGACTACACAGACTTCTAAATATGATTCCTTCACATAGACCCCTAGAATATTGACTTTTCCTAGCTTTCTTGCAGGCCTATTGCTCTACATGTTATGCTTTGAAATATTCCTTTGTATTATTGTTCTAAGGGTTTATTTCTTCTCCTTCTCCTTCTCTTTCTCCTCCTTTTCCTCCTAGTCCTCCCGTTCCCACTCCTCATCCCCCTCCTCTCCTCACCTGCTTCTTTCTCCTTCTTTTTATTTTATATTTCATATTGTAGATTGGACTAAGATCTCAGATGAGCTAGGCAAGTACTCTATCAGCCATAGTAGTCAAAGCACCTTAGGTGAGATTGCTTTTATGCATTAGATGAATATGTAAAAGTCCATATGTAAGCATACCGATTCATATATTTTCATATTTTGTATTACTACTTAAAGGTATATTTATACTAAATGAATTGACAAAAATTTCAACTATGGCACTATGGCATTGTCAAGAATGTAAGTAAGGATGATATCTTGAAAGCATTTTTTTAATCAAGTTACTAGTACAACGTTCTCAATTTTTTTAATTAGATGAATTAAATATGCCAACAATAATGGCAATGCTTCACAGTGATTGCAAAACTCAGTGATCTTGTCTATTCAAAATCCACAAGTATTTTTCTCTGTTGTCAAGAAAGAAATCAATTTGAGTCAAATGATTAATATGCAAACAGAGTTAAAGGAATTTTGTTTCTTGGTGGCTCACTCCTATTGTCTAAACTTTTATTTGATGTCACTCTGTATTGCTTCAATATGTATCAATTTATGCTGGCTGAAATTCATTCAGAGAACTCAAATCTGTACTTTATTTGGAAAAATAAATTAAAACAAGATAGGGACATATCTGTAGAAATAAAATCTGTTAATTGCTTTACGGATCAGCAGCCTCCAATACTGTATCCCAAGTCTGTCTCATATCCTTGGACCTGCTATTACAGTGAGCGTTCTGAAAGGGATGAATGATGGGTGCAATTATGTGTCACCAGATGGCTCTCCAGTGACTATACATTTGCAGAACCTTTTGCAGCTTGTTTATTCCAATCAAATTTGCAATAATTCAACTTTATATGAAGGATATCATGTATTATTTTTAGCTGATAGGAGAAAACTCTTTTGGTCATTTAATAGAAACATGTTTGATAAAACGTATCTACTTAAAATTATTAGATATAAAATATAAATAATAGCATAACAATGTAACAATATAATTATTACTTGTAATTTACCAACATACAATTTTAATTATTTTTAATTCTGTAATAAGAACTAAAATTGAAATATTATTTTTAAACAGTATCAAAGGACTCATTTTCTTAATTCATAGTCATTGTGGTTAGGGTAACATGCATTTTATAGTTAAATTTCAATTACCTACATTAATTTTACATTGTTTTCAATTGGGACTTGTTAGACTGGGATTGATTAAGGTAATGCAAAAATAAAGGAAGAAGAGACTGGCATCTTCAGGAGCAGATTGTCCTTCATTTAGAATAGTGAAGGGCAGAAATTTCTCAAGGAAGTGAAAATTGCATGGAGGCACAAGGGACATGGACATTTTAAAGGACAGAAAAGGATATTATCCTAATATATTTTTGTTTGTTTCATGTGGATTTGTGTCCTCTCTGCATGTATATCTGTGTGAAGGATTCAGATCCCCTGGAACTGGAGTAACAGACAATTGTGAGCTGCCATGTGGATAATAGGAATAGAACCCAGGTCCTCTGGAAGAACAGCTAGTGCTCTTAAACACAGAGTCTCATTTCAGCTAGAAAAGGGATCTTGAGGGGTGGGAGATCCCACATGCATATTTGTTCCCTTGTAAATATCAATGAAGGTTAGTATGTTGATCCTATTGGGAGTTTTCTAGATCACTATAGCCTGAAGAAGATATTAGTGACATGTCAAATTTCCTGTCTGGAGTTTCTTAGCTTTCCTCAGGTTTTTGGATTATTAGCTTTTTAGGATACATAATGAAAATCAAAATAACCTATGTCATTCCTATTTCATTTTGGAATATGTCTTCTTTCATGGAAATTTTGGCATTAATTATGTCAGTATTTAATCATCTGGTATTCATTATATCTGATTACATATGTAGCAAATGTTTCTATGACTTTAATATTACTAAGTAGTTGGAAGGTATGATCAAGAATTATAAAATATGCATATGTAATTTGTAGTTCTTTAAATATGCTGTGATTAACTAGCTATAAAGATTTGTCTTTGAAAATTAAACCCTAGAGGCTGGGGACGTGGCCTCAAGCATAAGAACACCTGTCATGCACATATGCAGACCTAGATTCAGACATTCCAGTACTCACATAGAATAGGCAGTCGTGGCCAGGTGCACTTGTGCTGGCAGAAAAGGAGGATGGAGAAGAAATAGGAGACTCAACGAGGCCTATTCAACTGCTACTCTAGCTAAAAAACAGGTGTATGGATAGACCCTGTATCAAGGAAATCAGATGGGTAGTGATAAAGCATGAAACTCGATATCATTCTCTGGACTCCATATCCACTCATGGGTGTGCACACCCATATTCACATGTTCACTCACATGTGAATACCACACAGATGTACACATACACACAATAACTCTCAAAACATTAGATCATATGTGAATTTTGCATATCTTGGTTTTAGATTCCCATGAGTAAGAACTCATCAATTTTTTCCAGAAGTAATGATTCCATTGTTATTTCAGAAATATTTAAAAGAATAATGTAAAGTGTTAGCCCCAACAATCATTTTCATAATATCTTTATGTAGTCATAATATTTTCAATTTTTACTGTTTTCTGAAGAGTTGCAATGCTTTTCATAAGGAATAATTTCAAAATTATTTATTTTGTAAAGTCATTTTGTTTAACCACGTTTTTGATATTTGAGAATTCATTAATTTGTGATCATTTGAAATTTTTTGTTAATAAAAAATGTAAACTAGAAAACTGGTTTCTAGAAACCTGAACCTATTGAATAACACCCAAATAACCAATATACTTATCTTGAGTGAACTGATTTGTAATATTTATATTGAATAAGAAAAACACTGTCATATATAACAAACACATTCATGTGGAAAGTATACAATGAACTCTGGCATATTTGGGGATGCCCAAAAGTTGGTGTCCCAACCCCTAAAATAGTGCCTATGACAATATCCAAAAAGACAGTCTGGACTCAGCTTGGTCTGGACCCTTGACAGTGTAAACAGAAGGATTGCTGGCAGATAGACAAAAGCTTACACTCAAAAATACTCAGAAACCTGTGGACCTGGAGGAGTCTTTCTGCCACCAGGAAGAGTCACTTCCTTTTGCTCCCTCTAACCTGGGCAAATGCGGCATTGAGCTTTCTACTAGCACATAACCTGTAACGTATATCAAAATCCCTTATACTAGCCCCCAACCTGTTCTGGCTTGCACACATTCCCCATCCTGTAGCTTCCTGCTCTCTTGACTACCAGCAAGGTTTTCATGGCCTTTTTGCTATATTTTTGATTCTTGAGAAGTAGCCATGACAGTTTAGACTTCCCAAACAAATGAAATTTATTGAACAAACCATCTTTCCACCCATGGAACAACCAATTTGGTGGTTTCCCTGTGCCCTGGTTTACATTTTGATTGGTTGCAATTTTTAGAATCACAAAATACTTAGTCATTGCCAAAAAAAAAATAAAGAATTTCAAGTAATGATTTTGTAAGCTTAAATTTAAAGAAGCAATTGTTTAAGAGAATTCTTATTCAGTATATAAAGCAAAAGAAAATGCTTTAGTTTTAAATGACCGTCTGATATGAGGACATGGTTCAATAACATGTATTGAAAAAATTTATATATATATATATATATATATATATATATATATATATATATATATATATATATGTATATATATATATATATATATATCAAGTGTGTTTCTAGCTTTGGGACATGCTGAAAAACATAATCAAGTTTCTATTCAAATTGAGTTTATCTTACAGTAAGCAGGTATGATGATTCAATGAACAAACAAATGATATGATATTAAGAAGAGACTCACACTCACAGATCTCCCATTCCCTCTGTCATATCAGTTATGAATACTAGTTTAGGTGATACACCTGGAAAGTATCCTTCAGAATATGACATTATACCCTAGATTTTTGACTTGAATGATAACTAAGCATAGATTTGAAATATCAAAATTAAGTTCATTCAGGACCAAGCAAACACTGTCAGAAGCCTTGAGACAACATATGATTAGCATCAGAGAAACAACAGAATGAACAGAGCAGAGTATCAGAGGAAATTATAGACATAGAGGCTGAAGATGAGCCAGTTCACTTAGGACTTTGAAAACAAAAAGGTAACGTTCCATTTTGTTATGCTCTACCCATGTACTGGACATAGTGCCCTAACATTTGGCAATCTTCCTGGTTGTATTTGGTTTCTGCCCATTGGATTTCCCTTGCCCTCACCTGGCAAAGACATTCTAGGGAATTAACCACTTTTGAAGGATATTATTGTACAAAAAAAAATATCTCTTAGGCAAATACACAACTGTGCTATTCAGCAGGTGAATTGACTGAACCTGCTAAATTTTATCTCCCAGAGTTTCCTAGGGAGATTTATGTTTAGACATTTGGACTGTTTTTAAGGTACAAACTGTAAGTTATTGAGAAAAATGGGCAAAAAGATTGAAATGGTGTGTTTTTTACTTTAAAAATCATATTGAATATTTAGGGGGTTGCTTGTTGTTAAAAGTACAATAAGAAAGTCCATTCTACAGAGTAGTGCAGTAATTCTTACAGGATATAAGGACTAATGGAGGATTAAGTAATTTTGTTTGGTTGATTATCTCCAGACTAGAGAGAGAGATGGATGGCAATAGTCAAAGAGTAACTAAGAATATTTAAAGTCTTTGGCTGAGTAGCATTTTAAATTATAAAATAAAGGAACTTTGAATGAATAAAGATTCAGATATAAACACTGTACTTAAGTTAGGTAATAAATATTGTAGTGGAGTTATGGGTAAGGAAATTTTCAGGAGCTCACAGTAAAAACTAGACATGAAAAGAACAATTTAGACTGTAGAAATACTTAGGTTTATGATTTGATTGAGACATAAAGAAGAAAAATGTTACAAGAGGGTAGAATGTCTAGAATTGATCTTCTAGTCCTTCAACTTTCAGAGGTCAGATGGAAAATACAATAACCTAGTGCTAACTAAAACTGCAGGGACAGCAGAAAATTGAACAACCTATCTATTATCATCAATGTATTAATTGGGTAAAAATTCTGTGTATCCATTCAATTTCATCTGCCTTAATATTCACCAAAGATATAAATTTTGCTCTTGTCCTCAGGAACATAATTGAATATGGGGACATGCACAGGAGAATGATATAGCTATACTCAGGAAATGTTTATATATATAAATGGGAAGCACAGAAAAGGAGCCTCCACTCATTATAAGATTAGGAGTAAGACAATTTTATGAAGGGATTGGGTCGCTACATAAATACATAAATGAATTAATGTATAGAGGAACTGAAAAGTATGCTAATTGCTAATCACAGAATCTGAATTTGAAAGGTATGTATTAGATATAAGAACATGCTTGGGATTGAAGACCTTCAGAATTTACATTGTTTAGCATTGGGTTGGACTGTCAGATGACACTCCTGAATGCCATATCAACATCCTAGATGGTTAGTCAAGCCATACTTCATAGTTAATATTTAATAGATTCATTTTGTAAATAGTGTGAAATATAGACTAGAAGACTAGAATAGGCAGACAGTGAACCATGAAACAATTTTAATAGTTAGATTGTAATAACTTGGGCTAACCAGAAGTCCCAAGGATAAAAATGTTAATGAAATGATCAAAATATAAAAAGGGATTTAAAAATGATAATATCTAACAAATAAAGAACAAGTTCTCTATGCACTTTTTTAATCTAGCAAGGCATTTGGAAGTATATAATATGATACCTCTACTTTATAGGAGACAAGACACGCAGAGCAGAGTATTCTACTTGATTATGATTCCATAAGCAGTCACTGGAAGGGCAGGAGTCAACTTATATGATATTGTAGTTACTTTATGTTGTTTTAATAAAACATCCTACCAAAGCACCTTAAAAAAGGAGAATTTGTCTTATACTTTGAAGGGTCACCATCATGAAACAACTAAGACAGCTGGTGACACACTGTATACAGTGAGGAAGCAAGGAGACCGGTGTCCATGCTCGGCTCCCTTCCTCCTTTTATATTCAGTCCTAGACTACAAAATGTCCCATCATTCCAGTCACACTAGAATTGTATCTATCTTTTCTGCTTGTTAAAATGTTCTGGATGTCTTCACACAGGTTCCCACTGATGTGATTTTATGGTGATCCTCAGTCTCATCAAGTTGACAATGAAGCCTAAGCATCACAGGCTTGTTATTTTTATTAGTACACAGGAAACTGCACATAAGTCTTGAGATATATTAGATATTGTGACATTGAGTAGGTAGTTCACGAAACTAACATGGCATTGTTCTGTTCTATAGCGTGCCTGTAGAGTGGTATTGCATTAGATGTACGAATAAATGTATGAGCAATAAAGGGAAATAAATAATTTCACCTTTTGATTGACACTACTCATGAAATAATACACATGCAAATATATGATTATCTAATTAAAACAATGTAATGTTTTAGAAATTTACATTCCAATTCTAGAGATGAGAAAACAACAATAGCACTTTCAAAAGAAACATGTCAGGCACTGCCAGAGGTTTAAAATCTAGTAGGTATCAACAGAATGGAGAAACAATAGCACTCTTTGGACAACACCAAATTTATGCCCTTAGATAGCAGATCCAATGCCCAATTTCTGATGCTGTGAAACAATGTAATTTACCCTATCATATTCTGGAAGTGTCAGATCCACACCCACAGAGTAAAGATAGTTTACTAAGCCCTAAGTGAAGAAGCATCCCATTTTATCTTATCTGTGATAGAGCCAAAGAAAATTTAGGTTCAAGGAACTAGAAATATGGTATCATCTTGCTTTAGATTTTTGACATTTAAATTATTCCTCTATTAAAAGCAAGAGAGGGTTATGAGGAAAGGAATATATCTGGTCCTGTAAATAAGTGTCAGCACTATAAAAATATCCATAACAAATAGTTCTGGAGTTGTTTTCTAAGATGTTGCAAGGTGAAACTACAGATATGAGCATCAAATGGGATATTCATCCTCTGTGTTGGTAAAGTTAAAGATAACCATTTCAAAGTGTTAAGCAATTCTTTCTTGTATCATCCTCTACTACTTTTCCAGCTTTCTAAATTGAATAGGGGCCCTTCTTTAAACACCAAGCTTAATTTAGCAGTGACATAGAATTGAGAAATTATGCTTTGTGTTTTCCCAAGCCTTTAGAATAAATGCAGGGTCATATTAGACCTCAAAATTGGTGACTAAATGGGTTTTATTTAACTACCATCATTTTGAATGGAGCTGCAAAATCAGTCATTCCCTCTTTCCCCAAAACACTAAGCTTTTGGGTTCTGTATTAAAAATAAGATAAGATGTAAATTCATCATATTCAAATAATCTTGGCAAGACTTCTAAATAATTCATCTTTTGTTCACAACTAGAGGTTCACAATATAATTGTACTGTACTTCTCTGATTCTAGATTCTTAGCTGTTGAGTGTTTTGTATATTCATTGGTATATAATGCTTTGTTAGACACATGGGTATATTCATTGTATCTGATGTGCGTGTCTTATCTCCAAGATGTAGAGAGAAATTAAAAATCCTAGAAATATGTCTTATAAACATATGGAAAGCAAAGTTCCATTTTTACTTAAAATATGCACAAAGTTTTGAATTGGCTTTATCCAAATGGAAAATATAATTCCTTATTTATACCCATCATATTTTCATCTCATATATGTTATTCTCTTGTTACCTCATCAGCATATCTCTATACTTCTTTGTCTAGGCTTTTGTTTTCCTCTCTCCTGTGGACCTCTCCATTGCCAAACCCTAGCCAATTCCCATTCTTAAGCGTTAGATCACATCACAATACCAAGAAACACATATTACCAAGAACCCTCAGTTGTCACAACTAGCAGGATCCTAGAAGAATTCTAATACATTGCCACACATAACCACTGTATCACCTCAAGAAGCAGTGAGGTTAACAAAATCCAATGCACAAAACACCCATCAAACAAGACAAGACTAGATATCAGTACTTATAATTATAATCATACCAATCAAAGATCTCTAGACACCAGAATAAAAAGAAAAATCAATCACAGTGAGGACAATATGTCTCTAGTAGAATCAAACAAACCTATGACAGTATGCCATAAAGATTTGAAAGTGGAGGTAGAGTCAGTAGAGAAAATTAAAACTGAGGGGAATCTGGAAATACAGAACTAGAACAGGAACCTCAGAGGCAAAACTTAACAAAATATAAGAGACAGAAGAGAGAATCTTGGTGATATGGCTGGTGTATCATGTAGCTGTAGTTTCAATTTTAGTCCACTGTATAATTTTAACTTCTTTGAGATCCTAAAGCTTTGAATTATTTAGAAATGTTTTGTTAAATTTCTATATATTTTGTGATTTTCCCGCTGTTTTCTGTCATTTTGTTTTAGTTTTATTTCATTGTCAACAATACATTATGTGTGAACTCAATTTCTTTAAAAATCTTTATTTTTGTTTTATAATTCAAATTTATTTTGTGTTAGTGAATTTCAGTGAAATTAAAAGAATGGTTTTTTTTTTTTTGCTCTTAGTTGTTGAGTTCTTTAGATTTTTTATTATATCCTTTGAATTGATAATCATGCTGACTTCTTCCATATCCCTGGTCATTTATAAATTGTTGAAAGGGTAATATTAAAGTATAAAACTTTAATTGCTCAATGTACTATTTATCCCTTTAATTCTTACCAATTTTTCACATATTTTACAGTGTTATTGTGAGATTCAAACTTATGATGCTATAATGTATATGTGTGTGAGTGCGTGTGCATGTGTGTGTGTGTATGTGTGTGTGTGTGTATACACATATAACAGTTACCAGGTTATAATTCTCACTTTAAGACAGGACATAGAGTCTTTAATATTTCTCTCTACATAGCTGCCATAAAGATATTACCTGGCCCATTATGTCTGAGAGTAAACAAAAGATTCTCCTGATGCCACAGAGTCTTGCTTCAAATCCTGACAGAGAAATACCTCTTTCTCTTCTCCCTCTCTCTCTCTCTTCTTTCTCTCTCTTACATTCTTCCTTCCTTCCTTCCTTTCCCTTCCCTCCTACCCTCCCTCCTTTATGTATGTATGTATGTATTTATTTATTTATTTTCTTTATTTCTTTCTTCTTCACCTGTTCCCTGTCTTCTATCCTTTCCTTTATGTATTGAGCAAAGGTTTTGCAATGTTTCAAGCTTTCCTGATCTCAAATTTGTGAGTCTTCTGCCACAAACAAATTCTGGAATTGCAGTCTTACACCACCAAGAATGGCTCTCCATGCAGTCTATTTACATTAAGTTGTACCTTTTTGGTTTTCTCGTAGTCGCATATAGTGTCAACATGTGAATTATCAATTCTTCAAACCATATTGTATGCCTCTTTTAGTCTACACCATATGTATTATCTTTTGTGATGAGTCACAGATTTATAAGTATAGCAGAATGTCATTAGTAGTCATTTTATTGCTATGTTATTTCTGTATAACAGTAGTATTTGGCTTTCTACATGGTCTCTGGGCTATCTTTTCTCAGGTTATTGGTCAGCCAAACACAGATGGATATGAGTAGCATCTCATGGAGTGGGCCTTACATCAAAACCGATATTGATTGGTTACTCCAAAAAAATTTGTGCCACCATTCCAATAGCATATCTTGCAAAGGGACACCAATGTAGATCAAAGGATTTGTAGATGGGCTGGTATACATTTCACCTGTCGTATGATGCAGAGTACCTTCCTGTATGAAGAACACTGATAAGTAGGGGTGAAGGCTGTAGGTAAGAACTAGCTAGATTTCTTTTTGTTCAATGAGTTCTGTAGGTGTTGTCTTCAGCAATAGGTTCTTTGCATTTGTGGAGAGTAATGCCTTGAAAAAGCCTGGGTTTTTAAGGCACTGTCTTAGGTTTCTATACAACTCTTCAATTGGACTGTACTTTTAGCTGTTTCTTCCCATATTTCCTCCCTTGTTCCCCCTTTTCCCTCCCCATCTTCATTTAATCCTCCAGTTCCAGCCCCTCACACATCAGTAACTATTCTTTTCCTCCTTGTGTGTCTCCCTCCTCCCTAGTCCTTTACTCTCTACCCTTAGGGTCTGTGCTTCTCCAAATTGCACAGGTTTTTGTTTTTTTTATTCTTGACTTAACAGATGACACCTACATATAAGAAAATACATACCACTTTTGTCTTTCTGGGTCTGGATTACTTCACTGAAGATTTTTTTCTAGATCAATCCTGTACCTATGATTTTATAATTTCATTTGTTAATGGCTAAATTCCATTGTGTAAATGTAGCTTATTTTCTTTATTCTTCCTTTGACAGAACTTTAGGTTGTTTCCAATTTCTGGCTATTTTATGCAAAAAGCAGCAATGAACATAGCAGAGCTAGTGTCTCTATAGCAGTGTGAGGTGTCCTTTTGGGTACATACCCAAAAGTGAGATAGCTGGTTCTTAAGGTAGTTTGATGATTCCCATCTTCCTGAGGAACTGCCACACTCATAGGTAGTTACATGGAATACAAAAATCTTACCATGCCTTCTGGTCTATTTTGTCTCTTTTGGTTTTTGTTGCCTCATTCATTCATATTAGTTTGCAGTTGTAAAGATCCATCTGAGGTTCTTTTATGTGCCCAACTAGCACTTCACTACTAGGTTACATCCTCCTCCTCTCTTTCTTAGAATTTACATGAATTCTTCCATAGGAAAAGACTGTGTTTTATATACATATGAGATAAATTTGTTTTGTAATGGCTAAGTACATTAAAATATAAATTCTAATACTAGCATTTAAAATTTCAACAAATTATTATATTTTTATGATTTTAAGCTTTCATTCTCATGAAACACAGTTCTTAGTCTAGCACAAAAATCACACTGTATAAATTCATTTTCTTCCTGCATATCCTTAGTGAAAGCCCCAGAGTCAGCACATAAAAACCAGGATACCAGATTCTCTATATAAAGGAGATTGGAGATTTATTTAACCAGAATGACAAGGGTAGAAGCAGCCACAGAGGTGAAAGTGGAAAAGACTGTCTCCAATTGGCTAAGAGGAGAACTAAGGAGAGGCAGTGGCAGGAAGGTGGACTTTGTGTGTAAGGCTAGAATTGACTTATATTTCACTCCTCTTTTTGTGACCCATCACCATCTTTGGGTTATGCAGGGATGGAGTTGGGACCAATTTGTCTCTCCTATATAATTTGTTTGTAGCTTCTCTTTTTATTCCAGATGGTATTAGCATAAAGAGTGACTTTTTGAATTATTATATTTTAATTTTTATACAGAAGCATGTAGTGTTTATTTCATTTCAGTTTAGTTTATTTACTTATTTATGGTGCTAGAGATCAAAGCCAGGGCCTCACACATGCCAGGCAACACCCCTACTCCTGAGCTTTGCATCCAGCCCTTGTTGTTATTAGACATACTCATAACTTGATTTCTCAGACTTGTCTTAAAGTTAGGATTTTTCTGAAATTGTCTTCTGAGTGCTAGGATTATAGATGTTCACTACTATGCTTAATTAAGTATATCTTATAAAGATAGACTTATGGTTGCATGCTGTGTTAGGATAATGTATAGATCACTTGTTTGAGATTGTGACCATGGCTTATATATAGCAGCCAAAGAAATCCACTTTATTCATCCTAGAAGGTAGTTAAGCATGGTATTCTGAGCGTATCTAAGTTAGGAGGTCTTTCAGATAATTTTCTTTAAATTTCTGGACTTCTAGATGCAGATTACCAACTACTCATATGTAAGCTTCATTTTTTTTGAATTTGCAAATACTTTACGAGGAATTTAAAGGTTTTGCTTTTGGTATTTAAACATATTCCCTAATTCTTGGGAAACAACTCTAATATTACATTTTTTTCAGAATTCTAGCTATCTTTTCAGCATCTAATTCCATGTATGATGGCTATGGGAGTGAACTGTCCATAAGCCAAAGCTCAGGAAGCTTGGCATTCAATCCAGGCTGCACCTAGGTAAGAGATCCCTCTGCAGTGAAGCAGCCAACTTTGTCAGCAAATACTTGGATTCTAAAGATCATTCTGCACAACAGCTGTGGAGAGGTCAGAGTTCTCTTCTCTGCTTAATTAAGACCAATTCAGAGCACTAAGGCCTCTGAAAACCCCTGGAGTTGACTTCTAAGCATCTGTGAACATTGACACATAATCATCTGCCTTATAAGAATGAATGGCATCAAAGTTTTGTTACAAAGATGTAAAATATGCAGAATGGAGTTTTAATCACTTCCTAAACAACTTCTAAGTTTTAACTGAGATAGCTGTCAGTAATAACTGCTCTTAAAGAAAAATTGTTTTTGAGGAAATTTGCCTTTCCCATAACAAGATTTTCTGGGAGAACTTGTTAGGCTTTTACTAGTTCTGCCCTTAATATCTTAATAGCCTTCTTTCTGGAAGGTATTAATTTTATCAGTTCAAGGTTTAAGATACAACTCCAAGGGGAATTATAGATTGTATCTATCATATGAGACAATTTTGGAAATGTGCTGTCATTCTGTCTTAGCATTTGTCTTTTCACATCAGAACACCATCTCTTACTCTGGATCTTCTAAAGTTAGAAGCAAAACAGCCACTCTTGCTTCCCTAAGCAAGAAATTGCTTTCGATAAGTTAGAGGTTACTTTGCATTTTATCTTAAATATCTATCCAACTTTCTAAACTCACTCCTGGGCTGGATCTGACTTCATTTGATTCCCTTATTGAATCCCATTCTTCCCTTATCATTTTAGATCTCTTTGTAGTCAGCTCACTGGGACAGCGATCTTTCATTTCTGATACCACTCTATTCATTTTATCTCTGTTCAGAGAATGTCTGCATGAAACAACCCGCTTTTTCATTAAATATACATGAGGAGCCTTCAGGAGGATTCAGCAGAAGTCTGTCTGCTGGAAAGGCATCACATTTCATTCCCAGGCGTTTGGGGAGTGGATTATTCATCATATTTCCTGGAACATGATGGCTTTTAATAAATTATGAGTCTGTGTCTCATGGTTTTAAGTTCATGAGCTGAGTTTTGCATCAATACATATTCTCTGTATCTGGCTTTGACTTACACAGAATTCCTAAGTTAGCAGCATTACTAAATCGCTTACCTCTACAAATCTTTTAAGAGTCACATGATATACTTGAAACCTTTTACTATGAACATTTACATTCTTTAAAAGATCTTCACCAAATGAATGATGACCTAGACTTCTCAGAAACACTGTAGTTATTTCAGAGTCTTCTTCAATGCCATCACATTTTTGCAGCCATCTAACCATGCAGAGGTCTTAGGACAAGTGAAGTCTATATACAAGCAAAGGGTATACATATATATATATATATATATATATATATATGAACAGAGACATTTGGTCCCTTGACTTTCTTATTGTGGATGTCAAACATGGAAGAATTGAGAAGTGTTGTCCATATACAAAAAGAAGATTTATCTTGTTAAATCAAATTATGATAAGATATTAGAAAGTAGATACAAACCTACCAGTTTCAGCTGAGTATTTTGATGTTATTTTTGTATTCTCCAATGAGTATTTTGATGTTATTTTGTATTCTCCAATGAGATTAATATGTTAGTTTTTCTGGGTGCTGTATACTTTTATTTATTATGCTGATAGTGAGGATTTTTATTTATTAAATGACTTCGTATCAGGCAAATATCTAGGACATTGGGAATACAGAGTGACCATACTCCTAGCATATAAGGTATTTTCAGGTTAGTTTAAAAAACACTGAAAATTAAACACTTATACTATATCATGACAGGTGCTGTGGACAGGCAAGCACTGAGTATCATGGCAGTGGAGAAGCAGAAAGCAGATGAAAAGTTTAGGTTATGAAATCTGTTCTTGGCAGGTGATCTGGGGCTGAGTTTGAAAGGAAGCTATGACTTTATAACTCAACAAATACCCTTTGTATACTTTAAATAAACAACCAGTATACTATTATTCTAGTCTAGAGTGATATTTGTATTTCACTCTCCAGGGAAGATTCTTTATTGCGATTTGAGAGCAGTAGTTCTCAGACTTCATTGTTCTCTGGTGGATTCTCCTTCACTGGCATGGCCTGAGGCTTCTGGACAGTAAAAGACATTTCATTACTCACTCCCTCCTTCCTTTCTTCTTCCTTACTTTTCCTCTTCCTACCAAATCCCCTCCCTCTCTCCTTCTCTCTCTCTCCCTCCCTCCTTTTTCTGTCCCTCCCTTCCTTTCCTTCTCCCTACAGGCTTTGTGATTGAACTCAGGGCCTTGTGCATTCTAGGCAAAAGATCCAGTATCCAGATATATGGCCCAGTCAGAGAGCATATTCAACACTTTAACTTCATTACAGTTCTCACGTATTGACCTGCTTTTTTAATTATACTGTGTGGTTTGATTTACTGTACATAGGTTATTGTCTCATGAGTTATTGCTTCTGTTTATATTTTTTGCTTTTTGATTTTTGGTGTGTGTGTGTGTGTGTGTGTGTGTGTGTGTGTGTGTGTGTGTGTGTTTGTGTGTGTGTGTTGATGGAGAATTAATACTGACCTTACATGTGCTACTAATGAATTACATCCTCAGCCCATTTTTAATTAGAGACAGGATCTCCATAAGATTCCAAGGCTTGATTTTACTGACCTTGAACTTAATATTCTCCCACCTCAGCTTCCTGAGTAGGAGGGATTGAATGCCTATACCACAATACCTGTTTATTCTGCTGTTCTTAAAGACATAGAGAACCAAATCAACCAAGAGTGTCAGATTACATTTGAATACAGTTTTCATGTTCTTATCATATACTAGGCACGCACGAAGATCAGTAAATGCCATGTCATGATTGTCTACCTTTTAAATAATTTGAAAAACTGCAAAAAAATTAGTTTTAGTTTATATATTAAACTTTAATTATTATAAATATATTAGCTTGATACCCATGTCTATTTGCTGTAATGGCTAATATTAAGTGTCAACTTGACAGTATCTAGACCCCCTTAGAAGACCAGCCTCTAGGCATATTCATCAAAAAGTTAATAGGCTTAGTTAAATAAATTACATCCAGACAACACCCTTCCATGGGCTGAGGGATGGGAATAAATAAAAAGGAGATAGTTTATCAGATAAAGTGCTTGCCATGCATGCAATTTTGGGTGTGATGGCGTATACTTGTAACCTGAATCCAAGAAGGCAGAGATAGGAGGAGACAGGTGATGTAGCCAATCTGTGTATTTTAGATGATTCCACCAAAGTAAGATAAACAGTGATAAAAGACTCTTAAAGTTCACATGTGACTTATGGAGTAGGTGAATAAAAACATAGTTTTGTTAGAACATTAGCCTCAGTAGTAGTTACTTTTCTCATTGTATGACAAAACCAACTTGATCAAATAACTTGTTTTGGTTCACAGAGATTACAAGCTATAGTGGCAGAGGAGCCCTGACAAGAAAAGCATAAAGCATATGCTAACATTGTGATCACAGTTAAGAGGCAGAGAGAGGTGAATGTCCATACAGTAGTTGCATGTTGCTGTGGGGTGGTACATCAAGGAGACACAGTGGCATTTTCACATGTGAAAACCCTGCCAGACCTCAGCAGAGGGAATCACCATCATGGCAAGAGCCAACCTGGACAGTGGAACCCCGAGCATCTCAGCCCAGGTGTTTTTATTGTTTCAGAGATCCTCAGGTGAAGATCATAAGCAATCAAACATCCCCCACAAAAAACAACACCTGCAGACAATACAAAAAGCCAAGCCCTATGCATGTTTTTTTCCAACAGTGCACAAAAATAATCATTTTAAATACAACTAAGAATAAACTTCCACAACAATACTCAGCTAGTGTGTGTGTGTGTGTGTGTGTGTGTGTGTGTGTGTGTGTCTGTGTGTGTGTGTGTGTGTATGCCTGCATTTATGATATGCGTTGTATTTATCTGTGTATGAGTGTGATCCATGTGTGTGCAGATGTGCCAATGTGTGTGTTTTGGAAGCAATGTAGTTTTTAATTAATTGCTTAACATTTTGGAACAAGGTTAATTTATAGAAAAATTATGCAGAAAAATATAGTTTTATAATGCTTCTTCACCTTCCATCCTTGGCTTCACCTTTATATTTGACTTGGGTGTGAAATATTTTCTAAAGTAGAAGAATCTGCTATTTTAGTAAAATCTAAAGTATAGAGTTTCTATTTGAGTTCTCTATTTTACTCTAGCATTATATTTGTTTTGTTTAGTGTTGTATCGATTTAATCTACTAATTAACAAGGAATATAAATAAAATTCTGTCTTTATCACAACAAAAAATAAAGGCCACTTTGGATTAAACTTCACAAATAAGGTAAAATAAAAACATGTAAATTACATGCCTTGTACAGAGTAATGTAGAAACTCTCAAAAGTCTCAAAATATACTTTAAAAGCAGTATTACTTGGGAGTTTTACAATCTTCAAATCTCAATTATTAGCATGTGTGTGCCATTATAAGGATAGAATTTCAAAGTGAATGGTGCACATAATTAAAAAATAAGAATTTAAAATTCTGAATAGGCATACGATATCTAAAGAAGCTGACTAATGATTCTAAAATTGCCTATCCAGCGAACATAGGCTCTTATGGTTTAACTGGAAAATTTTATCGAGTATTTCAAGAAATAATCAGTAGGAAACTGTATCCATTGATGTAATTGTTGACTTATTATAGTACTCTTCTCTTGAGCAGATTATTCTTTGCTCATTCATTCCTCAGTCCTACAGAATTTCAGCCTCTACCCACCATACAATCTAATTTTAAGTCTTAACCTGGAAGGCTCCAGCTTCCATACAGTCTTCAGGATGCAAGTCTGGACCTAATATGCTTCACCTCCTGAGACTTACTGTTTGCTGACTTACTCTGACTAACTCTTTCTGAACTTGGAGTTGTATTAAACTCGACACTTCAGGTTGGCTGATTTAATCTACTTACGGTTCTGGCTCAAACTGTTCTCCAAACTGCTGGTTCAAACTAATCTAAGCTGGCTGTTTCTGACTAAATTCTTCCAACTCTGGCTGACTCTCTGACTGCCTCAGACTCAACTGTTCTGCTCAGCTTCAAACTGACTCACTCTTCCCATCTAATACTGACTCCTTCTACTGAATTGCCTCTGTGTTTATGGCTCAGACTACCTGGCACTTTGAGCTAATCTCCTGCATTTATATTGTGGGAATTGGGCATGTCCTCATTATTACTGGTTTTTCTAACTCTTCCTTTGTTTTGTCACTTTGCCTGTTCTTCATTCTGACTCATCTCAGACATCACTTCCTATCTGACATTGAGTCCTTCTGAACTCTGCTCCCAGTCTCTGCTTCCTCATTTGTTTCTACTTGTTTCTGTCTTGGAGATTAAAGGCATATGCTACCATTGCCTTATGAATACTGGGATTAAAGGGGTGGACCAAACATTCTTTATACCCTAGAGCAGCCATGATGACGTATTAAAAGATTAAATGTACTCCACAAGAA
Source organism: Cricetomys ansorgei (assembly GCA_026225945.1). Lineage (NCBI taxonomy): Eukaryota > Metazoa > Chordata > Mammalia > Rodentia > Nesomyidae > Cricetomys > Cricetomys ansorgei. The sequence continues at coordinate 18,222,906 of JAMJFZ010001131.1, read as the reverse complement.
ACCATCATAAACTCCACAAAGTTTCTAGAGAAGGAATACCTTCAAATTTACTCTATGAAACTGATTATTCTAATGACAAATGTAAACATGACAAGTAAAGGTGTTACAAAGTGAACACTGAGTATAATTTATCTGCAAAATCAACAAATATCAGCGAATTTAAACACAGAAAGGGTTGTCTTTTTTGACCAAGTGAGATTTATTTCAATTATGTAAGATTATTTAACAAACTAATAAAAACTATTAAACTCATGAAAAATCACTTTATTACTATATTACCAGAAAAAGTCTTATGATTACCTAAATAAATACAGAAAAGGCATTAGACCAAGTCCAACAACTTTTGTAACATTCCACTAACTAACTGAAGAGAAATTTCTCCACCTGGTCACAGTTACTAAATATATACAGTAATTTATGCAGCTGGTATTTATTAATGGTAAAAGAAATTGAGATCAGCAAGATGGCTCATCAGGTAAGGGTGCTTGCTGATAGGGCTGATGGACTACATTTTATCCCCAGAACCCAAATACATGAAGGAAACAAATCTTCAAATTGTTTTCTGACCTAAATTCACATTTATTTATATATTTATTTATTTATATAAATTTATTTATATATAAGTATAAATTTATTTATAAATATAAATTTATTTATACTTATATATAAATAAATAAATATTTATTCATTCATTTATTTATTTATTTATATAACTCAGTTACTGTACTCACCTATACCCACCTACAAAATAAATGAACAAAAAATATTAAATGCTTTTCAAAAGGCAGAATTGATTTTAATCCAAGACCAGGGCAAGAACAAGGGTGATACCTGATACCCTTGTCACTTGTTTTTGACATTGTACTGGATCTTTAGTAAGGGAGCATAGGCAAGAAAATGCTAATTAAAAATCTCTCTATTTTTGTAATACCTAAGTATATATATCAAAAAGTCTATGAAATTTATTACCAATTTTTGAATGCGATAAACATGTGTAGCAGGGTTTTGCAGTTAAAATCAGTGTACAAAAATTAGTTCTATTGATCAGAGGTGAACAATCCACATTGTCAACTAAGGAAAACAATTCTATTTATAATATAAAAATAAAATGCTTAGAATAAATGTATTGAAAGCATTTAATGTTATATATTGAACTAGAATTGCTGGAAATGGTTTTAACATCTTCAAATAAATAGATGAGCATCCTTGTCAATGGGTGGAAGCACTTAATGTCATTAAGGTTCTGAATCCCCTAAGTGATCTGAGCATTCAATGGGATTTCTATTAAAACCTCACCTACTTGTCAGAAATTGACAAACTGTTCCTAAAGCTCAGAGACTTGAATAGACAACAAACTTTTGTACTGAAGGGATAATAGCCAAAAAGTCTTGACAGAAGACAATGCTATCTGACTCAAGAGTTCTCATTTCAAACACACAGTGGAAAGTGACAGAATATGCACCACACAACGTGCAAGTTTGGCATACTGATTATTTTGAACTAAAAAATACCTGACAAACAGAAGATGTAAGAAGTGTGCTTTAATCCATCTCACTTTTTTTAATATCAATAGAAAATATTAAAATCTCTCATGTGAATATAATGTGTGTCTGCTAGGAGAAAAAAAGTACATTTCCAAGCACAGCCTTGGTAAACAGAACTAAGTAAGACAACCCAATTAAATGATGGCCACTGGAGCCATCCTTTTCCTGCAGTCTTTCTTCAATGATTATATTCCCACAGGTAGTAGCTAGAAACTCTGAAGATCTTTTCCCTGTATACTGAGCAGTAACATAGTTCCTCTTATTTTTAGTTACTGTATTAGAAATTTCTAGCAACTTTAAGTGAAGAATTTTATTGTGAAAGGAATGACAGAACATACATGTTGTAGTATTCCATAGTAATTCTAGGAATGTGAGAATCTCATTTTTTTTAATTGGTTAAGAAAGCCATCTAACATCTTATAAGTAAACTATTTCTACCCAAACAACTAAGCTTGATAGGTATATACTCGAACTGCCTTAGTGTTGTTAAGGTTTATTACTGTACTAGTTAGTTTTTGCAACTAGACACAACTTAGATACCTGGTATAATTGTAGATTCCAGGGCTATTTTACTATAACCTGGGAAGAAGGAATCTCAATGAAGAATGCTTCTATCAGACTGGCTTTAGGCATTTTATGAGCACTTTTCGATTAATGATTTTTATATGAAAACATATATTGCTATATGCTATATATGCATATGTATGTGTATACATATATATAAATATATATGATAATATATATTGTTTTTAATGGAGGAAGATCATTTTGGACAGTGTTATCCCTGGACAGTTAGTCATGGGATGTCTGAAAAAGCAATATGGACAAGCCATGGAGATGAATCCAGTAACAAGTATTCTCTTCTTCAGTTCCTGCCTCCAAGATAGTGTTGGAATTTCTGGCCTGACTTCCCTTAGTGGTGTAAGGCAAATAAACCTTTTCTTCCCCAGGTTAAATTTGGTTAGTGTTTTATGAACAATAGGAAACCTAGTTCCCTCCTGCTCTGATTAAATACTGACCACTAACTCTCCCTAACAAAGAACTTATTTGAAGTACATTTCTCATCCAGTCTGTCATTGAGAGAAACCAAGGCAGTAACTCAAGGAAAGATTGATGTAGAAATAATAGAGAAAAGCTACTTATTGTTTTGCTACCCACAACCTTCTCTGACTGTTTTGTTATATAACCATAGACCGTATGCCTAAGGGTGGCTCCACACAAGTGGGCAGGATACAAAAGCAATTACTTGTAATTTTGTCTTATCAGTTAAATCAGCATAGCATTGAATTTTTAAATTTTCTTCAAATTCCCCTAGGTATAAAACAGTAATATTTATTAATTACATCAGTCCTATTTTCAATGGTTAATGGAAAGCTCATTGTTTAAATGTCATAGCAATAAAATATACTTCAACAATTTACCACAATTGCATGTCTCCATAAAATACATCATTGTTGATGATAAATATAACACTAACCTTTGTTATTCTGAGCCAAGGTTGATTTTTGTTATATGAGGACCAGGACACTCTATATTTTCAATAGTATCTCAAAGTACAACCATAGAACTCTCTCTATTAAGGAACTTATTTGACATAGTCATTCCTGGATTGCTGTTATCTGAATATAATATTCTCTCCTGGTAGACTTTATCGCCCTTTAAGATATTGGTTTTAGAACTATATTACAAGTTTCACACACTGAAGGGCTACAGAAGTAAAGAGTTGGAAGCAGTAATTAAAGCCACACACATATCTATACATCAATTTGCATGAAAGGGCAAGTTTGGCTGCTGAACATGGAGAGGACATTTCTGCAAATTTTTGTTGATATATCATAGTAGGCTTCCTTCCTTTTTTTTTCCTCTTCCGTCCCCTCTGCTCCCCTTCTCTCCCTTTCCCTTCTCTCCCCTCCCCTCCTCTCCGCTCCCCTCTTATCTTCTGTTCTCTTCTCTGTTCTGCTCTTCTTTTCTTTCGTTTTTCTTTTCTTTCCTTTTCCAGGGCTAGAAGTGGAAGCTAGAATCTTGTTGATGTTACCCCTTAGATATATCTCAGAGATTGTACTATGCTGAGAGCTTTTTTTAAAAAATATTATCTGCATGAATATTTACTGTAAATAAAGTGTATAATATATTAGGTTCCCATATAATCCCTCAAATGGTTCTTATTTTAGCTGTCCCTCCCTGTGTTCCTTCTTTCATCCTGTCTTCCCTCTGCCTCCCTGTGTATTCTCCTCATTCCAGTCTCCCCCATTCATTCATATCTATTCTACATCCCCTTTGTAGGGAGGTTCATCCTTCTCTCAGTCCCTTATTCCTCTGTGATTACATAGATTTTAGCTTGCTTATCAGTGACTGAACATCTGCATAGAAGCAAATACATATATTTGTCTTTCTATAGTTGAATTACCTTACTTAGAATTATTTTTGCCTAGTTCTGTTCATTTACTTGAATATATCCATATTTCAACAGCTGAGTAATATGCCCTTATATACTGTGTTTTTGTAACAAATTTTCTTTTTCCAATCATCCACTAATGTATGTCTAATCAGTTTCCAAATTCTAACTATTATGAATAGAGCAATAGCAATCTTTTGATTTCCAAAGGTTTGGAAATCCCCACCTGATTTTCTGGTGCTGTGAGCAAGAAGGTAGATAGATATTCATAATTGGTATAACAAGCCTGTAAACTCCCACCAGCAATGAATGAATGTTCTAAATTCTCCACATTTTTGCCATCATGAGCTGTATTTTGCTTTATTGATATTGTCCATTCTGATTGGTATAAGATGAATTCTCAAAGTAATTTTGATTTATATTTCCAGATTGTTAAGGATGTTGAATATTTCTTTAAGTGTTTCTCAGGTACTTGTATTTCCTCTACTGAGAACTCTATACTTAGATCTGTACCCAATTTTTAATTCGGTTACTTGTTTTCTTCATGAGCAATTTTTTGAGTTATTTATATATTTTGGATATTAGCCCTCTATTAGATGCCTAGATGGCAACAAAATCTTTTCCCATTCTATAGTTTGAAGCTTTTCCTGAATGAGATATGCAGCTGGTACTCTGCTACAGAGCAGGAGATGAGACTAGAGGATGGGAAGTGAAAGACAGGAGGGAGCATACTATCTGATTCTCTGATGTAGTGATCAAGAAGATAGATAGATATTTGTAATTGGTATATAACAAAAGTTATATTTTATTATGCTGATGATCCTCACTCAACCTGGGTGCAAAGCCTGCCTCCCCAGGTCTGCTTACCTGGATGAGGTATCTTAACTGAGGACCAGGTTCAGTCTCTAATAGTAGTCATGATCTTGGGAGAAATTCTCCAACTGTAATACAGATCATTATTCTTGGTCTCTGCTTATATACTGTCCAATGGGTGTCATGGGTTTCTAGTTTGTGTCTGGTTATCTTGAGTAAGTGATGTCACTGGATTCTGTTTATATGATTCAGCTTTTAGTGGGGTTCCTGATTAAACTATTTTTACATGTTGCTAAGCCGTTTTTCACTATGCCTGGCCAATGTGGACAGCATGTTCCCAGGGAGTGCCATGGAAGTTGGTTGCTGAGACAAAAGGATGAAAAAGGGTGGAGGCTGTAGGAGATCTGTGTGATAAGCTGAGAATGGAGTCAAGGAGGAGAGGAAGGCTGGGACAGGTGGTTTGCTACAAAGCTAGAAATGAGAAATGGGAGATTGGATTTGGAAGAGCAGAGGAAGATGGAAGGTCTTAAGATTGTGTACCTGATTCCTTGGCACTTCTTTTCTTTCTTTAGAATTTATATTTAATTAATATGGGTCTAACCCAGGGCAATATAAAACCACCTTAACTACATTATAATGCTCATCAGTTAACTTAGCAGAGAGCAGTCAATTGGTTGTTCTCCCTTTGTGAAGCATCAGTGTCTTTATGATTTAGATCCCTTTTATTGGTTGAGATTATACTGCATAATTGGGATTGCTTTTTGGACATTATGAGCAGAGCCATGTAACAATCTCTTACAGTTTTTTTTCATGATACTGTTGCCTTAGGCTATGGATAGGGCAATTAATTCTTATCAATTTACGGTAGTGGGATATGAAGACGAATGGAACATTCCAGAAATAAGTTTGTGGGACTCCCTTAAATTCTCCATTTTTCTGTGTCTGATGCAATGCTGGCTGGAGAAATGCAGTACAGGAGAGCTCTACAGAGCTAGACAGAGAAGCGCCAACGTTGGCTCATTTAAATACTCCCTCTGTGTGCAACAGCATAGTCATCGGCCTTTTCTTAGTTTGAAATGCCTGATGAGGAGTTTCAGGTTAAATCAAATACATACATGACAGAGGGACAATTGTAATATCATGTCAAAGAGTATAAAGACCACCGAGAAATCAGTTCTGCCAAAGTAACAAATAAAGAATAACAGTTTAAGATCTTAAAATTATACTTATGGAAAACCTTATACAGCTATGAATCAATATAAATAATTAATATAAGAAATAATACTCACATAAGCTTATAAGAGCAAATTGTCATATAATCATTTGAAATATTTAAAGAGTATGTACAGATACAGGGACATCAATGTGATTGAGAACTGGCTGTTGTACTACAAATAACTGGAATCTTGACATGTCTTATTTAAAACTGACAAGTTTCAGTTAACTGAAACTTCCCATTTAACCTGTTTCCTTCAGAATTATGGTGTATTTTTCAAATTTGTTCATATTTACATAATTATTTGATCCTAATTAATGCCCATTTTAAAATGTGTAGGCAAAAAAACCCCAAAACTCGATATGCTTACATCTGTGAGCATGTGAAAGTGCATGTGTGTCCACATTCATACCTGAGTATGTGCACATCATGCCAGTATGTGTGGATGCTGATGGCACCCACAGTCCTCCATCATTTTGCATTCCTTCAGTGGTATCGAAAACCAACAGAAGTGCCTGCTGGCCCTGAACTCTGCTCAGTAGAACCTGAGTCTGAATGAAAACTTAGGAAAACCAAAGTGCACCTCAAGGCATGCAAAGATTAGTCCTCCTGTGGTAGAGAAGCCACAGGAGGGCTAAAACGTCATCTTTCAGAACTGCATGCCTCTTTTCAGTACAAAAATTTTAACGTCTATAGCAATCTCACACTCACAGAAGAACAAGAGAGTTAATTTTTTTTTGTTTTTAGTATGTTTATTTGTACTAATTGGCATCAATATTTAACTAATATAAGATAATGTAAAATAAGGTGTTAATATCACAGTGTATTCATCTACCTGTACGGTATGCCTTATAAAAGTAAATAGAAATGGAAAATCTTTTATACTATGATTAAAATAATATGCTAAAATTTGTTTCATTTTGATATCTTTAATTCTGTCTAGTTTTCTGTTTACAGATAACCAGTTTTACTTGTAGTTCAACCAAAAGTATATTAATACAAAATATATCTATTTTGTTATTTTGTGTATTTATTTGACTATTCTTTTTTGTAGTTTTTTTATGTTTAGTTTTGAGTTTTTGATTTGCCTTGGTTTCTTTGTTTTGGTTTTTGAGACAATGTCTCATGAAGCCCAGGCTAACATCTGACTGGCTGTGTAGCTGAGGATGATGAATTTAATCTTCCTGAGTTGTGTCCAGGGTGCAGGGATTGCAGCATTACAGTGAATGCCAGCACTCCTGTTGTATACAATACAAGTCCTTATGTATGCTAGACAAGCACACTGCCAATAGAATTACATCCCCTACCCACAAATTCAAGTTTATATGTCTACTGACATAGACATTGCACCTTCCTGATAATAATGTTTGCAACACAGAGATATATCCTGCTATTCATGCAATGATGACTATCGAAAATGGGTCTCAAATGAACTGCCAGTACATCAGTGTGTGAGTTTATCTTAAATTTGGAAATAAATTATAAGATGCAGAGATATTAGATATTTTGAAGCAATGAGGTGACTCAGTAGGTAAAGGCACTTGCCAAAGCATCCTAGTGAGGAGAGTATAATCCTAGATTTCATGTAAAGGAGAAAAATGTTGACAGGCTCCATCAACTTGTCTCTGATCTCCAAATGAACATCATGACCAACACATCCTCTCACACAACATGTTCACCCAGGAACAGAATAATAATAAGTTAATAATTTTAAAATATTAGATTGTGTTATTGCATAGTTATTGAGAGCTTTCCATTTTGGGATGAAATGAAGCTAAAATCTTTGTATCAGAATTTACATCATAATGTACTTAAGTACATTTAGGTTATGGTAAAAATTTTAAACTCATCTTTCAAACAATAGGGGGAACCCTAATGGGATTAAATAAGTTTATTTAAAGGAGTCTGTGCCTATGTTCTTGCACTGCAGTGGAAATCTGCTAATATTTAGTCTTAAAAAAATTTACCCAATTTCAATGGAGCATAAATATTGTACACTGCTTCCTACTCTGTGATAAGCAAAAATATCCCTCAAGCTGCTGTGAGGGCAGCTCAGGCTAAATTCTCACAACAGTGAAAGCAGCTAATGGTGAAAGTAATTATATGCAATGCAAATCACACAGAAACTACAGTAAGCAAACAAATAAATAAATACACCTACTATAGAAACAGGCATGCAATTACATCACATGTCTATGCAACAAACAACATGTATTTAGGGGATAATGGGATCCTTATACCAACCATGGCACAGCTTTCCTTCTCTGCTGGTATTGAACAAGAACCAGAGAGTCCCACAGAAAGAAGAAGAAGATGTCAATGAACATGATGCAACACATAATAATCAGAATTTCTATTCATTTCCTGATTAACAGCTGTGAACTTACTCTTTATCGTCTTTCCCAGTGAGTGTGTGATATTCTTCTTGGGATGCAGGTTAAAATAGAATACAAGGAAGGTGAGCATTTCTGTTCCCCACCCAAATCTACATTGTGAAACCATACACATACTCTCATCTCCAGTATCTTCAAATGGCATATTCAATTCTCCTGTCTGAGAATCCCAATTGAAACAAAAAAATATACACAAAATGTCTGTTCATTGTATGATTAGTTTTACTTTCCTCATTGTGACATCACTTCATGCTACATTTATTTAATATTTACATTATTCTCAGGACATGTAGTAATAAGATATATAATTGTAATTACATGGTCTTTTTCTGATGGAACCAAGCGGGGTCTCATCATAACCTGTCAAGTCTAGTTGGTACTGTGGCTCACAGAGGGTAGATTTTGCTGATACAGGGACTCATATTGATTATATTTATATGATATAAAAATATTCCCTGTAAAGTATTCAGATAGTTTGCCATTTAGCTATTTGTTGTTTTTTTTTGAATGTACATGTTATATGTAATAATAGTGTTAATAAGTTTACACAATATAGCTATCCTTTTTTTTTTTACTTTTACCTTTTATCTCTTGACTTTATTTCCAAATTGTTGTTTAGGTTCATCTGTTCCAAAAGCATTTCTTGAGGTTTTACATGAACAGAAGACACAGGGTATATGACATGTCAGAGAACAGACAAAATCCTAGTTGTCATGGAGCTTATAGTTGAGGATGGAGGAAGACTCATTGGAACTATCTGGAAAGGAATCAGAAAGTGATTGTCTCTGTGATGAAAATCGAACAGGGTGATGTAGCTTTCCATATTTAGTCCATCAGCAAGTTCAAGCCAGTACATTCATCTAAGCCACTGTCTTGTCCCACTTGGACTCCAACCCATAATTCCACAGTGGGAGGTGGATTCCCGCCTTTTACTCTTACGCATCTAAAATCCATGACATTCAGAGATCCTTATAAACCTAAACCAGCGTTTCATTCCCCAAATCAAGCTCAATGGTTTCCCATTAAATGAAGTATAAAATCTACACTCCTTACCTTGTCCTTAAGGTTTGACATGGTCCTGGCCCTCATCCAACTTTGTTCAGCCTCTATACGTCACAACAACATAAGATGCTCTTGGACTTTCTGTTTTCACACAGCTTGGCCTTCTCTTATCATTCATGCCTTAATTTATGAATTGCTTCCTCAAGGAAACCTTTAATAACTAAAGTCCATAGTCTGGTCTTCCCCTACTACATCACCCTGTTTGGTTTAAACAAATATAGCTATCTTAAGGACACTATATATTACAGTCTCTGAGGAAAAAAATTGAATTCTTAGTCACTATACTATTTTTAAATAAAATTATTTTAAAGGATGTCCTAGGGATTTTTATTGATCGTTCACAGATAACCTCCTACTTATCCAGTGTCTCAGTGGAACATGCCGTACACATGCCCTTGGTGGGAGTCACGATTGTACATGTGTCATTACCTCTTTAAATGCCAGAGGAATGACACTAAAAATGTTAGCTTTTACATAATTTGATTGAATTCTAATAGTATAAGTACTGCATTGTAGATTTTCTGATTCTTTTTAATTATCACCTTTCCCCCGTTATAATAGCTCTCCAAAGTAGAAGCTGAAAATACCATCTATTTAGCTTGTCATGTAAGATGTTCATGTTTTTCAGAATTTACACATCATCTTCATAAAGAGTATGCATCGTCTCTGCTGTGCTTTAATTCATCCTAAATCAGTAAAGCAAGACACTCAATACACACTTCAAATGTTCAAACTTCAAAACAATGTATTTGCACAGGAATTTACTTGAAAATGGAAATTCTAAGTAGAAAATGGAATTCATTAGTAAAAGATGTGCTCACCTTAAAATCAAACACAATGCATATATTAGTGACATATAATTTAATATTATTCATAGTCATAATATATTCTATTCTTTGTAAAGTGTTGAGATAGCTTGTCACTTGATAATTTAAATTTTGTTTTTATTACACATTTAATATATTTTAATACTTTTGATAGATGGACACAATGCAGGTATCTTAAGGACACTTATGGTCACTAGTGAGGAATTAGGTGAACTATTTAAGTTCTATACTATCTTTTAAATATAATCTTAGTCACAATCTTTTGAGTATATTTTAGTCATAATAGATTTAATTTTGCAATAGTTATTGAATGAAAATAGAGGCATTGCAATCTCTTCTCATGACTTGAAGGTAATGCAAATGTATCAAATACTAATTTTGTTTCATATAATCAATTAAAAACTCTCTGTTCTCTTTCTTTGAGATGCTAGAAATATACTTCTCATATAAGTACACAAATGCACACTGTATCCTATAAATTCAAGTTATTTTAAGTGCTGCAAGAATTAATTTCAGTTGTTTTTACTTTTAGCATGAAATCGATTAAGAACTTGTGGGATTAGTGGATTGGCTCTGCAACTAAGTACACTCTTTGCCTTTGAAGAGGACAGGTTCAATTTCTAGAACCCACACAGTGACTCAGAACAGCCTATAACCCCTGTGCTCTCTTCTGACCTCTACTGATGCTGAACGTATGTGGTGCACTTACATATTCTCAGGCACACGCACACAAAATAAGTAAAATATATTTCAAAATAAAAGAATTTATTACTGCTACTGTGTTAATTCCCAGGAGTTAAGAATTGATTATTCATCTTCCTTTCCTTTTAAGGAAAGCTCCTTTTAAGGAGCTCAAATCCTGTTTGTATACTTGTGTGAAGGAAGAGGAAGGAGTGCATGTCTTTTTTTTTTTTTTTTTTTTTTTTTTTCTGAAAAGTTTATGTTCCAATGAGCACAATGGTAGCAGAATCTAGGAATAGGGTACAATAAGGAAAGTCCACATAGGGAAGATAGGAGATCATTTTCAGGCTGGTGGGAGAGCTGCTTCAGAAACATAGGGAAATTTAAGAGCTTTATGCACCAAAAATTAAATGGCTGAAATGCTGCAGGAACAATGCCCTCATGTTTGCTTGTTCTCTTAAAAACGTGACACCCTTAGAAATCCTGCTACACATTCAGGTCCAAATACAATTTTACTGAGATTGACTGAGGGAAGAACAACAAATATACTAAGAAAATCAGTGTACCTGAAGAAAAGGAGAAGGCATGATGCTCCTACTTTCTTGTCATTGTTACCTGTCCAGACTGGGGAATCTGACTGCTAAAACTGGGTATCATCAAGTTTAAGACTTTTTTTTTTAACTTAATAACAGTAGATTTTTTTCTTTGTTTTTTGTTTGTTTGTTTGTTTTTTAAGACAAGCTTTCTCTGTTGTAACTGTGGCTGTCCTGGAACTCATTTTAGAGACCAGGCTGACCTCAAACTCACAGAGATCCACCTGCCTCTGCCTCCAGAGTGCTGGGATAAAAGGCATTGGCCACCACTGCCTAGCAACAGTAGAGGTATTTAAACCTATCTTTTTCTTTGTAGAAGTAAAAGAGCAAAGGAAAAGAAAACAAAACCTGTTCTTTTAAACCTCTATTACAAAGGCTTTTTTCCTCTCAAGGATCTGCTGCTGTTTAGGAAGAAAGATACCTTGTGCTGTAAAAATGTTGCATTTGCCTCACATGTACTTTCTTTAATTTGCATTTGCTTCTCTCAAACTCATCTCCATTTTACTACTTTACAAGTATTGCAATCACTGTCAGTACTTATTTATTTTATAGTGTCATAGAAAAAAATTTTCTGGCCTGTTGGAGAGATTCATAAGAAACCTTGGGCACTAATAATTCTGAAATTAGGTTGAAATAAATGAGAAATTAGTAACTCAGAAAATGCATTTAAAAATTAAAACTGCCCATCCATGAACAGACAGAATTTAGTGACTACTGGGACAGTTCTTATAGTTTACCTATCTTTTGGCATGTATATTTTAAAGTGAATTTGCATTCAGCAAACGAGAGGAATTTTACAGATGACTGATGTCTGTGAAAATGAGATTTCTCCCCTGAACTTGCTTTAATTAAAGTGCTGTAAGTAAGGGAACATTTTCATGTGCCAATCTCCATATTTGGTTAAAGCTAGCTTTCTAGAAAACTGCTACTTAGATTTGCATATTAAATAGCTCTGTTGTACAGATTCTAGTGTTTATACCTGGTGTACTTAACACTTTGGCTTGGCTTGAATAATGCTGAATAAATGATCCTCAAAAGAATAAAATAAGTTTTCAATGTTAGAAATCTTTTCTTGTTTTTATTTTTGCCATATCTCTAGTTTTAATATTCCATAAATTATTCATTTACATACATGCCAAGAAACATTAATCTGAATATACCCTGGATGTGTAGTCTCAGGATAGGAGCATTTGAAGTAACTTTGATTCAATTCTTCCCTAGGAGCTAGAGCCTTGATAAGCAGTATGTCTTTGTACATATGCAAGCAGAGATGCTTTTTCCACAGCAAATTTGCCTTGTGCTTTCAGATCATATGGCTGCTCATCTGCAGCTCAATAATAATCTAACTCCTTGTAATAATCACTTATGAATAAAATCAATAATAACATGTAGAGGCTCCATTTTCATTTAGTCATCATGATAGATTATTAGAACATAAGTTATTAATGTAGAAATACTTTGGTTAATATATACCCACTTCCTTTTCCTATTTGATATTTTGTCCACTAATATCACATAATTTCAAAAGCGATTCCTTATTTTAGCTTTCTGTAATATAAGAAGTTTAAAGATGGTTACCATAACAAGATAAACTTCAGTTTTTGTCTTCATAGTAAGACAGAAATAATCATAAAATATCTAAACAAATAATTTTTTAGAAGAAATGCTTTTGTTTTGAGGAAAGTAATCCATAAAATAAATTGTCAAGTTAAAATTAATTCCCACCTATGCCTGTAGATAGGACCTACATCTGTAGCAAGACCATGGTGCTCAGACAGATCCAGAAGAACTGAATGAATTAAAAATGGAACTCCCAGTGACAATATGTTCTACTAGCAGGCCACTGTCATAGGCCCCAAAAAGAATCCTCATCAAGGAAGTGCTTTTTTCCACAGACCAACTATTGTCCTACAAACCATTCTTACAAGTTCCTAGAAGTCACTTTCATTTCCAAAGTCTATCAGTTGACTATTAGCAGCAAAGGTAGAATCTGTTTGGACATTCATTACTCGCAATAGTTTCTAGCACTGAATTTGTCCAAAGTTCTGATATCCATTTGCCCTCTGTTCTGCAACCCCAACCACAGTGATCTATTGTTGTAAAAAAATAGCTGAAGACTATGAAGACAACAGAAATAAGTCATACTACTATGGGTTGGCTTTGTGTGCAGTTGCCCAGGTTCCTATAGAAATCTCCTGCCAAGGCAAAGTTCAACTATGCAGTGGGTGTGCCCTTGATAAAAATGCCCTTTGACTCTGAGGCGGGAGAAAGGATCAAAGAACTTCTTTCTGCCTGCACTGAGGCTAGCAGAATCACCAGTCATACAAAGATGGATACAGATATTATGACAAAAAGAAAAATTTGAATTAAATTAGAAAGTTCATAACATGGTAAGAGAGTTCTCTGTTTGGGTTCAACTGGAATAAAGGCTAAAGTCAGTCAAGGTGGGCCACACAGCAATTAGTTTTCTAGTAGAGACAGATAATCAGCAGTGTCTTGCTGTTTCACAAACAGGCCTAATCTCACTGGTGACTATTTGTATATCAATTTCCATACTTAGGATTGTACAACCCTTTCCCTGTCCAGGCACAACCTTGATGGAAGCACGGCTGGTGAACGCAGTGTAGGAGTCAGAGCATGTGTCAGCCACATGTTGACACACAGTTGATATTGACAGCACAATGAGTAAGGGTCAGATATGACAATGTCTGGGCAGCCTCATGGATGGCACCACCAAATCAAATGACACAAGTTCTTTCCAAAAGTATTTTCAATGAGTTGTAGTTCTTTACTTCAGAGATTCAAATGCAAAGATATTTTCAAAAAAAAATTTTTTTAACTATTGTAGATGTCATTTTCTTTATTAAAGCTTCTCAGTAACAATAAAATTAAATTTGAACTGACTGGATTTAATGTTGTATTTATTCTAACATTCATTATGAAGTGTTTAGACAAGATGATTTTTTCCAGTGTCTCCTCTATATACATGCTTCTGACTTAGAGCACTATTACAACAGATCTCATTTTTATAATAAGAGCAAACACATACTGCACAGAACTCCTTAGGTCCTAGGCTGGTCTATGAACATTATGCAACCTGTCCAGTTCTCCCCATAACAACATAAAACAAATGCTGTATTACAGTGAACAGTCAATGAGGCAAGGGACACAGAGAGGTGGCCCAGCTGCAGAGAATAGCATGGTTTCATATACAATGTCTGGGTTCTGATGTTTGTAGATCAGACTGCCTGGAACCATTCCAACCAGAATTGAGAATATCTCTTTCCTATCCTGCTTTGATATTAAAGGGCAGAAAATAGAAAAGACGAGTTAACATTATTATTTCTTCTTCCACAGGTAATATGGAGGACTAACTGTACTGATTAAGCTAATAAATTCCAAAGAAAGTCTTTATTTTACTCATCCATCAAATTCTGACAAGCACCAGCCCTTCTCCACTTTCTGTTTCTGTACCCGTTGAAGGAATGTGACTGCTTCAAATGAGGATGAAAAGTAAAACAGACTAACAAGAGTGGACTCAGAAATATGCTATGCAAGTGCCTTGAAGGTTCCACCAGAGACACTGAGTGAAGCAGCGTACCACTCCAAGATGTCTTCCTGTGATGCTGTGATGCTCTCACAGACCTCTGCTATGCACACACATTGAAGCCACTTGTGCCATTCTCAGTCGTGGCGACTTTGACGGCATCACACTTTTGATACCAAATCATCAGCTCTTGTTACAATCTGCAGTGTTCCTGGGTATACCAGAATCTTTCTATCCACTGCAGCTGCTCTGTTCGTTTTGAGGGAACTAAACCATGTAGGCTTTCTGTCCTTGTCCTCAAATGTTGCCACTGCTCATTGTGACCCTACACATGTCTCAGTGTTTTCCTGAAGACCCAGAGAAGAACAGGCTTTCTTCATATCTTTTTTGTCACAGAACTACAGTTCTGTGGGAGGAACCAAGCATGACTTGGAGGCTTCTGTAAGTTGGGAGAGCATCTTGGAAAGTGCCTCTACCATCTTCAACTATTTTCTTCTTCTCAGGCTGAATGGAAGAATGAGGAATGTCAGAGCAGAAAGCATTTAACATCCCATAAAACAGGCAGACCTTTTAGAAGTAAGAGCAAAATTATCAACACAGAGACATTGTGCATTCCTGTGTGATGATCCTTTCCTTCATTACCTCTTCAGTTACTGAAAACTTACATAGTGTTCAAGCACAAGCCAATCATATACTGGAACACAAAAAGGAGAACAGACGTTAGTGTAAATAAAAATAATTTTCCCTCATAACTCTTAAAAAAAAGTCTCATTACCCATGGATTAGTTAGAAGCCGTGTTGAGATCAGAATTCCCACAGGCAGGCTGCAGAGCCCATGTTTATTACATCATTCCTATGCTCTGTTAATCAATCGCTTACCTGTTTATTTTAATTCTCTGTTACCTTTCCCTCAGCTCAATAAAAATCTCAGGCAGAAATGATTCCTGAAGTTCACTGTAGCACACATGGGTTACAGACCTGTAACCCCAGCAATCAGGACACTGGGAAGAAATTGTTTCAAAGAAAAAAATGCTCTTAGATTTTGTTCTTCTCTCTAATTTTGACAGTGAAATAAGCTGGAATATCAAGGTCAGAAGTAGAATGGTTATTGTGTGCCTCCTCCAGAGGAATACCTTCTTAGTCTCCCTTTCTGCACAATACAAACGGTACAGAAATTGTGTACTGTAAACGTTCTTGTCATTGAATATAGCTGTACACATAGGCGTATGTGTTTATCAATATGTCTATATGATGAATAACGTCATGAATAAAAATATATATGTTAACTGACTGATTGTAAAATGTCTCCTGTGTCTCAGTTAAATGCCTGGAGCACTGGAGCCCTTTTGAGAATGTGTTTTCCATTAGAGCTGTGAAGAACGTCCTCCAAGGTGAAAGGTATCATTAACATGTGTAGCTATATCATTATTATCATATGTAAGTTCAAGTTGCCTTCACAAATGAGAGTTCACTTACGAAACAATTGCATTCAATGTCAGTTGTGAACCTTACCTTGACACAAAAGAGAGAACAAATATATTTTATATGTTTGAGAAATTAAATAGAGCACAGAAACACCAGCTTTAAGTAAAACGAGAATATATGAAATGCAAGAGGCAATAGAATCAAAAAGAGGAAAACAAAGGTGTGTTTGTTCTTTTGGGGCAAGATTTTGAAATTTCATATTTTGCTTGCTTGGTAGAAAAGGAATATGCGCCAATGTAGGAATTTCCCAAGGCATCATGTGTATTTTAAAGTTTCAGTTCTTTCTGTTATTAAATAAATTATTCACATAAAAATCTTCTCATAATGAAATGTAAAACAGCCTTGGGAAAGTAAATGCATGCCCTGCTTTGTATTTGTAAGCTTTAAAGAACATAAAACGTTTGCATTCAACAATAATAGAGAACAGACATCATTTTCTACAATGGTCATTTATAAACAGCTTAAAGTGCCTTATTTGAGAACACTTTTGATTAATAAAGTTTAATCAATTATTGTTACTTTGAAAGGGGAAAAATCATTCATTTTTTTTCGAAAATACAAGTTGTAAAATAAAAGAATAAAACCTGTAAATGCATCATGTGGTATAAGTTAGTAAAATGACCGACCCAAGTTATTGTGGAGAAGTATATTCTTCTAGTTCATTGTGTTAAATGTGTATTTCCTTTTGGAATTGTGTATATTTGCAACCAATGGTGACACGAACAGTGAGGAGACTGTCTTATTTCTGTAATCTAGAGAAATTATAGATAAAATATGTTTTAAAAATTTTAATAACTGTCACATCCAAATAAATATATTTGATAAAATTAATAAAAACATCAGAAATTATTTAAAATCTGTACTGTCCAAAGTAAAGGAAAAATCTTGAGTAAGTAAGTATAGATCGACACATACTGGAAAGCATTCTTTGAAAGGGCAAAATGAGACTAACATACAGATTTCCATTTAAAGATATATTAATTTCTAACAAAGAAATTGAGATGGCTGAGATTTATTAGACTGCTTAATTTCTTCATTATCTGTTACTACAGGTGTTTTGCATATTTTTACATTTGAGATAAATTGTAGGTAACTTACAGTAGTATAAATTGTGTTCCCCAGATTTGAAAATTGCTAGTTTATGATGCTATTGGTTATTTATTACCTTGTGGTTATTACCCATTTTTTAACTAGAATTTATTTCTATATTTTAATTTATTTTGCATTTCATATAATGTTAAAATTCTACTCACAAATATCCTTGACCTGATAGATTCAATGTAACCTTTGACATGTGAGAAATTAATGTATTTTGTTTAAAAATAATTCTTTATCAATTGTGGGTTTTTTTTGGGGGGGGGCTATGTTACCAAGTAAGATGTATTTCCTCGTTGGAGACTCGTGTCTACCCATGGTCTCTTGCCTTCTTCAGAAGTGTTTAAAAGACCAAAAACTAATTTTATTACCTTTATATTTGTAAGATTCATTCAAGTAGTCTCCTCTTATCCAACCCTCAGGTTTGTATCTGCCATGCTGAAAACTGGTAAGTTATTTTCTAGGAGTAGAAGGGTTGATTGGGATTTTGGAATTCATGGTTTGATTCCTTGATAATCTGGAAATGAGTTTACGTTTTGCACAGAAATATTCTCTATGGGTGAGAGAATAACATCTTGGTTTGTTCATGTTGTAAGCAATGAAGCTTTGTGCAGGTGTCTCATCTGATTGCAAATTGTAAGCAGAAGTACATTTTCATGTCAGGACCAGGAGATTCTCAAACTTGTGTCATTGGTCACTGAAAAAAAATGTATGAATGTCTTTTTTTAATGCATGTATCTGTTTATAATTTAGAAATGCCTTGCATCTTGTTTTATTAAAAATGTTTTTTTTCCTATTTTCATAAGATACTCATCAGTGGGATTATGAAGGAGTTTTTTTTCTGATTTTCTTATCAAAATTGTCCTCAATTCAATTTGAGGTACTTTATGTAAACTTACAGACATAAGTGAGTTTTATGGTCTTATTAATGGTTTAGTTACAAGATGATAAGAGGAGAAAGGAAAACAATGTCTAGAAAGGCTATGAGATGGTCGATACTCTTGGTTTATTTGTAGAGACATATATATGATTATTATCATCAGAGAGGTTAAGGTACCATAGAAAACATTGTAAAAGATGGAATATATAACAGAATTATTTCTGCCTGGTTTCTTTCAATCTAGAGCCATCTAATGTTGAGAGGGTTCTGTGTGTTTATTGTTGCTTTTTACTTTTGAATTAATCTTCTCTAAATTGTTTAGTGAAGTGTATCTACATCAGGTATGGTACAATGGGAGTAATGCAAATGTTTCTCCTCTCCTCCATAGACTGCTAATTGTATCAGATGACAAATCTGAATATTGCTTTGTGTGTCTTGACCAATTTCATGGAAATTTGTCTCTGTCTTTAAATTCACATTATACTAGGCAATATAATTGTTGTATTTTTGATTTATTGAGAGCCAAAGTATCTTGTATACTGTTGTTTGCCTCATTAATGAACTATCTATTAAAGTATCTAATAAATGAGAAATTTACATTTTACAAGAATCAAAGTGACAAAAAGACTCATTGTATTACCTGATGATTCTCCTTTTCAGTGAGGCATATAAACCACATAGTGAGGTGGTTACTACTATGAGAAGAATTTAAAAATGTAGTCATATTATTTTTTAAATTGTACATGGAAAGATCTATCTTATCACAGGAAGAAGAACAGCCATTATTAATTGACCAAATCATATAGTGAAATCAACAAAAGATAAAATATAACTTGATGAAGGGCAAAACATAGATAAATTATGTTCTTTTTCTAGAAATATCATGAACATAATACTTCCCTATTTTTTCCTATAGTGAAGATATGAACATTTAGAGTAAAAAAATAAATAGCGTTGAATTAGCACATAGATTCATTCAACAGAAATTCTTCTGCTGAATACTCAAACAAATTAGTAGAATTAAACTTGTATCATATGAAGCATAGTAACACAATACATATAGTTAAAGAAACTGAAATAAATACGTAAGTATGGAAAATTAAGGTAAATGTAAAGTATTTTTAAGTATTTGTGGAAAGCATATGAGGTTGTGGGAAAATAAAAACAATGATCAAAGAGGAAAAAGTAGAATTCACACTTCAATATGAAGGCAGGCTTTATAGGTAAAATTCTGGTGGAACAAGAAATAAGTGTCACAATTGAAAAGACAGGACCCCATGAAACTAAAAAGCTTCTATATATCAGGAAAATAGTCTTTGAAGAGGCAGTCTACAGAATGTGGAAAAAAAAATTGCCACATACGCTTCTGATATTGGATTACTGTTAAGAATGTACAATCTCTCAAAAAACTAAACACCAAGAAGACAAACAACCCAATTAAAATGGGCATTGGATCTAATCAGTTCTCAAAAGAAGAAATAAAAATGGCTGTAGACATAGACATTGGTTCTGGTTCAAAGGCTTTCTATTTTTTGTCTAATTCATTCACCTGTCCTTAGTCCTTGAGGCCTGGAGTGTTTTGCCTCCATACAATCTAGTTTTAAGCCTAGAACTAGGAGGATTCGGGATGGAGGTTGCAAGCCTCAATATAATTTAGGATGTTTAAGCCTCTGAGGCTTACTGCTGATTGAGCCACTCTGACTAGCTCCTCATGAACTTAGAGCTGTACCGAACTCAACTGACTTTCCTGGTCCCACTCAGCTCACTCAGTTTTCTGGCTCCAAGCTGACTGGTTCAAACTGACCTCTGAGCCAGCTGGCTGTTTCTGATACATCTCTTCTGATATTCACAGAATCTGGCTGACTCCTATAACTTCTCTGACTGAACTGCTCTGCTCAGCTTCAAACTGACTCACTCTTCCCTTCTGATACTGACTTCTGCTGAGTTGCTTCTGTGTCTCTGCCTCAGACTCCTCTCTTTATCTTTGTGTCTTTTCCCCCTCTGAATTCTCCCTGCTCCATACTGCCTTAGTCAGCCTCTCTGCTTCTCTGCCTTATCCTAAGTCAGACAGCTTCATTGTCTCTGTGTCTTGTCCTCTCTCTGCCTCTCTGAACTCTCTGAGCAGAGAGCCTGCTTTTATATTGTAAGAGTTGGGAGTGTCCTCATTCTGCTTACTCTTCTTCTGATCTGTCACTTTGCCTGTCCTTTACTCTGACTCATGTCAGGAATCACTTCCTGTCTGACACTGACTCCTTCTGAGCTCTGCTTTCTGTCTTGCCAGGTGCTGGGATTAATAGCATGTACCACCACTGCCCCCTAAATACTGGGATTAAAGATGTGTGCCAACTTTCCTTCTACCCCAGAGCAGACATGCTGCTGAATTAAAAGATCAAATATTCCTCTACAAATGACTTGTATATTCAATCAAAGATGTTCAACATCCTTAGCCATTAGGTGAAGGTAGATTAAGAATTTATGAAAATTTAATCCCATCCAATCAGCATGGCCATAATTAAAATAAGTGTGCTAGCTCAGAGATAGAGAAAGGGGAACTATTAAAAACAGGAGTGAGAACTAGTACAGCTACTGTGATAATTCAGATTGTGGGCTCTGAAAAAACAGAAATAGATTCATGTTAAGATCTAGCTATAACACTTCTGGGTATATACACACAAGAATTTTATATATACAGAAATATCTGTAGACCCATGTTCATTGTTGTTTATCCATAATACCTGGAAAATGAAATTAACCTAGATGTGCCATCAACTAATGGACAAAAAAATGAAATTGTGGTACATATACACAATGGAAATAAAGAGAAATCATGAAACTTTCTGAGAAAAAAAATATAGTGAATGAGATCAATCTGGTCACAAAGAGGCATGTGACATGTTCTCTCTTTTAGGAGGATCCTAGCTTCAAATTTTTTTTATTGTTGCTTTGATGTTTAACATGAGTATATATGGAAGCTAGAAAACTAGAAACAGGTCATAGGACAAGAATGCCTTATTAAACTATAGGTCAAGTGAAATTAGAGATTGGAATACTGGGGGCAGAAAAGTTCAGGCAGATAGTAGAGTGACGGAGATAGAGATATGAGAAGTGAAGCCAAGGCTCAACCAAATAAAGTGTGCACAAGAAAGCTACTTGAGACTTACAGTCTTGGAATCCAAATAAATATACAATAAAAAGTGATAGTAGAATAGTCATGACACACATGTTTTTAAAAGCAGGGGGTGCAAATAGTGGGAGCTAAAGGTTTTTGAGGTAAGTAAAGAGAGAAGAGGAGTATGTGTGAGTTCACCAAAACTACATATATATGAAGACGCTTCCTGAAACTCTACTAACTTGTAAGCTACACACACACACACACACACACACACACACACACACACACACACACTAGCCTACAAATTATTAGAGATTCATGAAGCATATATATGTATATATGAATTTGGACAGCAACACCCTACATTAGAGAACAATGTTGTCCCCATAAGATAGGAGTTACTAAATGAAATTCCCCGTGCCAAGTGTGTGTTACGTTGCTATGAATTACTTATTAAAGACACCTCAGAGACACCCCAAACAATACAGATTTTTACCATTGTTCTTGGTTTCTCACTGCCATCTTCTGGCCTCTGAGGTCACTGCATGGACATGGTGCACATTTATACATGCAGGAAAAAGAGTTAAATCAAAAATAGACAAAAATATGCTTTTAAATAAATAAATGAATAATGTGAGAAAATGTTGAAGTGTAATATAGACAGGAAAAGTTCTATGATTAATAAAACCCTTCTAATATGGATTTAAGTCTTTGTAGCATTCAATATTTTGATATCTTTTATTTGTCATCATTACAAAATATAAATGTATAAATGTAAGAAAACACTATAATTTATAGTGAAGTGGGGGAGACAGCTTAGAGGTGAAGAGTGTTCCAGAGGACACAGATTTGGTGCCCAACACCCATGTCAAATCGCTTAGAACTGCCTGTGACTCAAGCTGAGCTCTAGAGGACCTGATCCCATCTTCTGGTCACTGTAGGCACTGGTACATGGCACATGGCATACACGCATGGAGACACAACTATAGCATGAATCTTTTAAAGTACATCATAAAGGTACAGTAATAATCTTGTAATAAAATAAAATAGAGTGAATGTAAGTCATTCAATCCTTTTTGTCCAGCTTGTATCACAATATGAATTTTTTTTCTATTTCCTTTCTACTGTATCATGGTTAATGTCATATGACAACTTGACTGGGCTTGGTTATCCAGGGGAACATATTTCTGGACATACCTTTAAGGAATTTTTAGATGGAACTAATGTTAGAACCTGTAGGAAGGCTAAATATGGATTGCATTCTATAATGGTGTTCTCATCATTAACTGAAATTATCAATGGGATGAAAAGAAACATGCATCAGAAAGCAACAAGGATGGTGCTTCAGCTAAAACAGTGTTGTTTTCTTGTCACCAGACTACAGCAGAAACATCAAGACTTCTGAATATTTATCCTGTTAGTTTTTCATACCACTGGATCGAGGCTTGGGACAGACTAAAATTTATGGACTGTCAAAGTTTCCAAGTAGCTAACTGCAGGTCCTTGTTGGAACATTTTGCTTTATGTCATACTGTGAGGTTGTCTTCCTCTTAGCTCTCTTCCTCTCTTTCTCTCTCTCTCCTCTTCCTCTTTGTTTTAAAGGTTTGTTCCCTTTCAGAACACTGATAAAAAGGAATACATGTGTTAGGCTGTCTTTGTTTTGTTTTCCTATGTATTTTATGTTTTACAGATATTTTTAATACTGTTTATAATGATCATTTATAGATCTGCTATAACAAAGACCCAGTATTTTAGTATTTGTAAGGACAATATTCCAACATTTAAATTGTTTTTACATTTTTTTATGATTGAAAAATTTAATTCAGCAATAATTTATTTAAATTTAGATTCTTGCCATATGGAATAACAGAATAAAGACCCAATTTATTTCCCCATTTATTTTATTTTTCTGGTAGTTTTCTGGCTACTTATAAGTGGCTTTAGGTGTATCTAACAATTATCATAATTATTAAGATTGTTAAAATTTTATTATTATATTTATGAGATTACAAATACTTGCTAATTTTTCAACGATTTCTTTTACTGTACTTATTTCCACAAAGACATTATATTAAGTAGATAGTGATAATATACTAGTAGTAATATAAATTAGTTTGAATTTTGAGTTTTAGACATAATTCCTTTAGTAATTATCATTTTCTTGATTCTTGGTATTACCAAAAAAATGGTGCAGATTTATTTGGCATGTTTTTTGATTGACCTGGAATTAGACAATCTCTAGGAGACCTGAGTTACAAAGGAGATCACAAATAGTGATCAAGTTCTTGCTCTAGCTCTTCCTAAAAATCTAAAATTGACCCTGAACCTCTCCATATGTTCCTATCAGCTCCTATCAGCCAGTGAGGACTGTGAGAGAGTGAAGAAAAAGACAGAACCTACAGAATCCCCTAAATACATCATATGGCTGTCTGGAATGGTATTCTTGAAAAACTCCTACAGCTGGAGTGAGGGAGTCTCTGACCCTTTTTCCTGCCCCTGGGACCCTTTTGTTCTTTCCAGGTTTCCTTGCCTATCCTTGATGTAGGGATTGGTGCCTGGCCTTGTTCTACCTTGCTATGCTGAGCCCTGATTGAGTGGTACCTTGAGGGAACTGTTCTTTTCTGGAGCAAAGGGGGCAGTGGTGTTTGTGGATAATAGGGGTAGATCTGGAGAAGAGGGAACATGGGGGAACTGGGGGTAGAAGGAGAGCAGGAAGGGGTCAGGATGTGTTGCGTAAGATGTATGAGAGAAAAAAAAATCAAGAAAATTTACCTTTTTCTCATGTTTAAAAAATCTAAAATTGAAAGATTTGAAATATTTCATTCTTTCATTGTTTCTAAAATACATATGTAGTATGTTTTAGTGATGTTACTATTATGTTTATTTAAGTATTTATTGTATACTTTCATGTACATGGGCTCACAAGTTCATGACACATGTGTGAGGCATAGAACAATTTGTAGAATTCAGCTTAGGTCTCTTCTTCCACTCAGGTTGTCAGGCTTGGTGAGAAACCACTCACTCAACCATTTACCAGACCATCATTCCTCCATTTGCAATCTTCCATATTTAATAAGAAATTCTCACATGTTTCCCTGCCCCTTATACACAAAGAACACTGTAATATTGTAAAACAATGCAGCTAATATGGACAATAAATGTCCAACGTAAAGTTTTTGATGATGGAATGTGCTTAAGATATGCATGCAATTAAATGGACTATATACATTCTGAGGGAGAAAACTAATTAGAAAAATTCTTAGTTGGCCTAAAATAAAATATAAAAAATAAAAACGTATCTAGAACTAAGAAGAAATAACTTAGATGGGAGGGCTTCAGAAATCTATCAGCTATGAGGAGTAAAAGAGACACATTACTGAAAATGATTGCAAGCTCATCAAACAACATAACTCAAAGATACATGTGCTACTGAAATCACCAACAAACTTTTAATATGGCACTCATCAAGACCAGCATGTTCTTTATTAGCTATTACTTGAAATGTTGTGCTTTGTCAGATGGCTTTGTGGTTTCTGATGATAAAATTTGGACCCAGGTCTTACCTGGATGATTGTCTTTTCCATTTATATAACATAGAGATAAATCTACAAGATAGAATCTGTGTTTTAAAAGTGGTTAAGAGCATAGTTAGTGATAAAAAGATAAGCAGATAAAAAGAAGAGCATAACAAAAAATAAATATGGACTTGGAATAGGTCAAGAAAAAAAACTGTGTTAGATTGAAATGCATTTATATTTTAATGTCATATTTTGACTTAGTTTGGTTTAGAAGTGAAATGTGGTGAATTAATTTAAAATTGATCCATAGCATATAGTTGTCAATTGTTCATTTTACATAAGAAATACTTGTAGTCATTTATCAGTATAATTCAGAGCACCTATCCTTGTTATTTGTATAAATACAAAAAGAATGTTGGTTAAATGAAGACTGTTTTAATGGGATATAAGCTATTGAAAGCCTTGATGTTGTAAAGAACACATTTATATACTGAGTAATCTCATTTATTTCCATTTCTACATGAGTCTTCTAAGGGAATTAACTGTCTACCCACATATAGAAATCTCTGCCATATGTGCAAGAATAATGGGAGAGAGCCAAGTTGAGCAAGAAGAAATATAACACTGAAATACATTTATTTTTAATTCATAGAGAGTATAAAGTTATATTGGAAATATAAAACCTGTACTGTACATAAATGAACAACTAAATATTTGTTTTCAGCATAGAATTATGCATAAGAATATAGTTAAGTAAATTAACAGAATTCTCCTTAAATTTAATCATTATGGTTTCTTGTGGATATGTGAAATAATTTGGATTAAATTAACATTTTCATAAAATTTGTCCTTATCATTTAATTTGATGTTGTAACACTATTTTATTTTGGAACATATAAACCCACGATCACTTACAGATATCATTAAAATAATCACTAATTATGATCCAGACATATTTCATTCATAATTTATTTTATAGCCATGAATTATATAAATTTTGTGACTATTTTTCTCTTAGAGAATATCAGAGTTAAATCACCCCATTTTCATTAAAGATTTTCCTTTAGTTAGAATTTTTTTCCATCAATTATGTATTTGCTATACTCATTAATGGGATCCAGTATGCTAGTTCAAAGTGTGTGCACTACACACTGTCATGTGCTGTATTCAGCTTTCCTCTATATTCCCTCCTCTTGTCCCACTTTTAGTTTTTTCATTTATTTTATTCTTCTCTTCTACAATACACCCGAACCCTCCCTACAAAATTCCCACCCCCATCTTCCCTCTTCTGCAGCTACCCTACCTCCCCTCAGAAGAAAAGCAGCCTTCCAAGGTTGCCAATTGAACAGGGCATATAAAGGTAGAACTAAGCCAGACTCCAGCTCCTACATCAAGGCTAGATGAGGCAGCCCAGCAGGAGAGTCCCAAGGGCAGGTAAAAGAGACAGAGGCTAAAGGGATGGTTCTGAGGTTAAAAGAATTTGCTGCTCTTGCAAAGGACGCAAGTTCAGCTTCCAGCACACTTGTCTGCTGGTTGCATACTTCACAGTTGTCTGTAATTCCAGCTGCAGGAGAATCTAAGTCATTTACCAGTCTCCATGTGCACTATAACTTACATAATGCAAGTTTGCACACACTGGAGTGCTTATGCACATGCACAACCAGACATATACATAATATTGAAGATAAAATAAATCTTAAAAAACTTTAAATTTACAAATTATACAAAAAAACCCAATTGAATTTAACTTAATGTGTTTAGTAAAGCTATTACTTATTCAGAATACAATCATTGTTGGTCACTTTCTAAATGCTGTTTTCGATATTTCCAAAGTTGTAACAATGTGTCATATTCATAGATTTGTGGGAGACACACTTATCAAGTAGATATCAAACAGTACAATTCTCAGGAAATCTCCTTCCAAGCAATCTCTTCTCTTAAAACTCCCAGAAGTAAAATTCTCATATGCTTCAGTTGCCAACACAGTAAGTGAAGAATGTGTGTAAAACGTTTATCCTTAATGTGCTATGAATGGAACACTGATCTTTAAGTCACCAAGGAAAACAGGTAATGAGGTTCATATAACTTAATTGGTTTTAAAGTTGATATCAAATGCTTAATCTACTGCTTTTAATAAGTACTGTGTGAAGTTAACTGTTAAAATGTAATTGTTTTATGTTTTAAAACTTCATCTTGCTGGCTAGCTGGCTTTTTTCCTTTTGCTTCTGAACTTTCCTTCTACTGTTGTGGACACATTAAAGTCCATACACACTCTATATTTCATATATATCAAAATAGTGACTGATTGTCACGGTTTTCATTTAAACGATTGTATTCAATAACAGAATAAAATAAGCCCAATATGTTTAACATGACATGGGGTGATTTGAATGAAAATGTCCCCCATAGATTTATAGGGAGTGTCATTATTAGGAGGTGTGGCCTTTTTATAATAGGCATGACTTTGTTGGGGGAAGTGTGAAATTGGGAGTGGGCTTTGAGGTTTCTGAAGCTCAAGCCAGATACAGTAGAACTCTCAGCTAAGAATCCAGCACCATTTCTGTTTGCATGGCAACACATTTCCTGCCAAGGCAATAATAGACTCAACCTCTGAACTGTAAGTCAGCTTCAATTCATTCTTATTTTGATAAGACTTTTCATGGTCATGGTGTCCCATCACAGCAATAGAAACCCTAACTAAAACATACCAGTTACATTAAAAATCGAGAATTAACTTTCTTTGCCTTATTGACAGTGTCAATACATACTGAAGGCTGGCCTCACACTCAACCTGTGAGCCTTTGCCAGATATCAAATCATCCAGGCCTTAATCTTAGACTTCTCCAGTCTCTAGAAATGTAACAAAGAATTTTAGTAGTTTATAAATTCCTAAGTCTAAGGCATGGTGTTTCAGTGACAACAGCAGATTAAGACACCAAAAATCCTTATGAGTTCTCAAAATAACAGTATTAAAAGGTTAAGGTTAAGGCATCTTCAACAAATGGTGAAACTGGGTGTCTCCATGTGGAAGAATGCAAATACAGCCATATTTATAGCACAAAATTCCATACAATGCCACAAAATTCAACTCCGATTGGATCAAATACCTCAATATAAAATTAGATAGAATAGAAAATGGGGAGTATCCTTGAACTCTTTGTGAGTTCTTTCTAAATAGAACACCCTAAATGTCAGCATTAAGATTAACAATAAGTAAATGGTACCCCATGAAGCTGAAAATCTTCTGTAAGGCAAAGAATACTGTCTCATTTGGACAAAGTGGCAGCCTACAGATTGGGAAAAGATTTTCACCAACTTCACTCCAATAGAGGACTAATATAAAACATATATAAAGAACTCAGAAATTAAATATCAACAAAACTAAATAACACAATTTTAAAATGGGGCACAGATCTAAACAGAAAATTCTCAATAGAGGATGCTCAAATGGCTGAGAAACACTTATAAATCAAGGCCTTATTCCATTTTGTTAAGTCCTGTTGGTAATTAAGTTCAATTGGTAAGCCTGGGGGCCTATTAATTACTGTAGGGAAGTGGAAGAGAGTCAAGGGTGGAACTGGGGGAGAAGAGAATTGGAGGGGGCTGGGAATAGTTTTAAATTTCCAGCGTTCACCAAAGAATCCAGGTAAAACAGAGCTCATCTATTTGGTCAGGAAAAACCAAGGCAGAAAAGATGACAGAGGCTTCAGAAACAGCCAACAGTAAATTACCAAACATAGATTAAGAGACAACCATGGGACTCAAATCTGCAATCTCAGCATTTGGGAATCTGTGGTAGGAGGGTTGCTACAAGCTTGACACTATCCTGGATTACATACTGAGCTCAGGCCAGCCAGAACTCTATAGCAAGATGTCCTCAAAAACAACAACAAAATATAAAGTCAGACTTTTAATGACATTTAGTGATGTTATGTGTAATGTCCTATGTTATGGAAGTTTATTTTTTGTTATATATAAAATTATATATAATTACTTTGTGAATTGTTGGGTGAGGGGACTCTGTAGGTCTTGGTGTTTTGTATTGTCTGCAAGTGTTCGATTTCTGTGGGGGTATTTGATTGCTTATGATCTGCACCTGAGTAGTTCTGAATCAGTAAAAACACCTGCGCTCAGACGCTCCAGGTTCCACTGTCGAGAATGGCACTTGTCAGAAAAGTAGTTCCCTCTGTTGAGGTCCGGCAGGGCTTCCACCTATGAAGAATGCTTCCTTGCCTTCCTTGCTAAGCCACCACAGTGTTGTACTAACTATAGACCCATGCCTTTCATAGAAAGAAAAACAAAGACACATATGCTAAAAATTCGTATAGTTGAAAACAACGTGCTTTTGTGTGTGTGTGTGTGTGTGTGTGTGTGTGTGTGTGTGTGTGTGTGTACTTGAAACATTGTCCTTACTATGGAGTCACAGCCAGCTTGGAAGTTGTGACAATCCTCCATCCTCTGTTTCCTAAGTGCTGGATATAAATCTGTACCACCATATCTGGATGCCTGTCATATTGCTTTATTAAAGTCATATTTTGTATTGTAAGTTAACTATTATTTCTGCATGTTCATGACAGTGACATTCCAGTGTTTGCACAGATATTTTTTTGGATATACCTTAATACTTACAGCATAAATAAATAGTGTTACTGGATGTTAAATTAATGTTCAATCGCTTAATAAGAGTCCATCATTGAATTTTCCAGTGCTGTTTATTAATTACAAGCCGTGTCAAATCTCAGAGAATTCAATACCTGAGAGGCTAGGCATAGACTTCATTCCATCATCCTCTCTTGCTTCTCCTTCCTCTCCATTCTTCCCCCTGCCTCTGCCTTAGATCCTTTAAACTTTTTCCCCTGTCCCCCTCTCCACATCCAGGCCTTCATTACAACACAATAGTACTTGGCTAGGGGTGATCAGAGTCTATGATCACCCAGAACCAGACCTTGTGATTGATCACCTTCAATTGTAAACAGTTCTAACTGTGGAGATCTCAGCAGGGCTAGCACAAGGGTGTGAACAGTTAGGAAGCAAGGCCTGCACCAGCTGCAAGGCATCAGGCTTCATACCTACAAAGCATCAAAACCCTTTTACAAACCAAAACAGCACACAGAAGTAAAATATCCCACAACAACAGGATGTAGATTTCTGATTAGAGTCTATGAATCTTCCCCCCCCCCCCGTTTAGTAATATGAAAAAGAATATTCAGAAATAAATCCCACTGCAAGTTTCCTTCCTTGAATTTCTGCCCTGACTTCCCTGGATGATACACTACAAGCTCTAAGATGAAATAAACCATTTCTTTCCCAGTGTGCTTTGGTTATGGTGGTTTATCATAGAAATAGAGACCATAACTAAGACAGAAATAAAGATGGACTTGGCTTGGTATCAACATTGTATTACTTATTATATAGCTCCTATTAATATATATATATATATATATATATATATATATATTTGTCTTAGATATTTTCCTTTGTAAGTGCTATTTTTTAATTTCTCAGTGTCCAGGGTTCTAATTTCATTTGGCTTAATTTTTCATAGCTTTTGATTTGTTTCTCATGATACATTGTCATTAATCTTACCTTAGGTGTAAGTAGAATGAACTCACCTCCAACCTTTACATTTGACCCAATTTTCAGAATTTTATGTAATAAGACAAAAAAGAAAATATAGAAACTAAACTGAGAAAATAAAACTTAAACTAATTAAATAAAACCATATGAAGCATTTTTTTTCTGTTCTACTAGTTTGGTAAGCTACTAACTCCTTATTTTGAAAATCTGTCAAATGTAATTCTCATAATAAATATTTTATACCTCTAAAACCACAGAGACAATAAAGACCTGAAAATATTGTTAAGAAGTTTTTTATAAACATTAGAATCCTAAAAGAATAGCACATATGCTTAAAAACTTAACTAATTTAAGCAGTAAAAGTAGCTACATCCTTCAGTTTGCTTTATTCTCTTGTGATAAATCACTCATAAAAGTGAATTTTTTCTGAAAACTTCTTTATTTTTTTCATGAATACAAAATATGTTCAAAGAAACATTTGCAAACTAGAGAACATTTTTTTTTTTTGTTTTCTTTTCCCAAACAGCTAGGACAGAGTTCCTACTGGTTTGTTTTTAGTATACATTTGAGTGTATTCAAAATCTTTAATCTCAATCAGCTCCAATGAAACACTGAAACAAAGAAACATTCTAAGCATGTATATAATGTGAATCTCAACTGGGGATTATCAGGCTTTATCTGTGTTTCTCATGCTTTGTCTGACATTCAATAAGCACCTAAGTGTTTCTCTAGAAATAGTGTTCAATTCTGCTTATGTCACAATATGGTGACTACATAAAAAATAAAACCATAATCAACAACAACAACATCAAAAACAAACTCGGAAAGTGATGGCTCATTAGATCTTTCTTCTACCTGGAGATAATATACAAGATTCAGACTCATTCTGTTCTTGTTGGACTGAAAGACCCAAACTGGGATGCCGCAGCCCCACAGAGACACGTCGCCAGGATATCGATGCAAAAGCAAGAGGCTTTATTGAACCAGCTGATGCTGGGGTCACCCTCACACAAGTGAAAAATGGCGACCCGAAGAACAAACTTCCATCAGTGTTATACAGCACAGAGGCAGTATCCCAGATACAGGTTGAGTGGGTACATTCCGATAGGCTCTGAAGTTGCCCTTTACCCTGATTGGTCTCTTCAGATTGCCTAACAATTTTTGACACATAGTCACCATCCAGTGGTATAATGGTGAGCTAGTTCCTGGAACAGGGGGGGTCTGGAAAGTCCCAACTAGCTGATATTTATTACTTCCTTGTTCCTGGTTCCTGGTGTTGACTGCCAGGAACAGGAAGCTTAGGCCTAGTAAAAGCTGACTCCCATTCCCTCACATTCCTTTGCATTCCTTCACATTCTCACCACAGTCTCATTGTCTTTTATATTTCCAAAAGTACATGTTGAAAATATCACCCTCTCTGTTCCTGCAGTAGCTATCATGGATTTTTCCTAATTATTGCTTTGTACTAGGAAAGTTCAGTGATGGTATGTGGAGGAATTATGTGGCCCTCAATCCATTTTCTATCTCAGCCTAATTGTTTTGTTCGCTAATCCTATTCAGTCTTAATCGATTCAATTGTTCATTGAGACAGACCTGATTTCGTATATTTGTCATTTAGTACTACTTTGTGTGATGGGATGGAATGTGTGTTTGTGGGGGAGGGTATATATCTTTCTTACTGTTTTTTAGACTTTTGGTGGTACTAAGAAGCATCACAAGAGCTTTGTGCATGAAAGACAAACATTCTGCCACATCCCCAGTCAATGAATGTCTCATGTGATGAGATAGGAAAAGAAAAAGGGAAAGCCATTGTTTGCTACTTATTTTTTTAAGATGACATAATCTCATATGGTATCTAACTTCAAGGAAATAATGAGTCTTGAAAATCACGGAACATGGAACAATGCTGAGTTTAACACTACAGAATTTCATGAAGAAAAGTTCATAATTTTTCTTACTTAGGACATAAATTCAGTAAAGTTATTTGTGATTCAATAGTTCAGTATGTTTCAATGAAGTCCAGGACACATTCGTAGGATTTTTCTCAGCTTCTTTACAAGAATCTGTCATTATTCTAAACATTTCCACAACTAAATGTTGTGGAACCAGAATAAGGATCGGTTATAGCATTTCCAATACAGCAGGAAGCCTCACAACTAGCCTCATACTTCTCTGCAATTGGCCACGATCATTTCACCTATACTTTCTCACACTTTTCTCATCAATAGAATGAAGATATCATATTCAAGTAATATAAAGATGGCATGGGTTAGGGAAATAGCTGTGTCTGATGTGGCATGCCTATAATCTCAGCACTTGGAAAGTGTAGGTCAGAGAATAAAATGTTCAAGGTCGTCTTCCAACAAAGTGAGTTTGAAGTCAGCCTGAGCCTGCCTCAAAAAAACAAAAACAAACAAGCAAGCAAAAACTAAGCAGCAAATAAAACCCACACAACCAAGCAAAGGAAAGGGATAAATCAGAAAAAGATAATACAAAAAATAAACACCCAACCCAGCATACCTCAAGCTGAAGGCTTTCTCTCAAATTGCCCTTTAATATCCCTGCATTTCTCAAATGGGGCTACTCCTTAATTAGAATTTCATGGTGATGTCATTTAGTTTCTAAATGTGAAAAATAGATTTTAAAAGACAAGGGTGTTTCTGATCAAACATCAGGGTTATTAGGTAGTTACTAGAGCTGAAGTAGTGGGTCAAAGCAAAGCTTCAGCTTTCCCACACAGAGAAGGATTCGTTCTTTCTAGAGATCTTTGTGAGACAGTAGCAATGCTGGAAGGTTTTAGAAAAGAAAAGGGCCTAATATCAGCTGGTACCACTTAAATGCAGGTGGATGATAAGGTGTTTGAAGAATCCCAAAGACATTCTTGATTAAGGAGTATCTGGAAGAACAATGAGCCTAGTGAGTATTCCATGTGACAATAGTTCCTTGTCCTTCCTGTTGCCCTTTTCATGAAGGGATTTTCTGTGTGGAAAGCCAATTCTCACAAAGGGAGAGGGGAGTTGGGCAGATATATTTTTTTCTGGATACATTTTGCATTTGCTTTAAGCAAAATAGAGTTTCTGTTTTAAGGATATATTGAAATATGTATCTGGATGTACAATGTGCTCTTTCTGTAGTTTTTCTCTGCAGATGCTCAGGCTTCTTTTCCTTTGACTTTGGTTTTGTTACTGTGGCTCTGATTTGGAGGTGTGGAGAGTGGGCATCTGCTAGGAACACAACTATATTTGTAGCTACATCTTCAGCTAAATTTTTCTTTAATTAACATTTATTTTTTTCTTTCTAAGATGCTCATATTGGGTTAATACTCCTGCCTTAAATGATGAGTGACTGGGATTAAATGCATGCACCACCCTCTTAGCTGAGAAACTCATTTTTAAAAGGACTGACTAGCCAGACATCCTAGAATTATTACTTTATACACTCATTGAATATCTTCTGTAATGTACAGTCTCTTCTATTAACAGCATTCTGAAAGTTCAAGATACTGGTCCTAGTTCCACGTTCTGAGAGTATCCCCCTAATACCTTCACAATTAGGCAAGCAATAGAAAACAGATCTACTTGATAAATTCTTAGAATTTTCACAGCTTTCTTATGGTAGTATTTTAGAAGACAATCCTGCCTTATAATTGAACAATCATGTTCTTTAGTTTAGTCCACATTTCAACATGAAAAATGTTTATTATTTTTTCTATGGATTGGTATCAGTTTATTCATCATGCAGAATATGAAGAACACTTTTTCTAAATAACTTGGGTTCAGTTGTTCACTGTCTCTCTCCTCATCTTGAATTGTCAATGAATATTAAGATGACTGTGTGCTCAAGTCTCGTGCTATCGATTATGTGTACATAACATATTAACATACTTAATATATGCAAATTGTAGTGTTGTTTGGCTTTTCCTAGGAAGATATGAACAAATACTTATTCATCTCCAGAGAGTGCACCAATGACAACAGGAAAATATCTCCCCAAGTCTAGCTTGGTGAACCCAAACACAAACATTGGATAATACTACAGGTTTAACGTATGAGAAATAAAGAAATTTGCAAAATGGATGAAGATAATGGTATCTATGTGGGTGTGGAGAAAGGTGGTCCTAGATTCTAATCAGTCTAGCAAGATGAAAAACTCTAGGAGGTTTCTATACTCCTTAACTCCTGTATGCAACAGGAACACTGTTCTCCAGAAGCATGTTTTGAGAGTGTGGATCTAATCTTTAGTATTCTTAATACAAATTCTTAAACTTCAAAACATTACCAAATTACATTTGCTAAAAAGTAAAGATTTAATTGTATCCTTATTTCATAGCTGGAAAGTATTTGTCATATATTCAAGTGCATAAAGAATTGTTCATTGATTTGATACATTTTAATATGGTATTATTTTGTTCTGTAATTTCTTCAGATGAATCAGTTCTTAATATGAGAAGATATCGTGACAGACTTTACAAGTAATTCTGGGCAAAATTTCAGAATAACACAGAAATGTCAAAACTCACAAGTGTGAATATACTGGAAGGATTAAACGATAAATGTTCCATTTAGTACCTGCCACATAATTTCTGAAAGACAGCCTTGTCAAACTAATATATTATTTATTCACAAAAGTCAGAATAAAGCATTTTGAATTTTAATGAGCCTTTCAATTTGTCAGCCTTTATTTCTTATGATATACAAAACATTAGTCATAAGAACATTCTAAGCATGAAATGCAGAATTTCTTGTACTGATTATTTGATCAGTTAGTTAAGTGTGTTGACTACTTTTAATTTGCTTATGTGAGTTTCACATTCCCATTTATTTTCATATATCTTTGTTTTTCAAGACAGAGTTTCTCTGTTGTCACTGTGGCTGTCCTGGAACTCACTCTATAGACCATGCTGACCTCTAACTCACAGGTGTTTATTATGTTTATCCAGGACTGGTTGTAATGGCATATGCCTTTAATCTCTGTATCTGTATGGCAAAGGTAGGTAGATCTCTGTGAGAGCAGCCTGGTCTACATAGGAAGTCAAAGACCAGTCAATGCTACTTGGTGAGACCATTTCTCAAAAACAAAAAACAAAAAGAAAGCAAATTTTAATATTCAAAGCCTCTATATTATCAATTATTTTTCTGGACTAACCTATTTCTAAAAGTAATATTTGCGTGGCTACATTTACTGCCTTTTTTTGTTTGTTTGTTTGGCTAAAGGGCTATTATATTTTTGTTTTCAAATGTACTACTTTAATTGCACAAAATTTCTTTTGAGTAAAATAGAGAAAAGATGACATTAAACCAGTTTTCAAATCTGTTTTTAAAATGCAAAATTTTCAATTTGATGCCATTAGGTTGCACCTAGGTCAAGAGGCTGTATTCTTCATAATTTATAAGGGCAAAAGAAAGCAGATTATCCCCATTCTTCTTTATAATGTTGGAGAGGAACGACAGTTATAACATAAAGTATTATTTCACTAGTCATCAAATCTTTTTATGCCTTATTTAACCTTGGACTTCCCAGTCCACAAACTTAAAAAAAG
The DNA here is from genome assembly GCA_026225945.1 of Cricetomys ansorgei. Classification (NCBI taxonomy): domain Eukaryota; kingdom Metazoa; phylum Chordata; class Mammalia; order Rodentia; family Nesomyidae; genus Cricetomys; species Cricetomys ansorgei. The sequence goes on along the minus strand of JAMJFZ010001131.1, from coordinate 18,186,629 downwards.
AATTGTTGTTTATTAAAAGACAAATAATCCTGCATACCCTTTGGATTCCAGTTACCGTCTGTGTGTTTCCCACTTTGTGACAGTTAATTTTAAAGTTCCCATAGTTTTCTTGATATATAACTGATACACAAAACAAAATATACATACACAATTTAAATGGAGACATGAAATTATCAAGATGTCAAGACAATATACATATTAGTCATTCCCAAAAGGCTTTTCCTATAATTTAGCTATTTATGATTATGTTTAAAAAGTTAATATGACAGATAATTTATTAAAATTTTAATTGTATAGCACTGTATACTACACAGTGAATACTATTACTTAAAACATTGTATCATACTACAGACAACTAGGACTTTTTCATCTGGATTTACTATCTTTGTGCCTATTGATGATAATTTTCCTTCCTCTAGGAAAATTGATGTTTCATAATCTATTTTTAATCTTAAATATTTGAAATACTGCATATAAAATTGATGACATGGAATATTTATTTTTCTGTGACTGACTTGTTTCAGTTTACATAATTTCTTTCAGATTCATTCATATTGCCATAAATTGTGTAAATCCTTATCTTTAAGGATAATAATATTCCACATCATTAATATATACTTTAGATATAGGTCTATGAGCTCTGGATTCTATATATAGGAAATCACTGTAAAGACCAATGCCATAATGTTTTCCCATGACTTCTGGGACTTTTATTATTCGAAATCTTATTTTTATACCTTTACGATGTTTTTATTTAACTTTTGTATACAGTATGAGTTTTTTTTATGGAGTGATATTTATATCTCAGCACTAATAATAAATTGATTTTCCTCAATATCTAAGTGTAAAAAATATTATTCTATAGCCAAAGCATATGCTGTTTTGCAACAACTAGCACCTAGTTCCATGTTTCCCCTTCCAAGAATATGAACAGAGAAATCTTTTGTCAGTCCATCCTCTCTTCTGGAAAACTTCATTTTGCTTACCAGATTCATACTCAACATTTATAAGTTTGCCAAAACATTTTGGTAATTTAGAAAACTATCTATTATTGTTTTCATTGCAGTTTAAATCTCCTAGTTTAAAGAAATATTTTCAAATAACATTTCAAAGAATGCATATCCATATTTACTTTCTTTGGTGTATCCTTCCCAGCAAAAGTTCTGATTTTGATATCTCTGTAGATGGAAGGATTTAATATTTATATTCTGTTTGCACCTAGTACATATAATGTGGTGTCTCTATGATCAGGATTGTTACTTCAGGAATTACTATCCCAAAGTGGCAAAATTCCATACAGGCAGAACACTTTCTAATGGCTTACATTTTCTGGAGAATAGGTGATGGCTTATCCCTGTTTCTGCACTGAATTTTGAAGAACAAAATTTCTTTTAAGTGGTTTTCTTTTCAATTCATGAAAGGGCCCTAATAGTCCTTTTTAATTTTTACCTGCTGACTTAGTTAATTTTCATGACTTATAAGGAGAAATGCATGGGAAGATCAAATAAACTTGAAATGCCTATAGAAACTTATCCAGTTAATGAAATTTCATTAAGTGATATTCTTAGTATTAAAAAATGCAACTCAAATATTTAACATCTGCCCTTAGAAGAAGACATAAAAGTTTGGAGAAAAATACTGAATATCTGTCAAGAGAAATAGTATTATCAATTTTGACCATCAAAATTTGCATCTGTGCAAAGCAAGTAGATTCGGATAGTTTGTAATAGGATGAAATATAACTTAGACTCCCATAGATTCAAATAAACACAGGATATCCCCAACTGACAATGTCTATAGTTTTCTTGGGAAGTAAATAATATATAAATTCTTACCATTACTTTTTCAGCATTATATGAAATTCTGGTGAACACATAGCCTTTTAATGTTTCTGCTTAGGGTAAGCCTCTGAAGAATAGAAATGTATCTTTTGTCCTTGATTCTAATCTCCATGAACTTTCAGTTGTTTCTATTTCAGTGACTCTATTGTGTTCTTATAATTACAGTAATTATTCAGCAACATTAATACTGATAACTGTCAAAATGATCTTAACCAGAAAAATTTTCCATAACAATGCAGCTAGGCATATTTTATCCAAAGTCAACTGGAAAATAGATCTGTACAATATGAGTTCCTTTTAAACTGATATTAGTAATGAGTCCAATGAATGCTGCTTTATTGAACTTTAAAAAAGAAATACAACAAAAAGGTCACAGAAAAAAGACCAACACTGTCCTGCCTTCTTTGAGTGAAGAAAAGTGCACTTGTTTATATTATATTACAGGAATAAACCATACAATTAATTAAAGATGATGAAATGTAATGGGGAATCTCATTTTTATTGATGGAAAATATTCAACTTCATTTTGGGAAACTTGTTAAACATAAAATTTAGAATTTCAATCTATAGAAAAATTTTAGCTCCCTTTAAGTGTATGTATCAATAGCATTTGGGGTCAGCTGATAGGAAGCACCAGACTCTTGATTGATAACTCCCTTTGTTCTCAGTAAAAAATTGTAATTGCCTATTTTATTCATTGTTTATAAAAATAGACTATGGTGGATCACATGGACTTCATAAGACCACATAAGTGGTATAGCAGATCAATAGTGCTTGCAAAATTCTGGTATCTTGGTGCTTAAGCTTTTGTTTTCAAAGAGTTAAAATAAGCACATGAAACATCATCTTTTATTCTGTACACTGCTCACACACTGAAAGGAACATTAAGCATTAACTGGGTTGCACAATGCTGTATCTTAATTATCCAACCTTAACTTTCCCCCAATGAAATAGTCAATCGGTTATGTTGACATTTGTGGCCTAATCTTGGTAATCAGAACCCCTAAGTATATCACCTAAGCTCATCATGGGCTTAAGGGAAAGACAGTGAATTAGCTGGTACACAACACAGCCAGGTCCATCACCCCACAGTAACAATAGCAAAAGGGCTACTTTGGCTACTTTGTAAATATTTTACATCACTTTCGTTATTCCATTGCAGTAAACTCTTAGAGAGGAGAATGTATGCCTGGCTAAGAACAAGAAATTGAAGAACATGAAAAAATTAAGAGATTTAATGTTCACTCAATTGTGCTTCATTTTAGACCACTTGGTTTAAAAATCTCCAATAACTTAAAAGTAACACTTTAGTCTTTCTAAAAGACATGAACAATGCATCATTAGTACATCAAGAAAAATGTGCTTGTCATTTGTGACATTGTGCAGAATGTATCCTTTCTCTTGTGCACTGATAAACATGAGAGATGTGGAACAATGGAACCACACAAAATTATATAATACATTTATGAAGCAATTAACTAAAGTGAAGGCTACAGATACCTTGTGAAATACTAAAGGATCATTTATAGTGCTTCAAATCTTACTTTTCAGATCCCAGTTGTTTGAATAGCTAATCTCTCTCTCTACTCTTACAGTAATACTATCACTTCCCTCAGTCAGTACTCAATCTAAAAGGATCAATTGGACCCATGTGTAATTAGTACACAGATTAGACATTCTTGTCCTTTTAATGATCCTAGGAGAACCTTGATGCTGATTTCACCATTATCCTCATCCTTTATTGCATTATGTGGTCAAGTAACCATCTTTTACATTTAATACTGGCAACTCCTAGCTTCTCCTTTATAGTAGCAGCCAGTTGCTTATATCTGGAATCTTCAGGTCATAATGGTTAAATTTAGTCTTTTGATGAATGTTTCTTTACCATCTTAGAGAATTTTTTTTAAGAATTCGAAGAACAATTTTCTCTAAAAGTTGAAGAGCTCAATTCTTTTGTGTTAAAATCAAAACCACGGCAAATGCCTGCGTTGAGTAAAGGGAAGCCCACAACAGCATTCAGTTTTCATTATTCTGTTCTTTGGACAACGTTCTCCTCACCATCCTTAACCCACGCTAATCCAAGAATATAAGTCAAATGTTTCTGTTCTCTACAGAACCCATCATAGGTGACTTTGTTCCCCATATATTTTTATTTTACATTTATTCAGGCATGCTCTTATAAAATTGAATGTAACATAGGACTTCTTCATAAATCAATAAAATTTTGTGCTCTCTGTCCAAAGATACTCAGGGAAAAAATCCACAGTGCTAGCACTATCTGATGAATAGGGAACGTTTCTATTAACCATTAACAACCTACTACAAGTCCAGCAAGTTAGAACAAGGGGAGTATATTACTGACTACATCTGTAGATTGGACATCCATGCTGACCCAGCTGCCTTAAAGTGCCAGGTTTGCCAAAGCAGAGATCAAGATGTCAGCAAAGACAGCTTCCTTTCTGAAGTTCCTAGGATTGCATGGGTCTTAAAATTTTTCTAACGTTGGCAGAATTCATCAGCGGTAGAAGAAAGTCCATGGTTATTTAGTACATGTTTGTCAGAGCCAGCTTTGAGATACCACTGCACTCATCTGCGGTACTGTCCCCATCTTCAATTCAGCAGCTTGAGCCTTTTCTTCTTGGTTGCAATCTCTCTGTTCTAAGTATTTCATCACTTCTCATTTATTGCTTGAAAAAGTTCTGCTTTAAACGTGAATACAATTAACGGAAGGATTGAAGGTGAAAATAAATATTTTCATGTTCGTTATTCCAAACATATTTTCAAATTTCATTTTACCACAGACAATATTGTAGTCACAAAATCTATAGCTGTCTTTGGAAGACCATCATCTTATTTACAACAAAATATTTTTAGAATGACATTAATCATCATTATCACATATCACTTGTCCAAACTATTGGGATTCCCTGTGATATTTCCATACATACGTACTTCGTACATGGCTCATGTTCTTCCTTGTACTATCGTCCCTCCTTACCCTTTTCTTTCCTTCTCTAGCACGAATTTTTTTAAATTTTATTTTCAAATTCAATCTTTTATTTCTTAAACATTTTTAGTGCATTTTCATTTCATATAAAATTCTATGTTCTATAAAATCATCTTCATTTAAGTCTGTTAAATGTTTTGACCAATTTCACCCCTATTAACTTCTTTTGTCCACACCTACACTGCTGTTCGCACATTTTTTCCTTCTACAAGTTACTTACTGGTTTCCATATAGGAGAGAGCATGTGGTATTTGTCTATCTGTGCCTGGCTTTCTTTCCTCAGAATCATAATACCCAATTCTATAAATTTTCTGCAAATGTATTTTTATTCTTGTTAAAAAATTAACTTTAAACATTTTAAAAATGTAAAACAACATGCAGCAATGCACACAAATAAATACTCTTACACGTTCACATCTGTGGACACATGGTCTGCTGCCATTACATTTCACTCTGGCCAAGTTGTAGAATTTTTAATTAGTTAAATGAATTTTTATTATTATTCCGTTTGAAATTTTTATCTTAAATTTTTCTTACTATTACTATTTTATTCATATTTGCCAATTTGATTTTCCCCTTCATTCGTTATTGGGTTTTTTTTTTTTTTTGGCATTCTTAATTTACATTATTTTATCTTTACTTTTACCTGTTCTTACTTGGCATCTGGTTAGAACTTTATTTATGGATTATGCCTTTTCATTTTAGCTTTCCAGTAAGGTTGAAACAACATATAGGTATATTACCTTACTGAGAAAAATTGATTGAATGCATTTTAAATTTTACCACTTTTCAAATCACTCAAAGATTTTTTGGTTCACACAATTCTTATTCTGGTTTTTTATTATTTTTTTTCCAATGCATTTATGTTGCTTTAAAAACTTCTTTCAGCATTTTCTGATTCTTGTGTTTAAAAGCTTGTCTCACTTGTCTCTCTCTTGTGGTTTACTTCATAGAATTTGTATTTCCCTTGATTCTGTTGAACTGTAAGCCAGGTCTCATCTGCAGGCTTGACTGAAAGACTTCCAGTTGGGCTGGTCAATCAAAGAGAATGTCTATCTGACTGGAGATTATTAATGGAAAAAACACTTGTATCAAGACTTGAGTGGGAAGACATTTTAGCTTCATACAAAATATTTTATGTTATCTATTCTATGAATTTACATGTAGTTCTGTTTTGACTTACTCATAATGTGAAACTAGCTTATATACTATTTATGCAAACTCACTTTCATACTGTAGTTCATAATTATATTTATACTCAATTTCTTACTAAATGCTGTATTTATTTTTAGAAATTAGCAAATTTTTATGAATTTGTCTATTAAGTAAGGTTACATTACTTGCTAAAAGGGAATTTAAATATGAAAATATTTGTCTTTTGAGAGAAATTACATCAAGTCACAGAGTCAAAGTATCAATTCAAAGCTAATCTTACATGATACATACTAAGGAAATTTTTGAAAACTAAATAGTAAAACTGTTTATGGATGGCTCCATAAGAAGGCTCTCAATAACATAATCAGATTTTAGTATATATATATACTAAAATCTAAAAATTGTTATATATATATATATATATATATATATATATATATATATATATATATAATGTTAATTTTAAGTTCTGGGACAAAGTATATGGATGTATAACTATATGAAGAAGGAATATCATCTATGAGAAACTTGCCGAGTGGTAGTTCATCATGTTTTGTTGAAATATTCAGGTAAGAGTCATGTCACTGCAAGTCATGGTGTCAATTTAAGAAGAGATATCAGAATTTATCCAACCAGCAAACTCTGTCTGAGCCAAGGAGTGAAGACATATCCTATAAAATAGGAGAAATACTTCTAAACTATATATCTGATAATGGGTTATATATAAAATACATAAGAAATGAAATTTCAGGAACAAGAAATCAAAATTCTAACTTAAGTGGATAATTATTTTTCAAAAGAAGGCAAGAAAGTGTCTGGGGGAAAAAAATCAATGTTAATAATCATACTGCAAATGCAAAAATGATACATATCTTGACCCCAGTTGGAATGACCATTACTAAAAAGCCAAAGAATAAGAAAGACCCTTTGTGAACTACTGTTGGGAAATGTAAATTAGTAAATTTTTAAATATTTTTAAATAATTAAAAAATAACATGAAGGATAATAAAAAAACTTTAAAACAGAAGTACTTTATGATCTAGCAATGCCATTGCCGATCATATACACAAAATACATGTCTATAGGTTGGAAAGACACATACACTGATGTTGACTTCATCTTTACATCTGAGTTGTACAATGAAAATAACCTTTATGCTTAATGGAGAATGGCTAAAGAAAGAATATTGCAAATACAATGAGGTACGTGATGACAGCAGCATGAACTGCAAAAGAAAATTTTAAGCTTATTTAGACATGAACAGAAAAACTTTGCATAGTCACGCTCAAAAGTAATAGCTAAAAATGTTGATGTACAAAATGTGAAAATACTATGTTAGAAACCGAAGGCCAATGGGAGTAGAGGGAACAAGGAGATAGAGGACAATTGATGAAAAGTTAAGAAGTTCAATTTCCATGAGTTTATGGGAGTTCTGAGTTGTGGTGCACAGGAGTATAATTAGACATAATAACAATAAGGTGTACATTTCAAAATCCAGGTAAAAGATTAGGGTTGTTTTTTATCACAAATACTAAATGGGTGAAGACTATAAATGTGCTGCCTAGTTTAAAATATTTTGCAATGTACATGTATTTAGACATCAGAATATACTTCATAAGAATGTGTATATTTATGTCTATACATATCAACTAAAATCTTAATTTAAAAAATAAATGTATTTATAAAAGATGCATATAATATAATCCATCTGTGAATTATAAGTCTGTTATTATTTCAGATATATGTAGCTTTTGTTTTGTTTTGTTTTGTGTTTTTGTTTCAGTTTTGGCTTGTTTTTTTTTTGGTTTGTTTGTTTGTTTTTGGTTTCTCAAGACAGGGTTTCTCTATTGTAATACTGTCTGTCCTGGAACTCACTCTGTAGACCAGGTTGGCCTCTGCCTTCCAAGCACTGGGATTAAAGGCACATACCTCCACTTCCTGGCTACATGTAACTTTTAAAATTTCATTCTTTGTATGAAACTCTGTACTGGGTAAGAGGTCCTTGTGCACACAGATAGATGCTGGAGGAGTCAGGAAACTTAAAACACACATGCTTGTCTTGTCAATGAAGGAGATGTTGACCTGTCTTCCCAGAATGCTGGGGAAGAACATACTCTATTTTCTAATGATCCTTTGACATCTGTAGACCCAGGCTTCACTCAAATTCCCATATTTACTCAAAACCCCATTATGTTATGTTTGTTTTGCCCAGATTTTTCTGCCCTAAAACTTGAGCCTTGCTTCTTAGTTCATATAACTCATCCATACGATTAATGTCACCTGCGCTCTAAATAAAACACCGTAAATAACTGCTGTTTTGTCATAGGGTCTGTAACTTCCACAGTTACAGAGTTTACCTCAGTCTTCTCTCTACATCCTCATCTTTAGCATTGTTTCTGAGTCAACAGAACCCATTGTTATGAAAGAAGCCATAGATACTTTCTAAAGAGCTTCAATGTAAGTATGTTTTAAGCATTGTTGTACATTCAGGACAGAGTTAATTATCATCAGGAAATTTTTTTTGCCAAAACTGTGATGAGCTTAAATATGGCTAAAATAAACCAACTTGCGTCAGATTTAAAATGTTTGACTGCAGGAGTCAGCCGGTAGTAAACAAACGGGTGCCCCCAAAACGGAGAGTGAGGATGTATGGAGACACAAGACATCTGAGAGTTGAGAGGGCTCAAAGCCACACTGAAACTTTATTTTTCCCATACCCCTTATTATAATCTCCCAGTATATTTCCTTATGGTAGGTAGTAAATCTTTGGGTATAAACAATCAAGACACTTGAGCAAAGAATCTGGGTAACCAAACAAACACTTCTGATAGAAACACAAAAGCCTGATAGTAAGGAGTCTTCTCTAAAAAGCATCACATGTCCTTGTTCCTTTAGAAACTGCAAGGTCATTGCTAAAATGTTTTCTAAAAGCAACATGGCAGTGGTTTAGCTAATTGATATCCCCATTTGACCCAGCACTGGCTAACTATATCATGCAGAACCATGTTTAATTCTTGCCTCCCCTCTGATTATTCCATTGCCAGATGTAGAGCTTGCAGGTAACTCCACAAAAGTTCTTTGACATGAAATAATGTTGTTTTCAAAATTAATTTACTCTGTTAAAACTATAGTTTACATATTTATAGTTGTATATCAAAATTCACTTTAGTACCAAAGACACTGGAACATAGGGATGAAGGCAATAGTAGGCACTAGCTCTGTATCTCCATGTTCCAAGAGTTGTGTAGGTGTTGTCTTCAGCAATGGGGCCTTGCTGTCAGTTTGTGGAGAGCAAGCAATTGTTTGTTTTAAGATTCTCCTGGGGCTCCTTGAACCAACAATTCAATCAGATTAACCCAATTCTAGTACAGGTAGTTTCATTTGGTGACAGGAGATGTCCAGTTGGAACTGTTTTTCCCTTATAATTTGGCGATTTATTTAAATTGCCTTCATATATGTATATATACACTGGGAAGTTTCTACTGTATTAGGTTTCCAGGCTACTTCTCAAATATTTCTAAATTTTATCTCTCTATATATTTCCATACACATACCCCCTTGTCTTCCTCTTTTCCACTTGATTCTCCTCTTCCACAAACCTATCTATGTGTCCACAGCAATTTCCTTTTCCTAGCAACATCTGTCTGTTCCCTCTAGCCCTTTACTCTATACCTATCCTCTGTAGTTCTACATATTGTAGCTTGGTAATCATTGTCCTCACAGCTAATAGCCACAGATAAGTGAATATATAACATATTTATCTTTCTGAATCAGTGAGATCTCACTCACAGTGTGTTTTCATTTTTTTGTTTTATAGATAGTTCTAGCAATTTCCCTGAAAATTTCATTATGCCTTTTTTTTTTTAAATAGCTGAATAATACTCCATTTTGTAAAAGTACCATATTTTCTTTTACCTTCTTGTGTTGAGGGACATCTATGCTGTTCCAGTTTCTGGCTATCAATAAAAAGGCAATGAATATGATTGTGCAAGTGTTCCTGTGGTAGAATGAAGAGTCCTTTGGGTATAGGCCAAAGAGTGTTAAAGTCGGATCTTTAGGTAGATCGATTCCCATCTTTCTGAGAAACTACCATACTGATTTCCATAGTGATGTTAGGAATTTGCACCCCTATAAGCAATGCTTGAGTCTTCCTCTTGCTCTGAATCTTTGCCTGCATGAGATACACCTGTTTTGTTAATCTAAGCCATTCTCACATATTTAAAATGAAATCTCAGAGTAGTTTTGATTTACTTCTTCCTGATGGCTAAAGATGTTGAACATTTCTTTGTTTCTCAAACTTTTGAGTTTTTCCTCCACTGAGAATTCTCTGTTTATTGGTATTCCATTTAAAAAAAATTTAAAGAATTTGTTTTCTTGATAACTAGTTTTTTGAGTTCTTCTCATATTTTGGATATTAGCCTTATATTAGATGTGTAGTTAGAGAAAAACTTTTCCATTCTGTAAGGTGTTCAATTGTCCAAATGATAGTATCTTTTGCCATGCAGAAGCTGCTCAGTTTTATGAGGTTCTGTTTATTAATTGTTGATCTAAGGGCCTGTGTTAAGCGATCATGAGTGCCAGAAGGCACATTCCGTGATATAGAATGCATACCCCAACACTACTTGAGAGATCAAGAGACTGAGACTACATGTCCCAGAAACCTAGGGTTAAGCCAAATAATACTGGTCTCCCAAAAAGAAAAAAAAATGTAGTTTTTTTATTTTAATAAATAAAATGATTTCTAATGATATTCTGCTATATTCATAGATCAGTGGCTTGCTCAGCCATCAGCAGAGAAACTTCCTCCTAAAGCAGATGGGAACAAATGCAGAGACACACAGCCAGACATTATGTGGAATGAGAAAAACCTTGCAACTCTTAACCATAAATGAGATGTCTCCTTTAAATCTTTCCCTTCAGAGCTCAGGGAACCTTATGGAACTGGAGACTAAAAGAATATAAGAGACCAACAAGTCAGAGGATATAAAAAAGAAGGCCCTCTAAATCAACATGAACAAAGCTCATATAAACTCACAAATACTGAATGCGTAGAATCTACACAGAGGACAAAGGTCCTCTGTGTATAAATTACGGCTCCCTGTTTAGTACATTTTATGGGGATTCCTGAGTCGAATAGGTAGGTCTCTGATTCTTACAACTTCTTTTGGGCTCTTTTCCTTCTGCTTTGTCTTTTCCAACTTTTACAGGAAAGTTTTGTTTTATCTTGTTATATTTTATTTTGATATATTGAAAAAGTGAGCAAGTGAGTGAAAACCTAGCCACTAGGGTAATCCTTAACAACTGAGCTTTCACTTCTAACCTGCTGGGAAAAGGTTTTCTGCTGGTTTTCTCCTAGTGACACTAGGTATTAACCACTCCAGGGCAGGCCTCCTGTCTGAGCATGAGTAGTTAACTCAACATAAAATTATCTCAATAGTTTTGCGTGTTTGTGTTTTTATTTGGTTACTGTTTGGGGCAGACTGCTTTGTTTCTCCTTTTTGGGTGTGGTTTTACTTTCTTTTCTTGGTTTTGGGGAGTTGTGCTGCTGTACTGGGTTTTTGTTCGGTTTTTCTAAGATTTGTTCATATCCATAGATTTGTAAGACAAAGTATGAAATCAGGTGTTTCTTGAGTGAATGTCTTTTCTTACCATATTTTATATGCTAGTTTGGTAAATGCAACAGTTTTGGCTACTTTGTAAATATGAGTCCACAAATGTAACACTTTAAAGACTTTGCATTTCCTCCTGATTTCCTGGTCTGGGTATACTCTTGATAGGCAAAAGATGATCCTTTTCATGTGCTTTAGTCTGTAGGCATAGATAAAAAGCACAAAGATAATATCACAACTATCCATTGGCCCACAGGAAAAATCTTATTTATCAAGTCCAAATATTAAATGCTTTCATATTTATAGTTTTTTTTTAAAACAACAGCAATCAATTAACGGAACACTTTCTTCTAATAAAAATAATTAAAGTAGTACAATTTGTCAAAAAAAATTCAAGTGAAGTTTAATATTTCCAGAAGTGCAAAATATTAGTTTGTTTTTCTGATCATAGATGTCATTTCCTTTATTCCTATAAAAATAATTGTGATTAACATACATATTAAAAATATAAAAATTACCTAATTAAATTTGTATTTAATTCAAATTCATTTTCAAGACATTTTGACAGTTTTAATTATGTGTATATATAAGTGTGTGTCTGTGTGTGAATGAGTGTATGTATATGTGTGTGAGTGCCTCTGCTCACTAAAGCCAGAAGCATTGGGTATTTGTGTGTAGCCTTTTAGCCACCCAACATGGGTGCTCTGGAAGAGCAGCTGGGTTCTCTGGAAGAATAGGAAACATACTTAGCCAACTACATAAATTAACTACATCCGAGTCAAAATTCATTTTTCCACTCAAATTAAATCTTAACTAACACAAAGCTATGTATGAAGTATTATTTATTATTTACATGTACATGCTATGTAACCTTTAAATCAAGCTAAACATGTTAATATTCTGATCATTGTTTATAACAGAGTATTTCAAAAAGCTTTTCTTGTTTCGTGTAGGCATAAATATACATAAATATACACTGCTGAGGCATTTTTGTTGTTTGTATGTACATGGTTGCAAGGTTGACTACTCTGCCTTGGACAACTAAAAAAGGGGCTTAACCTTGGGAAAGGCTAATTCTCCTTCTCCCATAAAGTAGTTACCTGTGCTCTTTGTCTAGGAGTAGGACCACACATATTTTTTCTTACCCATTTCTATTGATATTTCTATTTTATTCATCTTGTTTAATGCAGCCATTTCTACAAGAGATTGTTTTATAGTAAACTCTTGATATTCTGACTTTTAAACTCTTGATGTTGCATTCTCTTGATATTCCCTGAGCCATAGGAGCAGGAGCTGAGAAGTAGATGTACCTATTAGTGTTGAATTCCACTTATTCTGTTGTTTTCTGCATGGTGTCTACATGTGGCTGTCTGTGATGATCTCCATTTGCCGTAATGTGAAGATTTTGTGATGAGGGTTGGGAGCTACACTTTCTTATCTGCAAATATAAAGATAAGATTAGAACATAGTACAGACTTGTGCTGGCCTACCAAAGTGGGGATAAGTTTTTTCCTAAGGTCCATGACCTCATTAGGTGTGGGATATATTTACACACAGAGAGGGGAGGTCTATAACAAATATAATAAAATTATGAAGCTATCAACATGAGAAGGGGGCATTGAGGGGTTTGAGGATGGGTATCTGGATAGGGAATAGAGTGAGGCAGGAAGTGATATTTCAACTAAAACATTTTTAAAAGAAAATAAAAATGAAAATAATCTTTTCTTGTTCTTTTTTTCATTTGTGAATGGATGTCTATATTTGCTTTTGTGTGTTTGTGTATGTGGATGCTCACACATACACATGTGTTCATGTGAAGATGATACCCTAATGTCAGATATTTTTTCAGTCACTCTCCACCTTAGCCTTTGAGACAGGGTCTCTCACCGAACCTGGAGCTCACTGATTTGAGTAGATGGACTGACTGGAATCCCCAGGATTTCCCTATCTAAACCTCCCTTGCTTTGGTAATAAATATGTGCACCACTATGCCCAATTTTAAATGAGTTCTGTTGATCAAATTCAGAGTCTCATGTTTGTGCATCCAGTAGTTTACCAACTCAGCCATCTTTCCAAGCTACACACATATTTTCTTGTGGCTCTTGGCAATATAAAGTACATTAGTGTTATGAATGATACCCTTGTGTGTAAGAGCACACAAGGACTTTATGTCTCATCTGATTTTATTTTAGAACCCATTGATAAGCCATTTTTTTTACACTCCAGACCTCAGACCATAGACTATAGTCTTCCTACATTTTGGTAACCAATATTCTCTTTTCAACTTCTATTAGGTAAAATTTTTAAAATTTCATGTACAAGTAAGGCCATACTGAAATTGTCTTTGTGCAACTGACTCTTTTTTATTTAATGTAATTACTTTTAATATCCTCTGTGTACTTCATCTCACCATTTTCTTTTCAGACATTTTTATTATAAATTTTTATACTTTTCTTCAGCAGGCAACTATATGCCAACATACCACTTTGCAGTCCCTTGTATTTACTTTTCTTTAAAAGAATTCAACAGTGGTGCCTGCATGATGTCTGGAGGCCTACTGGATGTCCTGGTGCTTACTTGGTGTGCCAGTGCCTTGGTGATGTTTGGATGCCTGCTGGAAGCTTGGGTACCTGCAGGGTTGGGCAGTGAGGCCCAATTTCTGGTTGAACTTCATTATGCTTGGCCTTGGGCTAGTATGGGCTAGGTGGATGTGCATCATAAGAGCAGCCTGTTGCCTCCAGGAATTGTGAGGTTGCCTGTGATCCATGCTCTTATTATACTAGGTGAACTTAATTTTCTTTTATTTTTTGTTTGATGGTTTGTTTTTGTTTTTTGAGGTCACAGGGGTGGGAGGGTAGAACAGAGAGGAATGGGAAGAGGGTGTTATCAAGATACATTGTTTGAAACTCAAATTATTAATAAAAGTATTATAAAAAAAACACATGTATTTAGGGGCCAAGAAGTGTAATTCACTTAAAATGTTCTATATTTGTAATTATATTACTAAGAAACTGAATTCATATTTCTTTAGAGAACCACAAATAACCCATGTTTACTCATTAAAATCTACATATTTGATGCAAATGTGACTATTTGCCTTTAGTAGCTAAAGGTTTTTGAATTATTAATTAAACTTATGTCCTTGTTGAAAGTATGAAATAAAATAGAGCCTTAGCCATGTCTGAGAATGAATAGGAAACTAGCATATTACTACATGCCATCATAATCATGTAAGCTATGTTTATTATATTTTAATTAAACATTACTTCTGTTTCTGTTTTCTTTTCTCTCAGTCATAAGAATTTATACAAAAAAAAATCTGACATTAAACCTAATAACATCCTAGAGTAAAAGTTAATAGGTGTCAGATTTAAAAGAAACAGACCCCCTGGAATCTCTAATTAGATAAAGCCAATATAATTTACTAATGGTAATACTGAATTATAGTTTTGCCAAAGGATAGCTTTAGGGCAGAGTTTTATCCAATAGATTGCCATCTAGACAACTTTCAAATCAAAGGCTGTTTGCTAATACTCAGTAGGGCACTGAAGGTTTGCGAAGTTTCCTAAAATGTCCCCAAGGTAAAGATTTGTGACAGTTTTATCCAAACAAGTATGAGTGAGGCTTATGTTCTTTGACCATCTCTGTTAGGAGAACATCAAAGTGGATAGATTAATTTACTGTGCAGTTTGTTTTCAGTATGTGAATCCTACAGTGAAGAATGCCCGTGAGACACAGTTCTAGAAAGAATGCTACTTTGATGAATATTGAAATACATTTCAAGATACTGAAAATTCTACACAGCACTCATTATGCACATGTACTCATTACTAAATAGACGATTCAAGGCACATACAATCACATATATTCTACTCTTATTTTTACAAAAATAAAAATCAGGACAAAACAGAAACACTCTCCATTCAATAAGTTCACTTGAATGAGAGTAATAAAAATATCCACTATTGACAAGCTTTAATTATACATTAAACACATATTGCATAAGGCAATATATGTGGGTATGCCTTATTGTGTAAGGGAATATATGTTTATATGTAAACATATTATATATAATATATAGAAAATATACTGCATATGTGTGTATATATATAATACATTTCAAGATATAATTATATAAGTTATGTAATTTATATGTCATATTATATATAATACATTATATACTAAATATTATATATTTATTATATAAATGATACAATACAGAATATACTGTAATTATATATAAAATATATTGCACATGTAGTTTAATTATCAATAAAATTATAATTTTTATAGAACAATTTTCTCAGTAATGGGTAGGATAGCCCAGATTCAATTACTGTGAACATATGCTTGTCAGTATATATTTTGGCTTTTACAATGGTGATAGAACCTCTCAAGCCCCAAATGAGGTTTGACACACTGATGATGCCTCTGGCAGATTATATTTGTGGCCCAGCCATTCTTTCTTGGCCCTTACAATGTGAACTATACTCCCTTGTTCTCTAGCTTTCACCAAAGGTGCTCCTTTGCCTTTTTTGATTCCATGGGCTAACAGAATCTGCCTTGCTCAGAGGCAGTAACTGCAGGAAGCCTCAGGAATTCAATTTGCCATCCTTTACACACTCTCTGCAGATAATTGACAGGACTCACATGAGGAAAGCACTCTACTGAAGTAATAAAGACAATTATTTGAAATGTTACTAATATTGGAGATGGTTTACAAGTAGTTTTTTCTTCAGAAAATGTTGGAAAGGACATTTTCCTTATTTTCTATTTCTGCTCCTTCATCTTCATTGGAGAAAATTTAATTATACATTGTTTTATGCCTCTTTACGTTATACATCTTTTAGAAAGCTTCAGTTTTCTATTATAACTCAAGATTCTCTTCTACAATGTCTTCTTGACCATCCACAAAAATCAACCAGGAAGGAGACACCTAGGAACCCACAGCTGTATGAGTTCTGTAATCTACCTTCAACAGAACACATGCTATAAGTTATAACATTTCCCATCCTGCACATAGGAGCAATATTTGCTTTCCTTTGCATGAAGCCAAATCATATATTGGTGACTGAATATCTATCCTTGCAGATTTTTCAAATACTAATAACTTTATGCCCATTTCATAACAGTAGAGTCTACAGTGAATTTAGAACACTTTCATTAATTCCCTGATCTTTTAGTCTTGCCTTGTGCAGCTTTTGCTTTGATAGTTTCAACCAATCTCTCTTGTCTATCTGTCTCCCTCTCTCATTCTCTGTCTCTCTCTCAACCTCTCTCTGTCTCTCTGTCTCTGTGTGTGTGTTTCTGTCTCTCTCATATGAAAGAGAATGGAATCGTGTTAATTTCATTATATTTTTCTTTGATTTTTTTTTTACTTATTTCTTTTTAAAGTGAAAATGTTAGAATTGGACTTCTTTGAAACAACCCAAATATATGTGAAATCCTGCAGAATGTTTGACCTTGATTGAGTAGACCATCCCAGTTGCAGAGAGTTATGTTACAGAATGTTATAAGTCATGAGATATACTTATATTATGGTCCTTTCAGTTCCTTTTAATGACCATTGTCAACCAATGCATCTGACATCGCAGCCTCCTGACTTTAGAACAAGCCTTTGGAATATGAGGGTACTCTTGGCACATCAAAACTCTACCTAACATTAATGCTAAGATGTAAAGAAGACATTAAGACTGACATGAATTTGGAAACACTGGTCTGTGACAATATTCAGATCTGACAGATTCTAAAGGTTTGGTTCAACTACACACAAAGCAATTTTGAGCAGATTTTGGCAGAGTGGTCTCTGATCAAACCAGTTCTGACACCACATACCCTGAAATCCTGTCAGTCCCTACAAACCAGTACTTATGGCAAGCTTTCTCCAACTATAGATGCCAATTGAACTCAGAGATTTGCTATAAATTCAGGTTGCTGCAGCTCCCACCTCAAGTTTGATTCATTTGCTGAGATAGCTTTCAGACCTCAAGGAAACTCAGTAGTTTATTATGTTACCGAGAACCTTGTAAATGGTGAAGATAATCAGCCAAATGAACAGGTGTCTAGGGCATGAAGAATAGGAAGGCTGTGAGGTTCCTCTCCTTTCCTACTGGACCCTTTGTAAGCTAATGGCAATTTCACTGTTCAGAAAGAGCATAATGCCTAATTGGCTGTTGCTGAACAACTAAACCTTCAACAACTCTGTTCTCCCTAGAGGTCGGTGGGTGAGGATGAAAGCCTCAACCTTCTAATTACATTAGTGGTTTCCTTGGCAACTTGCCTCTATCTTACACTATCCAGCCTACTGAATTCTCCATGATATGAGAAGATGTCCTTATAATCCCAGAAAGTCTCAAGAAATTGCAAGCTCTGAGTTAGGTATTCAGGCAATCACAGTGCTTTTTGTTTTTCTGTATTAGTAATCAGAGCAAAAAATCAACTATCAGAAGAAAATTCTATTTGCAACCCTCTCCAGAAAGAACATAAGACTGAAATATGTCTCAGGAACTGATGTCAAAGAAGTGTCTGTGTGCGTGTGTGTTTGTGTGTTTGCATGCATGTGTGGGTATGTGTATGTGTGAGTGTAAATATGTGTGTGTGTCTATTACACAGAACTTGAAAATTTAAAAAAAAATCACAAAGTGACATTACCCAGATCCAGAGTCTTCATTTCTCAATAAACTTCTATCCTGTTAGAGCAGGTATTCTGAAACTGGGAAGCTTATCTTGAATTACACACTTTCACTCACGAACATATTTTTATGCATTTATCAAGCACTCAAGTAATGAAAAATCCATTACAGAGTTAAAACAATTAGCTATATATATCCTCTTTCATTACTCAGGCGTCCATTAAGAGAGTTTAGATTTTCATGGATAGGATCTCTGTATCTATCATAGGATGGCCTTGAATTCTTGATACTTCTGACTGCCTCCTCAGTGCTGGGATCACAGACAATTTCCACCATTTCCATCACCACCTCAATTTCTTGTGCTTTAATTGTTTTGTTTTTTTATAATTTCATTTAGGGATATGATATATCCGAGTTATTCTGCTCCCACATTCTCTTACTTTCTTCCCATCTCCTCCAGTCAATTATTTTTATTACAAATCTCTTTTCATATTCCTAACTTATTGTTTTATTTGTGCCCCACGGAGTTTTGTCAGAGCTGTCTGTGTGACCCAGGGTATGAACTGTCCCTCAGAGATTTGCAGGATCACTACTGAGGACACAGCTGTAATATGCATCCCTTGATCCTGGGATTTGTAGTTGTCAATTGCTCAGCTGAAAGTGAGTATCTTCTTGATAATTGTTAGAGTCTCGACTTTCATGAGCACAGTGTCATTAGGCGTAGTTGTTGTGAGTTAATTATAGCCAGATGTTGGGAAGATGGCATCCCTCAGCTCTTCTCCTTGCCTTTGAGTACTTACATTCTTTCTTCCATTGAGCCTTATGAGAGTGGTATGAATGTCTTTTTTCCAGTTGAATGGTCAAGCATCTCCTGTTTTCAGAATCTTATGAAGACTAGGGTCTCTTGTGTTCAGTTCCATTCACTTAAAAGAAGGTTATATTTATTAAAGTAGAAAGTAATTTGTTTGGGGATGTATTTTACACACACACACACACACACACACACACACACACACACAAATTAGAGGATCTACTTCTCCCTAGTTAATTGTATGTCCCATGTATTTTATTTATTTAGTTATTTATTTAGTTATTTATTTGCTTTTTAGTGGATATTATCAAATAAATTGCTTCGTTGACTTATTTTAAGTGAATTCATCATTGGTATATAGGAAGGATACTTAGTTTGAGTATTAATTTAGTATCCTGCAATTTTGCTGAAAGTATATGTCAACTCTAAAGTATTTTTGGTAGAGTTTTAGGCTCTCATATATGTGATCATATTTACAACTGGATGAATATATAAAGAAAGAAGGAGTTGTAAATTGGAGGGATGTTGGAGGAAAGAAAGGGAAAAAGAAAAATGATGTAATTGCCCAAATAAAATAAATAATTACAAATCCTAATTATAATTTTATTTGCTAAATTACATTTTATATACCTGTAATATTTATTAGTTTCTAAAATTAGTTTATTAGTGTATAGGATAATTGTAACAATTTAATTTTTTAAATTTTTGATTATCTCAACATACATATTTTAAAATGTTTATCATTGTATTTACATGTAATAAAAACAATCAAAATATGCAGTCAATTTTAATGCTGAATGCAATGACTGCATTTTGCAATACCTTAGCTGTTTTTCAGAACTGCATGTAACTGCTTAATGTAATTTAAAATATCTGGATTCAGGCCAAAACTACATATGACTGTTTGTACCTTTCCATTTTATTGTGTAATCTAGAAATCAAGAGTACTATTAGAATTCATATTTATACTTAGTTTATTTTGCCTTAGCTAGAATTTTTACAACTGTAAAAAGGAATAATAAACATTTTAAAGGGAAAATAACCATTAACTGTTCCTTTTAAAATTTCTTTTGAAATTATTTTCTGTTTATTCAGACTAAATTGACAGTACTCAGACCTACAGAATATATTTTATTATTAGTTTATCTTTAGAGTTTTCCAGAAAATGAATGAAATAGGAAAACAAAAATATAAAGGAGATGTAGGAGAGAGACTTCAATCAGTAAGGATACAATTACATAAGACTAATTCTGTTACTTCCAAGCAAGGGAGGGAACTTTGAGACAGGAAAGAACATTTTGAAGAGCAAATATACACGAGAGAGAACTGGTAAGCCATTTGAAAAGATAACTTTGCACTATGACAATGCTTCAAGCCATAAAGTAAATCCAGAGAGGAAAATAAATAGAAATGTACATAAAAAATGGAAGCCTATGAAATTAAAGCAAGTGATCTTGCATATGGACACAGAAATCAAACAAATCCCATTTCAGTGTTTCATCCTTTTTGATATAATAGACCTCTCACATGAATACTATTTTGGCAAAGGTTCATGAAAGAAGTCATGACCATTTCAAAGCACCATTGATTAATTTATTGACATTAATGATGTATGTATTTGTATTAATTTTTCAAGGCACCAGACAATTATTTCAGAAAGCAGGAATGCCATCAGAGTTATCAGTGTCACAGGATATTACTCTACTTACTCTCCATTGCTAGAGCTGAAATTAACATAGCTACCACCAACTGAATACTCCACAAAGACCATGTAAGTGAAATTCAATACTGCAACTTTCAATTCCTAGTACTATAACAAAGAAGTTGAGGGCAATCTTGCAAAACTTTTTATAGTTGTAGAATACAATCTGGTAATGTAGATCAGAATGCTGGCTTAGCTTGGGACAAAGTTCAGGAATGAATCAGTAGTCAAAAAAATGAAAAACAAACAAAAAATACAATAGACCCAAGTGACTATGACATATAACAATAGGTTAATCAAATCTGTTATGATTTTGATGTAGGATTTTTGCTTGTCTTTGTTTTACCCAATAAATAGAACAGGATGAAGATAATTAGATGGCAACCAACTGCATCATTGAGAATTTATCTATCTATCTATCTATCTATCTATCTATCTATCCAACTAGATAGTTCTGAGGACGAATCCAGAGCCTTGCTCATACTAACCAATTACCCTATCACTAAGCCATAGAGCCAGCCCCAAGAATCTTTATTTCTAAGAAGCAATATAAACCCAGTATTTGAAAAAAAGTGACAAAAACATCAAAATTAATTTCTAATGTGACATTTCTTTATCTTTTTTTTCTAGAATGATTTATAAATATGAAGTTCTCGAGTCTTAGTGTAACCTGCTGCTTCTGTGTCAGGGGTCTCATGCTGTGTGTCAAAGTATAAGCCACTGAATCTCTATTCAACACTGAGCACTGACGGCTTTCCACATTCCACAAAGACCAGGAGAACATTCAATGATGATATGTAATAAATGCATTCAGTTTATTCTACCCAGGGAACTCCACACAGATTTAGAGACTAAGAAAGAGAATTTTATGATGTGTATTCATAGATTTGTGAACTTGAAACAAGTTACAGAGGATCTTTCAAAGAAATATAGTATATTGCATTTTAGAGTTTATAGCATATTGTTTGTGATTTAAAGTTGGCACAAACAGTAAACTTAGGGTACTTAATATCTCCACTAGAAAATTAGTATCCTACACAACTGCTGGGTATCCAGATGTTCAGGCTATTTCCAAATTATTGTTTTTTAGTATGTTCAAGTAAACAAGTTGCTTGCCAATATAAATTGATTCACAAACAAGAAGAAAATTGTTTTTCAGTTATCCTCATCAAGAACTTTCAGGAAGTTATTACCACAATGTAGGAAGTCACTAGGGTGTACTTTGTGGTGCACAATAATTGTGAGTTTTAAAGAGTTTGTTAATTATTGGAATTCATCCAACTTAAAGAGAGAGTCTTATTACTCTCTCTTCAGAATAATTTCCCTTACCAAATTTGTTTAATTATTAGAATATTTTAGAAGAATATTTAATCATTTAATCTAGTAACATGGCTGTTCTCAGAGAGGATCACATCCAGGGGTCTTTAGGAAATGATCAAATCCAAGAGTTTATAGGAAGGGATCAGATCTAGGGGTATATATGAAAGGATCACATTCAGAACCCTGTGTGGTCCAGATGGAATGTAGAAAGAACATTAGTACATACCTTTAATTCCATTACTCAGAAGGCAGGGGCAGTACACACCTTAAATCCCAACTCTTAGACTGAATCTGAGTGAAGAATTAACAGAGTGAAGTCTGAGATTGAACCACAGTAAGAACACATGTAATTCTCAGGATACTCTCATGATATAAAAGTAGACTCCAAGCACAGAGAGTCAGTTAGAGAAGCAGACAGTGGTGAAAGACTCTGTCTATGTGACTGAGGCAGAGACACAGGAACAGTTTGAGGGGTCTGAGGCAGAGACACAGAAGCATTTCAGAAGGAATCATCAGTATCAGACAGGAAGAGCAAGTCAGTTTGAAGCCAAGCAGAACAATTCAGTTATAAAAGTTTTAAGAGTTATCTGGAATCTACCAAAGTCAGAAGAGTTTAGTCAGAAACAGTCAGCTGGTTCAGAAGGTCAATTTGAACCTGTCAGCTTGGAGGCAGAACAGGAAGTGAGTTGAGTTGAACCAGAAGTGTCAGTTGAGTTAAGTACAGCTCTGAATTCAGAAGGAGTTAGTCAAGAGTCAGCTCAGTAAGAAATAAGTCTTAGAGGCTGAAACAGTCTAGGTTTAGGATTAAAGATTAGATTGTACAGAAGCAGAAGACTTCTAGTTCTAGGCTTAAGATTAGATTGTATGGAGGCTGAATCCCCTAAGGATCAGGGATTGAATTATCCAAGAATGAACTGCCTTTTACATCTACATCTATACCGTGAATAAAGTGAGGACACACCTAACTATTATGATATAAAAGCAGCTATCAACTCAGAGAGACAGAGTTCAAAAAGACAGAAAGAGGTCTTGACACAGAGACAATGAAGCAGTCTGACTGAATATAAGGAGGAGAGGCAAAGAGGCTGACTGAGGCAGTATGGAGCAGTGACAAGTTCAGAGAAGGACAAAACACAAAGACAAAGAGCAAGTAGAAGATCAACAGCTGCACTAAATCCTTTTCAAAAAGAAATGAAAACTAATACATATTTGTGTGTGTGCATGTGAGTGTGTGTTTGTGTGTGTATGTAAGAGAGAGAGAGGGCTACCTTATAACATTACGATAATACCTCTTTTAGATACCAGGTGTTAATAAATTGTAGAGGAATACTTAATCTTTTAATCTGGCAGTATGGCTGTTCTAGGATAGAAGAAATGTTGACATACACCTTTAATCCCAGTATTCAGAAAGCAATTGTAGCACACACTTTTAATCCTTGTAATCAGAAATCATTAGTGGTGCACCCTTTAATCCTAGCACGTGGGAGACAGGAAACAGAGCTCAAATTCAGAAGGAGTCCATGTCAGACAGGTAGTGACTTCTGAGACAAGTCAGAGTGAATGCTAGGCAATGTGATGAATCAGAGGAGGAAGAGTTAGCAGATTGAGTCACAGTAAGGACACATTCAAATCTCATAATATAAAAGCAGGCTCTCAATTCATCAAGAGAGCTAGGCAGTCTGGAGGATAAGAGGCATCGAGAGGATAAGATATAAAGAGAATGAGCAGTCTGACTGAGAAGAGATACAGAGGCAAATAGAGGATAAGGCAGAGAAGCAGAGAGGCTGATACAGTTGTAAATGTAGATAGAGAGCCAGACCAAGAACTTCTGGTGACTGAGACATGCTGACTAGCTCCTTCTGAACTCTTATGCTTCTTGTTCAACTGACTTTTCATTCTGCTTCTTAACTGACTGTTCAACTGACTCTCCTTAACTGACTCTGTTAACTTAATGACACTTGCTGACTGCTCTATGTAACTCAAAAGCAACTCTCTTTAAGCTGAGATCTTACCTTTTCTCATGAGAGTCAGACATGTCCTTACTCTGCTTATTTTTCCTCTGGTTAGTCATTTTGCCTGTCATTCTCTCTGACTCATCTCAGATGTCACTTCCTGTGTGACACTGACTCCTTCTCAGTTCTGCTTCCTGTGTCTGCTTTCATTGTATTTACTAGGATTAAAGGTTGGATCACCATTGCCTTCTGAACACTGGGATTAAAGGTGGTTGCTACCACTACTTTCTGAATACTGGATTAAAGGTGTGTCTATATTCTATCCAGACCATACAGGCCTCTAATTGTAGTCCCTAAAATGTAGACCATAGCTTTCACATATGAATATTCCTCTACAAATCTGACTGAGGCAGAAGGGGAAAGTGAGACCTCACAGAGACACAAAAGTAACCTGAGGAGCCGGAGGCAGAGATACAGAGGCAGCTTGGGAGAAGAAGTCAGTATTGTCATTATTTTTCTAAAGCAAAATATCATCAATAATAAAGAGATAGAAGGTAGCATTTTCAGAGACTGTTACTACAGAATATCTGTTAACGTTAATAAGTAATGATTTAGAATTATTTAATGGAGAAGCACTGAAAACTTGATAAGATACTATAGCAGATTTTATTCTGTGATTCTCAAAGACTTCTAATAGGCCCAAAGCCCTCTCTAATTACTTACCCCAAGGAGAAAGACTGACAAAGTAGGAAAGTATTTGGAAAAGTCATGGATCAACATAAAAATTACTTGTAGAATAACAAATGCATAAGCATTCCAACAGGACAAAGCAGTTGACTTACATAAAAATAAATGATTTAATTAATATTTTAACAGTAACCTTAGAAGTTGTGAAGAATTTTTATAAGTAAATGTAAAAGAACCAGTGATTCCTCATTTTTGTATATGAATATTCATATACATTGTTTCAAAAGAATATATTGATTTGATCCCTTAAAAAGCTTTGTAACACATATGAAAGACACTACAGTTTAAAAAATTTAATATTTTAAAGTTTTGTAATTTGTTAGGTTTTTGAAAAATTGGGAATGGTCAAAGGCACACCAGGAACATATATAAAAGGTAAAATTTAAAAATTGATATAGCCAAATGGAAAAAAGTTTTGACATATTCTTCTGTATGTTTACAAGAGAACAGCATAACCACTAGAAACATGATATTTCCACTTC
This sequence comes from Cricetomys ansorgei, assembly GCA_026225945.1. Classification (NCBI taxonomy): domain Eukaryota; kingdom Metazoa; phylum Chordata; class Mammalia; order Rodentia; family Nesomyidae; genus Cricetomys; species Cricetomys ansorgei. The sequence continues at coordinate 18,161,371 of JAMJFZ010001131.1, read as the reverse complement.
AAGCAGACCAGTGATCAAAATATATAAACACATGACCAAAGATATGCAATATATTATTTATAAAATATTTGTTCTGACTGTATACACATGTAGGAACAGGTTCACAATGGATACAATAAGCATTTCTATGTTATGCCCTTACATATTTATTTAAGAAATAATTCTCTGCCATTTTTTTAAACTGAAATTTTATAATGGTAAACAAAAAAACATAGATCATCTAAAAGTTTCAGAGAACAAAATGATATTAACAACCATTAATGTTTTTAGTGTCAGAAATAACTTTGTACTAATTTCAGTGACTTAAAACTGATTTTGCATTACAAAAGTCATGTTCATGTTAATTCATTGACCTATTTGTTTTAAGGGAGCTATTATTTCTTAATACTTTCTAAAATAAGCAGATACATGGGTTAGGGTTGGGGTTTAGCAGGAAGCACTCAGCATGGAATGGTTTCAATGATACTTGTGGGGTTAGAAATTATGTCAAAGAAATTATGACAAAGTGCAATTTTGTCATAAAACATAAATAAGGAAAGCCAAAAGCAAGGTTTAACTGTGATTTCTTTATATATTTTAATATGGTTTGAATAAAAATTATTTCCTTTTAGCTGATCAAGTCTGTTTGAGGTTTCTTATTGAGTCGGTAGATCTTCATCTGTGAATTTTTATAAAGGCCTGGGGACACACACAGCAAGATTTAACTTTTTCCTCTGGGTAAAAATACATTTCTCTCTTTGTGTGAAAGTTTGCTCTTTGTTTGGCAAAAGAAGTCCTCTGGTGAGGTGAGTTTCCCTAAACAAAATACAGGAAAGCATGCATGTCAAGAAAATGGAAAGCATAAAAAATTCACAGTTGAAAATCCACTCATAGTCCTTATTATAATAAGTGATATTTTCTCTTTGAAGAGGATGATAAAGCTTTGCAGAGGAACACTCGAATGTGAAACTAACTTTGTCTTCACTTTGCAGGGGTGCCTGTGGCTCTTAGACAAGCCAAACTTAAGTCTTTTGATTGTATCCTTCCTTCGTATAGTATTGGTTGAGTACAGTGTAACATCACTTTAAATTCAATTTCCTCTTCAATATATAACCTGAGTCTACACTATAGATGTACACAATTTATAAGAGTCATGTCTTTAAATCTTTTGGCAAGTTTTGTTTTTAGTTTCTCATGAATAATTACATTGAGAATGTATTTCTATGATGCTCAAGAAAATATCTACCTTATCACCATGAGAGACTTCTGTCTTCTTAAATCCATGTTGATGTATATCTCCTAATTATTCAGAGACTATTATTAGTTGAAAACAGAGATCTTTTTGAAGCAATCGGTAGTGGGAAGAATTGTTGTTGTAGGCAGCATCCCCATTGACACAAGACTGCAGTCTTCTAGAGAGAAGAAATGTTGACAGGTGGAATTACCTGAGTCCAATAATTAGATCTGTTACTCAACTTCCTAAAAGTAAATGCTATTGAGTTTTACAGAATGTGCTTTCTGTATGACTCAGAATATAATATAGTACTCCTTTCTTCAAATTTTCAAAGTAATTAAGAATGAAATTTTTTCTATGTAGATGGACAATAATTATAGTAAATGTAAAAATATGTTTTAAGGAATGAGTTACTAAGTTTCAAAGTAATTTAAGAAATCAATGTGTTTATTTGGGAAATCAATGTGTTAATGGGAGATTGATGGTGAACTGCAGATGAATTATGCCTTCTAAACTTATAGGCACCTGTGGAAATCAGGGAACTGGGAAAATATGTCCATCAGGATTGGCCTATGGCATGATGTCTTTCTTGATTAATGATTGATGTGGGAGGTGCCACCACTGAGCTGGTGGTCATGGACTGTATTTATATTGTATGTTTGTGTGTGTGTGTGTGTGTAACATACATTATTAAAGAAAAAGAGGCCATGAATTTTAGGGGATTAAAAAAGGATTAATTTGAGACATTGGAGAAAGGAGGCGGATGGGAAATGACATATTATATTTTAATTTAATTAATTACAAATGAAAAAATATCAAATGCAGAAAAGTGAAAATAAAATCAAGCTAGGAAAACAAGCCTGGAATAGCTCTCCTCGCTCATTCTGCTTCAGTTTTGGCTTCCAGATTCCTGCTTGAGTTCCTACCCTGAATTCCCTGAATGATGAACTGTAATCTAAACCATGAAATAAATCATTCCCTCCCCAAGTCTACTTCTGGTTATGGTGTTCATCACAGCAATAGAAAGCAAACTAGGACATATTTCATCATGTATTTTAACAATTCAGTTTTCTAAGAAACAGTAATTCAACCATTATGATCCACAAATATTTACTAAGATACTGGTAAAATTTTCTATTTTTTTAAATGACATAAAATATTTTCCATGTTGCATTTATAAAATAGATGATCTTTAAAAGTTAAATAATTGTAGATAATTCTAAACAAAAAAGTGAACCAACAAAACATGCTTCCCTTTACATTTTATATGCAATCTCCTCAGTTAGTGGCTTATAAGACTTCTTGCTTGTGCTGACACTGCTATTTCTCAGTATCTGTTTCCTTTTTGTTTAAAGGAAAGTTAAACACTAAAAATAGTTTTGGGGATCTGTAAGAGCAGAATTAGGCTTACTAAGTCAGCAAGGTATCTCTTAGTTGCAAAAAAAAATTGTGATTAAAACTTTTATTTCTTCCATTTTTTAAGGAATGCCTATTATCTATTATTTGTTTGCTGTTGGTGTTGTGGTTGTTGTGGTGGTGGTGGTACTGGGATGTGTGTGTGTGTGTGTGTGTGTTTATTGTTGTTGTGGTGGTGGTGGTAGTGGGATGTGTGTGTGTGTGTGAGAGAGAGAGTTTATTTTTGTGCACCTCGTATAAGCTGTGCCTACAGAGAGCAGAAGAGGAATAGATTCCCTGGAACTGAAACTGGGATAGGATGCTGCCAGCCATTTGTTGCCAGTACTAGGAGCTTAATCCTGGTTCTCTGAAAGACAAGCAAGTGCCTTTAATTGCTGAGCCACCTCTCCAGCCCCTGCATTTTTCTTTTAAGCAATATTTTTGCATCCTTTAAATATGTTAAAAAGTAGCTGAGAGTACCTTTTTTCATATTCAGTTTCCATATATGAACATGAAAATATCTCTTCTGAATTTCTGAATTTTTGGTCAGCAATTCCTAATTAATTACAAATGAGTACAAACCCTGCATTTTTACTTTGTATCCAGGTCATCCCTGGATACTATTTAAAAAAACTCATAATTGGAATCATATAGCATTTTGCCAATAGTGAATCTTTTTTCCTCTTTCCTGAATTAAGTGTTTCTCTTATTCAGATATATTAATAATAATGTAATTTTCTTTTTTTAATTAAAATTAATTTTTTTCTGTGTTTCTGTGATGTGTATGCTTATGTGTGTACAGATGCATGCACATATGGATACCAGATGTCAACATCAATTGTTCTTTCTCTTTCCTTCCACCATATTGTTGAGATAAGTTCTGTCCCTAATTCTGAAGCTGATGGGCTAGACTGTCTGATCAATGTGCTTCAGGGATCCTCCTACTTTTATCTCTCCTACAGGTGCATACCACCACCAAGATATTTTATGCTGATTCTGGGGTTTCAAACTACATTTCTGAACGAATTCTCTCTGTGACCCCTAATACATCATTTTCAGTGATATATGACTCTGGATTACAACAATACTCCATGATTTATATAAAGTTTTCATCTACATATACCAGTGGAATATTACTGATAGTACTCACCTTTTAGTTAAAAGGATTATCAAATTTCCTAAAATAAGAAAAGAAACTGTCTTCTATTTTAATTTTTTTCACTTTAGTTTCTTGTTTGCTTGATTGATTTTATCTTCAGAACTACTGATTACATGTTGACTTTACTGAAAATTGTAATTATGTGACTATAGAATCTTTTACCTATTTCTATGCAGGAGGTTATAATTATAAAAATTCCTCATTATTATATGATTTTAAAAATTGAATCCACAGTCAGCATCAGCATAATGAATGAGAAAAATATGTTTGGCTGAAGTATACAAAAGTGAATGTTTTCTTGCACTAAACTAAAAACCGACTGATTTTAAATATTTTTGCTCCTTTCTGGATTAACACTTATTACTAAAATTTTGTTTCTCTGATTTAAATAATTTTAAAGAGACTAAATAAGTACTTTACAAAAGAGTGTTTTTCAAAGATGATTTATTTCATAAAAATTGGAACCCTTAAGTTTATATAAAATACTAGGAAATGTGTCCACCAGTGTAGGACTCTTCAAGGATCTATGCATTAAATACATGTAAGAATAACATAAATCTATTGAATATAGACACATCATGCTAGAACTAAGTAAAATGTGCTCTGTTAATTTTGTTTATTCATTCTATATTTTATGGTGTGCCTTTCAACTGATTGCAAAATGCACTTGATATGTGAAAAGCACAGATGATAATTCACTGCTTGAAGAGTATTTGCATATACAATCTTTTATAGCATGGTAAATACTTGCCAAGAATGGTACTGCCTGTATAGTTTCAGCCAAGATCCATCTAATCTATGTCTTTCTATAAAAATCTCTGTTCAGAATTCTATCACCAACAGTTAGTTTTTCCTGCAAGTAATAAATGGTCCTCACGATGTATCATGCATAAATATGTTTCTCCTCAGTCTACTGAAACTTCTGTGTCACTCAGTGTAGACCTGGTTCACATCTGTCCATTTGTTTACCTTATTCAACTATGAATTATGTTTTTGCTCCTATGTTTGTGGCATGGTAGGTTGCTGTGGGGCAATGAAACTAATAAAATTCTAAGAGCTCACCCAAAATTAAAAATAACAAATTTCTACTAAAGGAATTAAACAGGCACAACAATAGTTTAAAAACAACTTAAAATAGCCTCAGATGTTTTAAATATATTAAACATATTTTAAATACTGGCATCCAAAGGGAAGGTGTTCAGAATGACAAATACGTGTATATTTGAAAGATAACTAACAACTAGAAAAAAATTATTTTTACCTAAACAAATAAAACATTCAGTGAATGAAAAGAAGTCAAATGAGTCCTAACTCAGAAATCTAAATCAAACCTCTCTTCTTAAGGTTCAGTGATCTTTATGCTAGAGGAAGCATGATATTTGTAAGAGCAAGAGGTAGTAGATGACTCCAATGAAGAGTGCTTTCCAGACACAGCATTCCTGATACACATACGGACTCACAGAGACTGTGGCAACACTCATAAGACCTGTACAGAATCAAGCCAGGTTGGGTTTCAGCACTCAGAGGAAGATGCAGACATGAGATCTCACCTCTAAACAAGAAATTATCTTCAACTGATACATCCTGCCAAATCAAAAACCTGTTTTCTTTAATAATCTGTCACTGAGTACATCAAGCAGTGCACAGCAGGCCCTGCTCAGGAGTAATTGATCAACATAAAAGAAGTCCATGTTTTTGTTGTTGTTGTTTGTTTGTTTGTTTGTTTTTATTTTGGTGAAACTTTTATTTCATTTGGATTTTTTTGTCCTACTGTTTTTTTAGGGTGTTTTGTTTGTTTTGTTTTGATTTTTTTCCTGAGTATTTTATTGGAAGAGACAGAAAACAAAGTCTGATGGGTAAGGAGGTTGGGAAGAATCTGAAAGGAGTTGGGAGAGGGAAAAATATATGCTCACAATAACATATGAAAAAAGTACTTTAAATTAGAAAAAGAAGTGGTGAGGTATATATAAAATATCATGATTCCTCAAGGCTTTATCAAACACCTGTGGTGTTATTTCTCCCTGGTATTGACCTCCTTCCTCCCTATTTGGAGATCCATCTATTTTGTGGTTCCTAATTTTTATCACCTGTATCTAATAATTCCCCTCTTCCCAAGACTAGTAAAGTAGAACATAGACTCTTGAAAATAATCTACAACCATTACTTTACTAGATTATCATGATTTCTTACTACATTCTAAATTTTATCCTTATACCCATAGATCAATGTAGCTACTGTCACTCATCCTCAAAAACCTTACTTTACAGTAAATGGAAACTATCACAGAAAAGCACAACTGGATACAATGAAGAGATCTACACATCCTGGGGAGCCCTGCCACAGTTGATACATTTACATCACACCTGTTGTATTTTTCTCAGGAAACATTGTGGAAGAACAGATGGAAAGATTTTAAGAGGAAGGATACCAGGAAGTCTGCTGTGAATTACTGTCTCCTTAAATGGCTGCATGAACAAGACTGCAACAGTGGCACTATCAATGGACATGTTAATATGGAAGGAAGAACATTTCGTGATATTCTACTCCTAGACCTAGAACTAGAATGAACTAATGACTGCTAGGAAAAGCAAGATTAGCTAATCCCAGAGATTGGACCCTTTATTGGTTGGTCAATGCAGAAAGATCAACCTTGAAACTGTATATATATACCATTAACAAAAATGTGCTCATCTGGTTATATTTATATATATTTTATGTATACACATATATAATAAAAAATAAAACTATCTATCTGAAAGTGGGAAAATAAAAGGAAATCAAGGGGATATAACTTGAGCAGAAGGAAGGGAAGGAGAGGAAATGATGTTATGCTTTTAGTAAAAACATGCTAATCCTAAATAATATAAGTAAAATAAACTCATAAAATTATTCAAAAAAGCATCAAAGGACAGAATTGCAAAAGACAAAGATACACTGGAAAAAATGAGAGACCCAGAAGATTAGATGAGAAAATATATTTGCTACAAGTTTGAGAAGACTTACAGAGCATTGCATAATACAAGTCATACACAAACAATGGAAGGTAATGATGGAAGTTGCTTCTCTTGACACAGGAAGATTGAAGGATAGGCAGACCACACATTTATGACTGAAAGCAATTTTGAATGCCCTCCAAGAATGATTAGAAGATCCTTTTACAATTGGGAATAATTCTAGACAGCTGAGAGAAGGTAGAAAACATTCAATCTCTGGATGATGAACAGATTTCCTATTTTGTCATAGAAGGATGAGTCATGAGGAAATTTCTCATTATGCTATTACTTGTTTCTTTTCTTTTTGTATATTTATGTATATTATGTGCATGCTCATATATATGGGGTCACTTGTATAGGAATATGTGCACATATATGCATGTGCATGTGGAGACCTGAGGTTGAAATGAGGGATTATCCTCTACCATTCTTCTATTTATTGAAGCAGGGAATGTTGCTGAACCCAGAAATCACCAATTCTAGCTAGTTTAAATGGCCAGATTTACTGAAGGGAGGACACCTGCTTTCTTTCTCCCAATTATTGGGATTCCAGGAGGTTGTAACACCTGTCTGGCTTTTTATATAGATGCTTACAGGTTTCAGTTTAACCTTCAGTCTTCTTTTAAGATCCAGAATGAGAGAACTGTCTAGGATTCATTGTGTCTAACACATAATGCAAATTTACAATACTTAGCAGATATGTTGAAGATAAAAGCAATACAATGAACTAAACATGGACAACATTTACTGACTTGAACAGTGGATAGAGTTCCTTCTATAAAAGATTAGATTCTGTGATAATTTATCTATTGGTTATTTTAGAATAGAGGATGAAATATGATAACTATCCCCTTGAAACTATTGCAGAAACAAAGGCAACTAAGACTTCACAGGCCAAGATGCCAAAATAAAAAGATTTACACTCTGACCTCCTTAGGATCCTATCTGCTGTGTTTGGTAAGATTTTGTCAGGACATGCACAGTCTGCTTGGGTGAAGAAAGTACTGTGGGTGACTCAAAGCTAAAATATTGTGCAATTTTTAATGGCAACAAAAGACAAAATGAGGATCACATTTTTCAAAGCAGTCATTCAGAGGTAAGACAGATTATACAATCTAAGAAGAAAGAAAAACAAGCAGAATGAAGCCTGGACACTGCTCTGACACTTGATTCATTCCATGGTAAGCTGAGCAAGGCTGAGAGACATGCAAGGTTTGAGTAGTCTCCTTGATCAATGGGGAAAATTAGTGAATTTCAGGGCCTTCTTTGGGTAGCCACTCAGTGGAGACCTGGGAAAAGTTCCTAGAGTAATACCAGAAAGAACTTGGGCTTCAAGGTGAACAAAACTCTAACACTATTTGCTCCATGCTGTGCTGAAGTCATTTGTACCTACTTTAACCTGCATGTCACAAGCAAGGATGATCTTTTCCTGGTAAAGCAATACCATTATATATATATATATATATATATATATATATATATATATATATATATATATATATATATATATATATAGAATTGAATAAACTGTCAAGTCAAGGTGCTGAAAATGAGAAATAAAATTAGTGAATCAACTCTAGTTGATCTACCTATCAGAATGTCAGAAATTAGTAGTGTAAATACATGCATAATCAAATTGTATGAAATATGGCATTATAGTAAAAATGATATTTGTGAAATAAACTAATCATGATTAAAATGTAGATTGTCAGAGATGGGTGTTCAAATATCTGAAGTAAATAGTTTATTATAAAACAACATACAGTTGAGAAGTTATCAGGGGTGAAATCAGAATAGTAATTAGTGTTTCCTTCAGTGGATGGGCTGTTCTGTTAGAATGGGCAGTGTCCCACCAAGCTCCTGGGAATGAAGGATGTGGACTCTTCCTGAAGAAAGAATGAAAGAATACACTACAAAAGGAAATTTTCTGTCTTAAATACCAATTCCTCCATTAACTATGTTTGTCCTTCATGCCTTTTCTTCCATTGTCTTCTCTTAATTTTTCTAAATCTAGTAAGTGGATAACACACTCTTCACTGGTGAATACAATACATCAGCTTCTATTTGACTAAAAAGAAAAAAAAATGCCCCAGATTCAATGGCTTTCAAAAGAGAAATAGCTTAATATTGGCTGACTGAGGAGCAAGTTAAAGGAATAAAGGCCCTGGCATGGCAGCACACAACTTTCTTTAATTCAATAATTTAGGAATCAATGGCAATCAGATCTCGGTGAGGGAAACCAGAAGCCAGTCTGGTTTACATACTGAGTTTCAGACCAGCCAGGACTACTTAGTAATAACTTATCTCAAAATAAAATAAAATAAACCACATCAAATAAATAATCAATAAATTTCATTATTGCCTCTTTTCAAAGAGCTTCCAGTTTAAACCTACCTTCTCTCAAGTCTTAGATCATCTATTCCTTTCAGATAGAGCTCAGGTTTCCTCAATTAATGGAGAAGACAAAACACTTTTTATCTATATTTAGATTTGTTGTAGGACATTTTTAACCATAAGGAATTAAGCTGAACAGAATAATTGAGCAATTACCAATCAAATTCATGATGAACATCTTTCTTACAACTCAAAACCTGGTTTCCCAGTTTCCTAAATTATAACTAATTTGCATGATGATAATTCCATTTTGCAGCAATGTTTTTTCTTACCATCTTTTCAGAAGTGACTGCTGTGATTAGAGAAGCACACCATCACATAAAGTTTCAGTTTCCGCTAATTGGATGATTTACCAGGGCTGCACTGGATAGGAAGCCCTTGTGTAGTGGACTTTTTACATGCTAGCTGCTAAGAGAAAATATTATCAAATCACACTGAGATGCTGCTATTCTCAGACCTTGCTCTCTGTGCTCAAGCTGCTTTGTTTGATAGGCTGACCTGGAATGAGAGATGATGAGTTGAATATTTCATACTATGCTGGAATGTATAATTCATGATCAAATTCTTCAAAAGGAAATAGATAAGAAGGACTGAAACCTATAAGTGAAATATTTTTATACTTAACGGAGACACTCAATAAAGAGCTCTGAAGTTTGGCTTTCACTGGTATCATGAAGAATTATAAAAAGAACAAGCCACTAAAAGAGATAAAAAAAATAGATGGGGAAGTAAAAAGAAAAGTAAATGAAAAAGAAAATAACTATTCTGGTAAATACCAAACTAGTTTTTTCTGACGCCATTCATGAAAATCTCAGCAAGTTTGGAAGATGGCATTGCCTCCTTGTCTGCTGTGAGTAATCAGGCTTTCAGAAGTGGCCTTTCCAAAGTATCTTCAAAAAATTAAAAGTAACCATGGGCAGTTACTTTATTTATTTAATTATTAATTCATCTTCTAATGGTACATAGTTTGTTGTGTTGGTTCTGGGAAGAATCCCAGCCTTTCTACACAAGCATTCTATTGCTGATCTCCCTCTCCAGACAAATTATAAAAACCTTTTTTGAGTACTGATGGGTTTCTTAGATTAATGTTTATTTGTTCAAGGTACAGGGCTTGAAAATCCAGTGAGTATATAGTTTATCTTCTAAATTAACGTACTTTTCAGCATGAAAGGAGGTATTGGAAGACTTGTTTAAAAATTTGACTGACTCTGACAAACAAAATATACAAGCACCCCTTATTAAATATTGACATTATGAGCTTCATAACATGGCATTGCAATGAGAAAACAAACATAAAATTGTATGACTGCATGACAAGTTTCTCATGTGTGCAAATCTAGCATAACAAATATGCATACACTCTGTCCTATCCTAATGTGAGAAAATAGCTTTATGCTGAAGTAAGGGCTTTCTTCCTTAAATTATACTCTTTAGTAATTAAATTTCAGGCTTAATACAATACTAAGCCACTAAATGAAAAAGATAATTTAGAAAATGAATATATTTTGTAATATCTTCATCAATTCAAAATAAAATGTAGGGCTTCTGTGCTGTCAGTTTAAAAGGAAAAAAGCAGAATCACCAAATCTTAAGTTTAAGGTCTGAGTTATTATGAACTGCTATTGACATGCCAAACATGTTAGTTATTTTCTACCACTGCTTGTTCTGAATGAGGGCCCCTATGGACTATCAAGTTTAGTGTCCTAACACCTACTGTGATTCCTGGTCTGTATTTTACTTTTAGTTCTAGTCAGACAGATAAAGTAAGGGCTAATGTTTTGATTATATTGTCACATACTATATGATAGGTGTAAAACATCCTAAAAGAGACAGGAATAAACATAATCCGGGAATAGTTCTTTTTATTTGTTCACATTGAAATGATTGTCGTTTCACATAATCACAAGGTAACATTTTAAATTCTCAACAATTATAGAATTTGCATTTGTCTGTGGCCATCAAAATTCTCTACACTTTTCTAACACAGAGCTATTCTCTTAGCATATTTACTTGACAATATTTTACATATATATCAATAGGACACTATAAGCAAAATATTAACAGAGAATTGGGTATTTACAAAGAAATCCACCTTGTCCAGTAAAACAATTAAGGGTCTTCATGAGAGGGAGCAAGGAAACCTAAAAGCTTAAGAAACTTTGATTCTAAATCCATTCTATGATGCATATACGTGACTCTATTGCTTCTCAACTTGCTGATACAGTAACTGTTTTAAAAATTTAGTAACTATGAAATCTGGTTTAATAGAATAGCTATAACTACTTCTTTGTATCACAGTACTTCAGAGGCCTTATGTTACAGTGCCTTCATTTTCAATGACCTATGTCTGCCAGTTTTTTATATACAATCTTACCCTGCCATGGTAGGGAATTATTGCACTTCCAAAATGTTGCTTAATGTAGATGTAGATGTAAAAGGCAGTTTATTCTTTTCTAAGTCAATCTCTGGTCCTTAGAGTTTTCAGACTCCATTCAATATAATCTTAAGCTGAGACCTGGAAAGCTTCAGCCTCCATACAATCTAATCTTCAAACCTAAATCTAGAACATTTCAGCCTCCAACACTTACTGCTGACTGACTATAACTAGTTCCTTTTGAACTCAGAGCTTTACTGAATTCAATTGACTCTTCTAGTTGTCTCATTCAAGTCACTCACTGGTCTGAATCAAACTCTTCTCCAAGCTCACTAGTTCAAACTGAACTTCTGAGGCTGCTGACTGTTTCTGACTGATGCCCACAAGATCTCCTATTGAACAGCTCTGCTAGGCTTCAAATTGACTCTTTCTATTAGTGGGAGGTTAGCTGGCCACACAACAGTGATCACCTGCTCATTATGAGAACTTTAAAAGTATTATAAACAAGTGGTGACAATGATCTTCAGAGTAAAGGCACAGAAACATAGTATTTCTGAGAACCAGAAGCAGTTTCTCATGACCAGGAATGGAATGTTTTTCTAAGGGCAGAGAGATGTTGCAGGTGAGATCTCATGGTGATCAGGAGAATACAAGACTGCCAGGGGCCAGCCCTAGCAAATCCACAGGTGTCCAAAGATTGAGTCAAAGACCAATGTTGGGTGGATCTTACAGCACAGACAGAAATTCTGACTGATCAGGATACTTCTTATTTATACAGATATTGCAAGACAAAGACAAACTCATGGTTTCTAAGGGGACACAAATCATCATTTTGTAAATATATGAGCCAATTCAGGTGAGCCTCAGAGCCTTGAACTATGTACAATAAAACTTTGCTGGTTAAAGTATAATCCTAAAAGTTTTCTCAGGCTAAAAGCCTCTGCAGTTGACTTGCTTTTATGATCTCTATAAAAATTTGTTTGCATAGGAGAATTCTTTTTGTTTCCTCGATAAATGACTTTATGTAACCTGGTGTAAGTCAACCTTTTTATAAATGGTGAATCCTTATGTCTACTTTTTTTTTCTTTTTTATCATATTACTATGTAGGGCAAATATAGTTATTACATTTTTAACTAATTAGAATTAGTAACTAGAATTAGAATTAGTAACTAAGTTTCTAACTAATTACTAACTAATATAATTATTAAATTTCTTTTTCTCTAAGGGCATGTCATATATAATACCTATCTCATAAGCTGCATATCCTGGAAATTCTGAGCATACATGGGAGGTGGCCAGTTCTCCTGGCTGGGTGGGGCTTATCAGCTATTTTCAAGTTTATATTCCCTGATTGCCTGCTCCCTGAGTTTGCTCAGGGGTAGATGTACCAAGAAGATCCTGAAGCCATAGCCTCATAAAGAAATTCCTGGCAATTTTGTGCTTATCACAACCTCTAAGACTTAAGGAAGATTTGTAAGTTAAAACAATGATCATAACTATTGAAGTAGCTACAACTCAGTTCTGTCAATTTGGACAAAAACAATTACTAATTTTGTATATAATCTGTTACCAACTTTCTATAGGTATAGTTTAAAAGCATATTTTTTCTACATAACTAAAAATAGACTTTTTTTTACAATTTGGGCACTTGCTAAATTTTTTGTGCTAATTAGATTAATTTCAAGTTATATTAAATTTCTCAGTTAATTATTTCAATGAAAAATTTGCCATCTTATGTACTAAGTGCCTTGAATTGTTTATTGCAGACATACATCTAGGGAAAAAGGCAGTTTGTTTTTTAGTCCTTTGAATTCTGACCTGGCTCACTGTTTATGACTGAACTCTTCTTAATCTGGCTGATCTGACTTTGGTTGACTCCTTCAATTTCTCTAAAATTTTCTGCTCAGTTTCAAACTAATGCACTCTTCCTGTCTGATATCATCTTGTTCTGCAGAATTGCCTCTGTATCTCTGCACAGACTATTTCAGACTGCCTGACTCTCTGAGTTGAGAGTCTGCTTTTATACTGTGGGAGTTGGGCATGTCTTCACTCTCTGAGTCACTCCAATTCTTCCTCTGATTCATCGCATTCCCTGTTCTTCACTCTGATTCATCTCAGATGTCACTTCCTGTCTGATGATGACTCTTTCTGAGCTCTTCTTCCTGTCTCTGCTTCCTCCTTTGCTTCTATTTGCTTCTCTCTTGGGGATTAAAGGCATGTGCTAAAACTGCCTTCTGAATAATTAGATTAGAGGTGTATACTAACACTCTTTCTATCCTAGAGCAACCACACTACCAAGTTAAAGGATTAAATGTTCCTCTATAGTTTCTGTGGTTTATAAGCTCAATTCTATCTATCTGTCTATCTATCTATGTATCTATCTATCATCTAGCTACAATTGTATATATATAAATGTATATATGTATGACACACATACAGCTCACTAAGGTATTTCTCAATTTGCAGTTTAATAACTATGAAATATTTTTATATTAAATAGTTCCTTAAGAAAAAGTCTATTAAAAGGTATGAAAATTATGCAAATTTATTCTAAAGTATGTTTAGTTTATAAAGTTATTACATGTTCTAATGGTGGGTATGAAATGACACCTCTATAAACAATTCATTTTGAGTTCTGCTAGTAAAATGTAACACAAATCTTTTTTTGTTTTGCATGCTGGTATGTATGCTAGACTGAAGTAAATATGTTCTAGTATTAAAAATTGTTGTCTTCTTGAGTATATGCAGGATATAAATCATGATAACAACCTAAAATGCTTCACATATGAAAAAGCCTATAAAGCTAAGCAGATGTACAGTGCTGGCAAGACATAGTGTATTCTGCTTACATGATTTATGATATTTGAATAAAAATTAGTATTTTGGAATGTTATTGATTATGAAAAGGTTATCCATTTTATTTTTCTTCTTTGTTTGGAAATGGTGATGAAACTTGGCTTTTTTATTCCCTGAAACATCAGATTTAAAAATGAGTTCATATTAAACTGCCAGGATCTTTTTAAATCAAAATATTGGGGAAAAGTCTTGTCTTAATACCACTCAAGACTAATTAATTGGGTGTGGTTAATACACTGTTTTAGGCAAAGCTTCTCAATACATTTATTCTTATAACAAAATAAATTAAATTGTTTTTCTTGTTGAAGTATCTTAATATAGTTTACAGTCAATTTGGAAAAAAGTCAAAGACTGTTTTAAATGATAACAAATCATGACAGTAGATATAGTCAATAAATCTTTCGTTTTTGATGGTTTCTCTTTTATTAAGTCACAATTTATTCTTAATGGACCTAATTAAGGTTTGTTTTCTTACTTAAAGGTTTCTGCAAAAGAGAAAATAAAGCTTCAAGTTTTCGCTTTCCGATGCATTGTTGTATAAAATTTCAAAATATTTTCTGCAATTTTTCAAGTGCTACTTGAAATCACACATCACAGAAACTAAACAAGGTCTACATAAAAGGTGGATACCAGCCTGTGGACCCTCCAACATATTTCTGTGCTTTGAAGTATGAGTAGGTGGGTGGATGGGTGGATAGACATATGGACAGGCAGAGAGAAAGACAGATATATGGTTACTGAAGTGGTTAGGCTCTGTCACATGAATGAATTTTGTCTTCAGAATTTTTTTGTTATCATGAGGGTAAAGTTATTTTGAATATGGACCATATTACTGCAGCCCATCACATGTCCTACCTGCCCTTCAATCTTTCATCATAGAAAGACAAGGAAAAACATACAATTGTCTAAGGATAAAGCATGATACTCCTAGATTTCCTAGCCTCCAAAATCTAATGAACTAAATTTGTTTCTTTTTTCCTCACTCAGTCTGTCATATGTTATGACATAGACAAATGGTCTAAGGCAAACAGCAATGTTAACAATTCATAGGGAATAACAAATGTTGGCCAGGATGTAGAACAATGAGAACTCTGTAACTTTACGAGGGAAATTGCCAAATGGCTACACTGCAGTGGTAAACAACTTTGCAATTTTTGGTTACTATTTTATTTTTGTTTTTTTATATTTTGCACATGCCATCCTCCCTCCCTCCCTTCCTCCCCTCTCTCCTCCCTCCTCTCTCTCTCTCTCTCTCTCTCTCTCTCTCTCTCTCTCTCTCTCTCTCTCTCTCTCCTCTGTCTCTCAGTTGAACCTGGGTTCAACTTTTTAGGCTAAACTAATTAGTTAACTTGTCCTAGGAATACCTTGTTTGTCTCCTGAGAGATACAATGAGAGACAAACTAAGGCACCCACCGGCCATTCATGCAGACACTGCAGATTCAAACTGAAGTCTTCAAACTTACAAGGAAGCAATAAATATCTGCTGAACTATCTCCCCAGTCTCTTGTAGTGGTTAATTTTAAGTGTGAATTTGATGTTTAAGAGATCCCAAAACATTATTTTAGGGCATGTGTGTGAACTATTTCCAGACAAAGTTATCATTTGAATTTATAAATTGGGTAAAATCACAGTCTCCAAAATTGGAGGAATCATACATCTATCGAGGGCAACAGTGAACAAATGGGAGTGGCAGCACATTGCCTGTGTCTATACAACTGAGCTACCTACATTTTGTTGCTAGACATAAGGCCTGGAATACTTTATGATAAAATAAGAAAACAACCTGTGTTCCTGGAAAATAAAACATTTAAAAGCATGTTGCCTTCCCTGAGGATATGATGAACTTCAAGAAGAAAAAGACGTATAGGTTAAAGTGTTTTCTTCTTCTCCATTCGCTACAAACCCTTAGTGTCTCCTGACTCCGGAGAAAAGGGTAAAGAAATTTATAAGCAGAACGATTGAACTGAGGTTGCTTGCTCATTTGTGTATCACAGAAGGGCAGATAACCATAGTTCATAGCATTTCTCATTCATTTTAGCTCCCATTTGATGTGAGATACAGATTTTATCCCAGAAGAGAAGTGAGCATAAGAACAGGAAAAGCCAGATATTGCTGGAGCAAGTAATACCTCAAAAATGAATTTTCTTTTCTTGTTTCTTTGTGTCAGTATTGCTTGCTTTACAGCCTCAAGTTTTAGTTTTTAGTTTAAGAGTAAAAGCAATATGGTGCTTGGATTTCAACATGTGAATGAAATGATTTTCTTGCCTTCTTAGACTCAAGGTTTAGAGATTTTTCCCAATCTGCCCATCATTTCTAGATTTCAAGATGGAGCACATTTCACCAGGAGCATTGAGGTAGCAGGAGGCTGAACAACTGACATCTCAGATTCCATTCCACCCATCCCCATATGCCCCTATTTCACAATAATTTATTTCACAATCAATTGATTGGTCTGTTATAATAGAAAAAAATTTTCAAATGTCAGAAATCCTGTTTTGAAGGAAAATAGCCAGTGGTTTTATTTGTCATTTTAACTGCTGAGGCCAAAGCGCTTCTGCATGATAAATAGAAGGAAGATCTAGACTACTACAGAGAAACGCCAAAAGGAAAAAGAACAAATAGACAAACCCCTTTGTACCTTATAGCAAAACAGATTATAAAAGACATAGAATTACCATTTTGAAGTAATCCACATGTTGTGAAAAACTCCATCTCTGATATTGTCTGTATTTCTACAACTTTCAACCAAACTAGAAAAATTACCTTACTTCCCTGTTATTGACAAAGTTTCTCTCCTTTTTTGATGGCAAAATTTTCTCTTTCACTCTGGGTTTGTTTGTTTATTTGTTTGATTATTTATTTATTTTGGTGGCAAAGTCCATTATTAGCTTTGGATTTTATTTTTGATAAACAAAAAAAAATGAGTATTCCAAATAAACAGAAAGAAAATTTATTTTAACCAATAATTTCAGGTTGGGAGGATTATTTAAATATGATAAATGCAAAGCAATAAATGAATCAGGGGATCTGAAATCAAACTTTGATCAATATTACATTGTAAAGATATGTGTGAAGTAAAATGCTATGTTATTCTCTGCTGCTAACAACATAAAAACCCTGCCACTGTGCCGAGGTGTCCATTAGGTGAGTCTCCCATGGGACTGGGGAGCTATAGCTGTTAGTGCCATCTTTCAGCTCATCCACTGCACCTGTTCCATTAGAGTTGGAGGCATGTAGCAGAATTTCTGAAAGTGTTTCATGTTCCATGAACTTGTGTTGAATTACAAACATAGACAGATGCACACAGAGAGCCCACCGCTTTCATATTCTATTTTCTGCCACAGATCATGGAAAAACAAAAAGAAGCAAGTCAACTAACTCACCCATGTATCAAAAACAGATCTTGTGAGGAAAAAAAAAATCCTAATGGCTTAGATCTCAAAATAGATGACAAAGCAAACAACTAGGGAAAGGCATACAAAACCCATTGTCTCTCATCTCACACTCAGTATTTAGTAGATATCCAGCCATGAGCATCAACATTCAGAGATCAACAAATGATAACATTAAAATCAAATTATGAATTCTTGTTGGCTGCAATATTTTGGTGTCAGTAGACTGGAACTTAAAATAATACAGCTTAAAATACAAAATATGTAGTAAGTAAAAGTGGAAATAGGAAAATAGAGTCAGCAAAGTTCTGTCTGTCTCTTTCCCTCTCCTCTCTCTTTCTCTATCTATCTGTCTTTGTTGTCCCCCCCCCGTGTGTGTGTGTGTGTGTGTGTGTGTGTGTGTGTGTGTGTGTGTTTGTGTGTGTGTGTCCCTATCACTATCCCTGGCCCTTAGCCACTATCCCTATTTCCTAGTTCGTTATTTTGTTTCATCAGTTTTGCTATACATCACAATGCTGGTCTGGAAGTGGTGTTCCTTCATCTTTAGTCTCTTTAGTGCTGGCTTTAGAAGTGGACACAGTCATTTCCTACTTAGCAAAGGTCTATTGTCCCAAAGAAAGGCTCACTTAGTTTTAAACGTCGATATGACACATAATTTTGTCAATGTTGTTCACATGACTTTGGTTACTGAAAGGCCACCAAAACCTAAAGACAATTATAATGATCCTCTAAAGTGGCAGAAAGACAGATTAATTAATGAAATTAAAGGTTTTCTTTATCCAAGTTGGTGGAACCAGAAAAATATTTCAGTATGTTCAAAGCAGAACTCAAAGAGTTAGATTGATGAACAGGAAAATAAAATGTGAAGCTGGAGACAAAACTAATTAGATTCTTTCATATAGTGGAAAATGTCATTCAATGCTGTACAATAAAGGACAGAATTTACATAGAACATAATTTATGCTATAAATATTTTTGTATAGCTGTCATGCTCATAGCAATAGACTTCTAAATTGCTTCTAGAAACAAAATGAAGGGATATATGGGAAATAATGCATGGATGTCCCCAAAGTGGCTTGTTTCCCTACCAGATACATTTTTTGAACACAGGCCATACAGTATAGACTCCAGCAATATATATAAAATATTTCAAGTATTACTGTCCATACAAATATGTTTACATAGGGAATTTCTTAACATACAATTTTTCTACAGCACAAGGTTGCTTGTAGCAAGTTTATTAGAATATTTTGACAGTTTCACCTTTATTCCAGCATATTTAATTGCATAAAAATTCAATATACTTTTGTTTATTTTAGTTACCTTCCATAAAACATGAAACTAAATTGTCTAAAATGCTTTAATTTTCTAAAATCTCCGAAGTACATGGTTTTTGGTTTTTTTTTTGTATAAAATGGATGAAGAGTGATATTTTCTACAGCGTCCAAAACTATCAAAGCTGAACAACTTAATGAGTAACCTAAGTTCATAAAATAATTGAACAGTAATGTTTTCTCCATTTTTGTATGACTTTAAAATATCACAAAAGGTCAAAATGAAAAATCAGGAAAGGAAAAACATGGCATAATAATTATACACAAGCTTAAGCATGGAAACGTTTTTCTCATATAGACAATTTTCATCAAGATAATAAATTGCTATTTTATAGCTTTGGGATTTACATAAATTTGTTCAATACTTAACCCTGTTGGTTGACTTCAAGAATATTTTTGAAATAGTTATTATGTATTGGATCTTTAGACTGAAAATATAATTTGCATTTTAAGTCTAAAGTACTTTATTAATACATACATATTTGCCTTGCTTCAGATTAACATAATTTATTAAATGTTAAATTGAATCACAATTCTATCTTAATTTTGCCATGGTGAATTACTTTTTTCTAATTGCATTGTATTATAATGGGATCTGCTAGAGAAACTCCATGAACTGTTAATAAAAATAATAGTCTCATCTATCTCAAAGCAAACAATTGAGGGGTATAAGTTGCCATATTAAGAGACTTTTCTCTAACTTCTCTTTTTCATTGCCACACAATGATGGGTTTCCTTAGGCAGAAAATGCTAAACATACATTATTGATACTGTCAGACTAATACTTGCTCTCATTTGTCTTATAACATTAACAGCGTTAATTTTTCCAGCTGTTACATGATTCAGCCTATACTTAGATATCAGCGATGGGAGAGACAGCAATTGCTAAGACAGTTAAAACATCTTCAGTTGGTTATTTCAGGTTGTAATAAAAGGTGGAGAAATTTCTCCATTGTTTAGTAAATATTTCCATTGGACTACATTTTATTTGTGCAATAAAATGTTGATGCTAGAAAGCTAATAGTTCTAATTTTTATAAAGATCACAGAGAAGAATCAGATGAGAAAATAGTATAACTGTCTTGTTTTTACCTGTATTCTGTGACAATTCCTGCAGACATTTATCTAATTCCTATGTCTGTACAGTTACATTCCAGGTACTGAAATTCACTGTGTTGCTCACCATGCTTCCTTATAAATAAACACATGAAATTAAAACTCATTTCAGAGGGTTCTTGTATCAGAGCATAGAATATACAACTTTTATTTAAAAATTTTTGTCCAGTCGGGCGGTGGTGGCACACGCCTTTAATCCTATCATTCAGGAGGCAGAGACAATTGAATCTCTGTGAGTTTAAGGCCAGTCTGGTCTACAGAGTGAGTTCCAGAACAGCCAGAGTTACAAAAGGGAAATCCTGTCTTGAAAAACCAAATGAATAAATAAATAAATAAATATATAAATAAACAAATAAATAAATAATTTTGTCTGTAAACAAGACATGGAAAGATTGAAATCACAAAATAGCTCTTATACAGTGAATCTAATTTTGTTAAACCAGAAACAGAAAGCAAAATGATACTTACCAGAGGCTAGAAGGAGACAAAAGCATACACATGCTTAAAATTGCAGAACTACATCTATTTAAGTGAGTACTAGATATCTAAAATATCCTAATGTGGAAGTGAACAAAAGTTTCTGGAAAGAAGAACTCTGTGCCCTGGACCTTATGAAAGACTGAGTAACTTATTAGAACGTTGATGACTGCGAAAATTGGTAAAGAGATTGGAATGGTATATACAATCCAAAGCCAATTCCAGTTTACCATGGATTATTGTAACAGCCCGTTCTTGATCATGTCTATATCTGACCTAACATCCTTGTAATGAGCAGGTGAAAAGTCTCAGAATATATTAATTTATCTGAATATTTCGTTCTACCATCCAAAATGGTAAGAATGTCATGGAGAGTATCTATACTATAGCAGACCTAGAGCAGAGACTTCAATACTGTTATAGCCCTCTACCTAATGTTTTCAGCAAAGAGTTTGAAAGTGCTTTTATTTATTTATGACTTTCTTTGTTCTAATACAATAAAACCTTTGTAAACTTGCTGTTGTCGGTACGTGAAATTTATAACAATCCAATCTGTGTTCCTGGGTGATATTTACTCATATTTTATGTTTGACTCCATAATAAACTTTTTTACATAAACTGTTTGAGGTGAGAGCTTTTATTTGCATCAATATAAATATTAAACTAATGACAGTAGGTAATAAATATATTGAGTACCTTTGTGTTCTTACAAGTTTTTATTTATGAACATTAAATTTGGAGGTAAAAGAAATTTCATTTGTCATAAGATTTCGATTTGTAAATTATTAAACTAAAATGATATAAAAACTGTTTTCACATGTCAACCACTAAAACGTCTCAGGCTGAATCTGGGGAAATCAGAACATTGTTTTCATTGAATTTCCTTCTCTAGGAAGTGATGTTCCTTCTCAAACCTTTCAAAATTTTATGAAGAATGATTTAGAAGTAGAAGACATGCTATATCTTCAAATAACCTTTTAAACTGTAGAAAATGTAGGCATTTGTTCAAGGTTTCCTTAAATTGTTGCAAACATAAAGATAATTTATATCATATATTAAATAAATACTACTTAACTTTTCTAATTAATTTATAAGCTTGGTAAAAGAAAATACTAACATATATTTATATTTTTGATAAGCCAAAACTTGTTATTCAATAGGATTTTTGTTAGTTAATTAAATCTATGTACTGTGGTAATATATTCATTAGTGAATATAGTAAATTTTTCATATTGTACAGTATAAGCACTTTAACTATCAGAGTTATAGAAAGGAGATTCCAACTAACCCAATTTTTATTCTGTACATTGTTTTACACTCCGTGGAAACACTGTGCCCCTTTAATGACCAATGCCACTAGATTGGGCAGTTTTTTCACTTCTTTTTAATATAAAGATTATGTGTGACATTCAATGATTCTGACCATCTGAGAGTTAAAGTTAATATTTTTAAAAATAATTATAAATTGTGAAGTTAACTTTTTGTTCTATTAAAATTTTTATCAATTCTAGACATCAGTTTTTGTTTTTAATATACAATATCCCCATTTCCTCATTTCCTTCAATCTTTTAATTTCTCTGTTTTTCTATCTGAAAAGCTTCTGTCCACATTTACAAAATTAACTAACTGTTGCACAGCTAGACTGGAATAGCAACCACCCTCTTTCTGGAATTTGGGTTTATTTAGAACTCTTTGTTCTGACAAAAAGCATATGTGGGAAGCTATTTTCTTGGAATTGAACAATTCCTTATAGAGGGATGATGTCACATAAGACATGGGAAGCTCAGAAAGTTACAAGATTAACAAGATCTCTAAAACCACTGTTGAAGGAAACTTCTAGCAGGGATCAATTGCTAGAGAGGGGAACCTCCCAGGCATTTCCAGCTGTGAATTCAGCAGTAACTCCTGGAATCCAGCTTTCAATAGTCTCCAGGCCTGATGAGTTGGATATTTTAGTGGCACAGCTAACTTTGTATTTTCCATGTTCCTTTAAGTAATTCCATCTAACTCACCAGTTCCCTGAACTAGATTTTGTTATGGCTATCCCTTTAATGTGCCTATCTAGGGTGAACAGGTGTTTGTTCACATCTTCCCAGTAAAGGTCATAACACAGGACTGCATTAGTTAGGAAACAGCTGTGCTTCTGTGAGAGTTGAAAAGTAACAACATCTTCTGTCCAAACTGATGAGACTCTATTGCTGAAGACAATGCAGAAACTCATTGAATGTGAAGAAGTTGACCCAACTTCTACCTAGTCTTCACTCTCACAGGCTAGAGTTTATGGTACTTAAAAGTATTCTGCAAGCTATCAAAGAAGAAAAGTAACCAACATTAAAAGTAATATCTCCTATCTAAAATGATGATCAGCCTGAAAGATGTACTTTCACAATAGTGGCACAAAGCTTGTTAGAGTAGTCAACCAATATCTGACTGAAGTTCAGACCCACTCCATGAGATGAAACCCATACCAGACACTGCTTAAGTGGCCAAGAACTGGGGACCAGATAGGTTAGGGACTTAGGGGAAAATCAAATACTATTGTTTTCCTAAAGTGTCATACCCAGAAAATGACTCCTAATATCATTCTGCTAAACTTATAGATCAGATCAGTTTTTGCTCAGCCATCATCAGAGAAGCTCCGTTCTGCAATATTTGAGAACAAATACAGAGACCGCACAGCTGGACAATGTGCAGACGGAGAATGAGAAATTGGAACACTCAATATTAAATGGAATGTCTCCATCTAATCCCTCCCCTTAAGGCTCAGGGAACCCTGCACAAGAAGATGCTGAAATACTGCAAGAGTCAGAAGAAATGTAGGGCACTAAGGAAACAAGACTCTAAACACTCTAGGATCAAAACACATATGAACTCAGAGAGAATGTTGCAGCATGCATGCACAGGGCCTTCAGGGATATATTCCAGATGAGGTCTGAGCACTCAGAAGAGAAGTGAACATGTGCTCCTATCTCTAACCCAGAAGCTATGGTTCAATTGATAACTACTTTCAAATGAAAAATCAGTTCTCTCAAATGGAGACTTACTCGGTATACAATCCACTCTCAAGCTAAGGCCCCATTCACACAGCATCAGGCCCCATTCACAGGAATAGATGACCAACAGAAAAGAATTTGGTGGAATCTTTGGAGGTTGTTTATCTTATACTGTTTTAATAGGGATTTTTTTTTTTTTTAACCTTGTAGACCCTTTGTGTATACAATATGACTCTACGTGTATATATCATTCTTTTTCTTTGGCTCCTTTTGTTACATTTGTTTGTCTTTTCTGTTTTGTTTATTCTATTATTATTCTTTAGATGACTGCTTGTTTTTGAACAAGAAACAGAAAGAGTGTGAATCTAATGAGAGAAAAAAGAGGGATATCTTTGGGAGGAGGGGTAATAATAATCAAAATATTTTGTATTAAAAAACTATTTTCAATAAAAGAAAAGTATTAACAACATTTTAATGAAGAAATTGATCGCTATCTCATGTAAAAAGTGAGTCTTTCATTGTATGTGTCTCTGTTCTATAAATAGAACAAGAGTAGTATATGTTTTTCTTCCTTATCCTTAATTGGGCTCATTCGTTCACATGGTTGAAGATGAATGATGTCATATCTACATTGTTACACATGGGAAAGAAAGAAGACTGGGATGCCATTTCATTTATCATAAATATATGAACCCCAAATTGTACACATCCTTCTCCCTTCTGCTCACATTGAACAGGCAGTAGACCTACTGGAGAGCAAACCTCAGAGGAGGCTGAGTTGCAGTGTGCTTATTTTTGGAAGCCATGTGATTGTTCATCATTAGTGTTATAGCACTATATGTTATAGAGGAAGATGAGCTTGCAAGTCAGTTATGAGGGATGACCAAAAGAATATAGAGGCTTTACCAGAATTTATTTTTATTGGAAGAGAGAATTGAAATTTTGGAATAAGAGAAAAAGTGAAAATTCTTCTCAGAGAATATATAGAAGTAATTACAATCTAAGTATATAATGAGGAAAAATGGTAAATAGAAATATTTAACTTATAGTAGAACATATTAGATACATAATCCTTAACAGGAATCTATAGTGAAATTGTATTATTGTCAATATTAATTTCTTTCCTTTGTATTTATTTACATATAATTTATGTATTATACGGTACCTGATATAAATATATATATATATATATATATATATATATATATATATATATATATATATATATAATGGTGCCTAAATTAAGTATAAATCTCAGGTCTATTTAAAATGGTATTAAACCACATTCAGAGAAAGAAGTCCTATTAAGTAAGTTAAAGCTTTGTAGGCACATCCCAAATTTGAGCCCTTGAGAGGTAAGACCAGATCTCCAGAGGACTGCTGTGAGATGTTCCCTGGGGAAACATTAATAAACATGTACTCACCCAAGATAGAAAATATACTTACATTAGATCAAAAGCAAAAGTTTACTCTCCAAGACTAGCTTAGTAAACCAGTGAGTTTATTAGTTTCAAGTGTATGGACCACTCAAAAACATTTTCATCATCAAAAAGCCCATTTCATGGAGGGTGAATATTCACAAGAGCTGCATTCCTTACACAGAAAAATAAAAACTAGGCAATTTGGATGGTCAGGGAGTTCCTCCTGCCCTAGAAATTGTTAACAGTTTCTATAATCTTGGAGAATGGTCTTATAAACCCTGTTAGTTTCTGGTATGGGAGGAAGTTTATTTCTTGCCCAAATCGCATGGACCTTCTTTCACAGTACAGGAGTGAGTGATTCAGTAGGGAGGATTAATATTCCTATCTATGAGTCAGTGGATTGGGTGGTAAGCCTAAGCTATATACTCACAACATGGTATCAAGAAAGTGAAAATAAATGATAAGAATTGGTAGTATTCTGTTTCTGTTCTCTGGTGGTGCTGAGAAACATCAACAAGTAGTTAAGGTTTCTAAGCATACCATCACCAAGGAGGCAGAATGAGTTGTCATCCTATCTACAATCTAGAAGTAAATTGATTACTTGTTTCCAATTCTGCATAATGGATGATATACACCCTTCCTCTAGTTTTCACTTCCCTTTCTAGTACTTAGTAGCCTATGGAAGCACATTATAGGCAAAGTTGGTACTCCATTTTTCCTTGGAAACTATCAGCCCGGATAAAGGTGTTGAATATATACTCTGCCTATCAGCAGCAAGGTATTCGGGAGCTTTAGTCATTCTTGCTCCAGTCTGATGGGTAACTTAATAGCATACACACTCACCCAACTCTCAAGCTGAAACTCATCAGGAAGATGGTCTCAAATTAGCCTGAGATCAACCCTGACTATGATCAACCTGAAGTTGGGTCCCATCACCCGAAAACATAGATACTCGGGCATCACATAGACATCCAGGCAGCACATAGATACCAAGGCATCTGACAGGCATTTGGACATCAAACAGGTATCCAGAGATCACATAGTCACCTGATTATCACACGGGCACCCAGACATCATGCAGGCAGATGGACATCCCACGAACACCAACGTATCCCTCAGGTGCCTGTACATTCCACAGGCACCTGGACACCCTGAAGGCACCCAGATGTCTCACAGTCACCCAGACCAATATGTATCTTAATTTTAAATACAGAAGGGAAATTTTTAGAGAACTTGAACCTTAAAGGGGCAGTGTTGAGATAAGAGAACAGCAGAACCAGCTCCGGGTATGCCTAGAGAGCAGCAGGAAAACCCCCAATCATCACAGTTCATATATTTGCAATGCTACTACACATTAGTCAAGAAAAATAAAATACAAAGCACAAGAGAAGGATTAAGCAAATAAAGGTATCTTTTTAGAAGCAAAAAACCTGTCTTTCAGAACTTCTTTTACCTTCTGCATAAAGTGAGTTATTGTGTGCTTAACATTAGCCAGTTGCCTCTAGCTCTGCCTCACTGCACTGGGGAGATATTATGTTTTGAAACACATTTGGAATTTCATAGTGAAAGGTATTCTTCTTGCTAATTAATATTAATGCAGAAGGAGAATCCTAAAGTAGGAAGATGCCCACTCTCACAAATAAACAGTCTGTTTTTAAAGAAAAAGTCATATCAAATATCCTCATACTCTCATGGTTCATTCACTTGGCCAAAAAAAGATAAGTATCAGAAAAATGATAGAATCAAATAAGAATTATTATCATAAGAAATTAAAGCTGAAATATATTTTAGTACTTAGAACACAAAACCTATAAAATATTGCAATTATTAATGTAATTAATTAGAATGGAAGTAAAGTGTCAAGAGTCTTGGAAGTAAAATTAAGATACATTTGTGTGTTATATGCATAGGTCAAAATAATATTGAAGGGGTACAAATATAAAAGGTTTTGAAGAAAATAAAGACCAACAGAGATTTAAAGATTGTTTGTTCTTAATAATATAGTCCAAGATAAGCTTGAAATCTGAGATTTAAAGCATTTTTAAATTTTTGAACGTTGATCAGTTGACTTCTGAAAAAAAATATCAAGTCACAGCAAAAAGAAATATATATGCACCAAAAAACTTATTTTAAATATAAACCAAAACATGCATATTTTATACTCATATAGTGGTTATACCTAATTTCTTAAATAAAATCACTCTTCATTTTTTCTATAGTTAGAATTTCACTCTGCTCCCAAACTTTTCTCTCTGTAGGTAGATTTGCGAGTGAGAGTTACAGACGTTTTGTTCTGCCTTGATTTGTCTAACTATGCCAAGCCTTCGTTAGCTATCTCCCCTGTTCCAAATATTTCCATTGACCTTCATAAATGTGGTCTGATTGCTGCAGTATGCTGGCCCTGTGAAGTCTGGGTACAAGTGTTGACCTGCTACTGACATTTCTAGGGCATGATTCTTAACCACAGGATGTCCTGTCATGTTCACAGGACCAAAACTGGTGACAAACATTGATTACTGCCATTGTTTAGTGGCTTGATATTTTTCCATTGCTTGCTTAATCACACTCATGAAAGTAATCCTTTATTTCATTATTTTTGAAATCATTATTTTTGAAACCTCCATTCCTATGTGTGTGTGTTCATAAATTATATGTACTAATTTCTATAATTTCTCTTGGCCCACAATTGCTGCAAAACTTGAATATTGATTTTTGACTTGTTTATATTACTTTTTCCCTCAATTGCTATTTATGTTGTAAACTTGTTTGTACATTATGTTCTAGTGTTGTCTTGTTTAAGTTTGTTTTATATATAATGATTTCAAAATTGATACAATTGTGTTTGTCATGTACAATTTATTAAATCTATTTTTGAATGAGAAATAGGACTGTTCCCCATGCCTCCATAGCACCAGCCCAGTCAGGAGCCACAGCATGTCTTTCATTGACTCGTATAGCTATCTGATGGTTGTGAAATGCCTCCTGTGGCATATCACATTCCGAGAACTAGAGTTCAGCATTCAAAATATGCCATAGCCACTACTCCTTCTAAGTGACTATTTCATATCAGAAGTATGAAAATTCCTAGAATTCGCCTTATTTGCCAGATAGTCAATTAGCTTGCTACAATTCTCTGGAATTTATCAGAAGATAGCAGGACTCTGGAATGGAGAAAAGGATTTTCTTACTGTGCTGAAAGAAAGCTGAATTCCATAACCAAGTTCAGGAGAGTAAGTGGAAAAGACCAAGCTCTTGTTTCTGCAGTGAATTTGCATTACAAGCACTGTGCTTAGGGAGGATTTTGTTCCTAATAATCAATTGGAGGAAGAAAATATTTTCTTTATTATATGAATAGTAAAAAAAAAGAAAAAGAAAAAAGTCCTGTTATCTAGAGAAAGAAGCTATCTCAAACTTCAGAGCAGTTAGCTAGCTCCATCTCATATATGATAAGTAGAACTACGAAAAAACTATGTCATCTACTAATACTAAAATTATATAATATCACTGATTTTGTGTTTGATGATTTTTTAAGTTTTTTAAATTGGTTTACT
Source organism: Cricetomys ansorgei (assembly GCA_026225945.1). Lineage (NCBI taxonomy): Eukaryota > Metazoa > Chordata > Mammalia > Rodentia > Nesomyidae > Cricetomys > Cricetomys ansorgei. The sequence continues at coordinate 18,132,703 of JAMJFZ010001131.1, read as the reverse complement.
ATTATAGTAAAATCTATATATCAGGCTCAAAATTATTTTATTTATTTTAGAATATAAGCTACTTATTTCATTTCTGTCATCCATCTAGGATAGTCAGAATTCCTCTCATTCCCTTTTGAAAATAAAAATTGTTAAGCAATTCATGAACTAAAAATTAATTAATAATTAATAATAAAGTAATACTGATTAGTTTTGTCATCCTCAACTTTTCAGATTTTAACTAGAATTTGAACCTCTCTACAACCACGATATTTTTGTGACACATCCATTAAATCACACAACATGCATATGCATTTAACAGACTGGGAAATTTACCTCTAAAATTTCCATATGAAAGATTTAAGAGAATTTTGGTAAGGGTTCTTAGAAACTATTGTAAAATAAATAAAGCTATAGAAATATCGTACTTTCAGAAATGTGTTTCTTTACTAAATAAATATTTCTAAACTAATTCCTTATTGTTGGGAAAAAAGACAAAAATTAAAGATGGAATTTCTGTAAGCACACATTACATATTTCCATTTAGAAAATATCTATGAATAGTCGACTGGAGGCCTGAGGAGCTATTGATAGCCCAGTCAGTACAATGCTTTCCTGGAGTACATAAAAAAAACCTAGGTTTGATCTCTAGTACCATAAAAACCAAATGTGGTGACCACTTGCAATTCTAGTGTTTGGAAGCTTAAAGCAAGAGAATCAGAAATATGAGACCTATCTGGACTACATAGTCAGAGTCAGTCAGTATGTCCGGAGTTTCTAAAGAGTCTGTTTTTCAATCAGCCAATTAATTAATTAATTAATTAATCAATTAGTTAGTTGCCTGCCAGGAACTATCAACAGATCATACTCATTTATCTTCTCTCCACAACAAACATCTTATTATTCTATTATTTATATGAGTTTATTAGTTTGCTATTTTACGCTGGCATTGGGTATTTTATATTCTCCCTCTACCATCAAACACATTTGTTTATATGCTATCAGGAAAATACATGCAGATTGGCAATTTAGTTCAATTTTTTTTTAATTTTCTTTTTTGAAACTTTCCCCCACTCTGGTTCAGGTAATTGTTAAATAAAGTCTATATTATTTAAAAATATTTTGAGTTTATGTAATGAGTGTGTGTGTACATGTGTGTGTATTTGTGTGTAAATATTTGTTAGTATAGGTGTGTGTAAATGGGTACACACATGTGAGCAGCAGTCAAAGGTCAGTGCTATTGTATTCTCTCTCTCAAATAACCTGTACATTTACTTTTTGAAACAGTCTTTCACGGAGCTTGAAGTTCATCGGTTAAGCTAAGCTGGCTGGAATCCTCCTTTCTCTCTGCTTGTACTGTGCTCTATTCTGCCTTCCTAGGCACCTACATTCACATGTACCGTCATACACACAGATAAAGGATAAGACTAGTTTAGAAAGAAAGAAATGGCACTTTTATGTGTTGGTTAAACCCCAAGGGCTCTATCTCCTTAATAAGACAAATCTAATGATGGAGTAAACTTTATGGGGAAATTTTGTCACACACTTCTTTGCTTTTCATCACTGTCGTATAAGGGCACATCTGGTAGACATCACTGTTCCATGTAAGGCACAGTTGAATAGCACTCATCAGAGTCTGGCACCTTGAACTTTGGTTTCCTGCCTTCACAAATGTTTTTCAATAAGTTACTCAGCAGTAGCCTTTTTTTAGAGTACCACAAAGCACAGTGACAGAACTTGCTGACTATAACTTAGTCCTATAAATGTGGAAGGGCTTTTGGAGCAAGTGATAGGCAGAGACAGTGAGCCTATTTGAGATTGTTTTTGCTAGAAGCAAGTACATTTAGGAAGGAAACATTGAAGTGCAAACCTGATGAAAGGTCAGAAGGATAAAAGGGAGCTCAGGGAAAACCCTGAGCCATTAAAGATCATGTTGAAGACTGTGAATAAAAGCAGTCAGTAAAAGTATGGACATTCCAGGCCATTTGTTGGGCTCTTAACAGAAATGAGGAACATCTTGAGGGAAACTGAGGATGCTAAGACATCATCGTAATTATATAGTGTGGCAAAATAGCAAGATTATGCCTAGAAGCATAATTCATTCCATTGAGTTAAACTCTTAGGACTTTTGCAGAAAACAGAATTTAACAGCAGAGAGCCAGATATTTGGTGGAAGAAACATCTAAAGAATTCAGGCACTTAAACATCTCTCTTAACTGCTTGCAGTAAATATTTAGAAGAAAAACATTAATACTCTGGCTACTAACAATGAATCCACTGCTGTTAGGTTTACAGCATTACTTTTTCTGATTATGGTACATTTTTTGAACTATTGCATTTGTGGTGCATTTTAGGTTCAGAATCTGTTAGCTTTCTTGTCACAGCCTGTATGTAGAAGGCTTCCTTGTACTGCATATTTCATTATTTGGTCATTTAGATTTGAATTTCTAATTTTGAAAAGTCTGAATTTTATTGAACATTTTTGTGTCATGATTTTATTGTTTGTTCTTGAAAATTTCAAATATAAATACAATGCATTCTCTCACATCTTTATCAATAGCCCCCTTCTCCTCTATTGTCCCTTTTCCACATTTGTCTTTTTGTTTAGCTTTGATGATCCATTGAATTTATTAATTAGGGATATTTGTCTGACCATTGACTTGGAACTAAACATTGATATACAACATAAGGTAGGAGTCCTTCTCTTGTTTACAGATATGCCAATAGCCAGTAGTTCAGAAAGGAGAGGTAGGTAAGACATCCTGAACTCTTTCCTATACATGAGTATTGATGGGCCATTATTGCGTGACTCAATGCAGACTGTGAGTTCATGATCGTAATGAATATGTCCTACCAAGAAAATGGCATTTTACAGACTTTTTCCCTATCTCTCAGTTCTTACATTCTTTTATTTTCTTTTCTCATACAATACATTCTGACCCCAGCCTCCACTCTCTCCACTCCACCCAGCTCCCCCAGCTCCCTCAGCTCCCTTCTCCCTCAGGTTCCTCCCCCTGCCACACCAGCACTGCTTGCCCTCAGAAAAGAGCAGGCCTCCCAAGGCTACTAATTGGACAGGGAATAACAAGATGGTGTTAGGCCTACTCCAGCCTCTATATTAAGAGTGAATGAGACCACCTGGAAGGATGAAAAGGGTCCCAAAGGCAGGTAAAAGGTCCCTAGAGCAGATCAGTGAAGGCTCTGGCCTCTATATTAAGAGTGAATGAGACCACCTGGAAGGATGAAAAGGGTCCCAAAGGCAGGTAAAAGGTCCCTAGAGCAGATCAGTGAAGGCTCTGGGTCTGCCTCTCCGGTCTCTGTTAAGACCCTGAGAGTGCTGGTCATATGACTTTGTGGGGTGTGTTCTCCTGTTATCCCAGACCCCGGTGGTCTCTGCAATCCCTCCTTCTCTTCTGCTTGGGGTTTCTGAACTCTGCCCAATGTTTTTCCAAAGGCCTCTGCATCTGCTTCCATTTCATTTCAGTAAAACCACCAGTTGTTCAAAATTGACTGAACATTAGAATTTAAATTCTGTTAAATATATTCGTTAGGGTTTTGTTTGTTTCCTCACTTAATTTTCTATGCTTTTAAATATTTTACGAAGCATAAATACAAGCATTTTATTTGTACCAACAGATTATCATCATCTTTCACGATCATTTCACTTATTTTGAAGACGTTTCTATGGTGAAATTAACTTCTTAGCAAAGAATTTTCAGATATTTTGCAAACTTTAAATGAGGATTATTCTATTTGGAATTCACTATATACTTATTTTCTGGATTTTCATTTTGTGCTACTTTTTTCTCTACAGGTACAAAACACGGTACATTTTCAAAATTGATTGTATCTGAGGTTCTTTTTCTTGGGGAAATTGAGCCTCACATTTACTTCAGCATTTAATTAATATGTATAGTGCATGGTTCTAAATAATTTTATTCCAAACTTTGAAAGGCATTGTCTGTATATATTCATAGAATAAGTATTTCTAAGAATTGGGCCACAAGTTTTATTCTCAATTCTTTGTAAAAAAAAAAAAAAAAAAGAAAAAAAGAAGAAAAGAGAAAAAAGAAAGTAATTCTGTCCCTAGAAGTTCTTATAATTTCTCTTAGTCTTTCATCCCACAAATCCTTACAAGTAAGTGTCAGTGTCTGGATATTTTTAATTTCTTTTCTGTATAATACTTATGTAGTGTAATCACACAATTTGAGTTGTAAAGCAAGTGTGTCAGAGGCATCTGTCTTCTTGCTTACTGGAGCACTATCCATAGAACCAAGATTCAGACTCAACTTTGTGTCCATTACCATATGACTAGATAAAGAAAATATCGTATTTTCATAGAATATTAGTCACTAAAATGAAATTCTATTATTTTTGAAAACATAAGTGAACTAAGAGGACATTATTTAAAGTCAAAATTCAGACACAAGAAGGTAAATGTTCCATATTTGCTCTTATTTGTGGAAATAGAAAATCTGACCTCCCTAAAGTGGAGTGCAGACTAGTGGCCACAAGAGGCTGAGTATGGTGTAGAGCAGAGGAGCGACAGGAAGAAGAAGGGTAGTGGGTACAGGGAAACAGGGTAGTTGAGTAACTTCTATGATTCTGTACAGTGGAAAGATAGCACTACCTTATAACAACTAACTTATTATAAATTTCAAATTGTTTTTTAGCTATAATTGTGAATATCCTAAACAAATTTTAATGTTTGAGGTAATGGGAATATAAAATTTCCTAGTCTGATTGTTATACAATGTAAATATGTATTAGAAATTCACACTGTAAATGAGTAAAATTCATAAATACACCATGAGGTACTTCTTCAGAAGAAAAGAACAGTTTTTTGTTTCAAAACATTTTGTCACCTATTCAATTATCTTAAGGTAGAATTCAATAAACTGTCTGAAATCAAAACTTCCCAAAGCAAACATAATTTTCATCTACAGCACTGTAAGGGATGAAATTGGATAAACAACAAAGGTACTTATTATTTCAAGAATATATTTACAATCTAAGGTAAATTATTCCTGTCTGATTTATGATTTTTTTTTCAGTGAAATCATTACTTAGAACTGAATTTTGTTAACCTTTTACAAAATCAGTATCATCTTTTTACTACAGCATCGCTCAGGATACCTATGTGATAAAAAATGACCTGGTATCACATAGGTGAAACTGGCCTTTTCTAAAGAGCAGAACACAAATAAAGTAAATCAAAGATTACCAAGTAATGGGAAGACCCATAGAATTTGGTGGAATATATTGGATAATAGCCATCTATGCTTGTTCTGAGATATTTCAAATTTACCTTGAAGCATGGGAAGAAATACTGATTACTTAATAATTTAGCTTAATATTTGAACTTAATATTCAACCTTAAAATTCTAAAGAAGTAAATAGTCAATTGAGTCTATATTGTAAAATGAACAATTATAGCAGCAGATGATCAGTCTATTGCATTCAAAAAGCAATAGTTTGATAGATTTGGAAACAAAGAAAGGATATTGCTTTTAGCAGTACATAGTACATAGTACATACATAGTACATACAAAAATCATTCCACAGTGAATGGAAGGTTTGATGGCTAACCATGATTGCCAAATTGATGGATTTAGAGATTTGGTTAATTAAAATGGAAAGACACAGTCTAAATGTGGGCTGCATCATTCCATAGGATGTGGTCCCAGGCTTAACCATAATCAGAAATAAGTTGAAGAGCATGTACACTCTAACCAGCTGCCTCAGACTCCTGCTCATGACTTCTCTGCCCTGACAGACTTCACACTTGACTGATGGTCAAAATAAATACCCCTTCCTTAAGTTGTTCTTGTCAGGTATTTCATACCAGCTACACATAAAGTAATTAATATAGAAAGGAAATGAAACTAGTCTCACTCAAGTGCGTAAGTCTTTCATAGACATTTGAAAGTCTGCGAATGTGATCATGAGGGAACTTGGAACAAGCAGTGACAAATGCTTATACTGCAAAGAGGAGTAGGAAGGAATCTCTTGGTTTTTCATCCTCTTGGAACCAGAAGAGAGAATAAACTAGCCACTGACTTGTTCTGGGTCATGAGAAGATGTTGAATCCCATGAAGTGGTGAAGAGATTCCAGAGACAATAGTTTTTAAACACAGTGGCTGTTCTCCTGTGTCAGTTTTCCTGAAGAGGTAGACACAGTGGGACTGGTGGCTTAGCTCAGAGCCTTTCTGCCTCAACAGTTTCCTGGAACTTTGATTTTAAGGTTCATACCTACAAACTTCGATTGCAGACAATACAGTAGAGTTTTGAATTAATTCTAAATTGAAAAAATACTTTTTTTCCTATTGTTGAAAGTAGTTTTTTTCTCCTCACATAATATATTCTGATTATGATTTAATTATGATTTCCTCTCTCTCTACTTCTCCCCACCTACCTCCCAACCTGATACACCCTCTTCCTTTCTCTAATTAGGAAACAAACTATATAATATAATAAATATAATATAATATAATATAATATAATATAATATAATATAATATATAATGCAATATAATATAATATGATAAAAACAAAAACTAACACATAGAAATTGGAGAAAACAAACAGAAGGAAAAGAGCCCAAGAGATGGCACAAGAAACAGAAACTCACTTATTAATACACTCAAAATTCCATAAAAGCAATGAACTGGAAGCCATAATACATAGGTAAATTATCTGTGGAGTTCAAAAGAGAAAAAAAATAAATACACAAATAAAATTAAAAGAATCACAAATAACATTAGAAACAAAAAAGGAGGCGCCCTGAAACAACATAACGAGACAAGGAACCACCGAAGATGCTGTTGAGTTCATTTCCTGTTGGCCATCTACTGCTCAGCAGAGAGCCTACCTTAATAGCAGTTGGTTTCCCCAGTGAGACTCCCTTGGAGAAAGCTAAAGTTGCAAGTGGTTATCAATTAGGGTGCTTCTGGGTAAGTGATGGGTACATGTGTTCACTTCTTTGAACTCTGAGACTCCAGTTGACTGAGACTAGCGCTTGTCCCAGTTTCTGTAAGTTTGCATTATCATTGATCTTGTTGATTAAGAGGGCTTTGTTTTTTGGTATCCTCCATCCCCTCTAGCTCTTAGACTCTCTCCACCTACTCTTCTTTCAGCTTCCCAGAGCCCTGAGGGAAAGGACTCCATGGAGACATCCAGTTTAGGCTTGAGTATTCCAAGATTGCTTACCCAGGTTATTGTCTGGCTGTGGCTCTCTGTAGTTGTTTCCATCTTCTGCAGGAGGAAGCTTCTCAGACATAAATCCCTAGTCCTATAGACACCTATTTTTTTAATAAAAGAAGCCATAAAAACACACTGAAAACAAAAAAGTCAGCAACTTCAACAGTCCTTTTTAAACTGATAACTGCATGTACAAGAATGCAAATAGATCCATACTTCTCATCCTGCATAAAACTCAACTCCAAATGAATCAAAGGTTGAACATAAAAAACCATACACTGAAACTGATAGAATAGAAGGTGGGAATTCGCCTACATCATATTGTCACTGAATTGTGTAAATTGAAATAGTGTGTTTTATGACTGATGACTAATACCATTGCAAAACACACAGCTTTATAGCTAACATTATGCCTCTCCAATCATCTTTTATTATGTATATCCTTTGGTTTTCATATTTATATTAAATATGAAAGTTATTATATTTTAATTATAAAACAAATTCATTAAGATTTTATGTTCTAATTATGATGATAGCAAATAGTGGCAATTTATATACTATCCACTTACTTAAGAGTGTAAAGGTTACTTCTCCTTTTTACTTACTTATACTTCTTATATTTGATTGCAATCTTACTGAATTAAGTGGTACCCAGATGATAGAAAGGCATTGCATCTGGTCATACCAGGAAAAGTACTTCTGAAACACATGGATATTGGAATCAATGAGTGAGTGAGCAAGAGCCTCCTGAACCCAATGTATATTCTAATCTAAGCTGCTAAGAGCTTAGATACAGCACAGTGAAATTAAGAATGATTGTTTACACTATATGTAAGAATAAATACTGTAAATTAATAATTTTGTGAAAAAACAGATACACAAATAAATACAACAAAAATATACAATAAAATGGTATATATTTTTAATTTATTTCAAATAGTATAATTCAATTTTAATGACTTATGAATATTTATGAATTTTCAAAATGAATTAAATGAACCATAATGTGACTTACAGATGTCTGTGAAACACTGATTTTCATCAATTACCTTCCTCACACTTTTCTTCATATTATTCTTCATAAAAGATTGCACATTTTACATTGTTTGTCAAAAAATATTATTCTTAATACTTTGTTATTTGATTCTATTTATTAGATGTTTCCACTATATTTACCAAGAAAAAGTAAAATTTGAATAATTCATGATATCATTAGCAATTATCCAAAAAAATCAGAATTTATTAAACATACTTCATAATCTTATGTTTGAAAATGTTTATATAATTCTATTCTTAAAATACATATAAAGCACATGAGCTCTTCAAGGACTCTATCATAGCCTGTAAAAATAGAAACTGGCAAGTATATTTAGTGACAAAGCAATTAAAAACATAGAGGTTTAGGAAGAGTCAAAGTCAATATTATATAGTAAATATAAGTGCAATCCAATAATTCTCAATTATCAAACATTAAAGATGTGTGATATAACATGTATTCAAAATAAAATATAATACAGGACTGCTGAAAAGATCTACAGTTAGCAGCTCAGCCCATAATGTATTTTGACAGAAGATAAGATACACGTTATTCACCACTGACTTTTGGAGGCAAAGGAATACTTAATTAAATGGAACTCATAATGTCCCTCATATCCCCTGTGAGCCATGTTCCCTACAGCTAGAATAAAACCTAATACATTACATGATATTTATTATTCTATCTTGCTGGACTAGCTTCCCACAAAATTATGAGTTCCTTAAGAATTTAACTTATATTTTATTTGTCTTTTCTGCTGCTTTCTTTAATTCCTGGAACAGAGTAAGGGATGGATAATGGCTAGCACAATTGTGTTGATTACACAGTAATGGCTCATTAAGGGGAACCTGAGAACCAATATGAATCACCGTCTTCCTTCTTAGTCACTCTCCTTTACTCATTCTAGTTATTTTTATCCCCAATGATTCCACCAGAAAAGTCACAAACCTATGTCAGTTTACAACACTTCAGTAGTTTCAGTGTCCCACTTTAGTGTTCCTGTCCACGACAGTTCCCTAAATTTAATATTGTCTCTCTCTACTGTCCATTTTCCTTTCCTTTTACCATTTCATTTTGCTGACTCCCACTACTCACTCATCTCGTTATTTCTGCATGACCCTAACCTTTATTGTATTTGTTCATTTTAATTGCCCTCTTAATGGACATTCTTAACTTTGTAAGCAGAAAAGTAAAGCTTAAATGAAACTGATGTTTAAACCTGTTCTGCACATTTTGATTTCCCATTTAACTCAGTTGCCACATTGCTCCTTGCCACTCAGAATAAGCCTTGTTGTGCACTCAAATCCTATTTTGATGAGTTGACTGTAAGAGAGACTTGTAATTGTCCACTGTATTTATAGTGTGTTTTGTCCATGGTTATTTACTCTGTCAGCCTTTTTGGGATTATTGGATTATGGAGAGCAAGTTCTGGTAGGAATGGAAGGAATGTATGCATGCCATATTCATAAATGGCTTTTGTGTGTTGCCGGTAAGTCTTCCTTCATGATTTTATTCCATATGTCTTAAGCAAGGCAGAGGGTGAAGGGACTATTTGATGTACTGTCCAGCATTGATTATACATCTAGTCTACTTTGTCATTGATTGCAGCTTATCTGTAAATTTAGATTCTTACTTTCCTCTGTTTTTAACAGGTATATAAAAGTAGGCAGTTTTCATTTTTACATTTCTTTGGAAAATTAAGATCTTTCGTTACCAAATATCTAGCTCAAGAATGATTCTTTCTCTTACTAAGGCAAAGAATGATGTCTATTTTAGATGAATGCTTAAAGAAAGTTTGAGAAGGTGTTTTGTAGCTTTTTAACTTTCTTCTCTAACATCCCATAAACTCTTCTTTATTGTCATTATTTTCTGCTTCACTGTGGTGATGCACTTGAGAACTACATGACTCTTCTCAATTTAATTGTTCTTAATCTGGTGATGAAAATGGTAGAAACTACCTCATCAGCCTACAACATCAACTTGAAACAATGGCTATCAAATTTGTTGTTTCATGCTAGTGATAAGGTTAAAAATACAAATATGTGCATGTATTATTAGCTGCACAGAAGCAAGCTTTATTAAGAGGAGCTAAAGAAATTTGGAAAAGACCCCTGAGAGTGGGAAGTGTTTACAAGAAAGAAGAAAACTATTGAAGTTCTTTGTCTGGGATTTTTTGTTTTGTTTTGTATGACTTATGGCATAAACGGAGCCAATATTGATATGATTTCAAAACTAGTTGGTCAATTAAAGTGTCCTCCACTCAGTTTTCTTGTCCCAGTCATGCCTTGGCCCAGTCCTAACCACTCATTAGGGGTGGTTGAAGACTACCTCTTTCATTATTGACCCTAATTTGTTAGCTGCAAAACTTGACTGCTTACTATTGGCCCATAGGGTCTTGCATTTGCTTGGTGACTGTTCCCACACTTATCAGGTCACCTTTTATCATCCTACTTCAGTTACTAAAACATAGCTCTAGTTGTTTCTTACTACTTTGTGTTTACCTTCTTGTTTTTGAAGCTATCTGGCCATTTCCTTGCTGATATAGGTGAAGACTTTGTAGAAGCCATTCTTGTAATTTAGTCTGACAGCAATAGTTACATTTGAAGCAAAAGCACATGAATAGGTAATAATGTCTTGGATATTGCTTATGGAGGGGCCTTATGAGGCCAGACAGATCGACTACTGGCACTGCCATTGCCTCTCCTTGACTGTCTCCTTTCGGGTCTGCTTCTCTTTTGCATACTGAGTAACAAGCCCTGTTATTTACCTCTCCATAGTTCTTGGTCCTGCTACTTTAAAGGTGTCATTCCCTTTTATCTAGTTTCTCTTCTTATGGTAATATGTGTGAGAATCTGTAGTTTTCACCATAGTTCCTTTGTCTTTATTGTCTGAAGCATCTCCTACCTTGTGTTTCTAATTCTTTCTATTCCTTCACCAAGACAGTGAAGCTTTGCATACCAGTGGTTCAGCTTCAAGGATGGAGAAACATGGTTCATTACGAACCAACCAACCAGGTCCAGATGACCTTGGGCAGAGATAAGGAGCTTCAGGGAACAGACTTCTTGGGAAGCAGTTTCAGTGTGAACAGAGCTCAGTTTATTGAAGCAAGGGGAATTACATTTATAGAGTATAGATGAATGAGAGATATGGAATGCTATTGGCAGGGACAGTGATACCAGGAGAGCTCCCTTTGCATGTGCGGGCTCACAACCAGAACTGGGTGGTCTTTTTTGTTATTGACTGGGGCCAAAGTCCTGAGGAAGCCCTCTTTGTATAGGCAGAAGTCTCAGAGGAGCCAGAGGAAGAAACTTTATAAGGTCATAGAGGGAGAGGAAAAACTCTAGCCCAAGGCCCTCCAGCCTCAATGGTCAGACAGGCAATAAACCGTACCAGAGTCCTTAGACAGACAAGATCTTATCAGATACTGAGTGTTGTAAAGCATGGCAGCATTGGAGGAGCTTAGCTAGCTGTTAGAGTAAGAAATAGGCAGGCAGCCATATGCCTTCTGCTCTCAGGCTGAGAATTCCAGGGTTCAAAGTACTCTTCAAACCATTTTAGCTCTAGGATATCCCTACATTGCCAGAACAGGTTTTACCTATATTTCACATCTGTTTTACTTTCTTCTATTGTTAGATCTTGTGATCCCAAGACTATTTTTCTTGTCCATATGTACTGTCTGCCTTTTGCTTTTTGATAAAGCACTAATATTCCAATAGATTCTCAATGTTTCCATACTCATGGCAGATATTTGTGGGAAGATTTTCTAATCAAATAGTGCTTGTTTGTTGTTCATCTCTTCCCTCTTCACAGTTTCCTTGGACTTTTACTTTTCTTTGTGAATAAAAATGGCAAATAGCACAAATAGATCTGGTAAAGCTACCTAGAAGATTCAAACAAGAATCAGTTTCTCAATTTACATATTATCTATGAGCTACATATTTTAACATTCTTGAAAGAATTGTGAAAAAAATAACCTCATGTGATAAATAACATCATATATATTTTGATCCGAAATATAAGATGATTTTACATCATTTTGAAGAAATAAATTTAAATCATATTTTCAAGATTCATAAATTAGTATTCATTTCCTTGTTGTATCCTAGATATCAGATTATACAGTGACTTCTTGAAATTTTTGCTTTCTCACTTCCTTTCATCACAGATAAAATTCAGTGTTTTATGGCATCCAGCTAGGAATAGATTTTGGGCACTTAGAGTTAAAATTGAAAAATGTATTTCAACTGGAGTTGTACTGATTGGGGAATTCAGTATGTACTTAAAATTCTATTTGATATTTAAATAATCTAGGGCAAATATTATTTAATCATAGTATCCAAGTGACTGAGTTTAAATCCAAGTGTCATTTTGATTTACCCTCATAAATAATGCAGTGCTCTAAAAGAAGATTTGTCATGTGCTATATCCTTTAATAAGACATCCATCACACGCATTTAAGGTACAGAAGTAGAAAGTTTGCATAATACATTTAGAAGCAAATTTGATGCATGTGTATATCTGTATTTTCACACTGTTACACACGTAGAACCTCATGCTAGGGCAAAAGTTCGAAGGAAATGCAAAGGAGACCGATCCTTGCTATTGTACTCTTTGAACTGGTATATAAACACATCTTTCATTGATAACTTTAACTTTCTTCAGGTTCCTGTTTTCTTTTTCACTATTATAAATCTCCTTTTCTTAAAGGCCAAACTTTCTCAAGCTTAAATCTAAACTCTAAGACTAAACAGGCCCAAAACACAAATTTAATCTTTTGGTCTACAATTCTTCACTGACCAAAATAAGTCAGGGCACCCCAGCTTAATGGTCACTACAGTGTGGCAAGAAGACAACAGTGTTCTAACTTCTGTTCATTAATTGGATGTGTGTACCTCAGACACAGCCTCTATTTACTTCCTATATGTGGACTCCCAGCATCATTTCCTTCATGTTTATTTCCAAACTGTGCCTTCAATCTAGTTAGATATAATAACTAAAAGGAAATAGTTAATCTATTCAGAGGTAAAGTTTCTGTCCAATTCTCCATGATCCCCAGTCCCTGCGTCATGTTGGTGTGTACTCCGCTGTGATTGTGGAATCTAAATACAATTGTTCTCACACTGGGTAACATTTCAAAGCATATGTAAAATTTTGGTGCCATGACTTCTTTGCATACATGAATAATTGCTGAATGTTTTTTAATTCTTGGAATTACACAAATAATTTTTCTACCATACTTTTTTATTTTGTAATTTGAATTTGATTTGAAATTTTTTTGAACTCCTTAGCTCAAGTGAATCTCTCCCTTTGGCCTTAGGATTGTTGGAACTATAGGTATGAATCATTGTATCTGGCTTCTTTTTTCCTATTTAATGATAAAATATCTCCTCACATTCATTCTCCAGCACACTAAAAAAAGTGTTAATAACAAATCAGCTCATAGATGGAAAAGTTGACGTGCAAGGATGTTAAAGACTTTCTTTATTTTGCCTAAATTATTCTCTTGAATTTAATATGTCTTCCAAATATAAACTGCATAGAAGAGCATCTCACAGGTGTTCCATTGTTTTTATTTTTTTCATCACAGGGTCAAAATTTTAGTAAATAATGTAGTCACTGATCTTGTTAGAGTTATATAAAGTAGCTTGTATAATCATGTCCTCTGAGATAATTTTTAAGAAATATCAGGTAAGTATGTTTTAAAATGGCTTTCTCTATATAATTATATTTCTTAACTGTAAACTTTAAATATATTAAATTATGAGCTTATAAATGCACTAAATGGCAAAACTATTACAGGAAAAATTATATTATCAATTCTTATAATAATATACCCAATGCTAAAATAGTTTCAAGTTCAGAGGTTTATAATTTATTTTCACACTGCTGTGAGTTGACTGCAGCTTGACTAATTTAGGCTGGACGAGATTCAGCAGTCAGCCTGGCTGAACTTATGATAGAGCTAGGCCAGGTACTGTAGTCTTCCTATGAATGCCAGTGCTTGCTTGCTGTACACATTGTGTTCATAAGCCAAGCCAAAGAGACAAAACCTTTAAGGATTGCTTGACATGAATCCAACGTTTTACTGGTAAGGATTTTTCAGGGTCTTCAATGCCCAAGTCCAATATTAGCAGGGCAGAGAAGTCAATTTGACTTCAGAAAGAAGAAAAATGCAAAATATTTACTAAAATAATCCAAGACACTTCAAAAATTTCTCTTTTAATCTATTTGATTTAGTTTTAATTGACAGTAAACTGGACACACAATTGGTCTCATTATTTGTTGGAAATATTAGAAGTATATATATTTAAAATAGTTTTGATTGATCTTTAACAGTGTTGGAAAAATGTAATGAAACTGAGTGGGTAAAGTAAGTAGATAAATAAACTGAGTCAGAAGGTTGATTGTATAGTTATGTGGAAAAGAGCAGATCCATGATGCGTTCTCAAACCACAGGAAAAGACTAAGATCAGAGCTACCATGTTATCAGCTATTCAACTTGTAGGCATGTGCACTAGATCCAGGTACTTGCTTAGAATTCCAATTTAAACAATCATTACTCAGACAATGGTTGAAACAAGTTACATGTCCAGATAGATAGATACAATTTGTTGTAGTTATACAATCCATTAAATAATATGATCCTCCATAAATAACATGTAAATGATATAAATGACCTTAAAAACTGTAGTTGTAGATTCACCAGATGTAGATATTGATTCACTGAAAAGGCTTTTATTCTTTTGTCTTATTAAATCTCCTTCTAGCCCAGAACCCTGGAGCCCTAGAGCATTTTGTCTTCTTTTCAATCAGGTCTTAATCCTTGAACTGGAAGACTTCAACCTTCTTACAATCCAGAACATTTAACCTGCTAGCCCTGACCTAAAAGGCCTCTGCGTTAGTCTTCCAAACCTACTGTTGACTAAGCTACTCTGACTAGCTACTTCTGAACTCTTACTCTTCTGGTTCAACTCACTCTCTGTTCTGGGCTTCTTCTGCTGAGCTCTGCTATGTCTCAATGTCTCTCGCTGAGCTCTTACTGCTCCTTCTTGTCTCTGTAACTGACTGCTTCAACTAACTTCAGTAACTCCTCTGTAACTTACTCCATCCTCCGCTTCTGTAACTTCGTTGTAAGTGACTGTTCAACTTATTCTGTTAACTCTCCTCAACTGGTACTTCTTACTGACTTCTCAGTCTGCTTCTCAACTGACGTTCTTACTGACTGCTTCCAGTGACTTTTCAACTCATTCTTCAATCTGCTTCTCAACTGATTGTGGCAACTGACTGCTCTTTACTCCTATGTAACTCTCTTTTATTGAGCTGAGAGCCCGGATTTTCTCCTGAGAATTGAGCAAGTCCTTCCTCTGATAACTCTTCCTCTGATTAGTCACTTTGTTTGCCATTCACTCTGATTCATCATCTTAGCTGTCACTCTCTGTGGTACTCTGACTCCTTCTGAGCTTTGCTTCCTTTTTTTTTTTCCCTAGGGATTAAAATTGTGGACCACCACTGTCTTCTGAATACTGGAGTAAAGGTGTGTCCACATTCCATTCAGATGACGTAACCCTCTAAATGTAGCCTCTGGAATATAGACCTTAGCTTAGCTTTCACACAGGGTTATTCCTCTACAAAAACATTTTTCTAGTTGTATTAATTTCATCATTAAAAAAAAAAGCTTTTCATGTAAATTGTGTATGGTTCAAAATGGTAAATCACATAGATAATATTACTGACTATTTATAAGGGTTAGAAGGAAGGAGTTATGAAAAGTTAAATCTTTATGGTCAGTGTTTCAGTTAGAGATAACCAAAGATCTGAGACAATTAATAGCGATTACTATACAAGTCTGTCAATGTGCCTCATGTTCTGGTTGCTCTTCTGAGCACATTTCAAAGAGTAAATTTCATGTTGTAAATGTTTTTTACACCCATTACCAATGACAACAAAAAAGTCTCATAATAAAAGGCTATTGAGTAGGTACTTTGAGTTTATTTGGATTAACTAAATTGGTTCACAATAAAGAAACAAGGATTTACAACATCACAAAAGTTTTGTTAGACATGAATCAAGCTGAGAGAATACAATTAATGTATTATAAACTGATAAAAACCAGGGCTCCTTTTGAAGTTTATGTAGTAAAATAAGAAGATGGCAGTGAAAGAAAATGTTACCAAGA
Source organism: Cricetomys ansorgei (assembly GCA_026225945.1). Lineage (NCBI taxonomy): Eukaryota > Metazoa > Chordata > Mammalia > Rodentia > Nesomyidae > Cricetomys > Cricetomys ansorgei. Next base: position 18,116,312 of record JAMJFZ010001131.1, on the reverse strand, counting down.
TTAAGGGGAAATTATGCTCTTATTATTGGTCAAGAACCATTAAGAAATGTAAGGCAGAGTTAAGAATCCCTGCCTTAATACAACTGCATTCTTGATTTAAATGAAGAGTACAAGGTAAAAGGCATTGGTTAGATTAAGTGACCTCAAGTATGCATAAAATTATACTAAGAAAAAATAAACAATAAACTAACAAAAAGGATATGCTGTATTTTCCTGAGTCTGTGGTTCTGGTAGTTTGATTGAAGTTGTAATTCTTCATAGTTTGGAAGAATTCTCACACAGCAGAGCAATGATTAATCAGTGTGATGTCAGTTAGCCTATCAACAACTGATGTTTGTCAAGGAAAACAAATGGAAGTATTTTCCCACTGGTAAAGTCCTTCCATCAATCATAAAACAGGCCTTTCGTCAAACTAGAGAACACTCCGGAAAAAGTCACCACTGAGGAATCCATACGTGGTAGTGTGTACGTGTAATCTTTTGAGACAGAGGCAGAGACATGGAGATTGTGACATTAAGAACAGGTTGGGCTGGGTAGCAAGAGCCTGAATAATAATAACAGTAATAATAATAATAATACAGTCCTTATTATTAATTCCTTTAATTTCCATATGCCACATATCTGTGTCATAGCAACTGTTTCTATATCTTCAGTTTAACATATCAATAAGATCACTGATAACTGAATATGTTTATTAAACTTTGTTACAAAAATCAGCCAGATATCTTTTGAAAATTTTTACCCAGCTGATTAATTACGAAATAATGACCATCAGAATCTACAAATTTGCCTTTCACAAGCACATCAGATTTATACTTGTCTTTATTTCTGTGAATATTAACAATGTGCACCAATAGAGAACACTTTGAACAGATAGGACAGAAAAAAAGTGAGATACAATAATGCCTACTTTCTTTAAAGCAACAAAGAAAGTTCACACAGAGAGTGAGCAAGCATAATGAAAGTATTTTCTGTATGACAGCCTAATTGGAGCATTTATTTGAGATCAGGCTAATCAGAGAACATTCTATGATAAGCCAAATTATTTTATCTTTGATAAAACACAGATATTTTATCTGTGATTTGTAATGATTTGATATGTAATCAATCATTTGTTTTGATTTCTATATAAAATTATTTTGAAAACATGATATTCATTTTACTTCAAAAATTAATATCGAAGCAATGTTTTATTGTTGCATAATGTAAAGTGTAATTGGCCTTCACAAATGTATTTGATATTTTGAGTCTCTCTAAATCACTCACAAACCCTGAAATATACATAAATATTTTAACTGCAAAGCTCATAGAGCAATCTTCTCTATCCCCTTATCAGCATTAGGTTTGTGTACAATGAGTTGTTAGAACAGAAGCCTCTGACTTTCCACTTGTGAGTACTCTATGCTGTATTATTTCTGAACTTCTGCTACCATGCATAAAATATAGAAAAAGTCGAGCTCAAAAAGAATGATGATCTAAACTTGAACTGATATTGTCTATTTTGGTAATCATTCTTGATGCTATTTTTGTTATTTATAGATGATCATAAACAGTTAACAAATAAACATAGGGCATCTTCAAGGAAAAACAGACAAATAGAAACCCAAGTCCCACTAGCAAAATAAAAAACATCTTCCTAACTTATATTTTTAATAAGATGAGGAACTAGGTAATAACCAAAAACAAGTAGAAATTGGAGAGATTTAACCCATGAAAAAGGAAACAATACTTAGGAATGTTCACCTTTTTACAACTTTTTTGTTTGTTTGTTTGTTTCTAGACAGGATTTCTCTGTTGTAACTCTACCTATCCTGGAACTCGCTCTATAGACCAGGCTGGCTTCAAACTCACAGAGATTCACCTCCCTCTGCCTCCTGAGTGTTGAGATTAAAGGCTTGTGCCACTACTGCCCTGCCCTTGTGTAGCTTTTTTATCTGAGGACAATCTCCAAAATATGAAATATGGTTCAGTTGTAATGCAAACAAATTATCTAGCGTGGATGAAATACACACTGAAATTTTATGGAAGTCAAGAGTCAAGGTTATCTCTTGGAGCTTTCATGTCTCATGGTGATACTGAAGGAGAGACACAGACTTGAAAATATGTGAGGGCTTTATAAATGCTCATATGAAACACACAGCTCTCAAATGATGTTTGAATTGAACATTTGCAGAAAGTTATTTTTCCAGTCATCAGCAAAATTATAACTGAAGGAACTTAAAATTTGGGTAAAAAGAAAATTAAATTGCTATTCTCCTATCTTTTAAAAGATATTGAGTTTTTCATATAAATGTTACTAATGTAATAATGTTCTAAAACTGCAATCAAAATCATCCCCCAAATATATAATTAAACTACCTATAGTGTCATCTAAAGCTTATAGTGTGGAAATAAAATACATGTGAAGAAGTCTGAGCATGTGGACCCAGAAAACAGAGAATGTAGTCAGCAGAGACAGACCACAAGAAGAGACAGAATGCAGAAAGAAATGAAAACAGAGTTCCAGGAATATCATTATGTTTTCATGCTCCCACAACACAAGATGGTCATGATGGATAGTGGATAAAGACATATTATGCATTAAGAGAAAACTGTAGGGCAATAGAATCACTTAATGTAAAAACTATGGCATCTCATTTGAGAAACTTGATACATGATCTATCTACTATCTATCTACTAAATTTCAGTAAATAAGAGAAAATTCTTATATCCTAAAAGATACTTTAATAGATAATACCTTCTAAGTCAAAAGAGAAACAAAGGATTGCATATAAACTATGAGATTCTCAGTGTCTTGGGATAAAAATATCAGTTTAGAAGTCACCCATCTAGCAAGAAGAGGAAAAAGAAAAGGAAAAAAAGTAGGAAAAAGAGAAAGTTGACACTGAAGAAATAAAAATATGAATTACATTTTTTTTCAAAAGTGAAGAAAGGCTAACTTTAGAATTCCGAGATCAACAAGCTCAAAATGTGATAATTACAAACTACTAATAAATAATAGAGCCTAGCAGCTGCATAGAAGAAACATGTAGAGAAAAAACAGATATAATTATCCATGATAATGGAAATCAGCTATTCAAATAAAATTGAACTTTTATTATATGTAATTTGTGGTAGAAGTCAGTAGATAAGCATTAGAGAGGTGAAATAAGACACTTTCAAATAAGCAACAATCAAGATAATTACAGAAGTCTATGAAGCTACAGTTAAATAGCAACAATGAATATGGTATCCATAGACAAAAAAAATGAGAAATATAGTTAAATAATTATGTATTTCTGATTACTCAAACATAAGTAACTATTTAATGCCTAAATGGTCTGTTAAGTAATTAAGTCTACTTGCAATAGATGGCAAAGATAACATGAAAATTATCACTGGACTTTTATAAGAGAAGGCATCATGGCTAGTTTTTATATCAACTGGTTATTGGCTAGAATCTTTAGAGAGGAGGGAACCTCAACTGAGACAATGCCTCTATAAGATTTGCCTGTAGACTAGCCTGCTGAGTATTTTCTTGGTTAATAATTGGTGCGAGAGGGCCTGGACCATGGTGGATGGTGTCAGCCCAGGGCAGTTAGTCTTGGATAATAAAAGATCAATAAGGAAAGAACACTCCCTCATGGCCTCTGAAAGACCTCTTTCCTTCAGTTCCCTGCCGTGCTTGACTTCCTCATCATTGCGATGTGACCTGAAGTTAAGGTAAAATAATCCCTTCCTTCCTCATACAAAGTTGTTTTATCGTAACAATAGAAAGACTGGTAAGATAGATAAGTCAGTGGTCAAGAATACTTGCTATCATTCAAAGAGAACCCATGATCTGTTCCCAGTACCCATGTCATATGAATCACAGCCCCTGTGACTCCAGCTTCAGGTTATCCAACACCCTCTTCTCACCTCTAAAGTTGTTTGTACCTTTGTATATAAACCCTTACAAACACACACACACACACACACACACACACATACACACACACTATTAAAAATATAGTGTATGTGAAGGTTCTGACACATTTGTCTGCCATTGGGACCCATTTCCTCCAACTGGGTTGCCAGGTTCACGCTTGATGTGGGGATTGGTGCCTGCCCTTGCCCCATTTGTTGTGCCTTGTTTGAGCTATAACCCTGGGGATACTGCTGTCTTCTATAGGGAGAAGTGGGAGTGGGGGGAGGGGATGAGTAGGTGGGGATGGGGAGGATATCTAATAGGAGGAGAGTGAGGACAAGTGAGTTTGGAGGAATAGAAGGAGAGTAGTAGGGGTGTTGATATGTATTATACAAAAGAAGAAAAATAAATTAAAAATAAATCTATCTGCTTATCTATCTATATTACTTATCAGGATAAACATTAAAAAAGTACTACAAAATGGTATAGTGCAAGCACGAGGAAAAGAAAACAAGTGTCTTCATGAACAATAAACCAGATAAAAAGAATTTGGGGAATCATAAGTATTTTGACACATTTTTTTTCCTCTGTCCATCCCAGCATTAGGGAGGCTAATACAGGAGGTTTGAGAAAATTCTGGGCTAAACGACAAGATTTTTCTAAACAAAAGAGACATACAAAATTCATAAATACATGGATCTCTAAGTCATTTATTGAAATCAACTATAAATGTGTTTTAGTCTGCTCAGACTGATGTAATACAGGAATACTTCAGAAAGAAAATGTAATAATGAACCCACGTAAAATGTATGTTTTCAGTATCAGCAAAGCAAGAGGATACAAACTACGACTTCATGACAATCAAACTAAAAGTAAAAATATGAGATTCGGTTACAAGTGAATGGATGAGAAAAAGTATAATAAACTCACAGGGATGAGTGTGCAGTTATTAACGTAGTGACTCCTGCTTATTGTCTGGAGCCATTTGATTGGAGTACTTTTCCATTCTTTTATTCTAAGCCTGTGCCCATATTAAATGTTAAGATGTGATTCTCTTAGACAATAGATAGATAGATTTTTCTTTTAGAGCCACTTAGTTAGCCCATGTGTTTTGACTGGAGACTCAAATTTTTGATATTTAAAATTATAATTGAAGTGTATGTGATAATTGCATGACCCAAACAAGATTATACTATATCACAGGCTAATGTGGATAGGCAGAAGCACCAGAGGCCTCAACTCTATAGAAAGAATTAGACACAATGGAGGATCTTGGAAAGTATGTACTCTTAACTAAAAAGAAATGGTTGCATATGTATGCACAAAATGTATTTAATTGTACACTCAAGGTATTTGTATGTATTTGTGTTATTAACAAAGAACATTAAAAATATTAAGCTATTCTTAATAACATGTATTAATTGAATGTTGTAGCAAAGTACCAAAATGTTTATGCTGTCAAATACTTGATCATATATATATTTTATTTTATTTTGGATGTCAGAAGTACAAAATTAGTCTCACTGTGTTGAAGTCATGAAGTGTTCAAAGTCTGTTCCTTTTGGTAGTACCTAGGAATAAAACCAAATGACTCCATGTAAAGTGGGTGTGTTTGTTTACCTTTGCTCTATTTAGGAGTTGGATGAGCGTTACATTACATCAGTATAAAATATTTTAAAATACAGCCTACATATTTCCTCACATCTTCCTCTTCTCATCAACTTTAACAGTCTTTATCTCTCCTATTCTACAATCAACATAAAAAGGAAAATATCAAATCCAACATGCTGACAATAGCAGGGTAGAAGTAGAATGAAAGAGAGTCTTAATTACTACTCTCTTGATTCTGGGACTTTACAAACCTTGTAATCATTGTATAGCCTAATATATTTCCATTGTGCTTAACAGCCTTGTATTCACATTTTACTTACTGCTGCTCAATACTTCATAAGGGTGCAAAGTTATCATGTATTATATATATATAACACAAACTCTGACAGAATTATACCAGGAAAATTTAAAATGTCTATTAAAAATTATCTTCAAATGCCATTTGCTAGTTAATACATTTAGTGCTCTTATGATTGACATATTTAACTTAATTTATGTTAACAACTCCCAAAAGATACTATTTTTTACATGCATCAATGTTTCACTTAAATTATAATGCAAATTTTCCATGTAAATATCTGAATAATTAATATGAAAACTATTTTTTTTTATAAAAAGTTAAAGTGAGTTTGTTCAGCTAATATCTTACATCCATCAAGAAATATTCTGAAGCAAATATCATATGATTAAATATTTCTGATGTATTTTATGTGAAGAAAGTGAAGACTGAGAGGCAGAGGGAATAAAATTACCATCTTTGTGGATCAGTCACTCATTTTTAATTAATTAATCAGCTAGATTGTATGTTAATCAGTAGATTATATGTTAACTTAACAAACTTTATGTAAACTTTGTAACATAGTGTATTATAGTCACCATGACATTATATTTCAATCATTTTAATTAAAATTTTATTTGAAATATTTCTTCATCTTCAATACTCAAATACATACTTTCATGCATGAATACACACAACAACATGGAATTTGGAAAAGATAGATGACTGCATATATTATCTATACTTCAGGTTATCCAATGTTTCTCTTTCCACTCATTTTGCCCAGTGTATGGAAATTGAAATAGACATCATTTCCATGTGGTAAGCCTTTGATTTTGGGCAATGGTATAATAGACCAAGAGAAAGAAATAGGAAGATGTGGATTTTGTCTAATTATATATAAGAAAATTAAGTTTGACTTGTTTTGCCTTTGATATCTTTCTTTAGTGATTATTCTATACTATAATACTCTCTTTGAAAGTGAAAAAAGTACATTCCTTTCATAACCCCTGAATATTATACATTTAATTTTTCATGAAGACAAGAGTCTCGTTGGAAATCTCGAGTTGGTATCAGAAATGTGATCTTCCTGCTTCTGTACCTTCTGTGCTGGGTTACAGCTATACAGACACACACACACACACACACACACACACACACACACACACACACTTGCTACTGTTTTCTTTTTACTATTCTCTACCTATAGTTTATTATACATTTACTCTGAGCCTTTTACATCATTAGAAAATTACTAGGTATATTTTCATATTGTTAAAGTTTAAATTTTAATCTTTCTCCATATTCTATGTCCCAGTTGTGTCACCATTGTTTGATATTTTTCCTTTCTTTGTAGATAGATATTTTCCCATTCTAAACTCTGTATTAAATCTATTGTCATTTTATGTCATTTGTATTTTGTGTTCTTTCTATTTTAATATCAACATCCTTTGAACATTGCATCATATTCAACTTCAGATCTCCAATACTTTTCAATCTGTCTAAATTAAACTAAATCATTGAATACATGTTTCAAGTATTAAAGAAATATCATAACTTTATTTTGTAAAATAAAAGTCCTTTTAGTTATGACTTTGAATGTATACCTGCACATTTTGAATTGTAGACCATAGTGAAATTCCTGCCCTTTGATTGTGTCTAGGATTGACTTGGCTAGACAAACTGTGATTTTTTTTTTATAATGTTGCTCTGTCTTGAACCTAAGTTATATTTACCTTCTGCCAGTAATATGTCTGATACTCCTGGGAGCTAGGTGTCATATGCACATCCAGGCATCATTATCTGAGAAATAAAATGCAGATATTTATTAGGCTAGCAAAACATATATTTCTAGAACATACACACACACACACACACACACACATTTTTTTTCTAAGACATAAAAAAATTCTTACCTTCTTCATTGTTCATCTGTAGTGGGTCAGCTATAATATTGGTTCTTCATATAAAAATTTATTTAATGCATATGATCCACCTCTATGTCATATTTCTAGAGTAATATATATTTCTAGAAACAATGCTAGGAAACAAGTGCTTCAGAAGGAGTAGAATTCACAGTTCAGAGGAAAAATGGAAGACCATTTGAGGAGAATAGAACATTCATGATAATTTAATGTAACTGAATAAGATTAAATAGGGTATGTGAAACTAACTTTTCCTCTAACACTGAAGAAACACACAAGTAAAACACTCATACACATAAAATAAACACACACTCATACACACTCACACAAAATTATGTAAAATGCAATAAAATATCACATTGCTGTTACTATTACTTTCTGCAGTAAAGAAGTATTTGGAAATTCTGATGGAAGAATTATAAGTAGGCAGACAGACTGACTAACAGCTTAAGAAATGTAAGTTGGCATGATTCTTAGATAAGAACAAGTCAACACACTTAGTATTGAAAATGCACATATAATACTTTCAGACATCTTATCTATATGCAGACTGGACAGATTTTCTGGCAAGAATATGTATTTCTAAATATTTACAAATGCAAGAATATGACAAAATTTGAACTCATGAATACGCAAATAGTCTAGAACACAACACATTTTAGCAGTAGAATTTTCTTCAATATAAAATATCAGAGGTTTTATTATAGCACATACCAGTTAGTTTTTGTAGACTTGATACAAGCTACAATCATCTTTGAAGATGGATTGTCGACAGAGAAAATTTCCTCTGTCCAATTGCTTATAGGCTAGGTTGTAAGGTATTTTCTTGATTAATGATTAATAAGGGAGGGCCCAGATCACTGGGAGGGGCATTCCTATTCAGATGGTCTTAAGTTGTGTAAGAATGCAAACTGATTAAGCCATGGGCAGTAAACCAGTAAACAGCTTTCCTCCACAGACTGCTTCAGTTCCTGCATACATTCCTGTCCCAACTGTCCTCTGTGATGTAATATCGTCCTTAAGACTGGGGAGAGACATCTCAGCGGCTAAGAGCAGAGGGTGCTCTTTAAGGTAACCTATGATCAAGTCTCAGCACCCACACAGTGGCTCACAAAAGTGTATAAATCCAGCTCTAGGGGATCCAGTGTCCTCTTCTGTGTTCTGTAGGCAGCAACCATTTATGTTTTGCACAGAAATACATTCAGACAGAACACTCTTACACATAAAAATAAGAATAAATAAAATTAAAAAGAATGTTTTAAAAAGATGGCATATGTCTTTTCTGCTCCATATCATTTTTAGTCATAGGGTTTATCATAGCCATAGAAAGCAAACCAGAACAGGCTGAAAAAACTGTACACAATACATTTTAATGACCCAAATATTTGGTTTAAAACTTAATGCTACCTAAATCACCCTCTTCTTCCCTATTTCTCCTATTCTCTTAGTTTGAATTTTTGTTTGTTTGTTGTGAAGAGACACCATGACTTCAGCAACTCTTAATAAGAGAAAACACTGAATTGGGGTTTGCTTACACTTCAGAGGCTTAGTCTATTATCATCTTGGCAGAAAGCATGGCAGATGGCAACAGGCAAGCAGGCATGGTGCTAAAGAGATAGCTGAGGTTTCTACATCCAGATCTGAAGGAGGTAGGAAGGAAAGTGTCACACTAGGCCTGGACTGAGCATCTGAAACCTTAAAGCCTTCTACCAGTGACACATTTCCTCTATTAAGGCCACATTTCCTCCAAGAAGGCCATAGCTCCTAATAGTGCAACTCCCTAAGAGACTATGGAGGCCATTGCCATTCAAATCATCTCTCTCTCTCTCTCTCTCTCTCTCTCTCTCTCTCTCTCTCTCTCTCTCTCTCTCTCTGTTTCTCTCTCTCTACCCCCCCTTCTACCTTCCTCCCTCTTTCTTCTTGTTTTATTCTCCCCTTTCCTCTCCCCATCTCCCTCTCTGCTCTATTTCCCCTTCTCCTTCCCCTCCCTCTCTTTCCTTCTCCCCTTTCTCCCCTTGGCCACTCTCCCTCTCTTTTTCACTGTATCTGGATGTTCTGTCAAGTTTAAGTTTTAACTTGTATCTTTAACAGTGCACATATAATAAATTTAATCTGTAGTTAATGGATAAATATTTAGAAAATGCACATTTTATTTGTTAATCTATTACTTTGCCAGCATTTAGTTAGAAACTTTTCTGTGTTATTTTAGTCCACTGATTTGTCAAACCATTATATGGGTTTATTAATAACCTTTCTTCGTCTGTGACTAACATGCCTGACAAATATCTTAAAGGAAGAAAGTTTTATTTTGTCTCATGACTCTAATGGTTTCTCTTGTATCTGTACTTCTGGGATCACTATGAGAGAGAACATCATTGTGGAAGGAGTAACAGAGGTATTCTGCTCATGGCAACTTAAGACCAATTTCTACAACCTTTCAAAATTTTGTAACCAGATTATCACTGATCTTACATACAAAGCCTGTAGGGAAGTTTTCAGATTCAAAACATAACTTTCAACCCTGATGTGCATTGTCATGTCATCAAGAAAAATACATACAGTTCATTTTAGTTCAAGGACTATCCAATAGTATTGCTAGATTTAACTTTGTTTAAATTTTGAGGCTTTATTTAACTTAAGGGCATTTCTTAGCTGTTAGTCCCCCAAAAAGTAAAATACGAAGTTACAAACTTACATGCTGTAACAGATGAAACAGAAACATTTCCATTATATAATAGAGAAACGGAATATAGCCACAACGTAAAGTACAACACAGACACTAAACCCTATATAGCCCTGTATCTGACTTTTAGAGAATATCATAGTATACTATGAGCTCCAACAAGCTTGAACAGCTCCCCTCCTTGTTAATATAAAAATTAAAAAAAATCTGCATTGCTTATTTTCCCAAAAAGTATTCATAATTATAGAGACAAACCAGGAAATATACAACCTCATTTAATAAATAATAGATTGAGAGGAATTAGCTGAAATCTTTTGAAATGAATTTTTCTGTACTATATCATTTAATGTTGCTGTGTCACCAAACCTAAAAGCTGATTTTTAACTTGGCGTCTTATAGTTGAATCAAAGTTTTGTTTTACACCAGGGAGGAAGTATTAGCCCAGTGTAAAAGATAATTGCAGTAGATTGGGAAATTACCATTGCCTACCACAAATTTGTGGAATGAAGTTTGTGGACAATATATTCTTCCATCTTGAGGAAATATATATATTACTTGTACTTGAAAAGCAGTGTCATTTTGATCACACAATACAAAAATATTTTGTTACAAAAATATTTTGATACAAAATAAAAAAATTTGTTTCAAATATGAAAATGTAGTTATCTACTGAGATACTTATAAAAGATTATTTTAAATAATTGCTGTAATAACATTTCTAAAGTCTTGGAAATATTTTATGTGCTAATTGTGATGGTTTGAATGAGAAATGTTCTGCATAAGCTCATGTGTTTGAACACTTGAATCCTAGTTGATGATGCTATTTAGGTTCTGTGTTGTAGAAAAAGTCTTGACACCGCACCCTAGAGCAATAACAGCTGCCACTTAGGAAAATAACAAGACATATACACACTGCACATGATGCCAATAGAGCTCTCACCAGGATCCCTAAAGACAGCAGTGGTCACCAGGCAAATGCAGAAAGTATAGATCAGACAGAGCCTAGGTACCCAAGGGTAGTGATGTTACTGCTATTGTTATTGTTGAGTTAGTCACGGATAGGCATGGGATCTGGGTGTCAGGACCATGAGGGAAACAAAGACCCAAGCTATTTGTACATTCTCAGTCAGTCCATGAACATTTACTAAGATAACTCAAATTCAGAGTAAATTTATTAAGAGTTTTATTTATTTGTTCTTGGGGACAGACCTGTTTGGTCATGCTCACAAATCCATGTTTGTGAGCCATCCTGGAGTATTTTCTCTTATGATATAAGTCAGCCACTTCTAAAGTCAGCTACAGATGTAGCTTGTGCTAAATGTCAAAGATGACCAGAGACATGTGAAGAACTTGATTAGATTTCAGATGGAACAGAAGAAATGGCTCAGCCACAGGTTACTTACTATGGAACTGGTTAATCTAGCTTTTTGCTTACAAATGTAGCTACAAGGTTCTAAACATAAGCAAGCAAGCAGCAAGTAGAGGTATTTTAAAGGCTCGGCTTGAATCTCATATTTCAATGACTCCTGGAGAGATAAAGATTTGTTGATACAGCAGAGAAAACACAGTACTAAAGTTATGAACACTTGCTTAAATGGGAAGGAAAGTTTGCAGCTATGTTTCAAATTGACCAAGGTTTTAAAAGTATATATTTATGCCTTTCCATCATGCAAATTTTACGATAATAAGTTTTAAAAAATTCATCACATGCTAGGGTTGAGAAGTAACTCAGTTGTTAGAATGTTTGTCGATCATGAATGACACTGTTTTTGGTACCTTCCACTGTATAAACCAGGCATGGTAGCACACTCCTGTAATCTCAACATTGAGTGGTAGATACAGTAGGATCATAAATTCAAGGCCAATCTCTGATCCATTGTGAGTTCAAAGTCAGCCCAGTATGAAAGAGAGGGTGGGGAGCAAAGAGAGGGAGACTGGGAAGAGGGAGAGATGGGGAATTAATATGAGTAAATCACATACTTTCAAGGAAGATTAAGCCTAAACACTTCTTCTGCAGCTGTTGCTATTTTCAATCAGTGGACTGATTTGCTTTCAATTCATTCTTTATTTTGTTCAAGGAATGTTCATGATTTGATTTAATTTGATTTTTATTCTATTCTTCTAACCGTATTTAAGAATTTAAAATCTCCTAATAAATATTCTTTAAATGTCTAATGGATGGATTTTCAAAGTATTTGTCTAATAATTTGATTAAACAACAAAAAAACTTTTAAGTTTTAGAAAAATACACACCTTTAAAACATGTCAATGCTGTTACATTTATGTCAAAAATAATCACAAATCACAGAAATCAAAACATGAACTATTATAAATACACTCACTTTAATTTGGGAAAAAATATGCCTAAGCTCTCGTGAGAGTTGAACTATAACCTAGAACCAAAATATTCCTTTAGCACTTTCTAGAATAAGTACAACTCAGTCTTTATCTATAGTTAAAGCAGGACAATGTCAAACAGATATATTCTCCTCTTGTAAGAACATAGGATAAAAGTTTAATTGCAAAAAAATAAAATGTAAACTCTAGTATCTTCATATATATAAAATCACAGTGCCATTTTACAAATGTCTGAATTATACTGGCCAAAAATACAAGCTTAGAAGTAGTATATTTTTTTATCTTTTGTAGGTGATAGTTCAAATACATCATTGTTCATTTAAATAAAAGAAATTATTAAAATCTAGATTGTTTCCAAGTGTTCTATTCATTTCTGAATCATTTCAATTAATACCATTTTCTTTGAAAATATAATAATCCTTTCATAGACTCAAATGTTCTTTCTTTAATCCCACTCTTACTTCCATTATATTTTACAGAAGCAACAAAAGCTCTGTTAAATGTTAGAAAATTATATCAAGAGCCACCTTCAGTCAAGTATGTATTGCTGTTTCTAAAAGAAATCCTGCCATACTACAATCCTTCTTTCATAAATCCCTGCTGACCAGAAATGAATTATATGCCTACTTTAAGTCACAATGGTAGACATTTTCATGTACAGTGTCCAGAACCTTGACATTTGCAGCCTGAAACCTGCTAGAATTTCACCCACTACATACTACATTTTAGTGGATATATCCTCATTTTATTTTCTATTTACATTTTTACTATTTTCATTCTTTAAACTTGCAAATTAAAACTCATGAGTTTTTTTTTTTTTTCACTTACTTCTGTCAGTTACAGTGTACTTCCAACAACTCCATGCATTTTACATGACGTTTTTCACTCTTCTTTATCCTGGCATTCTTAAGTTCCCTGCAGCCAAATAATCAGCTGGAAATGTAATACTTCTCACTCCTGAAATGAGCCAAATTGACAGCATGGATTTTGGAAGCAAATATCTTCTCCTCTCCATCCCTCTACCTATTAAAATTTGTATAAAGTTGAATAAATTTTATCAATTCTATAAGGCTTGGTTACTGCACTTAATATCTTGTAGTTATCATTAACCTATGTCTGCTATGATGATTATTGCTTGGGTATGTGCAATTGTTGATTATACTTACCAAAATCTTACCAATTCAATTAAAACATTCTTCTTGGTGGTAATATTTTAGCATTATCAGTCTATAAAAGATCACATTACATTTCATTGCAGCATAGCTTTATATGTGAACACATGTATACTGTCAAAGCATTGGGATATAAAATTGATCATATAAAAGCTAATAGATACCAAAAATGGATATGAAAACTTTCTATTTTTTGGCAAACAGCAACCACCTTACATTACCTCAGAATAAATGACATCAGAGCATATAGGTATCTATATTTATTTACTAAGACAACCCTCAAAACTGATTTTCACAGGACTCAAGGAAAGAACTGGAGGCAGAGACCGATGTTTGCTCATACGGGATGCTGCTTAATAGCTTCCTTTCATGCCCACAGTTACCGATGTTCCTTTCTTAATTTCATTCTTTCTTTCATGACTACATTTCACTGTGTATCTCAGTCTACCTTCAAACTCACAGAAATTTGCCTGCTCTGTCTTTCAAGTTTTGCCGTTAAAGGTCTGCATCATCATGTCCAATCTCAGGTAAATTTTTTATACATACAAGATCTATCTGTCAAAGGATAGTACTGCCCACAATGGGCTGGAACCTACTACATCAGTTAGAATCTTGAAAATGTCCTATAGACATGACTACAGGCCAACATGATATAAACAATGCTTTTACTATTAAAACTAAAGAGACAGCCATGCTATTTAAACCATTTGCTGAACAATTAATAGAAAGTAGAGCAAATTTTACAGAGAAATTTAGAGACCTAATAGAGTCCTATATTTAGAAACAGTAGAAATATAATGATTGTAGAGTTCTATGTCTATGTGTGTTACTACATATGATACTACATCAGTGTGCTTTATTTTGATGAAGATTGTATATAGACTCACATTCTGTGAGAATGTGCGAGGTTTGGTGTATTTGTATACATGTATATGCTCATAAGTGTGTGCTTAAGAATATGTGTGTGTGTGTGGTTCACTTTAAGTTCATGTGCATAATGGGACCAGAGGTATATATTAGTTGTCTTCTCTATTGTGCTCTTCCTTACATTTTAGATAAAGTCTTTCATTGAGCCTGGAGACCATCATTTCAGTTAGATTGGCTAGACAGGTGATCTACCTGTCTCCACCCTCCACTGCACTGAGGTTACAGCCACATGCTATTCTAGGCTTTCCCATGTGTAAAGGGCTTCTGAACTTAGTCCTCATGTTTATGTAGCAAGTATTTTACTCAACACCTCGTTCTATATTATTGCCATGAATTTAGCTACAGGTGAATAAAACCTAAACATAAAAATCAAAATCTTATCTCAGTTAAACTATATAAATTGTACATTTTAACCCTGTAATAAACATAGACTTACTTTTTTCCTAAAGTTTATAAACTATTAGTTGTTTTTCCTTTATCAGAGTCACTGTTAAAAAAAATCTCTATTTTAGTTCCTCTAGAATTTTCATAGATTATTTGTATTACTTTGTATTTTTATAAAAGTCACAGAAGAAGCAAGCTTAAAATGACAAGCAAAAAGAGGAATTTGACAGTGAGTGAAGAAGACAAGAAAAGGGTTGGAGGGGGAGGGGAAGGGAGGAAATGATTTAAGCGTAGCAGCAGTCATATATGAAATTTTTAAAAGCCTAAACAACAGAAACTGAAGGTAACTATTATAACAACAACAACAACAAAAAACCTAATAAGCTTTGTGTAGTGCCAATCAGACTCCCAATTTTATATAATGTTTTATTGTAAATGCAGAAGGGACTAAGAGATACAGGAAAAGGGAAGTATTGATTCTATAGAGGGAGAAGAATCATAAAACAATTTCTCAATAGGAACTGTGCTCACCCAGAAAGATCACACAATTTGACTTTCCAAATATCTTTGTGGTATATAGCTTAGAAAAAGATATTGTATGTTGACCCACAAAAAATTGTCAATGCAAAGATAAACATTCTTTATAACATTACAATCTCTGGCATTTGAAAACAGAGCTAAAATGAGAACATCACTAGAGGATTAAGAAAAATACTGAAAAGGGTAAGGTGAGCAAACAGAAGGACAAAGAAGCAGATAGTATGCAGTATGGGGAAACGCACACACACACACACACACACACAAATACATATACACACATACAAACACACACACACACACACACACACACACACACACACTGAGCCAAAATACAGTTGTCCGTTTTCAACCCTGAAGCACATCAAACATAGTGAGAGATTCAGAAGAAAGAGACATGTAAAATCTGAATTGAAATGGCCCTATCTGCTCAATTTGATGGAAGCATATAAACATACATTTTGGAGAACAGGAGGACATCAGACATTGCAAAATGATAGACGTGCATGATTTACATATCATTTGAGTAATTAAGTACATGTGCATATATTAAATGCCTCAGATTTTTTAAAAAAGCAGAAACGCATGGAGCAAATCTTAAAAATGCATGATGCTTAGGTTCTATGATCAGACAAAATTGGGCATGGAGTCTGCATATGTGCTACGCCTGCCTTTTGTTTTTTCTCTTTATTTTTTTACTTGCTTTTTTGATTTCTAAAGAGAGAGAACAGGTGTGTAGTGGATTGCTTGGGTCATTGGAAGGATCTAGGGTGAGATAAGGGAGGGGAAACTGATCAGAATATATTTTATGAAAAAAAAAAAAAGTCTGTTTTCTGTTACAAAAAAAAAGAACCATAATGTAATTACAGATATTTCCAAAATTGTAATAAGTGAACTTCTGAGTGTTCAACTTAATACTGGTGGAAAAGCAATGTAAATTCAGTAGGAACAGTACTTTGAACTCGGAAGCCTAATCTTTCTCAAAGCTCCTATGTTATTCTTCTGTGATGTTAGGGAGTAGCCACAAAAAACAGCTCCCTATCACCCGCCCAAGCACAGAGGTAGATATGTTACAGTGTGCTGTGTGATAAGCTGTGGTGTCTGCTGAGGTAGGCTTGCTAAATGCAGTTTTCTTTTAAAATATTTACAATTTATGATTTTTGGGGGGATGTGCATAACTAATTCATAAGTTAAGGAGTGTTAGTGTATTATATTTACAGATGATTATAAATAAGTGGTTTGATAAAAGTTTTGAAAAGATCAATCATGCAGAGTCTATCATAATTAAGCTGCACTGGCTATCATAATATTTTTAATTCAAATTTAAGGACAAAACAATAGTGTTGGTGGGCATAGTATAAATTGCATGAAGATAAAACAACATTTACAATAGAGACATAAATACAATCCCTTTCTTCCCTTGAGCCTCATTAAACTTACAAACATGTAATGTTTGTCTCGATGAATAAAGTGCTTGCTACAAAAGCATGAGGACCTGAGTTTGGACTTCCCAGCACTCATGTAAATGTCAGGTATGTGCTGTAAAATTGTAGCCCCAATACTGGGATCCTGGAGGTAGATCTAGCCACTCTAACCCATCAAGTCATCTCCAGGTTCAGTTATTCGGTCCTGTCTCAATAAATAATGTGTGGATGATAAATTAAGATGCTTGATATTGACTTCTGGCCTCCACATGCTTGTGTCTGCACAAGTACAAGTATACTCTACTACACACACACACATGCACACACATATATGTATATTATGTATATATGTATACATGTATATATATATTCACAAGTATAATGCTTAATCAGATGAAGTATCAGGAACTGAAGGAAAAACAAAACAAAAATATGTTAAAAATGAACCAAAACATCTTTAAATATTAAATAGACCCAAAGGATATCAGAAGGGAGCTTGAAAAATGTTCTGAGATGAAAGGAAATAGAAAGAGCCATAAAAACTTAAAGGAGGACATGGTGCTTTGATGGAAGATTAAAACTGAAAATATATATATTCAAAAAACTAAAATCAATAAATTAAAAATGTAGAAGAGAAAAGTGTAAATATGAATTTGAGCAGATCTTATTAATGTTGATGAAAATAAAATAATAAACAGCACAAATATCAGAATTTGGTTGTTTTTTATAAATATCATTAATGAAAACTCATGCTTATAAAAATTAATACATTGCTTCAAAGAATGCTAAGATAAAGAATTGAAAACATTTCAGAAAATGAGAAAAAGACAGGAAATCACATATTTATTTTCAAAAGTCTGTTTTTCAACATACAAAATAGCTACAAGAATAATAAAAATATTACTAAATTCAAAGCATACTAAAGGACATGAATAAAGACTTCTCCAAAGACATTTAAAAAGCAACAGGCTATTCATTTTAGTCATATATTTGTGTATATGTATTAAAATTTCTGGCTTGAATGGCCAATCCTTCTTAAACTAATTTTTAAAAAAGAAGAAACAAAAGGAACACTTCGAAATTCACACTACAAAGCCAGTTTATCTCTAATACCAAAATTAGGTACATACACAATAAAAAAAGAAAACTATAAGTCAGTATTCCTGATGAACATGGACTAAAAAATGCTCAATAAAATTCTTGCAAACTGAATACAAATATATATCAAAAAAGATTTGAAACATGTCCAAGTTTGTTTTATCTTCGAAATGTAGTGATGGGTCAATGTATACACGTCAATAAATGTAATATATCATAAATAGGCTTAAAAACAACAGTCATGTGTTCATCTTAGTAGATATAGGAAAAACCCTTTGCCAAATCCAAACATACAGTCATGATAAATGTCCTAGATAAAGTATGGCTACAGAGAACATACCCCAGCTTAATACAAGCTAAATGTGAAAAAGCCACATCCTACATGAAGGAAAGCTTGAAGCAACCTGGCTGAAGTTAGGAATAAGACAAGGAAGTCAACTATCCCCCGGTCATTTTCAATATTGTAATTGAAGTACCAGTTGAAGAAATAAGGCATGAGAAGGAAAGTAAAAATACAAATAGAGAAAGATATGATTATTCTTAATTGCAAATGACAAAAATACTACATATCACAGAACCCCAAATTTTTATTCAAATACTTCTAGAAATTATAAACACATACAGCAAGGCAGCATGCTACAGAATCATAAAAATACAAATCATAAAGAGATAAACATACTCCCATCCATAACTTCAAAGAAAATTAAGTATCTTGGAGAAAACCTAGCTGAGGAAATAAATGACCTCTAAAATGAAAAGATTAAATTTTCATTTAGAAAGAGAGAGAGAGAAAAAGAGAGAGAGAGAGAGAGAGAGAGAGATGGAAAGACATTACATACTTATAGATTGGTAGTGTCAGATTCTGTGACCAGATAGTAACTCTTACACACTGATTACACTCCAAAAGAAAAGTTTATTTAGCACACAAAGAGAAAAAAGAGAGAGAGAAAAGAGCCCCTACTGAGGCATCAGGAGCAATCACACATCATATGCAGAAGAGCTGAAAGAACTCGAACGGTAATTTCATATAGCTTATAAAGGAAAAACTGCAAAGCAGGTGTTTTCCCAGACTAGCCAAGCTTGGCAGGCAGAACAATATTGCAGCAACTGACCTTTATTTTTGTTGGCTAGCAAGGGCTAAAGAATATGCTATGTTCCTTGTCTCCTTGATAGTGGGCCTGGGCCTCATTTTCTTGGTCAGCTGAAATTTATACCTTGTCTTCTTGGTAGTGGGCCCTGTGTTTCCTTGGTAGGGGAAATTTAAAATTAAACTTAAGCCAACTAAGGTTGAGTCTGAATCTAAATGGAGAAACTCTTGTCATAAGGCCTCAACAGTAGAATCAATTTGGTGAAAACAAAGACCACTTTGCCAAAAGCTATGTACAGGTTTAATGCAATCTGAAAGTCCTCATCATTCTCTTCAGAGAAATAGAAAAAATTAACTATCCTAAAATTCATATGGAACTACAAAAGATCCCACATATCAAAATAATCCATAAACAAAAGAGCAGTGTGGGTAGATTGCCATTCTAGAACTTAATTTATATTACAGAGAAGAATGATATTGTACTGGCAGATATAGCTGTACAAAACTTTCGAATAGGTCTCCATTTGCTCAAGAATGAAGGCAGTTGACAAGTGGGGCTTTTTAAATAAAAATCTTCTGCACCACTAAAGAAACTTGGTGGAGGTGAATCTCACAAAATAGGAATCTTTGCCAGCTATATATCTGACAGAGGATTGATACCAAGTATATCATCTAAGTATATATAAAGAATGAGAGAGAGAGAGAGAGAGAGAGAGAGAGAGAGAGAGAGAACTTATTCACAGAAATCATCCTTGTACTTGAACAGATTGTTCTTAAAAAAAAAAGAAAAAAAGAAAAATAAGGGAAAAATGGCTAAGAAATATCATCCAAAATGTTCATCCTCCATAACAATTAGGAAAATGAAAATCAGAAACTTTGAGATTTTATCTTACTCCATTAAGAATGGAAAATATCAACAAAATGATTGACAAAATGCTGTAAAATTGAAGGGCAAAGGGGACCCTGATTCACTAGTGGGTTTATTTGCAAACTGTTGAAGCCACTATGGAAGTCAGTACAGAGAATTATAAAAAATAAATCTAAAAATAAATCTACAAAATGACCCAGCTCACTATTCCTCAGCATATGCCCAAATACAGTTGTAGATGTAGATGAGCATTCTCCAGATATATATGTTGGTTCAGAGCAGAGGACTTTTTATTTTTCGCCTAATTAAATTAGTGGTTCTTGCCGGGAGCCCTGGAACCCTAAACCACTTCTTCTTGTTTACAGTCCAATCTTAATCCTTGAACTCAAAGGTTTCAGTCTTCCTGCAATCTAGAATATCGAAACTGCTAGCCTGGACCTTGAAGGCTTTTAGTCTTAGCCTTCCAAGACCTGCTTCTGACTGAGTCACTCTGACTAGCTCCTTCTGAACTCTTACTCTTCTGGTTCAACTCACCCTGTGTTCTGGGTTTCTTCTGCTGAGCTCTGCTGTGTCCTCTCCCTGAGCTCTCACCACCCCATTCTGCCTCTGTAACTGATTGCTTCAACTTACTATTCTGTAACTTGCTCTAGTCTCAGCTTCTATAACTCCTCTGTAACTGACTCTTCAACTTACTCGTTAACTGCTCCTGCAACTGACTCTTCAGCTTACTTCTGTTAACTGACTTATATTACTGAAGCTTTCAATTCCTAAATAACTTTCCTTAACTGAGTTGAGAGTCTGCCATTTCTTGTGAGATTTGGTCATGTCCTTACTCTGCTAACCCTTCCTCTGATTAGTCACTTTCTCCAGAATTCATTCTGACTCATCTCAGATATCACTTCCTGTGTGACACTGACTCCTTCTAAGTTCTGCTTCCTGTATCTGCTTTCATGTTTTTTTTTTTCTAGTGATTAAAGGCATGGACTACCATTGATTTCTAATTACTAGGATTAGAGGTATGTCTATATTTCATCTAGACGACAAAGGGCTCTGAATGTAGCACCTGGAAAGTAGACCTTAGCTTTCACACAGGACTATTTCTTTATACCCAAAGGACTCCACTTCTTACTTCACAAACACTTGCTCAGTCATGTTCATCACTGCTCTACTCAAAATAGCTAAGAAATACATAAACCCCTTGCTGGGCAGTGGTGGCATACACATTTAATCCCAGCACTCTGCAGAGGTAGAGGAAGATGGATCTCTGTGAGATTAAGGCCAACCTGGTCCACAGAGAGTTCCAGGAAAACTAGAGTTACAATAGAGAAACCCTGCCCCCCCCCAAAAAAAAAAGAAAAGAAAAAGAAATGGAAACAATCTACTGTCCTTAACAAATGGATGACGGTAATATGATACATATACACTATAGAATATTATCCAGCTGTAAAGAAAAATTGAATCATGAACTTTGTAGATAAATGAATGGAACTAGAAAAGATCACATTGAATTAGGTAACCCAGTCCCAGAAAGACAAATTTCACAGGTTCCATCTCATGGAAGGCCTTTAACTTCATATCTTCAGATGTTAGCACATATCTTGGAATAAATGCAGTAAACAGGAAAGTAAAGAGCAAGTGTTGACAGAGGTTTGGAGAGCAATAGAGAGGAAAATAGTATAATACAAGCAATCTGAATAGGAACTGGAGAAAAGGGGGAGCCGAAATTGGGGGGGTGGAGATACAGAAGAAAGGAGAGGAGAATAAAATAATAGTGAGGAAGACTGATCCTAAAAGCCAGATGGCCCTGGACATAAGTAACTACAGACTCCAAAGAAACACATATGCCAACCCAGACTAATATACCCAGCAAAATTTTTAATTGCTATAGACAGAGAAAACAAAATTTTTCATGTTAAATCCAAATCCAAACAATAACCCAAGGAGGTTAACTATAATCAGGAAAACACAAGAAATAAATAATCTCACACCATCATCATCAATAGAAGGGATAGACACACAAACACACACACACACACACACACACACACATAGCCCACAACCAACAACAACTACAAAATCACAGGAACTAATAATAATTGCTCATTGATATCTCTCAATGTTAATGAACTCAATTCCCCAATAAAAGGAAACAAACTAAATACAGGAGAATGGAGTAAGCCAGTGGAGTGCATGTACTCCTCTCTCTCTCTGCTTTCTGATCTGATACAAGCTATGTTACCTCTCACCACAGCTGAGAATTGCTCCTGTTACCAGGCTTCCTCCTGGTGATGTATGTGCCACTAAAGCATGCTCCAGATTTTCACCATTGTGCTGCTTCTCCTCAGGTGTTTTGTCATAGAAATGATAATAGTGCCTACAGCCATTACACACAAAAAAATAATTTATGTCATTTTTATCACTCCTCTTTCTCCCATGCCCTTTCCTTCTCTCTTTCCATCTATTCTTCCTTCCTTCTCCTTTTTAGAGTTCTAGTCTTTTTTCTGAGCATCCTTTTTGCATAATATGGTCTTCACACTGCAAAGAAACACATAAATGAAGAGGAAATATGGAGAAACCATGGAAACCATTCCACAATTATGAATACAGTATGTGATAGGCAGAGGGTAATCATAATAGCATAAAACTTACTAACTAAATGTATCAAACTTTTAACATAAGGTGTAATGAAAGAAAAAGTTTGACATAACTGGGTATACAAAACCATTTTTTTCATCATCTACTTCCCAAAATTAATGTCTGACATAAAAAAGAAATATAAGGGATATCCAAAGACAAGGAAAACAAAAATACGTATGTAAAACCAGGCAGTAATCATACACAGATATAAGAAAGAAGTTGGCATTGGCTCATATAGAATTTAAATTATTTAGAGTAATGTTCCTCTTTGGGGAAAGGTAGATGAGAAGCAATATCAAAGGATAAATATCAGCAGACAACTTGAAGGCATAAGAAACAAATTTGTTTTCGTAACAAATGAAAAGCAGGAAAGTTGCAAGTTCTGGGAAAAGACTCCTGGAGCAACACACCAAGCAAAAATTGGTGAACCTGAAACTCATTCAATATTCATTATCTAAACTGAGTTCAGAATAGGAAACAAAAATAAACAAAGCATTTAAAAACTTACAGACCTGTGGCACAGTGATATTTAGCAAACCCTCCTCAGTGAAGCCACTATCGACATCAAGAGAGAGCTCAGTGGTTAAGAGCACTGGCTACTCTTCAAGAGGACCTGGAGTTGATTCACAATCCAACATGGTAACTCCCTACTACTTGAAACTCCAGTTCCAGGAGATTTAACACTCTCTTCTGGTCTCAGAGGCATGAGGTGCACAGACATACATGCAGGCAAAACACCCATACAGATTAAGTACATTAATTAATTAATTAAAATTAAAACATTCTTGAAACTGCTTTAAGGCAGAAGACAAATATAGGAGAAATTTACTTAAAAAATTATATATATAATAACTCTCAGTGATCTTTTCAAGCATATGTGGTACTTGAACCACAGACTTTAGATTCCTTCCCATCCCTTTGCTAATCATGATAGAAGCCATACCAAGAAGATGATTGCCCAAAATAGCCTGTGTTCCCTTTCCCTCAGTTTGCAGCTAAAAGATATGGTGACTACTTAGCAAGGGCAAACCACCAGCATTGTTCTTCTATGATAGCTCTATCCCTATGCCATTGAAATTAAAATTCATGTAAACACTGTCAGGATGCCAGGTGTTATATTATCCACTATCAGCACAAAGTTGTAAAGGAAGCCTTATTACAGAAGCAGGACGCTTAGAATATGGGAATCCCTAATGCTTTCTTTTCAGCATGCTAGTGAACAGAGATTTCCATTCACAAAGAAATAAGCTGAGAAGGACAGAAGCTGCTACCGCTTCTATAGTAAGCTGCTCACTCTAGTGAAGCTGACTTCAGTGCTGTCTCCAAAGATCCATTGAGCTCTCCAGAGGCTCTTCCATGATTTTTTATCTGATTCACATTGAAATAGTAAATGAATACATAAAATCTAAGGAATAGATTGGTTGAAATAAAAATATATGAAAGTGGAAAGTATCAAAAAGATAAAATTATTTTTGATGATAGCTTTGGTAGATAAATACCTAAACTAAACTAAACTAGTTTCTAAACTAGTTGGGGTTTAGAGTTTAAGAATGACACCAAGGCAGACTGTTCTTTTTGGGTATTTATTAGAAGAGTTACTAACGTCATAGACAGATGCCCAGACAAAGAACTTTCAAATAATGAATTAACTACGCAGTTGCATAAAGACATGTGAACATCTGCTACTGCACTTTGTGGTGATACTAGAGGAATAAGAAGAATCATTCCTTCACAGTGTTCAAAATTTGAAACAAAATTGCCTTTTAAAAAATTTTTTTCTTCTTTCATATAATACATATCAACACCTCTCCTACTCTCCCTCCATTTTTCCCAACTCCTGCCATCTCCCTCCCCCCCATTATATATGCTTCCCATCCCTACCCAGGCACCACCCCCTAAACACACATACTTCTCCCTGTAGAAGACAGTAGTCCACCCATGGTCATCACTAAATCAATGTATGTGCCAAGCACCAGTCCCCACATTGAGGGTGGACCAGGCAATCCAGCTGGGATCCTAGGTTAGTCAAAGGCATCAGAGAACCCCCACATACACTCTAGACTCCAGGCTCTCTGCAAGAACGTTAAGCCAGTCAACCACTTCTGGCTGTGGTTGAAGAAACTTCAAGTTCCCTGTCTTCCTCCTCATGCTCTGAAAGGCCCCAAGAGTGCAGGTCCTTTGACTCTGTGGGGCCTGCTCTCCTGAAGTCCCTGAACCTCTGGTCCCCGAAATGACTCTTCTCTCTTTTTTGCAGGTTTTCTGAGCTCTGCGTGATGTTTAGCTCTGGGCTGCTACATCTGTTCCCATCAGCTGCTGACAGAAGCCTCTCTGATGGAGACTGTAGTAGGTACCAGTCTATGAGTAGAACAGGATATAATTAGAAATCATCTCCTGGCTACCCATCTCTAGTTTCTGTTCTCTGCAGAATCATGAATGGGTTCTCTGCTTTGGTATGGTATGGGGTTCTACGTTTCCATTGTCCCAGTGAGTCCTGTACGGAGGATGGGTTATGGGTCGAAAGTTTTGTGGCTGGGGTAGTGTCGTACTTCCTCCACTGGGAGCCTTGCTGGCTACATGAGATGGCCTGTTCTGATTCCCTATACCCCATTGCTAGAGGTGTTGTGAATTGGCCAGAGGTCTCTCCCTGGAGCTCACCCAGCCCCGACCAGCTCCAGATACTCCCACCCACTGGGTAAGTACTGCCCCTGAGCCCTAGCTTTGTCCCATGCTCTCTCTGCCTCTCTCCCACCATGCTGTCTCCCTCTCTTTCTCCCTCCCTTTGTTTCTCTCCTTGGTGTCTCATCCCATTGTTCTCTCTCTCTCTCTCTCTCTCTCTCTCTCTCTCTCTCTCTCTCTCTCTCTCTCTCTCTCTCCCTCCCTCCCTCCAGGGTCTTGTTGTACCTGACTCAGGGTCCCTTCCCCTCCTCATAACTAATAAACCCTTCCTAAAAAACTCCCCAGTGTGGACCTCTTAAGCCCTTATTAAGTTCATTTCATAGACTTCTAAAAGATGTCCAGTTCATTTCATAGACTTCTACAAGATGTCCTCACAGGTCCTCATCATCTCCAGATACCCACCTCAACATTCTCTAGTACAGGCTGTCCCTCCTTCTTCAGAATGATTGTAACCTAAGACTACTCTGCTACAGACCTCTTACACAGACTAGCTAGCCTCTCCTTGTCATGCTGTACATAGTAAAAGCATTGAGGTTTTGGGTTGTTACGTTGGCAGTACTGTTCTATTAGAGAGAGCACAACCTACCAGACTCCAGCTTTTCTATACATGTGTCCATGTTTCTGTTCTTTCTTCATCCCCTTATAGCCTCAATCAAATTTCTAAGATCAAGTCAAGTGAGATATCATAATTTATATCATCTGGTTAAAATAACCAGATCAGAATTGTTTTACATTCAAATAAAAATTTATCTATATGTAGATTTTCCCTTACTTTTATTTAGATGAGTAAATAGTGATTTAAAATTTTGACATATAAGAAAAACAAGATATAATCTATGATCGTGACAAAATGCTAGTACTTTCAATTTCTCTTTTTAATCACATGTTCATCCCTACACACATTGGCATATTTATGCATAAATAAAATGACTACGTATATCTATTTTAAGTTTCATGTTTATCAATTCAATAATCTACTTTCATATCACCAGTAATTCACTTGAGCACAGATATAAAACTTAGAAAAATACTGTTTCCTAAAATATATTTTCATAGTAAGGCATGAAAAAGGAAATAAAATTTTGCCTGAGTAAAGTTTATATTTATTTTTGACAGGTGCTCAATTCTTAATGAAGAAAAATATGCCTTCATCCCTACAATAAATTTAAATAGAATTACTTGTTTACCAATGTGTAATTAATTTTGTATGAAGTGGTAAGCATGCATGTTTATAAAGTATCTGTCTGTAAACTGTACAAGAGAAAATCAATGGCACTGATAATGATTGACAACACATGTATACAAATATGTACACGCACTGTGAGAAATCATACCATAAATTCATATTCACATTTGTATTCTTACTTAGTCATGCTCGAAGCTTCCAAGCTTGTGTCACTACTAGAAAGCAATGCTCTTCAATTTATTCTCATTTTTAATTTCAAGCAACTTTGAGGCTGATGGAGATAAAAAAAAAAAAAAGTACAAAAGAAAGGCTATTAAAAAAGGGGGGTTGTTATGTTGGGGAGTTCTGGAGAGCTAAAGAAATGTGCTTGAGGTATAGTTCCTGGGAATCATGCCCATTTCTAGTTTAACTAATCGGCAGAGGTCATCATTGTCTCTCCATTGTCTCCATCCTACTCCAGTTAGAAGGGTGACCAAGGCACCCCAGGATTGTATACACTTTTGTCATGAACAGGAGCTTCAACATCTGCTGCTGCCACAAACTATGAAGTTATTCCCTCATCATGAGCAAAAGTTCACATGTACTGATGCCTAAGCCTGAAGTGTTTGTGTCTAGCTGCCTCCCGATCATTTCTGTTCCTTCAGTTAGTTAAGGGAATGTAACTGATACTGTCCTAAGCATCCTGCTGTCCTCTAATGCTCATGCTGCAAAGAAGCCTAGGGCACAAACATTGTAGTTTCTTCACTGGGGAGATAAGGTGGAGATCATACCAAACTCCACAAAGTTGTTATAAAAGGAAAGATTGGTGAAAAAATTTAATGGTACAGATTGACTATTCTTACCAGTGACACATTGAACTTTGGAAAATGTACAGCCCACAGTTGTGTAATAGAAAAATACTTGGCTAACATTGGATACCTTATATATTGAGCTACAGAGCATTCATTATGGAGTTCTTTATGGTTTTACCAATGAAAGAAAATCACATTTAGGTTTTCTATGATCTTTCCTAAGGTCTGTTTCCCTTTCTCTGTTGTGTCCTTCCAGCCAGAGCCCTGTGTTGGTTAAATCCCAGGCATTTTTTTTACTGACCTATGGCTGGGTAAAGTAGATAGAACCATTAAAAAAGTTGAAGTTGGGGAAAGGCCAGCAAAGATGTTCCTTCTCTGCTTCAGTGCCTGTAATGCTAGCTGCATCTCCTAGGACAGCAGCTCCACAAGACACACCTAGAGACACCAGCTTTCATGTGGCAGTTTTCTTTTGCCCTTCAGCCATGGATGGAAATTTTGGTGGTGCTTATATTTACCACCAAGTATTCACATTTTGATCCTTCCCTTGCATATGAGTGGTCCTGTAATGAACTTGCTATTTGAATAACATAAAAAGGATGCATATCCAGAGAAAGTTTTAGATACTATTTGTATTCATTAACAAATTTAAAAAACCTGAATATTGAGATGCTGTATTAAAGATCTCACCAGACATTTTTCATGACTCAGTAAGGGTTTGTTGTTGTGCATAAGATTTTAGAATGGTTACTCTAATATAAATTGTCTGTATCTCAAACTGTAAATTCATAGAGACATAATCTGACTTCTTACAAACTGAAATACTTCTAATGGTTTGTATTTTCTAAAATAGCTTCACAGTAGTGTTTTCCTTTATTCTGAAACCAGAAAGTGCATGCAACAAGGATTCTTTTGACTGATGAATATTTTATAACCAAGAAGACATTTCACTTGAAAAAAATGACTGCTATGAGTTTTGGTTAGATTATTCAAATTCCACAGCATGACACATGGGCTTCTTTGAAGAAAGCCCAAACCCAGCACTTAGCAGAAAATGATCACTCTGTACTCCTTCCTTTTCCAACAACATGAGTTTCTCATTTTGAACACTACCTGTAGGACAGAGTTGGGAGAAATAATAAGAAAAGTAAAGGATGGCAACCATAAATGTTTCACAGTTTCTATTCTAGCTCTCAAGATACAGAAAAAAGACCAACACACTTTTTACTACGGTGGTACACTATAGAAGAATTTCAGCCATGAACTGCTTCAATGCAGTTTTGGTAAACATTGCTGCCTCTGTTTTCAGTGCTGATTCCCCGGACTATGTACAACCTCGTGGAAAGCTCATGCAGTTGGGTGGAGGGCACTTGCCAAACCAAGCTCATCCCAAAAGGCTGGTGCAAGTTTGGCCCCTCTATACTGACAGACCACAAGCCATAGCAAAAACTACTCACTCTCAAAGGCGGGCTACAGTTGGCAGAATTGCTTACATAAGTGCCTATCCCAGCATCCCTGTCTTAATCAGTGCCCTTTACCTCTGAGTATCAAAAGATCCTCCCCTGCCTGAACACCATAAAATACCACCCTTGCATTAAACTTGAGAGAATATTCCACTGGCAACACTCTCCAGGCATTCTTTGTGTTCCATAGACTCTTAGTCCCTTGACCTGGGACCTGCCTGGATGTGTTGACCCATGTACTGTGCTTTGCTTCCTGGGGGCTAGGCTAAGTGGCCATATAGCCTAGCCATGTGTCGGGAAGGGAAGCAGGACCCCATGGGAACAGAGGGAGAGAAACACCCCACACCCAACCCTCTGCCTGCCAGCATCACCTGGAGAAACTGCCCATTCTCACACATTCTTCTTTTATTTTCCCTGTCATTTCTCTACAGAAAAATAAAATGTAAAAATACAAATAGCTTATGCAAACTATATTTGGTTTTGACACATGTATTTAAAACAATATTGAGCTAACCTCAAGATATATTTTATTATTATATCCATTTTATGAAAAGCATGTTCCTAGGTGGCAACGTTTATAATTTTACATTTTACGTTTTAGAATCAAATAAAATATGTGTAACACGTGTTTTATTTACTCTTCTATTGCTATGAAAAGATACCATGACCAATGCAATTTATAGAAAACCACAATTAATTAAAGGCTTGCTTACAGTTTCAGAGGGTCAGTCCATTATCATCATATCAGAGAGTGTGGTGGCAGGCAAACAGGCATGGTGCTGAAGAAGTAGCTGAGCACCCACATCTGATTGACAACTTGCATGCAGAAAAGAGACACTTGGGTTGGCGTGGGATTTTGAAAACTCCCAGCCCACCTCCAGTGACACACCACCTCCAACAAGGCCACAGTTACTTCAACAAGACCACAGTTACTAATCTTTCTGAAACAGTTATAGTAACTGATTATGTATGACCAAGCATTCAAACATGAGTCTATGGGGGCCATCCTCATTCAAACCACCACAAGATTCAAATTTTTCATAATGGGTTGAGAGGTGCTGTGATATGTTTAGTTGTGGATAATATTTTAGTTAAGATTAGTCTCTTACTAGTTTACACCTCTGTGCTATCCCCAGCTTCCACCCCCCACAGGAGGTTCCTGTTATTTGTTGATTGAGGGTCTGTGTGAAAACAGGATGAAAAACACCTGGGGATTGAGGGGTGGAGCAAGGAGGGAGGGGGAGTAGGAGGTGGAGGAGGAGTAGGAGCTGAAGGACCTGGAAGAACCAAAAAGGAGAGGATGGGTAAAGAAGCTTTGAAGCGAGCTCTCTGCCTAGCTGCCCAGGTATAGAATTCCCTGAGATTTGACATGGTTTGTGATTAATAAAAGCACTGGAAAATTCAGCGCTGGACTCTCCATTAAGCTCCATAACGTTATTTTAACAGAGAGATTTTATTCTGAATGATCCAGAGAAGACTGTAACTTTGTGTGTGTGTGTGTGTGTGTGTGTGTGTGTGTGTGTGTGTGTGAGAGAGAGAGAGAGAGAGAGAGAGAGAGAGAGAGACATGTGTGTGTTAAGCTATGTACTTGTATATGCAGAATATCTCACCCACACATGCAGTTTTGTAAGCCAGAGTTAGCTAACAGGTATCTTCTTCTATTGTTTTTCCTGTTAGTTTTTGAGGCAGAGTCACAATGCTATTTAAAAGTCCAAAGTTTAAAGTCTCTCCCAATAATCAAGAGGGTCTCTTGATTGTAACTCCTGTAAATTTAAAACAAAAATACAAATTGAATAGTTCCAACATACAATGGCACAGAATATATGTTGTAATGGCCAAGAGAAAAAAAAAATGGAGCATAGTGGGGGAATTCTGAACCAAACCCTGTAGGGCAAACTCCAAATCACATAGTTTCATACATGTTGTCAAAGGGCTTAGATGGCTCTTCCCTTCTAGCTTTACTGCCTAAGACACACATCTCTCTCCAGGGATGATTCCACTTCATGTCTGAAGCTCTCCTTGCCAGACATCCCATGGCTCTGACACCTTTAACATTGTGAGGTCTCCAATATAACCCAGACTTCAATAACATAGCTTTTGTAATGGCCTCACAGAGCTTCTATTAAGGGACCTCCCCCCACATCCACAACATTCCTCATCTTGACAGCTATCCCTAATGGTGGAAGATTTTACAACTTTTTACTTGTGTATACTTCATGATATGTCTGTGGGATATTTTCTTGCTTCATGATTTATGACAAGGCCAAGCCGACCTTCAGTTGTACCATCCTTGAACAAATTGTCCTGGACTATATAAGAAAGCAATCTGAGTAAAGTATGAAAAGCAAACTACTGAGCAACATTCCTTCATGCTCACGGTTTCAGTTCCTGCCTCCAGGTTCCTGCCTGAATTCTGGTTCTAACTTACCTCAGCAATCGACTGTGACACGAAATAAATTCTTTCCTCCCAAGTTTCATCTGTTCAGTGTTTTTCATGACAGAAATTAACACGGAAATTTGTACCACAAGTGAGATTGTTGTGATGGACTCCACCATGTGAATTTTGTTACTTAGACTACTTTGGGGGAGATTCAGGCTAAAAAAGTCACTGACTGCTCAGAGCATAATGAGCTCTTGTGGGAACATAGATAATAATGATAAATTAAATGCTGATGAGGGGCTCCAGAATAAAGCAAGGACTTTATCAGAGTCATTTCTCTGATATTTTGAAAAAGAGTCTATGGGTTCTCATCATCTAGGACTGAATAACTAACTGTGATCAACAAGAGACAGCACTACTGAAGTGAAGCCTTTGCTTCACAGGGACAATTGATGCTGGATAGCTGGGGCTGAAAATCAGCTATGATTAATAACACCAGCATCATTTAGACAAAATCTGCCGAGAAGAAATTTTTCAGTGTCAGCTTATAGAAGCTGTGTTTCAAGTGAGAGCGGGGCATGCTAATGCTCCATCACAGGCGGTAGCCAAACAGGCATGTGTAAAAATATCCCAGATGGTACTGAATTGAAACTATGGAGGTGTCTTGGAGTACAACTGAAACTTGGCACTGCAAACGGTTAGGAAATGCCATGGTAAAATTGTAGCCTCAGTTGTGGAGAGGACAAAACTGAAGTAGTAATAGAATGAATCTGAGGCTTGGCAGTATATGGTAGGGTCAGAATCCCAGAAGAGAGGCCAAGAGGGCAGTACTGAAAGTGCAGCCTCAGTTACAGTGGAGATCCTAGAATGGTGATGTTGGGGCTTAGAGATAATAACCAGGATAGCAGCAGGTGTGGAATGGGAGCCAGAATGAGCTAAGAGATCAGCTATGGGTGTTGTGGATGACAGACCTGGAGAAGGGAAGTTGCCCAAGATCTTTGGAACCCAAATGATTATGAATGAGGTTTTTCCAAACATCTAACACTGAGTCATTTATACTATTGGATTTTGGCTAATGCTTTGACTTCATTGAACTATACCCTGGTTCTTCCCTCCTGGAAAAAGAAGGATATTACTCAGTTTGGATTTTATAAAAGCCCACGTGAATAGCTATAGAAGTTTAATGAAAAAAACAAAACAAAGCAAACAAAAAAACCCCACAAAACTTTGGACTTTTAAATAATTTGAAAACTTTTTAAAGAAGGTGGGACTTTTACATTTTGTATTGTGATATTAACATGAAAGCTCGAAGATGATAACAAGAGAGGGAAAGTTATGGTTTAATAGTTTTCAGGTTGGTTGACAAGGATACGTTTTGTTTTGAATTTGGTGGCACTGTTTGGGAAGACTGTGGAAGCTTTAGGTGTGGAGTCTTTTTGGAGGAAATATGCTACTTAGGAGATGCATTTAGATTTATAATCTGGTTAAGTGCTTCCTGAGTGTAGATCAATGCAGCAATTGGCCTTCTGCTCCTATTGCCATGTCTTCCCTGCAATTCATTATACCTTCACTACCTGAAGGAATTACCCCTTCAAACTGCAAACCTAAAAAAAAAAAAAAAGTCACTTTTGCCTTTAAATTCTTTCTTGTAAGCTATTTAGACAGTCAATGAGAAAAGTAACTAATATAGATAAAAAGTTCAAACAAATATCATTAATAAGTGTCTGTTAAACCAATTCATCAGCTAAAATGGTTTAGAATATTTATACAGTTATAAAACAATGAAATTATATACAGATTCACAGAACAGATGGAGAGAGCATTTATCTTATAATCATCAAACTGATTATAATTTTCACAGCTTCTGGTTCCAAAGTTTATGAAGATGAAGGAAATTGAGTATTTAATTAATATGCTTTCATAAGTATATATATATGAATATATATGTGAGATCCTGAAGGATTTATCAAACTAATCCATGACATCTGTCACTCAAGAACTTATCACATTCTCAAGTGAGAAAACTCTCTGGATTCAAATCTATAGGCTCATGTAAACATTACAGCATTAACTTGCCAAATATGTAACTTTAAAAAATGTGTTGTTCATTCTTTTCCAATCTCCTTCTCCCTAATACAACCCAATATAATCACAGAAAAGTGAAACAAGTTAAAAAGTATCTATAATGTTTAAAGTGTATTTGGCAGAAATCTCAAACTCATGAAAAATATACAATGTTAGGGAAAAATGATATAGCAAACATGATAGCTTAATGAAATTTGATTCGAAGAACTTCAAACTAAAGAGAATATGATATAAGGAAATCTAAGTAAAGTACAGGTGATAAATAGCAAAACTCAGCACTGGTTTATGAGTTACAAGAAATATAGCTTACTCAGGTAACATGCTAGGACAAGGGAAGGGGTGGAGTTATGAAGGGTGAACCCTTTGGATTATTTGCTTTCTTCTTTTCATGAATCTAAGGCTTTTTAGAGGTTTATTTTAAGTGGCTCTTCCTATCATAATAACATTCACATTACTCACAGAACTTGAAGGAAAATAATAAGTTTAAATTACTTCCAAACCATAAAAGATGCTATGATACCGTAAGAAAAACTAAAACAAAAACAAAACCACAGCATGCCATTTGCACAATGACAAATACAACAATGGAGTTGATTAGAAGCCTAGAAATCTACTTAGATATAGATAACAAGGTTTTGACTAATACACTGATGAAAGAGTAGTTTAAAAATTGCTGGCAAGATGAAGATATCCATATGTAAAAGAATGAAATTAGATGCTCATCTTTTACCAGCTACATATTCCAATCGAGATGGACCCATGATCTGAATCCTTCAAATGTGAAAGTACTAGATGATGACACTGAAGAAATGCTTTAGAACACTGGAATGGACAAGGAATTTTTTAAAGTTCCCCAAACCAGAGAAAATTAAAGCAAACCTGCAGTGGGATTGCAGCAAAATGAAAACCT
The DNA here is from genome assembly GCA_026225945.1 of Cricetomys ansorgei. Taxonomy (NCBI): domain Eukaryota; kingdom Metazoa; phylum Chordata; class Mammalia; order Rodentia; family Nesomyidae; genus Cricetomys; species Cricetomys ansorgei. Next base: position 18,081,950 of record JAMJFZ010001131.1, on the reverse strand, counting down.
TCTACTTATCAAAGAAAACGAATAATAACAAGAAGGGAACAGGAAAAATAAATAAATAATCAATAAATAAAATAAATAAAAAATAAATAATTACAAGGCAGAGGAATAGCCAGCCTATGTAAGGACTACTCCGAACTCAATAGTGATAAAACACACACACACGTGCGCACACACACACCCATGCACTCAAACTGTCATAGACCTAAGGAGACATTCAGAAGATGATATGACAATGACTGTATGTATTTGAAAAACTGTTCAACATCACTAATTATCAGAGAGATGAAAAGCAAATTTATTTCCAATGAAATGTCATCTCAGCCCAGGATAATGGGTTATTATCAAAAAGACTCATAGAAGTAGGCACTGGTGGAGAAAGGAAAGTCTTGCACACAGTGCAGGCATATATAAATTACTTCAGCCACATGAAAAGTAATATAAAATTTCTGAGAAACTTAAAAAAAAACGCCTATTCTAGCAATTTTACTAGTTTTTATGTTAGTTTTTATATTATCTAAAGAAAATGAAATCAGAGTGTTGATGTTCCAGACATTCTCCCATAATCTTTGAAACTCTATTAACAATATAAAAAAAATGGAAATAATCTAAGAAAACTTTCCCTACAACTAGTGTGTTACTCGAGTAAGCCTTCTTGAAATGTTTAATGATAAGGAAAAATACATATATACAATGGAATACTGTTCAACGAGAGCAAAATTCTGTATGTTAAAAAGAAATGTATGGAACTCCAGTTTAATATGTTAAATGAAGTAAGTCATTCACAGAAACAGGAATACTATATGATCTCACTCAGGTGAATCTAAAAATGTATACCTCATAGTAGATGAGAGTAAATAGGTTACCGGAGGCTAAGGAATGTAGGAAGGGGAAAGTAGTGACAAAGATTTGTGAATGGGTTTTACAGAGTTCATTAGAGCCAGGAATGTGATGTGCTGTTGCTCAGTATGGTGACTATAACAAATAGTAATGCTCTGGTAACTTTATAAAACTAGAAGAACGAATTCAGAAAGTTGTCACCATGTAGAAATAATCACTGTTTGAGACAGGTGTGCTTAACATGATCTAAACATTACCCACAGTGTGCAGGTATCAAAATCTTACCTCATTGTTACGTAAGATTTTCATGTATCAGTTAATATTAATTTGGAAATGGAAACTGCTTGTGCTGTATGAATCCACTGATGTTTGTGTCTAAATGTGAGACTCCTTTTAGAAGGCTCACTGCTATGTTCATTGAAATTTGCTCTTTTTCTTGGTACATTTTAAACAATGTCTTGAGCAGTAGCCTGTGACTCAAGTTTAAGTCTCCACATGGAAGAAGAAACAGATTTACATTCTTCAAATTCCAATGGAAAATAAATTTCCCATGTAAGAGTTGTTTTATCTTGTAGAAGATAAAACAAAATTTACATCAAACTATATCATTTTAAACTATACCATTCAAGTTATAATAACCCCATAATAAAACAGAATTGCCTTAAAAAGAAAGTTTACCTTGTTTATAGGGTTATTGGAATGTCTGTATCATTTAAAAATGGTAAGAATGTCTTCAAGACAGTCAGTGTCTTCTCATAACTTGTAACAAAGTTTCCCTTTTTAGCCAGTGATGGATTATGGTGATAGTCCATGTTGTGGTACAGCAGAGTAAGTTATTCAGAGGATTGGGACAAGGCAGCAACAACTCGTGACTCCGTAAATAACTGGACTACACTGTAAATCAAGATGCAGATGTATTTCATTATTATTGTCATGGGTTCCTGGCAGATGACAGTTTATTCTTTGCTAATTCAATTCCCAATCCTAGAGGGTTTCAGCCTCCTTACAATCTAATCATCAAGATGTTAGAAGGCTCCAGCCTCTGTACAATCTAATCTTTAAACCTAAATATAGAATGTTTCAGCTTTTGAGATTTACTGCTGACTGACTCACTCTGACTAGCTCCTTCTGAACTCAGAGCTGTACTGAAGTCAACTGACTCCTCTGGTTCAACTCAACTCACTTGGTGTTTGGGATCAAACACTTCTCCAAGCTCACTAGTTCAAACTGACCTGAGCTGACCTACTGTTTCTGACTGAACTCTTTTGACTCTGACTCACTCTACCCTGACTCCCACAAATTGTCTGACTGAACTGCTCTGCTAGGCTTCAAATTGACTCTTGATTTTAGGTGTCTCTTTCTCCCAAACTCACTCCCCTTCTGCTGAACTGCCTCTTTGTCTTATCTGACTGATTCTCTAATTGACTGCCTGACTTTCTGAACTGAGAACCTGCTTTTGTATCGTGAGAGTTAAGAGTGTCCTCACTCTGACTCACTCTGGTAACTCTGACTCACTCTGGTAACTCTTCCTCTTATTCATCACTTTGCCTGCCCTTCACTCTGATTCATCTCAGATGTCACTCTGCCAAGTGTTCAGTCTGGTTCACTCTCAGACTTGAGATTAAAGGTGTGTATTCACTCTATCCTTCACTCTGCCTCTGACTTTCTACTTCTCAATTGACTAGCATGCTTTGACTCAATCTCCTTCCATTCTCTCAATCTCTACTGCTTCTCTCTTAACTCTGAACTGACTCTGAACTGAGAATCATGAACTGAGAGCCTTGACCTACTTCTGAACTGACTGCCTCCTTTTACATTCCAAAAATTGAGATTAAAGGCATGTGCCACCATTGCCTTCTGAGTTGGGTTACTTAAAGGCATATGCTGCATTCTAGCTGGATCACACAGGCCTTGAATGCAATACTTTCCCAGAGCAGTCATGTTGCTGGATTAAAAGACTAAATATTTCTCTATGTCACCAGACCCTCCGGGACCCTCTGCCACCAACAAGGCCAGTACTGCTGCTCCTCTGGTCCAGGCCACTTCTTGTATTGCTCTCCCAGATAGGGTGGGGGTAAGCAAGAGCTGAGCTCTTCCTGCAGGTTGCAGGCACAAAGGCAAGGTAGCAGGACAGTGATCAGAGCAGGGCAGGGTACAATGGCAGGGTACAAAAGCTCAGCCAGGTCCTGGCCCTGAATGGACTGCCAAACCTACTTCTAAAGTGACAGCTTCCTTTTACATTTCTAGAGCTGTGATTAAAGGCATGTGCCACCACTTCCTTCTTAATTAGGTTACATAAATGTTTGTGTTGCATTCTAGTCAGATCACACAGGCCTTGAATGTTATCCTTTTACAGAGCAACCATGTTGCTGGATTAAAAGATTAAATATTCCTCTAAACTATACCTCTTGACTGGTGAAAAAAGCAACAGCCAAAGCAACAGATTCCTAAGCAAACGCCTGAACAATGTTCTTTGGTGGGTCTATAATAAATTCAACATATAAGCACAAGGCAATGTCTTACCCCAAGGAGTACTTTTGGAATGATGGTCCTGTAGACTCTCTGATGCAACAGAGAATCTAGTGATTTCATTACTATTTGTTAGATTACACCAACAAAAGCACCCAATAATTTGCCCAGTATCTGAGATGAAAGTCGAATAAAGAGTTTGCAGCAAAATAGGAAGACAATATTAGAAGTCCATGTTCCTAGGATCAGCTTAGAAGTTGGGGTGGAGTAGCTATGATGTGAATCAGTGGTTCACACTGTAGTGTTTTCACCATGTGAGCTTATGACCAACTATGAGCAAACTGTGGTTCACCTTGGACTGTAAAACAGAGGCACCAAAATTAAAGAAGAAAAAACAGTTTTGTCGCACTATGGGAGGTTACAATTGGTATGAAATAAGAAATGTGTAGTGCTAGAGAGACGACTCAGAGCAGTTGCCCTGGACCCTAGTGGTGGGTCCAGTTCAGTTGCAGTGGACCCTACTTCAGTTCCCAGCATCTATATCTGGTGACTTATAACCACATAAAACCCCTGCTCAGGGTGATCTGACAACTGTCTGCCTCCAAGGGGGCTTTGTACTCAAATACACAAGCTGTCACGTATACATAAACATATACACATAGTTAAAATAAATATAAATACTGAAATACTAATTTTTATGATAAAATGTAATAGAAGACAAAAGTTCTTCCTCTCTTACACAAAATGCTTACTTGAGAATTATAAAGTAGGTCTTTTTCCCTTCATCACTAGTATTTTAGAGAAGTGCTACTTAACTCTGGATATTTTGGTGATGAAATAAATTAAAATTCAAACAGTAAATTAAATGCAAAACTAACTTAAATGTTTAGTAATTTAAAAAGTAAGATATTCTATGATATTCATTACATTCTATTTAGTTCTAGATATTTTTTTCAATTCACCTATTTTTAAAAATAATTTTGTGGTAAATACTAAAAACCATTAAGAGATAAAGAGTACAAGAGAATTAAAAACATGATTCTTACATCAATGCATTTGTCTCAGAAGTTGCTAAGCATATATTCTATGTATATTATATAGCTCACCAATTGACTACTTTTTATTTTGTAATAGTTTCTGAGTCCTGAGTGGCAGCAAACCTCACAGACTCATTCTTTATTGGAAAGGAAATAAAGCATATTTTAAACAGAGACATGTTAAATAGCTGCTCAATGTTGAAAGAACCATCTATGTACTTTCAAATTCAGTGACCACACTGTCTCTGCACATTGTGTGTTAAGCAAAGCAACTCAAACAGTACAAGAAGTACTCATATATTTTTCTAGAATTTTGTTTCCTCAAAACTCTGGAAATAAAACACATGTAAAATTGCAGGTGTTTTCTCCCTTTCAGTTTTCTCTTTGGGAAAAGTCTATCTTTTGCCTTAGGTATGAAATGATGGGTTGTAGTTCCAACATAATGAAAAGAAGAAAATCATACAGAGAAATATGTGCTGCTGCTGGTATTGTAAAGTATCCCATAGTAATCAGCCTATAATCTCTAATGCTAATTTTAAAAATGCTGCTTTATTGCAAGGGATGATTGAAAAGTCTTAAGATTCAAGCAATGTGTGAAAAAACAACTAAGGGTAAATAGTTTATATATCACAATTTTGTTCCATGCTTTGTGACCGTCTCGATTCCATCTCTCCAAATGCTGGAGATGTCATGTGCCAAATAAATGGGGAGGAAAGAGTCCTCTCCAAATAGCTAATATTTAAAAGCATTGTCCAAGATCATATTAACATGTACAAAAGACAAGATCTAAATATCCAAAATAAACAAAGACTTTCCCTAATGTATATTGCACAAGAAACAAAGTAAGTAAAGTAGATATTTATTTCTTAGGGTTTTGCTTTAGGGTGTTAGATGAACTTATCTAATCACAGACAAATTGACATCTGTTACACAAATTGGAAAATATGCAAAGTACCATCATAGATCATTACAAGTGAAAGAGGTAATACATTTTAAAGAATATAAAGAAACAGTCTCTTCTAGTAATGTCTGCACAAGACTGCAACAATGATAGTATCAATGGATATGATAACATTGGAGGGATAAATTTTTTCAGTGTTCCACACTTAGACAAAGAACTATCAACTAATGACTGCTTATAGAAGGAGAATTAACATCTGTCACAGATGAGTCCCTTTACTAAAGGATCAACTTTTGGATGTCATGGGAGGGGTTGGCTCTAAAGGACCTGGAGGAGACCTAGAAAGAAGACAGTAAAGGGAAACAGATGCAATTCTGTTTAAATAAAACATATTCAAAAACTAAATATTAAATAAAAGATCTAGGGTGTGATGTGGCAGCTTCCACCATTTCGTGGCAAGTCTCTTTACATAATTTTCAACCAAATTCATTAGGAATGGTCTATGTAACAATATTATAGGGGAAATGAAGTATGATGATATGAAGATGAGGATACAAAAGACATTACAGTCTCTGCTTGCTGTCTTATGAATCACTCAAAGGGATGAAAGCCAAAAGCCAAGTCTTGAGCAGTCCCCTACCTGTGTGGGAAAGATGTGAAGCTTCACCATGGGAGTTCCTTGGAAACAAGTCTTCACATCACTCTCTGTGAACTATACTCTCACTAGATATTTTCATTGCAAATTCCTAAGAGAATTTGAGTCATAACTGCCTAGCCGTTGTTTCAGAATCCCTAATCTCTAGAAGCTTCAATAGTAATGAATATTTTTGCTTTCTGCTACAAACTTGGGGACAATTTTATACATAGCTGCTATGATCTGAATGCGTCTCATTTCATTTTCATATGTTGATATTTAATTCCCACTGTAATTGTGTTGTATCAGATACATTTCCCCTAAACAGTAGTAATAGAGGACTCGTAGTTTGGTAATAGGATCCACAGAAGTTGCAAGTCTTCAAATGCATAAGTAAAATAACATGAAAGACTCTAATGAAAGTAAAATTATTATTGCTTCCTTGATTATATCTATAGTTAAAAACTAAGACAATTGTCAGGACAATACAGGTTTTTGAACCATTTGATGCTTCAAAAAGAAAAATTTTGGGATAATTATCTATCATTTTATCTCAATTTTACACATATAGATCACTGTCCATACTTTTTCAATATCTCTGCTACTTCAATAAACTCCATGTTATTATGATAACCTTAACATAGAGCACTTACCCACTGTGCTTATTTGATTCCAAGCACACACACACACACACACACACACACACAAACACAAACACACACAACAACATACAAACACCAAACAAAATTCTCACTTACTTATATATCACAAAATAAGCTCTATAAGTACAAATAAAGATTCTCTATGGTTTAATTTTCTATCAAGTAATAAATGCAGTAGTCACCATATATGTTTAACTATAATACATATTTATTAAAATAACAAATATTAGATTAAAAATACAATTGCCTTATTATAAATAAAGAAATGAAAATAATAAAGTTTTAAAGTATTTTCTTGACGTGTTTACAGCTCTAGATATATACACTTACAAATAAAACAGAATATTTTATATGTACATATTTTATTCAAGGAGCTCAAACCTTCAACTGAAAATGAGAAAAAAAATTGATGCTTTTATTTTTAATACCCACAAAACTTATATGTGTGGTGTTTCTTTAGATAAAGGGAGCCAGCTGAACAGAAAATCAGAAGCGAACAAGCAGATAACATTTAACTTACATACCTTAGCTGTTTACCTGTGCTCAGAGAAAGTACAAACAATATTCATTGAAGAGCCTAGTTTCTGCAAATATGTTCCTTTTAAATAGCCTTCCTTATTTATTATTCTTTCTTTATAGCTTATTACTAGATACTATTTGATTGCTGTCCATGAAATCATGATAATATTGGTTCATTTTCAAACCCAAATTATATATACCCATTATTCCCAAGGGTAAATAGCTTTGATTTCACACTCCCATGAAAACACAATTGCAACACAATTACACAGCAAAACAAAGGCACAGTGCTCGGTATGAAAATGCAAAGCTGCCATGTTTATGTTGGTGGATACCAAGCCGAAAAGCTTTGGAAGCATAAAATTCAGTCAATGTTTAGCCTGCTATTTTAGAAGGAAAGATTTTTGGTAAAAATAGTTAACACCTCAAAGAGTTATCTAAACACTTATCTTATTAAATCAGTTTAAAGTTACAATACCAACTTTATTGTCATTAGGATTGTTGGGAGCCGAGTTGAAACGCCATTACAAGATGGCGCTGGTTTCCTGCTTCCGGGCTCCTCTTGCTCGGTTCTGGGTTCTGGAGTAAACAAGTAACAGCGCAGGCGCAAGTTGAGTAATCCTTGCCGCCTCTCCCTATGCTAATGAGGTTCTGGACATGCATCCAATCGTTGATGGTCACGTTGCTTGCCGCCTCCCCCTATGCTAATGAGGTTCTGGACATGCATCCAATCGTTGATGGTCACGTTGCCTATATAAGCAGGGTGCCTCACACATTCAGGGTCTTTCGCTCTCAACACTCAATCAAGCTACAGTCCTCAATAAAGCGTGAACCAGAAGAATCCTGTGTGCGGCGTCTTCCTTGCAGGCGAGGCGGGCGTCCACATAGGATAAGTCTACATCTGCAGTGAATTAAACACAATCTAATATCAAGCTCAAAACAATATAATGAATGTATGTAACTTATTTTAGCATTTTTTGTAGAGTGCAATAAGTATCTTTTGATGTAGATATCTAGGAGTCATTCTCTTCATTATTCATTCTGCAATAAGCCCGTTTATGTTGACCTCATTTTTCTTTTCACCTTCCAAGTGCTATTTTTTTTTTTTTGCTGTTAATGTCTATTAACATATATGTGCTACCATGGAAACCATAATAATCAGTAACAAAATAAAAATGCAAAATTAGTTTCTCTAGTTCAGCCTAGTACTTCAGCTTTATTTAAGAGTTGGAAGCTATCCCAGAAAGCTGTGTTCTTTGAGTTTTAAAACCTAGACCGTCTAGTGTTTAGTGACTTATATTTGTAATCCCAGCTTTCTGGAGACAAATGCTGGATGCCTAATTTCCCATAGTGTCTAGCCTGCCAGAGAAAGAACTTGTCTGTAGAAACTAAACAAATGAAAATAAATCACAAATTACTACAAAATCTATAGATGTGAAGAATAGTAAATCCTAAGTAGGCCAATAGTATTACATGTACTCATTAAACAACAGGTTTTCATAACTTTTAGCTCTCTCCATTAGGCACTTATTCACTTGGAGTGTACCAGGAACCAAAATTTTATAAGGGAAGACAAAAACTCAAGCATTATTTCAAAATTATACATGAACACAGTTCTGAATTTGTCTGTGTAATGCAGAGGGAAGATCCCACAAAGTGGGCTGGAGGAAGGACTGGTGTGAGATACATAGTGTATGTCAGGGAAAATATTTTCAATAGACACAATAACTGCAAAATTCTCTTATCAGAGTACTATTAGCATTTTCTAGTGACAAAAATGTAGAACATCTTAGGCACAGAGAGCAAAGGGATAGAAAGCCAGGAATAATGTCCTGCACCTGCATTTTCTCTACTGTGAAGTATAGACAGAGGATTGTCAATATAAGACCAGCCTGGCTAAATACTTACACCCAGAAATAAACAAACAAATATGTAAATAGAGTGAAGTGGCAGCAAAATCAGACAGAAATGGCAGAGCAACAATAGCAAACATAAGGGGCCAAGCCCAGGCCATTCTCTGGGATCTGGGGTGAAAGCTGTCACAGGTTTTGAGACCAGGAATGGCATATCTCATGTGATATAGTTAAATACTTTCTCTATTTTCTCAGCTATTCTCTCAAAGGTTGGCTTACTGTCTTACTATATAATACATTTCACCTTTTAACGGATCCCTGAGACTTTTGTAAAATTGGGGAACCTGATGTCTATGTGTCTTGGAAACTGAAATAAAAGACTTATTTCAGAGGATAAGAGGAATTTTAAAAATTAACACTTTGGACATATTCTCTTTGGAATACGAATTCCTATTTGTAAATTTGATTAATACTTATACCTACAATTTTTTTGTTGGAACAAGTACTATTTGGGAGTTATACAGTGTCTGTTATCATATTCATGAAAAAAGATATCACAAAATTTAATTTACAGTGTCTTTGTTGCAAATGCATATGTTTCTAATTTAGAACTATTTTATATAAATTTTTAGTATGGGTAAAATATAGCATTTTTTCTGATTAGTGTGTTCACTCTATCGGCATTCATATTTTATTAAATACTTGTTAAAATTTTAAATCTAAATTTTGGTAGCAGAGGTATGGATTTTTTTGAACTGCTTATATATTTCACATGATTTTCTATGCTCAAAAAGTTAGAATGACACAAATACAAATATATTCTCTATGAAATATTCGTAAACATTAAAAATATATGCATATAAGTATTGTCTACATGTATGTGTATGCAGTAAATGCATACCTAGTGCCCACAGAGCCCAGAAGGCGTCAGACCCCTGGCAACTGGAATTACAGATAGTTGAGAGTTGCCTGGTGAGTACTCAGAATAGATCCCAGGTCCACTGAAAGAGAAACAATTCATTTCTGCCTTCTCTCTATTCTTTCAACTAAAATTTTATTTATAGTCTTAAAAAAATAAATATGTTATGAATTTATTTCTTTTCATAGTTCTGAACATAACACTATTAATTACATCCTTAACTCTCTTGTAATAATAGCCAAAATATATCATGGGCATCACGTATTTAGATGAACAGTAACATGGTCAGTGTATGCTAGCTTTCATGATTCTGATACTTATACACATGGAATTATGTTGCAAAAACATTTGGTTATGTGCTTAATTTTCCCACATCAATATATTTAGATTCATGAAGCTCTTTAATTTCTATTACTATGTAAGATTTCCTTTTATGTGTAGGCAACAACTTTTATATTTTTGCCTATCTTCTTATGATGAAGAATTAGGGTGCAGCAACACTTATATTTATTACAAATAATTTCGATATGGGCCACAATGAATACATTTCCTGTATCACATATGAAAACATGTAGAGCTAGGTCTTTGGTTATATTCATTTTAAAATACGGTTAGCAAAGAAAAATCTATTTCTATACACATTTACATTTAAACTATATTTACAAAGGAAAAGTTATTCCATAAATATTTTTTTCATTTTTGTCAAATGAGTGTGTATAAAATCTTGTCTCAAAGAGGTTTCTAGTTTTATGAATATTTTTAAACTTGTGATTCATTTATGAAGTAGTAGTTCATTTATTTGTCCTAGTCCTTTTTGAAACTGTTAATTTATTACAATATAATAATTATTTCAAAAATACTGACCTTAAGGAATAGTGAATGTATCTCTTCTGCTAGTTTCTGAATAATATAGCTGAACATAACAATCATTTACCTTATAGTTTATGGCATTACTTTATGACATGTTTAGAAATTATTTGTAGCCACAATTAGGTGGCATTACTTTTTTCATCAACATAGATTAAATTTATATGAGCTTCTGGAAAGGGATCTTTTTTTAACATTCAGAAATCAATTTCCTGTGGCTTGCATTCTTTTGTTCTGCTCCTCTCCTACTATTATAGTTCCATCTAGTTCATTCATAAAATTTACAAAATTTTGGTAATTCTCTAGGATCCTCTTTTTTTTCATGCCCGTAGCTTACAGTTCTTGCACAATAGCACACTACCTAAGCATGTCAGTTGCATACATAGCAAAAGCAACTGTGTGCAAGTTTTTTTTTTTTCATTCATTTCAATGCAGTGCATGCTTCTGACAGTTTAACTTTGATATGAATTGCAGGATTGGATGTCAAACTATCCTTGTTTATACGATACACTAGAACTGCATTTAGTCCATCAATGGATTGAAAAGTTAATAGACATTATCTATCCAATATTAAATATTCTTACTAATTTATCTTAGATCCTAAAAAAATGTTGAAAAATACTTGAAATTTTTCTCCAAAAATGATGAGCCCCTTTCTCCCTGCCTCGTTCTTGTTGTACTTGTGAAAGACGTCTTTGGCAGTTTCTTCTATTTTTCTTGTGTCTTAAATTGCATTAGCATAAAATGACTTCAAGAAATGTTCTATGAATAAAGTGCTATCACATGTGAAATCCTGTTTACTTATCACAATACTTTTAATTATCTAAGTGAATTGAAGTAATTCTTTCCATATTTTTCTAGCTATTTCCAAGTCAAATTTCACTTTGTTTCTACAGTTCTAGAATATCTATCTTTCAATTTATTCAGCTATCATCTATCTCTGTCTATCTATCTATCTATCTATCTATCTATCTATCTATCTATCATCTATCTATCTGTTTCTATAATTAAAGTGCCAGGAATGAGTTCTATCTCATAGATCGGGAATTAGATTAGTCAGAAGATAGTTGGTTTTTGTTTGGTAACTGGCAAGTTAAAAACAAAATTGCCCTAGCCTGTCCCTGAATCTGGGATTTGGAAACCCGTACCCCCCATGTGTCAGCATTAATGCTCAAGCAATACTTCAGGCCATCTGGTACTTTTCCAATAGCTCACTAGGCATGTTCCAAAATCCCTATAAAATAAAACCCACCATCTCTCCCCATCCCCCATCTCTGTTCTCATTCAGAGGCAACCACCATTCTGTGTTTCTCTCCAATAAATGTCTTGTGTGAGGTTTGTTGTGTGATGTGAGTTTGTGATATTCTTTGGCTCTCAGTTACCAAGATACCCTTGCACATAAATCTCACACCTCGCTCCAAGGCTTAGCTTGCTTTGAGGAAGAAGTCTCTGAGAAATTAAGAGCAAAGGTGGTAAATAATTTCAAGTAAAGTATTTTCCAGACATAACAGGGCACTTACACAGGAATCATGATAGCATGAGCAAAACCTGTACTTGTGTTAGCTCAAACCAGTCAGAGTCTCAGCATGAAGGCTTCTTGAGCACAAAATCCCACTCTTATCTGAGGGTCACTAAAATTTGTTGAGTGATAAAAGAAGAAGTCAAATTTTATTTAATGGTGTGACCATTGGTGGGTCAAATATACTTCAAGTCAGGCCCCATTTCCAAGAGCTGTTGAGACTGACTCAATGGTTTTTAAAAAGGAGAAGAAAACTTTAAGTTGAATGGGTAGGAGTTTAAGAGTAGAAAGGGTGCATATGGGAGAAGCTAGGGGGAATAAGATCAATAACATTGTATGAAATTCTCAAAGAATGAAAATATGTATATTAAAATATGAATTGTATGTAATTAGAATTTCCTATCTGAATTCAAAGTTGAGATTGATATTTTTTATTGTTACATTTTAATTATTGCAATATTGGAGAGTACTTCTGACTAGCACAAGTTCAATAAGCCATAAACTAAGGAGTGACTCCTGTAACCCACAAGGCTTTAAAACCTACTTTGTCAGGCCTATGTGGTCATAGAGTTGCCTATAGGTTGTGTAGTGTGCTCAAGGTTCCAAGCTTCTGTGGGTTGTCATCCATGCTGGGGTGGGTTTTAGTGATACAGTATCTTTGATTCATTTATGATCATGTAAGTATCCCCTCACCATATTTCTGCATCTAACCTCAATAAGTTGGTTCACCAAGTTGAACTATTGTGGTGTCTATACTTGGTCCATCATTGGCTCCCTATCTGGAGTGAGTAGACCTGTGTGTTGCATTTCCCCAGGACTAGTTTTGTCACACAACAGTCCTGTTACCAATATATCAGTACCCCACTATAATAAGCTGAGCAATAAGCATTTGTTATATTTTTCTAGACTAAGCATAAGTAGTAGATGGTTAATTATTAATATGTATGTACAGTATTATACAGTATTTATTCATATCTTCATATGTGTTTTAAAGGCTGTGGAAAGAGTATTGATATATATGGTAGAAATATAATCATATCTGGGCATTGTCAAAGTAACATTTTATTTCAGGTTGGACCAGTATATTTTAATTTTGTTTACAATACAATACTGGTGGTGCTGCCTCACCAATTTTGTAGTTTGACATAATACAGTTCTTACTGATCACTACACAGTTCATAAGCTTATATGTTATGATAGAGTTTATTTTTAATTTTCTATATAAAATTATTTAGTTACCACCATACTTTTCATTGCCTTTCAAGATTGATCCATGGTAGTAAGTGATTGGCAAGATTCCATATGGGATATTTATAAGACAGTAATAAAAATTGTATCATTTTATTGCATTGAATTGATGGGAAATAGATAAAACAAGATTGTTAAATAGGTCCCTTTACTTTACTCAGAGCAGTAAAGGAATGAATGTGTATTGTTCATCACTCCACCCCTGTTAAAAATAGTAATGTGTTTATAACTCATTTCTTATCATTTTCCTGCTGCTGTTCTTATAATTTAATACTGCCGAGGCTTGTAAAGATAGCTATTTAAAGCCAATGTAAAACCTGAATCGGTAAGCAGTAATGATGAATATGTTGATGTGAATGATAAATTCAGAATCTATGTTAACAGCAAGATGTTTATTATCACAACTAAGGGCAAGTACAGTGCAAGCAAGAAATATGAACTTTTGAAAGCCTTTTTCCCTGGCTGTAACATTACAGAACATAATTCATCAAATAAACTAACAGAAAACACATTGCTAGACTTCTATATTATATAAATATATATTTAACAGCCTGGTAAATGATCACAGTATAAGACAATTCTTTCAAAGAATGTATTGCAAAATACAACTCATGACTTTTCTTTCAACTATAGCACATTCAAATTAAAATGATTAAAAACACTCATGGCTGAGCTTTTACAGTGCTTATCTCCACAGAGATAAGAAATTCCCATCCTGTTGTACAGTTAGGTATGACAGCAAATTTTTCTTGATACAATATTTATCAGAACACAGTGTTTATCAGAAAACATATATTACAACTGTATACTTTTTTAAATGTTCTGGAAATATAGATACCTAAAGACATTTTTGTATACTTTACTTCAATTTTACTTCAAAAGTTAATCTTAACAGCACCATGGAGGTATAATTTTAGGAAAATATTTACAGTTACCACACAATTCACTTATCTATTACATAGTAAACATATAACATGTTTAGCATATTTTAAAGTCCACCTGCCCTTGTTATAGATGGCATGCTGCTGGTTTTTTGGTTTTTCTTTTCTTTTTGGATGCATTCTATTTCACTAATTCACTCCTATATTACTAGAGTTATTCATCCACTCACCCAAGGGCCATTCCCAGTTTTAGATGCTGGAATGCTGGTATAAATTTACTGCAATATGTATAACTAGACTTATGTCATGGTTAGTATTTTATCAACTTCACACAAGCTAGAGTCATTTGAGAAAAGGCCATCTTTATTGAGAAAATACCCTGACCAGATTGGCCTATGGACAAAATTATGGAGCATTATCTTGATTAAGGATGAATGTGGGAGTGTCTAGGACACTATAGGTGATGCCAACTCTGGAAAGACAGTCATGAGTTGTATAAAAACACAGAATGAGTAAATTCTGAAGGGAGCAAGCCAGTAATCATATTTCTTCTATGTCTTCTGTTTAACTAATGACTCCAGGTTCTTGCTTTAATGTCCTACTCTTACTTTCTCCAATGATGGACTGTGATCATGAGATGGAAAATGAAACAAAGCCTCCCCTCCTCAAATTGGTTTTGGTCAAGGTTTTAATAGTACCAATAAAAATTAAATTAACCCAAATACCATGATCATGGGATATTTGTGTTACAGAACTCACGGAAGTATCTGGAACATTGGGTCATAAAAGCCATCTTCAAAGTGTTCAGAATACAGAGATTAATGAATTAAAGTGGGCATTTAGAATTCTAACAATTTTTCAAGATTTCTATCATGTATATGATAGAGGTATGGCTTTTAAGTTTCAGATAGAAACAAGGGCTTTATTCAGGCCATTTATATGATGTTTTGAATTAAGAATCTGTGTATTATTTTGGTCAGCTTGATCTGAATAATAGTTTGTGATTAACATAACCAAAACCACTAAAATGAAACCTATTCGTTTCAGGAACAATCAGTACTGGTCAGGTGGAGTTGAAGACTCACATGTGAGTAAGAGAAGATCATCATCTTTGAAGTGAAATTTTCTGGGTAATGTGTTCTCAGATTGGCACACAGAAGCTGTGTGTTCAGATGGTACCAAAACTATACCTTGAGCTGGCTGCCAAATTTGTAATATATAAGAATTTCCTAAGTTGACTGGCGTAAAGGGGTAATGGAGACCAGCTGAGGATTGCCATCATAGGAGGCTAGCCAGTCTGTTGGTAACTGTGTGGCCTTGCCTGAGGTAGAAGCCCAGAATTGAAGAAGCCATTGAGAAAACTTGAGTCTTGGCATCATATGGCAGGGTCTGTGTCCCTGCAGAGAACATAGGAAAGGTAAACGATGGCAGCAGAGACCAGTTTCAGTGGAGAACTCAATTTTGGAGATGCCAGTACCATAAGGAAGACCACCAAGGGCAGAAGCAGCTGTTCCTATGGAGTGGAGCTGGCCCAACCCAAGGAAGGCAAACTGTGTTCTGTGGATAGCAGGGTCAGAGAAGTGCTCCTTACAAAGCCTTTTGGAACACAGATTATGAGTGTATCCCAGATAGAAAGCACCAAACTTCACCCAGTGTTTGATTTGCTTTTGCCTTTTTCAGAATGCAATTATAATCTGATTCTGCCACTTGGAGTAAGACGTAATTTACTTAATTTTGATTTTACAAGAGCCCATAGTTAAGAGAATATATATAACTTAGTTTTGATGTTTTTTTACATTTTTCTCTCAAAAAATATATCCTGACTGCAGTTTTCCGTCCCTCCAGTCCTTCTAGATCCCTCAGCTCCTTCTCCCCAGATTCATTGCTTCTCTGTTTACCTTAAGAAAAGAGTGGGCCTCCCATGGATATCACCTGAACATGGCTTAACAAGATAAAGTAGGACGAGACAGAAACCCTCATATCAGGGCTGGATGAAGCAACCCAGTAGGAGGAAAGGAGTCCCAAGACTGAACAAAAGAGTCAGAGTCTTTAAATTAAAAACAAACAAACAAACAACAACAACAAAAAACCTTTGACATTTTCAATACATTTACACTGTGGGACTTTTAGAAGATAGAATAGTTTTATATTGTGAAATTAATAATAACAGAAGATATTAAGGATGAACTAGAAAAAAGTTTATGGTTTACCAAAAGAATTTGGGTATAAAGTAGACAAGGGGTGATTCATCATGGTTAGTTTTTGTCAACTTGGTACAAGCTGAGTTATTTGAGAAGAGGAAATCTTTATTGAGAAAATTCCACTGAAAGGTTTACCTGACTTCAAGATTTTGGGGCATTTTCTTTAACAATGATTAATGTGGGAGATACCAACCTCATATAGGTGGTATAACTCCTGAGCAGATGGTATTGAATTGTGCAAGAAAATAGTCTGAACAAGCCATGGGGGAAGGCAGCTAGTAAGCAACCCTCTTCTATGACCTTTTTTTCAGTTCCTAGCTCCAGGTTCCTGCTTTCTGATCCTCCCTTGACTTCTTCTAATTATGGGCTGTTATATGAAACAATAATACTAAATAAAACTTATCTACCCCAAGTTACTTTTGGTCATAGTGAATGAGAGGATCCAAAGAGAAATGAAAGCAAAATGGTATGGAAAAATCCAAAGTGTTAAGGAAATTGTGTTTAGAAAGAGATAAAAAGTAAAAAGAAGAAAAAGGAAAGTCATGATTTCTGAATAATTTTAAAATCTCGGTCAACTTACAAAGTATATGATTTTGTGGCCCCATAGCCTGAAAACTACTGCACATTGGACCAAGATTCTGGGAAGGAAGAGTACAGTCTCTCATTAGAGGATTAGTTAATTATTCTACCTACCTCTTTTGCATAGCTTAAGAGAAACCACCTTTTTATGGGTGGTCCATGGCTGTTTTTTCATTCTTAATATACTATCTCTGAATCACTACTATGGGTTCCTGATCCAATTTATTGTTCTAGGACACAAGAATCAGGGAATCCCAGGGAGTACCTACTAGGTAGTAGTACCTACTTGTAATGGTTTAGTAAGATGCCACTAATGACGTCGGATGGATTCACGGATCTAACTTCTTAAACACTTTTGATTCTTCCCAAAGATACCTGAGAAAATCCTAAACTATGTTCTTTCTCTTTTATTAAGTCATCCCATCTCACTATGTAGTCTACTTCCGTATATCTCCTCTGTCTTTTATTTTCCCCTGGGAAACCTAATGTCTGTTTGTAGGACCCCAGATTCCACTTTTAGCATCATCACCCTCGCTTTTTCCCCATTCCTATTATTATAACATAAAAATTTACTCTTGTCTGATTTTTTTTGGAATATAAAGGAGTCAGGCAGATCATCCTTCCAACTGTCAGTTAGAATCTCTTTGGTATCTTATGCTCCATTTTGAAAATAATTGTATTCTCTGTATATAACTGCTAGGTAATTTTCGTATACATCTCAACAGTTATGTTCACTCACACCCATTCTATCTCAGAAATTCATTGGATTTTTTTTGGCTCAGGTATCAAAATTGGTGGCTGCTTAGAAGCATATTGCCAAATGGTCATATTTTCATAGTATTCACACCTTAATAAACAAGATATCAGATTATCCTGTAGGCATTAATTCAGGTCAAAGAACTTTTTATACTTTGTCTAATTACATCATTGGTACTTAGTCCTTGAACCCTGGAGTGTTTCTACCTCTGTATAATCTAATCTTAAACCTAGAACTGGAAGGCTTCAACCTCAGCCTCCATATAATCTAGATTTAACCCTTTATACAATCTAATCAATCTTCAAGATTTACTGTTGACTGATCCACTCTGACTAGCTCCTTCTGAACTCTGACTCTTCTGGTTCAACTCATTTGTTGTTCTAGTTTAAACTATTCTCCAAAATGACTGGTTCAAACTGATCTTCTAAGCCAGCTGACTATTTCGGACCAAGCTCTACTGACTTTGGATTACTCTGATTCATTCTCTGACTTCCTCAGATTGGACTGCTCAGCTAGGTTTTAAACTGACCCACTCTTCTTGTCTGATACTGATTTATTCTGCTGAGCTGCCTCAGTGTCTCTGAGCCTCTCCCCAAGACTTCCTGCTTCAGAATGCTCACTTCATACTGCCTGCTGTATAACTGATTGTTTCTGTGCTGAGAGCCCACCTTTCTATCATGAAAGTTGGGAGTGTCCTCGTTCTGACTTACTCTGCTAACTCTTCCTCTTAGTAGTCACCTTGCCTGTCTTTCACTGACTTACATCATATGTCACTTCTTGTGTAACACTGACTCCTGATCTCTGCTTCCTGTGCTTCTTCCTCCAAAGTACTAGGATCAAAGTGATGCTCACCACCACCCAGAGCTATTATTTTTTTAAACTGGATTTCTAACAATGTGAAACAGATAATTTTACATGAATGGAAATTTGATTATGTGTCTTTAGTCCATTTACATACTATATTTTTTTTATAGAGCATGGTCTTCCAGGGTTGCTTGTTTTTGTTTTGTCCTCAGACCTTTTATTCCTCTCCTGGATTCACATTGTTAGCTTAAGACTGTTTTCAAAGTCACTGGACACATAAAATCAAGAAAGAACCCACAAACTCCCACTACCACAAGGACATTCAGCACTATCTGCTTATCTACTTTCTCTTTCTCTTCACATGTACGGTTTCTGCTCATCTATGGGGCTACATTGTGTGTTGTATACTTAGTTTTATTTCTTCTAGAATATCACAACAATACTCATGATCTTTTCTGTCCTTTGGGTCTTTGCTTGACCTCCAGGAACAAAACGTACAAACAGCCCTTAAGCAACCCAAATGCTTGCCCGTAAACAGTTTTTATAATTAGGGTTGCAGATATTTCAGTTCTTTTCATTCTATCATGCTCCCTTTGTGCCTGCATCTTTGAACATCCCTTTAAAGGTCCCTTCTTGGCCACAAGGGGTACAAGCTGTTTAAAAAGTTGTCCATATCTTTCTTATTCAAGTCATCTTTATGGCTTCAGCATTATGTCTCTTGACTTAATTGGCCTGTTCTTTAGCCAGAAAATAAAGTTGTCTCGGGTTCAATAGCATCTGCCATATCCATAATGTTATACATCTGCTGATTTGTGTATAACCTCTTTGCTTTAAATTCAAAGGACACAAATGTTTTTATTTTATTTTTTTGTTGATATAGTCACAGAATAAATTCAGTGACTACTTGTGCTCGGTTTCCAGTAAAGGTATACTCATAAAGTCATCAATTTGGTAAATTTGTATGCTTATGAAGAGTTACCTGATTTGATATATGTAAAATAAAATTTATCCCAGAAGATATTTTTGAATATTAAATTTTTTAAACTTGTATCAGATTAAGAAATGCTTTTTACTGGCTTCTACTTTTAAAATGGGTGCATATTTTTGTACTGTATTACACAGGACATATTCATACACATATACTGCATGTCAAACATATTGCACCCAATGATACCTTTGCTCCTGTAGTTTAGATTCTAATTTCACACTAGCATATGTAATTCTTTTATGAAATGATATAATTGTTATAGCTTTAAAATCATCACAGCTTTAAAAGAGATTTACTTCTATTCACTATATAATAAAAGTCCAGATTTGAAGATACCATTCAGCTTGGCAACATGATATAAGAATTTTAACTAAGTGTAATATTAAAAAAAAATGAATGAGTCGTACTTGTCTATTTCTTCTCATCTGTTTATTTGTGAATATTCGCAGGTACGATTCTCTATTAATCTTACATGCTAGATGTCATTTTTCTCTTTCTCTGTCTCTTGACTGTTTTTCTTTATCATTGACTACCTTGCCATCTAAAACAGTACTTTTTGAGTGTCTCTATATAATATTATATATAATATATCATAAATATATAACACTTTAGCTAAGCTACACAAACCAGATATGCTAAACTATTCCTGAAACATGAGGTATTGGCAGGCTAAAGGTATAAAGTAAGTTGAACTCAGGAGTCCAGTGACGGCTTAGGCAGAACAGCGATGCATGTTTTCAAAAAGATAATTATGAGTAGCTACATAATATTCATTTATGATAATTCAACAAAATATGAATTTTCCAATTATTTATTATTTAAATAACATTTTCAAATATGATATAACTTAGAATACCACTCTTTGACATTTGTCATAATTTCTTAAAGGTAAATTTATGAAATTAAATATTTTTGTATTAAAAATACATATAACTCAGTACAACAAATCATGAATCAAATTTTCTAATATATTCATTTCCAGGAATAATCTGTCTATATTTTCACATTTTTATATAAATTAACACTTTTTTAGTAAAAGGTTTCACTAAACATTGTTATTTAAATGCTTTAAAGTAAAAAATATATATATATAAATTATATTCTGAAATATTATCAGTGAGAGTATAAGGATTGGATATGAGCTAAATTCTAGTAATAGGAATAAAATAAATTCTCACATGAAAAAGAGTAAGCATCAGTTATGGCTGGAGAGATGACTCAGAAGTTAAGAGCATTTGTTGCTCATGCAGAGGACCTTGGTTCAATTTCCAATACCCATAAGGCAGACTACAACCATCCATATTTCAAGTTCCTGAAGATTGTTGTCCTCTTCTGGCCTCTGTCAACACCAGACATGCACCAATGCACGTAGATATGTGCACACCAAACACTTGTGCTCATAAAATAAAAATAAGTATATATTTTTTAAAAGCATAAATAAAACAATTCTGAAAGGTACACAAACTTTATAAATATGCAAATTACACTTTTGTTTCCCAGGGTTTCCATATCTTATATAGTTAAAAATTAATATCTCAAAATTAGATCTGTGAAAGTATCCTCTAAAATGTAATATCACTTGTCACAATTTACTGCTAAGATGAAGAGATATGAATTTAATGCCAATTCAATTAGGTAAATTCATAACCTATCCAGTGACTTCCACTTGAAGAAGTTAATTAACAGCTGACTTCCAGTGTCTAAGAAAGTATTAATTATTTGAAAGGGTTTCTTCCCTGCCCTGACCTATTCCACAGTTTTAGATTTATGACCTAAATGAGAACATATATGATAGACTTTTAAAGGGGGTTAATTAAAATTGAAGGTAATACTAGGATGGATCTATGTCAGCATAATGAGTTTAATTTTATAAGATTTAATCATAATGCATGAAAAGACTTCATTAAATACTCAAAACTGTAACAAATTTTTTAAAGATTCATTTGAAAGCAATGCATTCAGAACTTACTTCATCTTTTACTTATTTTGTATCTA
Source organism: Cricetomys ansorgei (assembly GCA_026225945.1). Classification (NCBI taxonomy): domain Eukaryota; kingdom Metazoa; phylum Chordata; class Mammalia; order Rodentia; family Nesomyidae; genus Cricetomys; species Cricetomys ansorgei. Next base: position 18,060,280 of record JAMJFZ010001131.1, on the reverse strand, counting down.
TATAATCAAGATTAATGAGACAATGTACTCAAATTATTGTTGAATATTGATGAATAATAGTTAAATTATTTAAAACTAATAGGGGAAAGAATATACTTTAAGTAAATTTTCAAATTTCTTATAAATACTGAAAAATCAAATTTTAATTGATATTTTCTTCACTCAATAGATTTTTATCAACCTCTCACCCATTTCCTCCAAGATTCTGCCAACCTACCTAGCCTTTCAACTTTTTATTAATTATTTCTCTCTCTTAAAAAAAAACAAAAACAAAATAAAACTCAAATAAATAAAACCAAGAAACACAAGGGACCCAAAAAATACAAACAAGGCAAACAAAATATACAAGTAAAAGACCAATAAGACAAAAAATAAGCCCAAATAAACCAAAATGAGACAAACAGTCTACAAAAATGCCATGGACCAACCTGAAATATGGTTAATAGATCCAGTGATACTCCACTGGATAAAACTAATCCTTTCATTGCCAGTGGTAATCAGTTACAGAAAGCTTTTTTGTTAGGGGAAGGAGGCCACTAACTATCCCCTCAATGCAGGGACAGTGTCTTACTTAAACCTGTGAAAGCCTTATGCAGGCTGCCACAGTGTCTGTGAGTTCACATGCGTATCAATAATGTTGTGTTTGGAATATATTTTTTCCTTGGAATCATCCATCACCTCTGGTGCTTACAATCTTTCCAATTCTCTTTCCACATATATCTCTGAGCTTTGAAGTGAAGTGAGGGTTTGATGAAGGCTTTCCATTTGGTACAGAGTCCTCTAAGGTATTTCACTCTCTGTATGTTATCCAATTGTAGATCTTTATGTTAGTTCTCATCTACTGCAAGAAGTTTCTCTGATGCTGACACAGATTATTACTATTGTCTTTTCTTTCCCTCCAGAGGTAGTAGGTCATCCCTATTTCTGACATTGCACACTTCAGAACAGGCCTGACGACACCAGAACTAGACTTAACTAGAATGCCTCCTCCCTGAAGACCAGCTTTCATGGTTTCTGAAAGCTTCGTGCAAGCTTCCAAAGAAGGGGAGCAACCAAAAGTCCTACCCAGCAATAACATCTATAAAAAATAAAAAGAAAAACAAGCATGGCATGAAAACCCTAAGGGTGAAGTTGTGGCAGCATGCATTGGCTATACACAATAGCTCTCTAATTGGAATAAGACCTACTAACAATAGGGAGATACTCTCTGGTACTGGAAACCTATGCACTTAAGGCTACTGAAGTCAAGGATCTTAGAGAAGAACCTACCACCAATTTACAAAAGGAGCATAACTCCTAACAACAATATAAACATATGTTCTTATACCCACTGATAAGTGTAGTCCTCAGTCCTCATCAAGAAAACTTTTCTTTGCAATACGTGGAGACTATTACAGAACCTACAATCAATCAAAATACAGAGTTGAGGAGTACAGTTCTAATGGATACATCTACCAAATATTCTATACCAAAGGTTTAGAGAACATTTTAGAAGAAGGGACAAATGGATTGTAACAGCAAGGTGATCAAGGAGTTTGCTTTGAGATTGTGTCTCCTAATACTGCGAGATACTAACCTAATAAAGTTTCACCAACATAACTTCTTAATCATGATCTGAACAAGGTTGGAAACAATAGACACACCTAAGTGTCTGGGAGAATTTCAGCCCTACACAAAGAAATTTGGGCAACTTAGGAATGTTGAGAGTGTTTGTAATAATCTCTAAAAAAGAACATATTACTGGGTTATCCAATACCAAAGGGTCATCTCTGAAAACACACATGTGAGTAACATTATACATATTGAACAGGATATATATATATATATATATATATATATATATATGTGTGTGTGTGTGTGTGTGTGTATAGTGTATCACTATATATAGTATATATAATATATAAAATATGTATACTTACATGCATGTAACAATAATTAATGAAAAAATGCCATGAACATGAAAAAAGATCAAAACATATGTAGGAGAATTGAATGGAGGAAAGCAAGAGGAGAAATGGTGTAATTATAATCTAAAAAAATAAGAATACGTATTTTAACTTTTCTATTTCTTCATCAGGACAGAGTATGTTAAGAACCAAATTTTAATAAAAATAATATTCTGATTGAATTTTCATAGAATCCATATTTTTTCAAGTTTCAAAACAAATGCTGTTCAATATTTACTGGCCTTTATTTCAAAGTAAAAAGCAATAGTGATTTGTATGAGAATTTCTACCATATGCTCATATGTTTGAATAGTTCTCCAGTTTTTGTTGCCATTTATTGAGATTTAGGAGGTAAGGTCTTATCGGAGGAAGAATGTTCCTTGAAACTGCTTTTAACATTCAAAGATTCTGAACATTTTAATTTGCCCTCTCTGGTTTGTGATTACTGTTAATACATGACCTCTTAAGACCTGTTGTTTTCTGGTTTTTTTGGCTTGTCTCTGCTTGGCCATTATGGACTCTGCTCAGATTTCTCTGGAACTATAAACCCAGATTACCTCTTTCTTCCTATAAGTTTCCTTGGTTACCATGTTTTTTCATAGTAACAGAAAAGTAACTAATACAATAACTGATTAAATTATTTTGAAACACTCAAAGCAAAGGATAACTACAATAAAAATCTTTAGTTTGAATACATTCTCTGGCTGGAAATTCTCCTGAAGAGGAGAATGCTCACCTCACATTTGTAAGACCCAAATTTTAATCTCAAGCCTAATAAAAATAAGATATATATATATATATATATATATATATATTAAAAATTTCATCACATGCATATGTTATTCATATCTTCCTCGATTCATGGATATATCCACATGCCAAGTACATAAAATGAAGACAATATGGCTAAGAGGGTAAAGGCACTTTCAGCTGCCAATTTTCAGACTGATCTCTAGGATCCATATTGTCAAAAGAGAAACATGTTTCCTGCATCATGTCTTCTGACTTTCACATGTATGGCACATGGTATGCGTGTATACACAGAGAGAGAGAGGGGGAAAGAGAGAGAGAGAGATAGAGAGAGGGGGAGAAGGAAAGAGGGAGAGAAAGAGAGAGGGAGAGAAAGAGAGAGGGAAAGAAAGAGAGAGAGGGAGATGTATTCAATAAATAAGCTTGAAATATGCATTCAAAACTCATCAAAATATACCTTAAAATTTTATGCTTAAAATATTTTTCTGTAAACTTCTAAAAGCACAAAAGAAAAGTACTCTTTTATTAGGGTACTCCAGAGAAATAGAAAAACAATAGGATGGATGGACCGATAGATGATAGATAGATAGATAGACAGACAGACAGACAGACAGATAGATGGCTGACAGAGAGGTAGTAGATAGAGAGATATAGGAGATAAGCAGATGATAGATTTATTGATACAGAGATAAATAAATTGATAATTGATAAATAACTTAATAAATAAATTGATACATAGATAGAGGCAGTCTTCTAAGGAATTGGATTATGTTTTTTCTGGAGACTGAAAAATCTCTCAGTATGTTGTCTGCAAAGGAGATCCAGGGAGGACAAAAGTATGACTCAGTTCTAATCTGAAGGGTTCAAAATCCTAGAGTTTGGAATTCCAAAGGATGTAGGAAAAGTATGTCAGCTGCAGACAGATGGCCGGAAGAGAGAGAGGAGAGAGCTGGGAGAGAAAGAGAGAGGGGGGAAGGGAGAGGGAGAGGGAGAGAGGGAGAGAGAGGAAGAGGAAACAGGGGAGAGGAGGTTAGAGAAGTTGATGGACATAAATTGTCTGTCATCTCCCTTTGTGCTGTATTTGAGCTTTCACGAGGTTGTATCAAAATATACATTGGATGATGAGGACTCATGCTCACTCACCTATTATTCCCAATGTCCATGTATTTCAGAAGCACCCTTCCTTATATGTCCAGAGCAATGCTTTTCTGGTGATCTGGGTATCCTTTCATTCAGTAAAGTAGCAATTAAATTTAAGCATTGTAAATAAATAAGAGCAATAACCTTTATACACTTAAGTAAATGGATTCTATCTCTCTTGGCACTGTTTCCCATCCTCGTAATTACAGTATAAAACCTTAATGAATTTATTTTATAATTAAAATATGATGATTTCCATTTTTAAAATAAATATTTATGAAAACCAAAAGATATACATAGCAAAAGATGTTTTAAAAAGGCATTACATTAGCCAAAAAGCCATGCATTTTTCAAGGAATTTAGTAATATGACAAAAAAAATCCATCATTTCAATTTATACAATTTAGTTTTTGGTATAGTCATGGTTCTGTGCAACCACTACTATTGTATAATTTTAGAATATTTTCATCAGTCTGCAAAGAAAATGTAAGGCTGATTGGCAGGCAATTTAATTGAGACCTCAGATTTTGGAAAACACTTAAGTATTTTCTGTGTCCAGATTTTCTTATACAAGACATTTCATAAAATTTGAATCCAAAATAGGTGTTCTGTTCTGTCTGTCTGTCTTTTGTGTGTGTGTGTGTGTGTGTGTGTGTGTGTGTGTGTGTGTGTGTGTGTGATCTATGCATACTACCTGTGTTTAGGTACTTAAGAGAACAGAAAAGAACTTCTGTAGACGTAGACTCCAGATGTAGACTTTGATTAAAACACAGTGAACACAATGATTCTTCTGGCTTTGAGCTGAGAGCCTCCCTTTTTCTCCTGAGAATTGGTCATGTCCTCACTTTGACTAATCTCAGACATCACTTCCAATCTGATGCTGACTCCTTCTAAGCTCTGCCTCCTGTGTTTGCTTCCACATTCTATTTCTATCTTAGGGATTAAAGGCATGGACCATCACTGTCTTCTGAATACTAGAATTAAAGGTGTGTACCAACATTCTTTCTTGCCTAGAGCAATCATGCTGCAGGATTAAAGGTTAAATATTCCTCTACACACCATACATGATCTGGTCTAAAATTCTTAATTTCATTATCACTCTTTACCTAAATATTCCTCTTACATATTCTCCCTTTTTGTTTAAGATATAAATTGTGCTATGAAAATAATTTTAATACAGTTTAATTATTACAATAGAAACAAATATCTATCCCATAAACCTAATAGTCTGAATGTCCTTTTGAAGACCCACCTCAGTCCTCCATAAATGACCTTCCATAACTCCAGCAACCATCAGTCCCGATCATCTGTCAAATTCTTTTCAGAATATGTCCATTTCAGCATCAAGGTGTTCCAGTCTGAGGAACTATAGTCTCTTTCTTCAGCCAGCTTCTGGAGCTGTCTTTCTGCTAGGAAGCTTCTTACTCAGATCTCATCTCAATCAATTTTGATGGTACCCACAACTTTTCATCCCCTGTGGAAATAAATAAAAGCAAATCCTCTTCCCCAACATTCCCTGACTTCCATTCAGATGTGAACACATTGTTATAGTATACAGGCTGATTTAATTCACCATTTTTTCTACAATCCAGAATCTTTCAGAAGCTGTTGTTCCTGACTCACTGGCATTCCAAAAATTTAGAGTTACTAAATCATTATACAATCTATCTCTAAGAGTCCTTATTATTATTCCCTCTTTCTGTTTAGTTTTAATCCCTTGAGTAATCATAGAGCCCCTAGCATTCACTTCTCTACTTTGAGCACTTATGCAAACATATATATATGAATGGCACTTGCAGTTGCTGCGATATTTGGATGCTGACTTGCTTTCTATCATTATTAGGCTTGTGCTATTTGCTTTCTCTAAAATAGTAAGATGGAGAATATTGAACATAGTATAGAAAATGTAATTATTTTATAGGCTGCATCATGTTTACTATAAAACAAATCAATTAACTTATACTAAGAATATATTTCTGCCAGGAATTTGGTTTTACCATTGTTTTAATGATTAATAAGAAGTATGCAACAAAAACTGTTTCAACAAAGACTCAGTACAATACTTTAGGGAACATTTTCAGAATACTCCTGACATACAAATTATTATCTAGTGGGCATCCTAGTAATTTGTTTACTCTGAATATCCCATTTTCCTCCATGGAAAATAATGTAGCTAACTGTAATGAGTTTCTCATTCTTACCAACTATGAGTTTGGATATGCCTTTTTTTTTATACTGCAGTTTCTCTTAGCTATGTAAATTATAGTTTTCATTTTAGGCTACTAAAACTTAGGGGAACCACACTTTTAGACAAAACTTTATAGCTTTATTCCTACAGCTGAAATACATGTACGTACTTTTTAGATGAATATTAATTCCATTGTATTGAACAAATCTAACAGCTTTGTAAGAACACCATGTTTGTGTTCATGTAGCTAAATTATTCCTTTTAATATTTCAGGTCTTGTCAAAGTCATGACATTCATTTCAATTTAACTACATTGCATTATGCTCTGGTGTATAATGTTCTAATTATATTATACATCCATACATAGAATGAAACAGTTTCAGGGAATGTAACTTATTCAATATCTCACAGACCCCCCCTTCCTCTCTCTGTGTGTGCACAAACATATGTATATAAAATCCAATATCTAACATCTTCTTTAATGACAATTTTCAATATATATTATTACAATCCCAAACACCTTTCTTACTAATGTTCACTGGAACAGAGACTTTCTTCTTGAACAAATATGAGTACCCATGGCTCAGAAGAAAATTTTAGGTTGCTCATAGAGACATCATCCACTATAGAAGTGATTTGTGAGATTTTATTAGCTGCAGAACAAAGTAAACCAGGGTATTTACCAAGTATTCAGGGAGGAGTACAAGATTATAGCACAATGAGTAAAACTTATCTCATTTCAGATAATAGCTGCCCATTTGTTGGATTTAGGATTGATAGAAGCTACAGGTCTGCTAAAAACATAATTTAAAGATTTTGATTGTCACAGTATCTTAGGTCAGACACTGTTGGGCAAAATATAGCAATCAAAGGGACTAAAAGTAGCTTAAGATGATTTAGCTGTGGTCTATTCTCCACACCCATAATGTTCAGGCAAATATGCTTTCAGGAATTTGGAAAGAAATATGCCCTTTTTTTCTGGGAAGTTCAATTTATAGTTGATCCTGTTGGTTAACCATCACATTTTGTTTATGTTCCATGATGTTAGGAAGACTCATTCCAAGTCTCACAAAGATGGGTGCAGAAAAGGGACTTTCAGAGAAATAGTACAGAAAGTCAATAAGGAATACCTAGATATTATCAAAGTTACTAATCATTGCAATCCAGATTTGATTTTTTTTTCCCTTTTTCCTTCCCTCAGTATGTTTACATGTGACAAAATAGTAGTTTATCCTTAGAGATTTTATAACCAAGGTCACAATAGGGCCCTAAGATGCAAAGGCATTTTAACCAATGAAACAATGCAGTCATAAGTTAGATTGAATGCATGTTTCCCCATGTCTACAGTTATTTATACATTATGGAATATTTTATTTGGTGCTTGATGCATTTGAAATTTGTTATTATCTTTTAATCCCATTTTTCCCTGACCAGTTAGATTACAAAGATCAGGTGAAGTGATGAGTTCTATTTTTAGGAAAGATTGGCCTTAAAATATTATTTATTGTATTTCTTATTTGTAAAAATTTCATTTGGCAATTCTTTTATTATCATTAGATTTCAGTTAGCAACAGCACTTGGAAATTCATATTATGGATGAATTCAGATGGTGCTATGTCTTTAAATTTTTAAAATATAATTTGGCTGATTCAGCAGTTAAGAATAATTACTGCTCTTCTACAGGGTCTGAGTTTAATCTCTTAAACACACTTCAGGCAGGTCAGAACCTTGTGTTACTTTAGATTCATGAGGATTTGTACCTCCAACTTTTGTGACACTGGCCTCTGAGAGCACCTGCTTTCCTGTGCACATATATAAAAATATATAAAATTTTAGGAAATGAAAAAGAAATACATCTTTTCCAAGACGCCAAACACTAATTTTAAATACGTTAATAAGACCTCAAACTTGTGGGAATTCAGGTTCTATAGGTTTTGGGAGAATGGGAAAATATCATTCCTTATTTTATATTGATTAAGACAATTATGATTCCAGTTAGAACCGTTTCATCAAATTTCCTATTCAATTCTCATTGGGAAAGTATGAACATTGCACTTCTCCAACTATCTGTACTATGGGACACTTTAAAGTATCATTTAACTGATAAACATGGGTTCTTATGGTGTAAAACATTCTAATGATGTCATAAAAGACTGAATGCTCTCATAATATTTGTGTAAAAAGACTCTACCCACCTCTTCTGTATTCCTGAGTCAATATAGTCAAACATTAAAGTTACTATGAGGTAAGCAGAAATTTGAGAATACCATTTGGTTTCTCATAGCTTTTAATTTGTTGTACCTTATCAATTTGGACAGCAGTAGTAACAGTAATCCCACTGTTTGGAGCCAGTTAATATTCTCTGTTCCTTAGTGGAAAGGATTTCATTTGGTTTGGACCCTGAAAGTTTGGGTTTAGAATAAACTTACGCTCAAAATAGGGTTCATAGTGGAAAAACACAATAAGTCTTTCTCGATTTTTAAACAGTATTTTGAAATTTAAGTTATACTGAATGAAGAATCTTCTATGGAAGTAATATAACATTTGAATCTTATAAACATAAAGATTTTTTTAAAACTGGGAGATCTGGGTGAGCAAATAGACAAAACAATCTATGATTCATGGGAGGATATAATACCATCTTCATTAGCAATTTTGCCAAAACCAAGACCCACGTTTTTTGTATCACTCAGGAAAATAATCCAAGTGATATATTTATATTATATATAACTTTTAAATATCACTGGGAATTTTTTAAATATTTAAGTAACATACAACCTAAGTGTTGGCATCTTAGAAATAGGGTCTTACCATGTAGTTCTGCAAGGTAACCAAGAGGAATGACCATAGCCTGCAATGTTTTGGGACCTCTGGTGGCTTTCTGACCAAAAATTTATAAAAGATATACCACCAATGTCTAGGGTTTTGTTGAATAACCTGTGGCTTCTGAAGGAAAGATTTGACAATTGTGCAGAATATATTAAACTGTTTAAAATTTGCATAAATAAAAATTTTATTTTAAAAATCAATTATAAGTTAGTAGGTTCCATATGTTTTTCTGATTTAATGCACTCCAAAACACCTCCTTTCTTCTGTTGTACTTCTGACACTATTACAGTTCCTTTTCAATTGTGATATTCCTCTTCTAAGGACTCATATTGGCTACATTCTATGATGCCACAACTTCAAGGCATTTCTCATCCAGTTGGCTATTCCATTTTTGCTGGCTTCAAGAAAACATCAAAAGGATTATCATCATGATCATTTTTGTTTAATCTCAGCAAAATAAATCAATAATATACTTTATCACATAAATAGTTTCATGGACACAACAAATAACCATCTCAGTTATGAAAATGCCTTTGACAAAAACAGTAACTTTTCTTGATCCAGGTGCTAAGGAATCTAGGAGGGAGTATATCTCAACAATATAAAAGCAATGTAAGGTAGACCCCAAACTAACATCATCCTAAACATGATAAATAAGGAATAAGACAGGGTTGTTTACTTTCTCTCTTCCTCTGCAATATAGGCTTGAAGATTTTGGTAGAGCATTAAGACAGGTGACAGAAATAAAAATGATATAAATAGGAAAGAGAAAAAGTAAGAATAACATTATTTGCAAATTGTATGATTCTATACGTTAAAATAAACATACAAACAAAATCCTAAAAACTCATCTAGGAAAATTCTACAGTTAATAAAGCTATTCATAAGAGGACAAAGATACAAAATCAACATGTAAAAATCAGTAACCCAGCAATATACAAATGACAGCCCTATTGAGAAAATGATTGTGTAAAGCCCATTGAAAAGAGCCTCAACATTATCTTGGAATATTTCTAGTCAAAAAAAAAATGAAACTTTGCATGATGAAAACTTTAAGACATTGAAGAATTTGGAGAAAACAACTAAAGATGCTCATGGGTTAGTAGGATTAATATTGTGAAAATGACAGTACTCTAAAAAACAATCTATAGAAAGAGAATATCCATCAAAAATTCAATGCAATTCTTTACAGAAATTGAAACATGATTTTAAATTTCATATAGAAATGAAAACAAACATCATAGCATAAACAATCCTGAACAAAGAAAAGAAAAGAGCTACTGTAAATATAACCATTCCTGAACTCAAGGTAGATTACAGAGTTATAAGTGATAAAACCAAGATGGTACTAGCATAAAAACAGAAATAGTAATGGAATAGAATTAAGTACCCACATATATTTCCACACCTATGACTATTTGATTTTTGACAAATAGCTCAACAACATACACTGGAGAAACAACAATTTCTCAAAAAATTTAAAAAAGGTTCTGGTTAGTCACATAGTAACATGTAGAAAAATGAAACTAGACCATTATATTTCACTCTGCACAAAACTCAACTCCAAATTTACCACGAGTCTCTACGTAAAACCCTATCAATACCCTGAATTTTTTAGAAGAGAAAGTAAGGAATACAAATGAACTTATTAACATGGGAAAAGTTTTTTGGAACAGCATCCAGATAGTATAGGCACTAAAACCAACAATTAACAAATGAGACCTCCTGACTACAAAGCCTTTGTAAAGCAATTGACATCATCATTATAACATTCAACAGAATACACAGAAAGTAATTATCAACTGCATATCTGACTGACAGTTACTTGCTAGGTTATACAGAGATCCCTAAAACCTAATCACTGAGAAAACAAACAATCCCATTTAAAAAAAATAGAAATAGAATTACATAAAGACAAGTCTCAAAATCTAAAATATAGACAGCTGAGAATTTTTTTAATTTTAATTCATTTTTTCTTCTTTTTTGAAATACATCCCAGCCCCAGCCTCCTTTCTTTCCCTTCCTCCCAGATCTCCCCATCTCTCCTCTCCCACAGATCTACCGCCCAATTCTCTTCAGAATAGAACAGGCCTCCTAAGGTTAATAATCATACAGGACATAACAAGATGGAACAAGGCTGGGCATAAGCCCCTTTATCTAAGCTGGATGAGGCAGCCCAGCAATTAGCCATTATGGAAATACAAATTAAAACTACTTTGAGGCTTCATCTTACCCTAGACATAATTGTTAACATCCTATAAGAAGGTGACTACAAATGCTGGAGTGAATGTGGGGAAAGGAGGTAATCATTCAGTGCTGATGAGAGTGCAAGCTGGTTCAGCTACTCTAAGTTGAATACACAAAATTAGGGAGTTGAGGCTTTTATTCACTTAAGAATATGTAAAATTTGTTTTTCTGTGCCTTTGCTACCTTACTTAATATATTTTTCAAGTTCAATACACTTACCTGGTATTTTCATAATTACATTTTTCTTTATTTGATTACAATTACATTATATATTTGTAACACATTTTCATTGTTTATCTATCAGTTGATGGGCATCTAGTATTGAAACTGAGCTGCAAACGTTCTTCCTGCTGGATAGCTAGCATAGTGCCATTGAGTGCTTTGGATCTGGCTGCAGGAAAAGTTCATCTGTGGTCTTACTGAACTGTGAATTTTATGGGCTAAGAGATTACTCTCTTAGGCAAGGTGTGCCCACTTGTGCAATAATGGCATTAATGTTACAGAAGTAATCAACCATTCCTAAATCAGATTTGAAGGTTGCTTCACTGTACACCTGGTCAAAAACTCATGTGGTGGGAATTATAGGTTCTGGAGAAGAACAAAATACTGCTACTTAGGCAAATTAACACAGTGCTCTACTGCTTTCTATATACCTACATTTATAGGAAAATCTACATTATTAGCCTTAATCAGAATAGATTTTCTTTATAATGATCTGTGGTGAACTCAAAGACTCATGACTGAGACTACATGATTGTAGTTTCTGACATTCTTAGAGAAGCAGTCTCAAAGCAAACTTCCTGATCATATGAATCTTGCAATCTTTCTGCCAACTCTTCTGCAAATATGGGATATGGGAGTGTTTTGTAGATGTATCCATTGGGACTGGGCTCCATAACACTTTTTGGTTAGTTATTCTTTTCTGTAGTGGTGTCCTTCTGTTACAATGAGAACTTTTCTTGATGAGGGGTGAGGACTACATTTATTTGTATATAGAAAGACACATGCTTAGTTTGTTTTTTAAAGATTATGGATGGTTTAGTAAAATTTCATCAACATGACTGCTTAAACATGAGTTGAACAAGGATAACATCAATAAAAATACCAAAGCAGAGACAAAATCCCACCAGACTTCAATCCTACACAAAGCACTTTAGGAAAACAAGAAATGCTGATAATGAGAAAATTAGTCTTTTCCAAGAAAGAGTATACTAATCAATTACTTATCCAATGCTAAATAGTCAGTCCTGAAAACAAACATAGGGATAACATTGTACTGAGTAGTTTTTATTCAGAAATATATATGCATATGCATATATATATATATATATATATATATATATATATACAGATATATACATGGGTATGTGTGCATACTATAATATATAGAGAGATGTGAATATATGTATATGCATGAATTCATAATTAATGAAAAAAGCAGTCATAAATTTGAAAGAGAACATAAGGAGTATATAAGAGCTTGGGAGGAAACAAAGAAACGGAGCTTTACTGCATCCACATTGCTATGCCAACTGGTGCTGCCATTACACAAGTCTTTTTTAGATGACCATACTTTTGAGATTGCATGGTGAGAAAGCTATGTCCTGAGATAGGCTTGGGAGTATATGGATCTTTTTCCTATCCTCATCTACAGCTATCATTTCACAAAAGTTGCCACAATAAATAAACATAACGCTAAAATTCAAATGCCGAAGCTCCTTTTATTTTCAGTGACCAATTAGTGTGGATCCTTCTTTTGATACTACTGGACTAACAGATAAGATCATTTATTACAACTTTTGCAGAAATTACATTATTTGCTGAGTGACTCTTGCACCTTGGAGATCTACCACCTCAATTATTTTGTGTTAATCTACTTGCACATTCATTTAAAATATTTCTTTAAAACTATAATCAGAAATTTAAAGATAAGATAATTACATTAGCTTTTTTGTTTTCTGTTTTTTTTTACATAAAGAAGCATAGTTCAGAGAAATTGTCTACTCTATTAGCACATTAAGTTGGAGTGATGGCTTTCCTTTTAAGAGAGAAAGTAGTTACAATATGTAATCTCTAAATGACTTAAAGTACATTTAGAAATGCATGCTTTCTTCTGAGTATATGATATAAATTATAGTTTGACTTGTGTAATTCTTCAGCCATAGTTGTGTTCACTACCATGATTGAATATCAGAAATGGCGTGGAGTACTGTGGTTGTGACTCCTGGTGTACTATCAAACCTGGAGAGTGTCCTGTGTTTGCAAGATGAGATGGGGATGGAGAAAGCTTGCATCAGTTTATGGTACTTCACTGATTATCTCCAGATACACTTGAAGCCATTATAGTGCACCCAGTATATGACAGAAGTAAAATGTAAGAGATAGGGACTTATAATTTTCTCACTAACCCTGTAACAGCTAGACATCTTTACTGTACATATATAGATTACTAGCTTGTGAAAGATTTATGAGATCTCCAGGCTGTTTTTGGCTATCTAACAAATGAAGTATTAAAGACCCCTGAGTACATTTGTGATCTAGATGCCCTGAGACCATGGCATGATTCATTTATTTTGGTAGTTTGGTGGTTTATGATCCAGAGCTTAAGTTGATGCTGTGAAATTGAAAGCAAGCCTCAGAAACTCTTCCTCCATGGATGGCTTATATTATCTTCCCATTGTCCTGTGTTTCATTTGTCCTTTTGTACTTTAGTCTTCATCTCCATCAATACCTTATATGAGGATCCCTTGTTGAGTTTCATGAGTGCTTTCAATTTTTTCTGACCCTGTAATTGCTGTAGTGGTCACAAAGAGCTAAAGTGTTTAAATGATTCTTCACTCTATAATTGCCATCTTTATTTCAGGAGAAAGATGAAGAGCAAGTTGGTGAACCAAACTAGTTTGAAGTGACCTAAGAGCTACTAAAGAAGAAAGTATATCAATATTTGAAATCAGGGACAAAGGGGAAATGGGACAGTAAAAAGATTCTTGACCTCATCTATATGTGAACATGAAAAAGTCCCTGACTGTTAAATTGAATGACCAAGTTATAGAAAGAATTTTGTCTATAGGATAAGTGGTATGCTGTCAAAAAGTGTATTTGAATAAGATTAGGTAATCAAAACTTACCTTGATTATGCAGGAACAAAGAATTAAAATATTGAAATATCATTTGGAGATGTAAGTCACATTGTCATGTCTCATTTTTTTCTGTTTTTTTTTTTTGCTTTTTTGCATTTTTTATACAGTACAGATTGTGTAGATATTGTAGGTTTTCCACCATTTTAATGCTTACAGTTTAAGACAGGGTTTCTAAGTCAGCCTAAAACTTATTGATTCAGGTGAGCTGGTTGAAAAGGAAGCTTCAGAGATCAAACATTTTCTGCTGATTTATCAACCACAATAGTGCTGATGTTATAAGCAAGAATCACTATGCCCAGATACTTATTAGGGACTTATCAGAGTACTTACCAAACTCAAGTCTTCATGCTTCTGCAACAGAGACTTTACCAAGTGAGCTTTCTCCAGCCAACATAATTTTCAAATGAAGAGATATATGTAAAGCAACTAAAAATGTAATGCATCATTATAGATTAAAGGATCTAAATACAATTCCTCAATTTCCTTAAGGGCAATGACAGAAATTTTAGTTTATTCCAGTTGTCATGAATTTTAAAAACCTAAAGGTGATATTGAATTAAGTCATATTGACCTTTCATTATCAGTATCTATTTTTAAAGTGCTAGAAAGAAAAAAAATATTTTGAGTGGATGGATGGCTAGTTTCTCTTGATTTATATCCCAATATCTGGGACTAAAAATATTTGTGCTGACATAAAAACAATGCCTCACAAATTATAAAATTAGTTGGTAAAATCACTGGAAATAAGGATACAATGTATAGATGTTATAAATTAGCATGCATATGTGAATATATATGTGTATAAATATATATTATTATTTTATTTATTCAATGTGTGTGATTGTGTAAATATAGTTCAGCAGACAGCTTGGAGAATGGAATTCAGCCAGAAAGAAAGACCCCTATCAGGGTTCTACCACCTCCTATGAAATACATATAGGAGAGGTAAAGTTTTAGATTTGCATTTCTCATCCCAAATTTCTTTCTTTTTTCTCTTTTATTGAAAATGGATTACTTTACACACAATACATCTGTATTACAGCTTCACCTCCATCTAATACTCCAATTTCCTCTTCACCTGCCCTCAAATCTAGATCCACCCCCTTCTTTCCCTCATTAGAAAAGAACAGACTTATAAAAGATAATAAAATATAACAAAATAAAATATACCAAGATAAAACAAAAACTATCTCTTCAGTGTCAGGCAAGAGAAACCAACAGAAGGAAAAGAGCCCAAGAGAAGGCACAAGAATGAGAAACCCACTTTCTCACCCATTCAGCAATCCCATAAAGACACTAAACTGGGAGGCATGATGTATAGGTAGAGATATAGATGCAGGAAGGCCATACTTTAAAAACCTATTCTCCATAAAATTGGAAAAATCTAAATGAATTGGACAACTTTCATGATAGATACCACCTACCAACATTAAATCAAGATCAGATGAACAATTTAAACAGAACTGTAAACCACAAGGAAAAAGAAGAGGCCATTAAAAATCTCCCCACTAAAAATAAAAAGCCCAGAGTCAAATCACTTTACTGCAGAGTACTGTCAGACATTCCAAGAAGAGTTAGCACCCTTATTCCACAAGTTATCCCACAAAATAGAAACAGAAGTAACACTGCTAAACTCATTCTACATGGCCATAGTCATGCTGATTCCCAATCCATACAATGATTCCACAAAGAAAGAGAATTATAGACCAATTTTCCTCAGGAACGTTGATGCAAAATTACTCAATAAAATAGTTGCAAACCAAATCCAGGAACACATCAAGAAGATCATCCACCATGATCAAATATGTATCATCTCAGAGATGCAAGGATGTTTAAACATATGAAATCAGTCAATGCAATCTACCATATAAACAAACTGAAGTAAAAATAAAACCACATGATTATCTCACTAGATGTGAAAAGCTTTTGGCAAAATCCAACCCCACTTTATGGTAAAAGTCTTGGAGACTCCACTCCTCTCCATCTTAGCTTTCCAGAGTCCCACACACCAGCTTGGGCAGACATGTTCTTCCCAGACTGCATCTACCCAATCACCAGAAGAGAATGTAGGCAGACTCCTTGCCTAACCTTCCCACCAGGACAACCTACTATCCCCAAACCCAAATCCAATGCAATCTCCCCACATCTCTTTTCCAACCCTCCCTGGCTCTTCTTGCCAGAGTCTCACATACCAACTTTGGCAGACATGTCCCACATTATAGCACAACATGGCAACCAGCAGAAGGACAGGTAGGAAACCTGCTCACTCAACCTTGCCACTAGAACAACTTGTGTCACCCCAAATTCAATCCAACACTATCCTCCCACCCAAGTCACAGATACCAACTAGGCCAGATACATCCACACACCAGAAGACAAGACAGCCAGCAAGAAAAGCAGGTAGGAAGCCTACAAGCTCTGTATCTCAGCCTACAACCTGGGCAGAGAGACTCTCTGATTGACTTGGGACCCCAAAGAACAGAAGATCATAGAGAAAAAAATAATTAACGAAAGAACCAGACATTCATCCAATAAAAGAAAAACTCAGGAATTTGGTACCTAAAATCATCCAAAGCCCAAATGCCAAAATACCAGCACAATAACACAATCAACAATCATGGCAATGTGGCACCACTAGATCACAAATGTCCTTCTACAAAAACCACTGAAACATTATGAAGATAATACATGTCCTTAAAGAGGAAATGAATAAATCCCTCAAATAAATTGATGAAAAGAAAAACAAACTGTAGTAGTACCCTACTGTGGCAGCTCACCAAACAGGACAAGGAGGCATTTTCCACAAGATGAACTCCTACCAGATCTCAGCAGAGAGAACCATCATCCTGATCAGCATCAGACTATATAGTGGAACCACAAGAGTCTGAGCTCAGGTGCTTTATTGATTCAGAACTCCTCAGGCTTTATACTGAGAGCAAATGCAGATCATTAGCAATTAAACACTCCCCCCCCCCTCAGAAATCCAACACGTGCAGACAGTACTGAATGCTGAGAGTGGAGAGGTCATATATTACCAAGTTAAGAGCACATCTGAAAGCAATAGAACGAAAAGAAGAAGCACACCCAAGAGAAATGGACAGCAAGAAATAATCAAACTGAGGGCTGAAATCCATAAAATAGAAACAAAGAGAACAATTCAACAAATCAATGAAACAAAGAGCTGCTTCTTTGAGAAAATGAAAAAATTAGACAAATCCCTAGCCAAATTAATTAAAAGACAAAGAAAGAATATCCAAATCAACAAAATAAAAAACAAGACGGGAGCTATAACTACAGGCACGGAGTAAATTGTTATGTTATACTTTAAAAACCTGTACTTGACAAAATTGCAATAGTTAGATGATTTTCTCAATAGATAGATACCACTTACCACGACTGAATCAAGATCAGATACACAACAGACTCATAATCACTAAGGAAGTAGAAGAGGTCATTAAAAGCCTAAAAACAAAACAAAAAAAAAAAAAAAAAAAAAAAAAAAAACACCCAGGGCCAGATGGTTTTAGTTCAGAATTCTTATCAGGCATTCAATGAAATACTCCACAAGTTATTCCTCAAGAATAGAAACAAAAGGACACTCTTTTCATCCTGTTATGCCATGCCCTGATTGTGCTCTAACCTTAGGAAGACTACTCTTTTATGGGCAGATGTACTTTTATGGGTAGGGGTTGGATGTTTGTAGGTAGTAATGGGAGGTATATCTGGAGGAGATGGGAGTTTGGGGAGCTAGGAGGTGAAGGGAGGGTAGTTTGGCGGTGGGGATGAATTGTACAAGTTGTTTGAGAGAAGAAAAATTAAAAATAATTAAAACATATATTCATAAATCTGTTGAAAATATGTACAATGGTGGCCATATTTTATCATGTTTTTTACATAAAACATGAAGCCATGGGAGAAGAATTAAAGTGAAAAACCCACAAAAAGCATCCTAAACACAAATTATTTATCATGAATCATGAGTCTCATCTTTGTTTTTCCTACCCGGCTCACTAGACTGCAAAGTCTGCTTTTTGATTCCTGATAGAATCCCAGTTCACTGATAGCAGGAATTGTTCTAGATTGGTCAACTGAGAAGTTAAAGCAAATGTGAAGGGCAGCAGAAATGATGATGGACACTTGGAAAATGCATGCCCTTAGTAGGGAAGAAACCTAGGAGATTGGGCATGCCAGCCTGAAGGCACCACCTAAAAGAGGGATGGTGTGTGCTTGGATCTGCTTTCAATGTTTAAACAGCAGTTTAGTGCTATCTTTAGATAACTGAGTGCTACTGACCCCAAATCCTTAATTCTTTATTTTCTCTAATTACCCGCACTTGGCCAACTGACACAGAAGCCTAGGAGTTTGCCATTTTGGGCACAGGTAGAGTCAAAGCTAGTGTCTGTTTCTGAGCAGAAACAGCTCCCATTAGGCTTTTTGTGTTTAACCATCACACTGTGGAAGTAGGATATCTTAGTGATTAATTTCTGTTTCTAAAAACACTACTGATGCTGAGCTCATTTTTTACTTTGTTCTCTTTAAATTAGCATTTGAAACTCTCTATGGTCCATTCTTCTGTGTAATGGTTTCCTCCCAGACTGAAACATTTCATCCAGTAAGGAAGCTTCTTAAGCTGGAAAGTAACCCAAAATAACTTCAGCTATTTTCCTACATTTGTTATGACAAATTGTTTGGCTCTATCAGTAACCAGTAGTTCTACCTTAAAATCTCAATGACAAAATTGTAAGAGCTATTATCAAACTCTTTTAATGCATTTATTTTACTTTGAAACACATTGTACATATAAAAAGTCTTACCTTAATATTTTTAATATACACATTTATTTAGTGCACATTTGTTGTTGCTTTAATAGTTGAAAGGAAATATAATCTTCAAATAATTTTCTTTTGATTACTTTGTCTTTACCTACAATAAAGTGTTCCCAATCTGATTTATTTACTTAAAATAGGTGAACTCTAACCAGACATGGTGCACATATTTTCAATCCCATACTCTCAATCCCAGTACTTAAGAGGGAGACAGAAGCAAATGGATCTTTGTGATTTCAAGGCCAGTCTGCCCTACAGAGCAATTTCCAGGCCAACCAGTATCACAAAGTGAGACATTAACAAAACCAGCAAAAAGCAAAACAAATAGAAAAAACAAACAACAGCAAAACAAAAACAACTAAAAATGGGATCTCACATTTTCAAAGGTGTCAACCTGTAGGTTGTGATTCCTTTTTTTTAATGGGGGGTGTTTAAGAAACCTTTTATAAGGGTTGCATAACACCCGTGCATATGAAACATTTACATTATTATTCAAAACAGTAGGAAAATTACAGTTATTAAGTAGCGACAAAATATTTTTATGGTTGGGGTCACTACAACATGAGGAACTGTATTAAGGGATCACAGATTTATGAAGGTTGAGAATCAATGTTTCAAATGGATGTTTTAATTTTTTTAAATGTAGTAGTAAATGCATATGGTGTTCTTAAAGAGGCATCTATGAGAAGCCTTTCCATAGGTATGGATTACTCGGGAATGCTGTAGAGGGCCTTGGATCAATGGCAAAAGGAGCTGTGGGCAGACAGCTAATTTCTGATGTCTGAGCCTGAGGCATGCTCTCCTCTCCTGGTATATGATGATAGCTCACTCATTATTTCTCCAAATTAAGAAAATAAACTCTCTATATTTGTCTCTTTGTCTATAAAACACCACAGAAGATGTCAATTGGAGCCAATACTATAAAATAATGGAATCCCTGAAGAAAACCAAAGGAGGAAAACACATAATTAAAATGAAAGAATAAAGCAAAATGCTTTTATTAGCCACGGTAAAAGAGAACTTGTATGAATCCCCAAATGAAGGTCTTGGATTTAAAATGTCTTCATGCCTAATATAAACAAAGCCATCTATTTCCACAGACTCCCCAATGTGCCATTATGTAGTTAAATCAGAATATTCTCAATGACATTCCATTAACTTGCTTTGTTGGGGAAAAAAAGCCCCTCCTTGTCAAATGAATACAGTAATGTTTCTATCTAATAAAATAAAAGTCTTTTGAATTTTATTTTAGCCTTCAGATAGCAAGGTGTCTCTACATGAACCCATAGGCTGTAAAAATTAAAATGAAGAATATACTCCCTTCATAATTCACTGTCTCAAGAAATAGATGAAATATACAGTGTCCTTTTTGACACCATTTTAAAGTTACAAAGTGAGCTTCCACGGGACTGAAATGAACTGTTGATAGTAAAGTACCTGACTTCTTCAATGTGTTCAACTCCAACTTCCAACCTATGTCTTTATCATCTCTGCTCTTTCTATTTGACCCATTCTCCACCTTAAACTCATGCATGAAGCACAGGACTATAACCACATCTAGTGAGGAATGGAGTTATTAGGGTGTAGGAACAATACTGATATTAATACTCTACATGTGTGATGAAAAAGACACATCATCTGCAATATAATTAAAATTTAATATATTGATAGTTATTATAACTTAATTCTCATTAAAATTTGTGGAATCCTTTTTTTCTGAAATTACTAAGTAAATGTCATGTATGTGAGTAGTAGACTACATTTCTTGCAGTGAAAAATAGTTTAAGGAAAGGATCATCTTGAGGCTGTAGCGATGTCTCAGTGGTTAAGAATATATACTGCTCTTGCACAGGACCTTAGTTCAGTTCCAATACCAGCGTCAAGTGGCTCACAACTGTAACTCCTACTTCAGGGACTGCCTCTGGTCTATATAGACACATATTCACACACAGACATATATATAATACATATACACAATTTAAAAGTAAATTAAAAAATAAATCTAACAAAAGATGGAGAACAATTTTGCCACCTTCTTAAACCAGAGGTGAATTTATTCTGTTGGTATTCATGATTGTTGTGAGTTAATTTACTACCACTGGGTAATCAGAAGAATCTGTAATTGTCTTTAAAAAAATTGCATATTCTAAACCTGAACATAATCCACAAAAATCTAGTATTAATGTTTTATAATTATCAAATGGCACAATATTAGCTAAGTCAGTAACTGACTTGTAATATACAAACATTTTCATAGTTTATATGGTTCATATTGATTACAATAAAGTTACTTACTTATTGTATCACTGCTTTTAAGAAAAGTTCCCAGGAAGACTTGCATCAACCCTTCTACAATTTTGACTCCATACATTTAACCACGTGCATAAGTTATTTGTAATTATATTTTTTTTAATTTCATGCATGAATACTGTATTTATAACATTTCCCTTTCTTCTACCCTGTCCACTCTATCTTGTGTTTCCATTCCCTCTAAAATTCATGACCTGTTCCTATTCATTATTCTTACATGCACACACATATACACAGTTATACACATGCATATAAAAATACATGTTTCTACAAATGCGACCATACACAGCTATTTGGTGTTGCTGCTATGTTTTGGTATTTAGGGCTGACTTCCTGGGATTTGATAACCTGTCAGAGATTTGTCTCTGAAAAACACTGGTATACTCTCTTTCAGCAGCCATAATTGCCTATAGCTCTTCATCTAGGAATAGGGTCTTTTGGGTATTTCCCCTATCCATGTTGGCATGTCAGCTGGTGTTTTCGTTATGCATATTTTGTTTAGGTAATAATAGCTTTTTCTGAGGTTTCATGGGTGCAGCTTTGCTTTCATGTACAGAAGACACCTTTTCATAGCAGACATCCTAGTCATCTGGTTCTTACAATCTTTCTCCCACATATTCCTCAGCGTTCCCTTATCTCATATGAAGAGGCTGTGTTAGAGATATATCAATTGACTTCGAACATCCCACAGACAGTTGTGCCTACATTTTTATTATTTGTGAATTTATGTAATTGTCTTCAGCAGCTGCAGAAAGAAGCTTCTTTGGTGAGAGCTCCATTTATTTGTAGGTATGAAGATAAGTATCTAGAGTACAGGTAGAAGCTGCATAGCTTTACAAAAGTGGTAGTAGTGAGCTCTCTTCTAGAGTGCATGACCTCACCAGACAATTGTAGTTGGCTGGATTTACAACCGTGGACTTGCCCCTATTTGCCTGTAAGCCTTAAGTACAATTAGATGGCTATTTGTTGCCCACAAGAAAGATATGCCTCCATACAGTAGGCATATCTTGCTATGCCTGTCATTGTTGGGTCTCATATGCTATATATTAATTTTTTAAATTTCTTGGCAGCCTGCTTAGTACCTTCTGATACTATGATAATGAGTCTTTGGGGACAACATTGACCTGGACTTCAACACCTGCTGAATTCCTTCCAATTCTGTGCTTGAAGTATGCTTTGTCTTCAGCAACCATATCTTACTTTCAAGCTCTGGGAAGTAACCAAGGGCCACAGAAATAAGCTATATTATTCTGGGAATCTTCTTGACTCTCCTAATCAACAACTTGAAGGCAGGTTTCTCAAACCTGACACTAGGGTTATATTAGATGACAGTCTATGAGCCTTGTTCCAAGAATTACAGTCCAGCTAGTGAAACTTCATTGAAATATATGCAAATCAATACATGCACGCGGACACACACACACACACACACACGCACATGCAGACACCACAACACATAATGCATTTTAAAATACATATAAGTTTCTATGGCTTTTTAATCATCCTTGTTGTTATTTGTCCCTCATCCCTACTTCTTCCTCTGAATTGCCCTCTCTCCCAAAGAACCCCATTGAATCCTCTGATTTTTTCCCCTCTTCTTTATAGTACCTGTGTTGTCTGCATTTCTTGCTAGATCTACTTATGTCCTCCATACCATGGTTGCTTTTTGCTTTTCTGGTTTCTGTGTTACTCCTGTTCTAAACTCACCTCAAAGACTTTTAGGTAGGATCCACAAATAAGAAAGCCCAGTGGCATTTGTCTTTCTGGGTCTGATTTACCTCACTCCTTCAATGAATCAATGGATAATAAAAATGTGTTACATATACATAATGGAGTTCAATTCTGCCCTAAAGAAAACTGAAAACATAAAATCTGTAGGTAAAAGGACAGAAAACATATAATACAGTGTGAAGTAACACAATCCCAGAAAGACAAGTGCCACATGTTCACTCTTACTTGTGGATGCATAAATTATTTTCATTTAGTCATCAACTTACAATTACAATCATCTAAAATGTACAGTATAAACATTAGTAAAGAATAATTTAGAAGCATACTGGACCATGAGAAAACCCTAAAATGATTAGTGCCATAGTTAAGAAGTTGGAGAGCAGAAAGTTAGTCATAACAATGGCCCAAAAACACATATACTACATGTAAGAAAGAAGTCTCAGGCTCTG
This sequence comes from Cricetomys ansorgei, assembly GCA_026225945.1. Lineage (NCBI taxonomy): Eukaryota > Metazoa > Chordata > Mammalia > Rodentia > Nesomyidae > Cricetomys > Cricetomys ansorgei. The sequence continues at coordinate 18,036,724 of JAMJFZ010001131.1, read as the reverse complement.
AAGGAGGGAGAAGGATTCCATGTTAGTATGAGGGAAGGTGACCAGTTTTATACATAGCCTGTCTCAGAGACATTCAGTTTATCTACAGTAGAGCCTCAAATAATATGCCCATATATACTCATTAAAACATATTTTTCTAAGGGCATCTATAATTCTCTTTTGAAGATAATGTAGAATATTTATGCCTATGTTTTATTTGATTCATCTCTAATTAAGTACATTTTCTATCTACAGGTAGAAATGTACTATGTTATACAGTACAACAAATTATAAATTATAAATATGAATTTTAAAAGCCATTTTTAAGTCAGAGTTGCTATTCTTTGTAATATTTTGATGTTATTGACATGCATATTGACAAATAGAACTGAAATATTCTAAGAGCAGAAAAACTCATAGCCCTAAAATGTAAACCTGGAAAAGTAGTCTGTAAAAGTTACAGATTTTTGACCAGTGCAATTAGAAAGTGAGATTTTTATTTTAGCTTTAAGGATGGTCTTGCGCATCTATGATATGCTTATACCTACAGAGACAGGAAGAACTGAGAGTGAGAGTTACACGCTTCAACTGGGAGGTAAAGTCAAGAGATGCTTCTGGTGTACTCCTCTCTTGCCATATATGGATTGATGTTTGCAGTTTGCTTTTCAAGAAGCAGCAGAGAACACCTGAGATATGTACAGAGATGTTATCAAGATTGGTGCTGCAGAGGAACAGTTCATCCAAGCTGCTGGTCCCCTGCAGTTGACCTTTGATGCAACAGACTTATGGCTGAACAAGACAATCTTCTGGGAAAAAATATAAAACACATTTTATAGTCTGTCTAAAGTGCAGTGCTCTGGAGCAGGGAAACTGGCATTTAGTTTCAGAGCTGAGCCCCTGTTTCATATGTCAGAAACTTACTAGATGATAACATTTCTTTCTGGAATACCTCTATAAATGGCAATTTGTCTTTGATTCACAACTTTGGAAAGGTTGTCAACTCTATGTGCTACCAATTTATCTTTCCCCAGAAGAGAAGTACTTTTGTCTGACTGACAACTCAGTGTTTGAATGATACAAACTTTACATAAAAAAGAAACAATACTAAAATAAAATCAAGAGTCTATTCACAAAATAAGATACTATAATAAATTTGGCTTATCAGAGAGAGTATCAAAATTGTCCAGTGAAATGCCACCAGTGGTAGGGTTAAAAGATATATTTCAGGAGGTGAAAAAATGTTGATGCTCTCTGTTTCTATTACTAAAAATAGAAGGAAACTTGATCAATTTTGAAAATGCTACCAAAATAATTTTAAGAGACAGAAACCTTTTCCTCTCTCATATAGAACAATATCAAGAAATATTATCAACCACCTCTTTAGCCAAGGTATTAGACTAAAACACTTTTGTGGACCATAGTAAAATACCCAAGATGCTTAGATTATTTACAAAGGATTTTTTCAGTCATAATATATCCAGTACAAGGAATACTAATATTTGGCCTCTTTTGCTAAATATCTTCAGGACCCTCGAGGGCAAGTAAGTGGGCCCACATAAATGCCTGGACATTCCCTGGACCATGCTACAGGAAACTTTACTTAGGAGCTCAGAATATTGAAAATAGTAAATACAAATGTCTTTTGATCTAGTTTGAGACACTACATTGATTCTTCTAGGTAATAGGATGTATGCCTTTTATTTAGGAGAAAGATACAGCTTTTACAGTCTGAACAATCATACTCCCCAGAAAATGACTGTCTCTAAAATAGAAGTCAAGGCTATTTGCAACATAATCATCCTTAAAATGTAACCCTTAAAATATCCTTTTGGAAGACATTCCAAAGAAATTAAAGATGCATGAAGAATGATTTCCCAATGGTATTACTCCTTAGTCCTGCATTGTATTTAGTTTCTAGTTAACTCATTAGCATAACTCCACTCTGGAAACTTCCTTTTATAGTCTGACTAATGGAGACACATACCAAATATATCTACTATTCCCCAAGAATATCTACTAAAGCCATTCCTAAAGGAAATCCAAACAGCATGAAGAATCATATATGCAGTGTTCATCTCAATATAGCTCTAGAATTTTAACTAAGAGAGGCTGGGCATTCATACTTAAGGTTCTTAACTGATCTGTCCGCTTGATCTAATTGATTCATTTTATTAGCTATTGCACAGATGTTGCCTTGACCCTGGAGTTTGAAGTTTAGGGCAGTTCTATCATCCATAACAACCTTGGTCAATGAGCTGAGAATGACCTGAATGCCTCTGGGGTTAAGGAAGTTTCATTGATCAGCTAATGACTGAGAACAATTTCATAACATGTTTTCTAATTGGATCCTTTCCATATTCCAGATAATAAGTCATTTATTGCTATAGCAAGTTCCCCTAAGTAAACAAGGATAACCTCACTTTGCAACATTTGGTCCATATTTGAACACTACAAAATATACATTGTAGTCTGCTCAAACATCGGAACAGTTATTGAGATTATTCCTATGCTAGATGTGCATGGCATTTTAAACAGAGCAACATTTGAGGTCAATGATGAATTTTAGACAAAAAAGAAAGTTTCTGGTGCCCTGTGAAATGAAACTGTTTTCCAATATTGTACTCCCCAAGTAAAGTAGAATAATCATGGATTGACTTTCCCTAACATAAGAACACATTGTATGTGCTTCTAGCTTTTCTAATTGTATAAAATCCAAGACAGGTAGGCATGATGGTGTGTGCCTGTTGTCTAAGCACTCTGGAGGTAGAGGCAGTGAACTTTGAAATCCAAGCTATATAGCACTACACAAGGTCCTATCTCTATAAAGAATAACCTAATTTATTTATAAAATTAAAAGCTAGCTGGGTGCTGGTGGTGCACACTTTTATTCCCAGCATGTATGTGCTTACATATGTCTGCGTAGGAGGGTACACATATAACATCTATGTTTATTACCTTAATATTGGATAGATTATTTATAGGATAATATATACAATAATAATATAGGATATAGATATATTTATAGGATAGATAGGAAAGATTATTTATAAAACTTAAGAAATTTTATTTTCAAGGTCTATATGTATAATTAAGCAAAACTTGTGATCTTACATCCCCACAAGTATACTGAGGAGTGTGTATGGGTTAGAGTCCTATCATTCAGAAGATCTGAAGCTGTTATGAAGAGAGGAGTTATGGGAATGTCCCTGTAAAATGAACTTTAGAAAAACATCTGCTCATAGTACAAAGAAAATTCTTTAGAAATTACACTCACTCTGAACAATTGAACTTCAATTAATTACAACTCAGATTAGTGTAAGAGAACTGAAGTATCACTTATATTTTTAAGACCTCTAAATCTAGGCACTAATTAATTTTTAAATTGAATTTTTCATCATTGTGGGGCTGAGTGATATATTTTAAAATTGCATATGAATAAATGAATAAATGCAAACATTTTTTGTAGAGGAATCGGCATTACCGAGCACATAGCCTACTTTATATAAGTTTCTTCAGGAGACAGATTTCACTTTCTCATGCAGTTAAAGGGCATTTATCACCATTGACGTGCAGATGCAATAAATTTAATGTTCTTCCAAAGAACTTGATACCTCGTCCAAGTTCTTCCTGACAGTAGCGTTCGTTATTTTCCTGTTCACTTTTGTCGGTCGACAGATAGTGTTGTAGGAGTGCTAATTGACAGACACAGTCTCCAAGTGACAGATGGTAACACAGGCATGGTTGGCAAAGGGGAGTAAAGTTAACTGTCAGAAATGGTACAAAAACATCCGGAATCCCTCCCTCAGACCTACACATCCAGGCACGTATGCACACTCATGTGTGTGCAAGTGTACTATGCTGACTTACATATTAAAACGTTTATGTAATTTGTAACTATAATAAGTTCTCATCCCCAAAACTTGAAGTTATTGGATCTTAGAAAATGAATGCTGTTCCAGAAAGGTCCCTAGACATGATCACATATCCAGGATTATTTTAGGGAAATAAAATTCTCCTGATAACAATTTCATAAAACTTATTGATATTATAAATGTATGAATAACAGTGGCAACTGTTGTAATTCACCTAAATTGCTTCCATGTATAAAATAGAAAATTTTATATATTGTATCATTTTAAAATAAGGACTTAATATAGGATTCTATGATATGCTTTAATAGATAAGTATAAATACTAATAATTTAATTAATCAGGAATTTTATTACATGCATCAAGTCTCCTTTCACATTTATCTTATTTTTATTTTAGTGTATTCATATGAGTGTAGGTAGAGGCCTTTAGAGGGTTGTACATTGCCTGGAACTATAGTTACAAGAGGTTGTAAACCATTTGACATGAGCGCTGGAACTCAGCCTCAGTCCTCTGCAAGAGCATGGAACACTGTTAACCCCTGAGTCACTGCTCCAGACTCATAAAGTCTTATTTAAAATTATCTATTAGGCTATAAAGAAGGTATGGTGTATATAAAATACTTTAATTTAAAATAGATGTATTTATAATGTGTTCATTGAATAAATGGACAGAAAACACACTTAAGCCAAAAGTAGAGACACATAAAAGTTACTTCAGCACTCAAGAGGTTTTTAGCAGAAATTACTGAAGGTACTGAGTTTGAGGCCATCCTGAGCTATTTAATGTGCACTCTCCAATGGGAACAACACAAACACATTTACCCTAGTTAAAAACTGTGAAGGAGATAAGTATTATATATGAAGCCATCAGTTTTGAAGACAGAAGAATGACATCTACATCCTCCTTTAGTGTTCTTAGATAAGATAAAGAAAAATGTTAAAGCTTTCTTGTATATGTTAAATTATTAACTCGCTTTGTATTAAATTTAGCATGAGTTTCATGAAATGATTCATGCGTAGTTGACTTATCATTTCTAACTCTCACGTAACTATGTTAAAAACAAGTAAACAGAAAAATAAATAATAATTTTAAGGAGATTTATAGTTTCATCTGTTTTGTTTTACACACCTATTTATTTAAATGGCAGAGTACAGATGTAACATCATGGTTCAGAGTATATGTCCAAATTCACACTCATAGCCCATAAGATATTTCCACTGAAGTGTACTGCCACGGATGAGGTTAAATGCAAGAGCATATTCATGTTTAGGTCAGGTGGGTAAAGTGTTCATACGTGTAGTGAAATCAAGTGGGTGAAGTTTCTCTGATGGTTAATAGAAAAGAATTCTAGCACCTGTCCTAGAAAATAATTGTGTTAAATAGTATACTAAACAAACAAATATAGCTTCTTTTCGAACCCAACTAAAATTGAAAATCTTTAAAGCACAAACACATAAGCACAAAGAGAAATAGAGACATGATAGTGATAAGCCTTGAACATTGTAAACTAAAGGTAGGGCTGCCACACTGCACGGTCCTAGGAGATGATTTTAAAATTGGCTTTGAGTATTTGAAAAATGCAACTACATGATGATCAATTAAATTTGAGTTTCATATAAATAACGATTTCCTCTTTGATGATAAGTATATTCAACCTTTTCTGGGGATCCTATATTTTTTTCTGGTAATCCGAAATCTGCAATTTTAAAAGTATTATGACTTAAAATGGAAAACACTGGGCTGGAGATTTAACTCAGGATTAAGAACACTTGTTGCTCTTGCAAAGGTTAAGGGTTCAATTCCTAGCACAAACAAGGTGGTTCGCAACTCTTTCCATCATAAGTATTCATTGCCCTCTTTTACTTTTCTCCAGAACCAAGGATGCACATGGTATGCATACATATATGCAGACAAAACACTCATACATATAAAATATTTTTTTTCAAAGAGAAAGAGAGATATCAAATGACTCAGGAGCATTTAACTACATTTTTTCCAACACTAAAATGTAGAAGTGATATGAGAAACGTATTTGAGGTTTGTATGAATTACTGGAGACTTAACATAATCACAAAAAAGATTGGAGAATTATACTCTGGGAGAAAAATATGAATGGCTATATGACTGTAGATATTAAGACCCACTTGAAGGGAACTGTAAAATCTGAAATCAGGTGAAATAAGGTAGGGCATCATGAGCCTGGTCTTAGCATTATTGTCAGAATACTAGAGCAAGCTTTGTCTCCTATAAGATGAAAACTAAAACTACATTTTTTTAAATTTTTATCTTCTCTTATATAGCTTATACAATACATCCCAACCCCTCTGCTCTCTCCATCCTTTCAACTCTTTCCACTTTCCCTCTCTCACAGATCTACCCCCCCATCACCACAAACTCCTTCCTCCATTATTCTCAGAAAAAGAGTTACCATACAATCAGGGCATGACATAGCAAGATAGAGCAAGGCCAGGCACAAATCCTACATCAAGGGTGGTCCAGGGAACCAGCAGTAGCAAAGGGGTCCCAAGAGCAAGTAAAGGGGTTTGAGACTCCCCCATTTCAGCCTGAAGGTGTTCTTCAAGAACATCAATCCAAGCAACCATAAGATGCATCTAGGGGATCCTGTAGGTTCTTTGTCTGTCTTATTGTTGCTATTCTCTTGTCCATGACCCTCTGGTCTCAACATCTCTCTCTACCTCTCTTTCTGGGTTCCCTGACTTCTTCCCAATGCTTGACTCTGGGTCTCTCCATATCTTCCTATCAGCTGCTGGGGTGGGGCCTCTCTGGCTTCAACTGGACTATGGTTCTATGAGCATGACATCATTAGAAATCTTCTCTAAGTTATCCAGTCTCTAGTTCCTAGCATGCTCTGCAGTATTTTTTTAGTATTTTAGGTAGGGGTTCCTCCTTTGGCATGGAGTTCTGCCCTTCCATTGTCATAGGGGATCTTGCAGGAAGGAAAGGCATAAGTTGGAGGTTTTATGTCTGGGATAGTGTCCTGGTCTCACCACTGGGACACCTTGCCTGTTCACAGGAGATGGCTTGTTCAGGCTCCCTATCCCTGATCACTAGAGATCATTGCTAGAGTCTCCTTCATAGATTCCAATGAGTTTCCACTGTACGAGTCTTTCCAATTGCCCTCTAATTGTCCCCAAATTCTGGTCATCTCTCTCTATATTTTCTCCCTCTATCTCTTTCTTCCTCCTGGCCCAATTCCTGCTCCTCCCCAAGACCACCTTCACCCTCTGTTATATTTATACTCTACCATGGATACCCCATTGTTCAGACTGAGACCCTCCTTATTGTAAAGTTTCTCTATGTCTATGGATACTAGTACCTTTCTCCTTTGCTTAAGAGTTAATATCCACATATAGGAGAGTGCATACCATATTTTGTCTTTCTGAGATTGGGTGACCACACAAAGAGTGATTTTTTCCCCTAGTTCCATTCATTTTCCTGCAAAGTTCACGATGTTATTTTTTTAAATAGCTGAGTAATACTCCATTGTATAAATGTACCACAATTTATTTATCCATCAGTTGATGGGCATGTAAGATATTTCCAATTTCTGGCCATTATGAATAAATACACTCTGAACAAAATTGAGCAAGTGTTCTGGTAGGATCAAGCATCCTTTGGATATATATATGCCCAGCAGTTTTATAGGGTCTTAAGATAAGGTCAATTTCCAATTTCTTAAGGAATTGCCATGTTGATTTTGACAGTGGCTGTACAAGTTTGTATTTCCAGTAGCACTGAAGGAGTGTCCCTGTAGTTGAACACTGCTGCTGGACTGGCTCAGCCAGGAAGACAAGGAGGCATTTTCATACATGGAAGCCCTGCCAGACCTCAACAGAAGGAACCACCACCATGACAAGCACCAATCAGGACAATGGAACCCCTAGCATCTGAGCTCAGGTGTTTCATTGATTCAGAACTCCTCAGGTATTCTACTGAAACACCTGCAGATCATTAGCAATTAAACATCCTCCACAAAAATCCAACACCTGCAAACAATAGAAAATGCCAAGGCCTATATATCCCTTTATCCAACAGTGCACAAAAACAATTATTTTAAAGACCACTAAAAATAAACTTCTATAACATGTCTCCCCTTTTTAAATTGGATTGTTTCTGATGTCTAGTTTCTTGAGTTCTTTATATATTTTGGATTTTAGCCCTCTATCAGAAGTAGAGTTGGTGAAAAACTCACATTCTGAAGGCTGTTGTTTTGCCTTATTGACAGTGTCCTTTGCCTTACAGAAGTTTTTCAGCTTCATGATGTCCCATTTGTTAATTGTTGATCATAGTGCCTTAGCTATTAGTGTTCTGTTCAGAAAGTTTTCTCCTGTGTCAATGTGTTCAAGGCTCATTCCCCACTTTCTCTTCTATGAGGTTCATTATATCTGTTTTGTTGATGTCCTTTGATCCACTTAGAACTGAATTTTGTGGATGGTGATTAATATGGATCAATTTGCATTCTTCTATATGTAGACATCCAACTAGATGAACACCATTTGTTAAGAGATTCTTTCTTTGTTCAGTATATATTTCTGGCTTCTTTATTGAATATCAGATGGCCATAAGTGTGTGGGCTTATGTCCAGATCTTTGCTTGAGTTCCATTGATCAATGTCTCTGTTTTTATGCCAGTAGCATGAAGTTTTTATTTCTATAGCTCTATATTTTTTCTATTCTATAGCTTGAGGTTGGGAATAGTGATACTGCCAGAAGTTCTTTTATTTTGCAGGATTGTTTTAACTATTATTGGTTTTTTTTTTTTTTCTATATGAGATTGAGTATTGACCTTTAAAGTTCTGTAAATAATTGTGTTGGGATTTTGATAGGCATTGCATTGACTCTGTAGATTGGTTTTGGAAAGATAGTCATTTTTACTTTTGATCCTACTCATCTAGGAGGATGGGAGATCTTTCTATCTTCTGAGATCTTCCTCAATTTCTCTCTTCAAAGACTTGAATTTATTGTCATATAAGTCTTTCACTTGCTTGGTTAGAGTTACCCCAAGACATTCTATGTAATTTGTGGCTATTGTGAAGGGAGGTGTTTTCTTGATTTCTTTCTTGGTCTACTGCCAATTGTATATAGAAGTTACTGAATTTTTTTTAGTTGATCTTGTAGCCAGTACTTCACTGAACTTGTTTATTAGCTGTAATCTGGTCCTTGTTAGAATTTTTGGGGTAACTCATATATATTATCAGCTAATAGAGGCTTTAAAGAAAAAATGGAAAAATCCCTCAAAGAAATGCATGCAAAGACAGACAGTGGGAGGAGTTGGGTAAATTCATTAAAGAAACCCAGGAAAACACATGGAAGCCATTGAAAGAAATTAATAAGTCTCTTAAAGAAAGCCAAGAAGAAGCAAATAAACAATTATAGAAAACCAACAAAACTGTCTAAGACCTGAAAATGGAAATAGAAGTCATAATGAAAACAAAACCAGTGGGAATTTTGGAAATAAATAGTCTAGAAAAGCAATCAGGAAATACAGATGCAAGCAACAGAATACAAGTGTTGGAAGAGAGAATTTCAGGAGTTGAAGATACTGTTGAAGAAATAGAGGCATAAAAAAAAAGAAAATAGAGGCATCAGTAAAAGTTAAATAATAATAAAAAAAAAACCCTGACACAATACATCCAGGAAATCAGGGACGCTATTAAAAAGGCTAAATCTAACAATAATAGGAATAAAGGAAGGAGAAGAATCACACCTGAAAGACCCAGAAATATTTTCAACATTATCATAGAAAAAAGTTTTCCAAACCTAAGAAGAATATCCCTGTTAAGGTACAAGAAGCATACAGAACATCAAATATACTGAATCAGAAAAGAAAGTCCCCTTGCCACATAATAAGAACATACAGAACAACAATAACAAAAAAAATAATACTAAAAGTTGAAAGAAAATAAGGGCAAGTAACATTCATAGGTAAACCTACTAGAAATATACCTGACTTCTCAACAAAGACTGGACTAGCCAGAAGAGCTTGACAGATACACTGCAGACTCTAAGATATCACAGATGTTAGACCAGACTACTATATTCAGGAAAATTTCCAATTACCATAGATGGAGAAAACAAAATATTCAATGACAAATCTAAATCAAACATACAAATCCAGCTCTACTGAAGATACTAAAAGGAAAAATGCAACTCAAGGAGGTTAACTACGTCCATGAAAACACTGGAAATAAACACCTTATCCCATCAAAATTAAAAGAAGAGAGACACAAACACTCACACAGACAAACACACATACTCACATACACATGAACACAAGCAACAACAACTACAAAATAACATGGCCTAACAGTTGCTCATTGGTATCTCAAACCATCAATGGACTTGATTCCCCAATACAAAGACACAGACTAACAGAATGGATGCCAAAACAACTTCCCCATACTTCTGTTGCATACAAGAAGCACACCTTAATATCAAAGATAAATATTACCTCAAATTAAAGGGCTAGGAAAAGATCTTTTAAGTAAATGAACAGAACAAGCAAGATGGTGTAACCATTTTAATATCTAACAAAAATAGACTTCAAAACAAAACGAATCAAAAGAGATGGCGAAGGACTCTTCGTACTTCTCAAAGGAAAAATCCACCAAGACAACATTTCAATTCTAAACATCTATGTACCCAACACAAGGACTCTATTTGTAAAAGAAACAATGCTAAATCTTAAAACACACACTGACCCCACTCTCTCTCCAATAAACAGGTCATAAAAAATACATTTAAAAAAATGAAATCTTAATTTCCTGGTGGAAATAACCAGTGGTTAGTTTTAGAAATACTGAAGTAAATAATCCATCCATATCCATCTACCTCAAGCCAATAGATGATAATCATGCACACATGCATGGAGAGATTTGTTGCTGTCTAGAGTGGACTCCATATCAATGGGAACATCAAAGCACTAGGAGACTTTTAAGGAAATGTCTCTGCAGAAAGGCTGAGGCCAAAGCAAACATAAAAGCCATCTGGAGAAGTAACTCTTTTATAAAAGGCAGACACAACCATAACATTTGTTAATAAATAAGAAATATATTGAATTCACAAAAAATTAGAAATAGTGTCTAGGGAAAAAAACAGTAAAAATATCTGAGATCACAAAGACTGTAACTTAATTACATTAAAGTTTTAAAGTTACATTTGATGAAGCATCATAAAATATGACAAAAAAATGAAAAAAAGAAAAAGAATAAAGACTTCTGGCTCAGTTCTTAAGAATTTTTGATGTGCTTCTAGAGGACTCAAGTTCAATTCCCAGTACCCATATCAGGTGGGTAGAAATGCCTGTAATTAAGAGTCAGAGAATGTGTTACACTCTGCTGACATTCACAAATACCCACATACAAGTAACATACTCTCACCCAGAATACAGACACATAGGCAAAATAAATAAATAAGTAAGTAAGTAAGTAAGTAAGTAAGTAAATAAATAAATAAATAAATAAATAAATAAATAAATAAATAAATAAAAAAATTTAATTTGATCGAAATTTTAATTTTTAATGTAAGGAAAATATTGAAAATGTATAACAATACATTTAGATACTTTTCAGTAAATCAATATATATGTTGGAGTATAGTAATGCATTATTAGATAATATTGAATTTAGCTACATGCCATGTAAAATAGTTGTGAATAGATGTAAATTCCTTTTGTTGAGACAGGGTTTCTCCTTGTAACTCTGATTGTCCTGGAACTCATTCTGTAGACCAGTAGACCAGGCTGGATTTGAACTCACAGATCCACCTGCCTCTGCCTCCTGAGAGCTGGGATTAAAGGCACAAGCCACCACTGCCTGGCATAGATGTAAATCTCATATGAATTGACAAACCACAGAGTTACAATATGACTGATGCTATTAAAGCATTATAACTGATGTTACTAAAAACTGAATATTTTCAAGGACATGTTTTTTCCTCTTTTTAATTCTTTTTTAAAAAAAATTTTTGAGTGCTCTATCTGCATGTACACCTGCATGCCAGAAGAAGGCATCAGACACCATAATAGATAGCTGTGAGCCACCATGTGGTTGCTAGGAACTGAACTCAGGTCCTATGGAAAAACAGCCACTTAACCACTGAGCTGTCTCTCCAGCTCCCAAAATAGAATTTTTACAACAGTTTGAGACTTGAAAATTCTTTGTGCAATAAGGAACAATAAACACATAGCAACAAATCCTGTTGTGCCAAAATAAACCAACTAGAAAAATATGTATCAACATTCTGTTACCATTCAATTAATGGTTAAAATTTGTAAATAATCATTTTATTATTGAACAATGAATGATAGCATCTTCTTTGTTATCATTTTGGGTCCCACGTGAGAAAGAGTTGTAAACCCTCATCTGCCAGTCGTGGAGATTACACCTGAAGATTGTGTAAATCTGTATTAAATTAAAGTAGCATGACAACCACAACTACTTTCTCAGACTATTTTGGTGTATGGATAATTTTCAGATTACATATGTGACCATTTCTATTTTTATGCTTTGAAGCAAATGAAGAGATTTTGTTATTTCTATTTCAAGGGTGTTTCCTTGCTGTCAGTTACATGCATATTCCAGGGACTAGCATTAACCTACATTGCTGATTTCAGGAAAGAAATGGAGGCTATTCGTTAGTTCTAGTTAAAATGTCCCGTCTTCTGCCAAAGTGCCAAAGCAAGGTCTCCTGAATTCATAGTGGCAGATTCTGTAAGAAAAGATATCTGAAAGGCAATTAAAGTCTAGGGATTCCTGGGATCTAACCTAAGAACCTCAAAAGGTGGCAGGGTGTGCACTAAGGAAATGTCAAAGCCAGTCAATTTGTCAGTTGTTCCTTTCTATCTCATTCTGCCTTTCATTTAGTAAATACAAGAATGGCCGTGCGTATGAGTGCTGTGAGTCCATCATCAGGGTGCTTCACACTGTCAGTCGCCTGACATCAGTCTACTTCCTAGGACATTCATTTTTGTCCTCAGACACGTATACTTTAGTAAGCAGCTAAGTATGTGCAATGCAGCTATTCATGTTTCTAGCCACAAAAGCAATAAACCCTGTCTTTTGAAATTTTCCTTCTACAAAACGTAATTCCTGCCTTTGGAGAGCCAGAGACTGAATTTCAACTTGGTAGATAGGGAAAAAGGTAAATTATACCAATGCATGAATGCCAATTACTTTCAGTTCCATAAAAGATCATTTGAACAATCAAATTCTTTGTCAAAACCATGTAATTTGTTTTTAATAGTCTCCAGTATTCATGTAATTAAAGTCGTTTCGTATTATAAAGCATCTCACATACTGAAAGTGCTTCTAGATGGTAAAATGAAGCCTTGAGAAAAGAAAAAAATACGGTTCAATGTACTTTTGGGTAAAATGCTGAGATAAGTGTGAAATGAGTCTAAAAAATAGTGAAGACAACTGTATGATATGTAGGAATAGTGCACGAAATGCTATATGATACATATATAGTATGGTCTAGCATGTTATATTAATCTATAGTTGCTCACAGATGGCTTCTTGAGAGCAAAACCTAAAATTCTTTATATTTTGAAACCTGTATTGTTAAGTCCTGTGATTTCTACAAAAGTATGATTATCTGGGAATGTCTGAAATCTCATAGGAATACTTTTGTGTGAGATGCTAAAGTGGTTTCTACAATTCTTTCAGGTGATCCTCCTTTTCTAGTGTTAGGTACATCTGGCACATTTTTTTGAGATCTATTATACACCACATACTCAGATAGCATTAAGGGATAATGCTGAATGAGACAACCAGTGTTCTATATTCAAAGCTTCCTAATATAACACCTGCCCATAATGTTAGTAGTCAGGTGATTCACCAAAGGACGACAAGTGTTATTTACTTGTGTTATCTATTCTGCGCTCAAAGTTCTTGAACAGAATTTACTAGTGTACTTTCTATTTTCCTGCTCCTTGCCCTTTGCTCTCCTTTTGATTATTGGATTTTTCTTCATATTTCTATTTTCTATGACATCAACCTTTCAGGACATAACTTGTTGTTGTTTTGTTTTTCTCTAAAAGAAACTGAATTACTTGAAACAATTTATGAGACCTTTAAATAAACCCACTTGTAAGACTACATATGAACGTTCAATTATTTGTTAATCATTTTTACTCATTTTTTTAATTTGATAACCTAGTTCAGAGATGAAGAGTTCAGTGTAGAGTCAAATGTGTGTCTAGCGATTTGATATCTCCTTTGGACATTACTTTCCAAAGTTTCTCAGAGAATAGTGGGTCAGTCAGAAACCTGTGTCCAGAACTCTATAATGTAGACCCAAGTACTTGAGTAGCAAATTATCTTACTAACATGCTATGAATTTCTATCACGCTCGCTTTAGATTCCATTCTTTGACTTTGTAACGTACATAATTGTGTATGTTCTTTCAAATATTACCTGCCTGCTGACATTGCTATGGTGAAGGGTGGTGATGTTTTTCAGTATATTTTCATACTTTCCTGGTGGAATTCATTCAGGCAAAATTTGATGAGGCAGCATATTGCTTGCCATGTTTGTCTTCTTAATTATAAAGAGAAATGTTCCACATCACACCTCTGAGCCGTGGATATTAATGTGTCTGTGGTTTTCGAAAGCAGAGCCATCTGACAGGTTATCTATCACACACGTGGCTTGATTTGCATTATCAATAACTAAGAGGAACTGGAAGGGAAGGAGATTACAGCCAATAGATTATAAACTTGATGTGAAAAAACTCCACAGGCAAAACTATTTGCTGGACACCAAATTAACAGCAGAGTCAAGGAGTAATTTACTACTACTTTCAGGCAATGGAGAGATAAAATGCTTAATTATTCATTAAGAAAGACCTAATTAATCTTCTGAAATGACTTGGTGGGATGAGAAGCAAGACCTTTATTGTAAAGATAAAATATCCAGTAATTAGCAATGTAAAAACTGTACTCTGTTGCAAATTCACATTTGTATCTAATGTCCCTTAATTTCAAAGTAATAATGCTGACATGTAGTACATTATCTACATTATTCATTTTTTTTAATTATTGTTTTTGAATCAAGATCTCACTATGTAGTCCAGGTTGGCCTGAAATTTGCAGTCTTCCTGGCTCTGCATCCTGGCGCTTCCATGACAAAGGTGTCACCATGTCTGAACTTAATCCTTTCATCCTGACTAAATTGGCTTTGTATTTACTGATAAGGCACAAATATTGTATGGCCTGAAACATTTAGAAATAATCTTTAGGCTTAATTTGCTTAAAACTAAACTACATGTATAATTTCATCATGTATTTATTAATATTAAGAACATTGCTAATTTTCATTATTCCTCTCTAAAATAACAGTAATTATTAAAGAAAAAGAAAATAAACAAATTAATAAGCTACTGTGTGGGAAAATGTACTCATACATATTTTGAATCTTACTCATACAAAATACACTTAATATCTTTAATTGAATTAAAAAATAAATGTAAAGTGTTAAATAACACATGTTCCTTTAATACCCATGTTCCCAAAACATCCTTTTATAAAACTAGATTAATTTTTATGTAATAAATATAAGGAACTTTTATACATAAAAATAACTTGATACATTTGTTCCAAGTGACAAATTGAAAATATGAAAGAATAGGATTATAGGTAACAATTCATTCTCAAGATAAGAAAGTAATATCTGAAAGGGCAGAAATAAAGGAACATTTTTGTATATTGTTGTTGGGCATATATTAAAGCATACTATGGAAATATGTTTCCTCAAAAAGGTGAAATAGAACTATTGACTGAGTTTTCAGCACTGAGAAAATAATACATTCAAGAAACATCATATGTGTGTATATATATATATATATATATATACATATAGACCCAGGATTCTCTCAGCCTCAGTCCAAGAAGATTCTCTTGGCACAGGGAAACTGTTAGTAGAGAGACACAAAAACTGGTGTTTGAATATATGAATTTTCACTATTAATGCTCAGACATAAATGGACCATCATTGTTGTGCTGGATAGTTTTATGTCAACTTGATGCAAGCTAAAGTCATCTGATAAGAGGGAACCCCTATGGAGAAAATACCTTCTTAAGATTGGTCTTTAGGCAAGCCTGTAGGGTATTTTCTTAAGTCATAATTAATTGATGGGAGAAAACCCAGCATATTGTGAGTAGTGCCATCCCTCGGCTGGTGGTCTTGATTTTGTAAGAAATCAGACTGAGTAAGCCATGTGGTGAAACCCAGCAAGCAGTATTCCTCCATGGCCTCTGCATCACCTCCTGGATCCAGGTAAGCCCTGCTTGAGTTCTTGCCATAATTTCTTTCAATGATGGACTATGATCTGGAAGTATAAGCCAAATAAACTCTTCTTTCACAACATAATTTTGGTCATGGTGTTTCATCACAGACATAGAAACCCTAACTAAGACTATTATCAATCCCTTTGCCAAGTCTCATAGAAGACTCTGGTAAAGAAAGCAGAAGAAAACCTAAAAATCAAAGATTTGAGGAGAAATCTGTGAAATGGTTCTTTCCGTACGTGAAATGACTATTGGACCATGAACTTACATTAGGTCTGGATACCTGCACAAAACTTGTATTAAACTAAGGAAGTAAAAAAGTCAAACATGGGAAGGGAAGGAGTTCTGAGACTTTCATCCCTAACTGAGAAAATACTAGAAGACAGTTCTTCTTTGAGAATCATACTTATTTAGAAGTATGCCCCTGGTAGGTTGTCCATTACCTAATGGATAGTCCCACACCCATATATTTATGTGCTACAACAGTTAGATTCAGTGAGTTACTGAAAGAGAAAAGAAAAAGAAAAGAAAGAATATGTAGTTAGATAAAATTGATATGGGATGTTTTAGGAAGGATTCAGAGCAGTTGAAGAGGGGATAATGTAGTTGGAAGGGAATGGTATTTCTTTGTATATACACATGAAATGCTCATAACATAATTAAAGAACATAAATAAGAGGTAGAAAAATATGTATCAGGGTCTATGTAGACTGCTTGTCCAGCATATATGAGATCCAGGGTTCAATCGCTAGAAATACATAAACTGAATTTCTGTGAGAAGATAGATGAAAAAGGATTATAAATTCAAGGTAATCTTTGTTTACACCTTTGTCTTCAAGGCCATCCTGGGCTATAGAGGCTTTCTTCAGAAGACAAAAAAAGAAAACAAGAAGGCAAAATATATATATTAAAAAGATATGTCAATTAAATATACTTCCTACACTGGTAAAGCACAAGAAGATTACATATCTTTGATAACATCATCAAGTTTCAGTATGGCAAAATTATCACTGCCTAGTAAGAAAAGTTTAAAATTAGCATCATATTATGAATATTTTATATATGTTCATATTAATAAAAGATAAACAAATCAAAAGGGATTTTTTCATACAACTAGATTCAGTGCTTTATTCTCTTTTAGTCACTTGTTTTTAATAAAGAGTGTTAATTCAGGATTGAGCAGCTGCAATTAATCAAAGGTGGGAAGGCAAAGGAAACTAAGATCAAAAGGGTCTGATTGGCCCTCAGAAACAGAATATTATTTTAATAAAGACAATGTACTCTGACAAATAAACTTGAATTAAATTTCTCCTAAGTTTTATCATTGTTTGTTTTACTTGTCTTCAGTCGTCAGAGCATTTTTTTCTCAAGGAGATAGGTTTCTATGTGTAAATATTCTAAGGCTTTCAGTTACCTGCATGTCACTAGGATGCAAATGTACTCTGCAATGTAGTTGTTGAATGCACATTATAAAGTTGTTCTGCGTAAAAAATAAAATAAAATCCCAAAGATTAGTTAAATTTGTCAAAGCTTGCTCAGCCAAGAAATGGAATAAGAATGGGCAGGCACCATGGAGCAACGACGAATTCTATATGCAGGTTACATTGGTTGCTACTGAAAAGTGAATTTAAATGCAGAATTAAGTTGATTGAATGGAGTCAGTATTTATATCTCATGTGGCAGAACAATTGCTTTATATGGATATGATTTGACAGCCTGAAATTAGCTAAAGTTTAACCTCTGGAAGTTGCCAAACCTCGATAAATTCCTTGAAAAGGACATACTTGTGTGAATGAGTTAAACTTGCTATAAATAAGTTCGTGATAGATGGAAGCCTTGTTAGGTCAAAATTCATCATGACTACATGGACCAACTTTAAATGAGGGTAACTCTTAGAGGAGGCCTATCTATGGTTTATGACTCAGAGAAGCAGCTTTCATATAAAAATGAGATTGACCACATCAGAGTCATTTATTTAATCACTTAAAAAAGCAACATTTAGAAAAGCGTACTTTCCTACTGGGAGTACACAAGTATGTGGGGTTTTATGTAAGGTGTTTATAAAAATGGACAATGATTATAATGAATTCATGTAAAAAAAAAGATAGAAATCTTCCATCATGATCTCTGGTATTGAAAGCCATGGTTTTGAGATGTAAAGTGCATTTGAGTAAAAAATTAATCCTTGTTTTCATAGAAGCTTCATTTATATACTATCCATTATAAATGTTTTATGAATAGCAAGGATATTGGTTTTGGTACTCAAATTAATTTTGCATATATATTGTTTCAAGCACACATATGAAGTGATATAAAAAACATTCTTTGTTAATATAAAAACACTGTTTCCATCAATTAAGTATGGCTATTTAAGCATGAAGTAACCTAAAGATAAGCTTGAATCTTACATATGTAAAACTCTAATTATAAGCTAAAGCAGTCTAGTCCATGATTAATTGCTGTTAAATATCCAATACAACTAATGTTTTAAAAAGGAAATCAAAAACATATTGCCTTATAGGAAAACAAATATTTTTTGGATAATACTTCCTTTTAGATATATACAAGAATATAAATTTATTGTTTATACTTTTTTGAAAATAATATGCAGTTTACTTACATGTAAGTTTGTGTGTCTGTGAGTGCATATATGCATGCATGTAGGATTCTCATATGCACCAGAAGAGTGTACCTGATACTCTGGAGATAGAGTTACAGACGATTGTGAGCTACCCTATGTGGGTGCTAGAAAATTAAACACAAGTCTTCTGAAAGAGCAATAAGATGACCCTTAACTGCTAAGCCATTTTTCTAGTTCATAGTATCTGTTTCGACCAGACACTGCTCCCTGACAAAAATACTTGCTTTGAAAAGATGCTTTTGAATACTCAACATGAGTGTTTGAATTTAGATCGTGCCATGAATTATTATTCAGCTGTTCAACAACATGCCAATTACTTGAGAGCTAAATGCATTGGTTGAATTATAACTAAATGTCTATCAATGATGTGAAAAGTATAGTACAGTATTCTGAGACTTGGCTAAGCTTTGATAGATATCACAGACAACTAAGAAGGATGTCTTAGGATCCTGACTAAACATTCCTACAGTCTTTTCAATACTACTGCCCTTGTGAAGGCTATTGTATATCACTCCTCCCTCCTCCCTCCTCCCTCCCACCCCCCTCATTCTTTTCCTCCCTTTTTTTCTCTGCATTCACCCTTCCTATTTTATGTAAACACAGATATTAAGAATTAGAAAATAAATTCTGGTTTATATCCACATAATTAGTATGTGAAGAATCACCACTATAAACTCAAATCTGTCCAAATCCAAGACAACTACTCCACCTACTACCCTATGCAGCTATACTGAGTAGAATGATTTTTTAAGGTTTTCTTATTTATATTAATTCCCTTAGATGTGGAAGATATCATGAGTTTTAAATTACCTTTGGATTTTATCTTAATAAAATCCAATGACAGCTAAAGATTTATTTTAAAAATAATTTAAAATAAGATTTTTTTTAATATTTGCTGTTATATATAAAACCTGATGTTGTCTTATGTCACATAAAGCATACTACTAAATATCATGAAACAAATTTAATGCATTTTAATTTCATTTAACATATCTGTGAATTTCAAATGTCAACCAAAACTCATAGTGAAAATGAAAATAAAATGCATGAATATATTTATATGTACAAAGTTTAATTAAAGCCTGCAGTTACAACTGGAAATAACTTAATGACATATACAAGAGCATTTGTAAACATAGGTACAAGGCCCATAAGGAATGTCAACTTTTGCCTGAAAAAAAATAATGTTCTGATTTCCTAGTAATAGATATATACATTAATATTGCAAACATAGTCATCTCCTTTTATTCATAGTCAGTGTATAAAATTTATAAACGACAAATGTCTTATTTAAATATTTTTTACATTTTCATAAAGCAGCAGATATTTCAAGTGGATACTCTTTTGTTTGTTTAATAATCCATATTAAAGAATCATACATCCTGGATTAAATGGCCAATAAGATTCTATCTAGATATTCTTACTTAAAATGAGAGAAATTTCAGTATACTTATTAAATAAAATATATTATTTCTAAATATTTTTACCTAAGTGTCTTCAAACCTCTTAGTATCTCTAATTTAACTATTATTATTCATAAATTTCACCGATAATTTATTTTCATTAATCTTAGAGCTATTATTTTCCTTATAATAGTCTGAAATCTTATAAAATTAAGATTATTTATACTTTTTTGCTAGTTTTTGTCAGAAATTGTTAGAAAGCACTTTCCAGTTATAAGAAAGCTTCTCTGAACATTTTATATTCTTTTCAATGATTTGTGTGAACAAGCATTAATGTATGTATTTTCTCTTATATTCTATATTTAATTCCACACTTTCAAGTCACAAAGGTTCTCTTAAAATGTGTCATATAATGCCACAAACTTGCTTAGATTCTTTCAATCTCTCAAACATTTCTTTGAAGGATATGAATTATGTGATATTTATGTGATTCTAGGCTATATAAACAACCACACCTAATACATTTCTGTCTTTCCTGCAGCAAATTCAATCCTGCAGTTTGGTTCTCTGATGTGATAGCCTAGGCTACCTCAAAATTATTCATATGCTGGACTTTTAACAGTTTCATTTTTGTTATTACTCTTGAAAAATTTGTCCCATGTGAATATTTGTACTCGGAATTTCAATATCTGTTTAATGCATAAATAAATGCATACTTATGAGACAAACACTATAGTTCACTGAGGATACTCAACATTCATGTCAGGTAACTTACAATCATCTATAATCTAGTTCCAGGAATCAGACACCTCTTTAGACTTTACTGGCATCTTCTTTTATAAATGCACAAACCTACCTGCAGACATATACACACACACATAACTAGAAATAACATAAATGAAAAAATCATTTAAATAAAAATTATTCCATTTTTTACGTATGTGCATGTATGTGCTAGTGCCCATGGAGTCCTTTTGGAAGAGCAGTACATGCTCTGGTCTCTGAGCCATATCTCCAAATGCAATAATTCTTAAAGAAAAAAAAACTGTTATTTATGCATTCTGAAAGATAGTTTTCTGCAATGTAGTGATATCGGGTATATCAATCACTCCAGAGATGGCCTCATATTCAGAGTAGTTGACCAACATATAATGCACTCCAGTTTTCTTGTGGGTTTTTGTTTGTTTACAGTTTAGTGGGTTTCTTTTTTCTGTTTGGGTGGGTTTTCTTTTGTTTTCTTGGTCTTGCAGGGATGGTTGGTGGTTGTTGTATTGGATTTTGGGTTTTTTGTTTGTTGGTTGGTTTGACAAAAACTTCAAATTGGGTGGCTGGAGGGGAGACAATCTGAAAAAAACATGGAAGGGGGAAGAATGTAATCAAAATATATTTAAATTTAAAAATTGTTTTAAATAATAAAAATATATTAAAAAGAAATAAATCTTCAAAAAATAAAATAAAAGGAAGAGTTGAGGGAAGAATGAAAGTGATTAACATAAATAGTATGTATGTATCAAAAGCTGAAAGAAAACATAAAACCCTTCTATCGTAAAGACGAATTAATTAACTAAAGATGAAACAGTCCCAGGTGCAAATAATAAAGTTTCAACAATCTAATTGGAATGAAATTAGCATGATAAATAGTCAAACCATAGAAACCTTTCCTATGAAGCTGTGGGTAGTTATCCCAAATAATTCTCATAACATTAGCTATATTTGAATCACACATCTATTCTACTGATATGGTGTGTCTTTATTGAAGTGAGATATGACATTTAAGATGAGCATTTTTTAACTTGAAATTTCATGATCACTAACTTTAGTGATAATAGGTGTGTGGAAATGTGTTTTCCTGTAGTTTAACAATGGAAGTTACTCAAATGATAAGCAGTTTACTACGTGTGATGAGGAAGTCATAGTTAGAATTCTCCAGTTTTTGTCACTATCAAAGAGTAATGATACCTAGTAAGACAGTAGGAGAATTCAAGAAGTCTTTTTTATTGTGTGTGTTGATTGTCCAACTTGACTAAAGTAAACATGTGACTTGGAGAGTATCTTCTTTGCTTTCTAAACTCTGCGGACAAGTAACTATACTTAAAATGTCATCCCAAAAACCAAAGACATTCCATTTATATGCTTAAAATAATTATTTTGTAAATAAAAATATACCTTTAAATAAACTTATTAGGATTGAGCAAAAGATTATCTGTAGGCTCCCTAAATATATCCATATTTGTTAATTAAAATGCTATTTATATACATTCAATTATTTGGTCATTAACATACACAACAAAGTTACATACACACAATAACTATTTTATAATACTTTGCGATATAACCTAATGTTATATTGCAGTGACATTTTATAAAGCATAATAGTGAATACAGTGAACTCCTTGCAATGTTAAATGCACCAATGATTATCAAGATCTCGCCTCCTCACATCAATAGAATATAGGCAAGTCTGAGATAAGAAATAGGAACACAGAAGCCAGGCTCTGTGATTAAGGCATGAGAGAGCTACAATCTTCATTATTCAGGCCATTGAGGTAGGAGGATCACAAGTCTCAAGTCTTGCATGGACTATAGGGAAAGTTCAAGATTAGCCTGGGTTATTTTTTGGGAGATTGTATTAAATAAAAATTAAATGATTGGGGGGAAAACACTTGGCTAACATGTTGAGGTCTTAATATCAGTCTCTAACAATGAAAACAAAACACATAAAAACAATTACAGGTATTGCCTTCAGTTTTTCAAAGTCTAAAGTTATTTTTTGTTTCAGTCAACTAATATACAAGTTCCTCAATCTGAATCTCAATATTCTTGATGGTAATACAGGGCTAATAAAAGTAACTCTTGCCTAACTATTGTTTTTCTAAATGAGGCATTTTATGTAAATGTTTTTATTTCATTATAATGAATGATGTTTTAAACACTTGCTAATTATATCTTCAATTGATTACATTTTGAACCATTATTAACAATCTTAAGTCACCAATATAACCTCCAAGGTTAAAAGCAAGAATTTTTCAGCCCATTAAATAGGTCAATTTAAAATTTCAAAATAAAGTATGTAAATAGTTTAGATCAGTTATGTCATTGAATGAAAACTAGGATCTGGATTTCCAGTTATCAGGATGATAAAAGGAACCTTGAAAAAAGTCCCCTCTTTTTTGTTCTTAATGTATTTCATATTTTGTTATGCATCATTTTGTTTAATCACCATTATTCTTTATGACTTCTGTTCTTCTCCATTTATCATCAGTTGTTGATTTTGGTTAGTTGGTTGGCTTTTCAGACATGGTCTGGCTTGTTGCTGAGTCTGGCCTTGAATGGACAATATCCTGTGAATGCTTTCTACACACTGGCATTGCAGGAAAGTACAGTCCCTCTGGCTACCAGCTCTCCTTCTGAAGAGAAAATTAAGAGGTCAGAATGAGTACCATAATACCCAAAGTAATTAAGCAACCATTTTGTAGAGAGAGGCTAATTATAATTAACCTGTGGGATGCACCTGCTGATAAGATTAAAAAATAGTGTAATTTTAAAATGTAGAAACAGAAAACTTGGTAATAAGACTGTGAATCCAAGAGTCAATGTTTAATTGCCTCAGAATGTGGGCTACAACTGAGTTTAGGGAAATTAGTGAACCCCCTGTGTCTATTTTATTCCATGAAACAAGTAAAATGTTTTAACTTATGTTAAAGAATAATTTAATGATTAAAAGAAGTCCTTGGGGATGAGAGGTAGCACTTGCCACACAATTGTGACCCTGGGAGCTTAGATCACTAGAAGCCATATGAATTCAGACAAGGCTTCTTGGAGCATCTTTGAAATCTGGACCTCTAGACACAGAGATAAGGAATTCCCTGGAACAAACTGACTTAGTATACTAGCCACATTGATAACTCTAGATTGAAATAAGGGACCCTTCCTTAGTGGATACAGTGGAGAATGATCAAGGAAGACTTTAAACACCAATGTCAGGTTTCCACAAACCTGCACATACACATGCAAGTGCATCTGCATACACATGTGAACACACATACATAAATGTGCATATGCAAAATAACCCTCAATGAAAACAAATGAAAAAAAAGGAGTGATATTACATTGCTTAGAATACTTAGAATATGCAATAAATATAAGTGAACTTAAGCACATCTGAGAGGTTAGTTTGATTCAGATAACTCTTTGATGCCTAATCAGCTTTTCATTTCCTTTACCGATCCTGTATATGTTACCTATAAGTAAAAATAACACAAGAAAGCCAAGTTATTCAGACATCTATAGAACATTCAATTAGGGAGCAATTTTTTTTTTAAATTACACTTTTAATAAATCAAAACCTGTCTTATTTCCAAATATAGGATAATTAATTTCAGGTGTGGATGTGTCTCTCAAGAAAGTGTCAACTATATAGTGCTCATGCATAGGGAGGTGATATTAGAGCTATAACATCAATATGTAAGAGATTGCTGATTGCGTTTACAGGGAAAAAAGGATCAGTTACTTACAGTAACTTTTCACAGAGAAAATAGGTGGCAAGATAGAGTTGAAATTGCCAGAGAAAAGGGACTAAATAACTAAAGAAATTTATAAACTCAGAAAAAACAATAAACTTGAATTTACATTTAAAATGTAAATAGAGAATCTTCCTTTAACAGTGAACACAAAGTGCATTGCAAGGCAGTAGTCTTTAAGTTCTGATGTTTACTCTTTTACTTTATGCTATGTCACACTTTGAAAGAAATCATCTGAATGAGAGGAAAAGGACACTACTTACCTCTATGTAAGATGACTGGAAGTTGAAGATAGAAGAGGATGCTTTATGTGTGTCATATTATGCACATGATGTAACTTTTGTGTCCATTCAGCCTTTGATAAGGATAAACAGTCTCATCGGTATCACTGGAATGGTTTTTGTAATCAGCATACTGTCCCCTTGTCTTTAAGATCCCTTCATTCCTTAACACTTAATTTTGGAGATTATAAATCATATGTGTTTCCTTTATACAAAGCATCACAGAATCAAGAAACATAGGAAACAAATGAACTTATAATACTGAGTCTACCTCTTAATTTCTTTCTTCTCTTTTTTATATTTATTAGTTTTCAAATACTTAACTAGTGAAGATAGATCTTCACTTCACCTAAATTCCATCAATATTTGTCAGGACACTTTAGGTTGATCACCGTTGCATATCCAATATTTTTAATCATAATCATTTGACTCAGTTTATGAGAGTGAAATAATCTTACCCATTTTTTTAAAATAAAAGCCAACATCTTTAGATATGTAAAACTGTTCTTTAAAATCTCACTGTAGTTGTAGATGTCAGATGTTGATGTAGATTCACCAGATGTGGATGATGATTCAGAGCAATGGACAGTCATTCTTCGTTTAATTAAATCACTGGTTCTAAGCCTGGAGCCCAGGAGCTTTAAAGCATTTTGTCCTCTCTACAATCTAGTCTTAATCCTTGAACTGGAAGGCTTCAGCCTTTGTACAATCTAGAGCATTCAAACTGCTAGCACAGACCTAGAAGACTTCAGCCTTAGCCTTTGGAGATTTGCTGCTGACTGAACAACTCTGACAAGCTCCTTCTGAACTCTTACTCTTCTGGTTCAACTCATTCTCTGTTCTGGGCTTCTTCTGCTGAGCTCTGTTGTGTCTCTGTGTCTCTCACTGAGCTGTCACTGTTCTATCCTGCCTCTGTAACTGACTGCTTCAACTTACTCTGTAACTGCTCTTTACCTCACTCTTCTTACCGAGTGCTTCATCTAACTCTCCAGCCTGCTTCTTAACCTATTCTTACTCCTATGTAATTTTCCCTCACTGAGCTGAAAGCTCACCTTTTCTAAAGAGAGTTGGGCATGTCCTTACTCTGCTAACTATTCCACTTTGTCTGCCATTCACTCTGACTCATCTCAGATGTCACTTCCTGTATGACACTGACTCCTTCTGAGTTCTGTTTCCTGTGTCTGCTTCCACTGCCCCCCTCCCCCAGGGATTAAAGGTATGGACCACCGTTGGCTTCTGAATAGAGGGATTAAAGGTGTTTACTACCACTGCTTTCTGAATACTGGATTAAAGGTGTGTCTATATTCCATCTAGAGAACATAGGCCTCTGAATGTAGCCCCTGGAGTATAGACCTTATCTTTCACAAGAGATTGTTCTTGTACATTTCACTATGGTTCTGACATTACATACTAGCAATAGTTTCACAAAATAACTTCACATGCCTGAATCAGTCATCCTCACCAAGTAAAATAAATGTCTGTGAATTTAGTAGAACTGGAAAAATATGATGCATGTGATATGCTTCAAGCATATTGCACAACCACTAAAAGATGATGGTTATAATCAAAATCAAACTGAAGCATCATTTCGTTAATCTGACTTCTCTACATAAAGCCACAGACATAACATTTACTAACAAGAACATATGTATCCTTTTCTCTTAATCATGCAAACCTAAAATCCAATTAATTGTGTCCAGTGAAAATTACCACTGTCATTCTAATTTTGCTATCTTGTAAGTAAGATGATATTATTATTTTATGTGTTGCATGTGTGTTCACTGCTTTCAAGTTTGGTACAGTATAGTTAGGGGTCCCATAGCCTGAAATCACATTGAGTTGGCTTAATTTTGATTCAGTTAAAAGTCTCCTCCAAAAGACTAATGCCATCTGCAATATTTAAAAAAACAAAATTAATGGCATTTGTGAACCACGGTACACTAAAGTAAAGGTTTACTAAATGATAATGCTATTACCCTTTATATACATGAAGAAAAAAAGAGTTCAAAGCACAGTGATTAATTTTGTTGATTGTTCTAACAATTCTTTGCTACAAACAATAAAAATGACAGTAGGCACCTCATACCAAACTGATAACAAACACTGTAAAGCCATAATATAAATTTAATATAATGTAGCTACAATGAATATAAAAAACATGAATATTTGTTATTTATAATAGGTGAGACTACATAATTTTTGCCAAATTCTTACATGTTTAAGTATGAGATTAAAAAAAATAATTTTAAGAAGATAGGATAATTAATATAGGACTTGTATTTTGTTGATATTAATTATGAACTACAAGAATTTTCTAATGACCTTTAATACTCTTTTGACAATTTAAATGCAATCAATTTGAGATTATAGCTTACATTATAATTTAGAATATTTTTGTAGTTTTAAAGATAAAATATTCTCTAAGATGCTATTTTATGCAGAATTCAAGTTAAGTTCATTAATTTTACATATCAATTCTGGCACTGAAATAAAGGCTGAGAAATCTATTAAATAATTAGTGGAACTCAGAAAAAAAGACATGGCTTACAATTCAAAGAGTTTGCTATATGATAATTATATAAATCTGTGGTACACAAACTGTTTTGTAAAAATTATGCAATCAAAGAGTATATGTTAATTAGAAAAAAATTAAAACTAAGCTCAGGGCCTATGTAACATATACTATGAAACTGAATATTTTTAAAACATAACATACATATTGCATTTCATAGATCATAAATGGTATTGTAAGTTAACAAAGACTGGTACTTAATTTTCTATCATTTCTCTTCAAAATAACCATTGATTTCATATTCAAAATTGAAAGCAACAAGGTGGACAATGTCTGAATGAAAATAAAGTATGACATTCTCAGATACTAGCATTTATTAAATTGCCAAAATATTTGATAAACTTATAGAATAAAATGGCCCCTTTAAGTATAAGTAAATGAAGAAATTATTAAAATTAGAATAACCTCACAACAAAATATCTTTAATAGGCTTTGAAAGTTAATTGTTAAGGAATTTGTAGTTTATAATGGACCATTACTCTTATTTTTGTTGTTCCATTGTGTGCAATTACTGACAAATGCCATTTGAAACTATTTCCTGGTCTTTTACTATAAGGGCAAAATTACTAAAGTAGTGGAAATATAGGTTCATAATTCAGTATTACACAATAAAAAGAATGTAAAGCTAAAGCCAAGAAACTTAGTTCATTTAAAAGCTGCATTGTCTGCTCTGCCTCTATCACATGCCTGCACCACAATGTTCACAACATATAAGTCACATAGTGTGCTTAGTGATATCATGGCTTATCTTCCAAACCAATATTTTGTATCTTTAAACAAAAATATTTATATAAAAGAAAAAATATAAATCTAGTAATCTAGTAATAATAATGCAAACATAGTAAAATCCGGAATTTCACTATACAGTATCACATACATTGGCTATAACTTCCTTCAGACCCTCTAAACTATCTGTCCATTAAGCCTGACTCTTACAGCTTTTATCCCTCTGGCTTAACCTTAGAAATAATTTTTTTTTTAAATCTGTGTCTTAGCCCCTGTTCGGTTGCTGTTAGGAGACACCATGATCAAGGCAACTCATAAAATAAAGTGTTTAATTGGGGCTTGCTTACAGTTTCAGAGGGTTAGTCCATTTTCATCATGGCAGTGAGCATGGGGCACACAGGCAGACATGGTGCTGGAGAAGTAGCAGAAAGTTCTACATCTAGATCCACAGGCAGCAGGAAGAGAGAGACACTGGGCCTGGCTTGGGCTTCTGAAACTTCAAAGCCCATCCTCAGGGACACATTTCTACTAACAAGGCCACACACCTTAATCTTTTCAAATAGTGCCACTCCCTTGGTGACCCAGTATTCAAATCTATTAGCTGGGGGGGGGGCATTCTCATTTTCATTCAAACCACCACAGTTTGTTTATTTCTTGGTATTTTTACCCCTAAGGTGGTTCTTCTCAAAAAAATTTCCACTCTTTGCAACAACACAAATCAAACATAATCCAAAATAGATAATCCTGTATATCCTGTATATTCAAGCTGCCTTAAATATACTATACAGTTCATGGTGGCTTCAAGTTTGTCACACTCTTTTTTCCTTAGTTTCTCACATGGTTCACCAAAAATGGACTGTATCAACTGACCTCCATATTTTTCTTTAACTATAACTGCTACCCATTGTTGAATTCAAGCTGACCTCCATCTCTCTTCCCTATTACAAATCTCATTCTGCTGGTGTATTCTTGAATAAAATGTGTCTTACTATCTTTCAGAAGCTCTAAATTACTTTTTACTTTAACAAGTTTTGGATATCTTCTTAAAACATATTCAAAGGTCAAGCATATGCTCTTTTGGACATCTGTGTTAGTTACTTAAATGACCCAGGACACAGTTACTTTATGCTTAGATCTTAAATGCAGCCACTATATCTAAAAAGAAGTTACTAAATTGCTTCTAGCTAATAAAAATATAATTTTCTATTAAGATTAGAGTTCCCTGAGTTTCTTTGAGATTTCAAAAACTGTGCTGAGAAGGTTTTATTATTTATGAGCTTCTTGCATGGAGAATTTTACCTTAAAAATAGTAAATAAAACTAACTCCATGTTTAGTAAATTTTTAAGTCAATTTGTTAATATTCAGGTAAAGTATGTTCACTTCCTATGGATCATTTCGTTTTTCTTTTCAATAATTTATTAATAGAATCATCTTCCCCATGCTGTCAAATTATATCTTTGCTATGGTATGGACTCAGCAGACTGACTGGTGAGGAGTTATCCACAAAAGTCAATGAAACCTCATATGAAGAGGAAGCAGGTGGTTGCACTAAAAAGCCTGAAGGATGAGACTCTTAAAATTCCAGGCTTCATTGAAAAGAAATGGTGTTTTGATTGTTAGTACTGAGATTTTAGTTCTATTGGCTAGTACACAACAGTGAAGAATCCTGGAGAACATGAGTGTTCATAACAATTTGTGCAAATAGAGGAAAGAATGGTGCTGAAAAAAATACCTAAAAAAATCTCTGCCTCTGCAAGAAGCACAGAGTCATTTTTGTATGGATGTGGACATGTATACATCTGTGTTCTTGTGTGCATATGTGGACATTTTTGCTGGAAATCAAGCCTATGTGTCATTTCTTAGGACTGAGTTGAGTTTGCCTGTCCAAATTTTGTTAATCCCCAAGACCACAGATTACAATAGGCTGGGCGTTAAGCATGTTTCATGAATCCACCCATTTCTACCTCTCTAGCACTATGATAACAAAAGCTCAGCACCATGCCCTGCTTTATTAAATAAAATAATGGGTTCTGGGATATAATTCAGGTCCTCATGCTTGCACAGCATATATTTTATCCACTGTATCTTCAGCCCATTCAGAAAAATATTACATCCTAGAAGAAATATGAAGTGCTTAAAATGTAGAGAACAGCTAAATACAGACAGGATTCATTTGATAAGACTAACAATAGTATAAATTTTGAGACAAGAGTGGCAATAAGCAAAATGATTTAACACATGGCAAAAAATGGCTTTGTTCAATGTTGTCAATGTTCATCTATAAAATAGAAACAAGACCTATTTGGCAATGTTGTAGGGAAGAATGAGAATATTGGTCTAGAGAGGATGTCACTCATTGGAAGAGCATTTACCTATAGTGAGAGGTCCTTGGTTTGAACACTAACAGTGAAAAAGAACTAATGTTTTACAATATTCCATATGATTTCAAATTAGTATAATCTTTGCTTGCTGTACTTCGTTGGATACTTAACTAATATTTGGTGTTCTAATTTTAAAGATTTCAAAATCATGTTATATTACTCCTACATCAGTAGTCACAAAATTCTTCTTGTTACATGTATTTAATCACAGTCTCATTTGCTTTCTTCTTAGAAGAATTTACCCCTTTAAAGTGAAATGTAGTTTAATTTCAAAGGATACAACACAGAATCTTTCCTTTTTAAGCATTTTCCATGTGTATACATCATTATTCTTACTTTAACAGCAGTGTTTCAATATTTCTTCAGCTGAAGACCTGCTATATATTTTTGAACATTTATTTAAGCAAAAGAAGTAATACTCCTCAGTTCTATCATTGCTTTAGGAGATCACAAATACAGAAACTTACACAGACATACATTATTTCAAGAAGGAAGGGGATGAAAAGACAATCTGAGTGTTCTTTGCCAGGATCACTGCTCTGGGAGACAGTGATGGGTAATATTAGAACTTCTGAAAACATACACATATCTGTTACAATACACTGTGTAAATGATGGGGAAGGGAAGCAAGAATAGTTAATCAAAATCTTTAGACCACCAAACTCCAAATTATTGAGGATTTTCCCAGTATTTTTAAGCCCTCGTACTTCTCCATCTCATCTTATGCAGAATGAGCAAACCTGAGAGAGATACATGCTGGCAGGAAAGTCCCAGAGGAAAAGCCAGAGGCAGTTGAAATGAGAAGTTGTTGAGTTTAACCTTGACAAACCCCACAAGGAATTTCTCATTGTAGTCAAGGGTGAAATCAGAAGTTATATCAAGAGGCTGAGTGGGAGCAATAGGTGTACCAGATGCAAGGATGAATAGCAGAAACAATGAGCTTGTCAGTTGATGTCATAACTAAACAGAATAAAGGAATGGAAAAATACAGGATCAGGATTTAAAATGTGTTAACATTTCTGATACAAAGGTTTCAGTATCTAAATTTATTACATAATAGTTTGCATTTCTTATTATTTTTGATTCATCAATTAATTTTCATATGCTATATCTAAAGATATGTAACTTTTTATTTAATTAAAATGTGAGTAGAACATATCCCCTCTTCTACTCTTCCTTCAATAGTCATGTCTCTCCCCTCCCACTACTGTGCCTCCTCTACTTTAACTATTGTTATTACATATACATATAAATGAATAAACATAAAAATACACCCTGCGAGTCTGTTTAGGTTGCCTGTATATATGTGTGTCCAGAGCTGACCACATGGTGTTGGATAACTAATCAAGGTGCTCATCCCTGAAGAAGGCTAATTCTTTTAGAAGTTGTCAGCTGCTTGTAGCTCTTCATCTAGGACATGTAGTGCTACGAGATTTCCTTATCCATGTTTATACATCAACTGCTGTTGGGATTCTTCAGATCTTATTTAGGAACCCATGTCCTTGAGATTTTATGGGTGTATAATCTCTGTCATAGCTAGAAGACACACTCTCCTGTGCCTCTAATCTTACATTATTTCTGTCCTGTCTTCACAAGGTTCACTTAACCTTAGATTCTGGTGTTTCATTGTAGATATACCACTTGTGTCTAGGCACCCCATAGTCAGTTGTTCTCTGTATTTTGACTAGTTGTTGCCTCTTCCAGAGCAGCCATGAGCAATAAAGGGACCTAGGAGACAGAGGCATAAGAATTTGGATTCACTTCAGGAACTATCAATTTTTATGTTTTTCACTGATGCTTGGACTTTAGCTACTAAAGGTAACACTGCAAGCACAGCTTGAGCAAATAGCTTTTTGACCTCTTTATCTATTTTGTTTCTACTTTACTTAACTGGTCTTGCTTCCCCTGCAGTACAGCATCCTTGGATGTTATGGCCTCCTGCAGCTTTATTTAGTCATATAGCCACTTTCCCATCAGGCTTTGTGCCTGAGAAAGTAACTGCAGACCATCTGGACAATTGTAGCTTTTTGTAATGGTCTCCACCTACTGCAAAGAGGTAAATCTTTGATGTGGGGTAAAAACTATCATATAAAAACATACCTCATTGCGTTTGTGACCTTTTGCTTTATATTGGTCACTCTTGTGAACTTTTAATTTATTTGATAGCTTTTTTTTTTCAAAGAACAAAAATTGTTTTGCTGATATACTCAATTACATAGTTTTGGATTTGTTTCCATACCATTGGATTTATAATTCTTTACCTGTCTTCTAAGATTAATGCTTAGCTTATTAATTTTCATACATTTGCTCTACAAATTCAGACCTACAAGTATTCTTTGATAAATAGACTTAGATATGCTCTTCACATTTGGCTATATGGTGATTACTGTCTTTAAATTGAGCCATTTTCATGTTTATTCTGATATGGTTTGAACTCTGAGATTTATAGAAGAGCATTTGTTATCTTCAATTTACACTATTTGTTAGTGTCTTAGGTAGGGTTTCTATTGCTTGGACAAAACAACATTTTAAGATTACTTTATACTTTCTGTAAGCTGCATTCCTTTTCCTTCTCATTCTTTGTTTCTTTTAACTTGGAAATGATTAATTTTTCCTCCATTTGATTTCTTGATAAATATTAGTTTAATATATTTTTAAAATTTTTATCATTAGAATTTTGGCATTTAGATTTATCACCATTTAAGATTGTTGCACTTAGCTACATTTTTCAGAGTGCAATCCAGTTTCTAATTCATTTTGAAGTAATCCTAACTATGTAAAATATGAAACAACAAAGGCCCAAAAAAAGTACTTTTGTAAGCAACAACAGATGTTTAGTTACCTATCTTTTAGATTCTTAGCCATATATATGTCTATGCTTTCATGACTAGACGTTGAGATGACAGATGCAAATATCACGATTTAAAGGCTGCATCATGACAATTAACCTTGATCATCATGCTGACACAGTGATTCTCAGGTATTTTTATACAGCAATCTCACTGATTTTGTATTGTTTGTTCTCTATACTGTAGGAAACTATTCTCAGGTTACACTTAGGAAGCATGGTCTATTATCTACCTCAGAGATGATGAACTACATGATTTGAATAATTTCTGCATAGGAATTTTGTTTGTATTTTGCGTCCCATTTTTTATTTATGTCTTTTAATACGTGCATATGTTCCAATTCGATGCTATTTTATTTTCCCAACAATAAAAACATGTGGGAAGTAGACAGGCCCATCATCCTCACAAGGATGTTAATAGTTCTAGAATTTTTCAGTTGATACAACAAAAAATCTGTGCATATATCAACCCATGTATGTGACTAAGGAAACAACAAGCATAGACATGTTGATTGGAGTTAATGGTGGGGAGCATCATTACATGTGATGCATCAAAAAGTGAATGTAAAGTCAGGAATGAACTAAGCATTAGCAATCTTCATTCTCTGCTTCTGATCTGCAGATATAATGTGACCATCAGTCACCACAGGGGCTACCGAACCAGGAAGGACATCACAATCGTACAGTGAGACAAAAGGATTTTTTTTTGATTTGTGTTTTAATATAGGGTGTAAAAGATATCTAACAACAGAACTTTATACTAATTAATTATTTTAATCACCAAATCCAAATAAATATCATTATATTAAAATAAAATATTATTAGTGAATTTCACAATTCATGGCATTTCTATGGATTAACAATCTGAAAATGTTGGTATAAATTCTATGGAAATAGAATTACTAGAAGATTTTTATGACTATTTTCACATTTTTGTTTCAGAGTAACTTAGGAAGTTCATAAATAACCCTGAGGGAAATAGCAGCTGGAAATAAAAGTACACCAATCAAAATACACACACACACACACACACACACACACACACACACACACACACACACAGAGTCAGATGGTTTTAGCACAGAATTCTAATGGACATTCAAAGAAGACTTAATATCAGTATTTCTCAAATTATTACACAAAATAAAATAGAAGTGACCTTGCTCAACTTGGTTTATGAGGCCAGAGTTATCCTAATACCTAAACCACATAAATACCAAATAAAAAAAGGAATTTCAAACCAATTTCCCAATAGCACGATACAAAATTTTCAATAAAATACTTGGGAACAGAAACCAACAACAAATGAAAAAATATTACCCACTATGATCAACTAAGTTTCATCCCATAGGTGTAGGGGTAGTTCAACATACATAAATCAATAAATGTAATCCACCATATAAACAAACTAATAAACAAAAGCCACATGATCATCTCATATCAGTACATGCAGAAAAGGCCTTTGACACAATCCAACACTCCTTAGTGTTAAAAGTCCTGGAGAGACTAGATAAACAAGGGATATACCTCAAATTTTAACACATAAAACTGAGTAGCTATACTATATACAAATGACAGACTGAGAAAGAAGTAAGGGAAACAACATCTTTCTCAATAGCATCAAATGATAAGATATCTTTGGGTAACTCCAACCACACAAATTAAACTTTTCAAGTCTTTGAAGAAATAATTTGAAAAAGATATCAGAAGATGTAAATATCTCCCATGCTCATAGATCAGTAGAATTAAAATAGTAAAAATAGCCATCTTACCAAATGCAATCTGAAGATTCAATGCAATCCCCATAAGAATTCCAACACAATTCTTCACAAATCTTGAAAGCACAACTTTCAGCTTCATATGGAAGGACAGAAAAAAACAAAACAAAATAAACAAACAAAAAAAAACCAACAACCAACCAAAGAAACAACAAACAAACAACAACAAAAAAAAAACAGGAGAGTTAAACCAATCTTGAATAATAAAACAACTACTAGATATATCAACATCTCCAATCCCAAGTGTATTACAGAGACGCAATAATAAAAATAGCATGGCATTGGCACAAAATAGACATATTCATCAAACTACACTTAAGTGTAGGCAGCATGCCCAGCAGTGGATAGCCAATGAAAGTATTTTCTTGGCATTTCCTTTTCTCTTAATTTGTCTTATCTGGGATTTTTTTCTCATTCCTTTTTTTCCTTTTTAATTAAATTAATTTTTTTCTTTGTTTACCTGACAGATCCTTTGTATATATGTTATGACATCATTTTTTTGTGCTCTTATGGAATTCTTGAATGTATGAATAAGTTAGTCTCTGTCTATGTTTCATGTGCCTTTTCTTGGATTGTTTTCCTTCTTTTTGCTTTCCTATTCTGATATGCATGTGTTTCATATTATTATATTGTATTTTATATTATATTATTATCATCCATTAGATGCGTTTTTATCTGATGAGAGACAGAGAGAATGAATCTGGATGGGAGGGGAGACAGGGAGGAACTAGGAGTAGAAGGAGAGCAAATAATAATCAGAGTAAGTTATATATATATTTTTTTTCAGTAATAGAAAACAACAAAATATTACTATATAATATTTGAGGCTGTTTTCAAATAAATTTTATATTTTCTTTCTTGATTTGCTGTTAGAGACATTTAAGATTGGGAATCTCTCTCAGGTGTTTTTTTTTGTTTTTTGGCAATTTCTGGTTTTTACTCTAACAATCTTATTAAGATTAAAGTATATCAGGACAGTGAAAAACATAATTGAAGGAACATTATCCATTGCTTTTTACTGTGATTCTGAGAGAAAGGCCTAGCTACAAGGGAAAAAGTATGAAAGTCAGGAGTCTTACTAACATCTATTATCCTAATCATTGACATTTGCTGAAGATGGGGATTGTGGATATATTTTCTTCTAGAACTTAAGCAAATGAATAAATGTAAAGTGTGGTTTCAAATGTGTCTTGAAATATTCTTTAAACTCCTAATGATGTCGAGATGTCTGGTTTAGGCTTCTTATAAAGTACTGGAAATTTGCAAAGAGGAAATACTATGCACTTCTAAGCAAAGAAGCATATTTTGTATTAGGAGAGCAAATGACTGGAAAACCTGAAGTTAGTTTAGACTTACCATTGTTTAGAAGCCAATGGATCACGAGACAGAAAGAATTAGATAAAAAGTAATGCTGTCCGTCTTTCAAGCTAATCCAGGAAAGCTACAGAACAAATATTTAGAAAATGAAAATCCAAATGCTGTTTCGCTTGTTTTTGAGATGCAGATGTAGTTGTAGAGAATTAGTACTGACTTTTGTTAACATTCATTCTTTATAAAGCCAACTTATTATTGTTCATTATACAAACATGAAACATGGGGCTAGACTGAAAAGCTATAAATAAAAATTGCATATTTCCTAAATTGCCTGTGAAAAGCTAAGTGCTTAGATTAAATATTTAATCCAGTGTTCAGACCAGCATCAAAAGTGCTGTTCTATTGTTATTGCCAGATGGTTTAAAATAGTGGGACTTCAGAGGGAAAGACTTAAATCAAGGAGGCATGATTCCAGAATTAAATTGTATGAAGAAGTTGTCAGGTCATGCTTTTGGCAGCAGAATCTGGTATGTTTTAAAATATTCATAGTTCTGTTTTATGCATTAGACACTTGAATACCCTATTTTAGGACAACATTGAAAAAGAAACTGTGATGAAATTAGAATTTCACATTAGAGACGTATCTATCCCTTAAGAACAAAGGTATGTTCTGAGCAATGCAAAATCGGGAAGTATGTCAGTGTGTTAATGTCACCAAGTATATTTCCAAAACGTTAAATGGTTATGTGAAGTCACTATGAACTTACAATTTACAGATAATTGTTTCTAGGCAACATGCCTAAAACAACATACAGAACAATGTAAATGATTTTAACAAAACAGCATTTGTGTATGTGAATTTATCTAAATATAAGAAATGTGTATTCAGAATGCTCTGCAAGAATACTTTTATACCTCTATTATAATCCTATGTGGCCAACAATATGTTCACAATCTGTGTTGATTGATATGCCAATATATTGTGCATGGTGCTATCATTTTATTCAACAAGATATAACATGGGAACATAAATTGGAAGAAACAAAGCATTACTAAATAAAGGTATTTAGTAGTTTTAATTAGAAAATGATCATTTAGTGACATATGATATCAGGAATTTTGAAATTTCAGTAACAAATTATGAAAAAGTACATAGTTATCTCTATCAAGATAGAGACAGATAGATATATATGATAAATGTATTAATTTATATAAATATAAATTAATGAAACATTCAAATGTCTGGAGAGGCAGTTCAATGGGCAAGAGCACTTGAATCACAAACATAAGGAACAATAATGATTTGAACATAGATGTGCAAACTGGTGTTCCAAAAAGACAGTGAAATAAAGGGCTGATCAAAAAAGAGTTGGCAGAACTTTTATTAGTGAACTGAAAAGAAAGTGAAGATTATAGAAGAAAAAGGATATAATACAAGTTAAATCACAGAAATACAAACACTCATTAGATAAGCAACTACAAACCAGTAGAGATAGAAAAATTCATGAAGGGGCTAGACACGTGTGTTGCGAGACAGTAGAATATACTCTACATACACAAAGACCTTAGTAACTCATTAAAAGTCAGATATGGCCTTGTTCCAAAAAGTATTGTTGAGACTTACTGGATGCAAACTTCACTTCTGGTGTATTGAGCGGCTCTGTCTCCAATGAATAAGGTAAGAGAATGATAGAACAGCACACCTGACATCTCTGCATATGCACGCATAAGCATATAAATTTCCACACACATATTATTAAACTACCACCCAAAATACACACAAACACACATATGCATGTACACACTAAACAGCAATAACAAGCAACTCTCATGACCCCCTCACAGGGTCTCCTTGCCAAGTATTTGATCCCATCACACTTTGCCTGGCCTTCCCTTCTCAACTTATGCTTTCTTAAAAGGCCACCCCACTCATGCACTGAAGCTTGTTTTCTAGGTTATTCTAACTCCAACCACTTTGATAACACAGATGACTGATCACAACCAGCAAATATTTTAAAATGTGAAATGAAGGACAAAGCCACATCATCACCCTCATAGTTATAGAAAACACTTTTGAAAAATGTCAACATCATTTGATAAAAGACCTCAAGGGGTTGGAGAGACAGCTTAGTAATTAAGAGTACTGGATATGCTTCCAGAGGTACAGAATTCAATTCCCAGAAACCACATATTGGCTCACAACTATCTATAATAGGATCTGATGCCCTCTTCTGGCACGAAAGCATGTATGCTTAGAGACAGAGCACTCATACATAAATACATTAATTAATTTAAAATGGTTAACAAAGAAAAAGAAATATACCAAAACTTAAAAAACACTGTAAGTTATGTGCACACAACTACAATCATAATGAACGATGAGATGATAACAGAACCTGTGATCTGGGAGAAGTGTACCAATTCCCTCACTTTCATTTGACTTATCACAGAAAATTCTAGCTAAAGCAATCAGGGAATAAAGCATATAGTCACTACTATCAGGTCACACAATCTAAATATAAGTTGATTTTTTTTTTTATTTTTGTTTTTATTTTATTCTCATGGATCATAGAAAAAAAACTGTTTATTCTTTGTGAATTCATTCCCTGGGTCCTAGACAGTTTAGCCACCTTACAATCTAATCTTAGCCCTAGAATGTTTCAGCCTTTGAGACTTAATGCTGACTGTCTTCTCTCTATTTATTCTTCACTGAGTCTGCTCTTCTCAGTTTCTCCTTCTGAACTGAAGTCTGTGAGCTGACTTCACTCAAAGTGCCTGACTAACTCTCTCTAACTCTCTTAACTCCCTAAATAACTCTCCAACTGCCTCAGAACTGAAAGCTTCCTTTTATATCCTGAGAGTTGAGCATGACCAAACATCTGACTTCACTATGATTCAGTCTCAGAGTTTCAGCTTAAAGGAGTTAGTGTCATTGCCTTCGGAATATTTCATCTGGATCACACAGGCCTCTGAATGTGATCCCTTCATACAGGCCTTTGGATATGATCCC
Organism: Cricetomys ansorgei; assembly: GCA_026225945.1. Lineage (NCBI taxonomy): Eukaryota > Metazoa > Chordata > Mammalia > Rodentia > Nesomyidae > Cricetomys > Cricetomys ansorgei. The sequence goes on along the minus strand of JAMJFZ010001131.1, from coordinate 17,997,092 downwards.
TTCCTAGCTATCATACAGACCTTTCGATGCTTTGCTAGAGCAGCCATGCTGCTGTATTAAAGATTAAATGTTCCTCTAAATCTAAACTTACAAAGTTCAAATCATTACACCAAAAATTACTGAATAAATGAAATTAGAGGACGTTTAGGATATAGAATCCATTTAAAGTGTCGCTGTATACTGATGCACCGTACAGTTAGTTCATAGATATTGAATTCTGTGAAGAAGAAATGAAAGACTGAATCCATTTACAATAGCCAGAAGGCAAACCAAATGAAAGCATGAAAAACCTAAGAACTAATTTAACCAAATGTATAAAATTACTTCTACAGTTAAAATATAAAGTATTAATGGAATAGATTAAAGAAGATACAAAATACATCAATTGGTAACCATTATTCATGAACTGATAAAATCAATAATAGCAAAATCAAGTTGTAGATTAAATACAATACCTAAGAAAATGCCAAACTGTTAACAGAATCATGATCAATAATGCTAAAACTTGTACATGAACAAAAAAAACCCATCAAAACAAAAATGATCAAAATGGGTGACAATATCATTACTTATCAAGCTTCAAAATATACTACAAACCTGTAGCAATTAAAATATCAGTTACTTTTCATAAACACAAACACATAGAACAAAGGAACAAAACAGAGTCAAGAAATAAATCTACAAAGCCAGAGCTGGTTAATTTTTACCAAATGGCTAGAACTATTACTGCATAAAGTATACCTTTGATAAATGTGGGTGAAAAATTATAACTTGTAGAAGATTATACTCTCATCTATCAACATCTAAAAATGAATTTAAAATCCGTGTTGTGTGTATTTGAGACCTGAAACTATGAAATTGGTATAAGTCATAAGGGAAATATATTAAGATGCTCAAATGTGGAAGGAAAATATGAGAATCAAGCATAATACAAACAGTAAAGATAAATAAATACATTCAAATAATATTACATTACTCCAAAGAATTCTACAATAGGGAAGGTATACTGAGAAGAATCAAGAGGCAAACCAGAGTTTGGGAAAATATTTATAATGTTACATTTAACAAATATTTGCTTTCCTCCCTGGGTCCAGTCCTGGCACATCAGGGATTTAAGGAGGTGGGTGTGGAGTTGGTGAAAAATCACTCATGCACATGCTTTTCTTGAATGAAAATCTTAGATCTCTTTATTCATACTTATTTTAGATGGTACAAGACTTTTCTCTTTATTCAGACATTTTCCTTATACCTTTCTCTATATATACAATGTAGTTTTGCACACATACATACACCTCTGTGGGAGAAGGCCGACTTTAATAATCTTATTATTTTCTTTTCCCATAATCACACACTCAATCACACATTCATACATTTTGTGGATGAAGCAAAGCCTCAAAACACACAGGTTACCATAAAAATACCCACACTTAACAAATAGCTCTCATATGTTCTGTTTCCATAAATGGAAGCCAAGTATTTTCTCTTAGCCAATTTCCTTGTTGGCTGTAGTTTATGGTAACCAAACAATAATTAATCATCCTATTACTTTTCTATTAAAGTTAAAGGATCACAAGTAAGAAAGTCCTAATTTTTTTATTATAGAAAGAAAATCTATCTGTTCTTTGTGTTCTCAAAGTGCATCAGAAAATTCATAGCAATAATTATAAAACAAAGAAAATCAAATTTAATCAAACTTAATATTGGGCACTGAAACTCACCTGTCATCTATTAATCATCCTTTGTATTTGCTTCCCGATCTAGCAAGTCTTCAGCAAGCAAGAACATGTCTTGCTTTTCCCAGGTAACTTTCTCCATAGCAGCTGGCCAAACACAGTATACTTAACTATACATTTTTCTTAAGTTATTCTTTCTGGAGTTTCAATTAAACCAATTTAACTGTGTGGCATTGCCTTTTTAAAAATCACCACTGTTGTTCCGCAGAAGGAATTATTCAGGGACAGACCACTAGAAATGGTGGGCTGTACTCCTCAAGCCCCAATGCTGGCTGCAATTCCTCTGATACGGCTCTGGACACTTTCCAAAATGTATAAGCTTCTATGCTGGTAGGCTCTACTTAACAACAAACTAGTTAGGAAAGATCCATAAGATATAGCTGTAAGGCAATTTCTCAATTAGTGATTTACGGGGGAGGGCCTAGACTTTTATCCTGGACTCTAAAAGAAAGCAGGCTGAGCAAGACGTCCATGGCCTCTGAATCAGCTCTCGCCTCCACGTTCTTGTCCTGTTTGAGATGCTGTCCTGACTTTCTTCATTGATGAACAGCAATATTTCAGTGTAAACCAAAAAAACCTTTCTTTCTGAAGTTGCTTTGGTAATGATGCTTTATCACAGCGTTAGTAGCTCTACATAAGATAGCATCCTATACTTGTTAATAACATCAAAAAAGCTAAAACAATTTAAACGGACAAGAGACCTAAGTAGACATCTCAAACAAAAACAAAAAGAAGCAAGTTTACACAAAGGGTATAGTGTTACTAAATTCCAGAGACACACAACTTAAAGTTACAATGAGACGTTATCTTACTCATGACAGAAAGAACATTTCCAAAAAATGCTCTTAAACGTTTCAAGGAAGAAAACACTTGTGTGAATGTATCTGATGCAGACATAATGGAAAACAGTTCGGAAGTTCTTCAAACACAACAAGACCCAAGGCATCTTTCCAAAGAGAATGGAATCAATATGGCAAAGGGACATCTCATGGCTCTGTTAATTGCAGCACTGTCTATAACAGTCAAGAAAGAAAAAAGAAACAAAAACTAGGCATCCACCCATTGCTGAATAGATGTGGAAAATGCAGCAGATGTACACAAATGTTACAGCTTATATATACCATTTTCATAGACAAAAGAGATCCCTCAAACTTGTGACTATTGTGAATTCAGTTTCATCTACAGAAGTACATGTTTGGGTATATTCTGGCTATTATAACAAAATTCCACAAATTTGGTAGCATAAATATTAAAAAACAATTACTTCTTCGTATTTAGTACTAGAAAGACAATGCCAAATCTGATGCAAAATAGGTCTATTGGGTATATAAATGATATCTTCTTACCACAGATTCTCCTGTGGTAAATGGAAAAAAGGCTCCTTTAGGCCTGTTTTGTAGGAGTAATAAAGTAATTATGGATGCTTCAGCCTTCTTGACCTAACCCTCTCTCAAATCTCAATTCAACCACATAGAGAACAAACTGAAGATCACAGCAGCATGAAAAATCTCACTTCAGGATCTTGTTGGCATTTGCTTTGAATGAATATTTGCTCAGGAGTTAAGTCACTATATCATAGTGTATTTGCTAGCCCTAATTTTTGAGGAACAGAATTTTGTTTTAGTTTTTATCATATTTTATCAAAAGATATATTTCTTTCTACAACACAATTACATCTGTTTCAATTACTTAGCATAGTAGCTGCATTTTCTTACTTTCACATCGCAGGGTAAAAGATTTCTTTTGGATTTCCCTACTAAGTGAGATTGAACTTCTTGAAAAACTCTGTCCTGAAATTTGGTAAGTGACAGGAGATAATGTCTTCAAAGCTTTGCTCACTTCCCCCTTTTCTCCTCCTGGCATTTTATAAAGTATATATTGATATGCATAATAATGCTGCACAGGCATGCAGGGATTGTTTTACTTTCAAAACTTTCATCTTTTGCTTCTCTCAGTCAATAATTTAAATGATTGCGTTTAAGTTCACTGCTTCACCTGGTTTAGAAAGTCTCTGTTGTATTTCTTTAGTGAATTCTTCAGAACAATTGGTATACATTTCTGCCCTAGAGATTCTACAGATTCTTCATTTATACTTTCTATCTCTCAGTGATATTCTCATTTTATTCAGTCATTAATTTCTGGATGTGGTTTGTTTACCATCTGTGCTCATTGTTTGCTAATTGAGCATCTTTAGAATAATTACCTATGTTGCTCACCAAAACTTATAGATGTGTAAAAATATATTAAGATTGTTTAAACCGTATTTACATACATTTGTGTATATATCTATATTCTTAGTTGAACAATATGAGGTTTTCATATAAACAACATGAAACTGTTGACATGCTGAAGCTAATCAATATACCAACCCTTTGACATGTTTGTCCTTCTTAGTGCACGGACATGATGTCCTGTAAGAACAGCTGGCATTTCCTCTCAGGAAATTTCAAGTACATAAGGCATTGTTACTAAGTACAGATAACCAGATGTATATCAGTTATTTGAAATTCTTGCATATTTGATATATGAAAGAATGCCTGTACACTGTAAACCATATGTTCATGTTATTTTAATTTTTCATGATTTGTGTCAGATTTTTGTGTAATATAAAATAAATCAATGTCAAGAGCATTGGCTTCATGTTTTCTTTCAAGATATTATATTTTCAGATTTATAGTAAAGAAATTGCTTATTAGCATAGTAGTCATTTATATGGTTATGTTTTTCAAGTTGCAAAGCGGAAAACTATTATTTCAAAATTATTCTATTATGAGTTCTTTTGTTATTGCTGTTGTTTTGCTTTGTTTTTTAAGACAGAATTTCTCTGTGTAATTCTGGTTGTCTTGGAACTCACTCTGTAAACCAGGCTGGCCTTGAACTTTCAGAGATCTGCCTTACTTTGCCTCTCAAATACGGGGATTAAGGCGTGCACTACCACTGCCCAGCATATTGTGAATTCTTAATCACTTCATTCTCTATCCAAAATGTTTTGTAAAAGAACAAATAACATTTCAGTACTCTTTTGCTTATAACATGACTTTGTAAAATTTTATAATTATTATTACATATAATTATTTTACAGCCTCTTTCCATGCCATTAATCAGATGCAATATTTATTGTCTAGTGTGAGTTAAGAGTATAATTTTATTCTTCTATATATAAAAATACACTTTTCCAATAAAACATATTGAAAAGAATACTTTCATTATTGTATTTGTTTAGTGTTGAGTTTTACATGTTTATTTTATTTCATTCTATAGATAGTTTCTCTTTCAATGCCACTGCCTGATTGTGATTTTTTTTTTGCAAAAATTATTAGAGAACTGTAACCGATAAGTGCCTGTATCTATGCCTTTGCTTCATGAATGGAAAAGGTTTAAATAAGCACCAGCTACAGCACACTATTTTCTGTCAAACTGTTTCTGAGGTTGCATCTTCTTTGATGTAAGTGCTTTTTCTGATTTTTCTGGTTTAAAACATGTTTGTTTTAGAGACTCAACAATTTAGGGCATGGGATGTTTTTCCTGAGATCCCATGTTGAATTCCCAGTAACCGTATTGTGGCTTAAAACCGTCTTTGACTGCAGATCCAGGGGATCTGATACCAATTTCTGATCTCTTTGAGTATGAGGCATACAAGTAGTATGCGGACATACATGCTAACCTACAGTCATATCCAGAAAATATTTAAAATAATTAAATTAAAATGGTTGATTTAAATGTCTGCTTTACTGTGGTTGATTAAATGCCACACCAGCTTCACGCTTGACTATAATAACACAGGGATTTTAAATGCTGCATCATTGAGATATATTGATATAGTCCTGTAAAGAACATTGACGGCTTAAGCAAGCCATTAAGCTTATGTTCAACTGCAAAGTGTGTTTAACAGGATGGTTGAACTTAGAGAAAGGCAGCCCATTTTTTATTGATGAGCTGAAATAAGTCTTCCACTCACACAGTTAGTTTAAGTTTAGATCAAGGCTTGACTAGATTATAATATAAATTCGGAAGTATACCAAATTCCAGAATGCTCTATTCTCTATAATCCCTCCTGCTCTTCACAAGCACTTATGTCTTGTACTTGGCACCTATTCCTTGGCACCTAAGGTGATGATTCTTGAAGTCTTTGCTACTGTATGCATACCCTGAACACTCCTTAGACTGAAACCACCGTGTCATCTCAATGAATGCCCATGCTGTCTTATAACAGCCCTTTGACATTCTTTCACTTTGTTTTATTAACTGGACAATTCCTGAAGTTTAGTGTGTGTCACGGTTCATTGCAATTTTCTGTAACAAAGTCATGTTAAAATCTTAAAATCTTACAAAACCATGCAGGATGCAAATTTATATGCTTTTAGAGGGAAAAGAATGATAAAGCCCTGGCCTATTCCTGAATAGTGTGTGGTATCGTGCCACAGAGTTATGATCTTGTTCATAGAAAATTATTTTCTATAGAAAGACAAAAGACTTTTCTTCGAAAATTATAATTTTACAACTTACTCTTTTGAAACTTGAATAGAAAATCATCATGTGCTTAGGAAATAAGTTTAGGGTACTTTCACCTAAATTTTCCTAGCCTGCCAAACACACTGCTGTTTAAGCTTTTGTCAGATCTGGGTAATATATCAATATTAAAGTACAGTCTCTGGGTCCATATATGGAGAGGACTCAGAATAATCAATGTCACACCCATGTAAACTTTGAAAGCCATGATCATTTAAATGGGTAATATTGCTAGTATTCAATATCTTTACTATAAAATCAATTCTCTTTATTTTTCCTAAGGGTAAGGAAACCATGTATCCTCTGCTCTAAAACTACTATTCTAGATTTTAGTAATTGTAGTGAACTTAATTCTAGGTGAGTTCAGCTATGAATTATTGGTCATGGTTCTTAGGTATCATTACATCTTTTCACTAAAACATATGCTACAAACAAACAAACAAAGCAAATGATAATATATTGTTCAAATCATAAATCATCAATGGCAGATAAAATGTGATGTTTTGTTTGTTCTATTAGTAATATTCTGCTACTAATTTCAGGTCTTTAGCCAGTAAAGTAATGATGTAATTGTGTGTGTGTGTGTATGTGTGTGTGTGTGTGTGTGTGTGTGTGTGTGTGTATAAACAAATATTGAAGGCTGACGTAAGCCAATGCAGACGATGGAAAAGAGAGTACAACTAATGAGCAAGCTAATGACCAAAAATGACCTGTTTATGTTTTCGGTCAGTAGAATTTTCATAGGGCACCTGCTTTTGTGATTTAAAGGAATTAGCCCAATTTCAGGACCCAAATTTTTTCTTGTAAACCTCAACATTTAAACATGTATTAGAAATTTTCCTGATTGTAGAAACAATGATTATATAATAGATACTGTGTTTTTGTAATGAAAATACCATTGAACAAAAAGCTTTGAGAGGTACCACGTTATGCAGGGATAGTTAAATCACAGCAACCACAGCAATAGAGATGACAATTTGCCTTGGATATTTTAAGCACATTTTAATATGGGTTTGACATAATAACTCATATAAAAAAATAGTGCATGCAGAGAATTTGCTTGAATACACACACACAGGTCAGGATAGTAGTAAACAAATAAAAGGTACATAGAAAGAGAAAATTTTCTTTGACATATGAATTCTACTGTATATTTCTTATGCTGGCATTTGTAAAGAGCCAAAACAGATAGAGTAAATAAGTGACTATCACTGTCAAACACAGGTGCTTGTTGGCATGGTAAGAAAATGCGAATATAAAAGAACAGAGAGTAAATTCTAAGAGTGAAGAACTAGACTGTGTAGTCCAACTGGAAACTAAGGTCATCCACGTGAAACCACTGTATTCCTGATCTACTGCTCTGTACCCAGAGTGACTGCAGATACATGTTATTACATATGAATGTATGTGACTAGCTTACAAATTATCTCTTAATATTCCTGTAGAGTTTTAATTGATTTTACTATGAATTATCTCAATTTTAAACTAAAATTGTGGTCAGGTTACAAAGTTCTTCTTTCTTCTTTTCTTTCATTTTCCTGTTTTCTTCTGGACATGTTCACTGTTAGAATTTATAAGGGCCTGAGTGAATTACAATCCAGCATCTAGCGAGGTGGAGTAGCCTTCTCACAATTAAATCACACCGTGGGAAACATGAGGATGTGCACTTTAGGACTGAAATCTCCCTTAATTTCAAAAGAGTTTCTAAGGAGAAGACTAAGTTTGGATTCAGTAAGGAATAAAATGAAAGCCAAATTTAGAAGGGTATTTGTCAAAAATCCCAAATATTCGATAGACCACTAGCCTCAACATATATATATATTCACATAAATTATATAAACATATTAATACATATATGTTTATGTACATATATATTTATATACATATATATAATAATACATATATTATATAAATAAATGGACCCATTAGGTAAATGACTACCTTTGATGTTAAATATAAAATACTCTTTTAAATGGAAAAAAATGTATATTTTTAGTAGTAGCAGATCAAAATTTCATGGCCAAATAATCATACATGGTAAATGGATATAGTAGGCCAACTGTAATTTTCCACAGTATGTCATTCTAACAATTTGTGATACTTACTTTTGTGTGTAAGGGATAGCATTTTTTATTTCCTATGGTAATATAATATTTTTATTTGAAAACAATAATCAGGTCATCCTTTACTTCCCTTCTTTTATTTCCCTAATGCAAATTATGTGTGTTTGAATACCCATTCTTTAGTCTCTTTAAATGAATAAAATTTTTAATATGTGAGCCATGAAAATGGCATTCTTAAACCTGTATTAAACTGTGCAGTGATTAAATTATGGAAATAGTATTACTCAGAATAAGACAAGAATCTTGTTACAGTAAAAATGCTGACTTACTGAAAAAAATGCTAATGTCCAATTGTTAAGAACCTCCTCTGAGAATAATGTTCATGTAAAATTAAATGTTCTAACAAGATTTGACATAAATGAAATCTGCAAATGAATGAATAATTTATAGTTAGAGTTTTGAATACCAGAAGATTCCTTGATAGACTTGGTTACTCTCAAATGTCGAGCTATATTTCTTAAAGGAAAATTAATCTTCAAAGAAAGCACAGTCCCTTTTAAATTCCAGATATTCTCTTTATACTACTCTTTATAGCAGGCAAATTTTATGAAGGGTATAGGCCATGTTTGAAATCATTGAATTATTTTCAATGAGGTTAATAGAGTAGTTGGCTAAAATTGATAAAGACCTATGAATGAGAATTTTTTCAAAGAAAGTTAAACAATGCTTGAAAGAGTTACCTTTCATGATGAACTATTCAGTGTCTCTCTACAAAACCTGCAGCTACTTGTATGCTCTGGTTTTCTTTCCTAATCTTGAAGAAAGATAATGCCAACAAGAAATAGTAAGTAAAACATCTTATTCTTAATATTTTAATAAAAATTATTTAATAAAATATTTAATAAAAATATTGCAAAATATAGAAAAATGTAAATTGGCATATGATTTTTTAAAAATAAGCTTCAGAAAATTTAAGTGAAGAAAGGAACGGAAAACAATCCAAGGCCTTCTTTTATGTCATCTGTAATTCTCTGATGGAGTGTATGCATTTTGTAGTTCTAAAAGAGACAACCATCATTATTAAAGATGTTATATAAATTCATTTAAAAATATTGAATTGATACAGAATTAATCACAACTTTAGCTTTTCATGAAAAAAATAAACAAACAACAACCTGAATTTTCAGTCTTGGGGAGGACTAAGGGATTTCAATGGAGTAGGAAAGCTGGTAATGTCTCTTGCCAAACATGGCAACAATCATTCCATTAGGAAAGATGCATAAAAGAACACAGGCATTGCTCCTTACTGCACACCTAAAACATCTACCATTTCATAAAACATCACATTTTTAAAGGTTCAAATAATCTTAGGGTTTAATGTAATGCTTCTAACTCATATACAGTCTCTGGTGGTTTTGAAATAAGTTTTCCTCTCTCTGATGACCATCTTTTTTGTAAAATATTTAATTTTTCACGTAATATTGTCACCAGAGAAAGCAATACATATTACAAAACCACCAGAGGCTATACATGAGTCAAGGGCATTACACATTTGTGAACTAATTACAATATTTACATAGGCCATGCAGAACTCTGTTCATTTAATTATAACTTGATAACTATTTTGAATAAACAGCAAGAGCAGCAAAACCCAATTGACTATATTAGCATTTTACAAATGAATTACAAGTTGTGGAATAGACAATTATTTTGGTGACTTTAGGGTCATAATCAAATTCCCATGTATCTGCAGACAGAAATAAATGGAAACTCTTAGCAGCTGTCATGAATATGGGTAAAATTAAGTATTTTATAGGCCATGATTCATGCATGTTATTAGTATGCTGTGATTAACTAAGCTATTATGGTATTATTTATGGGGATATGTTTTACTATATTGTAAAGTATTATTTTATTTATGTTATGTGTGTGTGTGTGTGTGTGTGTGTGTGTGTGTGTGTGTCTGTGTGTCTGTGTGTGTCTGTGGGTATATATGCTCTTGAGTGAAAGTGCCCAAAATGTACAGAAGAAAGTACCAGATGCCCTAGAACTATGGTTACCGGTGGTTGTAAGTCTCTGAATATAGGTCCTGGGAAACAAAATCAGGTTCTCTGCAACAGCATGAAATACTCAGAATCACGGAGACATTTTCTCAATCCCTTTTATACATTTTAAATGTCTCGTGGGTAAATTTATGAATTTGAGAATTAGTATGTTTGAATGATTATATTGTGATCTTCAAATATGAACATATCTGAAAAATTTTCAAGAAATAATCATTTAAAGACAGCATTTATGAAGTAAGCAAGTGTAGAATGAGTATGTTGTAATCACAATTTAAATATATCATGTTATAAGTTCATGTGTTTGAATAAAGCAATTTAAAGTCCTCTAAGAAAGTTGCAATTGAACAGAATATAAAAAGTTTAGAACATGCACATATTTTCTATCTTTAATGTACTTATATTCTTTTCATTTAATATGATCTAATTATGTAATTGCATTTTAACTACCATGATTTTACTTTTTTGGGGAGAGGTGCATATGTTCTTTATTTTCATTTACATTTTCCTTAAACTTGACAAAGACAAGGGCAACAAAATGCCAAGGAAAATGTGTATTTGAAGTGCATAAAGGGACTAATGGAAACATGTAGAAAGTCAGATAAAGAGGAGTGTGCAGAAAAGAAGGGTGTTTTCTTCTTCCTAAAGAACGGCTATAAAGGTTTGCACATAGCAAACCTGTTGATGTAATCCTTGCTGTTTTTAACAGATTCCATCTCTCATCAGTGTTAAAAAATAGTTTCCTATATATAAAATTCAAAAGTTTTGGGATTATTTTTCTTTCTTGAATTTCTCGATGCTACTCTTCCAGCTTGCATAGCTTCTAACAAGAAATCTGCTACAATTCTTACTCTTACTTCACTGTCAGTAAAGTTTATTTTCCTTTGTTTTATTTCTAGTTTTCTATTTATCTTTCATTTTCTGTTATTTAGATGAGTTATGTTCATTCTTTTAATATTGTTTATTTATTTCATCTATTTAGTATTCTTGTAGCTTTATAAATCTGAAAATTAATGTCTTATAATTTTGGAAAATCTTTAAGGGCTTAGAATATCCCATTGGCTCCATTATTTTCTTTTCTGGAACAATAACACATAGTATACAATGTGAAACTGTTTCCTGGTTATTTAGTACTTTGTTTCTTTTTTTTTTTTCATGTTCTTTGTTTAGTAGGGGAAGTTGCTGCTGATGCATCTTGCAGCTCACTGATGTTTTTCTGGTCATGTCCCTCTACTTAGCCCATCAAGAGCATTGATCACTGTGTCACTGTGCCTTAATTTAAGCATGTATTTTTCATCTCATTAATTAGTTTTCATGTTATAAATTTGTTTATGTTAAAATTCCTGACATATGTTTTTAAAACTTGTTATTTATTTGGGATCATAATTTAATCACATTTCTCCCCTCTCTTTCACATCTCTAAACCTCCCATGCTCTCCTTCAAATTCATGGCCTCCCTTTCCACTAATTATTATTATATGCATGTATGTATTAGGTCATATAGATTCCTTAATATAACCTGTTGGATCCGTATAATGTTTCTTGTATGTTTGTTTTCCGGGCTCACCATTTGGCACTGGACTACAAGTTAGTGTGCTCTTCCTTGATGAAGACCACCTCTGCCACTCCAAGTTTGTATAGGGTTAAGCCACATGAGCATTTCCCCATCTAGTTTGAACAATTCTTTGGTGCCACTATTTTTTGGCTCATTTTGGGGTAGTCATGTTGATGAGACATTGTGAGAATAGCTTCAGATGCTACTAGAAGACACAACCCCACAACAAATTCCCTAATCCTCTGGCTCTTACTTTATCACTTACATTACTACTACCTCCTCTTCCAGAATGTTCCCTGACACTCAGGTGAAGGACTGTTTTTACATCTATCCATTGGCAATGGGTTCCAAAACTCTGCATTTTGTTTGGTTGTAATTTTCTGTAGTTGTCTCCACTTGATGCAAAGAGTTTACTGGATTTTCAAAGACAAAAACTACACTTACTTTATGGGTATAAGGACAAATGCTTATAGATTGTTGTTAGGGATTATGCTAGTTATATAATCAGTGGTTATAGATTCTTCTTGACATATTTTCATATGATTAGATTTTTTAAAATTATATTTATGTACAATTGCTGTAATAAGAAATGGATTTCATGATGGTATTTTATTATTTCTTTTCATTATTTTATTTTATTTGTATGTGTATGTGTTCAAGTGTTTGAGTATGTGCCTGTGTATAGTGAATATATACATGTAAGTGTGTTTGTGCACAGTGAATGTATAAGTCTATGCAGTTAAATGCACCCATGTGTACACATGCACAACCAGGTACAGAGACCAGGGATCTATTTTGGATTTCTATATCATTATTGTTTTATTTTTATTGTACTATTTTTTATGATCATTATATTGAAGTGGAACAAGGCAACCCAGCAGAAGGAAGAGTTCTAAGCAAATACACAAGAGTCAGAGATCTCACACTCAGTAGTCCCATAAAATTATTAAGCTAAAAGCTATAATACTTACACAGAAGACCTGATGCAGACCCTTTTGGGCCTGTGCTATTGCTTCAGTTTTATGAGTTCATATGTGCCTTACTTAGTTGATTCAGAAGGCCTCATTCTTTTGGTGCCCTCTGTCCGCTCTGGCTTTTACATTCTTTCCCACTCCTCTTCCACAAGATTCCCTAAGCTCTGAAGGGAAGTATTTGATGTAGACATTCAATTTAGACTCTCTCTCTCTCTCCATGTAATATCTGGCTATGGGTTTCTTTTTCTGTTCCCACCTACTGCTGGAGGAAGTTTCTATGATGATTACTGAAATAGTTATGATTTGTGAGTATACCAGAATATCATTAGGAGTCATTTTATTAAAATATATTTTTTAGACAAGTAGTGTTTGGGTTTACTATAGGTCTCTGGGATATCTAGTGTTAGTTTTAGTCATCCAAGCAGTGTCAGGTATGAGTTTCATCTTGGGAAGTTGGCCTAAGGTTAAATCATACATTGGTTGGCCATTGACATAAGCTCTGTACTACCATTGCATTAGTGTATCTTGCAGGCAGGACAGATTGTAGTTCAGAGATTTTGTGGCTTGGTTGGAGTCGACATTTCCCTTTTGTTGACCTGCTGTAAAGGAACTTGATCCTTGATTTCTGATCCAGCAGCTTGGCTGCTCTAGGAGAGAGAGAATATTAGTAGAGCTAATCCTGTCCTCATTCATTTAGCATTGTGCTATAATCCTGTGGTTCCTCCCCAGTGACTGGCATGGAAATGTGAGGAACACTCCATGTTGCTAAGTCTGACTTTCATCTAATGGCAGCAAGGTTGATTGGCCTGATGTTTTGGAAGTAAATTATAAGATTCTCTTCATTAATGCAAAGTAAGACTTTGTATCTAAAGGCAAGATAGCACACACCTTTAAGTAAGCCAAATCAGAAGGCAACTGAGCACCTGTCTTGAAGGAAGCCAACTAAGAAGGTAATGGTAACATAAATCATTAATCCCAACTCTCAAGATATAAAAGGAAATAGTCAATAGAAGAGGGAGCTGAGAGAGGAAGCAGAAGAAGCAAGGTAGAAGTTGAGGCAGAAAACTGAGTGAGAAGCAAGAGAGTCAGAAGCAGAAGATTGAAGTAGCAGGCTTGTGGAGAAGAGGCTGTTGAAAAGGCATCTAGTCAGATTTCAGTTCGGTCTCAGAGGCTGAAGCCCATTAGATTCAGGCTTGCATCTTGCAAACTGTATCTCATTCTTCTTTGAACTCCCATGAATAAAAATACTTTTACAGCCTACAGAGTACCATCCTGCACCAAAGAAATGAGAATGTAAGGGTAAAGGCTCCATGTAGGCACCATCTAGACTTCTCCATGTTCAATGTGCTGTGTGAGTGTTGGCTTCAACAATAGGGCACTGCTGTCATCTTTCAGAGAGCAACCCATTGTCACCCCATATTTGAGACCACTTCTCTCATTGAATCTGGAGTGCACTGATTAGGTTAGACTGGCTGGTCAGCAACCCAGATATATTCCTGTCTGCCTCCCTTACTGGGATCACAGGAGCTCTCTGCTCCACACAGATATTTACATGAGTGTAAGGGGCATGAACTCAGATTTCCTTGCCCATACAACAAGCAATTTTCAGACTGAGGCATTTTTGCCAGCTTCATAAACATTGTTTTGCTAATATAGAGCATGGAGTGTGAACACATTTATTTATTATTATTTCCATTGTCACCCCATCCTCTCTCTTCTCCCATTATTTCCAAGATAGTTCAGTTCTAGGTTTTATGCTGTTTGTCGTTTGTGTGTGTGTGTCTGTGAGTGTCTGTGTGTGTGTGTGTGTGTGCGTGTGTGTGCATGTGTGTGTGTGTCTAGAGTAATATAAGATTTCTGAGCCTGCTTTATTTTGTTGATATACTGATTTCATCCTCTATAAGGATGAAAACTCCATTGCATAGTACAGGGAGACCTTGACATATCAATCGTACTTATATTAAATTCATTGTCCCCAACTTTCCGTATCTGTGTCATTGCTCTATGTGCTTCTGATTCTTTGACTCTTCAGGTTCCTGTGTCATAGCCTTTATCATGCCTTGATTATTTTATCAAAAGCTACCATGTTATCTGCCCTAGTTTTTGATTTCTATTAGTGTGATAAAATACCAACTAAAAATAATTGGAGAGGAAAGGGTTTATTTCATCTAGAAAATTTTTAACCATCCTCCAGGAAAATGAAGGCAGGACTCAAGGCAGGAACTGAAGAAGACACCATGGAAGAATGCTGCTTACTGTTTTTTCCCCATTTGCTCAGCCTGCTTTTTTATACAGCCCAAGACTACCAGTCCAGGAATGAAACTACCCCAGTGACCTGGGCACTCCCACATTAATCATTAGTCAAATCAATATTGTGCAGAATTCTCTATCAATATTGTGCAGAATTCCCTACAGTCTGTCTATCTAGTAGTAAGTTTATGTTAAGCTTTCATTGACAGAGACCTCAGATTTCTTTAGTGTCTTGCTTTGTTTCACTTGTTATTTTATAAATTCCCCTGAAAACTCCTTAAATAAGTTCTGTGTCTTATAGTTCCTTCACTTACCATGTTTATGAGTCCTGTTGCCATGAAAGTAAGCAATGGGCTAGGAATATATTTTATAATTTTATGTCAACTCACAATCTGAGTGGCTATTGGTTCTAGCCTGTGTCTTATTTCTGAGCATTGTAACATCTTTCTTTAGATTAGGTAAAATGTTTAGCTGGAGCTTGAGTTGAATAGTTTTGTTTCCCTTGGGGTTAAGAAAGGCTCTAGCAGAGATAGTTTCAATCCTGAGTAGACTTTTATACGGAAGAAATCTCTGGATATATTAGAAAATGATGTTTTCCCAAAAGTTAGCCATGACTATTCATTGTAGGAGCCTTTTAGAGTTCCCATGAGTATAGTTCACAAGTGAGTGAGCACGCTTCAGAGACTCCATTCCATAGGATTTTATTCCCCTGAAGAGAAAGTGCACTCTAACAACACATCAATTAAGAATTGAGCGTTCCCTTAAAATATGGCTTTAGAAGTTTCTACTCTGGGTAAGCTGATTTGAACTATGTTGATGAAGGTTGGTCTGTCTATCTTGATTTCAATATAACAATGTTTCTTTATGACATCAATGTTTAAGTGGATCAACTACCACTTTTCATTGAATGTGAACTGCTTTTTCAAGGCTCTAAACAAATGATTGATCATTTTAAAAACCTTAACATGTGAGAACTGGGATGAAAACACTTTATATATATTGGAGAGTAATTAAAATATTTCTTAAAGGAAATTAATTTCTGGTGAAAAGGTAAAAAGATCTATTTAAACGTTGACATGAATTTTGGTTTCTAAAATGATAGAACATAAAAATAAGTTAACAGAGTGATTAAAAATGCCATAGTTAGCGATTCAATATTTTCAGTTCAAAAGTAAGTCTGATAGCACAACTAGAAATTATGAGAAATTGTAAAAATTTATGCATAAATATAAACATTAAAGCAAGATTGTGCTTCTTTTCTTTTATAACATGATTTATGACATGCAAAGAAGATTTCCAGAACAACTCAAATGTATGTAAGGATAAAGAGTAAACTAGCCACAATCTTATCACATTACACCTAGAGTATAATGTATATACTCTCTCATGATTTTCCTTCCTTTTGTGTTATCTTATATTAACTATACATAATGTTTTCTTAAATATGTAATTTCATAATGCAAAGCATATACTTTGATAGGATTTACTCCTCCTTACTCCTCTCTCTTCCCTTTCCTACTCCCACTGATACTCTTCCTCTTAAAATTTAGCTAGTCCCCTGAGCTAGTTAGTTTTTGCCAATTTGACACAAGCTAGAGTCATTCTGAGAAGAGAGAATCTCAATAGAAGATTTGTGTCTCCCAGAATGGGAAATAGACAAGTATCGGAGAATTTTTCTTGGTTAATGACTGATATGGAAATGCTCAGTCAAATATGGGTGGGGTGTCAACCCTGGACATGTGGTCCTTGAATATTTAAGAAAGCAAACTGAGAAAGTCATGAATGAGAAAGCCGGGAAGCATGACTCCTACATGATTTCTCCATCTGTTCCTGCTTGAGTTTCTGCCCTGATATTCTTCAATGATGGACTGTGAACAGGATGCATGCTCTAAATAAACTATTTTCTCCCTATGCTGCTTTTGGCCATGGTGTTTATCACAGTGTCAGAAAGCAAAGTAGAAATTCTGCTTCCACTTTAAAATTCTTTTAGTGTTTGAATCAATGAGTTTCATTAAGAAAACGTATAGATATTTGATTTATCACAGGAATATAGAAACAAACTACTGGCTCCATCACTGAAGAAATTATATCAGCATCCACCTATAACTGCCATTAAAATTAACATTCTCAGAGATAGCTGAGGTCTTATGAGCCCCGCTTTGTTCCATGATGAAATGTTAATGGGGACAATTTTGTGGAGATATTGTACAGCAGAAAAATCAAGACTGCATAGTCATGAAATACCTTGTTGCAACTTAAACCTCAATACTCTACTCCTTCCTTCCACACTTACATTCTGCCTACCCCTTCCATCACATGTTCTGGCAGTCTTGGAGGGAAGGATGTCCACATAAAACTAAGCATTTACTAGTTATTTATTCTCATCACTTTAAGCAGATATGACTCATTCCAAAAATAATATTCTTATAATTGAATAAAAATACACAAATTTTCAAAAACACATATATTGTCTTGAGTAAACTTTCTAAATTACAAGGAATATAACAGTTCTTTTACAATTACTTACCTCAATCTATCTCTTAAGACAAAATACAACAATATATCATGTAGGCATTTATCCCTTTCTATAAATTCATGTACTTATGCAGATACAGAATATTGTAGCCATAGTTTCATGGCAAAAACAGTTTATTCTTTACCTAATAAATCCCTGGTCCTTAGAGTGTTTCAGCCTCTGTACAATCTAGTCTTTAAGCTGCTAGCCCATACCTAGAATGTTTCAACTTCTGAGAATTACTGCTGACTTACTTACTCTGAACTCAGAGTTGTACTGTAATCAACTGACTCTTCTGGTTGGCTGATTCAACTCACTTGCTCTTCTAAAGCTCAAACTCTTCTCCAAGCTGCTTGATCAAACTGACTTTCTGAGCTGGCTGAAAGTTTCTGTTTGAATTCTTTTTACTTTGGCTGACTCTGGCTGATTCACTGACTGCCTCAGACTAAACTGCTCTGCTTGGCTTCACACTGACTCACACTTCCAGACTCACTTTTCCTACATGATCCTGACTCCTTCTGCCAAATTGCCTCTGTATCTCTCCCCCAGACTGCCTCAGATTCCCTGACTCTCTGAGTTAAGTGCCTGTTTTTAGATCATGAGAGTTGGGCATGTCCTCACTCTGATTCCCTCTGCTAAATCTTCCTCTTACTTCATCACTTTGCCTGCTTTTCACTCTGATTCATCTCAGAGGTCACTTTCTGTCTGACATTGACTCCTGAGCTCTGCTTCTTGTCTCTGCTTCTACTTGCTTCTATCTTGGAAATTCAAGGCAGATGTTAGTACTGCCTTCTGAATACTGGGATTAAAGGTGTGTGCTAACATTCTTTCTAATCTAAAGCATTCTTGATGCTGGATTAAAGAATTAAATGTTCTAATTTATAATTCTAAAAATTATGTTAGTTTGCATAAGTCATATGGTTATACTAATGCATCACACACAACATTTTGCTAAACTTGATGACTTTTTAAGCTTTTTCCACATTACATCTACAGACCCCTTTCTTATTTAGGTCTCAGAGTAACATCATATATCATGTGTCTATTCTAGTCAATTTAACCTCATTTCTACAAATGGATGGTAAAGTTATTTCCAAAAACCTTTTGTTACTGTGCACATATAATCGAAAAGCATATTTATGCTATCTATTTTTATACTTAATACTATATCACCTTTTTAATTACTGAAATATATTTTGAGGTATGATTTTATTTTAATTAAATTTTAAATTAAAATATAATTCTACCACTTCCCCTATTCCCTGTCCTCTTCCAACCTTGTCTAGGTCCCTTTAAGCCATTTCAAGCTTTCCCTCATTATTTCTCAAGCAATGGCCTCTTCTATATTTTTTTAGGTACATATTTATGGACACAATTATATAAATACAACTTGCTCAGTCTGTTTAATGTGGCTTGTAAGTATATGATTTCAGGGCTGACTACTTTGTATTAGATAACTAATTAGGGAGTTCATCTCCAGGAGAATCTAATTCCCTTGGCAGTTTACATAGTATTTTCTGGCTCTATGAAAAGTAGACCACAGGAAGGAGACTTTCAGGTTAGGTTTTGAATAAATATTCTGAATCTTGCTTCCAATGTGTGAGGTTTCTTCAGGAATAGGTACTTATGTTCAACAGTAACTAAGGGCAGTAGCATATCCTATTTTGTTTTTAGTGTCACTTGGATTATTCTGATCAACAACTCAAATGAAGATTTCTCATGCCTGTATTGAGATTTTTGTTATATAGGTTTTGGCTCTTGTGAGGAATCTTATCAGTCCTTTTAGCATAAATAGCACGTGAATATTTGATAAAGCCTTAAGGAATCACATTACTTAATATTTACCTAAAAGGCAAAACAAATACAAATATATATATATATATATATATATATATATATATATATATATGTATATACACACACACACACACACACACACACATATATCTGTGTGTGTGTGTGTGTGTATACACATTATTTAAATGAAAATGTATTTTTATTAATATGTAAGATAATAGCAAGATATAGTAAAATAATCATGACTTAGTAGGGAATTTTCCACTATATATTGGCAACTTGAGCTGCCATTGGTGTAAAGAAAAGTTAGTGTAATCATTCCTGATTTAACAAAAATATACCACCAGAGTCCTTCTTCCAGAATTTGCAGTATTTGATTGTTTTCTTCAACTTAATGGTAACTGTAGAGAACTTATAGGACGATTAAGTATTGTTTGAAAATTTGCTAATAATCACTGGCCCTATCTGTACTACAGATTGGCCATATAAACTGTGGTGATAATCAGAAGAGAGTTATTTAACTCGCTTCAAAAATATTACTGCCTTAACAACTGACCCCAAATTTGAAAGCATTTATTCAGAAACATGGGTCATTTGACAACATTGTATAGAGGGCCTAAATAATTCATCTTCTCAGTTGTTATTGCTTTTATCATTTATTCTAAATTCATATATGAAATATGCTTGCCATGTATGTAAATCTATAGCATACATAATTCAGGTATTCCATAATTGTATTCTATTTTGTTGCTTTATTTGAGTTTCATAATGTTTAATTTTAATATTTTGCAATTTCATAATTGTATATTATTTATTGTGATTATTTTCTTCCTCACACCCTCTTGTCTCCTTCCAACAATTACCACCCACCATACAGACACAAACCATCCCTACCAACCTCTTTCCAAAAATCATGACTTTGGGTTTGGGTTTAGGTTTATGACCCACTTAATTTAACTGAAGCCATCTGTATGTCCATTGGATTGGAACCATCCATTGGTGCCTGGTGGGATAACTAGTAGGTACACAATTGAAGGTAATGACTGCACTTCTCCTCGAGTCTGTCAGCAACAAATAGTTCATCAGGGAAAACAGGGCCCCCTGAGCCCTTCTTCTTTTCATCCCTGACTGTTGATGGGCCCAATTCTTGTGCAATACCAGTACAAGCACGATAGTTGCTGTGAATTGACAAGTGCAATAGCTGTGTTTTGTCCAGAGGATGACTTTCCATGGCCCTTCTAGCTATCTTTATTCTGGCTCTTACAATCTATTTATCCCCTTTTCTGAATCCTCTTCTGATTCTCCCTGAGCTTCAAAAGGTAGTACAAATGTACTATGGTTAGAAGAACTCTGTTTTCAGAGCAATTTTATATGATTAGACACCAATAGATTTCATGTCATCACCAGAAACGGCTGTATTATGTTAAGTGAGTGTCAAACAACTAGCACATCTTTTAAGTATTTTTCAAGTCAATTTTTAAATTATTCTGCTCCAAAATTTATGTGATGTAATTTATACTAATGCTTTTTACATAGAATATTATCATACTTCCTGATGTGTATAATCATGTGTGGTAGCTATAAAGAGCTTAAGACTAATATTAGTAGTCAATAGCCTTTGCAATAGCAGAGAAATGAAGCATATATGTACCTTCAATGAACATCTCTATCTCATTTCCTGAAGACTTTGCTTTCTAACAGTTCAGGAGAACACCAGGGCAGCTCTCAGAGTTCGTGTGGAGCTTACATCATCTATCTTTGCCTGAAAAGGCTAAGTTTGTCCTCAAAAGCTTTCCAGAAAGCCACTGAAACTTAACTGTCACTGAAAATAATAGTGTTAATAAAATAAAATAATAGTGTTAAGTCATATGTGCATGTCTTTCTATGACAACTTCCAATCCAAAACCACACATAAAACAGGACTGTCAGATAAAAACCCTACATTTCTTTCTGTAAAACAGAAATCTTACACAGGATATATTGACAGTAGGATAGCCAGAAATATCTATCATTTCTAACTCTGTATTTATATGCACCCCTCTAACACTTTCATTTTATGAATGAAAAGGATAACTGCATCATTTCTCTGCCCGGTATTATGTAACTGTTCTGCACACAACTAGAAATTCTCTTTCCTTTCTACTAAAGGTATAATGTTTCTGTTTCCAGTTCTTTAATATTCTCTGCTTGTATACTATAAAGTAAATGCTTAGTAATAGTTGGGCATTATTAGTAAAATTCATACCTATTACCTTATAAAGGAGAATAGGATCTGCAATCTTAATACAGATATACTACACAGCAGGGAAAATATGCATAGCTATATGAATCTCATCCCTTCAATTGATTCTGTGGTTAGAGTCAGCTTATAACTTTCTCTAATACTAATTCAGTGTTTCTTTCCCACTTATCCAGTTAATCACAGTTGCTATTTTGTAAAAAATCTTTACTATTCATTCTTAAGGAGGGCATGCATTAAGAGTGTCTTTCATTCTTGATTAATAGACTTTTACTTGCAATTCTGAATAATTTACTACAGAGATCCACTGTGTAATTCATAGGAGTACCTCTTTTTTGGGAATGTCCAAGGGCTATAGTGGGTTGAAGTTCACCTTGAACCCCGAGTCACCCCTAGAGGGTGAGGATGGAAGAAATTTGGGTGCTCCTCACCTTTTAGCCCTGGCCGAAACCCAGCTAAATTTAGATATGTACCTTAACTAAGCAAACATGCTTTTCTGCCCTAAGGCTGGAATACACAGACTCAAACTCCATACACAGGCAAGGCCACTCCCACATAGGGTGTCCTAACCAGTGGGCATTCTCAGGGTCACTAGCTCCTCCCCTGCTTGTGGCTTTTTATATGTACCCTACACCTGGAATTAAAATTGAGTGTCTGTGTGAGTGTGTGAACTCGTCCAACTCACCAGAGGTCCAACTCACCAGAGGTCTGCCAAAGACACAGCAGGATGCTGTAAAACCATCCACCACCTCCACTCCCCCCTGCACATTCCTTCCCACACTGCTGTCCTCTCCACTGTGTTCTTTGGCCTGGAGCCTCCTGCTGGCGGCCCTGACTCTGGAGTAGGTAATAGCAGCGGTGGGGACACGCACGTAGCGGGACTACACCTCTTAATCATCAGTCTTTTCCCATCAAGAAGAATCCTCATAGTAGCTGAGACTCTGCAAATCACTAGCAACTGTTTTTAATCTGAAGGCCTTCCTTTCCCCTTTAATTGATCCCCATCTTCATTTTGTCTGTCACAGAGAATACAATTTCGCTACACTCTGGAGCCATGATTTTTCTGCCAGAGACATTGTTATAATATACAGATGGCATAGAAAATTTTAAAAAGTGGAAAAAGCTAATGCTAGCTAAAATGCTCATGCTGCTTTGATTATTGTTACTGAAATTTTGCTGCTTCTATTTTCTTATGAACTGACAACCCTACTTAATTTTTACCAGCTTTCAATGCATTTACAGTCTTCTAGTATCCATATTCTAATTCTCATTTAAAACTACTGAATAGGCAAGCCTTCTAAACATGAGAAATAATAGTCTCTATTATAAATTATTTGAGTGTTCTACAATGCTGTTATCAACACATGCCCATATCCAAATCATGATCCTTTGTTAGAACATGACAAAGATGTGGTATACTTTGTTTGATCAAAGACAAATTCTACAATTGTTAGCTTTATTACATTTTTTAGTCATTCTTATACACTGTCATTCATATGAGCTTTAAACTTCTTATAAAGGTAGAGGAGAAACTCACAGTCTCTATTTTCTTTCACAACTGATACCTTCTAAGTTTAGGAGTTGAAGGGTCCCTAAAGTGCTTCAGATTGCTAATTGCCTACAAGGATATACTATAACTCAATGAGATATTCTACTTAGTGTAATGATTTCATGAAGAGAAATGATGCAAAATAAAATCTCCCAAGCGATGAATATGATCTAAATATAGCACATTCATGCAAGATATTATGAAAGAATAATCTTAAAGGAAAATAGGTATGTAGCATACATTATCCTCTGTAGAAAAACATGTTCATCTGGGAAATTCACCTAAACCTGGACAAATAAATATTTTATTAGGTTTCTTTGATTGTTTGTCCATGTACTTGATGTCAGTCTACAACATGTCTGGAGATTAAACAGTTAATATGTGAACATATGTGAATATGAAAACACTTTAAATCATACTGTTAATCTATATGGTATATTTATTCAATGCATCAAAGTAAAACTAAAAAGAATTTCCTATATGACAACAACCTGCCAGGAGATTGACATGGAAAGAGACACAAAGGTCAATATACATTTTTCACATAATGAAATTTTATACGAGACACCTTTTTCTTGGTCACTTAGTGTGTTTTGCACTTCCTTGTCAAAACATATTCTTTTCCCTAACATCATTCCCTAACTAATCTACCTCTACCTTCTCATCAAAATTCTTGGAGCATTTACCTATTCATTGCATTCATTTCTCAATAATATATTAGTGTCCTACACTGTGTTTACTTGAAGGAATTTAACATGATTTTGCTTCCAGAGAACTTCTGACCTCCATATCTCAGGAAATACAATCAAAGTTCATCTTACATGCATACTACCATCCGAAAACCCAACCAATACATCCTGAAATTGACACTGTTTTTCTCCTCTCTCCACTTTATAATACATACTTCAATAATATACAATGAAAGTACATTGATTCTAAATGTTGCTGTTTGCTCTATATCTTTTATGAGTTTTCTTTTCTCTTTTACTTTTCTTTTCCCCCATAGTTATATATTACAAATATACATTTCCTTGTATCATAAACACATTTGTAAGGGAATGGTTAATCTAGAGCTCTCAAACATCCTAACACTGCAACTCTTTATTACAGTTGCTCGTGCTTTGGTGACCCTCAACAATTTTCATTGTTACTTCATAATTGTAATTTTGCTACTGTTATGTATCTTAATGTAAATACCTGATATGTAAATGGTCTTAGGAGATCCCTTAATCTCCAAGGGGTCATGACCTATAGGCTGAGAACTGCTGGTCTAGCCCATTACCTTGAGAATGCATTCTCACATTTACTAACTATTCTTTTAGATAATTACATAATGCTAAGAAATATATATAATATGAATATATATGCATACAATATATATGAATATATATTCATATTTTATATATTATATATACTCATATTGTTATCATACTGCATAATGTAAATATATATAGAATAAATATATTCATATATATATATTCATATATATTGTTCAATAAATATTTGTTGACTAAACTGGGCAAAGAAATTTCACATAAAGTTGAGGCTTGAACAGTATATCTGAGCAGGAATGGTAGAGACAGAAAACAACTAGCCCAATAGTGATATTTTCCAATATCAAAGGACAAAATAACAGATCACAAAATAAACCTTTCATATCATATGAAAAATAGCAGTGCTAGGCTTGAAGATTATGGAATTGTAGTCTAGAAATATCACCTGCTTATACTGAATGTTACTTATGACTACAAAATATGTTGAGACTA
Source organism: Cricetomys ansorgei (assembly GCA_026225945.1). Taxonomy (NCBI): domain Eukaryota; kingdom Metazoa; phylum Chordata; class Mammalia; order Rodentia; family Nesomyidae; genus Cricetomys; species Cricetomys ansorgei. The sequence continues at coordinate 17,972,079 of JAMJFZ010001131.1, read as the reverse complement.
GGAATAGTAGCACAGTCCTAGAGGATCAAGTTCACAGTCAGCCTGCTCCATAATGTGAAACACTACCTCAAAAATAAATTAAATACATTTATTTACAAGTCTTGATATCACTTGAGAGAATGAGAAATCAAAAGAAATGTAAAAGATGACCATTTCCTCCAAACACTTACAATCTGATAGATCAGATTTAGCTTGAAGGGTCTAAAATGAATTCTAAACTACCTCTACATACTATAAATGTTAATGATGTTGGACCAAGAAGCTTAATGGCTCCATTGGTTGATGGGACTTTTGACATAAACCACAAACCAAGACATATTTACTAATAATTGCTAATAAGTACTAATCTGCATATCTATTATGCAATTTTGAGAAAAGTATAGGCTATATTTGTAAAATTTCTCCAACATAATTGCCCAAACCTGAACAGAACAAAAACACTAATAGACATGCCAAAGTCGATGGGGAAAAGCTCATTAGGCCTCAACCCTACACAAGGGACTACAGACAACTAAGCAACCTGAGAGTGGGAGAGGAGGCACTCTTCAGGGAAAAACACATTAATTTGTTTTCCAATGCTGAATGTTCAGCTCTTAAGTCTTACCTACAATTAATAGTTTCTGGAGTTAGCAAGCCACATATGTGTATATACAAATACATGTATGCATGTAATAATAATGAGTGAAAAAAGAGGTCATGAATTAGAAAAAGAGTAGATAGTAGACTATGGGAAGGTTTAGAGCAACGAAATAGAAGGGAGAAACATTTCAATTTAATTACAATATCAAAAATAGAGAAAAAAAAGAGAAGTAAATGTAAAGATGAAAGCACAGAATTCCTGTCCCTTACTAAAAATGTAGTCTTCTTTGAAAAAAGAAAACTATTGACAGAGTGAAGTAGCAGTGTCAAAAGCATATCAGCAACCAGATCTCCCAGAAAGGAATGGACTATGTGCTTTTATTCATAATAATTCCCCTTGGAAATGCATCAAACTGCTAAGTCACTCTATTCAATGTAGGAGTGTAGCACACCATATTCAAAAAGGTAAGGATATTTACTCCATGGCATTTTTCTGGATCAAATAATCAGGTATCAGAAGTGGATACTTGAATCTAAAGGTAAACATAAGACATATTATGGCCATAGCTGCAGTTTGCTGGGAATAACCTTTAAAACTTTATTTTTTATGTCCTGTCATCATAAAGAGTTTTGCTAATCAAAATGCTTTCTCAGAAAACTTAATCATCTTGTGTATAAAAGACCTCAGTTCTATCTAGTCACCCACCTTCCTGAAATATATTTTCCTGACTCCAGAGTTGCTAAAATGAAAATTTGACTTTAATATTTCCAGAAAAATTTACAAAATGCAAACAATAGACTTATCTATAAGCATCTTGTTGGTACCAATGTGTAGAGGAGCATTTACTCTTTTATCAAACTGAAAGACCTCTATGATAGCTAAGAAGGGATCAGATCTAAAAGCCGTTATGAAGAGATCACATTCAGAGGCCTGTGTGATTCAAATTGAATTCAGAAAGAATATTATTCAGACTAATCCTATCTTCTTTTGTGGTAATGCTTGGAGAAAGGGATTTCTGTGGTTAATGCAATGTAGCTCAGGTCTTTAATCCCAACACTAGGGTTCTAAAAGGAAGCAGTCAGTTCAGAATTAGGTATTGGCTCTCAGTTCATGTTTATAGAACGAGTACATGCTTTTAATCCCAACTCTGAGACAGAATTAGAATGCAAAGCCAGCGGAGTGATGTCTGAGAATGAATCACAGTAAGGACATGCCCAACTCTCAGGATATAAAAGAGGACTTTCAGTTCACAGACAGGCAGTTCAGAGAGACACAGAAGTCTGAGGCAGTTTGAAGCACTCTGAGGCAGAGACACAGATGCAGCTCAGCAGAAGCAGAAGTCAATCTAAACCTAGCAGAACAGTTCAGTCAGAGAAGTTGCAGGAGTTAGCCAGAGTCAGCCAGAATTAGAAGAGTTCAGTCAGAAATAGTTGGACAGCTCAGAAGGTCTGTTTGAACCAGCAGCTTGGAGAAGAGTTTGAACCAGAATACTGAGTGAGTTGAATGAGCCAACCAGAAAAGTCAGTTGAGCTCTGAGAACAGAAGGAACTAGCCACAGTAAATTAGTAGTAAGTCTCAGAGGTAGAAATGCTCCAGATATATACTGAAGATTAGATTGTACAGAGACTAAAACCCTCTAAGGACCAGGGATTGAATTAACAAAGATTGAACTGTCTTTTGAACCTGAACCTACATCTACACCAATGGGATATGATTTGTCTAATGTCGTCATGAGTTGTTGTGAGACCCAAGTGTAGCCACACTATATACCAGCTGTCTCTCTCCAAGGGAAATTTCTGTCTAAAGAAGATAAGAGACACACAAATGGAACAAATGTGGTTGTGTTTCATGCAGAGTCTAGAAGTGATGGAATATGTTTCACTATTACTTTTAGAAATAGAATGGAAACCTAATAAGCAAGAAAGACCAGACCCTTGGAAACATAATGTACAAATTCTCTGCTGATTTTGACAAATGAAGGATCCAATGACTAGATAACTCTAATAATTTTAGTAGCTCCAGCAATCTCTTTATTGTCATCAGAAAACACTGGTATGTTATGATCTTAGCATCCTACGAGCATAAAAGAAGTACCTGGGAGCTTTATTTGATTTATGTCCATCTACTGTTTTTGATGAAAATATTCCCCAATTTCCTTGAGAAGCACAGTGATCTGGTGTGAATATTAAATGTCTTTCACAGACTCTTGGGTTTGAATGGGTGATCCCAGCTGATGGCACTCCTTGAATAATGGGTTGTGACAACCATTATGTTATCTCTCTATGTCAGAGAATAGAGCAGAACAGAAACAAGCAGATGAGGATGGGTGTTTGTAGATTTTACTTCTCTCCCCTCCCCTCTTCTTTCCCATACTCCTTAATTTTCAATACTTCTCTTCCTTCTCCTCCCCTCCTCTCTCCTCCTCACTTCTCCTGCCCTCTCCTATCTATCCCTCTTTATCTCTGCAATGAGCTGAATCCTCTGCCATAATCCCACTGCTATGATGTCCTTCATGAGTTCATCAGTTCAACCAACAATGAACTGAAGTCTCTAAAGCTATTAGTTAAAAGGAAATCTTCTCTTTAGTTGTTTCAAGTATTTTGTCAAAGCCTTAGGAGCAGTAGCAAATTCATACCGAAAGAAGCCTAACACAAAATTACAATTCATGAGAGACCACAGTGTTTCCATTTAAAGGGTGAATATTGAATACCATGTACTGATGACAAAGGTTTTATAATTATATATTCTCTACTTCAGTGACACTAAAGACAAATAAGAACTTAGACATCTCTAACAAAATAACTATCATTCAATTGAAAAAATAAACTATCCATGTCATACAATTTATTTTAGTAGTAAATATATCATTTTATTTAAACTCCAATTAATTTAAAGAATACTCTCATTCAAAATGTACAAAAAAAGTAGTATGGCAGAGTTTATATAACTAGTAACTATTGAAGTTGGATTTCAAATCCAGGCATTCTTACACTATTAGGCGCTGATTTGTATTCTCTGTTATATCTTATATATAAACATGACTTGTTAGTGTTCATAAAATTATGGTATTTATAGACTTCCAAAAATAGACACAAGCTGGCATGAAAAAGTGAAGTTTTCAGAAAATTCACTGATGAGATTGTTTAAGGCAGGAAGATGAGCATGCTCTTGGGCTCATCTGTAGCTTCCAACTGTATGTCAGTGGTCAACCTATCAATGTACCTGTTTTGCCAGGTCTGGGCAACAGATGTGAAAAGCTGTTATCAGCATAGACGTTTTGTCCATTTGATAACCTGCAGTTATGGTGAGGGTTTTTAGTGTTCTTTAATATGAGGAGCCAGTGGCTTAGCACATTGTGCTTCTTCCTTGCCTCATCCATGTGGCTGTGATCTCCTAGATCTTTTCATATTAATTCTTCCAGACTCTTTATCCTGTGGTCAGAGCATGGTAACTGCACATAGTATGTAAATACCCTCTACATCAGGGTGTTTTCCCTTCTCACAGAAAACATAAAGGCCATATGCAAGAATGTGGTTATAATGCAGATGATATCCATTTTCTTTGAGATTTTTCTTTGTCTTTCCACTAGGTCTATTAACTTTCTTTCCCATGAGGAAACCATGAAAAAGCAAGAATAATTAATGGTAGGACTGTGTTAGGTGACTTGGGGAGTGTGAGTTGCTTATCTGCTCAAGTAATTTTTTGCATGCCTTCGAATCACATTCACACTCGATCCCAAATGTAATATTTCCTTCCTTTGGATTATTTCTATGTTCTCTTATTTTTAGAATCTAGGTGTCGCTATGTAGCTGAGACTAGCCAGAAACTCATGATTTTCTTGCCACAAGCTATAATCTGTAAGGTTTACAGACATTACAAGCGTAAGCCAACATACCCAGCTCACACAGCTCACTTACATTATTTTATGAACTCTCTCAATTACAATGTAGTCTAACAATAAGGTTGTAATTATCTGATTATTTGCGCCATTCCCTACACTTTAAATTCCCAACAGTATAGCATATACTACAATACAGGGTCAGAAGAAACAGCTCATTTTTACTCCTTCTTTTGATTAGGTTATATAGATACATGGTCCATAAAACTGCAAGTAGCAGTGTTCAAAATCTTGGCAAAATGAATTACCAAAAAAAAAAAAAAAAAAGATATGTCTGATCTCATCTTTATTTTTCTCACTGACATTAGTAGACAGGCTATGGTATGAAAAAAACCTTATAATTAAAAATCATTATTTAGAAATATTTAGAAATTTCAAGTTAGTGGTATAATTTAAATTATCTTCTTTAAATTTACTTTGATTCAAGCCAGCAGGAAGTCCTTCAGATGAAGATTTTTTTAAATATATGGGCAAAAATGGAAAATAATACAAGAATAAAATTTTATGCATTAAATAATCTAACTCTAAGGTGACTCTAGTTAATAACTGGTATAACTAATTTACAATACTTTCCAAAATACTGTATTAAGTTTAAAAGAAAATGGCACAGGTAAATAGTCTATATTCATGTTTCATGTATCTACTGCTCTGTGATTTAAGCAAAAAAGAACAGAGGATCCATGCACATGGCACTCATCTTCAGAGATAAAATGTTATGTGCATTGTTTGAGGTGTCTCCAAATTGTTGGTTGCCCTGTGCCTCAAACTGCAAACAACACATTGTGCTTTGTATTAAATATTCATGCTTTTTGTATTTTAAATGTGTACACAAATACTTTATTTTGTTTTTTAAAACTTAATATAAATGGAATTGTGCTGTCCAGATTTTCCCCAGTTTTGCTTTTTTATTAGAACCACATATGGGATGCATAAATGTTGACACATATAGCCCTATTGTAGTTATAGTCTCTGTTCTGTCAAATGCTATCACTTAAACAGAACTCACTTGCTGAACTCTTTCTCTATGATAGGTATCTTAATTGTTTCCAAGTGTTTTTTTATTTCAATAAATAGAACAACAGTTATTCTTTGATATATCTCCAAATTCATATGTACAAAAATTTCTTGAGAGTATAATTGCTAAGTAACAGTATGTATGAATTTTATGTATTATATGAAGTTATCATTTATTCTGTTCACTGAATAAAATAATGTCTTCATTTTAAACTTAAATTTGCATGCTTACTCTGAGGTAGAGGTTTAATAAGTGTAGAGGAATACATATGCATGTACTATTGACAGCATATATACAAATACATATGACTTAATTATAATAAGTATATAAGAAGTGATTGTTAGTAAATATGCATCTAGTGGATATTCTTCATGCTGTATACATAAATATTAATAAATAATATTTACTAAAATTTCCTCTTCAACATCATACATGTTGTATGAATTTTCACCTCCATTTCTTACTGTATTATTTAACTATTGTTAATTACAGAATTGTCTATTTATTGTGCTAAAAAGTTTTATTTATGAGTGCAGTAAATATGTTGTCAAGGTAGGCATATATTAGAGGTCTTAATTTTTTCTTTTTTTCTCAAGAAAAGGTTTCTTTGTTGTAACTCTGGCTGCCCTGGAACTCACTCTGTAGACCAGACTGGCCTTGAACTCACTCGCAGAGATCTCCCATTTAATTTTAATGACTGACATATCCCAGAGGTCAGTACTATGATCTGTTGTCTTTATATATAATAGTCTCCTGGCTTTCATCAATATTCAAGACTTTAATCTTATCTATGAAATAGAACCCAATTTATTGCTACTGGACTTACTGGTATCCAATTGTTTATTAACATAATAATTGTGCAATAATAATGTAATAGTTGTGTATTAGACGGAACACATTAAAGAAAGTTTTGCTTAGATTATTTTATAGATATTATAGAATGTACACAAACCCAGAATACATGATTTACTGTACTCTGAACTTGACCCAAATATGTGGTACATGATGTTATGTCCACATGACTAGCTAACATGCTACATGTATGCTTATAAAGCAATGCATGTCTCCAAAAGCAATGTCTTTATGTTTAAAGTTTAATTTTATTTTCTTTCTAACAGGTTATGTTAGAAAATAGTGACAAATTTTTAACCCATATTCTAGGCTCACTCTTGAGTAACTTGGTTTCTATCATATTCTTTACCTTGAAGCTCAATAACTATTTTTAATGGAAACATCTTTACTTCTAATCATATACACATCATGTTCCTCACTAAACCACTTCCCATTTTGACCACTGCAGGGACCTCCAGATTCTCCAACAAGATTCCCATCTTTATTCTATAAGACTATTAGAATAGTACTTTGAAATCATTTTATCATTGTTATTGCATAAGTTCATAAAGCTTAAAAGGAGTTTCATCACCTGCTCTGCACTGTTTCATAAGATGATTTAAAATAAGAATTTTCTGAAGACTAGGGACAGGTTCTGAGTACAATGCTGATAATAATCAATACACACCAATTTTGTTCATGCTATTTGGATGTCGTCTCAGTATAGGATCCTGTACTGTTGGTATAACGGTAACTGATGTTTAGGAGTATTTGAAATGAAGGGATGATTGAATTTCTTTACTTCACTGTTTTAGCATATATATATATGCATATATATATGTGTGTGTGTGTGTATATGTATATACAAATATATACATATATTTGGAATGTGTTTATGTTGGTAAAAAAGACATGGCTCTCATCTTAAAGGAAATAAGAGAGAGTTTATTCTTCAGCCATGAAGAATGACCCAGAAATGCAGATTCAGATTACTCCAAATTCCATTTTGCAAAGCACTTTCATGAAGTTTTTATAGTTTTATAGAACAAAAGTAGCTATAAATCTAGGTGACTTTAGAATACATTGGTGAGTATATCATAGAAGCAGTACAGAGTGATGGGAGGAGCTTTTTCTAGGCCAAGGATGTTATCTGATGTTATTCTTAGATTTGGGTTAGTGGTTTGCTAAGTAAATAGTATCCAAATATTTCCATTAGTCACTATATGTTAGTTCTGACACAGAGGTAGGCAAGGAATGCCAGTTCCAGATGCCTAGAAAAGAATTAACCTCTGGATCTGCAAGACTCCAGTCTTTCCACAGTACTGAAATACTAATCAGTCAATCAGTCTCTGCAGACACATCTTCTTTTCAGAGGTTTTCATTAACATGTATATGCATAGCCTCTCTCTCTCTCTGTCTCTCTCTCTCTTTGTGTGTGTGTGTGTGTCTATGTGTGTGTTGAAGCACACATATGTGAGTATGTATGCACATGTGTGTGAAGGCCAGAGGTTGATATTGCATATCTTCCTCAATCAATCACTCACCAGTTTATTAACTGAGGCAGGGTCTCTCCCTGACCTGGAACTAACTGATTATGGTAGTGTGCCCTTGGGTTTCCCTTTCTCTGCCTCTGGAGTGATGGTATTACAGGTTGCCACTGTGCTTATGTACTATTCCTAATGATAATAAGATGTAAACTCTGGTCCTCACAGTAGAGCAGTAAGCACTTTTTCTCCTGAGGGTCTCCATACCCCACATTCTCATTTTTGAATAATAAATATTTCAATCAAACCAATTGAAAAGTTCCTGTTCAAAATATACAAATAAGCAAAATTATACAGAGCAAACAGGTTATATTTAAGAATACATATAAATACACATATATCCATGCAATAACAGTTAGTGAAAAGAAGACGCTATTAATTTAAGGAAGAGCAGGAGGGTATGTGGGAAGGTTTAGAGGGAAGAAAATGAAGGCAAAAATGTTGTAATTATATTATAATCCTAAAAATAAAACATAGAAATAAAAATTCAAACAAAATAATTAATTGGTTTTTTAATATGAATAAAGAACCTAGCTATAATTTTGTATATATATGTACATTGAGTTAATAAAAGTTATTACTAGCCACTTAAAGTATTTTAAACAGATTAACAGATACATTGGATGTTTAAGGTAAATTTTAATTGGTAATTGGTAGATAACAGAACTGAAATCTGTAGTCATACTCTCCCACATCTGTCTTCTCTTTCGAGGAAGTTTTTTGATTAGGTTGAAATATAATCACAGGAAACCGTCAACTTCACGTAGCATCACGCTCCTGAATGGCTTGTTCTTACCAACAACACAAATATAAATGGATGAAAACGACTGTGAATTCTAAGACTTGTTTCTTTTAACTTTTCATGGAAAGGAAACAAACTCTTTGACACCAAACATCATTCTTACCAATCATTGTGCATGTCAAGCTTTCTTGGAGATTAAGCACTCACGTGCCATTGGATATCATACGTACTGTTTACTTAAAATTTATGAACATTTTTATTCTCATATTACAAGCATACAAAACCTAGTACACACTGACCTCTAATGCCTTGAATTAGTAAAATTTATCACATTATCTTTGTAAGAAAGCTCAGCTTACATTTCAGTGTTTTAGTATTTCAAGGTCTTTAAAAATCACATACAATGTACAAACATTCCAAGTCAAATAGTAGTATGTCTTTCACAAAATTCATGCTACAACAGAAAATAGAAACTGCCCACTGTGCCCACTCATTAAACATGCTGAATATGAATCCAATATTCAAAATATATTTCAATTTATTAAAATTATGGATTATGAAGTTATCAAAGTTTACTTTGTCGGTTTGTATCTCCATGTTATTTGTTTGACAGACTATAAAATTTTCAGTTGCAAAGTCTGATTTTAGAGTTCATCCCCAAATTAAATAAGGCTAGGACCAATTAATCATCTCTTGAGGTGATCCATAATTATTTCATTTCATTGTTTTCTGTAATTTTCAGGCCAAATTACACTTTCGTTATCACTCCCAACCTCCCATGCATCTCAAGAGAGTTTATCTTATTTTGGATTTTGTGAATATTTGGCATGCATATGTGATACATTTACTTCATTTACTTTTGAGTTTGCTGATGACTCTGCATAATGATGGCAATTTTAAGAGTACAGTCAGAAAGGCAAAAATCTGTTAGGAGAAACAGAATTTCAAAGTAATTAAATAATTTGACTGTGCTCACAAATGACTTGTATCTTCTCATTAGAAAAATTAGGATAAAATCTTAATTATGTTTTTAAAATAGATTATTGAAAACAAAATGATTCTATGTTTGGTGCTTTTTAGTGAACAGAGACTTAATTTGACTAGTTATATCCATTATTGTCTTCGCCTATTTGGGCTCCAATAACAATATACAATAAGTAAATAGGCTTACAAAGAGCCAAAATGGATTTCTCACAGATTATTAAAATGAATATCTGAGAAGACTGATGTAGTATTGGGGATGGGTCTACTTTCTGGTTAAAAATGGCACCTCATATCTCTTGACAGGCATGGAGAAAGGGACAGAAAGGGAAGGAATAATGGTCTCCTGGGGCCTCCTTCATGAGGACACTCAAAACATTTATGAGGATTCTGCCATCTTGACTTACTCCCCAGTGTACCACCTCCTACTAAAATCATTTGGGGGTTATAATTTCAATGTATAGACATAGAGAGTGAGTCTCAGTTATTTATCTTTTAGCACTTATCAATATAACATTGACAACATACATTTAAATGAAATTAAGAGTTGATTAAAACAGTACAACTGTATCAATGTATATGTATAAACATATATAGAACATTCACTTGCTAAGTATGAAAATATATTAAATATAGAGCTTATAGTCACACTGCACAGTAAATATAGCCCCATCAAATTAATAGTGTACAACACTAAGAGTTCATAAAATTTATAACATGCATTTGGCATAATTTCAGCATATAAGCTAAAATGCACATGTATAGAAGAGAATTAGTCAGTAACTGAGTTTTAATGTCCCTTCTCTATCTTTGAAAAGGCTTAGATGCCTTATTTTGATTCATAGCCAATCAAGTCACAGTATCTGTGATGTGCTGTCCGCAATTCCAAAGTTCCATGAAACCCCAGTGTTAGAATGTGAATGATTTTTCACCTGTCATAACAGCTTAGATAGTCTGGCTTCACTATGTGGTTAGAAGACCACAGAACCACTGATTTTAATTTCTGCTTTGAGTTTTTACCCTGAACCAAAGATTTCCAGCACAGGTCTTAGGGCTTCGAATTATCAACAAGGTGAAGCCCCGTGCAATGAGGACCAGCCCTGCTCACACAGTGTCCCTTTGAAAAAACTAGACTTCACAAATTCAATGACAATATTCACCAGACTTACACACACACACACACACACACACACACACACACACACACACACACACGGATTGAGAGAGAGAGAGAAAGAGAGAGAGAAAGAGAAAGAGAGATTGAGAACCTAGATTCATAAAGAAGACTCTTTAGTTTTAATGAATCCTATACACATGTTCTGGACATAAGTGAAGACTCTGAGAAACTTGGAGAGGCCTGGGGGAAGAGACATTAAGAGGTATGCATGTTTGGTCACTCCTTTCTTCCCTTAGTGAGGATGTTTGCCTGTTGTTTTTAGCTTGGCAACAATAGGAAAAGCTTTTTTGTTTTTTTGTTTTCTTTTCTGGAAGCATCCATCAAGCTACTCATGAAAATTCTTCCATGACATCCTGAAACAACTGAGTTTTCCTCTAACCTGTATAGGTGCCCTCCAAAAGGGACAGATTGATTTACAGCTGGGTGATCATCATGGCTGCAGAACTCAGAGAAAGTTTTGCCAAGACAGGCTCTGTCTGCTACACACTTAAGTGTCTGCATGTTTGGATCAATCAAAACATAATGATGTAACTGGGTGTCTCCTTTCCAATTTGTAGCAGACATGAAAAGCTGCCTTAGTATTTGAAGTGTCATAACATACAACATTTCTTAAACCTGGCGGATGATCTAATAGAACCATCAAAGGAAATGGCAAACAACACTAGGGAAATTGGTAGAATCATGCTTTTATCCTTATATTTTATTTTGTCCTTTGAATTCATGTGGGTGAAAACCTTTATTTTGACAGTATGCTGGTAAGAAGAATTGAGATGAAATTAGACCATGGGACACAAGCCCAGTTATTTCAAAGGAGAGTGATGCTTAGCTCCTAAGAGACTCTGGCAACTTTATGGGGCACATCTGTTTCCATATTGGCTTTCATTTATGCTAGAACAGTTCCGTACCCTACACTGACTGTTCTCGGCATTTTATTTCTACAGCCACATTTCCTGCTGAAGCACAATTTAAAATCTGCCATTGCAGTTTCCTCAAATATTTGGAAGCCCCTCTAGGCAGATGAAAAGTTTTTGCCATCGGATGTTATGTTTTGTTATTATAATATATTCAGTTTTAAGATTCAACTAAAGAAGATGAATAGTGCAAATAATTTCTTCAATAAAACAAAGTTATTATAAAATACACTGAGCTACTTTCCATAAGTGTATCTAGAGCTACATTATTGAGAAAAATTCTGGAAAGGAAAATAGTTCAATATGACAGCTTCTAATAGTAAAAGAGAAATATTTTCTAAATAGGGCATAAAATTAGAAGCTTTTATTTAATATATCCATGTTATTGAGCAAAATAGAAAACTGCTATGTTTGCCACATAACAAATTTAGCAGTCAGAATATTAAATCTAGTTTAACACAGGCTTTCACTCCATCATGTCTACCAGAAGCATATTTTCAGGCTAAATATTTTCATGTTGAATTATTATTTTGGCCTAAGGGAACTTATTTGTTGTGATTTATACTATATTGGTTTATATTTTTTATCAAGTGTGTTATACAGTTTCTAGTACTTTCATATATAATAATCACCAAGTAAAACATTTAGGCAAAATATGCTTAGTATAAATTATTTCTCATTTTTCAGAATTTCCTTAAAATATTGATATAGCAAACAGAAAAACTGAATGATTTTTTAAATTTAGTATTTTAGTCAACATTTATTCCAGTTTAGAGTTTATTCTATGCCAAATGTTAAACTAAAATTTCATAGCTTTATTCAAATAACTGTGTGTTAAACACTGTACATATTGAGAGTCGAAATCTCCTTTTCTCATTCTCAGGGCTCAGGAAGTGTGACATGGGAAACATACTTCCAATTTAGCTTCTAGAATATAAAGGGTAGAAGTCTATCTTTGTTTCATCAAGCATTTGCAGTATTCAGAGACATTATTTTTCCTCCCAATGTCTTTTTCTCCCTTTGCAGCAATATATATCTTCCTCATTCCAATGATTTGGTTATGTGATATTTAACTATTCTTGAAATCAACGTTATGCAGTAACCTAATGTCTCATTTGTCTACCAAATCCAAGAATGTGAATCATCAAGTACAATCATGGGAATGGTGGACTTTGGGGATTTATAAGAACTTTATGTTCAATACAGACTACTTTGGTGCTTTTAAGTTTTTGCATAATCTGTATACCTTTCTTTTTACTTCCAGGTCCTAATAAAGTTTCTTTTCCTAGTATTACTTTATCTTTGATCTTTGGCCTTCTTTCCTTTAGAAAGTTTTTGTTTTACTTTCATTTTTTTTATTTGTTTATTCTAGGTTTTGATTCCTTACTCATCCTACTTTGAAAAACTTTTATTTTCTATGTATGAGTGCTTCGTTTGCATGCATATATATGCACCATATGTGTGCCTGGTACCTGTGGAGGCCATAAAATGGCACCAGATCCCCTGAAACTAGAGGCACTGATGGTTGTGAGGCACCCTGTGGGAGGTGGGAAGCAAATATGAGTCCTCTCTAAGAAGAACAAGTACTTTTAACTGATGAGACATCTCTCCAGGCTCCACATAGGCTTCCCTTTATGGGATACTTTGCTTGTCTTATTTAACCCTGACTAAAAGTAACTTTCTGAAATGAGTCACATTATTACCTAAAGTATACTTTTTCTTTAGAGTCATATGAAATTTGAAGAGGTATCAATCTATTTGCAATTTTACTGGCCACAAGAAAAAAATTATGACAAGTTAGTATAGTTGTTGGCTTCTAACATTGATGTTTGCAATCTAGACTACAACCTGTCATCTTGTTTTGAATTTGTTTTACATACAGTTATTTAGTTATATCTTTCACTTCTAGTATCTGTGGCTTCATCTAGAAAGGAATAAAGTAAATATTGATCACTTTCTCAATGACATACTTTGTTCTGTCAAAAAAAAGTAGATTATTATAGGATTGCTCTTGCCTAAAGCTATCACACAGAACAGCACAGCTTGCTACTGTAGACAGGTCTGTGTTTGCCCAGATCACTAAGCAAATCTGGGAAAAGGCTATTGGATCTGCCATTCTGCTGACAATGAACACAGTGATTCATGCTGAGTTAAATTGAAATTGTAAGAAATCATTTTCTCAGCATTGTCTATTTTTTACCCAAACCTATTTTAATTTACTTTTATATTTATTTATTTGGGGTACTAGGTGTAGGTTTGCATATCGCAATACAACTTATGGAACTTAGTTCTCTTTTTCTATCATTGGACCCTAGAGACTGAACTGAGTTCACCAGGATTAGTAGCCAACCCTCTTACCCACTGGACCACCATGCTGCCTTCAAAACTAACTTTTTTTTTTTACTGTGACCTATGTACAAATATGCCTTGGATTTATAGTACTGTCAATAGGATATTTATATATAAAGAACTTGTGTGCATCCAAAGATCTTTATTTCTATCATTGTCTTCTATATTTGATACTGAGCCATTCATTTATATTATGTTTCTCAGAGTAAAGGATCAATGTTTTAGGTTCATATTCACCTAAAAACATGGATATAATTAATGTCCCCATGATTTAATGGATTATATTCTTTCTATGAGACTATTAAGCAAATGCTCATTTATAAACTATTTTCTGAATTAATGATATTATTAATGCTGACTGACGTTACATTTGAATAAATCTAAGCATATACTCTTAGGGAACATAAGCTGTTATTTTTATTCATCAAGCCAAATATATCTGGCTCTAACAAATGTTGTTTAATAAATGACTATATCTCAGGCAAATCACAGGGAATCATTAATACTGTATACATCTTTAAAATTCCATCCTTGAACTGGGATTATAATTTAGTGGTAGACAGCTTGTGCAGCATGTATGAAATTTTAAATTCAGTCCCCACAACAGAAACAAACCAACCTAATATATAAATCTACAAGACCCACCCCAAAACAGTCAAATACAACTTCAATGTGTTCTTCAACAGGCTATGGCAATGATACAGACTCTGTCAAACCAAAGAAGTCTTTACTTGACTCTCTGATGGGGAATACTTTACATCATTTGACATTTAGTGTGTTGCATAACAGTTTTCATGGAAGGAAATAAAATGACAAGATTTGTCAACAGGAATTGCTGCTTCTTTGAATGGCACCATCTCAGTAATGTCACAAATACATCCAGGTTGTCTGATATTCTGGTGACCAATTTGGAGATTTCTGGTCCAGAGCATTGGAGTAAAAGGTGAGTTAAGTCTATGCTGAATGTGGAGAGGTAGGAGGCTAGCAAACCCCATTAGGTTTTCCAGACCTAGGAGGCTGAATGAGTGTGTAGTCTTCAGGGGATCCTTCCTCCTAGAAACCAAGCATCTTTCAAAGCTAATGGGAAAAGGCATTTTCTCTAATACCAACACAGTATTGACAGTATGTTAATAGTAGTATCTTCTCCTCCCCCCCTAAAAAAAACATATGCTCTGTGAATTAGCAACATTGATTAAAATAATGACACATTTTTAATATTTAAATTTTGTATATATGTGTGTGAGTGTGTTTATGTGAGACCATAAGTGCCTACTGAATCCAGAAAATGGTGTTGGCTCTCCTAGAGATGGAGTTACAGGCATTTTTGTGGCACTTGACTGGGTTCTGGATACTCAACTCAGGTCCTCAGAAATAGCAGTTGTTTTTCTTAAGCGCAGAGCAATTTCTCCCAAGTCAATGTCTGAACTTTTATAAAAATTCAGACAATAATATTACAGTGGAGTCAGAAACAAGCATGGATTGTTAAAAATGTAAACCTCTCTCCTGACATCAACAGTGCCTTTGATGTTCTGCTTTTGCTTTATTCTGGTATGTCTATTTTTCTCAATGTGTTTAACAGTGGGTGGTATTATGGTTAGCTTTAATTATCATCTTGAAAGAACCAAAAATCACCTTGCAAGAGAGTCTCAGTGCTGGATTTCCTTGATCAGTTTGATTTGTAGTTATCTCTATGAGGAATTCTCTTGGTTGTCAATTAATATGGGAACACTCATCTCATTGAGAGTGACATCATTCCTTAGGTAAAGGGTACTGAATTATATATGAGTACAGAAAGCTAACTGGGCAGTGAGCATGCATGCACTTCCTTCTCTTTCTGCTTTCAAATGTGGATGAGATTGGACCAGCTGTCTCAAGCTTCTCCTGTTGTGACTTTCCAACAATAATGGATTAAAACCCGGATTCTGAATTATAGAAAACTATTTCTCCTTTAAGTTGCTCTTTGTCAGATTTTTTTGACACAGAAACTGAATAAAATAAAACAGAAATTTGTACCAAGCAAGTGCAGTCACTGCCGGGGGGAAATATGTGGCTCTTAAGACTCGAAACTGTGAGAGTAAATGTGGAAGAAGTCGTCTTTCCCTCTCTGCTATGGAATGTGACTTCAGCTCCCTGAAGTTCCTGTTACTGTGAGCTTTCCACACTATGGAAAGTATAATGGGACTGTAACCTCTAACTGTGAGCTAAATAAAATCTTTTATCTCCCCTTAATTGTTTTGACTGAGGTTATTTTTGTGGCAACCATGGAAATAAAAATAGTATAGATGATAATCCTTCCCCTTCTTCCTTCTGTTTATTGATCTGTTTAGATATGGGGTCTAGCTTTGGAGGAACAAACTTAGCTCGCTGTGTCTGATCCTTCTGTAGTGTTCACCTCAGCCTTTCTCTTGGATAGGGAGGCTCAAGTCCAAGGTGTCTTGACTGGACCCTACCATGGATCATTTTTTTCTTTGAAGCTGCATAACAACTATTCCTAACTATGTCCTTAGTTCTCAGTAATTGATTAGTTTAAAGAAAAATTTAAAAAATTATTTTGGAAGTGCCATAAGTTGCTATTAGAAAGACAACATTATCCACAGCACATATTTGTCTCTATGTTGTGATCCTATGAATTGCTTTTCTTAGTTTTGTGAGAAAATATCCTCAAAATCAACTTGGGAAGGAAGGCCTTATTTGACTCACTGAAGCAATCTTTTCTGACAGGGCAGCTACGGCAGGAGAAGACTGAGGATGTGAGTGACATTGCATCTGCATCCAGGACACATAAGAGATTAATGCTAAAGCCCACCTAGTGCTCACACACACCCTCTCTCTATCTCTCTCATTTTGAGATTATAATATAATTACATTTCTCCCTTCTCTTGTCTTCCCCCAACCCTCTCATATATCCCTTCTCTCGTTTTCTTGAAATTCATGGTCTTGTTTTCACTAATTGTTATTGTAAGCATGCATGAACATATATATATATTTTTTTTTCCAGTATTTTTCCAATATATATATACATTTCCAGTATGAGGAGCGATCTCCTTCTTGAACTCTCAGGTCATGATATGGTGTCACCCACATTAAAAGTGATCCCCTAAACTAACAAATCTCTTTGAAAATGACTGCATAAATACACCCAGAGGCTTGTCTTCCAGGTGACTATAAATCCTGTAAAGTTAACAATGAAGATTAACCATTATCAAATGAGCAGCCCTAAAAATGTACAAATAAGACATATGAACTAAACAGATTGCATTTATGTGTGTAGCTGGCACATATTTGTGACAACAGTTTTGCAAAAAAAAGTCATGAATTTGAAAGATAGCAGGGAGTTGTTACATGGGAAGGTTTGGAGGGGTGGAAAGGGATCAATGATTTAATAGTATTATAATCTCACAATTCTTTTAAAGTTATAAAAACTATAACAAGCATCTATGTCATCCAAAATTGTTCTATTTTAACTTATATGGGCAATATATGTTAAATAAAAATCTGCATACATTAATTAAAATATTTGAAAACTCAGTTCATTGATTTTTAAAATTAAATTGTACTTCAACATTTGTGGCTGTCTTAACCAGTGTTCTATTGCTGTGAAGAGATATCATGACCACAGTAACCTTTACAAAGAAAACCATTTAATTGAGTTTGGCTTACAGTTTCAGAGGTATAGTTTATTATCAGCATGGTGGGAAGCATGGTAGCATGCAGACAGATGTGTTGCTGGAGGAGCTGAAAGTCCTACAACCAGATCCACAGGCAACAGGAAGGGAGAGACACTGGACCTGACTTGAGCATTTAAAAGACCAAAGTCAACCCTGAGTGATACACTTCTTCCAACAAGGCCATACATCTTAATCCCTGTCAAGTAGTAATAGTCTTTATTGACTAAGCATTAAAAAAAAAGTGAGGCCAGGTGGTGGTGGCACACATCTTTAATCAAGTAGCATCACTCTTTAATAACCAATCATTAAATAAATAAATAAATAAATAAATAAATAAATAAATAAATAAGGCCAGGTGGTGGTGGCACACACCATAAATCCCAGCATTTGGGAGGCTTAGCCAGGTGGATCTCTGTGAGTTCAAGGCCAGCCTGATCTACAAAGTGAATTCCAGGACAGCCAGAGTTATGACAGAGAAACCCTGTCTCAAAAAAAAAAATTGTCTTTGGGGCCATTCCTATTCAAACCTCCACAGTGGTTCTCTTGAGGAATCCATCATCATTATCAACAACAACAACAATGAAATGTTCTATCTTACGTACATTTAAGAGAGTACAGGTAAAAACTGAGAGGCTACTGAGGTGTCACAAGGTTACTCACTTACGGGAGCTTGCCACCAAGCTGATGGCCTGAGCTTGATTTTTGAGAAAGTGAACAGAGTTATACACTTACACACATACATACACACACACACACACACACACACACACACGCACACACGGAGGGGGAGTGCTAGAGAGAAATACAAAAATAAATGTAATAATGTTAATCACTTTTTGGGATTATAAATTTGTACTCAAAAAGCTCTATTCTGAGAAATGATAACTTTTTACTGAGACAAAATATGTAACCTATGAATAACACTAAAGAGTTCTGAGCCTCTTTTGCTATATTTGGCTACATAGTCAATAGTATATCTCTAGTCATTCACATTGTTCTGACAATTTAACAAGAATTACATTAAAAAGTGTTTTCAGTTAGCCCAGTTAAATAAACCATCCAAAATATATCTCTGAGCCACAGGCAGCCTTTGTCTAGTTTTACAGATCCCATACGTGAACACAGAGGAGCATTATCCCTTCTTGTCTGATCTATACTGAGTATATTTAGTTAAAAGTGGTGAATCTGCCAATATCACTGTATCCTTGCTTTTGATACCTACAATAGTCTAAACAAGACTATTTTTGCTCTGTATGCATATTAACATATATTTATCTATTATGAGGAGTTTTGCTTCAACTAAGAATATATAGAGAAAAATATCTGAAAGAACAATTGTCATAAAAGTATGTAAAGGATCATTCTATATAGACCATAGGAGTGTGTCAGATAAATTAATACTGACACTGCTTTTTGAAGATGGTGAATAGGGTATTATAATCTTTTCAATGAAAAACAGAATATTTGAACAATATATATTTGCTTCTGAGAACATTTACCATAAAAGTGGCATGAAACATTCACAACCCTAAAATTCAAGATCAGGTTGCCTACCCAGTGTGTGTTGTGACCAGAACAAAGAAAGATGACAGCCCCCTCCCTTGTTCCCCCTGCCTAATCTTTCACTGTTAGCCTAAGGAGAGCAGAGCAGCATGCAACCATGGAACAATGCTGAATTTCAAAGCATAGCAATTTATAGGTGCAAGAAAGAGCAAAAAATTGCAGCAAAAGTAACAAAGTGATTAACAGACTGACAGACACATGTGGGTAAAAACTTTCCCACATGAGATACAAATTTTACCTTTATATAAATTTTTTCTGAGAATTTTGCTAATGATTACTGTATTTACGAAATATCTTCCTTCTATCTCCAATTCTTCCCATGTCCCTTCCCTACTTACTTTCAAATTCATGTCCTCTTCTTTAATTATTTTAGTTTATATATGCATGTCTGTATACACACAAATAACCTGTTGAATCTATTCAGTATTGCTCATAAATATGTGTTTTTAGGGCTTGCTACTTGGGATTGGATAAACTATCAGGGGACTCATATGCAGAAACTCTCATTCTCCCTCTCTCAGTAGATATTGATCGACTGTAGCTCTTTGCCTAGAGGTGGGGCCTTGTGTAATTGGCTCCATCCATATTAACAAGTCAGTTGGCATTGTGATCATTCAGATCTTGTTTAGGTGACCACATTTAAAAAGCTTTCATGAATATAGCTTTATTTTCATGTCTAGAAGGCACTGTCTTGCAGCAGATGACTTGGCTTCTGACTCTTACAATCTGCTAGCCTTCACTTCTGAGTCTTCAGTGTAGGGGTTACACTGTAGATGGATTATTGGGTGGAGCACCCCATAGAAACTTATTTTTGCATTTTTACCAGTTGTACTTCTGTGAATAGAAACTTCTTTGTTTATTGGTGACAATTATATGTATCTGTGGATATAAGTACAAAGTTTAGAAGGCAGAAATTATACTGGCTTAAGAAAATTTCAGTAGTAGGCTCCTCTTTTTAGTCCTAAGACCTCAGCGGCTAGATGTAGTTGGTTAGGGTCACAGTACTAGACTTGAAATTCCTTAAAGTAATCAGACCTTGTGTTTAATTAGATATGTTTGGCCCAGATATAAAAGTGCCACAATTGCACCACTGAGGATATTTTGCTTATCTTGTCATTGCAGCTGTTGTGACAACTGGGTAGGACTATTGATTGCTTTTCTAACTCTGGCAACTCCCATATTGCTTTCTTATACTATTAGAGCTG
The DNA here is from genome assembly GCA_026225945.1 of Cricetomys ansorgei. Classification (NCBI taxonomy): domain Eukaryota; kingdom Metazoa; phylum Chordata; class Mammalia; order Rodentia; family Nesomyidae; genus Cricetomys; species Cricetomys ansorgei. Next base: position 17,951,615 of record JAMJFZ010001131.1, on the reverse strand, counting down.
GTCTTTAAAGAGGAAGTTTTTAAGTCATTTACAGCGTGATTAATCCAAGTCTCGTGTCCCAAATTTTTGGTGACTTCAGCGTTATTGTTTATCTTTGACGTTCTGAGAAGCAACAGCTTTTATTGTTTACATAGTCACTTGCACCCCAATGACCAACAACTCAAATGGAGTTTGCTCTTGATGGCACTGAAGTTTTTGGTGGATAGTCTATGGCTCTTGGATAAAACATTATCATCCCTTGTGTCATAACTCCATTTAATATATTTATATGTCTTATATATTAATTTTAAGTTAGCCTGTAGGATAGAGTTCCTGGTGGCTTTTCAAAACATCCTTAATGTTATTTCTCTTCCTTTCCTCGATCCAACTTTCATCATCATCTCTCTTCATCCCTCCATTAAAGCCCACACCAACTTTTCCTCTTCTCCCATTCATAGAATATGTGACCTGACTGATCCCCATCTCTTTGGACCACATACTGGTGCAGTGATTATGGAAATCAGTGTGGATAACTGTAAAAAAGCTAAAGGCAGACCTACCAAATGCCCCATCTATATGACTCCTTGAGATATGTGCCATACATTGCTATGGCAGCTCAGCCAGAGGGACAAGGACAGATTCTCACATGTCCAAACTCTGCCAGACCTCAACAAAGGGAACCACCATCATGGCCAGAGCCATACTCACAGTGGAACTCTGAGAGTCTGAGTTCAGGTGTTTTTATTCATTTAGAACTCCTCAGGTATTCCAGTGATAGCACATGCAGATCATTAACAATTAAACAACCCCCACAGAAATCCAACACCTGCAAATAATACAAAATGCCAAGGACTATGCATCCCTTTTTCCTAAAGTGCACAAAATCAACTATTTTAAACATGACAAAAATAAATTTCCGCAATACATATGTACCCCAAAAGACCCAGAATCTTACTATAGAGATATTTGCTAAGCCATGTTGATTGCTACTCTAGTCACAATACCTAAGAAATGTGGAACATATTCAAAGTGAAATTTTATTTATTTGCAAAGAAAAATAAAATCCTGAAATTTGCAGGTAAGTGGATTAAATGAGAAAATATGCTGAGTAGAGGTAGCCCAGACCCAGAAAGACATTCGCTTCATATTTTATTTGTAAATCATCAGTCTGAATCTTAACATGTGAGGCAGAATCTTAAGTGACAAGTGTTAAGATAATGTCTCTAATATAAATAGGTAAAAATAAGAAAAATTATTAGAACCAGAACAAAAATATTAAGATTATTGTTCTTTTTATATATGTAGTATATCACAATTATTTAAACTAAAAATAAATAGAAATACATTAAAATGACAATAACATATTTAATTTAATTATAACATTTAATTATATTATAACATATAATAATATATTACATTATAATTACATTATATTATAATATGCTCTATTTTCTCTTATATTTTTATATTGAATTTTTAATTTTTTGGAGAATTTTGTGCATGAATACTCTGTTTTTATCATTTCTGCCTTTCTTCTCCTCCCTCAAACTTTTCAAATGGCCTCTATTTTCTCTAAAATTCATGATTTCTTCTTTAACTATATTATTACAAATACAGACACACATGCACACACATATGCACATTTGTAAATAGAATATTGTATCCATTTAGTGTTCCTCATAGGCATATGTATTTAGATTTGAACACTTAGGATTAATTAACTAGGGAATTGATCTCCCTGGAGAAGACAGAATCTCCCTTCTCACCAGTCATCATTTGCCAGCTCCCTTTTCTGCTTTTCAGATATTCCCTGAGGCTAGGTGTAAGGGTTGTGTTACAAATGAACCGGATGGAGCTGGCACACATGGGTCAGGAGTTCTCTGACCACTTGTGGATCTCTGTAAGAGTCTCAATCTACTGTGACGGGAAACTTCTTTTCCGAAGGGTGAGAGCTACAGCTATCTGTAGGTAGAAGAATAATTATTTAAAATTCAGTTACACACCATACTGGTTTAGAAAAGTGGCAGCAGTAGGAGAGTACAAGGCCTCACAAGCAAAGGGTAGTTAGCTAGAGCTTTAGTAGCCAGTGTGGATTTTCTTCTACTGACCAGATATTAAATTCAATTAGACGGCATTGGTTATGATTGAGATCTAAATTGCACTATTGCACTCTTGGAATATCTGAGCATGCTGATCATTTTTATGGATCACAAGATTTCATTTTTTTCTCTTGACACTTTGCATACCTTTGTGTACAATGAGAGCCATCCCCAATGTTTCATAAATTAATTGTTTGAAATATCTTATAAAATTTTATATTTTAAAATTTATATATAAATTTTATAAAAACCCATTATTACTAGTACTAATATAATATGTACAATGCATACTACTGTAGCAACATATACACAATGGGAAAAAGGATGCTGGGGGGTTAGGTTTTACATGAATTTGTGAGAACTTAATAGTATTTTAGTTTTCATAAACCAAATTTCAAGTTATATATTAATTACAGTACATATATCACAGAAATTAACAATACATATTTAACAAATAATTTATATATCTTCTACTTCTTTGCTAGAAATATTTTAATATTCATTTAAAATATTTTAATGTATTTTAAATTAATTTTGAATTTGCATATAACATTCTGGAAGATTCCATGTGTCTTTATATAACCTCGTTTAATCTTTTTATTATATTACTGCAATTTATTTATAAGAACAAAGAAGTTAAATCGATAAAATATTGCTAATGAGAGGAACTGATCTAATCTCATTAGTGCCTTCCAAATCCTCTTTATATATCTCACAAAATGATATGTTTGATCACATTTTATCATATCTCCTAAATCTACAGTCGGTAACATTTCTTAGTCTTCCTTTGCATACTTTTTCAACATTTTAAAAATATATGACTTTTGGCTTTTTTACAATGACTTTCCATTTAGGTATATCTGATGCTTTCTATAAGTCAGTAACCTTATTTTTAAAGATAATTTTGGGATTAGGGGAAATTATTTAACATGGGCAAATCCCTGTGGTTTGTTAGCACTGAAAAAGAAATCATCAATATGCTTTACTTCCTTTCTTATGGCTTCATTTACTTTCCGTTTCATACAAGTCCCGTATATTCAGAGCTACTGCACTGGCTCAGGCTGTGCGCTGAACAATATTGGAGGGCTTCAGTACATTACAATGCTGTATTTATTCATTTCTGATGTTCAAAGAACAGAAATAGCTCTATTGTTAATGTGGCTCCCTTTTGTTGTCAATCAACCTGATCATCACAGTTCTCAAAAACGAAAATGTTTTTTAAAATTACTGCCCGTGAAAAGTGACATTTGAAATAACATTTTGTCAAAATTCCTCAGAATTAATCTATATACTCTACTAATCTCTTTTCCATACATATCTCAGCTATCCAAATAAAAGATACAAAAATACAATCACCAAATCCAATATTAATTTCCCCAATTCCATTATCCTTTTCAGGATTTCCTTGCAGAAACTTTTAGAACTACTTGGATTTCCATTTTAATCTCTTTTCTATAGTTATTTTTAATCTCTTACTTTACAAGATATACAATGAGAAATATTTTCTTCATTGTCTCATTTGTTGGAATTGAAAAATTTATAGCTGTGAGAAAACATACAGAAAGTAATTTTCACATATAAAGAGAAAATCAGATATAGAGAAGTTTTAAAGAGTTCTCCAGAAACCTGTCTGAGAGTGATTTTTTTTTTTTGGCAAAATGAACTGATAAAAACATTCTTATGCTACTTTTCATCCTTAAGATACACATGCTCAAATAATTAAAATGTCAAAGGGGTTAAGCAGTAACTATGAAATCACTCTTTTCTTTTATCAACGGAAATTTGTTTTAGATATATTTTGCATGCAAGAATTTGTATTAAAATCCCAGAGTATAGCATTTTAATATAACTCTGCCCCATGTCCATTTTAATATTCTTGTATCAGTGAAGTTTCATGCCTTGAGAGTTTAAACCCTTGTGCCACTTTAAATTTCTCCTCTTTACCTTTTGTTTGTAGTTCAAATGCCAGCTTTAAGCTACTGCAGGCAAGTGAGTAGCAAGAAGCAGGCATGCCTGCTGTGATGGTTTCTTATCTCTCTGAAAGGTAAGTCAAAATAAAATCTTTCTTCTATGACCTGCTTTCAGTCATGATATTTCATCACAGTAACGGAAAAGCAAATTATCACAATATGAGTGAATTAAAGCCTATTTGCACTTTATAGCTATAGGTTGGTACATGCATCTCAAAAGACTGCAAGTATGTTGACTTTCCAAAACAACCAGAAAACACAGTTATTTTCCATTTGTGTTCCTGAATCATGGGTATTTATATAAAAAATTTGATTCCTTTTGGTTTTCTATAATAAATGTAAAATCATTTTAAATAATATAAATTATACTAGCTTCTTTATAATAATAGTACAACTTATTACTAATGTGGATATTTACTTTTTCATTAAAACTTCAGGTATTGAAATTATTTCTGTATAAAATTCCTGGAAATTTTTTTCTCTTCAGTTATGCTTTAAAAAAATAAAGTTGTGTTATCATACTGACCATTCAAAAAGTACTTCCAAGTCGAGAAACCTAGTTAAAATCTGCAAATTTCCAAACTAAATGCAATCTGATCAACAGTCTCTACAAGGAGAGAAACTACAATTGGCTGCCTTATATGGGTTAATGTACTTGTGTACTCAGACAAAATATGCAGAATTTTTTCTACGTTGATCTTTCCTCTCTTGGTGTTCCCTTTCATCGCTGTGCTGCCTTGAGTTCAGTGTCCATAATTTCCACTACAGAACCTACACCTACATAGGAAGAAAACTTATCATCTAAAATTATTTTTCCTGAACACACAACTTAGATAGCTTGACCCGCCCTGCATTGCTTTCCCAGCTGCTCAAATTTTCAGTCAGAATAAATTTAAAGTATTCAATAATTCTGAGTTTTATTTCCACAAATTTAAAAAATTGAATTTTAAACAAAACAGAAGTTCACAAATCTTAATTGTGAAGATGTTTTAAGTCAACTATATTTGTATTTCACAATTAAATACCAAAAAAGGATTCCTACTTGAGATATGTTCATAAGATAGATGATAAAAACTAGAGTACATAATTAGCAGGATAGCTTTGAATATTGATAATTTATATAATTTCCCATTCAATTTATAAGTCAGTTGTTAAAAACAATGTTTTCAAATGTTAGTTTAGTCTCAGTGTTTTCCACACTGATATTATTTTTATTGTGTTTTTTTGTATTTGTGTTACATGTTATTTTAATTTTAGTCACCACATTCAACACAGACGATGCCATGTAAAAAAATCCTAGTATCCAATAAAGTGTCAAAAATAATGTTATAGAACATTATTTCATAATTCTTTATGTTCATACTATGGTTTAATTTTGAGGATGTTATGAATTTTTATAATGCAATTATCCAACTTAGAATGAGGTTATTTTATCTAAATTTCTCCTTTGATAAGAGGTGAAAATATATTAATAGCTTTAACTAAAATATACTTTTTTTCATTTAATGAGTAGGATGTACAAAACAGTAAAAATAATTGGTTTCATTGGTGCACATATGGAATGCACTTTGATTATATTTACAAAGTTCAAATTTAAAATGAAACAACACTTGCCCTTGCTTAGCCTTCATTATTCCATAGTCTCTTTCAACATTGGTAAAAGTCCTAGTTATATTTTCTTATTCCTTTTTTAGTAATCGTCTGGAACATTTTATATAAGACTGAAAACATGATAATTGCCTGAAAAGTAGCTTATTTCACTTAATACAAGTGGTATCTAATTCCACCCATTTTATGCCAATTGACATAATTTTGTTCTTTTTAAGGGCAGCATAAAATTGTTTTGGGTATATATAACAAATATGTGTGTGTGTGTGTGTGTGTGTGTGTTTGTGTGTGTGTGTGTTTTAAAGTAAATATTCATCACTTAGAATACATATATGAGTTTAGAAATCTTCAAAATATGTTTTTCTAGCAGGAAAATAAAATGTTTTATGTATCAATAAAAAGATAACATTAGGGCACTTGCACAAAACAAATGCGCAAACTAATGGAGCAAAATAGAGGACCTGGGTATAAACCCACAAAGCTACTGTTACCTGACTGTAACACAGATGCTATTAATATTCTGGTAGTTTGAATAAGAATGGCCTTGATAGACTCTTATATTTGAATGTTTGCTACCCAGTTAGTGAACTGTTTGAGAAGGATTAAAAATGTGTCATTTTTGGAGGAGGCATGTCTCTGCCCAAGGGCTTTGAGTTTTCAAAAGCCCATGCTAAACCCAGTCTCCCTCTCTATTTAATGCCTGGGAATCAGGATGTAAGCTCTTAGCTACTGCTCCAGCACTATGCTTGCCTGCCTGCTGCCTAGCTTCCTGACATGATAGTCATAGATAACCCTCTAAAACTGTAAGCAAGCTCCCAATTATCTGCTTGCTTTTAAAAGTTGTCTTGGATGTGTTTTGTTTTTTTGTTTTTTAATAATCATAGTAATGGCAATAAGACATAGCCATTGGGAAAAAGACAACCTCTTTAACAAATGTTACTGATAACCAAGACAGCCACATTCAGCAGAATGAACCTGAAATCCTTATTTCTCACCCTGCTCCAAAATCAACTCTATGAAGCTCAAAGACATTAACATAACACCTGAAATTGAATATCTTGGGATAAAATATAGGGAAAGTATTTCAAGATACTATCATAGGTAAGGGCATTCCTAAAATTTTTTCAATAACTCAGAAGGTATGACCAATTATTGACAAATGGGACCTCATGAAACTAAATGTTTCTATTAAAACTGCTAGTCAAGTGAAGAGGCAACCTATAGAATGAGAGATAACCTCTTATATACATCAGATATAAAACTAATATCTAGAATATACAAAGAACTCAAAAAAGCTAAAGAAGAAGGCAAACAAACAAATCAAAATATGGGTTATAGAACTGAATAAACAGTTCTCAAAAGAGCAATGTAAATAACCAACATTTTAAAAATTGTTCAACATATTAAGTATCAGGAAAATGCAAATTAAAAATAATTGGTATGCTAATATATATGGATAGGAGAAATCGCAGTAGGCCTCAACCATACACAAACACCAGACTGCAAGCAACTAAGGGATACTGAGAATTGGAGAAATCATCTTCCTTGGGGATGAGCATATCAATTGTTATCCAATAGCAAATTGACATCTCTGAACACACACACACACACACACACACACACACACACATTATGTATGGTATGTGTGTATCATACAGACTGTCTCTCTTATACTTAAATATTCAGTGATTTTATATATATATATATATGTATATATATATGTATGTATACATATATGTTTGTATATGTATGTATGTATACATATATGCATGTAAAAGCAATGAATAAAGAAGCCGTGTATTTGAAAGACAGCAAGGAGAGATATATGGGAAGGTTTGGAAGAAGGAAAAGAAATGAGGAAATACCTTTATGGTATAGTTTCAAAAAAGTAAATGAAAAAAGAAACACTCAGAGATTTTTATCTCTGGGAGATTTTTATCTCTCCTAGGGAGATATCCCTGGGAGAATGGTTGTCATTCATGAAATAAGTTACAACAAATTGTGGAGAACATGCTGTTGTGAGTATAAACTCCTGAAGCCCTTATGCAACTCAATATGTTGATTTCTCAATAAGTTTAAAATCAAAGTCCTTGTGATTCAGGTATACCACTCCTTGGTATATGTTCAAAGAACTTGTAACCTGTCACAGAAAGGCCTACACACCCATGTCCATTTATATGCTATTCACAATAGCTAGGAAATGGAGTTAGCTTTGATTTCTATCAATAGATGAGTGGATAATGAAAATGGTACATAATCACAACAGATAATGTTCAGGCATAAAGAAAATATAATTATATGATTTGAAGGAAAATGAATGAAAATGAAAAATATACTAAGTGAGGTAATCTGAACTCAGAAAGGCAAAAATCTAGCGCTCTCTTTGTGGAGATCTTAGCTTCTCATTTTACATATATACATACTTGTGGGGAGTGAAGGAGAAGAAATGCCAAAATACTAGAAAGAATCCCATGGTGAGGGGGGACATTCACAGCAGAAAATCATCTTGTAATTAAGTATCCATAAGTATTACATATGAAAAATGCTATTTAATTTGGGCAAAATTGTAGAACTATATCTATGAAATAATTAAATGAATGAAGTAAATATATCCATCTATCACGTGAGCTACTAATCTATACAAGTTGAGAATATTTTAAGGATATTTACTCAAATGTATTGTCTCTACTTATTTCCTTTATGTACATACATATATGGTTTGTAGTGGAGTATTATTAATGTGCTATTTTTGTTATTTTTCTACTTGTTCAGAGAAAACAACTGAGCAGGAAGGAAGGGTGTATTTCAGTTTAAAGTTTGTAGTGAATTGAGTAAAAATGTCCCTCATAGGCTCATGTATTTGAATACTTGGTACCCAATTGATAGTGCTGAATTTGGAGAGATATGGTCTTACTAAAGGAAGTACATCACAGGAGTTAGGCTTTCAGAGTTTAAAGATGCATACGATTTCCTGTTTCTGTCTTTGTTTTGAACTTTCACTTCAAAATGTGAGCCCCCAGCTTCTGCTCCATCTGTCATGACTGCTCCTAGCTGTCATGCATTTCTTCTATGATGGACTGAAAATATAAGCCCAAATAGATTTTTTTATATGTTGCTTTTGCCCGTGGTGTTTTGTCATAACAATAGAAAAGTAATTAATATACAATTTAAGAAAGGTTATGGTCCATCAAATTGAAGAAAACATAATGACAGGAGCATAAGTTTGACTGGAAAGATCCATATGGTGGGGAGAAACCCTAATCCTGTAATTATCTGACCTCAAATGCATACATGATGCATATAATGCATACATGATACATATAATGCATACATGATGCATTTATTTATATATATATCTACATACATACATATATACTATATATATATATATATGCCATGGAGATATATATATGCATACATACATACACACACATGCCATGGATATATATGTATATGTATATGTATATGTATATGTATATGTATATGTATATGTATATGTATATGTATATGTATATGTATATTATTAAAATATATGGCCACAGAAACCTTATTGATAATTCCCATCTGGAAACAACCAACATTTTAACAATACCAATAGTGTTCTACAATTATACAATATTATAAAAAGATCTTAAATATCATAAATAAATTTCACATTAGATGAAAAAACAGAAGATTCTAACATCAAGATATTACCTATCAGAAAAACAGATTCAGAACAATGCATAATTCATTATTTTATTATATGATTTGAAAATTAATAGAAAGCAACCAAAGTAGTAAGTGATCAAAGTTATAAGAAACTATCTTACAGCATGGAGACACTTTGATGGAATAACTGACAAGTTTTTGAGACACTTACATGCTATGGCTCTTTACTTGATCTATACTTTCTTTAAATGAATGTGTTTGGAAAGCGGCCTCAGGTTTTATGCTTGGAATATTTTTTACTTATATACCAACTATCTTAGGGTTTTATTCCTCTGAAGAGACACCATGACCATAGCAACTCTTATAAAGATAAACATTTAACTGGGGCTGTCTTACAGTTCAGAGGTTTAGTCCCTTGACATCATGGTACAAAGCATGGCAGCATGAAGCAGACATGGTACTGGAGAGTAACTGAGAGTTCTACATCTGGATCAGCAGGCATCAGGAAGACAGAGAGAATAACACTGGGCCGTGTTTGAGCTTTTGAAACCTCAAAGCCCACACCCAGCAACATACTTTCTCCACCAAGGCCACACCTACTCCACCAAGGCCACATCGCTTAGTAGTGCCACCCCGTCTGTGCCTATGGGGACCATTTTCATTCAAACCACCACACCAACAAAATTACATTTCAAGTAAAATAAAGTCAATGTAATATTTCATATGTCTAACTGCAAATGCTACAGAATAGTTTATTTATTATCGTACATGCAAACATTCATGAGTGCACATGAACACTCTGTTGAGTGCATACATGCCACAGTGTATGTGTAGAGGTCACAATCAACTTTCTGGAGTCCGTTACTTCCTTTCCTATTTACATGAATTCCAGGATTGAACACAGGTAGTCTGGCTTAAGCAGTAAGTTCTTTAACCTGCTAAACCATCTAAGCAACCCAGAATAGACAGTATGATTTAAATTAAATCTTTCATGATTTGACTATATCTAATGATTTATAGATTAGTAATTGTCTTCTTTCAGATCTGTAATAAAATTACGCTACTCTATTTTACGTCTATCATTTCTGTTAGCCAATCACCTGCTAGCCAAATTGTTACTTACCTTAATTTTATCTTTATATGTTATAAAAGAACAGTAAGGACAACCAACTCATTCCTTCTTTTAAAAAAATCAATATTTTGATATCCTAATCATCTATCCAACTCAAGTAATTAATCCAATCCTAGGAGAATAATTTCCTAGGCTGCTGCCTGATGTTGCCAGCTCTGAAGTATAATAACAGCAATGACACTTAGCTCTTACAAGAACATTCAAATCTCTCAGCATCACACAAGCATTATATTATTAAATTTGCAAGTCCCTAGTGATATAAAGGCACAAACTGTGGCAAAATCGATGCCACAGAAAAAACAGGCACTCACTTCAGTGAGTGGAAGCAGAATCAGGAAGAACTACTCATTCTCAGAAAACAAGTTGGAGTATGTAGGGATACTAGTGTTTGTTTAAAAAAAAATCACAATTTAAAAATATATAAATATTTGAAAAGTAATTTAAAAGCTACTTTTTAGTTCCACACTTTCAGAAAAAGTTTTCTCAAACTGCTGTGGAAATGAACCATGTGTTCCTAATTATTGAATATGATTGGTAAAATATAAATTTATAAAAAAAAATAATCAAAATTCGAAATTTAGAACTATTGTGAGGAACTTTGAGATCAAAGCAATTTGAATTTTTCAATGCAAATATATTAAATTCTAAGAAGGTAATATTTACTAAAATCATCCCTTGGAGAAATGATCTTAAGTGCATATGATCATGATACACAGATTGAACCTGGTGATAATGAATAATGGATTCCTGTAGGTAGTTGAAATTTCACAAAGTACAACCAGTTCTGGCCTATCAAATGTGATGATGCCTAAAAGCCTGTCTTTACAGATAAGTGAATGGTATTTGTAAAAATTTCTAGATTTGATCTTTTCCTCTTTGTCAAGAATCTTGACATTCATAAAAGTCTGAAAGTCCCTATAAAATCCATACCTGATCTTATCTATAGAGAATTTATAAAGCTTCAAAACATTTTAAATAAGTGGATTTATTTTAAAGTACCCTTTTATGAACACCTGCAGAATCACAGCCTTAATTAGCATACAGCTGCTGCTGATTGCAGTCACAAGGGTGTCTATGTTGACTGATTGGCCGATTTTATTTGCTACTACATTGAGCTTTCTTCTTTTTGCCTCTAAATTGTACCTTTCTTAGGAAAAGTTTTAAATGATTAAAGACCTAAAATGGAGTGTCACTTTTCCTCTATCAACAGTAGAAAATGAACTGCTTTCAGTGAATAAACATTGCCAGACACCTGGGTATAGCTTCTTCCACTTTGGAGAAAGAATATTGATCTCAGGAACCAATTTGCTAAATGGTTCAGCAGTCACAGAAGTAAATGTTTTAAACTGATGAGGCATACAAGCTAGTAAAAATGTCAAGGCTGCAGGAACAATTAGGCTTACTCTAAAACGTTCAAGAAGAAACCACACTGCTTCTTGTGAGTGTTAAATAAATGTGCAATCTGGAGTTATTTTTTCCCACATGAACTCAGAAAGGATTTTTCTATGATTTCAGGTTATACTTTGATATTTAAAGCAAACATATTTTACATTTTTTCTTGTAGTGTTTGGATTTCTACCCATACAGAAGAGTTAATTGTATAGTTACGATTAACATTTCTGCCATTGTTCATTGAATCATTATCAATGTCCCCCAATGATCTATGTCTCACACAAGAGATCAGCAGACAAATTATTCTTTAGCTTTTCCATATAAATAAAATAGTACTGTATTGCAGACACTATTCCCTAAAAATAAAACAAACCAAAGTTCTCTAGCAAAAGAAAAAAAAATTAACGCATTCTATAAAGGCTAAATTAGAATTGTAATAATTGTAATAATTTTGATTGCAGCATGTCTTTCAAATATGTTCACCATTGTATGCCTAGTTATTCAATAATTTCATATTTTTCTCAAGAGACATTTGTCCCAAATGATGCAAGCCTTGCAAAATACTGTCTTGTAATCAGCATTTGCTCAGACACTAAGTTATCCAAGTCTTGGCTCTCTAGTGCAGATGCATGTTGTTAATTACAATGTACTCTACCCATTACACATCAACTTCAATGACCTAAGGCACTTCACTTTATTCACATTTTATTATTTACTATATCAGTTTCCTTCCTAAAACGAAGTGAACAGCTGAGAGAAATTTCTGTAGGGAATAGAGAATTCAATTGGATGAAAGATAATTAAGAAGCATATTACATGTTGATGTGCTGGAGCAGATATAAGGAAAGTTTCCTAACAGTGGCCCTAAGGAAAAGTACAAAAACAGTTGTGGAAATATATCCTCCTGCATTATCTTATTGCTTAATCAGCTCTTAGTATGACTAAGAGGAACATAAATTTAAGCTTCAGAGAGAGAGTAGAAATACTACAGACAAACATATTACACACACACACACACACACACATGCACACACACACACATACGCACAGAGAGAGAGAGAGAGACAGAGAGAGACAGAGAGACAGACAGATAAAGACAGAGACTGAGGCTCCAGGGGGCAGTCATATTGTAGTGGTCTACTTAACTATAGTTACTCCATGTCGTGAAAGCATCCATAAGAATGCTTTAATTGCTAAATATATCTTTGGTGAAAAACTCAGCCAACCATAAATTTCTATATAATCTGACCCTGACCTCAGGTTATGAGAACTGCGTGACCACTTAACTGCTATGTCTCTGCTTCTGTAAACAATGCTTGCCTGCTGTAAATGTCCAGAGCTGCTTTTCCTTAACTCCCCTCTACTCTGATTGGATGGTACTGCTGACTGAGTACAAACACTCCATTTGACTGATTTAGTCATCTCAGGGTTTTTTTCCTCTTTGCATACCCCACAACAACACAAACCAATTTCTATCTCCTTTGGGAAAAGAAAATGTGTCACTGATATCCTAAAGCCTTATATATTCAATATGAATGAACTTGTCATGTTATGGTTGTTCAGATTATGGTGTCTTTTGCAAATAGTGTAATTCATTGCTTACATTTGAAATGGTAAATTTAACATTGAATAACATAGCTGCTATGTGTGGCTGCGTTTTTCTACTTTTCAAACTTCCTAGGAATCTATGTGTTTTTGCATTATAATCAGGTTAGTAATTCAAACATTATACTTTATCTCTATAATGAGAGAACAGACTATATTAGTGGAAATGAGGGATTTCAACCCTCAAAGGAAAAGTGGTTTATGGAAGAGGAATGGCTTTATCAAGCAATATGAGGGGCTTTAGAGGTTAGGAGCATTGGCTGTTCATTCAGAGGACCCGGGTTCAAGTTCTAGCACCCATATGGCAGTTTACAAAGCTGTTTTAACTACAATTTTAGGCAATCCAATCAGCCTTCTTTGGACTTAGTGGGCACTACATTCATATGGTGTACAAACATACCCTGAGAGAAGCACTCATACACATAAAATAAAATAAAAATAAATCTATTGTTTTAATCTGTAAAAGTTAATTATATAATAATTCATTTGAGAAAAGAAAGTGGGGTGAGCTTCATTGGAATGCCAGTATTATTTGCTAGGAAATGGTGCTAAATCTCTTAATAGTCATTTGGATAATATATTATTGTATGGCCAGAAGAGAGCTTTGGATTTGAGATACCATAATGATACATAAAGAATATATAAGATGTTCTAATGGGGTATTGCAGAGCCATAACACACTAAATAAAAATATTCCAGCATTTAGAAATTTAAGAAAACTGGGTAAATATTAAAAATGAAAGACTGAGAGGAAAGCATATATTTCATTATGAACATTGAAATAGTCTAGGAACTGATATTAGATATATCATGCTTGTCTGGTATGCTTGAGGACTCAGATAACATTCCTAGCACCATCATCTAAACAAAGATGATATTTAAGGAATCAGGAGTTGATGGTGAACCAACAAAATTGGATGCTATCTGTAACCGGAGTCATGAAAACACACAAAATACTAATTTCTAAATTTCACTCCACATATATTTCTATACAGTTGATAATTTGAAAAGTAAGAAAATAGTAGATGTTAAGTAAATATGCAGGTGAACTGAGAGATCAAACTTCCGTTGCTCAAATGCAATCTCATTTAACTCCAAAGTTTACTTTAGTTTAGTTTAGTTTAGTATATTTGATTTATTGGTTCGTTTTCCAAGTGACCAGTCTAATTGTGAGTATGAACAATGTTAAATACTATTCACACAAGATCCAAAATAATACAACTTGACTACCCATAATGGGTTACTTGACATTCTATGAAAAGCCACTATTGTAAATTAATAAAATAAACAAAAGACACAGATCAGTTCTGCATCTGTCTCCATGTCCCATAACTAGTACTTCCACCTATTTCCTTTTGACTGGTCCAGTAAAATTGGAATTTTACAATTTTCTTAAAGCAATTTAATAAGGAAATTATAAATTTATTTTATTTATTTTACATTTGTGTGTATGTGTCTGATCTCTGTGTATGTACATGTGAAAGTCAGATTACAATGTGGGGGAATTTCTTTTTCAGCAATGTGAGTCCTGGGGCTCAAACTCATGTCATCACACTTAGCAGCAATTGGCTTTACCTGTTGAGCCATCTCATTTGTCCTGAGAAATGATAAACTGCACTCTTCTTCATGTGCCTCTATATTTTGCTTTCCTTAATTATACTCCTGTCTCACTTAAGCTATATTAATTATACTCTACTTTTGCAACAATAATGAAGTTATGGAATATTAAAACTATTAAACATTTAAATACTTTCTAGGAAAAGCTTAGTAGTTTTGCTTGTATGAGTGGCATTTCTGTCATATTCACTAGGAATATGATTTTCATTGTCTTTATTTGGAGATGAGGTATTGGAATTAAGCATGTAGGTAAGGCATGGTGATAAGGTATGGAAGAAGGGTAATAAGATGATGTGTGGAAGTTAGGTATGGAGATGAGTTACGGAGGTGTGGTATGGGGATGCGGCATGACATTGAGGCATGGTAGAGGCATATGGAGATGATATATGAGGTGAGGTTTGGAGAATAATCATGGAGGTGAGGTATTGGGATGCAGTATGGGAATGGATTATGGGTTCCTGGTAAGGAAAAGTGAACAGTGAGAATTAGTTTTCTATAGTGCCATGATTCACTAAAATGCTAATTTAAGTGTTTCTCTGAATGTAGGTTTTATGTGAGCGTACTATCATTTGCTATGTAATGGAAATTTCCTTGAATAGACATAATTTTATTACTTCAAAGGCCTTAAGAGTATAAGTTTCTTCACGGAAAAAAGTCATTCTTCATGTGCAGTGTCAACTGCTGCTCAAACGACCCCAAACTGCTAATGCAACTTCTATAACTGCAGAGGTTAGTGTCTCATTTTTACTCTCTCTCTCTCATTTCTGCTACAGTTAAAGAAGATATTTGCACTCAGTTCTTCATGGATAGTTCTCAAGATTATTGATTAAGGCACAGTCTCTAAATTCTAAGATATTCCCCATACCTAAAACTTTTGTGAGATTTTTCATTTATCTGATATTTAAAATGTAAACATTTTGGCATTTAACATGTGTATGGTCACTGCCATGGATACATTTTGGTACGACTAAAATTTTTAGTGTGTAAGTCTGAACAGGACTATTTTATTTCTGTTTACTACATAACTTCATCTGAATTTATCTATATTTGATTAAGATGCAGTGCATATCATATAAAGTACAAAATGTGTATGACATAATGTAAAATTCCAAGTAAATACAAACAAATTTCACAAATGAAATAATGTCAGAGAAAAAATATATTAGTTACACTTGAGGTTTTGCAACAGTTACTTCTTGTGATAATGTGCCATAGTATTTATACTGTAAGTAGTCTGTTTTGTTTTGTTTGTTTTCTACTTGCATTAGAGAGAGATAAGCACAAAAGAGAATACTATCCAATATGTTGTATCTTCTGCAATGCCCATAAATCTTTGTCAAACTTTATTGATCTGAGTAGTGCTACAGAGTATTTCTTAATTTTACAATGCATATAGACATGAAGCTTAAGAAATAATCCATCAACCATCATTTTTGTCCAGGATCCACTAGAGGAAGGAGGGAAATGGAGGAAAGTATGGTTGTAAAAACACATATATTTGCAATATGAATTCTTTAATGTACACACTTTGGTGAAGACGATCATAGAATACTTGAAATAACACAGATTCACATCTAATATCTGAATCACTAGTTGAAACCTTTCCAAATCATTTACTCAATGTGAAACCTTGTCCCAGAGAAAAGTGAAATAGTACTACCTTTTGACATTCTGTATGCAGTTGATCATTTGAGCATCATATACACTCAGTAAATGACACTGTTCACTTTCAAGAAGATAAATTTTTCAAGTATCTTATCAATGAAAATGCAACTAACACAACATAAAAATAAATTTAAAGGGGCAAAATTTGAATTCCTTCAGTGACCAACCTACAATTTATCAGTCCAATTTTAATCAGAGCTTCATTTACTAAAGGAATAAAAATTGTTTATATATTAAAAAGAGCTAGAGTCATTTTTTGGTTGCTATTCTCTTATGTATATGTAAACAGGTAAACCAATAGTAATGTTAAATTTGCCCATCTCTCATAGTATACTTTCATAGAAAACATAAATTATAAGAGATGTAGCAAAACAGTTTGTGATGTCTTGTCGAGAAATTTCAGGTTAGGTTGCTTACTGAGGTGCAGTAATGAGAATATTTAGTAACAGATGCTGTGGTAAATAATTATACTTCGTTGAAAGGGAGAAGACAAGAGCAAAGGCATTCAGAATTCCTCTGGCATGATGTTAGTAAGAGCAAAGGTAGCAAGGAGAAGGATCAACTAGCATGTGAGTTATATTTAAAATGAGGAAAGTGATACATATATTTCATGTAGTTGTCATGAAATAGATCAACAAACCAAACTATAATAATTATGGTTTTTAAGTTAATAAAATATCACTGAGCATAAAAATTAGCTATAGTCCACTACCAAATAGTATTTTAATTTCAGATCAGCCCAGTACTAACATGTAACTTAAATGAGCAGTTTTAGGTCTATAAAATCTTTCCTATAGCATAATATTTGCTATATTTAACTAGTAGTAAGCAACACATTTAAGTCTAATTACTGTCCATATACTCTATGCCTATTTTCCAGAATGTAATTACTGAGAAAATGAAGCAAAGCTGAAGATTTTCTTTTCTCAAATCTTTAATTTTAATAAAGTGAAATATGGATTTAATTCATTAATGAATTAAAGTGTAAAGCAGTTATCTTGGATAGTTATTAATGACATTAGAAAAATACACTAGGATAAGAGTTAAAAATAAGCATAACTCGTAAATACAAGCAAGAAAATCTGAATGATGCCAGTTAGAAGTAGCTGTTGAGAAAGGCCCATAGATGAAATACTAGCTAATAAAACAGCTAGTAACAACCGTACTATCTTTAGCTTAATTGTAACAAATTATTGAATGGCTTCCAGTAATGATTAGTTTCACACGTAAATAGCTTGCAGTTCTTTTTTCAGTAATACTTTTATTAATGATTTGAATTTCATACGGTGTAGCTTGATAAAACCCTCCTCTCATTCCTCCCTTCTCATACCCTCCCACCCGTATGTCCTCAGAAAGAAGAAAATAAAGATCAAATAAAAGAAGATTAAGTCCAGCTTGTGTGGCAGAAGCATGGATCCTGGCTATCACCATGGTCTTTGAAGGCAGAAGGCTGCTCTGATCATGGACATTCACCTGGTCGGTACTAGCCTGAGATGAAGCATGACAAAGTTTGACCCAAAGTTGGGCTTTACCGCTAAAACTCAGCTCCCTGCAAGCACCAGGGCATCCTACAGGGCCCCACCAACATCCTGCAAGAACTAGAGCCTCCTACAGGCAAATAGG
Source organism: Cricetomys ansorgei (assembly GCA_026225945.1). NCBI lineage: Eukaryota > Metazoa > Chordata > Mammalia > Rodentia > Nesomyidae > Cricetomys > Cricetomys ansorgei. The sequence continues at coordinate 17,933,274 of JAMJFZ010001131.1, read as the reverse complement.
TCCGCCAGCAGTCACCAGGGCCTCCCTCAGGCAGGCACCTGGACATTCTGTGGGTACCCAGATATCTCACAAGCACCCAGAATCCCGCAGGCATTAGGACCTCCTGGGGGGACATGGAAATCCTACAGATGCCCAGGCATCACTCAGGCACCCAGCCAGCCTGCAATCACCTGGACATCACATAGGCACCCAGTCTTCCCACAGGCACCCACAGGCATCCAGTCATCCGTCAATACCATGCAATTATTTTGTCAACATTTGTATCAATCCAGCATCTACAACTTAAGAAGGAAAGACTTTTAAAAAGTTAGTTAATTGCTCAAAGTTAGAATTTTTCTCCTATGGAGTTGGAACATAGACCTCAGCTTATTGAACAGAATATGTTTCTAATAACTGCAATTCTCGTGTCCCATAAGATGTAAACATCTGCATCTACCTTAGTATCTCCATCCATGAAGACCATGGAGAACAGGGAGTATAAGAACACAGCCTTCAATGCCCTCAATGGGTTCGGGCTTCTCTGATAAGCTTATTTAGTTACTCGGTCTTGCTTTGCATTTTCTCAGCATTTATTCTGTTTCTGCGGAACTGCACTATCTCAAGGAAAAACACTGGGTCTGCTTGTTGTTGTTGTTTTGTTGTTTTACTTTTGCTTCCATCACCATGCTCTTTGATTCTTTCCCTAACACTTTTAGAAACTTAAGCCCGTGTTGGAAAATCAATCTGTTCTTTCCCAAAAATCAATTAACATATTTTGAACGGACAAATTTGAAATTTGTGGAATTGATCTTTCAATTTCTTTGGAGTGTGAGGGTCTTATTAAATATTAATCGAAGGATCTTCATTTAAGACATAAATATTATATTATTGATAAACACCTCTAGGGCAGTTTCTAAAGTAACCACATTTAAATGCAAAAAATCAATCAACGTGTTAGAAATATGACATAATGTCTTTTAATGAATAAAAAAAATGTGTTCTACCCGAGGCAGGTTACAAAATTGTATTGTAAGTTAATATTAGTAGTGAATTGTATCTACAAATAAATGGGAGCTGAAAACCAGGACATAATTATAGTTGACAAAAATTGAATGGATACTTAGAGCACTTTTACTACTATTTTAAACGTCATCTTTTCCTGGTAAAGTTTCATATTCATCTCATCTATCTGCTCAGCTCTTGGCTCTGTCTTCTCACTATAAACCTGGCTAAAAGCAGCCAGCCATGATTATGACACAGCATGAATGCTTTGCTGTCTTGCCAGGTTCCTCAATAAATTAATTTGCCCTTTACATTGATTTCAGCATCACTCTGGTTTCAAGGACATCAGCAAAAATATACAAATTTTTATTCAAAAAATAGCATGTAGGAAAAAATAGATACTTTTATGATTTTTTTTGAAAATCTCATACTTTAATATTATGTGTTTTGATCAAGTCTACCTCTCCCTCCACCCTTTTAACTTCTTCTGTGTCCCCTTTCACATTCTTCTCTCAAATTCAAACCTGTGTGCTATTGCACTAACATGTATGTGCATGCACTCACATGTATGCATGTGTGTGTAATTCATTAATATTACCTACATGAATGTATGACTAATAACATGGGAATGAAAAACCTATTAGGGAGCTTGTCTTTGAAGAATACTTACTGTCTATCCCCCATCAGTCATCAACGATTTGTAGCTCCTCAGCTGGCAGCTTGTGAGCCCTTCCCTGCTTCATATTAAACTGTGGAGTGGTGCGGTCTTATGTAGGTCTTCTTTCATGGTCATAACTGTTGAGAGTTCATAAAAATAACATCCCTGTTGCATTCAGAAAATACTCTTTTGCTACTGTCCTCCCACTCCTCTGGATCTTACAGTGTTTCTTCATCCTATACCCTGATTTTACCTGAGACTTTGATATAGAACTTGTTTGGATAATTGTCTCATTTAAAGATAATCACTCCACAATGACTTATTCTCTACAATTTTACCAGTTGCAGTTACTTTAACAACTTCCATGCAATACAAAAATATTTTAGGCAAGGGTTGCTTTAATCTGTGGGCATATAAGTATCTAGAAGGCAGTAAAGATACTACAACAGATGGTTATAGTAGGATGTCATCTAGGATTTATGAAATCTCCAGTCATGAGTTCTTAAGATTATAGCATGAATTATAGGGTTCTTTTTCCATACCGAGCAGACCTCAAATCCAATCAAACTGGTGCTAGTTACCCCAAAAATATGAGTACCACCGTTGCAGAGTTTGGCATATCTTAATATTACATAAACAACAACCAATTTAAGTATCACATAGAACAATTTCACTGTCACTCTCAGGGATACTATCAATAAATATTTAAGTTTTTACCTAGTACATTACTGGAATGGCATTTGTGTATATTTTGTGTATACTGTAGCATAGTAGAGGCTGTTTATCATTTGTATTAAAGATATACAATTAACTATCAAGGTGATATTTTATTGCATTTTCCAAAATAATTACTTTTGATAATAAAATAATAACCAGTGAAGAACACAAAATCTTGAGTGCCAACCAACACAAATAAGGACTCGCTTAGAATGCACACTAACAAGCAGAGGAACGGTGCAATTATATAATCAATTATCAACTACCACTCATTCAACTGTTGTATATTCATATATGTAATTGCCCTGTTGTGTTCAGAAAAAAAAAAGAGAAGAAAAGAAAAATCTTTCAACCTTTCCTTGTAATCATCTGCTGTTTGTGGTTCTTGCACTCTGTCTGTCCCCTGTTCTACAATGAGCCTTGGTAAAAGGTTCCTTTTAGATGTCCCATTTTAAGGGTGAGTAATCTGCAGTCTCATATTGTCTGCACCTTGACAAGTGTGCGTTTCTGTGTCATCTACTGCAAATATAAGCTTCTCTAATGAGGGTTGAGAGATGTGTCAATCAATGGTATAACAATTCATTAGAATTAGTCAGTGTAATAATTGTAGTTTCTCCCCTACTGCCTCTGACTTGTTTAGTAAAGAGTTGTTTTCCCTCAATATCAGTGCCAGGTTTTGGATTTCAGGCCTTATTTATAAAAGGCCTTAAATTCAATCAGCAGAAAAAGGCTGGTTATTCCCAAGACATTTATGCCACTATTATACCAATGTGTCTATCTTGCCAGACTGGTTGCTATTGTAGATTACAGGGTTCACAGCTAGGAAAGACTAGTGCTTACTTTTCTCCTCTCTTAGCATGAATAACACCTCCCACTATGAGAGCTATCCAGTAGTGGTCAAGCTTCCAGCTGAGTATCAGCTTATCTTTTCTGTGTTCTATAACTCAAGGATGTGTATCTTACTATTAACATCTGGAGTGTAACCAAGAACATTCATAAGAACATGAAATATTTGGGTCTATGGGATCTCACTATTCAACAACTCCAAAAGAGTTATCCTATTCCTGAGACTGGGATTTATTGTTATTATTTGATAATTTTGTACTGTGTGCGTTCATCATTTCCAGCCCCTTACTCACTCCACATCATTCCTCCTTACCTACCATCTCAACTTTGCATCCAATACTTACAGGAACAGAAATTATAAGAAAGGGAGTGGATTTGGATAAGAGAGCAGGTCGGGAGGAAAGGGGAAGAGTAAGTGGAGACCATAATCAGGATATATTATGTGATAAAATAATCTATTTTCAATAAAAGGGAAAAAAGAACATTAAAAAATGTAAAGAGCTGTTTAAAAATAGGCTAAAATTCAATTTTTGGTAGCTGGTTCACAAAGGAAAAGTAGTAAATCTTTCTGATAGTATATGGTATCTGCTGAAGATACTCTGTGGAAATAGGGATTTTTAAATGGACACATAAAAATTACCAATTAATGCCAGGCAGTGGTGGTGCACACCTTTAATCACAGCACTAAGGAGGCAGAGGCAAGTGGATCTCTGTGAGTTTGAGGCCAGCCTGGTCTATAGAGTGAGCTCAGAGAAAGCCTGTCTCACAAAACATAAATAAATAAATAAATAAATAAATAAATAAATAAATAAATAAATAAATAAAATGAGGGCTTTATTTTTATTCTTTTTATTCTGCTCAACTCAAAGATGTTGAGGGACAAAATTTTTTAGGGCAAGTAAGCTTTCCTGCAGACATCATTAAACTCAGAGAATAAACTTGTGTCACTGGTACAAATCACAGAAAGCCACTTATTTTATGGTGATGCTATTTCTTATTTAAAGAAAGCATCCTTTTCACAGAGACAGGCCAACAACATCATTATGTACCTGATAGAAAGTTCCAAGATGCATCACTTTCTATATATTCCCTTCAAATCATCCCATGCCATCTCTGATGCCACACATGGCACCTTTTGAAATTAAGCACTGATGTCTCCATTGAGTAATCAGTACTATTACTGATCCATCATGTGCAACAGAATTCCATCACAGTTAAAAGGGAGCTCAAGACAAACTTCAACGTTAAATTAGATTGTGTTTCAGTGATTCCTTTGTAGGTTTTAAATTCATGTGCACTTCAAAATAGAAATCTTACTCCTTACAAAATAAATATATAAAATAACTCTGATCATTATCACCCTCTCCAGCCCCTTGTTTCTTAAATGTATGTGTTGCTGAATACAATCATGCTGTGGTTATCTACAAGAGATTACACATTACCAACCCCCAAATAAATTCTCAATTAGTACTCCTTGATGGAAACAGATCTAGGTTTTATGGAGCATGTGACATCCATTCTTAGGTAAATTCTTTCAGAAAATAATCCAAAATTGCAACATGGCATATGTTTAGTATATATTAAATGTTGAAAACTTAGATGTAATTCTTTCAGAAAATAATCCAAAATTATACCACATTTGCTTAATATATATTAAACATTTAAAACTTAGATATAATTCTATAGTAGAAAACACAGTATACAGAAAGGCCAATACTCAACTTCATATGGAAAAACAGAAAACCCAAGATAGCTAAAATATCCTGAAAAATGAAAGATCTTATGGAGGTATCACTATTCCTAATCTCAAACTCTACTGCAGAGCTATAGTAATAAAAACTGCATGGTACTGGCATAAAACTATACCTCCATTCTTGACAGGTCTGTGTCCCCTGTCACTCTGCCTGGAATAAGCTGTTGTAGTTTCCATTGACATTAATCACAGTGATATCACCAAGAGATGCCCTAAAGGGATCCTGTACACCAGACATAATCTTTCTTACCTCTATTGTGAAGAAGCAATCCAATTTCCCCATCATTATCTGGATCAATCACTCCTCCTACAACTGTTACTTCTTTCTAAGCCTATTGGTTTAAGGGCATTAAAAACCGAAAGTAGCCAGGGAAAAGTCTGCCCTTCCAACTCAGTGGAATATTTATTGTTCATAATGGGTTTTTCTTTTAAAAAGGGGCGTGGGTGTGGCTGCTTTCTGCTGTTTGGTTCTGAGCTCTCAAAGTCTGCTGTTATTTTTTCACTGGCAGCTTGACTCTGCCCCTCTCTTCACGGCTAAAAGATTTTTAACGTGTAACTTAAAACTCAGTTGGCTCAAAGGGTTAAGAAGAAATGGATAGGAAAGGAAAATAAACAAATCTCTGTAAGACTGGGGAACTGAACTAACTCTAAGCTGTGTTATCCTAATAATGTTTACCCTCCCATTGTCTCTGTAATTTCTGCCTTCCTTCTTATTCTCTAGAACTATTTGTTTTATCTGAGCCTTGTTTCTACCTGCTTTCCAATCATCAGTTTTTGTAGTTCACTTTTCCTGACACCATCCAGCTAACTTTGGTCCTCAATCTTCCCCTGTCCCTTTCCCAACTTTTTTTCCAACTGTCATTCTCTCTCTTATATACCTTCCTCCAAGATGTCCACAGAACATCCACATATGGTGGTTTTTACAGAAGCATTATTTGCAGAGAATGCAAATCCATTACCAGAATACATATTGGAGTCCCAAAGAAGTAGGCTCTAATGCCAGTGAAGGAATAGATGTACTAGTAAGGCAAAGGCAAGCAAGCAAAGAGCAAAATCTTCCTTCTATGTCCCTATCTATAGTCTTCCAGAAGAAGGTATGGCCAAGATTAAAGGTGTGATTTCCTACCTCAAGTTCCCTATCAAAGGCATGTGTATATCTGCATCAAAAGTCCAGAATGAATATGGATTCACCTGCTTTAACCCAAGCAAAAAAGTCTCCCACTGGTGTACTCTTCATTTCTGGATTGTAATTCATTCCAAATGTAGTCAAGCTGGAACAGTAATCACAATCCCTAAACACCTTTGATTGTACCCAGACTTCAATATCCTTCCATGGTGGTATGCAGACCTAAATATACTTGGTGATACACAGAAACAAGAATTTTCCCACTTTCTGAATCCTTAAAAACCTGTCTCCAGAAGCAAAGCCTTTTGGTTCTGGGAACATTTCATAAAATATATTGGAAGCATAAATACAAGTATTTTTACTTCCACATTACATGAGTGACTATATCAATAAAATCTCTAAATCTGCTGCAATCATTTGCTACTATTTGCATCTGAAGATCTAGTTTTTCTGGAAAAATCACCTCAAAGGAAAATTGCTATATTCCTTCAATCACAATATTGTTGTCAGATTTCCATAGTTACAACAAAATATTTGGTATAATCAAAAACAGGGAAGGTTTTGCTAAGATCATAGGTTTGCTAAGCTGTGGACATAGCTGTGGTATTCTGGCCTATTGGTATTCTGACTCAAGAATGTCAATAATCACGGGAAGAAGCACATGTGGCTAGAAGTCATAACCTCTAATGGCTGGAAGTTAAAGAGAGATATAAAGGTGTCAGGGTCTCCCCATTCTCCCTACAGACACACCCCAGTCACCTAAGTCCACCTTGCTAGGCCCACTTATTTACCAACATTTCCAGGAATAGGAGCTGGTAAGAAAAACACTAAAAATTAAATACTGCATTGCTAATCACATTGAAAATTTCACCAATTATGGGTTTCATATTTCCCAGTTATCTTGCATAACTATGAGCTATGTAAAATCATAGTGAAGACCTACTATTTGTTCCTTCTCTTCTAATTATATTATTGCAACCATTAGCACCCTGGACTACTCATAGGAAAGGAAAAGCAAAAAATCTTTTATTTAAGTCCTGTTCTATTTAACACCAGAGATTGTTGCTGCTCCCTTAAAACTGCCCCATCACTTTATCATCCTGGTTGCCAATTTTGCCCTCATGCACATTTATTCCATAGTAATTAACATTCTATGTTGTTTATTGTGGATGAAGCATATGATTCTTCTCCTGTTTGTTTCCTGACACATCGTCCTATCAGCTTGGTGATGTCTATGTAAGGCTCATATGCATACTCATTCTTGCTCTTGTTATGAGTACACTGTATCCTGGAAACACAAGCATAGATTGTTCTCAATGACACACTTTATGAAATAATTATATTCTCCTGGGAAAGGTTACTATATTTTCTCTTCTTCTCAGAGAATGATCACAAATTGTCCCTTCTGGAGATGCATCTGGTATACATGGCTCTCATTATAATGCTTATTTTAATTTATACTCTTCTGGATTTTTTTCTTATATTTGATCTGTTTTTTCTTATAATTCACAAAATAGAGTTTCTTATGAGATATATTCTCACATAGCCATGCTCTGTATCACTGCAGTGGCATAGTTTGTCCATCTCATGCTACAGATGTCTGCATATTCCTCAGAGACTCAGAGGTAAAACATCTTTCATATTTCTGAGTAATCATAAGAGGCTTCAGAAAATCCATTGTGTGGCTAACATTGTCTAATTATCAATTAAATTATCATCCAAAGCTCACAGATCCATTTTCTGTCAGTCACCTTTAGAGGATAAACAATGTTGATGATTTTCTTGAGGAGTGGGCATGAGAAAGATGATTCACAAGTTATTACTTTGAAGCTATTGTTCTGGAAAACTCTTGAGATGAGATAAACAGCACTGTTTCTTCATGTTTGTTCTTACAATTTGGATTTGTTATTTTACCAAGCAGCCACTTCCCTGCTCCAGTTTTCTAAAAGTTGATCCATATCTCCTATCCCAGATAGAATTTTTAAGTAAAAATCATGTAAGAGAATAACTCTTATTTTCCCATCACCATCTATTCTATTTATTGAGTTCTCTTATGAGTAATAGTAAAATAGAGGCCTACATCCCTTACCCAAAAATAAAAACATTGAAGCTGACATCCTGAATCCTAACATAATCACACACAAGGATCCTCAGAGGATATCACCAAATGATAGCATACATACAGAAACAATGTACGTACGATACATTCTAACAAAACCTGAAAAGATAAGTCAGAAAATTTTTAAGATACCAAGAATATTGAAAAATTGTGAAAAAAAGTGAGGAATGTTTTGTCATTGCCTAACATTCACACCCCTTACACTATATACATATGCTTTTATTCCTCAGACTAAGAATCAAAAGGTAAGAATATAAAGGAGGTAAGTAAATATAAAATTTCGAAAGGAAGATAGGGCATTGGGAGGATGTGTCAGTGGTTAAGGACATGTGCTATTCTCAAATAATCAGATTTCATATCCCAGCACCACATAGTCAGGGTTGGAACCACCCTCAAGTGAGCTGTGCTTTCCTTTTCCTAAGCTTATTGATTTCTATTAATTTAAGTGTATGTTAAACTTTTTCCTTAATAAACTTCAAATATGCTTCACAGAGACTCATCCTAAAATTCTTTTCTGTTCCAAAGTATACTATCTTTACTTCGATGTGATTCTGTACAGTGAGTTCCTTAGACATATGTAGGATCAGCAGCCATCTGTGTTGCTAGCCTGCACCTCTATGACATTGATATTATCAATATTCCAAGACCTCATACTTTCTGACAGTGTCTTTTCCCTCATGACAGTACCCTGTCCTTGTGTATGAAGTAACTTGCTTCTGCAGACATTTTCCTCATGGCATGTTTCTTTAGATACATTTAGCTTTTTTCAAAGCACGAGGAATCCTTCTTTTTGTGAAACACTTAAACCAAGTTAATAGAAAGTTCTGCACACACACACAAAAACATAATTACCTAAATCCAAACACATTTTAGAGACTATTAAACATACTTCTGTTGAAGAAGTCAATTAAAAATGGCCCATAAATGTTAACTTTCTAATGATATTCAAGTGACAAGAATATTTGCCTTAGGCAAATGCTCATTTATCTATGTGATAAATTTATAAAGATTAATTATTGATGGGAAAATATCTTATATTCATAAGATACTAAGACTGATTATATTTACGTCTGATCATAATCTACTAAAAAGCAGGTTTATAGCTGTGAGTGTTCACTCTATTTATGTGTGTAAAACACCATCCCAGCCCAAGTTGGACAAGCCCTTCCCTTCGAATACACTGTCCTTATACCAGTCCTCTCATTACCTTTGGCAGAATCTGCAGTCATAAAGACAAAGACTTCAAGAAAAGAGATTCTTGCAGTTTCCTTAGTATCTGAGATTTGACAATAAAAAAACAGACTTTCAGACCTTGAGATGACTGTAATGCTGACAACTGGCTTTAAGAGAATCATGGAGAACCTAGATAATATAAATATTCAAAGACGCCATCAATATAACAATATTAACAGAAACTGGATTACTGTCATAACACAGAATAGCATAAATTAATATTTTAATTGCATGTTTTGAGTGTTAAAATATGAGGTCATTTATTAATTCAGAGAAAAATTTTAGTATAGATTTCTATATTTCTATTTAGCTGAAATTTTATATTAAAATTATCTATACTGTGTAAAATCTGTTTCTACTTCCACATTAACTTTATAAACATTTAAAGGTTTAGAAAAATCAAGAAATTTATTATGTTGAAGATGGAGAGTGGGTTAATTCCAATTGTCATCTTGATTGGAATTTGGAAAAATCTGGGCATTAATGAGAAATAATTTTGACATGTCTGTCAGAGTTTTTCCAGAGAGGAATATCAGAGGGAGGAAGCAAAATATTGATGTGGATCTCGCCATTCTGGGGCTTCATTATTGGACTGAATAAAAAGGGAAAATGAGATAGCCAGTTGAGTGCCAGCATTCTCTTTCTCTTTCCTCTGATCTGCACTGACACTTAAATTTAGTGCACAACAATCCTTTCCTCCCATTCGTTTTCTTATATCAGGTATTTGGTTTTAGATATAAGAAAATGAACTAATATAGAAAGTGAAATATATGATTAATAAAAAATATACTCAGTCTCCCAAAATTTTATGGAGCTGTATTTGATGAATAGGAAATGATTAATTCAAGGTCTGAATAAACATCATACTTTTTAAAAATCATTGTTAATTAATAACAGAAAAGCTCCTAAGTTAAAAGGAAAATACTATTTATTGATTACCAAAAGTAGATGTCTTTGTTTCAGAAACTATACTACTTAATAACATAATGAATTCAAAATATAAAGTAACAAACACAAAGTTTACATATAATGGAGAAAAATACAAATACCATTTCAAATACAAGATAATTTTTGCTGTACTTTTTAATCTTCTTTCATTGTCTGGCATTTTTCTGGAAACATGTCATTATTTTTAATTTTAATTGTTTCTACTATATCTTGACCCTATTCAGTAACAGTTGAAGCTCTTCTGAACTATAATTATCCCAATGTCTATTTTTAGATATATGGGTGATTTATTTTATCCAATACACACTTGAAAGCATTTTCAAACATTCCTTCCTGCAAGATAAACATGCTTTTGTCTTTGAGCCCTATGTTTTTCTGAATTGTTGCACATAACATGAAATTTGGTATCATCAGATCACAAGTGGGCAGATTACTTAAGTAAACAAGCTATAGGTTTCCTTTTATAAACCCTATAAAAATGGTTATTGTAACATTTAACTATATTGCTAAATTAGGTTAAGCCCAATTACATGAATAGCTTGCATTTGCTTTGCTCTATAAATGCATTTTTAATCTATTTAATAGATAAATATATTAGCTATTTCTGTTGCTGTGGTAACAGAGTGACCAAAGTAACTTATGAAAAATAAAGTTATTTTGGCTTACAGTTCCAGTGGGGTAAGACAGTTCCACTGTCCATCATGGGAGTGCTATAGATATAGCAAAAACTTTCTGGCTTGCTGGCAGGAGTTGGAAGCTAAGAGATCAGACCTTCCTAAGCAAACATAAAACAAAGAAAGTGAACTGAAATTAGAGTGAAGCTATGAACTCTTTAATTCTATCTCTAGTGAATACTTCCTCCAATATGGCCTTACCCCTAGACATTGTCACCATCTGGAAACTGAGTGTTCGAATTCCTGCACCTATGGGGAACATATCTCACGTAAATACCACAGTATATCTGGTCACAAGTACTGTAAAGCATCTCCATAGAAAAGTCTCTTCTGAATTACTAAAGATGATGCATAGCCTATAGTCCCTTCAGATAAAAACCAGAATAAACTATTAACTCTCACATTTATCAGGGGAAAAGATAAATAAGTCTGAATAGAATTCAAAATGTCCTAAATAAAGGTTCACAGGGAGGTATGAAAAGTAAGCTCAGCTTTATATCACAACCCAGATTTAACAAATATTCCCGGCTATTCCCTATAGATTTTAATTTAATAATTAAAGTCAAGGACACTGATTCCAAGGAACATCTCAATTTTCCATCCATCACCATTAAATGTCCAAACAATTCAGCAATACAATAATTTGAATCTAAAAGTTCTATTGGATATATTGGCCATTCTTGCACAAAAGACTGTGATACAGCATAGTGATTTATATAACTTTACTCCTACAGCTTATATGTGTAATATAATTATTCCTCATATCAAATCTTCCCATGAATATTGACATTCAATTTAGATATCTTACTAGGTATTAATTTATTAAATTTCTTTTTTGCATTAATATAGGCCTATTGTTTACCTTTATACTTGGTGGGAGGGAATGTTGCATGGTCACCATATGGTTTCTGGGAATTGAAATTGTCAGGCTTGACAGCAAGTATTCTTAGTCTCTATACCATCGTATTAGGTCTCCATTGTATAAAGAAGAGAAATATTCCAAATATTGTAAATTCTCAGATGCAAAGGATGTTTTAATAGATTAATTTATAGAATAAAAAATGGTTAGTTACAAAATCTTTGCCCATCTTCATGTCTGCTAGTTAGTTTTCAAAGTGCTGAAGCTGTTATTGATGCTACTGAGGAGCAAAGTCATTATCAATCTTAACCAAGTTCACAGCTTATGAGCTAAAATAATGACTGGCCTGGTGAGATGTGCCTACTGCTGCAATAGTGTCACAAATTTGGGAATAACCAACATCTTCATGATTGCACATAATTCAACTCCAAATGGATCAAGGACCTCAATGTAAGAACAGTTACCTTGAATTTGTTAGAGGATCAAGCAGGAGATACACTTCAACTCAAAGGCCCAGGAAAAGATTTTCTTATCATACCCCAATAGCACAGTCATTACCTTCAACAAATGGACCTCACGAAGGTTAAAGCTTCTGTACAGCAAAGGACATAATCATTCAGAAGAAGTGACATCCTAGAATGGGAAAAATCTTTTTCAGCTATGAATCTATAATATACAAACAACTTAAATAATAAATATCAAGAAAACAGCCTAATTACATCATGGGTCATGGAACTAAAGAGAGACTTCTCGAAAGAAACACAAATAACTAGGAAATCATTTTAAGTGTCTAACAACTTCAGCCACCAGAAAAATCAGACTAAAACCACTATGATATTTCTTCTCACCCTGCTCAGAATGGCCAAGGTAAAATAAAATGGGAACAATTGCCACTGAAGAAGTGAGGAATTGCTAATGTGATGCAAAATTGCGCAGCCTCTATGGAAATCATATGGAGCTACCAGAAAAAGCTAAAAAATAGGTTTGCATATGGTCTACCCATACTACTCTTGAGCATATTCCCAAAGGACTCTACATTCTATTACAAAAGCATTTGCCCATCCTCATATTCACCGATGTTCTAGTCACAATAGCCAGGAAAGGGAAACAGCCTACATGTCTATCACTGATGAGTGCATAGTGAATATATGGTACATTTGCACAATGGAATTTATCTAGCCATAAAGAAAAATGAAAATGTCAGATATGTGGAGAGAGCTTTAAATAATGATTCTGAATGAAATAACCTAGACCTCAGAAGACAGATGTTTCATGTTCTCTTATATGTGGGAAACCAGCTTTGGATCTTTATAAATATGTTTAAATTTGGGTACCCATAAAAGTCAGAAAATTAGTAAGGGGTCACTAATCGAGAGCAAATTTTAAAAAGGAAATTGAAAATATGGAGTATGAAGGGAGATTGGAGAACAATGCAACAGGGAGGATTAAGTGGGGTGGGGAAATGAGAAGTCAGGTAAAAGAAAGGGTATGTCCAGGGACAACTAATATTAAAGGTCTTTTAACAACCTTTTAAAGAGTTTTAAATGAGATACCCTATAACAAGGGGCTCAAGTCTCTCCTCGCCAATCTATAGTTTGTAGAACAAGCTAGCAAATAAAAAAATTCCCATTAGAATGGTAGGTTACCTGTTTAGGGGTCAATAGGGTCTCATAGATTTCCCAGACATTGCACACTATTATATTACTCTTGGTTACCCTCCAGAACTTAATGATGAGAATCTATTCAAGAAGCTACTATTCACTTGAATCATAGAACATGGAGAAATCTAGTAGTTATCAACCTGAAGGCTGCATAGCTACTGGATAATTTTCAAAAGGCTGAAGGTGTTATTCATGCTACTACTGGATGAACAAAGTCATTATCAGTCTTAACTGGTTATGAACCATGTGAGCTAAAATACTAACTGGCCTGGTCAGGTATGCCTACTGGTGCAATAGTGTCACAAATATGGGAATAACCAACATCTTCATGATTGGATTTAAGACCTGCTTCACAGGAGGAAATTCACGCCTGGTACTTGATTTCACAAGAACCTGTGATTGAAGAACTCATAGATTCTTGCAAAGAACCTACTACTATTATTATGCTAAAGTAACATGATATCAAAAAAACTCCCAATGACCTCTCATTCTACACATAAATTAGTGAATCTGTCAAACCTCATTAGAAAAATTCCTTTTTAAAATAGGTGATGATTACCACAGCGATCCAAACTAGGCACCATGCATAGAATACAATACTGCAAAGAGGAGCCCTCTATGGGAAATCTATACCAGAGCCCTCCTCCCAAGGCTCAGAAAGAGAGATCAGAATGCTGCTAAGAATCAAAGGCAGTGGACTACAGTGAAATAGTGTTTTTTGGACACAAGAGGGCAGATGTGCATATGAATTTACAGAACTCAAGCCAGCACAGACAAGACCTGAACAAGATCAAGCCAGATAAAACTGGTCCTGGAAGCGAGCAGCCCACAGCCCCACAGTGGCTGAGAATCTATTGGCTACTGATGACTACTTGGAGAGGAAAAGTTTTCATCAAGCTTTGTCCCCCGAGGCTGCCGAGGATGCAGTAGATGACCAACTAACCCTGTGGTGAGCCCCCCCAGACTCTGGGCCCAGACTCCGCTGTGAGCCTCTGGCTAACATTGCCTAGTTCCTTTATTGGGAGATTTTTTGAGCATAACTGAGTCATGAAAAATTAATAACTGCCTGAGAGCGGCTTATTTCAAGGAAGCCAAAGTCCTCTGAAGGAATGTTCCTTCTCTGGCTAAAGCTATTGTCCTAGGCAAGCATCTAATTCCACCGGAGAGAGGTTATCTCCCCCAGTAAACATCCTGCCCCAGCTTGGAAGATGTTTTGTTCTGTTACTTATCTTGGCTTCAGGATATTTTCACCTATGTATCCTGTAATTAACACCTTTTTCGTAACCCCTGTAGCTGCACCGTAGCCCTGGAGAAAGAGGGTATAAGTTTGGAAAGAAAAATAATATTTCAGCTCCATTCCATCTGAGCTCAATGATGCTGTGTGTGTCTGATCTATTCCCTTCCCTTCGGGTCTCTTCTTCCCTCTCCTCATAAGGCCCTTCAGTCCCACTCCTCATTCAGGCACTTTCCGACTTGTCAGGCCCGCCCTGACTTAACCCATACACAAATTGGCAGTTCTAAGTAGATTCAGTGTATGGGGGAGGGGGGGCAGATAGCACATGAAATAGGGTTGGGAGAGTTGGGAGAGTTTTGAGGGGAAGAGAGAAAAATTTGAAGGAGAAAATGGGTAACCGATTTAATCAAAAACACGTGCTTTTAAAAAGAATTTATAAAAAACAAAATAGTTTAGAATTACAATTCTGGGTTAAACAAAATTAATTTTATTTTACTTTTATAGTGTGAGTTTAGTCACTTTTAGTTACTGTGTCAAATACCTGAGACAATCAATTTTAAAATAAAAGGTTGACTTGGGGTCACAGTTTCAGAAGCTGTAATCTATGGTGGCTTCTGAGCCTCTCCTGAGGCTGTTTACTATGGCATTAATTCCTGATGGATCAAAGCTGTTCAAGCCATCAGAGAAGCAAAGAATGATGACAGATAAGAGGGGGACAAACACCAGACAAATCTGAACCTGTACATTTCCAGGTACCTTGTTAAAACACGTACCGTCTTATAGTGGCCCATCCTGTATGAATCCATCAATGTATTGACTCAGTAAAGTTAGTGGTATCACAACCCAACCACATACCTATAGCACTGTTGGTTGGGGACCTAGTTATCAGAATATAAGCCTTAGGTGAAACAATGTATGCCCTCACTACAATACAATATGATCTGTCAAAATAAAAATTCCTTTAAACGAGTGCATGTGTTACAAATGAAAAATGCTTTTACCAATGATTTGAAAACTTGTGAAAACGTTTCAAAAACTAAAGTTAGGCAAAATGCAACTTTCTGAAATCACATGAAAAATATTGTACAAATGTCATTGAAATTGACTATCTGGTAATTAAAATTCCCTGAAAGATAGCACCTAACATTTCATTAATCTTTCAGATAATATTGCTGTAAAGACTAAAAGGATGGCTTACTATGCAGCTGTTAAATATGGTTCTACTCTATTTATTCAACATGATTTACTCTGATATTTCATTGTCTAGTTTTATATAAAATCTTTTTACCTAAGGCGCTATAATTATTAGATAAAGTAGAACATATTATGTTGTACAGTTGATATTGCACAGACTTTTCACGATATCATACTACTAGATAATAATTACTACAATAATGAACATTAACACAATTTATGCATAAATTTAGGAACTATGTGTTTCACTTTAAGAAAACCACAAGAGCCATGTCAAAATTTTTTCTTTGATAGAGTTTCTTTGATTCTTGGGCTCCTTAGAATCACAGTGCTTTTATATAACTAGTCACCAGATTATATATTATTATCTGTGCAGCAATGTGCCCTGTGTAAACTCAAGACCCTGCAAAAATAGGAGTTAAACATAAATTTTAACGTAAAGATCTACCCCTATGGAAAATATTTTTGTGTGGAACTTAGATTTATTTTATACAAAACTTATTAATAATAACACAAGGGATTACTTAGTAAACTGGTTATTGCCTGAAGCTTGGATGACATTTGAAAATGAATAGTGCATCATCCAGGTGAGGCAATTGTGGAAATTTTTCTATTTTCATTTTACTTTTTGAAAGGTTTTTAATGTGTCTAACTCACAATGTTTTAATCTTCTTTGGTGTTGGTCACTGTACTAGTATTATCTGAGAAATCTATGTTTATTCTAAATCTAAGTAGTTTCTTAGCTGTTCAGACTTCCACCTGTCTCCCCTCACCATCTGGATTTTAATTTACACCCTCATCACCATTTAAGATGCAGTTCCAATATCAGCATCTTGGCATCATGACAGGAGCACATAGTCAGGTAATAAATATTTATTGAATAAATAAAAGAAAACTTAATTTCAGTCAAACCTTAATTATCCCATTTAGTAAATGTAAAAAATAACTATTCAATATTTTATTTCCTGTTACTCTGAATTCTGTTATTTGATCACTGCTTTCATGATGTGGAATTGCCAAGAACTGTTTTTCATAAAATGTTAGAAGTTTTTATTTTCCCATTGCCTCTGACAGTTTGATGATTCAAGTTCACGTCCTTTACATTCATCATTATGTATTTCCTGGGTAAACTTCAGGACTTTAGACATTCACCTCTATAATTTTGAAACATCCATGCTCTTCTCTGCTTGACATACTGAACAAATTAACTCTACCAGAAAACTCTGAAAAATAAACAAATATGTTATGCATGATACATTATAAAAGCAGCCTCTGTATTGTAGTATTGATAAAGCCTAGAAATTCCTACCTGTATTTAAAGTCCAACATGCGCTTACTTTCTCCCTGATCTGAACACATTCCTGAAACTTAGGATCCCTCTATTTACAGTTAGAGCCACACCCACGTTGGTGGTAAGCACAACAGTCTGGCCTCTGTCTCCTCAGCATTTGTCACAGTTTTTGTCACTTTCTATTTTGCAATAACTTGACAATACCATCTGCCCTAACTCATTGAGGTGAGCAGCTCCTGATCTTCTGGGCAGAAATCCTGCTCTCATACATGAAAACATTATGGCTTTAAGAAAAATGTGCCCTCGGAGACATTTGGAGGAACATAAATGTTATTGAATCAGCAGCTGTATACTCTAACACTCCCTTGCCTATAATTTTGTTTTCCAAGTTTCAGTTACACACAGTCAACCATGATATGAAAATAGTAACTGAAAACTCCTAGAAGTTTTTACAATTTACAAATTTTAAACTACTTTTATTACATTAACTATAATGAGTAATCTCTTATTACTAGTTATTATTGCTAATGTCTCATCTTGCCTAATTTTAAATTAAGATATACCACAGGTACATAAGATGAAGAAAAACCTGGAGCATACAGGCTTCAGGGATCTGTCTGTGAAGTACCTAATACTCCAGTCCTGGGCAGTCTCATAGCCTCTACTGGCTTCCACAGGCACAGACATGCACACAGTGCACAGACAAGCACACTGACAAAACACCCAAACAGATAATATCAAATAAATATATAAATATGAATATAAATCCAGTGAGTACACACGTGTAAACCCAGCATTTGGAGGCTATGATAGAAAGACCACAGATTCAAGGATATCCTGGGACATACAGAAAGATCCTGTTTCAAACTGAAGTAAAGTGTCAACATAAAAACACAGCATTGGCATCAGAAGGAACAAGGCAGAGTTTATTCTTGAACCAAACCTATGTGAGAATGAAATAAGAACACAGATTTAGGTCATTACAAATTCGATGCTCCAATTTAGAAGCAGTTTCAAGATTTTACAGTAAAAGAACAAAGTCTTAACTCAAGAAGATTTTTCAAATGTCTTGATTGAAATATCAGACAGGAAGGTTATAGCAAAGTAGGAAACCTGTTATAAGCTAAGTTGGTATTTGACTTATCCTTAGCTTTTCAGTTTGTGGAAGTTAGTGCTCTGGTAAGTTTACATTTTCAAGAATTTTCACCTGGTAGTCCAAAAAGATCAGACATAGAGACTGCAAGTGAATAGATTAAATGCAAGAGTGTGGGCTAAAGATAGACCAAGAAAACTATAATTAGTGTCTGGACCTGCATCATTCCAACCTATGGACAATTATTAAAGTTCTGATCAGACAGTGAGCCTCGCAGCAGGTCCAGGTGAAGATATGGTTCCTTTATTGGAACTTTCTGCTCACAGTACATGGAAATAATATTTTAAAAACTATGTGAAACTTTCAGAATGAAACTTCTAATAAATGAAATGAAAAATTACCTTAGAATATTTGAACAAGGAGATACAAACCGGAAAAGAAATGAAATAGAGCCTATGAGAATTATGAAATATTGAATGTGCTAAGAAATTACAGTTGAAAGCTTGGTGTGATAGTGAAATACTATAGTTTTAGTACTTGTGAAATAGAAGCATGAAAATTAGAAGTTCAAGGCCAGTCTTTGATAATTAGTTAATTAGTGGTTAACCTGGATGATAGACCCTGTTTCTAAAATCCAAAAGGAAAAAAGAGAAGACAAGAAAACTCAACACATAAAGAGGACCTATACTATATAGTACATTGAAAACTAGCTATCCATAAGTCAAAAAATGAAAATGGACCTGTAATTAGCCCCATAGAAATGAAGATATTCTAAAAAGACACCAGAAACTATCAATCTGACTATCAGATTATTGAAACAGTGAACTCTCAAAGCATGTGAATTTGATCAAGAATCTCCTTTGAGAGATGGAAAGGAACAGCTAATCAGAAGCCTTGTGGAGACTGAAGTTTAAACAATGACAGAGCACCAGACTGTATGAATGAAAATGTCTCCCAGAGACTCACGTGTTTGAATGCTTCATCACCAGTTGGTGGAACTGTTTGGAAACTATTAGGAGATAGGGCCTTCTTGGAAGAGGTATGCCATTGGGGATGGACTTAGATTTCAAAAGGTTTCAAAAGGCCATTCCATTCCCTATTCGTATTCTCTCTCTCTCTCTTTCTCTCTCTCTCTCTCTCCGCCTATCCCATAAGCCAAATTAAATATTTTTCTCTTCTAAATTACATTGGTCATGGTGTTTTATTGTCACAACAGAAAAGAAACTAAGACATGAGCCTTGACCAGTACTCTGAACTCCCCTATTTAAACTATAAACTCACTCTCAGAGCCATGAAGAAGACTGACTTAGGGGAGACTTTTGATCTCTTTGTACCTCTTTCCTAAATCTCCGTTTCTGCTATTTATTATTAATTTGGCTGTTTTAGTTGGTCCATTGTGGTTGGGTGGCTGAACTCAATTACTTGTGGTAAAGATTTCACTAAAGTTTACTAATACTCCTATCTTGGTCAGTGTACCTAAACAATTTAAAAATAAAAGCACAAAAGTCTAAATTGCAATAACTAAGATTATAATGCTATTAAGAGTGAATAAACACAACCTCTTTCTGGACACTGGGCCTCAGAAGTATCCAGAATTATTTTCTAAATCTGTTTGACTTGCTTTATTAAAATCTATTGTCTTACCAAGCTGACTTCTACCCCTGTGCTCCCTTGTCAGATCTACTTACTCTAGTAATCAACATATTTTCTACTAAATAATTTCCGTAATAATAGTGAGTTCAGCTTGTCACACATATCTACTCTGATATCTATGTTCCCCAAATCTAAATTCTACTAAAACTCTAGCATGATGACCTCAGTGGTTGAATAGACATAAGCTTCCAATTTAATTACAGACCTACATGTTAGGCCTTCACCAGTAGGATTGGAACTAGGGCAGTGTGTGGCCATACCATTAAGTTTCAAATAGGCTTCCTCCCCACACCCAGCCATTCCATCTTCACTTGTGTACATGACCTTAGGTACTAAATAGGAGTCAGGCCAAGAAGCCTCTGACCATTGGCCAATATTCACACCTTATTGGATCAAGGTCATGTTTCTCACTGTCTAATTTGCCATTCATGTTTCTTTGTCTATTAATTTGTATGCTTTTCCAAAATAGGAAATTATTCCTGTAGCTTCAGGAAAGAGAGAAATGTGTGTATGTATCCCTATATCATGATGAAACCAATCCCCTGTATGACTTCACTGTGTTTGTTGTAGATTTTATATGAAATATCTTTCATTTTAAAGTTATGTCTTAAGGAATAATATCAGGCTATAGGTAATAACATGAGTAAACTATGTAAGTATGTCCCTTGAGGTTACAATACACAACAATGTGCCACATGCATGAACATAGAATCTGCCAAGGATCTTTCTAACATATTAGTTACACCATGGATGGGGAGGGGTATTTCTGTAGGCATTTTAAAGAGAAGTGCTTGTCTAATTCTCTGGCTCAAAAATTTTCACAGCAGCTTATTATGTAGTTCATTAAGTCAGCTAACCTTCCAGGAACAGCCTGCTGAGGTCGGCCATGCACAGCCATCATTGATTATTCAGCAAGAATCTCCGTGCTGAATCAATCCAAACCTTGGCTGCCATGGGAAACATCCAGATCCAGTGCATTTACTCCTGTTCTGGCTAGGTTTTCTAGGAGTGATTTTATCTTCATAACACAATTGCTATCATATTGTGTGAATAAGGCTTTTCTTTTTAGTGTTCAAATCTAGAGACTTTCCATTGCTTATCACTTTAATGATTGATTCTCCTTTAATCTTCTCTTACCTGGCAATGTTTTATCAAATAACATTTTTGCCAATCTTATTTTTCACCACTAGATAGCTTCAAGTAGTCAAGAAACCATTTTAAGATTAAAAAAAAAAAAAAAAAAACAAACAAATTTGTTCTAAATTGCCAAATAATGGGTGAGATAAGGCCCCAATTGGATATCTTTTGTCACCAAGTGAAGCTCAAAAGGAATGGGTTATATCCAATTGACCTGTTGGCCAAAGAGGTCCTATGGAAAATCCTGAACAACATAAGTTCTCAAGACTACATGTTGTTCTCCACAAGTTTATGGTAAGGCCCTAAATAACTTATTGAACATGGAGAAGCTGAGATGGTTTCTACATAAAACCTTTTCCCTTACAGGTTAGTGTCTTGGAAGGAACTCCACAGACCTACCAAAGGAGAAACCCAACCCAGCCACAAACCCTTCCAGCTGTAGTGGTATCCTGTCTACATAATGTGCTAGTCAATGGTGGCACAAAACTTGTAAAAGTAACCAAACAATATCTGATTAGACTTAAGGCCAACTCAGTGAGAGGTAAATCAAGAATGACATTGCTTGGATGACAAAAACCTGAGACTAGATAGCCGAGGTACCTAAGGTAAAACTAAATACTGGTCTACTAAGTAAACATAGCAATAAAATGATTTCTAATGACATTGTGCTATGCTCATAGATCAGTAACCATCAGAGATGCTTCCTACTTCAGAGATGGGAACAAATACTGAGACTCATATCCAAACTATATGCAGAGAGGGAGAGACCTTATTAGGATGTCTCAATCAAATCCCTCCCATTAGGCCTCAGGACACTCTGAAGAGTCCAGGGATGGAGATGGAGAACGAGGGATAGAGAACACCAAGGAGAGAAGAGGACCCAAGCATGCATGAACTCACAGAGACTGCACAGGTGTGTACCAGGTAGGGTCCTAGAAATGAAAGTAGCAGTGGATGCATGTTCCATCTCTGACACAGAAGATATCTCCTATTGATATCCACTTGAAAATGAAAACTTAGGTTTCTCCAGTGGAGTCTCACTTAGGAAACCAACTAATCTTAATGGTATGCTGCCATGTACATGCCCAGCCATACATGGCTAACTGAAAGCAAACTCTATGGCGTCTTTGGAACTTCCTTGCTTCATAATGCCATGTCAAACCTTTTATTTAATTATCTTATTCTGTATTTTATTCATTTTATTGTATTTTATTTCTGTATGTTTTTCTCTCTTTGTACCCCAAAGATCCTTTGAGAATATATTGTGGCTTCCAAATTTAAAGTTTTTTATGGGATTCCTGAGTGTGTGAATGAGTGGGTCTCTCCAACTAAATATGTATCTTTTTGCCATTACCTGGGCTCTTTCCCTTCTGTTTGTTTTGTCCTATTGCAATGTGTTAATTTTGTATTATCTTATTATATTTTATTGTATTATTATCCCAAAAAGCGTCTTTTTATTTAATGAGAAACAGGAAAGGTATGGATCCAGATGGGAGGGGAGGGGAGAAAGAACTAGGAGGAGTAGAGGGAGAAGAAACCGTAATCAGGATATATTATGTGAGAAAGAAAATCCAGTTTCGTTTTTTGTTTATTTTTGTTTGTTTGTTTGTTTTTTGTTTTTTTCAAGACAAGTTTTCTCTGTCACAACTCTGGTTGTCCTGGAACACACTCTGTAGACAAGACTGGCCTCGAACTCACAAAGATCCACCTGTCTCTGCCTCCTTAGTGCTGGGATTAAAGGCATATGACACCACTGCTGGGAAAAATCCATTTTAAATAAAAACAAAAAAAAAAAAGCAAGAAAAAGTTTTTTGAAAAATATATTTGTTTTACTTATTCAGTTATTTACTTATCTATTACTTTTTTTCTGTGTGTTATTTAGATGCAGACATGATGTATGTCATAGCTGTTGTAACGGTAAGAGGACAACTCTTTGGATTTGGTTCTTTCTTTCTTTCAGGTGAGTCTCAGGGATCATGGGCCTTCAGGCTTGGAAAGTAGTGACTTTATTTACTGAGACATCCTGCCAGCTTCGTGTTAGCATTTTGAAAGTTTTCCTTTTTAAAATTTTTTCAGAAGGTTAAATGAATTGAAAAGAAACCATATATACATAAGTGTTTTATAAATATGCAGTAGATATTTTGTGGATGTCAGAGCACAGAGACCATTCTACCTAAGTCTAGCTTTGGGGACCAATGAGTCCATTGGGTTTCCTTCCAAGGGCATGAGTGAGAGGTTATTCACAAGAATACAGATGATTCAAAGTAGTTGCAGCTTCACCAAACATAAGCAAGAGTTCACAAAATCTTCATCCTTGGAGCTCCCTGAATGATTACAGGTAGTTTTACCAGTCTTCTCCCAGCAATTACTGAGTTTATAAAACCTTACAGAGGATCCTTGTAAACCTTGCAGATATCTCAACTTCTTGATCCTGGTAAGTTTCTTGAGCTTCTGCTTCTGAGACTCTTCAAGAAGGAATGTTTGATTTCAAAGTAAATAGCAATACATAGGCCATGTCATGAAACATAATATAGATTAAATAAAAAACAGTGGTGTAGATAGTGAATAATAAATTCTAATTTATGTTGGAAGTACTAACATGTTTTATAGATAGAAGTGTTATTCATAGTAGAAAATAATGCAAAAATAAATCTCCTTGACAATGTTGCTGAGAATGTGTCAGGGAAGCCAGGTGCAGAGGTGTACATTTGCTTCTTAGCACTTGAGAGGCTGAGGTAGGCAGATCACAAACTCTAGGCTAGCCTGAGCCACCATTAGAATAGAAAAACACTAGTATCATTATATATAAATTACAATGAAGAAAAGTAAAAGAAATCACTTGTTCAAACATGATGCTTTAAAAATATTTTCTCTTCATAAAAGTTTATCTTATTTTGAAGGTTTTATGGCTATGGTGAATAAAATTATAGTAGCATAAATAAGGAAAATATCAAATCTGGACTAAGGCGCTCATTGATCTTATAGCATAGATTTTCAACAGTCCAATTTAAATGGCAGAGCTTGTGTGTCTCAGTAAATCAATGTACACAGATAACTGTCTATGTTTGTACCATATATTTTATTTTCCTCAAATGTTCAAATTATTTTGTGTTTTGAAAGATCTCTTCAAATTTGATGCTTAAAACAGGTTGGTAATTCCGTGCACTTTTTATCATAACATGGCTATTAAGTAACTATGTACACATGGTATTAATATTCACGCATTTCTGTCAGTCTACGGATATTAGCTTGAATTGAATGGGAAATTGTAATCTCATTAAACTATGAGAAATAAGGAAAATGCAGACGCATACTGTAATTCACTATTAAGTTTATACTATTGCACTCATATTAATTTCTGTTGTCATCTTTGCATTTTACTTTATATACCTTCTGTCATAATCTAAATAAGCTTTATTTCTACATCCTAGCATAATCTTGGTATACACACACAATATATATATATTTTTGTTAATTTTTAATTTTTATATTATTTTAAATTCACATACTAGATATATATGTATATGTATATTTACATATATGCATGCATATGTGTTACGTGTGTGTTATATATATATACATATATATATATATATATATGGTGTGTGTGTGTGTATTTATAAAGATGTGATGTTCTAGTGTATTTTCCATTCACTGTGATAAAACACTCTGACAAAATAACTATAAGGAATAAAGGGTTGTCCAGCTTTCAATTCCAGATTATAGTCCAGCAATGAAGAGAAATTAAGGCAACAAGAACTTAGAGCAGGTAGACACATCATCAGTCTAGAGATGAGAAAAAGATATGTGCATGCAAGATATTCACCTGCTGTTCTCCATTCTTGTACATTCGAGAACACAAACCTAGCGAATGCTGTCACCTGCAGTGGGCTGGTTCTTCCGGCCCCATTCAGTTAACAACATCAAAACCATACATGACAGACATGTTCAGAGGGTAATTGATCAAGACATGTTCTCACAAAGACTATTTTTCCAGGTAATCCTAGATTATGTAAAGTTGAATTAAATTTAAACATCAAACATATACACACAGAGGCATACACATTTTTATGCATATGATCATATATTATTTATAATTATATATAAAATGTATTTAGTACACATGATTTCCATATATAATTTATTATACACTTTGCTAATGTGTTATATACTACTTAATATAGTAATTATAAAACATATTTTAATAATGGGAATCAAGACACAATTGTATCTTATAATTGAAAGTTTAAGTTAACAATGAAAGGATCAAGTCAATGTTACACTTTACAAGGTCAGTGACATATAATTTTAGAGGAATTAATCATAGCAATTAAGATGACAATAAACTTGTAGCTGTTAATATTATGAGCCCTTCACCTATTATTTGCACTATTAGAGACATTATTGTCAATTCCTAAACCAGCACCTAAATTATCTTATAAGTTTTTGGCTGAAACATTCACATATTTCCTTTAAAATCCGTATCTACTCTAATATTTGAAAACTACTTTTGAACCCAAGCATGATTTACAGCATCTTAAATTTGGACTAAAGATATTTGATTCAGTCAATGTTCTCAGCATTACTGGCTTCCCTTGCTTTATCGAGTGTCATTTGCTCCTTTTAGTACATGAACTCAGGAATTTATTTAGGCTGCAAATCTTGACAATGAAAGATTTGTGAGTATAATAGAGCTCTCGGAATGAAGCAGAGCACTATAATAGACAGAGGCATTGTGCAAAACAGCACCAAGCATAATTGAGATAGTGCTGCTTATTTTTCATAACAAAGTTGTCATGGTAGAATATCGCTTTGTAAATTAGATAGGAAAATAAATGTGCAGTCATTCTGTAGTGTTTGAGGATAATTATTCTAGAGGTAGAGCATATAAAGAGAGTGGGGAACAAAAAATTAATACACATCTCCAGAATTTTCTCTATGGTTAAGGCAGACAAAGAATTGAAACCCATTTTTCCCAGAAGAAGTAAAACACACGTTTTATTTATCATGGAAACTCATTCTCACCCTAGTACATACTCACAGGTGTTTATTAAAGGATTTTTTAATTTGAAAAATGCACATGAAGATAATATTCAAAGTTGTGAAAATTATAAAATTAAAACTAGTAATCTCTCAATTATTCTTTTAACACAAGGTTTTGAAGCTATTTGTTTTCAAGATTTATTTATTTTAGTGGCAATACTTCCAATTAAATAGTATCTTTACATCTCTACTGTTGTAACTTCCTTTCGGTTACACTATTTTACCAATTTCTTCCTTTCTGTTCTCCCAAATTTCTTAACTTTAATTCCAATTTTTTCGCTATTTGTCAACTGTTAGAAATAAAACTATGTGTCTATGGAATAATTTATTAGTAGACCTTATGTGTCTCACTGTGTAGAGAGAAAATGATTGCTCTGAAACATCATGATTCTCCCATCACCACAAAACAATGTTAGACACATCATTTATTTATTTTTATTCAATGTTAGAAGAGTAATTGTTTAATATAATACACACAAATTTATTACATAACTTCATGGAATTTTGAACAAAACTTGGAGCATTGGGATTTGGAATTGGTAGCAATATTGATAATTAATCATTTCAAAATAGATATTTCTAGGCTTACTCTATTATGCTGCCTTCTTATAAGTTTACTCTAACATTTTAGATTTGACTTATATACCATGCTTTGGTATTTATAAACAAAATGAAGTTGATTATCTTCTTTGTTGCTTCTCAAATATCACTTATATTAAGCTGATATTAGAATGAGATATTGCCTTTGTTATTTCACTTAGTTTGCTCATGTAAAACCCCTGGATGGAAGTATGGTATACATTTACTAGCTGTATCTTAAGAAATGAATATCATCACATTAGTGATATATGAGAAATATATTTATAGCAACATAGTGGGAAAGGTTTACCAACTGTGTTCTCTATTTAAAACATTAGAAAAGAAGGGAACATGTTATGACTTAGTATCACAATTTACTGTATTATAATAGTTACCCACTGTTTTTAAAAGAATAGCTAATATTATGAGAACATAGGGTTTTATGGATTATTAATGGGAAAATATTTATTTATATTGCATGAGGAAAGTCTATGTTGGATGTATTTTAGAAGTGTGATAAAAATGACTGCAGGTTTATAAAGATACAACCTCCAACATCTACTTCTTTGAATCATTAGGTTTAGTAACCTTCCCCTTTCATTAAGAATTATGAAAGATATTCTTAAAATATTCTTCTAAGTAACATTTTGACTAAATTACCACTAGTAGAGAAAGCTAAAAATCATTTATAAAAACATGTCTCTGTGAAACATAAATTAAACCAAATTAGAGAAAAACTAATTTCAAGTAAACAATTATCATTGAAATGATGCTAGGTAATAAAGACAAACTGAGAAAATTTTTACGTAGTATGAATCCAATCGTAATTTGTCATATCATTATGAAGGGGTATATAAAAGTATTTTGTGTTTGATATGATTGGACTCATTACTTTCATGTTCACATTGTTAATTTATAAAAATCTCAGATAAACTGACTTTTATCCATATTAATATCTGTGCATATTGTGTGATTCATAATATAAGTAGAGAAAAACTTCAAAAGTACTTGAATTACTTGTAAATACTTATACAGTCAATCATGTATTAGTTTTCCTTTTGAGTTTCCTTTCTTCAGGTATCAACTTTTACACTGTATGGCTCTGTTAACTTCCAAATAAATAAAAGAAATAGCTATGCATTATTTAATATTAATAATAGGATGACCTTGTTACTAATGATTTGCTGTTTTAAGCCTTACAATGGTTCTCTAGAGATGCATTCATAATCTGAGACCCCGTGGTATTTTGTCAGTGATTATTAATAGATGTTGAAAAGGTAGGAGGTTCCCACTCTATTCTTTTCATTCCCTAAAATATACAGGCAGGGACCATTGATAAACCTGAAGTGTTGGCATGCTCATGGTTCCCTGAACACAAAAGATACATCAGGTGTTCCCTCAAAACCTCAGCTTTCCAGTCTTCAGCAGTTTAAATAAGTACAGTGTTTGGGACAGATATTATATAGCAACTTTGGTACCTTTGTTCTGTCATTTTCTGTTTGACTGCATTCTTTCTTTCTTAAAAAAATAATTTATTTCAATTTTGTGTGCATTAGTGATTTGTTTACATGAGTGTCTGTGTGAGGGTGTCAGATCCCCTGGAACTGGAATTATAGACAGTTGTGAGCTGCCCTGTGGGTGAGAGGAATTCAAACCAGGTCCTCTGGAAGAACAGCCAGTGTTCTTCACCTCTGAGCCATCTCTCCAGCCCCAGACTGTGTTCTTGTTTTGATTTTGTTTTGTTTTGTTTTTACAAGATAGCTTATTCCTCTTGAAGAGGTTTACTCAGTGAAAGAGTACTTGTCTAGCATGTCTGAACCCATTCATGTTCTCAATCCCAATTACCAGTCAAACAATGAAGTTTTGATCCTTTGTTTCTTTCATCCCAGAGGATAAGTAAAGCATTTCAAGAGACTATTGGTAAAATGAAAATAACAATCTACCCAAGAAATTATTACCTCAATTTCATCATTCAAGTTTTTGCATATAATTATATATATATAATTAGCAAGGCTAAAAAAAGCACATTTAAATTTACTCATATAAATGCATTCAAACTTTTAAACATAGATTTCTATACTTTATTAGTTTTCAGGGAACTAGTTTCCCTATTAATATACATATTATGTATTCATGTTATTAAATATACTTTGTGTAAAGTACTCATTAATTTTATTTGTCAGATATTCTGAGTTATAGGTGCCCAGACATTTAGACAAACACTGTTTTAGGTGTATATGTACAGGTAATTTTGAAGGGGATAAGAGTTAACACTGATACACTAAATAAAACCCAGTGCTTTCCTAGATGTGACGGGCTTCATGAAACTAGTTGAATGTCTGATATGTAATTAGTTTCTGCCATTCCTTTGGTGAGATGCAATTATTCATGCAGATTTTGATGATCTGTGACATGAACTTTTCTTTGCTCTTAAAATAAAATGAAACTTTGGAAGCCTTGAACCTGCCAACCTTTGCACTAGAACTGCTCTGGCTGCTACTACTCTGCATCAGTATTTGCTGTCCTCTACAACCACACAAACCAGTTATTTATAATAAACACATGCAAGAAAGTACATACACACACACACACACAGACACACACACACACACACACACACACACACACAATTCAATTGGACTCCCTGTAAAAATTGCATTCATTAGAATAATTTGCTCGTGTTATTAAACTTGTTTTGCTTTTGTTGTATGGACATTTTAAGTAAGTAAACGTGCTTCCAATTTTTAAATGAGAACTTTTAGAACTTTACATATTTAACGTAATATGTGTAAACTAAAATAAAGACTTTCTATTTTACTCCAAACTTTAGTCTGAGACATGCTTCATTTCACTAAATGAAACCTTCACTCAGATTCAATAGAAATTATTATGTGTTTTTCACCCATAACTTCTCAGAAAATACTTTTTCAGTGCTTTCCTTTGATATTACTGGACTATTTTGATTTGTTCTTGCATAAGAAAAATGAAATGAAAATTTTAAATATTTAAAGATACTGTTAAAGTGTCAATCATTTTTATTTCATTATCTCTTTCCTTAAAGATGAACACTATGAAAATAAAGAAGGATCATATTTAAACCAAATTGTTCAAAGATTAAATTTTAGCATTTTAGATTTGCTCATCATGACTAGTTATAAGCCATTATTTTGATGCTTTGAAATATACGTAAAGATCACAATATAATAAGTGACCTGATCACTGTTAATGTCTTTTAAAACTGATTATTATCTTTATGAAATTGATGTGAAGGTCAGTTGTACTCACTGGAAAATTGTGCCATATTCCATTATGTCCTCCAATCAATGTTTGTTTACAGCAACAGAGAGGTTGTTATCCATCTTTTATCATTACCCTACTGCTGTAATGAGCATACAGTTGTAGTGACCTCTAACCATCAAATTATTTTTGTGTCTATTTCATAACTAACTTTGCTACCATTATGAATCATAATGTAAATATCTGATAAGCAAATAGTCTTTCGCTTTTTGGGAAAGAGTCATTCTACCCCCAAAGGGGTCTTGACACACAGGTTGAAAACCATTTCTCAAGGAAATGGAGTACAGATCTAAACAAGGAATTGTCAAAAGAAGAATCTCAAATGTATGAGAAACACTTAAAGAAGTCTTTGACATCCTTAGCCATCCAGAAATACAAATCAAAAATACTGTGAATACCATTCCTGGGCATGTACCCAGTGGATACTCCAACCTACCACAAGAACACTTACTCAACTGTGTTCATAACAGCTTTATTCATAGTAGTCAGAAACTAGAAACAACCTAGATGCCCCTCAACTAAAGAATGGATAAAGAAATTCTGATGCATTTACACAATGGAGTATTACTTGCCTAATTTAAAATTACTTCATAAATTTTTCAGGCAAATGAGTGAAACTAGAAAAAAATTATTCTGAATGAAGTAATCCAGTCCCAGAAAGACAATCATGGTATGTGCTTACTTTTATGTGGATATTAGCTGTTAAACAAAGGACAAAAGGACTACAATCCACAGACCCAGAGAGACTATGCATCAAGAAGGGTCCTAGTGGGGACACAGGGATCTCTCTGGTACTGTGGGAAAAGAAATAGACAGTATAGATACAGGTAGGCTGAGGGAGGAGGGGAATGGGAACAGAAAGGAGCATGTGGTAGGAAAGGGATGGAGGGAAAGAATATGTAGAGGACATTTAGGGGAAATCAGGAGACCTAGTACAGTGGAAACTCACTGGAATCTATGGGGTAGAGGATCCTAGTGAGGACCACTAGTAATCTGAGATAAGGAGCCTGAAGTGGCTTAATTGAACAGGCTAAGTAGTGGGACTTTGACACTATCCCATCCACAAAACCTTGACCTAAAACCTATCGTTTCTGAAGGATCTTCTGGGACAATGGAAGGGCAGAACCCCAGGCAAATAGTGGGACCCCAAGCCTGATACTGAAAGGCAGGCCAGGAACTAGACACTGGATAGCCAGGAGATTATCCTGCTCTGCTCATAGATTGGTGCCTAGCCCAATTATCGTCAGAGAACATTCTTCCAGTAACAGATGGGAGCAGGTACAGAGGCTCAAGGCCAAACAAAGTACAGAGTTTGTGAACCTCATGGAAGAAGGGGAAGATAGATTGCAGGGACTAGAAAGGTTAAGGACAAAAGAAGGACAAGTCCCAAGGATTCAACTGACCAGCAATCCTCAGGGCTCAGTGAGCATAAAAAAGCAAACATAGAACCTGCAGGATCTCTTAAATATATCTCATAGTTGTCTGGCTTATTACTCTTGCAAAACTCCTACAAGCTAGAGTAGGGCTGAGGTTTCTGACCCTTTTTCATTCTGTTAGGACTCTTTTTCACCTGCTGGGTTGCCTGGTCCACCCTTGATGCAGGGACTAATGTCCAGCCGTGTTCCATCTTGTTATGCCCTTTTTGAGCAATAACCCTGGGAGGAATGCTCTTTTCTAGAGTGGGAACTGGGGGCGGTTGGGAGATTAGAGTAGATCGGGGGGAAGGGAGGTGGGGGATCTGAGAGGAGTGGAAGGAGGAAAAGTGAGGGGTCAGGATGTATTATATGAGATAAAAAAAACTTTTAGTGAGAACCACTGCTCTAAGTGGAGATACTGACTTTTTTGTACTACCACTATCACT
The DNA here is from genome assembly GCA_026225945.1 of Cricetomys ansorgei. Classification (NCBI taxonomy): domain Eukaryota; kingdom Metazoa; phylum Chordata; class Mammalia; order Rodentia; family Nesomyidae; genus Cricetomys; species Cricetomys ansorgei. Next base: position 17,901,317 of record JAMJFZ010001131.1, on the reverse strand, counting down.
TGATAGCTGACAAATATGAAGCTTCTGTGAGTGAGTCATGTGCTCAGATATACTCAGTCATCTTGACATTGATATCAGCTTGATTCATTTCACATTTGACATTTTAATCCTATCATGGCTCTGAATTCCTAAAGAGGACGGTAATATAAGTGACCGCTAAGTTACTAAGTTACTAGAATTCTCAGGTGTGAGAGATTAAAAAACTTTGAATAAACGCATAGTTCTTGGGGCATAATAGATTTCAGACCCAATACTTATAAGAAGAAAGAAGTATTGCAGGTTTGAGGCTAGTATATGCACCATGGAAATATCCTAACTCACACCACCAATAACTGGGTATGGAGGTTAATAACGTATTACTCACCTCACATATTCAAACCATAGCCCTAAATAAAGAAAAAGAAAAAAAAAACCTAGCTCAAATAAATTAATTAATTCTTACATCCTTCACATTTGTGAGTAGGCTCATAGTTACACGTACAGAAATCATTTATAGTTATGCATGTATATATAGGTGTATTCATACATATGCATATGTGAATGTCACTAGTATGTTCATATTATGGATTTGTTTTATTTATTTATTTATTTTTACTTTACTTGTGGCATCAGTGCATTAAAGAAAAGAATCTACCTCTTAGTACTCCCAGCAAGAGTGAGTTCAGTCTGACCTATCTAGTCACATCTCCATGTGTTTTCTGTGTAATCTCTGTTACAAAGGGCCTTCATTTAGTCAATACCACAGTAAAACAAGGTATAGAAAAGAAAATAAGAATCTTATTTAAAGAAAAATTAAACAGAATTTTACAAGGAGTTACTTGTTGATCCCTACTAACAAAGAATATCACTGAACATAACAAACAGATGTTATCAACTTATATGCACACATTGTTTTCAGTATTTTATCAAGGATATTGTTTTCTTTTCAAGGTTGCTTCTAACCTGCTCCTCCCAATGAATGATATTATAAGTAACTACTACTTCATATGTAGATGTATACATTATTCAGGGACATGGAAGGGTCACAAGAAAAAGATAGGGAACACAGTTTAATATTAAATCTTTGAGATCAATTTAGCTTATAAAAGTTGTTTATATGGGGTCTCCAAGGGATAGTAAAATAGAGTATACTGTTCTCTTAAAAACTGGTTAAATTCAAACAAATTGAGTAAAAAGTAGAAAAATAAAGTGAGGACACAGTTTTAAAAGGGCTCAAAATATATTAACTTGGTTGCATGGTCAGGGAAAAGTTCAGTTTCTGAGAAGGTCATTCCTACAGCTACCAGTAAAATAAGACCTAGACAGAGGATTTCCTGAGTATAATAATTGTTTTGTCACCATAATTAAAGTAAGTTTCTTGAATTCCTTCTCCAGGAGAAGATAAGTTTGGAGACTATTAGGAATTTAAAAATACGTATACATATTGTATTGTATACATATTGTATGCATATGTATACAAATACATATTGTATTGCATACATATTGTATATACATATATACACATACATATATGTAATGTATGTGTATATACATATACATATACAAATATACATATATGAATGCAATAGCAATGAGTGAAAAGAGGCCACGAATTTGAAGGTGAGTGTGGAAGGGTGTATTGGTGTGTTTGGTGGGAAGAAAGGAAAGGAAGAAATGAAATTCTAATATAATCTCAAAAATAAAAGAAACCAAATTAAAAAAATCTGATACAATATTTCTTTAATTTCTCTAAACCAGTAAGCTACAGAATATAGAGAAACTTATCAATAAATCATCACTATTGATATTTTGTGTGTTCACAGTGATTCAAATACATCTACATCTTAAGTTGATTCAATTTTAATGATATAGCAAGCACCATGGAGGTGTGACTTTAGAAACATCCATGCTTTCTATTTGGTATATTTGAAAAGTACACAAACTATTCTGCTGTGAACAGGACTAGGAAGGACAAATGTTAAACAATGGCTATGATTTTAGTTGAATTGTGTCTACATCATTAGAATTTATAGGATGTTAATGAGGTACACATGATAATTAAGGGAGAAACTTCCAAGGCAACATAGTATACTCACAGCTGCATGAGTTTTATTAGATACTTTTAATGAGATTAACATGGAAAAGGGGAACAAATAGAGACCAAAAACAAGTTAGAGAACTTTCTTTTGGCGAGAAAGGGGCATTACTTGCAGTACCATTCAGAAGTGTAGCTGATAGAGATGCATACCATGAAAGAGGAAACCAACCATTTGACAGTAAAACACAAGGAAAAGGCCCTGAAGGTGTTTCAGAAACCATCAGCTTCAAAGAGGAAGAAATACAGATTCCTTCTAGATTTTATTTTGAGAAGAGAATTGCTGAACACTACTTGGGAAAGACCACCTAGCTAACTAATGTGCTACAAACATGGTTTCTGATGGACACAACTACTATCAATGCATTGTGCTAGCTTCCTAGACATGTAGAATAAAACACATAAAAAACATTTTATAGAAATATCCAATGATCCTTTAAAATTAGCCTAAGAGGCCAGGCCAGGTGTAGAAAGGTCTGTCTCAGTAAGCTTCCCCCTACATTGTCATGAGGTTTTAGAGTGAATCCAAAAGTACAGTGGAGGCCATTGTGCTATTAGAGGATCCTAGGAATATTAAATACTTACCTGTGGAGCTGCAGGAACCCCTGTTCTAACAGTCTAACATAAAGTGTGGCCATTTGACTGTACCCATCAAAACCTCAAAAGCAGAGTGTCCAAACCCCTGGGAGGATATGTTACCTATGGCCTAGCGTTTATCAAATGTGGGTGATAAAGTTGTATGATTTAATATTTCCTTTTTTGAGGTTCAGACTTCCTTTATTCTCTAGTCATTTTTATACCCCGATTTTTGTTCTGTATTCAAATGAGAACATTTACTGTGTGCCCTTATATTACACTAATATATGAATTAGTTTTGGATTGTTTTAGCAAAACAGCTTACAGAAATAACAAAATATTTATTTGGGCTCATGGTTTGAGAGGATTTAAGTCCATTATAGTAGCAGCTATTTGCAGCATAGTAGAATAGGAAGCAGACAAACCTAAATGTACTTCAAAGGCTCAATTTGAGAGAGCTACCTAATGTTTCTTCCTAAGCTCCTTGCTCACAAGATCCCAATGTAGCATCACCAGTCTAGAAATAAGTATTCATGACACAAGCCAGTGGGTACACTTCAAATCCAAACCATAACCGGTTGTAAATATATATATACACACATGTATGTGTATAGGAGCTCACCAGTGAATTTGTCTTGAGTCTTAGGAGACATAGAACTTAAAACCTTGAGCAGTGCTTTTAATATTTGGAGAGTCTGGCATTAGAATGGATGCCTTTTACATAGAGAAATCAACATGGTTAGTGCCCAGAGACAGAACCATAATGTTAAAATCTGCAATGTTCTTCAAGGCCCATATATTTAGGACCGTACCATGTGGTGCTATTAGGAAGTAGTATAGCCTGGAAAAGAAAGGGAGTCGTTGAAGTTTGGATGTCACCAGCAATTGCTTTCCAAGAATATTCTGAGATTTATTTCCTTTTTCTCTTTTTCTTTTTCTTTCTTTCTTTCTTTCTTTCTTTCTTTCTTTCTTTCTTTCTTTCTTTCTTTCTTTCTTTTCTTTCTTTCTCTTTTTCTCTTTCTTTCACTGTCCTCCTTCTGTTTCTAGCCACAAGATGAACTATATTCCTCTTTCACCATGATGTACCACCTGAGCAATGTGCCAAGAAGAAATGGCTCCAATCTCCCAAAATAAAAACTTTCCACTTTCTAACTTGATTATCCATTTATTCCTTTACAGCAATAGAATGTTGACTAATGGACCAACTCAGTAAGTTATTATGAAAGGCTTATGCTTTTCCCATTTGACTTTAAAGTTTACTCAGTTTTTGTTTAACACCTGGAAGCTTGATGTTTTGCTTCCCTTCTCTCTCTCTCTCTCTCTTTCACTCTCTCTCTCTTTCCTTTCTTTCCTTAAGTTAATTATAGAGAATGGTAGAATATTTCTCATTCATCTAAATCATAGACATGTTTTACATATATATATATATATATATATATGAAGTTAAATATATATGTATTTAAAAATAAATTAAATGAATTTATATTTCATATTTAAATATATTTATTTATGTTTAAATATTAAACACATATAAATATAAGTTTTTAATTTAAAGCTTTAAAATTAAATTTAAACATTTATACACACACACACACAGAGATAGATACATATAGATAATTTAGAGATAATTTAGAAATTTATAGATTCGAATGGAAATGGAAGCATAACCTTCCAGAACCTACCTTACAAGGTTGTAAGGATTAACATTAAAAAAAATCAGGATAAAAATGCATAATTATAAGATATAGTGAGTCCATGAGAACAGATTTTTATGAATCTGGTAATCTAATACTTCTACTCTAGGTATAGGAGAAATGTGAAAACTTCTTTAAAATATCAGTTTCTAACTTTAAAAGTCCACTAAAACATATAGGTTCTTACATTTTTTTTCTTGATTGCCTTATAGTTAATAGCTATGCCTTATTGCTGAAAATATCACATGCTTTGGGGGGGAAAGTTGAGAATCCAGATGGAACACAACAAGAAGATTTCTCCCAGGTAGCTAGCTTTCATTATTCTGAAGGGTCCAATGGATGCTACTGGAGGACAAGAGGAATCAACAGAATTACCCAGCTGTGCACCAAGTGAAGTCTCACCACCTTGCAAGTAAGATTTGTTAACTGATTCAACTGGGACACAGCTGTTACAGAAGAATTCACTTGTTTCCCTATTGAATTTGAGGCCAGTTCTTCAGGAAGAATTCACACCTAGAATGGGAAACCTGGTCAATTCCTGTGGCTAGTTTGCTTTGGTTATGAAACATGAGGTCAAACTGCCTTCTAAATATTTGTTTAGTCCCATGGAGTAGTGGTCATCTCAGCCTTGGTCAAAGAAGCTTCTGTTTACAGTGCAGAGACTGATAATTGATATCCTAAGAAAAGGTGACTGCTGAATATTCACCAACACCACTAAGGCTCGGGAAATATCTCAAAAGAGAGGGGAGAAATAACATTAATATTTGGATGTCACAAGGAGTGTTACAAAATGCTCTTTTCTGGACATAATATGGATATTGAATTCTTTAACTCAAAACACCTGCGGTTACCTGCATCATACTTACATAAGACTGGACCCATCAACACTCCATCATACAACAGGAGGGCCCATAAGATTGCCCTTCTCCCTTAGAAACTCTAGGCAGTCAATGGTTCCTGCAGGAGGAGTTGTAACCATCAATGGCGTAATATTGCCTTCACTCTGTTAAGTAATTCCCCACCCATTCTCATGCAGACAGCCCTAAATATCTTGCTATATAGATTTTTTTTTAAATGCTATGAAAGTAGAGATTGGTCCTGGGAAAGAGAGATTTGGAGTGCGGGGGTGAGGGGAAGGGTATAAAAGAAGTGCAGTCCATGTTCATAGAACATTACATAGAAGTACAGAGTTGTGGAAAATGTTTAATGATTATTTCCTTCAGTCTTACTAAAAACTTTCTCCTCCCCAGCCCTCTCTTTCTCTCTTTTAAACACACACACCCATACCCACTATTCTGAACCTGTTGATTGAGGTTTCATTAAGTGTGCCTGGGCCCTGACCCCTCCTTCACATAGTCCTACTTCTTCTCACCACAGGTCATTCACACCTGTCCATTTTTTATTTCTACTGTTTATAAAAACGAAACACTGATAATTCAGGTATCCCAGTTATCTACCTTACGTTTTCATCCTCCATAAAGTTCCGTAATCACAGCGTATGAACTGTAATGAAAATCTTATGAAGCTTGTATTGTAAGCTGAGAAGTCAAAGGAAAAAGTACAATGTTCAAATCAGGTGCTCTATAAAAAAATTCACATTACTGATGGCTCTGAAAATTATAATGTATACATATATTATTTTATATTTTCTTGGTATTTTCATTTCTACAATAAAGCTGTTTTTAAGTAAGTTCTAGTCCAGGGTTAGATAAATACCCTTACAATTCTAAAATCCTTACTCTTTTTATTTTTTGAATTTTGATAAATCAGCAGAAATGGAAAGTAGAAAAATACCAAGATTTATTGTCAATATATTATAATCTCATGCTTATACATTTAATTTTTGTATTATAGATACCTACTTATATTTGTGACATTATAGCACACAGTGTATATAGATCATTGACTTACAGAAATAATCCTGTTTGAGTTGAGGAGATATTTGACTCTTCCTTAGCATAGGGGGAGCATACGTTTTAAAATCTTAATATTCCACCATTGTGATGACTGAGCTCATGAAAAAATTATTGTGCCATGATTCACTGAAGATCTTAGAAATACATTAAATAATTCAAGGCCATTTTAAAAGCTAACAGAGAGCTCATTTCATGAGAGCCATTTCTCAGGCTCATATTAAGATGAATATTTTAACATTTTTGTATCTAGTTAAGACTACATTTTTTAAAGAAAATCTCAGAGGAGGTTTCTAGATCACTTAAACTTAAAAATTATCTTTCAAATTAAACAAGAAAAGGACTTAAGTATGACTTTTTTTGTATGTCTGCAGATGTGTTTATCACATTGATGTTCAAGTTATTTTCTAGCTACTTGAATACAATGGAAGAAAATAACCTAGTGTATGTGGTTCTTTATAAATTTGCTTAAATTATCAACTTAAATTCTACCATTTTTCAAACTGTTAACTGATGATACACAAGCACATTTTAACAATATGTGATAATGTGTGTATACATACACCTATACGCAAAATTCAAATACTTTCATTGTACCATTAAAAAGGCAATTAATTATTTAACAATGGTATCAAATGCACATTCAAATGATACACTTCATCTCTGAAAGGAGTGTCTATGTAATCAGGACTACAAGACAGCATTCATATGGTGTTTAACATCATAATTAAATAATAGAAGCCAGATACAGGAAGCATGCATGCGTCTATCGGATGCCATTTGACATGAGCAATAAGATTTATCTGGCATGTTTCATTTGCTCGAAAAGTATTACCAAAATAAGCAATAAATATGACATACAGACAACATTCCAGTCTTAAAGAAGAAAACTTAAGTGGTTAGGAACATGGACTCAGGAAGCTGGGAGATGGCTCAGTGGCTAAGATCAGTAAGAGCTCTTCCAGAAGACAATTTAAGTTCCCAGCATTCATATATGGTAGCTCACAACTGCTCAAAACTCCAGCTCCAGGATATGTGACATCTACTTCTGTGCAGCCTATGCACAAGCAACCATGCTCACACAAACATACATAATTAAAGAAAAATGAATCTTAAAAAAAAGTTGACTCTAATGAGAATATTTTGAAAATAATACTCCCAGCTCTGAAAAACAATGACATATATGACATTGAGTGAGTTTTGTTTCGTTGCTGTTTTATTTTTCTATTTATAGGATCTAATTATTTAGATGAGTCTGTCAACACATTTGACAGAAATGAGTTGTCTTTTAATGCTAATTTGGAAAGTTTCATTTTAATTTTAAATTAGGTGTTAATGTTAATTACTGTGTCATTTTCTATTGTAATAATAATTGATCATACAGTTAATAAAAATACCTTCTCACTATGCCACAATTTTCATATATTTCTTTTTAAATCAGTATGTTATGGTAATACATTCAAGTCTTTATTAGTAGAAATGGTAAATCAATAAGGAATACAAAAAGAAAAGAGCTAAGAGAGTTGGAATTTTACTATTATACATCTGAAAGTAAATGAAATAATTATGTTATGTCATATACTCAGAAATATGAATAAATATATAAATTATTTAAAATACTCTGCAAATACTAAATAATCTGTTATTTGGTTTTAGTTTATAAATATTGTTATTGCCATGCCTGTTGTCACTGATTCAGAGCAAAAGCTTCTTATTCTTTCCTGGCACTAGTCCTGAGCCCTGGAGAGTTTCAACCTCTCTACAATCCAGTCTTAAGTCTAGAACTTGAAGCCTTCAGCTTCCATACAATTCACCTTAGAGAATTAGAGCTGACTGAGCCACTCTGATTAGCTCCTTCTGAACTCAGAGCTGTACTCGGGCTAACTCCCACAACTTCTCTAACTGAACTGCTCTGCCCATCTTCAAACTGACTCACTTTTCCCATCTGATACTGATTTCTGCCTAGATGTCTCTGTGTCTCTGCCTCAGACTCCTCTCTATGCCTCTGTGGCTTATCTCTCTCTGAGCTCTTAGTGCTCCATATTGCCTTAGTCAGCTTCTCTGCTTCTCTGCCTTGTCCTCAATCAGACTACCTTGTCTTGTCTTCTTTCTGCCTCTTATCTTGACTCTCTGAGCTGGAAGCCTGCTTTCATACTGTGAGGGTTGGGCATATCCTCACTCTGACTTATTCTGCTAACTCTTCTTCTAATTCATCACTTTGCCTGTCCTTCACTCTGACTTGGACATCACTGAGTCCTGCTGAGCTCTGCTTCCAGTCTTCCAAATGCTAGGATTAAAAGCCTGCAGCACCACTGCCTTCTGAATACTGGGATAATAAGAGTGTACCATCTAACACTTTTCTACTCTAGAGCAGCCATGCTGCTGGATTAAAGGATTTAATATTCCTCTACATATGTCTTCATTTATTTCAAAATGGTGACTGGGGATGTATTTCACTTCAATTTATATTTCTTACTATCTGTTATATGATAACCTAAATGCAAAGCCATAGAATAAAAAGTAAAATTCTCCTAAAACTATGTCTATTTGTGGTAAGATGCTCTAAATCGTTGTCATTTTTAAAAAAATTTCCAAGTAGGAAAAGTCTATTTGCAATTAGGAGCATCTGAATGAAAAGATTTTTTTATTGTAGGTTAAATATTAAAATGTCAGTTCTGATAATTCCATTAGTATGGGAAGAATCAACACAAAGTTTCCAGCAATTCAATTTCATGCATAACCAGGAATATCTGAAGGTTTTTCATAAGAAATATTCTTCAGGCAGAATTCTGAGAAAATAGAATATGGTCAATAAAAACACACTAATTATGTCAACATTTCCTTGGCATTATAAACAACCGTGAGATATTTTTGTATAAGTTGTAATATCAGATAGCTCCAAAAGGAAGTACAATTAGAAATAAAGGGTCATTATTTTTATAGTAATTCCTCCTAAATTAATACCATTAAAGTGACATCATGTTATTAACTGCGGAATTATTAAGTATAATGCATGTTTTATGCATAATTTTCTGTATTTTCTGTTACTAAGTCACCACTTAGATCCAACAAAACATTCTGCTGTAGAAGAATTCTGGAGGCTACAGAAAGGCAGGAAACTACTTACATTAGCATAAAAACTATCTCAATCTAATACTCAAAGACAAAGCAAATGAAAAACGATGAGCTAGTCCTATTCTCTCATACCCACATAAAATTTTAAATGGAAACACTAGTTAAAACCTCACCTTGGAAAAGAGTACACGTGATGTATACTAAAACTAGGTTCAAACAAAGACATAGTAAGTTGTACATAAAATTCTCAAAAAGTAAAAGTCTCCCAAAAATAAATAAAATTGATAAAATTAAACAAACATACAACAAACTAAAATCAGATAAGGATGTTTATAACCTTTATCTTTAAGATTTGAACAGACTACGCTCTCAATTTTCTTATGAAAAGCAAGGAGAACAAGTAAGGCTTGTAGTTTTATTCCACAAATCTGAATTAAATTTTCACACACACACACACACACACACACACACACACACACACACACACACACACATATATATATATATATATCTGAAGTGAGTGTTGTAGTTGAGCATAGTTTTTAATTTAGATGCAGTATAGTGTCTAGGGTCTATTATGAAATAAGAAATTCTTATTTCATAATAGACCCTAGACCTTTATATAATACCTTTCATAATAGACCTTTTTACAATTAAAATTTGAAGACATAATTGTATTTATAGACTTCAGTCAATCAGATCTCACTGATAACTTCATTGTATTTATGTATGCTAAGATGAGATTGTATGGTTTCTGAAGTAGATCAAATTTTTAAAACAGATTTGTAAATATAGTTTTAATTTAAAATTGTTTTATGTAGAATATTTGCCATAACCTTCACGTCTATATAACATAGCTGCTTACATCAATGTTACATGTATGGTACACGTGGGTTGTATTAAGAATTAGACACCTGGAGAGCAAGCCCCACTGTGTCAACTGACCAGAATTGTTAGGGGCTCACAGAGACTGAAGGGACAGACAGATTGGTGTTCTTGAAAAAAATCTATAGGTTGGAGTGGGGGAGTCCCTGACCCTCTTATCTGCCCTTGGGATCCTTTTGTTTCTGCTGGGTTGCCTAGTCCACGCTTGATGTAGGGATTAGTCCCTGGCCTTGCTCCAGCTTCCTATGCCATGCCCTATTTGAGTGGTAATGGGGGAGAGACCACACTGACTGGGGGGACTGTTCTTTTCTGGAGAGAACTAGGGGGATTGTGAGTGGTGATAGAGGGGTAGATCTGGGGGAGAGGGGAGATGGAGGAAGATAGGAGTTAGAGGGAGGGAGAAGGAAGTTAAGGACATATTGTATAAGTTGCATGAGAAAAGAAAAGTAAAAATAATAAAATAAAAGAATTAGAACTCAAGGAAATTATTGACCAAAATTACACTTTCATCTCCATTCCTAGAATACTAAATTTATTTTGTTTAACCTTATCTTTTGTGTGTGTGTGTATGTGTGTGTGTGTGTGTGTATGTGTGTAGAGAGAGACACTATAATACAATTACACCATTTACTTTTTGCATTTCCTCACACCTAAAGTTCCCGTGTAACCCCTCCCCCTTTCTTGTGTTCTTTTAAACTCATGGCCTCTTTTTCTTTAATTGTTGGTATGTGAATTTGTGCATGCGTGTGTATATTCCTAAATCTATAAGAACCACCTGCTATATATATATATATATATATATATATATATATATATACACACACACACACACACATATATACATATACAATGTATATGTGTATATATATAATGTATATATATAGTGTATAGTGTCCTAGCATATGTTTTTAGAAATGATCCTTTTGCATTGGACAACCAATTGCTGTGCTCTTCCCTGGAGAAGACTATTTCCCTAGCTCTCAGTAAATCCTAATTGCTTTCACTTTTTGTTTAAGGCTAACTCCTCATGAGCCTCTCACCACAATAGTGTGTCTATTCATGTTCTCATTGTTCACTTTTTGTTTCATCAGCCATTTTGGTGAGACTTTATAGGTGTACTTTCTAAAATTCCTAGGAGACACAATCTTAGATCAAACTCCCTGCTCCCCTTGCTATTACAATCCTTTTGTCCCTTCTACAATGATTCCTGAGCTTTAGGTTTAGCAGTCATTTTGTAATTGTATCATCTGGGATTGGGCTTCTCAACTCTGCATTTTGATTAGTTGTGGCTTTCTGTAATAGTCTTCATCTGTTACAAAGAAGAGTCTCCTTGATTAGGGGTGAAGACTATATTTATCTGTAGATATTAGGATGGGTATTTAGGATTATGTTGGTTTGCCATAGATATTTGTTAAGCTATGTTCATCGTTGCTCTATAATAGCTAGGGAATAGAAACAACCAATGGATGGATAATGAAAATTTTCTATGCAGTATGGAATGCTATTCACCTGCAAAGAAAAATGAAGTCATAAATTTTCAGGTAAATGGATTGAACTAGAGAATATCATATTGAATGATATACCCAGACAGACAAATCTCACATATGCTCTCTCATCTAAGGTTCCTAGTTCTAAACTTTAGATGTGAGTACATAACCTGGATTGATTCAGAAACTAGGAAAGTCAAATGGGTGTAATAGGAAAACAATAGAGAGGAAAAATATCTTGTTAAAAGTGATCTGAAAAAGAATTAGGAGAAACAAGGGCTCTAACTAGAGAGGTAGGGTAGAAGATAAATCTAGAAGGAGGGAGGAGGCTACAGTGGCAGTAAGAATGCCTGAGAAATGCATAAGGAGTCATACCATTAACTACTTACCCAAAATAATACATGTAATTTGATGTAAAAATACATAGTTTAAATGAAACGTTCCCATGTAGGCTGACAATGCCCCTGCAAGAGCCCAACAGCATTTCATGAAAACCCCAGCCACTGAAGCCATCTTGCTGGTCAGAGACTCTTTGATGTCTAAGAGACTTCCATAAACAGTATAGGCTATTGCTATTGCCATTGGTTGCCCCCAGAAATAGAAATTAAGTCTCTATTGCTGAAGACACTGTCCTCTTTGGACATGGGGTCCAGAGATTTCTGAGTTGGTGCTGACCTGAAATTCTTTCATGAAACCATAATGTGCCATGCAAAATACCAGCTTCTAAAGGTAGGAAATAACTAATCCTTCAAAGCTGCAATGCCTATGAAGCACAGCAAGCACACCATGGTAATCCTAAGGATATAGTGGCACACATACTTGGGCAAAACAAACAGTTTTCTCGTTTGATTTAAGACCCACTCTACAACAAGGAAATCTTACCTAGAATTAGAAACCAAGCCAGCAATCCAGTGATAATGAAAGTCATGGGTTTGGAAGAGAATCCACATTGAATTTTTAACTTACATTTTGGTTACTTCTTAATTTTTAAACGAAGATGAAATATATGTAACATTTACAAGGTGGAGGAGAATTTAGATTACATTTTGGAGCCTATGCTTCTCACATTCTAAATACATCAGTGTGCATTTTATACATTTGAGACTCTTTCAATCTTTAACCTTGCACTGGTATTCCAAATTACTGCAATAATATTACATCATTACTGTTATCTTTAGATCCCCTTCATTGTATACATATCATTGTAAATAAGCTCTCAGAATCCCACATTGCAATTAACTCTTATGCCTCTCCGAAGCTTTCATCTAGCATAGTTCCCTTCTTTATTTGACTTCTGTGACCTTTAAAGGCTGTAGGAAGTTTATTTCAGGCCTGCCAATCTGAGTAACTGTCTGCCCTGTAATGTTTTTTCCTTATCTGATCCAGGGCATGTGTTTCTGGCAGGAACACCACAGCAACCCTGCCATATTCTCCTTGCATCCAAACAGATGGTTCAGCTCCAATCTGTCCTGTGCTGATGAAGCTCATTTTGATTGCTTCATTAAGGTAAAGCCTCCTGTGCTTTTTGTTGTTGTTGTTGTTATGAAGCTGCTTTTACTTCTCCATTTGTAACCAATTACATTGTGTTAAAGCACCATGCAAATGTAGTTTGTTCTTTATTAAATTTTAAGCATATATTATTTCTGTAGAGAAATATATTCCATATTATAACATATTAAGATTATATCATCTAGCTTATTTTGTCCCATATCCAACCAAGAGCAGCTTGGTTCTAGGTAGCAGTTTTTTTTCTTTTTCCAGTAACTATTTCCTGAAAGAACAAGATGCTTCCACTCACCAGGTATTTCAGCCTCATACCAAACATTTTTAATAGAGATGAGGTTCGTGTAGTTAGAACTGGTGTTTGGAAAGGAAAATCTCATGCACTTGAGGTGTTCATTACACTTGCATGCTGCTACTCAGGTTTCCTCAGTTGACAGAACTGAATATAGAAGTATATACACATGTAAATCTAAGTACACAGCTTATTTACTATTTTTATTTATTATCCATATGTAATCAGCCTTGCAATTCTGTGTTGGACTTATTTCCCTCACAAACTCCTTTCTTACCTGAGTCAGCCTCATTCATCCCAGAATGTACTGTAACCATCAAACAGACACCAGATCCAGTTAGCTCTCCTCTCAGGAGCTTCAGTAGCTGTGCAGCCTCACTCTGGGTCACATATCAGTATGAAGACACAGCCTTCTTTGTTCTTCATGGCTACCTCTACCTCCTATTCCATATGTGTGTATGTGTGTGTGTGTGTGTGTGTGTGTGTGTGTGTGTGTGTGTGTGTGTCAGAGAGAGAGAGAGAGAGAGAGAGAGAGGGAAAGGAATTGTCTCATATGAGAGCATATATATATATATATATAAAAGAATATTCAAAAGACAAATATCAGTAAGTTACCAAAAAGAAAGAGGGATTAAGTGAAATTGCATGGCAATGAGGGTTAGTACATTTGACAGAGCATTAACTAAATAAAAGAATTTACCTAATGATAATGATTAGCTACACTACACTCTAACTAAAGTTGTCTTCCTTAACATATATATGTTCAGACAACAATTGGATTAAACTCTTCTTCTCATGGATATTTACATAAGTAGTTGTTCCTATGTTGTTCAAGTAATAATGCTTGCCTTGCCTTCTAGAAAAGAAAGTGTTTTACATTGTAAAAAATAAGTCATTTGTAAACTATGACAATATTCATCTACCAGTAGAAATAGATGAAAAACAATTTAAATGATTGCCTGTAATTCATCTTCACTCACAGGGATGAAGTTTGTAAGTATATAAAGTGTTTCTTCATGAACTATCTATTTTTCCCTTATGAAGACAGAGTGGAAAGCATTACTTAATATGATTTGTTAACTCTATTTTAACTGGTTTGGTTGGGAGTAAGGAATTTATTGTCTCTCATATGATAGCAATTGCTACCAAAGGAAAAGATAATAAACATCTCTCATGTTTTCTTAAAGGCTTGCTCAGGGAAGGGGCTAATTTTTACCTTTGGTATTATGAAGAAAATCTATGGAGCCATGAATTTTATAAGAGTTGGGAAAAGAAGTATATTTATTTGCCTGTAGCCCTTAATTCTATGTTTATCTAGCAAGGTAATAATATTAGATGTCCCCTAAGGACTATAACTTGTATAGTTACAGATTCTTACCCCTCAACAATGGTGCAAGGTATGGGCTTCAACTTGTTGAGCCTTAAATTCAATCAAAAAGTGGTTGGTCGCTCCCATGACATTACACCATCATTGCATCAATGAATATGTCTTCCCAAGCTTGTCACTCTAATAGCTCACATAATTCATAGATGTGTAAAATTAGATATTTCCTTTCTGCTCTGGTATGGTGCATATCATCTTCCAATACTATGAAAGCTAAATAGTCTTAATTCCTAACAATATCATTCATACTGTACTTGTCAGATATGCATGAAGTGAACAAGTAAGTACTGCTTTTATTTTCCTGTATTCTATAATTCAAGCTCATGGTATCATCCAGCAGTAAGGTCTTAACCATTACATTCTATACAAAAACTAAGACCAATCAATGCCCTGCAATGCTTGTGGGTCTATGGGACATCACTTGCCAACAATTCTAAAAAAGTTAACCCATTAGGCTTTCTATTTGTTATACTTTGGTACCTAGTATGGGCATTATTTCCATTATTTTCTTGTTAAAGGGTAATTCCACTTAAACTCTTCACATTATGAGTATGAATATAGTTTAGAAATCTTCTACAGTAGGTTTCCATATGACTTTTTCAAAAGAATTTTAGTATTTGTTACTAAATTATTACTATTATTTGCTTTTAATCCTCAATAACACCAAGGTCTATCTTCCTTCCCTTGAAAGTTGTACCCCATAGCCCCCTATTAATAATAAACTTCAAATAAAACATTTACTTCTAAAGATTCAAAGCTGAAACACACAAATGAAACATAATATGTAATGTTTTTATTCCAGATATTGGTTACCTCACTCAGAATGATCATTAATAGCTCCATCCATTTACCTGTGAATTTCATTTTTTTTGTTTTTCCTGACAGCTGAATAGTATCCCATTACTAAATGTGGCACACTTTTTTTTATTATTCAGTCATCAGCTGATCAATTAAATCTAAACTACTTTAACTTCCTATCTATTGCAAATAGGGTATCGATGAACATGAATGAATAGGTATCTGTAATACAGAGTTCATTGAGCATAGTATTTTGGTTGAAACTCCACACAGCTCATTGTAGTGATCTTATGAATTGGCACTACCCCAAGCAGTAAATAATTGTTTTCTTTTAACCACACACATGCCAGTGTTTGTCAACTTTTGGTTTTGGACTTTAGTTAGTGAAATTTTGATAAGAGGAAATCTCAGAGTTCTAGTAATTTTCATTTACCTGATAGTGGGAGCTGCTGAACATTTAAGAAATATTTCTTAGTCATTTGTGCTTAATTTTTTCAAAGGTATGTTTAGTTTTTTGCCTCATTTTTAAAATTTTATTGTTCTTGGTGATTTATATCTTCCTTCACTTGAATTTCATATGTACAATTTCCCTAATAAACTATAACCCTGGCTTTAACTGTTCTCAGTGATTAAGGAAAGTATTTTTAATTTGTTGGAAATGAGAGAACTTGGGAAAACTTTCACTTATGTTTCTGGTTTTGTAATGAGCCAGAGGTACTAGCAGCTTTGTAGATTGGGATATTTCTTATAAGTGGTAAAATTATTCATAATTTCATAGTAGTATAAGAAATTAATTAAAACAATTCAGAAATATTTTGCCAATATCAGGTGAATGAAATCAAAGTGAAGACTAGGTGAAATTATTTTGCTTTTCATTAAAATAGACAGTAAGACAATATCAAGTTAATGAAGATTAGAGGTTATATTTCCATGTTGAGAAGTGTAAAATGGAATTATATACGCTTAATTAATTAAGCATGGAGAGCAAAAATTTGTCTAAGGTATAATGGAATTTAGGCATTTGGAAACAATAAGTAAGTTGATCTTAATATAAAATGCAACAAATGAATATCTTTTACACAACAATTTTAACAGATGAAATTAGGATAAGGATAGATTTATACAACTAAAATCAATTCAATGTATTCTTAAAATTAAAATCAGAAATATTGTGTGTGCATGTTACTGAAGTAAGAAGAGAGGAAAGAAAGATGAATGTATAGAAGAAGGTCAGAGAGTAATTCCTAGAGTAATTGCCTCGGTGGAGATTCTCCATAGCCATGGGTTTCACTACTGGACACCTTACTGGATGTCAAAGAACATTTTAGAAAATTCCCCTTGTAACCTAGGAAATGAGGGAGGGAGGTAGTCATCTTGAAACATTCCCAACGTGTACTCCATCAGAAAAACCACCTTGAAAAAAAAGGCAATGTATGGTCAGTGTGTGTTCATGTCTGTGGACATGTCCCCCACTGCAGCTTGCTCTAGCCTTCCTGGACCTGTGTACTGAAGGGAAAGTAAGAGCTGTATCACCAGGGAAATACTGTGAAGGCCAGTCTTGAGAGATTACAACATGAGTCGCATGTATTCACAAGGGTACAGGAAACTTCCTTCTCTGACATTCCAAAGTTTAATTTCAATAATTTATAATTAAAAGTAAATCATTATGAAGACATTCTGTGAGGAGTTGTAGGAGGACCCTGAAATTAACAGTGAAAACAAAAGGCACAGACAATACAGGGATTTGAATTGCACTAGCATCTATGCAAAATATTTAACATAATCTAATATTTAACTAAATTAATATGAAATTACATTAAATACTAATGTATTCAATTCCCTGTTACTGGTTCAGGTCTGGCTTACTATATGACTATATATGATTATATATATGCATATATATTTATATAAGTTTTGAATCTTAAATGCATATGTATGGGCATATTAAAGTAAAGGGAAGATATCTAAATTGTGTCTAACAAATATTAAAGTCCTCAGGTATGACACATGAGAGAACTATCATATAAAAAGCTAAATCAACTAAGTTTAATATATGAATTATATAATAGAAAAAGTAGATAATATGAAATAATAGATGCACTTGTAAATATGGAGACAGAAAATCTTAAAAGCATAAGATAGAAAAGATTGACCAAACAGTGTATCAAAACAAGGAAGCCTGAGCTTGCTCTGCAGGGTGGATAAAGCCCCTGAAAAAGTGAGTAAGCTCAATGACAATCCAGAGAGACTTCCAGTGTGAAATGCACAAAGGAAAAAAATAGCAAATAAAACTGAAAAAGCAAAGAGAATATATTTAGAGTAACATTTAGAAGTTCAACGTGGGAAGGATTAGATTATCAGAAGCAGAAACAGAAACTGAAACAATGAATTATTTGAAAATATTAGTGACTAATTATTAAAACATAGTTAGTGACTGATACAAGACCACATACCCTAGAAGCTAATAAATACTGAAGGGGAAATATAAACAAAAATATAACTCAGATACATACTATACTCATTGTACAGAAAGTCAAAAAATAAATCATGAAAGAGAGCAGAGAGAGAGAGAGAGAGATGAGAGAAACAATCACATCAGCCAAAGAACAAAACTAAGAGTTGTTCCTTACTTCAGATCTGAAGTTATGTAAGCAAAAATTATGTACAGGCTATTTTAAATGTTGATAATAAATATCTATATACCAAACAAAGTGCTGTTCTGAAATTTTATGTCCACTTAAGTGATAATTTCAAAATTTTAGAGGTGTAGGCTTTCTCATACAAACAGAAGTGAACAGGATTAATTAGTCACATTATTCTCAACATGAAATGTTGAGACTAAGTTTATCAATTGATTTTTATTATGCTTATTGCTAGTCTACCTTTAGTTCTTTAATTTTACATGGATTTACATTTCTTTTTCTACCTAGTCAATGGAATTTAGTTCATTAGAGACATTATTTTTTGTATTCATACCATTAAAGCTATGAATTTTCTTCAAAACTCTTCTAGTTGTTTCATCCTATTCATCTTGGATATGTTCTGTTTGTTTCTTTCTGATTAACAGATAATGTGATACTGAACATGTTCATGGATTGCAGTGTGATCTCTCTATATATGAATGTATATGTATAGTGAAGTAGTTGGCATGTCTCTTGCTATCATTTCTTTCAAGCACCTCTCTTCTGGTTCTTATTTACATACATACTATGCTGAACTATAGTTACCCTATTTTGCTGTAGAAACCTAAACCTATTATGATACACATTACATTACCTAGCTTCCTTGTTTCTCTCATGCAGTGCGACTCTTTCAAACTAGTGAAGCTACTACTCTACTTTCAGATTGACATTTTAACCTAGATGTGAAAGAAAATATATGTGAGTCTGTTTAGTGTAGCATTATTTACAGTAGTTTTTTTTTCCTTTCCTCTTCACAGACATTCTGAATACATGAACAAAATATAATATGAATACATAATGGAATACTGTTAAGTAAAAAATAAAAACAAAATCCTCTCATTTTCAGGAGAGTGTATAGAACTAAACTGTGTTATGTTTAGCCAAAAGCAATTATCTTTAATCTTTATTTACTTAGAAATGTTTACAATTTCTGATTGTTTTCAACAATGCCTCACTGGGTATCTAGAACTCCACAGTCACTAATATTGAATGGAGTTCTAACTACATTATCTTTTTTATTTTTTAACTATATTGTAATTAGAGTTCATATTTTGTAGAATTTGAAAATAAGATTGTTACAAAATTTGTTAAAGCATTTTGATGACCCAGGTCATAATCTTTCTTCAAGAATATGCAGGAGCACTTGAAAATAATGTGTTTTGTGTTGTAAAGAATTTTTTTTAAAGAAAGTTAATTGGAAGCTAGAATAATGCCTCTTATTTCTTGGTAACATCCACATGGCTGCTCAAAACCAGAACACACATGGTACATACACATAAGGCTAATACTCAAACATGTAAAATGTTTTTTAAAAAGATTAATTTTATTATATTAGTTCATGGTACTATTTATTATTTTCAAAGTGTATTAATTTTCCTTTATATGCATCGGAATATAGGTATCAGTTCTCTAAATAAAACTGAGAAATTATATATTTCAACATTTTAGTATATTCTATTTGTGATTTTGTATTTCAGTGACCTGCTACTAGGTATATAAATGTTAAGAATTGTATAATTACTTAGTATATTAATGTACCTTTGCTATAAATTAATCCTCTTTATTCTGGTAATATTCTTTACTTTTTTTTGGGGGTGAGACAAGGATTTTCTCTTGTAACTCTGGCTGTCCTGGAATTCACAGAGATCTGCTTGCCTCTGCTTCCCAAGTTCTGGGATTAAATGTGCATGCCACCAGTGCCCAGATATTCTTTACTTTTAAAGCAACTGCCTGAATTAGCCACTTCAGATGTTTTTAAGTAGCCTCATCATGGCTGCCGTGGCTTGGATATGGTTTAAGAGTTCCTCAAAGGTACACTATGACTGAAAACTTGGGTCACAGGATGAAGCTATTGGAAAATGATATAAAAATTTTAATATTAAAAAATAATAAAGTACAGATAGTCAATAAATCTATGGTTCAACATGTATAACTAGTAAAATGTGATAATAAATGTGCTTCACAGTCATGGTAAATGAGTATGTTTAGAATGTACACCAACATCTGTTCCAAGCAATCTATGCTCCTTCAGTAAATCCAGTACGAATAAATGAGTAAATAGTGATTACAAAGTACAAAGGGAGCCAATGACGAAAGGAGACAGGAACGGACTCATTTTTGTAGGTTCTTCTGGCACATACCGACACTTGGATTACACCTTACAGTAGGATATGGCTGAGATGAGATATTGAGATTCCTAAAATTTTTCTCGAGTTTCCAATGAAGGCAACACAGAGTAGACAAGAAAGGAGAAACACTCCAGCAGTAACTACATGCAGCCACTGCGTACAGAGTAACACTTGGCTGTGCTCTTTAAAAGGGGACTGATTAGAGATGAGTTTCATTTGAAATTGGAAAATATAACGGGAAATAAGAATTGCATGTCTTAAGGATCATCCTGTTGCATATTTAAATTCTTCAAATGAAAATGAAATTTAAAATAATGCAATCCTAATTTAAAGTGTTTAAAATAACCTCATTTACCTCAACATTAATTTCCTCATCTTATCATCTCAATTACATTTCCATTGCAAATTGCTCTACCTTGATGATTTGTAATCAATTTTATATTTATATTGTGATAACAAAAATGTGTGCTACGATGACTAAATCACTTAATGTAATAATTTCACTATACAAATCCACATAATTGTTCTGACCAAAACATATTTTTGTACAGAGCTTGGGAAAAAAGTAGTATTTTGATGATTAGCCTTACTCATCATAATGTTATGTTTCTACAAATTTAGTGAGACTGTTTAAAGGATACCATGCTGTGCACAAACATACACAAACACACACACACATACATACACACAGTCTATATACAAAATGCTAAGTCATAGGAATTTAAATGCAGAGAGTATATGTTTTATATAACATCAATGTAAGGTTTAATTGTTGCATCTTTGGAATGGAAGGAAAATAAATCTCATGGTCAAGTTCTCAGAATACTCTTGAAAATGTACATAAATTTATTTAAAATTTTTGTTATCTTAGGTGTGATATAATAAATAACATGATATGAATGGGTTTGAATAAATATATGTTAATAGAACTGTGAAGAACTTTTAGTAACTGGAAGAAGTTTTTAGATTCAATATTCACATTCATAATTTTGGAAGAATAAACCAAAAATAAATTGGTGATATATAATAGAAACAACATTATTGGCACTATTTTCTAATCCTCATCTTACAGATAAAATAAGTCTATCAAAGAAGCTAAGTTATCTTCAGACTCATAGATTTTACATGGCTCTTCATCAGTGCCAGTTATTTCAAGTAAGTGGAAATTATGTCCATATTCCTGAAAGATACTTTTCCTAATCTTTGGCTTTGTACAGGTTTCTTTCTGTATTTCATATTCTGAAACTAAAATTAAAATTCTTCTTCTCTTTCTTCCCACACCCTTCTCCATCTCTCTCCATCTCCATGTACGCAAGGCTTCACTATGTACTTCAAGCTGGACTCATATTCTTACTTCTCTTAAGCAGCTTGAGTGCTGGATTGCAGTTGTGCCCCATAATAATCACCGTGATGGAGTTGGAAGAGCACCCAGTGCTCTCAACCACTGAGCCATATCTCCAGCCACTTCATTCTCTTTTATGATAATGTCAGAAATATATAGACTATTTTGATTTTTATATAGTTCAAATACACTTGAAATACAAATTTTATGCTCTATCAATATCAAAGATAGAATTCAGATGAAAGTTCTTAGTAGTTTAACATGAATTTTAATCTTATCTCTGAATATCTTAGCCATTTTTATATTAGTATTTATGAAACCATTTCCTAGGTCTGTGAAGATTAAATATTTAAAATATAAATGAACACTTTTAAAATACTACCTTTTACAATATTAATCTTCAATATTTTACCATAATATCAATAGGACTTAAAATAACTATTTGTTGAAAATGCTTTGGGAGTTCTATTGAAATATAAAATTAAAATATGTGTAGAGATGTTGTTCAGTTGATACAGTGCTTATCTAGCATGCATAAAGCACTAGGTTCAGTTACTCCCTAGAATCACTGAGTATGATAGTGTATGCCTGTTACTCAAGCTCCTGAAAAATAAAGTCATTCTCAGCTACATAGGGAGTTGGAGATGAGGCTGGACTACATGACACCCTGTCTGAAAAAGAAATATAAAATATAAGCAAGTTATTTACTATCAATTAATCAGCATTTACAATATATCTAGAAAAAGACACAGAAGTTCTGAAAATTATGAAATATATGTTTTACTATTTGAAATGCTTTTTGGAAAATTTGTGTTGCATCCATGAAAACAAGAAAATGATTTGTAATTCTTAAGGAAATTTAGGTGAACTCTGGTTTATACTATTTTTAAATAATATAAACTTTTCCTCCTGTTATAACACATAGCTTTCCTTATCGGTTTCCTTAGTAACTGTGGTGATGTAACATTATGAACATATGTCTTACAGTCTAAGACACTGGAATTTTTACTGAACCTTGCTGCATCTTATTCACCTAATATACCTTGACGTCACTTAAGATTTGGTCTGATATGGTGATCTGTATTCATTCTGTTCATTTAAATTGCCTTTATTCTCTTACATTTTAAGAGAATAAAGTGGCAGCCAAACTAAGTGCTTTTAATTTCCTGTGTAATTTGAATTTCCCAACCTAAACCAATGCATAGCTGTAATCTTAAATTATCTATTCTTCCATGCCCCTTCCCACAAGTTACTGATGTGTATGTGAGGAAGAACTCATGGACAGAAGCTGTTACTGCATATTCTGTTTGACTGATTAGTCAAACTGTGGAGAGATTGGAATGTTTCATGTCCAGGAGTTAATTACCTTACCTGGACAAGTTCTAGCCTTCAGCAATAGCCATTTCTTGCCCACCTCTGAGACAGAACTAATATCTTATGACAATTGATAAGAATTTCAGAATCTAATAATTTAGCAGGCCACTAGATTCCACCAACCAAAAGCTAAGAGTGTCACCAGCTAGCATCTTGGGCCTAAAGAAAATTTTCTCCCATCTTGCTGTACCTGTCGCTTTGATGTATCCACCAATGCATTTATACTTCCCTTTATTTGTGACTTTCTTTGTCCTGTAAAATTATAAAGCTGATAAAAACTGATTCCGTGTTGGAACATGGAATTTGATCTAATTTAAATCAGCATTTGCAGGCCATCATCACCTAAAATGGCTCCCGAATATCTCTATTCCCTTTCAGATGAGAACTGTGGTTTTTGCATATACAAGCATATGTATGCTATAGTAATATAGGCTGGAAAGAACAAAGACGTTACAAGTTTGAAAGCAATCTTATAAAACAGAAGTCCATCATAAATATTGGAAGCAGCATTTAGATAAGTCAGTGGCCTAATCCTTTGTAAAACTCTGTTAAAGATTTCTGTTAAGTATCCCTCATTCCTTCCTCATGTGATTCTATGTTGTTCAATAAATGTGGAGTAAAAGTCCTTTGTTAGGGAGACACAGACACAGATTCAGGGAAAAACAGATTCACAAGAAAGCTTTCTGTTGTGAACAAATGTGTCAGACTTACATACCATATAGATAGGGACTGATGTAAGACACAGGGAGAGAGAAGTGGAGAATAATCCAAAGCCAGCTGAGCTCTTGGTTAAATTGCACCAAGGAGACCTACTTTTAAATTTTTTTCTTTAATGAGAAATTGACACATTTTAACTATTCTATGGCTACTATTAATGTCTTTAAACAGACACAAGTAACTGTTGATTGATTTTTCAACAGTTTTTCCAGAAATCCATGTCTTGTGTGCCTCTCAGCATACATTTATCAAAACTTGCTGTTCAAATGCATATCCTTTACATTCCCTTTTGTGTGTTAAAATTTTTATATGTGTATTACAGGTTGATTTGAATATTTTGCTGCAGACATCATGTCAAACTATTTTGATCCTTCCAGCAGTACGAAGCAACACATACTTTGTGTTATGTCTTTGGTTTGGGTGGTTTTGCTATTGGTAGAAAAATCACATCCACACAGACACATTGACTCAGTCTAATTCTCCTCAACTAGCAGATCACCATGTCTTTTCATAATAGATAGACACTGAAAGATATTTGAATAATAATTGTACATATCTTTTGCCACTGCTTCTGAGTATGCTAAGTTTTTCTTTTGTAATTGAGCACTGTACTTAATGATTACCTTTAATTTTCTGTCTTGTAAAAGTTTCCATCAATTTTTAATTAATTAAATGTTCCCATTTGTATTTGAAGTAGTTAAAAGATTTAATAATCATTGAGATGATCTTCCTATCAGTCAATGTGATAAATGACTTAATATGGTGAGAATCATAGATCTAACTCCAAGTTCCTGCGGAGGCTGATACGGTTAGAGCTTAACAGCTTCCATTGTTTCAGTGACAGACTTCATATTTTGTATTATCTTCACATTTGAATTGACAGAGCTGTTTGTAAAATATTTTCATTTTGAATTTTATCTTTATCTCATTGTGATATTTAATTAATAACAAACTCATTAAATAATTTCAGAGTGAGTGGCTTTATGTCACTCCTTAATTAATGACTAAGAGATTGGCTCAGTGTGTTTCTGAATTATCTGGTAGGATTAGTCTTTATATCTTGGTAAACATCATGAGGTTTGATTTTTAAGATATGTAATTACTCATTTAAAGTATAGTAATTATTAAATCACTTATTGGTCTTTTCACACAGCTTAATTATTTTTAGGAAATTACAAGTTACACTGTATAGAGCATACACATTGTATCTTTATGTAGGTGTATCATACTATCTACTATTGTAAAATTATTTATAAAAGATTTTTATTGAAAATTATGGATTTGAATTTCTCTGGATGCATGAAAACATTCAATATGACCTATATGATCTCTTATGATTTTTCTATTTAGATGTACCTTCTTTTTTTTTTTAATTGACTACTTCTGTCATGTGTTTCTTTTTCTGTTAAGTTTTTAATAGAAACAACATTTTAATCTTGCATTAGGATTTTCTCTTTAAAACGTCTTAGTAGAACATATACAAATATTAGGCATACTGAGGGAGAGAATGAGAGAGAGAGAGAGGGAGAAAGGGAGAGAGAGAGAGAACAATTTTGAAGAAAGAAGTTGGTAGAATTGTTGCAGCCAATTTTCCAAGAGTCTGTAGTAGCAAAGTACAGAGCAAAAAGGCAGATGTTATACTTCCAGTTCAAGCCAGATCACTAAGAACATCCTTGCTCAAAGACAGTCAGGCAGAAGGAACTCTCTTTGCATGAGAATGACAGCCTTTTGTTAACATCAATATTTATAAACAGGCCACGTATGTTCAAATATGAGACTTTTACATTATTCGTTGAAGAGAATAATTAAAGTTCATGGTTAATGAAACTTGATATTCTTAGGATTTGTTCCAAATGTATTGTTTTTATCAGCTGCTGAGAAAGCATATAAAATCCTTAAATTATATAATATATATTTTGTAAAATATCCTTATCAAGTTTGTAAAAATTAATTTTCTGGTGTGCATACGATTATTTTGCTTGTATGCATGTATGTGTGCCACGTATATGTCTGGTGCCTGTGGGGGACAGAATAGGGCATCAAAATTAGGGTTAGAGATGGTTATGAACCACCATGTGAGTTCTCTGAACTAAAACCAAAATTTTTACTTGTAATTTGACAATGCCACTATTTTGCCATCAATTTTTGTTATGAATCAATGAAAGGTGATCAAATATTTAGCTGATAATTTAATAAGATGTTTTATAATTATAATATCTCTTACCTCTCATTATGTTTTCACCATAAGAAAAGAAAAAAATTAAATACAGAAATCAGTTTATGAATCCTTAATACATTAATCAATCTCAAAATAGGCACAGAAACTAAACAGGACCTTGTTAAAGTGAGATCAATCAATAATAACATATTTCAAAGCACAAATAACCCTAAAATAAATTGTGTGTGAATAGTAGCTTTCAAGGAGGTTTTCCTCCAGGACCTCAACCCTATTCCTATAAACCATAACATTAGATAGAATTAAGCCACTCCTTTCACAGATACCAACAGCACCCTAATGAGACACTGTCTGTGTGTTCCTAGGGAGCAGGCATCCCAAGCCCAGGACTTCTCCCTTTGGAAATGAGTTAACATCACAGAGGTAATGGTACAGCACATCCCGTTTCCTAGCCTCATTCCCAGACTCCTGCCCAGGAATCAGAGGGCCTGGCATTAGGTGTCTGCTGAAAAACCTGCCCCATCCTCAGAGAGCTTTGAAGAACTGACTCCTGCTTCTGCCCTGTGAGATGTCCTCTTTCTGAGGCCCCCATCATGCTGCTTATCTCAGGGTCAGGAGTCTGACATCTCCTAGAGCCTCCTCGAAGCTTCAATCTCTCTGTCTGCCCATGGCATTAATAACTCTTCTGAAAAAATTCTTACTCCTCAGTAATGAGTCTCAATGTTCTTTGAACCACCCCACTCAAAACCTAACAATCCCTTTTCTTACCTGACCTTATCTTCGAAGTCCCAGTCACATTTTCTTTTCACTCAAATTGCAAGTAAATGGAGACGGGCAGTACCAGAAAGTTGGTGTCATCTTTTGCTTTTAGGGGATTATTTCCCACATCCCTCATGACTAATTACTCCCTTAAAAACCAAAGTCAAAAGCTCTGAAGCTCTCACATGCAAATTTGAGAACACAAGAATTTGGATATTTCTGAAGTGAAGTTTAGAGTTCATAATTCCTTAAATATATGGGTAGTATTCATTAGATGGTATTTTCTGAACAGTATATTTTTCAGGATAAATTATAGTATTAAAATAATTTAATAGCTACAAAACACAATATTCATGACCACTAGAATCAAATTGATGAACCACTAGTATTTGGACTTTCAACTTCCAAAACTTGGAACTCAGCTAACTTAGTTTATAACATATCCAGCCCCAATTACATGTCTATGGAAATAAAAATAAACCACTATTTTAACCATACTTAATTTTTGAAACCATAGAATGCAAAGTGACATGGTGATAACTTAAAAATAGTTAAATATAATTGCTTTCAAATTTAACATAGTAGTGACTGAATAGATCTCAAATAATCTTGTGTATAATGTTAAAAGACAATTCTGAATATCTGAAAAAACACACTTAAACAAAAAAGGACAACTATTTTTACTTTATGTGAATAAATGTTTTGCCTGCATGTATTTCTCTTTATCATGTCTGTTCTGGGTAACCCAGAGAGCCCAGAAAAAAAGCATTGGATCCCTTAGAATTGAAGTTACAGATGGCCATTTGTAGATTCCAGGAACTGAACCCAGCCAATGCTCCCAACCAGTGAGCCATCACTCCAGCCCCAAATCACAGATCTTTTAAATGCTATATTTATTGGGTTTTATATGTTTGTTTGTTTCAGGAAAAACTACTTGCCAACTCTAAGATGAAACACATTTAGACATACTACATTATGTCTTAAATTGATAAGGAAAGAACTGTTTCATGTATATGTAAATACATATTTACACAGAGTGTAAAATATTTATTATACATGCAATTGTATTCACAGTTTCATTTGAATGAAATCAAATATTGTGTATACTGTTAAATAAAATAACATTAAATTTATCATAAAAATTAACATGTCACTAAATGAGTAGATCAAGCAACAACTTGACAATTCTACTAAGCTAATTAAAAAGTTAGGAATTTTATTTTACATTTTGATTCTCTATATTTTCTACACATAACTGCCTTTATCTCTTTTTCAAAAGTAAAGTACTCAAAATATAACTTTTACACCTTAGATATTTATGTAATAGAAATATTTACCATTGCTGTAACAACAATATCACTTAATAGAGCTATATGACTATAGAGTTTAATTATAAAACAGCAGATTATTTATTTTGTTAAAGAAATATTTTGTTTATATGAGAAAGAGGTTCTCTCAATCAATTATATAAGAAAAATGTAACTACTGGAATTTTATTCTATGTTTCAGACAAGGGATTTAATTTGAGTTTTACTACAGTTCAACTGCTTGTCTTCTCATAATTATTAACTAGAATGAGCTGAAGTATTAAAAACCACTCACTGAGCTCTGTCCTCTCATGCAGAAACTATTCTATTTTCTGAAAAAGGACGATGCCCTATTTTGACAGAAGGGAGACAGCACTGAAGGAGTGCTGCAGAATGAATCCTAATATGAAAAATCTGAACACTCAGAAGAGGCAAATCACTTTCACACCTTTAAACTAGAAACATCAAAAGCATCTGGAAATTGAATTTTCACAGTAGGGGCTGGAAAGGAAAGGTAAGAAGAGAACGATATAGAACTTAATTATCATAATTCACTGCAGGTGTTGAAATGTTCACTACAGATACTCTTATAATGAGTATCAAACTTTGTATTCACAAATTGCTGAAAAGTCTTGATTAAAAATCATGCAT